>CM065806.1:31480469-33880469 GCA_033398695.1 Orobanche coerulescens | reverse complement strand
GATCGTCTTCTCCTTGGATCTTAAGCCGCTTCTAGGAGTACCGCTCCGATACCAATTGTTGGGGCAGTACTCGGTATACGCACTATTCTGTAGTAGCGTATTTAAAAGTACGGAAAATAAATCCAAGATTTATAGAGGTTCGGCCAAACGTGCATACATCCTATCTCTGTATCTTTTTTTATAGGTTAAAGATACTGCACCTCTCTTCTATCGGTCTAGGGATTATCGTTACAATCTCTCTTCTATCGGTCGAGATAAACCGTTCAAACACTTGTCTTTTTGTCGGTCCAAGTTAAACCCTTTTCCTTTTCTATATGATAAGGAATCAACATATCTAGCTTTCTATGGGTTCTAGACAAACCTCACATGGATATAGATTGCGATTCTAACATTGCCGGATCTTTGATCCCAATAACACCGAATCGAATCTTATTCTTTCTTTTTCCTCTCGTGTATGAGTTTTCGTGTACCACACTCAAACTCTTATCAATATAAGCATAATTACAACAACAAAAATATGTATATCAATATCTGATCAATGAGTCGATTGCTTTGCATTGTTGTTGGTTCAGTACCATAGAAAGTGGTATTTATAGGATCCAAAGCCTCAACTAGCCGTTAGCTCTTTCTGACTTCTTTACGTACGTTATAATCATTCAATTACGTATGTTAACCTGTTTACGTACGTTAGCTTCATTATATTACGTACGTTAGGTAATGCACAGATCGGTCCAGTAGCCTTCGTTTCTTTTATTACGTACATTGTCATACTTCCATTACGTATGTTAATTGCATCTAATAGCGTACGTTAACATGTCACTGTAGCGTACGTTAGTCTCACATATCCGTTGCACACTTTTGACTTTTGACTCAAAATCTTCCAACGTTCATCTTTTTTGAATTCTGAAGCTACTCTTTACGTACGTTAGACCATTCCTATTGCGTACGTTAACCTCTACACATTACGTACGTTAAGCTGTTTATATAATGTATGTTAATAGTGTTCTGTCCAGCTTTTTGCTTCTTCAACTTCTTTGTTGTTTTGTTTCGCTTCTTTGTTGTTTTCCTTTGTTTAACAACTAATCATCAAAACTCGATAATGAATATTTGGAATAAAATATTCCAATATTCTTGAGGTTAGTCATCTTAAAATCTTGTTGATTCATACTTTGATGATGTTAGTTAAGAGTACTTTTATAATGTTAGGTTAAACCGGTATAACCTAATGATTAGTGAACATTTGATCAAACTAAAGTGAAGAACATGACAATATTGTCAGTATCAATTCTTGAATGTTTGAAAGGTTGAAAGATAACTTAGTTATGGTTGATTATGTCTAGAACCTGATATAGAATATGATAATCGGAACTTATAAGATTAGAATTCTCTTGATGCTTAGAGATTTTAGAATCTAATCATGCCTAGAAGAAGAGGTTTAGTTAATCCTTGATGAATGATAATGAACTATGTAAATACACTCATGATTTGATACATTTATGCTGAGCTTGATAAATTGTGGATTTGGACTGTCTAAAGCATTATGTACGAAGGTTGGTGATATTCTGAAAATGTTTATTACAAGTTATGGCAATAACATATTGAAGTGGTTAATTGAAGTTGTTTAAATAAACTTGCTCATAATGATAACAAGAGTATTAGAAGGACATTTTTAGCGGATAATCCGATTGTTAAAAATTAATTAGATGCATAGAGATACATCAATAGTCGATAGAACGTTCTTTGGGATAGAATGAATTATTCGGGCAGGTTTCGGGTGTCGTTTCCTACGGCTTGATATCTATATTGTGTGAATGTATTGTTGAATGAATTACGTTGCATTCAAGATTGGTTTCGAGTGAGTACTTAGTCGAGGATACTGTCCGTTCGATCTTTTGGAGAAGAACTATCTTTCGTCTATGGAATTGAGGTAAGTTATATTGCTTGGTTATAATGATGATTGAATTCTTGTGAACGTTATATGTTTCGTGTATATGAAATGCTTAGGAATCTGTGATTCGTAACGTGATATTGTTCTTGATGATATTTCCGTTTTCATTGTGGGATTGCACTCCCAAGTTCATCACCTTTGAATTGTTGATCTCATTGATTCTTATTGTCACTTCGGTGAGTTTCTTGATCCTTACTTGGATACATAATTTATTGAATTCGTTGTCATGTTGTGTCGTGATACATCTGGAATCATATTTGTGTGCCGATTGGTTATTGTGTAGGATTTTTATCCAGGCACATATGGTCATACGTTGATGTTTCCGTATTGGACTGTGCACACGAGACGTAATTCGTGAGGCTAATTAGGTACATTGTCACACGTATATTCTGGATTCCGTATACGGGGTGAACATGTACACGGATATATTTCCGGATTGGGCGTACTGTGATGTCCATCTTGAGCCATTTTGATTGGTCGTTCATAGTCCATGTATGATTGGATATGTTCGGCGGTTTGTGACTGATTGTTCATACGCCCGAGGGGTATGTTCAATAGTCGGGATGTTTTCTTGAGACCCAATATATGTGAATTGCATAATGACTTGAGAATTATTATCATGTATATCTGACCCTGTGGTTTTGGGCGAAATACTTGTGTTGTATTTTAGGTAGAGGCAAAGGCAAGGCACGGGAAGAGTACGGTCACGGCGAAGGATTTGAAGAATACTAGTTCGGGGGGGCCAAAGTCTTTTGTTGTCCGGTTGTGCTTAAATCAAGTAATATTACTTCTCCATTTCATTTAAATTGTTGTCGATTGTACTATTATTTAGGTATATTCCATCGTCATATGGTCTATACTAGTATTTGGATTCTGTGTATTTTAAGGCTATTAGCCGTACTATTTGTAAACTCCCGATCAGAGTAAGGATTATTGTTTTGTGGTTAGGTATCACAAAGTATGTCATGGTTAATATATATTTTGGTATCGCCTGATGGGTCCCAGCGTGAGTCCACAGCACTGTGATACCCGCCTTTTAGGGGTGTTACAGAAGATGGTATCAGAGCGTTTCTCTTTAAGAGTCGTTATGAAGGGAACTAGTATCAAAAAACATTCGCGTCATGTGTGACCTATGCAAGCGCCTGACCCTACGAGCCAAATACGGTATCTCCTTTGTGAGCCATGATTTAATTACAGCATAATATTGATGTCAGAATGGATCTTTTTGTGGATCTTGATATTTCGAGGATCTGTGGTAGGATTTATCTAATCGATATTCCGAGAAAATTATGGACTGATTATGTGATTGAATTTGTTTCAACTTGATGTTGATATGATATTTTGTGTGGCACTCGCGGTGCCGATAATTCATTATAAACTGTTTTCTTAAATATGTAGTTTCATTGTTGCTATTAACTTAGCATGAGTTTTGATCGGCTGTAAAGACGGTCATAAACTGTGTTTATGGTATTTGTTTGATTCTTTCAGTATGGAAAAAAACCTGGGAGGTCGTGGTAGAAGGGGTGGAGGTCGCGGAAGGGGCCGAATCCCGAGGCCACGAGCTAATACCCGTTCGAATGTGGGACAAAGTTCAGCAGGCAGTGACTCGCCTTCTGAGAACCAGTCTCACCACGCTGAACTACATGAGGATGCACGCGTCGACCCTTATGTTGTTATGCAGGGTATGATGACCCAAATGATCCAGATGGGTCAATTGATGAAGACCATGCAGAGATCCGCTACTACTGGCCAACATCAAGGACAACAGCCTCCGCCTCTGGTGCACGGCAGGATCGTGAGCCGGATCATTAGCGACATATCCTGACAGCAACCTCTGATCTTTGAAGGCTCCTCTGAGCCTGCTGATATTGTACACTGGATAGAGCATGTAGAGAAGTTGTTTGAGATGGTTGATTGTCCAGTAGAGAATCGTGTTTCCGTGGCGGCTTACTACCTCAGTAAGAGTGCACATACTTGGTGGCTTTTAGTGAGACCCGCTGATGGTGTTTGTACTTGGGAGGAATTCAAAAACCTCATGCTGGACCATTATTATCCAGGACCACTCCGTGAGGTCAAACTGTCAGAATTGCTAAACCCGAACCCGTCTGAAGACGATGATGTACTACCTGTTGCCGAGAAATTCCAGACACTTCTTCTTTTCGCCTCGTCGATTGTCCGAACAGAGGCTGATAAGATCAAATATTTTCTCAAGAGGCTTAAACCACGGATGAGAATGCATCTGTTGAATCACCACTGCATGACTCTGCCGGAATTCATTGAGAAAGCTCTTGAGTACGAGCTTACGACAAAAGAGATTTCCAAAAAGCAACCACAGTCCAATAATAAGAGGTCCAGGAACCAGAACCAGGCTAATAGAAACTGGGGAACGTTCAAGAAACCCCAGTCTGTGCAGAATCCTTCTGAGCAGCCTACTGCAGCGTCAAAATCGGCAGGATCACATCCTCGAGCGGTCAGCTCGTCGATTGTGTGTTATAATTGTGGAGATCAGGGGCACATCAGCTTCAAGTGCCCGAAGCCGGCCGTTGCATGCCATGCTTGTGGGATTGCGGGGCATCGTGCTCGTTATTGCAGGGGTGGACCAGGGCGTACTCTAGCAGCCTCTCATGCTCCAGTTCAGTCTTCTGTTCAGGACCGTGTGCCTCCGTCCGCTTCCTATCAGACTATCGGGGGAACAGAGGGATGGGCCGTGGAAATCAGGCTGGTACATCTGGTACTGGGACTGCGAAATGCAGAGTCTACGCGATGAAGAAGGCCAATGATCCCGAAGCCAGCATGATTGCAGGTACCCTCGAGATTTGCTCTCAGCCCGTGTGTGTTCTTTTTGATATTGTGCTTCATATTCCTTTATATTTGCTTCTTGTTTGAGTTGTTTGCAATTAGATCATGTTATCGATTGTGAGCCATATGTATTGGTATACTCGAGGTAGAAGCATTGTTGGGAATTGTGAAGTTCAGAACTGTCCGATTCGTATGAACGACGGTGAGTGGTTGTCAGATTTAATTGTGGTCGATTTACCGAAAGATGATGTAATCTTGGGTAGTGATGGATGGATCGTCATGATGCCACACTTAGTATCTGCAAGTGGATGGTGGCCGTCACTTCTGATGATGGCTTCGAGTGTATTTTTCAGGGTGATAATCCCAGCCGTTCCGGGAGAATCATCAGCGCTATGAAAGCAGTGAAACTGCCTAATCAGGGATGTATTGGTTATTGGTGCTACATGACCAAGACAGTGGATCGATCTATAACACCCCCAAAACCATCCGGGATATTACAGTGCCGTGAGTCCCGCGCCGAAACCCACCAGGTTAAAAACCGTTTACAAAACCATTTAAAAACGCCAAAAGGCCGATGACGGTAATATTTTAAATACCCAAAAATATTTATCAAAATATAGTTCTCAAATACCATCATCAAATGCTGTTTGAAAATACAAGACGAAATGCCAAATCTCGACAGTTCAAAATGTACGTTAAGCCACCACTTATACGTACCGATAAAATAGTTAGGGAAAAAGGTTTAACGAAATAAACCAAGTTCGCAAAATGCAAAAAGGCAATTTTGAAGTTAAACACGAGTTGGCAAAAATACCGGGAAGCCATTTTAAAATACACACACGCAACGGATAAAAACACAGTTCAAAATACACATTTGCAGCGGAAATAAAACAACCAGAAAAGAATACTCGATACTCAAAAACATGCCACAGCCAGTATCGCTCGGGAAGCTCACCCCTTCACGACCGCTACTAGCTCGATCTCCGAGTACCTAAAAATAAAGCTCACGACGGGGTTAGCCACAATACTCAACAATGATATCGATCACAGCATCATAAATAATTACATACCAATGTAATAATACTGTAAGAATACTACCAACGTAATCTTACCGTCATAACCTTACCAATCCATGGCAATCCATAACAATTCAATCCTTACCATAAACCACATTTCGCATTCTCAAATGACGAAATGAACTCAACCACAAACATCTGTACTTTAATCAAACAATACCAAGAATCCTCAAATCATCATCATAACTCACAAGTGCGGGATGAACCATCTGTGCAAAATCTTGTCCGTCGGATTACACAATCAAGTCTCACCCTGGATAAACCAATATAACACAATATATCTGTAGATCAACTACCACAAAACAATGATAACAAGTCTTGAAACATCGACGTACAGCCCGAATACTCATACGATCAAATACAATGATCAACCAATACATCAACCGAGAATATCATCGACATGATAATTCCAATACGACCAACAAAGGATCAATGATAACTGAGAATACCATCAACATGATAAACTCCGACACGATCAACAGAGGATCAACGATAACCGAGAATACCCTCAACATGGTAAACTCCGACACGATCAACAAAGATCAACAATAACCGAGAATACCCTCAACATGGTAAACTCCAAACGATCAACAATAACCGAGAATACCATCAACAAGGTAAACTCCAAATGATCAATAATAATGGATCTCAAAGAAATAACTCCGACCGTCGAACATAGCCCTTGGGCGTATGAACACCAGTCGTAAACCGTCGAACATATCTAATCATACATGGACTATGAACGACCAAACAATATGGCTCAAAGATGGACGTCATAGTACTCCCGATTTATTTGGTGCTCTAGGAATGACATGCGGATCAAGAAGATTCCGTTCACGGCTCAAGGGGTGTGCGATCGAATTTGGGACTTCCTGTTCATGATTAAAGGCCAAAGATGCATTAAGCCGCGGGCCTGGCTAGGCGCCCCGGCTCTTTCGGACATTTTGGGCCTTCATTTCTGCCCCTGCAATTTTATTAATAATTTTGCTTGTAATTGTAAAAACAAAAAAAACAAAAAAATCTCCATAGTTAGATGGGTCAGGCCGAGTCCTGGGACCACCAAAATCAACACGGACGGGGCCTTGAAAGGTAACCCCAGGGATTCGGCCGTGGGGGGGATTGCTAGGAATTTTTTGGGAGAACCTATCTTTGCTTTTCACGAATTTATCGGCAACCATTCTAATAACTTTGCCGAACTTTTTGCTATTTGGAGAGCGCTGGATCTTTGCCACGAGAGAAACATTCGTAAGGTGTGGATTGAGATGGACTCGGCCATTTCCCTTTCTCTAGTCAACTCGCCTAGCATGGATAATTGGCAAGTGCTAAACATCTGCCACAAAATTGCATCATTCAGGCGTGTCATGGATATCTCGTTCTCTCACATCTATCGGGAAGGGAACACCATTGCGGACCATCTGGCTAATGAAAAATATACGTTCAGAAATTTTTGGCTTTATAGCCCGTGTGATCTGCCCGGGAAGATTAATGGCTTGATTAGACTCGATAAAATTAATTTTCCATATGTTAGATTTAAATAATCATATTGGCTGTTATTTTCGTTAATTGGGGCGTGTAGAGGGGCTCGTCCTCCCTCAAACTTTTTGGGCGTGTAGTGGGACTCGTCCCCCCACATTTCTGTTCCGTTTAATAAATCTCGTTTTTTTTAAAAAAAAAGAAAAAAAAAGTACCACATCATACGATACTTCGTAAAGAAAGGAGACGTAGTTGTAGCGAGGGTTGTCATTGGTCGGTCACCAGGGGTCGGCATTGGTCGGTCACCAAGGGTCAATCGCCAAGTGCCGAGAGATGATCGTCCGCTAGTCGGCCACCAGGAGTCGATCGCCAAGTGCCGAGAGACGATCGTCTTATATGTCGATCGCTCGGCACCGGGACTTGTCCTGGGACCTTCGGTCGGCCGATCTATCTTGGTCGCCGGGCTAAGGCTAGGTCGCCTGGTCTCTGGTCGGCAGTTCTACCTCGGCTGCTCGGCTGTGGCACGGTAGCCCGATCTCTGAGGAGGTCGCCCGATCTCTGAGGCGATCGCCGGTCGAAGAGTATAATTCTCGACACAACACACACGATGGTGCACACGGTTGTGCCCACGATGGGACACGCGGTTGTGTGCACAAGAACATCAATAATTTTCACCAATTTCTCAAATTACTCGTCAATTTAGGTGTTGTTACTTATATATTAACAAGTATTTGTTAATGATACACTTATCTAAAAAGTTAATGATTGAATTAACATAATTTATTGCATATCATGTGTAGTATATATGTTCTCAATGTATTAGTTCGTACGGATAAGTTCATCATCTGTATGAAATATCTCATATACTAATAAATTACACGAAATGACAATACGAGTTTGTATAAGAAGTTATATAGTAATTAATATTTGAACAAGCAATTTTAGAATCACAAAACATCCTTCTAGATAACACAATAAATCAAATTGACAAAAATACCATAAGTTCATGAACACGCGATGGTGCACACAATCATGCCCACGATGGCACACGCGGTCGTGTGAACACGATGGTGCACACGGTCGTGCCCACGATGGTGCCCACGATGGGACATACGGTCATGTGCACACGGTCATGGCAGCCATCGTGGGCACACGACAGCAACAACCCATGACCGTTGGCAGGTTGCACACGATCGTAACCCACGATGGACGCGATTGTGTGCAGCCATCGTGTGCAACACAGAGCCAAAATTTTCCAACGACAACATAAAGATTTAACAACATAACACATTAATCTTGCCAAAACTTTCTAACGACAACATAAATATTTAACAACATGACACATTAATCTTACCACAACACAACACACCATAAACCATTTTACATGTCTAACGACAACATAAAGATTTTAGCAGCTAAACCATATCGATATTTCTTGATATATTTCTCATTAAGTTCCTTGATTTGGTGTCTTGCTGCTGGGTTTGCCGAGACGAATCGATCCAAGTACATGCACGCGAAGGGGCCACAACTGTGATTGTCGTTTTGTATGAATTGTAGCTCTCGTGGCATAATTTTGAAACTCATCTCCATGTCATACTTCTTCTTCGATTGGTTGTTCAGCCAGTACTCGGATTGAGCTAGCACACGAGGCATCAGACGAGTAATAGGTCGCAGTTGGTTGAATCGGTATCGACCATCTTGGTGTTGGTGTGACAAGGAATCGTACAACTCCACGGACCATGTTATGATGTCAATCATGATAGTCACCCAGCGGCTCTGGTCGAGGCAACAAATGGCAATGATCTGTTGAAACAAAATATGTAATCATATAAGATCATTACATCAAACAAAGAGAATCATTTATAAATATAAATTTCAATCTTACCTCGTTGCAATTTGACCATGGAACCGCATGTGGTGTATCAAGACCTGTCATGTAGTCCTTGATGCATTTAGGAATTTTCCAATCCCTGTAAACCAGCTTCCCTGTCACCTTGATACCAAGTGGATCATCCGGATGGAGTCTTGCAAACTCGTTGGCCATAACTAACTACAAAAAGCCAAACCACAAAATAAAAAAAAATCCACATCACACCAATGATATACAAGCGAGTAAGTTATAGAACTTACGTAAAATTGGGAGTCGGCAAGTACAGTGCCAACTCTACCGACACCAACACTACGGACTCCCCTCCGAAGCCTCGCTCGAATCGCAAGCACATAACAATCTATCACCTTGGCATCAAAGTCTTCACGGCTAGACTCTATCCGGTCAAATAACGCCTGGGTGAGAGCATGCCCAGTCTCCAAACACCGGACAATAGCATCGCGTGGCATCTCCCTCCTAAAGTGTAGGTACAACTTCTTCAGAGCCTCGCTATCTCTTGGATGCGCCACCACAAAAGGTTCCCGAAGAGCAGCAGATGGTCGACTCACTCGCGGTGGAAGACTACGCTCACCCAACTGCTACGTCCCGGCACTCTCACCATCTTCATCACCCTCAGCATCCCTCTCACAACTATAACGATCAGAGAGCTGTACCACTGGCTGCTCGATCTCAAAAACTAGCTGCTCGATCTGAAATGGAGGCTGCTGCTGAGGACCACCACCTTTACATTGAAACATCGCACTATAATGATGCTTGTCCTGAAACCAGTTGAACATCATCCCATACTGCTGAAACGGCGCGTCAAATGGCTGATACTGATGCTCATAATCAAGGGGCTGCTTAGTCCGCTCAAAAGAATGCTGAATCTGAGAATGATGACTGTGATGGATCTCAGAATGGTGACTGTGTTGGACCTCAAAATGGCGAGTAGGCTGACGCTGAGAATGGTGACTAGGCTGACGCTGAGAATGATGACTAGGCTGACGCTGAGAATGGTGATTGTGGGCTGCAGTAGAGACTGAGTGACGTGGAGGGTCAGGAATCCTCCGTTGGGCGCTGCTAACATATGCAGAATGACGAGGCCTATCGAGAAACCTATCATGGCTCCCAGTGGAGTTGTGCGCCGGGATCCTAGAACGTCTATGCGTAGGTCCGAAGAAATCTACGATCCCAGAAAGCACCTTTCGAGAAACTCAAGAAATAAATCCTGTCTCAGAGTCGTCGTACAAGATCGCCTTCAAATGACGATCGAAGTACTCATCCCTGCTCGCGTCCTGGGTGTGGTCCGGACAAGGAAGTCCGTGGACACAACACACCCTCTCTGCTGCCTCTCCCGGTCCGATGTCTCCGCACCATCTACTGGTGTGGTACTCTGCCGGCGTCGCTTCGACACTTTATGTGCCGACTCATATGTAATCAATTTTCCAGCAGCCTTCTTCAACCTATCCATAACTTTCTTTCTCGGAATCGGCGCAGGCTCATCCTCCTCATTCTTCACAGCTATTCTTATAGGCTTAATGAACTTAACGTCATATGGCGAGCCATTCTCAAAACTCAGGTAGTAGTACTCAGTCTCATCCTCCTCCAGATGCGGTAAAGAGGAAAGTACTTTGTACTGCAAAAGTAGTCATTAAAGCATGCCATTAGATGGGCAATCACATAACGTTGAAGAGATGAGTGAAGTCATGAGAAAATACGTTTACAAATTTATGTACCTTATCGTCGAAGAAATGAGTGAAATCACAGAACATCTTCCTCGTAGTCCACATTAAACACCGGGGGACTTGGACAGATTTATCTAGAATACCACACAATGCTCTCAATGAAGGAATCATCTCATACGATCATATCTGTAAATCCCAAACACGACCATAGAAATGATAGTCCTTATGCTCTTGTCCCTCCTTCATGGCAACGTTGCCTTTGTCGTAAGATAAAACCCCAAAGGCATAAGAACCCCAAGGAAACATATCCCACTGCTCGAAATCCTCAACTAATGCCCATGCCCATGTCTCGACCATCATGTCGTCACGATATAGGATAAAGTAGTAGTATATAAGCAAATTGGCGACCTTCACATAATCTCTTATGTCTCTACCAAAATCTCGAGGATTGAACCTCTTCCGCAGAACACTAACCTTAATATTTTTGCCATGGAGTATTCTGTGGAAAATACCGTCAGACCGAAGGAGATGGTCGTCATGTGGATGGAAGGTAGAGTTTCCAAAATGCAATCCAGTGATCATCGCAAAATCACGGGCCGTAAAACGAATGGTCCTCCCGCAAACCTGGAACCACGACTCATCCGGGGGGATTTGATCACCCTCCAATTGACGGGCAATCAAGTGATGTAGGGCAGTATTTGAACTCCCATTTCTCCTAACTTTAATCAAACGCCCCAGGACCCCCTCGGTCAAGCTCTCGATAGCTCGATCACCAACTGCGGAATTGCGGCCCATACTTCTTAGTGTCTCAATGATCTCTTTAAATACCGCCTCCCGTATGTAAAGATTTACTTGACGTGTAACAAAGCGCAATGTAGGTCTCTTCCATACGCAACCAGTCTGCAATATAGACATACAAATCATAAGAATATGATAGAATGCTTAAGAGAACGAAAAAAAAATTCTGCATTGCACACGATCGATGCCCGTCGTGTGAAGACCATCGTGTGCAACACGACGGCTCACACGACGGGCATCGATCGTGTGCATGCCATCGTGTGCAAGGCAGAAGCCTTTGATCTTCTTGCCCACGACGGCACACACGATCGACGACCATCATGTGTAAACTATCGTGCCCACGAAAGACCATCGTGCACACGATGGTGTCATCTTCTTCAGCACCATCGTGAGACGATGAGCAACCGTCGTGGCACGATCGTGTGTGAATGAAAATACACTAACCGGCGGCTCATTGACGAATTCCTCTTCAGATGGAGTGTCACTAGTGTGTGAGGAACTTCTGGCGTCTTCAGATTCTCTGTGGTAGTCGGAGTTCGATATTTTCTGGCCGGCGAAAGGGTTTCACGACGGGAGAATTTTTTTGCAAAGAGATACAACGGAGAGTTTTTTTGCAGAGAGAAATATTGAGTTGTGGGACCGTTTAGATTATTGTTCTTTGCTTTTAATAATTTTCTATTTTTTTATGTTTTTTATCTTTTAGTGGTAGACTTTAAGGGTAATAAAGTCTTTTAACACATTTTGGTATAAAAAACTTATAGTTTTATGAATGAGGATATATAACTTATTACTTTTATGATTTGATACTTAGAAAAGAGAGATCCCATCTATCTCTAATATTAGGGAATATAAGTATAGTGATCACTATTGGAGCCATTTTATTTCATCGCATCAATTAAATATAGATATATTGTAAAATATCAATAACACAAGAATAAAAAAAGTTATCTCTACTACATATTTTTTTTTATTTCGCTGTAAAATATTCTAATTATATCATTAAAAGAATATTCTCAAAAAATGAGTATACGGATATAATTCTTTATTACCGGTAGAATATTTAAAAGAAATAAATGGTTAAACTCTATTACTGAAAAAATCAAATGACATCTTATATTGAAGTTAATATTATTGGTTTAATATTAAAATACTTGTAAAATATTATTTTAAAAAAACTATGACACGATTAGAACATATTCATGGATAATTTATTATTCACCCACTACATTAAATGAAAATTTATTTATTTATTTTTTTGTGCGAGAAAACTTTTATTTTATTACTAAGAAGTTACAAGATTCTCAAGGTAGCAAACCTAACTTTTTTTTACCGCATATTTAACTTTTTTTTTTTTTTTTTGAAAATTGACTTTCATTAGAAACACCAAAACGAGCTATCTATCACCAAGACGGTAATAGAAAGCTGAAAACCACAAAAAACAAACAATTACAACAAATCGAACTTACACCACCTCTCCCAATCCAGCACCCCTTCTTTAAACCTATGTTTATACCACAAAAAACCCAAAGTCTTGATGTCCGCTATCAACTCCACTACATTAGGATCCTTACTCGAGAAAACTCTTTCATTCCTTGCTCGCCACATCCTCCAACAAGCAATAATGAATATCCCATGGAGCACCATCTTCTTATTACCGGACACTCCACAATGCTCGTGCATGTCCACCAAGTCGTTAACATGGAATACAAACAAACTCGAATTCTCGCACCATCTAGAAATCCCATTCCATATACTCTTTGAAATGACACAGCCTGTAAGAATGTGCTCAATCGTCTCTTCGTTGTTCCCGCACCAAACGCATAAGTGGTCTTCAACCGAAATATTTCGTCTAATCAACGCCATCTTTGTTGGAAGACGATCCAAATAAGCTCGCCACATAAAAATGTTGCACTTTTTAGGGACCCACTTACTCCACCGGAAGCCAAACCGAATCCCATTAGACGTCGGACCACGCATCCACTTTTTAAGAGATGCCACCGAGAACCCATCACCCTTCTCGTCCCCCCAGACCCAACCATCCAATCTGTCTTCCAACCGAACCTCATTCACTACCAAGTCTTCCAAGAATTGTTTACTTATTAGCTCTTCGTTAGTAACCGGTGCCCGATTCCAATCCCAACAAAAAAACAGAGCCTCTCCAATAATCTGAAGATGCCCAGCAACATTCATTCGTTTATTCTTTTCTAATGAAAACAAAGTCGGGAATTTCTCCTTTAACGGTTCCGTACCCAACCACGTGTCTAGCCAAAACCGGATTTGGTCCCCGTTTCCAATTTTCCCCCGAATCAAACTATTAAAGCCGTGCCCCTCTACCTTGAACTTGTTCCAGAAAGTAACATAGTTTTTCCATACCCTCGTAAGAGAGTTGTTGACCGGCGCAACACCCCAACTCCTACTATAACCATGGATAGCAATTACCACTCTTCGCCACATCGCGTGTTGCTCATTATAAAACCTCCAAAGCCATTTGCCAATCAACGCATCATTATTTAACTCTAATCTAGCTATCCCCAAACCTCCGTCCTCTATAGCTTTAGTAACAATGTCCCACGAAACCCAACTCAATTTTTTAACTTCATCCGATCCACCCCACAAAAAGCGTCTCATTGAACCTTCCAAAGTATTTACAACCTTCTTAGGCGCTTTGAAAAGAGAAAAATAATATTTAGGCAAGCTGTCCAGAACCGATTTGATTAAAGTCAATCGTCCACCAATAGACAACATGTTAGCTTTCCATTTCGATAGTCTTTTCTTGAACGTATTGACCACCGGATCCCAATTCGAAATTCTGTTCATATTCGCCCCTACCTTAATACCCAAGTAAACGAATGGAATGTCACCTAGCTTACACCCTAATGAATCGGCTTGCACCATAATATCTTCGTTCTCAACAGCAACACCAAACAAAACCGATTTATGTAGATTAATTTTCAAATCCGAACACAAAAAGAAGATTCGCAGAATCCTTTTCATGTTCACAAAATTGAAGTTCGACCATTCCCCCATCAACATCGCGTCATCTGCATATAACAAATGAGATAAAATCGGACCCCCATTGGGCAACCGAATACCTTCATAAGCTCCTATGTCACACGCCTTATTCATCAAACCCGAAAACGCCTCCATTAGAATTATAAACAAAAAAGGAGATATAGGATCTCCTTGCCGAATACCCTTTTGGCAGCCGAACTCAAAAGTTGGAGACCCGTTTACCAATACTGAAGATCTAGCCGACTCCAAAATCCCACGAATCCACTCACACCATAACGGTGGAAAATCCATTTGTTCCAGCACCGATAATAAAAATTCCCAATTAACGTTATCATATGCTTTATCGAAATCAATCTTGAACAAGAACATCTTTTTACCTCGTTTTTTTGCCCACGTAAGCACCTCATTAGCCATTAACGGACCATCTAGAATATATCTACCTGTTAGGAATGCGGATTGGCTTTCTGAAACGACTTTACTCATTACCGTCTTCAATCGACTCGCCAACACTTTAGACACCACCTTACTAATACACCCTATCAGATTTATCGGACGGAAATCCCGCAGTTGAGACGGATCACCCATCTTTGGAACCAACGTAATATAAGACGACCCTACCCCCGAGCTGAACTTTCCAACGCGATAAAAGTTATGCATTATCTCCACAAAATCGTTCTCGAACAACTCCCAAAAATTCCTGATAAACCGAAAGTTAAAACCTTCTGGTCCAGGCGCTTTATCTGCTCCACAATCAAACACTGCGCGTTTAATTTCTTGAGCTGAAAATTCATGAAGTAAACAATCGGCCTCATCATGATTCAGTTTCTTCAATCCGTAACACACTAACTTCGGCCTTCGAGCCATATTCTCTTTGAACTTAGCTCGAAAGAACCTAAGAACCTCCCTTTTAATAATATTAGGCTTCGTTTCCCACATCCCGTTAACCATCAACCCCGGTAAATAATTCGCCGCCTTTCGTTTGTTAATACAACCGTGAAAATACCTCGAATTGTCATCCCCATGCATCGCCCAATTACTGCGCGATTTCTGCTTCAAGTCTCGTTGGTAAAACATTTCAAGCTCACGTAAACGCCTTTTGATTTCTTCCAACGACCAGACCACACCTCCACCTCCGAAAGGTCTCTATGTTCCATGGCCTCGTCTAATTCCTTTAATTCATGTTCCAAGATCCGCTTTTCCCCCGATTCTTTCTCTTTACACTCAGCGGCCCAAATCGAAATAAAATTACGCAAACATTTAAACTTCATCATTAGTTTAGAATCCGGCTGCCCTATATAACTTCCTTCAGCCAACGCCTTTTTAACCACTTCTCCGAAATCATCACGACCAAGCCAAGAATTATAGAACCTAAACGGTTTAGGGCCGAAATTCCTAGACACAATCTTCAACACTAAAGGACTATGATCCGACTTATTCCTTTCCAGCGCAATATATTCTGCATTCGGCCACTCCATGAAAAAATTCCAGTTAACTAGAATTCTATCAATCCGACTCAACTTAACTCCTGCCACAAAAGTGAATCGTCTCCCTTTCAAAGCAAACTCATGCAAATTCTTCTCATCGATGAACTCATTAAACGCGTTAGCATCGGCCTGAGAGAAAATAGAATTACGTCTTTCTGTTTCACATCTAACCGAGTTGAAATCCCCCGCCACCATCCACATCCCATCTCCATCTCCTATAAGACCCCCAATCTACTCCCACAAGACCCGTTTAGCTACCAAATTATGAGGAGCATAAACATTTAACAGATTATGAATCACCCCACTCCCTTTCACATTGCCCGAAATCAGCAAACAATTAGAAAGCTTCGACATAGACGTTAGAGTGAAAACCCTTGGATCCCACAAAGAAAGTAAACCTCCTAACCTTCCTGATGACGGAACCCATTCAAAACAAAAATCCCCTCCCCCAAAAACACCCTATATCCACCGAATCCAAGGAAACAAATTGCGTTTCTTGAATCATAATAAAACTAACCTCATTAATGATCCGAAGACCACGAACCCAATCCGCTTTATCAGAAAACCCTATCCCACGAATATTCAAAGATAAGACATTCATAATTCACCTTCTTGATAGCCTTCATTACGTATCACCTCTTGGACTTCTGGCACGAACTCATCGAAATCATCCACACCTAAAGCTTTGCCCAACTTCACGGTTTCTACTACTTCAACACCAACCGAGCCCTGATCAAACCCAACCTCCATGGTCTGGGAAGAAACTTGCTGATCCAATAAATGCCTAGCATCGCAATTTCCCTCCTTCGATTGCTTGTTCAAGTCCGGTGTCAAAAAAACCTCGTCCGACTCTTCATTGATGACATTGCCCGAGTTAGTCGACATAATACCAATGAGTTTATCCAGCCCAAACATGTCATTATCGTCCCTAGGTCTTTTCTTTGGCCTCTCCTGAGACCCACTAGCTTCGCCCCTCTTCTTAGACCACGACTTTCTTCTAAACTTCTTACGAGTCGCCGAAATTTCCACCCTCGGAGCTGTATTGGAAGAACCTGGACACACCACATTGCTGAATATTTACCTATCCCTTTGTTACGAATCCAATACATAATCTCAAACCCCAACACTCTTATCAGTGATTAATCTTTCTCGGAACAACTGCGGTTGAATATTACTAGAGGCATGATTAGGATTGATCCAAGGCACTGGCAGTTTGTTAAAGCCAATTGTTCTATATTTGACGTTGCATAAGCTAAACAAACTGTCGGAGTTCTTTTACAGTTGTTGGGTGAGTAGTTTTTGGTAGGGCTGAGCACCGGGTCTGACTCGGCCCGGATCGACCCGGTCTGGAATGGACCGGATTATAAATGGTCGAACTTGATCGACCCGAACCCGGATCTGTCCGGACCCAGCAAAACCGGGTCGGTCCGGGTTGGCCCGGTTCTAGCCCAATTTTGTAAAAAAAAAAATTGCATATTAAGTGTCCTTTTATTACATATAAAATGTTTTCTTCTTTACATACTCCCATAAAATATAATTATCAATCTTAATATCTTCATTTAGCCATCAAACTCCTAAGTTCAACAATATTTTTGTATAAATAAATTTAATTAGAATAATATGCAATCATAATCGAGCCATTAATCATCATTATTTCATCACCACCGAGAGTAAATTACAATAAAAAATATTTTTTATGTATTTTTATTTTTACCGAGTTGTTTCGGGCTGGACCCGAATTTTCTGGATTTTGACCCGGTCCGACTTGAAACCCAAATTTAGACAAAATGCAGACTCAGAACTCGACCTAATTAACAATTTCGGTCCGGATAAAAACCGACGGACCATTTGTTCTCGGCCCTAATTTTTGATATAAAGTTTATGACTATTTGTATTATTCCAATCTCCAATATCAGCATCTCAATTTAAAATTCCCAAAATTGTCTCAATAACATTAGGCTCGATAATTGAGCAAAACTTCTGAAAAAAAAAGTGAGGAAAGGATCGATTAGTACAAAGTAAAATAATTGACTTGCACAGGACACAAGCATTTTATCTTTACTATCTAAATCATACTCCTCCGTCCCGACTAAAGGTTAACAGAAGGTGTACATTTGGTGTATTTTAGGTAATGATTGGTATAAGTAATGATGATTAAATGTATGGTGGAGATTAAAAAGTAAAAAATATTGATGATGAATGAGTGGTGGAGATTAAAAAGTAAAAAGTGATTGTTTGATTTGATTGTAAAAAGTGATATATGTAAACTTACTAAAAGGACAACTTTTTGATAGAAATGTAAACCTTTGGGCGGCACCGAGGTAGTAATTTTTACTCAATATATATATAATACCCTTACTATATAAATTAAACACTACTTTCTTTTTCTCCCACATTAGGGGTGTGCAAAAAAAAACGATTAAACCAAAAAACCGCACCGCATCGTAAAAATCGTACCGAAAAAACTGATAAACCGCTTAAACCGACATGCATGGTTTTTATTTTTTATAAAACCGAAACTTCGGTAACGGTACGGTATTTGACTTAACTACCGGGAAAAAAAATCGTACCGTACCGCTATTTATATTAAATATTTTATGATAATATATCATATATATATATATAGTAGTTACAAACTCATATGAATATAGAAGTATAACAAATTTATTGAAGTTCAAGACACTTGTTTGTCTTTTTTTTTATTTTTTTATTTTTATCCTCCAAAATAGTTGGATGAAAACTTGAACATTAAATTAGTTACTATCTTAAGATTGATGTGATTTTTTTGGTTTAGCTATTAATTTGGATCAGCTATTTATGGTACCTTGTTGAATTAATTTATTCGAGTATTTTGTATTATTAATGCTATCAAGTATCAAGTAGAAAAACCGAAAAAATACCGTACTGATATAAACCAAATCGAAATACCGAACTACCAAATCAAAAAAAACTGTATGTATATAATATTAAATCATAATAAACCGAATATATTTGGTACGGTATCGGTTTTACATACCCCTATCCCACCACATCCACATATTTTTCATTCTCTCTCTTCTATTCTAGTGCCGCTCCCCCCCCCCCCCCCTCTTCTTCACCGGTATTCTTTTTCTTATGTGAATACTTTATTGCAATCGGAAGCTCGATTTACAGGTTGGTGCGCAGATCTGTGGCGGGTTTTTAGAGGCGATCGCTGAACCTCGCGGTGGTCGGCGATTTGTTTGCTCGCGGAGGTCATGGGATGAAGTGTAATCGAGGCCCGGAGACGACGGGTTTGAGTTTGTTGATATGATATGAGTTTGGTTTTTTTCTAGTTATGCTATGGATTTTTTTTTTTAGTTTTCTTTTGTGCGACTATGGGTTTGTCCTATTCGTTCTGGTGTGGATTTATGTAATTTTGGTTTTTGTTTTAGTGTATTTTAATTTTTAGTTTATGAATTTTTTTTGTTTCTATTCGGTTGTTGATTTGAGTTATCAATGATAATTTTGTTAGTAAAACGGTTTGTCAGTGGTTGAGATACTCACTGATAGTATGGTAATTTAATATACCTGTCGGTAATTTGAATTATTATTTGATATTTTTTTTTCCAGTTGGCTGGAGTTGACCGGCAGTAGTCGGCGATGGCCAGAATACCCCTAGTAATAAAAAATTTCAAATGATAATTTTCGTCATCGAGTGCAGGCCATAAAAAAAAAGTAAAAAAATATGAGGATGGCTGCATATCAAATCCTACATGTTTTCTGTCCATAAGTGTAAATGGCATTGTCAGGATATCATTCATACTATCCGAGTAGATTTCTTCTTGTGTTGAGAGTCTCTCCAACTCTATTTATGTTGCTGTGATTCGCTCATTCTCCTCCCGCCACATATCATGTAACTTTAAATGATTTTAGAAAACATCTTTTTCCTTAATAAGTTGCCAAGCTCTTTTAAAATGATTGCTCGCCCAATAGCTCAAACCACATTCTCTTGTTGCCAACTATATACTTCAAAACCTCCTCCTCCTACATTGTTCTCAAAAATGTATTGCCTCAAATGGAGGACTCAGCTTCAGGCTCTATTTAACAGAAATCCAGCAGAGGCATTTCCTAATTTCAACTAAAAATAGGCATACAACAGGGGAATTTAACCTGTTCCGTTCGACTACAAATAGGCGTACAACGTGATTGCATCCTGGTTTCTTAATTCCAACTGCTTATAAGCAAAAAAACGAATTCTCAAAACACAGCCCGCCATGTTCTGTTCGAATTTGAGTTTTAACATGTTGCACCCCCCACATAACTTAGAACTCAGGGGGTAACAGAACAAGGTTGTTGATGCTGTTGTTGTCATCAACATGTTGTGAAATAAAAGCTCACAACACTAAAATGCACTTCAACATAAATCAGACTTCCTAAACTGATACAAGGATAGTCCAGCTACATATATGCTTGCTCGTGTGCTTGTCTTAATGGTGTGGTCTTCCACACACTACCTACAAAGAAATTACAACAATCAACTGTTTACAATGGCAAATATCAAATACTTATAGAACCCTCCGATCCGGCACTTCCATAACGATTTCATGATTCTGCACACTACACTGAAGCCACAAAAGGTAAATACTTCCATAACTATATGTTCGAAATAGTTTTCCAGATCTCCTATATGTATTTAAAATAAAGATGCTAGAATCTCATAAACTTTCACAAAAATAATTATATACACATGGTAATAAATAAGCTCAAGAAGTTCCTAGCTTATTAGCAATTAAATTTTAGTTTAACCATTGACAAAATTTTACACTAAACTTGCAATTTTAATTTTAGTGTGAATAGTTAAAAGTCCAAATGTTGCAGTTATAAACATTTGGACTTCTACATTATTCACAACTCTTCTGATCATCACATATAAAAAAAAATATAGTCATGTGAAATCTTGTTAAATTCTTCTCTAGATATACTTTCAAGATAACACTTTTATGATTTTTACTAATAAATAACTAAGAATACTAATAGTCAAAGTTGTACATTGGCAAGCGTGAAAGTCCAAAAATGCAGTTATAACAGAACGTGTGAAGTACTTGTTACGTACACGCTCAAAATATATGTTTAAAATAAGGCCTCACTTATACCATCTTTGAAGGTAAGATGTCAGATTCAACATTTTTTTATAAATAATTTCACTTGAAAAACTACGTATCAAAGGCTTACCAAGGCATTGACACTCCCCCTACACCAGAAACAATAAAGTAGATGCGAAGAATATATTCAGGGAGATGATATTAACGCCCTAAGCCGAACATAGGGATAATCTTTGCTTCACTAGTAATTGCTTCAGCTTTTTAATTAGCTTTGGATCTGAGCACATGTATTCCTGGAATGACTCTCTCAAAGATCGCAACAACAACATGTGATTTTCCCCTGGATCATAGTTAAGTAACTTTACGAAGAAATTTTTCCAAAGATCAACATTCCAGTATCTGAAATATGAGAAGAATTCAAACAATTAGAATTCTCCTTTCGCCTTTAACAACTATGTATGTACGTAAGATGTAGTTAAGAATAAGGGCGGACCGCTTAAGATGTGACTTAGGCTGGTAAAAGAAGCTTCCATCAGAAGATGCTCTTTTTTCAATCTCCATGTAGAGGTTGTGAAGCATCATATGAACTACAACACACAGTCCATACATGTCCACCTAATATCCCAATGAAACATATACAATTAAATAGAAAAAAAAAATGAATGGATCATATGCAAACAAATAATAAAAAGGTCCATATATTACCTGAAATTTCCATGGCTTATCTTCTTGCATCTCAATGCAACGAAAACCAGAAGTTCTACAGTCTCCCTTGAATTTGGTGTCTTTGGAAAAGAGACTCAGATCTATTCCTCTTCCCCAATCGACAAGGCATAGACCCTGAATTATAGAGTATTAGTTTAGAACCATAGACTTGATAATGTATCGATGATATTGACTCAGTTTGCTTAATTGCAAAAGTAGTAAGAAAAGTACCTGATCACGCCAGGTTCCAGTACGAAGGCGAAAATCGCTTTCATGGTCTGTTGGATCATCCCTGCTATTTTTAGTAAGTTTGCACATCATTTGAGAAAAAAATACAATTAAATATCATTGGAAAGTGCAAAACGACATATAAAATGAAAATAGTGTAAATAACCAAAAAGACTTATATTTTGAATTGTAGGGAGTATTATTTTAACTACATCTTTAAAAGCAAAGTGGACTCTAGTTTAGGACAGATTAACAAATAATACAACAACAGAGCCTTAGTCCCAAAATGCTTTGAGGTCGGCATGAATCAATCTCTGAAAACGTAAAGTCGTCTCCAATAAAACAGTCCTATGAAAAGGCAAAAGTGATAGGTGAAAAGTTTAGTACATAAAAAAAAGTAATAATAAATATGCAAAAATAAATAAATAATAAAAAGTAAATAAAAAATAGTAATAATCATTATGCAAAAAAAAAAAAAAACTCAAACATAACCAACCACCCGAATTCTCTCCCTCCACGTCGTCCTACCCAACGCCATAACTTCTCCAATCCCAAGAAACCTCATATCATTCTCAATCACTCTTATCTATGTCTGTTTAGGTCTTCCTCTACCCCTCACCGGCCTTGCGCTCCCCATTATTCAAGCTTCTGCACCGGTGCATCAATCGACCTCCGTCTCACATGTCCGAACTATCTTAACCGATTCTCCAACAGCTTATCCTCTATAGGGGCCACTCGTACTTCTTTCCTAATCACATCATTTCTAAGTCGATCCTTTCTCGTATAGCCACACATCCATCTTAGCATACGTATTTCCGCCACATTCATCTTATGCACATGACTATGCTTTACAGCCCAGATGCAACATTCAGTGCCATATAAAAGTGCAGGCCTAATGCTGTTCGGTGAAATTTTCCCTTTAATCTGTAAGGTACGCCTTGATCACATAATAACCCCGTTGCGCTCTTTCATTTCAACCATCCCGCCCAGTGTTGTTAAACGCGATATGCGCACTGAAGCGCAAAGGCCTCCTGGAGCATAAGCGCAACGCGCAACACGATAAGCGCGCTTTTTGAAAAAACCACAAAAGATGGGAAAAAAATACATAACAATAAATTTAACATATTATAAGCAAATTAAATTGTCATATGATAACCAGATTCAAACTTAAGGCACAAATAAAAAGTCATGGTAACATAAAAAAGCTAGAAAATCAACTACAGGGTATGACTCATCAACTTAATCCCCCGATAATTAGAGCACTCTTGGACATCGCCTTTGTTCTTATATAAAGGGACTAAAGTGTTTTTCCTCCCTGCCAATGGCATCTTGTTGAATTTCCAAATTTTGTTGAAAAGTATAGTCTACCATTCGATTCCCCTCTCTCCCAAATACCTCCATTCTTCAATAGGTATATACAGATTAAAAAATAATAATGAACTATAATTTTGGATGGAGGGAGCAACAATTTATGAAATTCAAGATAAGAAAAAGTAGGCATCTATAGTTCTGAAATAACTACAGCTAAAATCTAGTGGACAAACTAACATCATGTAGAAAGAATAAATGTCGATGATAACCAGGAAAACTGTAAGATGTTTTATTTAGATGTCAATTTTTTACCATCAATAACTAGGAAAAGATTGCAAAAGGTTTTGAATGAAAAAGGGATCGCCAGCAATTCTGATAAAAAGATATTTCAATAAATCAGGCAACGGACAAGATTCGAACAGACTTTCTCTCCTAGGTTTAGGATTTCTAATTATCCAAAGAGAGAGAGAGAGAGGCTCTAGTTGATTCCAGAACATTAAATACCTGGAATACCGAACGAGCAAATTATCAGGCTTGAAATCACCATGGATAATTCCAGCATCATGCAGAGTTTCGAGAATTTGAAGCATCTCTATGGTGTAATAAATACATAATGCCTCTTCCATAGACTCATGTTTAACTGCATAAGAGTTTATGGCATCCTAAACAAGATTTAACATCAAGTAAGTACAGGGGATTTTTTTTTTTTTAATGAATGAAATAATCATATGCCAACCTGAAGTGTCCCCTGAGCTAAATAGTCTGAGACAAGCACGCTGTAGTCAGAGTAGAGGTACAATCTATGAGCAAAGCCAAAACTCTTCCTCTGAAGAACAAAAAGTTCAAATGAGCTAGACCTTATAACTGACAGACCAACAGTTGCTTGCTAATAAATATTGTTGCTGTGACATTCACATACTTCTTTTTCTGGAATCCGCATGTCAAGCTGGCGGTACATGTAAAATTCCCAAGGGAAGGGCGGCTTTTGAATCTGTTAGAGATTAGAAGATTCAAAATCAATACAATAATATATTTCTAATGCAGGAGGCTGATATGACACCATGTAATTACCTTAAGGGCAACCACATCATCAGGATTGCTGTTCAGATAAGCTTTAAACACCTGTGCAAATCCACCCTGACCTGCACACCCTTTTATCTGGTACTTCTCGCCACCTTCAGCCATCATAAATCAAAATCAGAATGTCAACAGGAAAAAGAGTATAATGAAAGAAGTAGCTTAGTTATAAATGAAAATGAACCGGCAGTCGGCATAGTATTTCTTACCATCTGAGCTTTGAATTTCTCATTTTTTTATGAACATTAAGCTGTTTATTATGAGCATATAGCTGTTTTTATCGAGCAATCATGTTAGTTGACCCCAAATCATTTTGGGAGTAAGGCTCATATTTTGTTGCATTAAGCTATTTTACATAAAAAATAATAATTAGCATATCCTAATTTCTTGTTGATCACAGTTTACTTATTAAATCACCATTAATAAGAAAAGAAAAAATTGCTGGGAGACCTTCTAGTATTAAGGTAGTAGTGACAATCATTTCGATACTCCTTGTTTTCAAATTTTGTAATTCTGGTGGTCAGGAGTCAGATACACTGCCTTGTACTTCAAATCATTTCAGATGTTGGTTAGTCTTGGTCAGTCCCCAATCTCACGCCTAAAAACAGATGTGGTTTTCCAGAAAAGTAAATATACTAGCATTCAACCAAACAGTTATATTCCCTCAACTTTTTTATTTAATTGCTTTACCTCCTCCAATTTTTCATACTTCAACCACTATATTTTTCAAATATTGCACCTAATTTTCCTCATAGGCCGAGAAAGAAAGTCACTTGTATTATTTTAATAAAGCATTACCTTCACGTGTGAGTTAATACAGGTTAGCCATTCATGATAGGAACAGAAACAGCTAGTAAAACTTCTAATCATCGTAAATGGGTGATTATGCAAGTAGTAATGCATAGAATGATGTAATTAAGTTACCGATATCAATGCATTTATTTTTAGCTGATTTCAGCAAGGATGATAATGCCACTTTTCCCGGATATGCTCTCTTACTCAGATGGTATCCCTACAAATATAATTGTAACTTGCTTATTTTAGACTTTGAGCAAATAGAAAACGAAAATGCATGTATTTTCTATAATCTAGTAACCAGAATCCCCACCTCATATTTCACAACTTGGGAATTCATTCTCTGCAATAGATTTTTGAGGATTGCAACAGACCATGGATTAACCAAATCTTCGCCATCCTCTGCATAAACGCCATTTTTCATCTGTAAAGAAGTAGGAAAGCAACTTAAATCACATATATGTTTGCATAAAGTCAAGATTTTATCACAAAACTGATCTTCGGTAAAACAGCAGCATCCAATTCATAAGCAACCGGTTGAAGTCAAATGATACTCAAGCCTAACATCAGCTGTTCTGTAATTTGTTTGACATTTCAAGTAATTATGGGAATAGAATTGTTGGATAAGAAAGAAAAAAGCAGAGGTATTCATTCAGAGAGCTGGAAAATTATACAGCCGTCAACGGCAGTCCATAGCTCATAAGTTCCACAAAGAAGTCCAATAGACAAGCAACTTTAAAATAACACATTATTGACAAACACTGATACTAGAGAATAAGGTCGTACAACTTGATGTACAACAATATATATATATATATATACATTATTATATATATATACACACACACACACACACAGATTTTAGAACCTATAACAAAGTTGTTCAAGTATTCAAGTAAATCACAACCATGTTACTGTGACATTCAAGTACTTCAGTTACGATGTAATTCTGTCAGTACAACGATGAATGTGCAGTTTGATCCTTCAGAAGGCCGAAGGGTATACAAAATTCTATTACATTACACACAGAAATGCGCAAACAAAATTTATACACGAAGGGTATATAAAATTCTATTACACACAAGATGATTAGTGTATGAACATATGAACTATATACAACCACAACATATAAAGTGCTGCCAATTGCAAGAGTAGGAAAGACATGTCATCTATATTTTCCGTCATCACAATTTGGGCCATAAAGAAGCTAACAATGTATATTATATATGTTAGCATCTTTCGCACCCGACTGCACCATATAATCTCATTGATGTTCAATATAAATTTACAACTATAAGAATCTCTTGATTTCCATGCTAAGGATCTTTTTCGCTGCACCGAGTTCTTTCACAAATGATTTTTAGTAATCAAATAATCAATCAAACACGTAACGTTTACTTCAAAGTATAATGGGCTTGTTCAACTTACGAAAGCGAATAGTATAAGAATCCTTGCCATACATAAAAAAAGGACAACTATCATTATTACCTATTAGTAACTGAACGTTATAACTTACTCATTTGGCTTCAAGTATTTAACTTTGAATTCATTTGCAAACGAGAATATTTATTGATTTAATGACTTCAAGTTTCCAAGTATATGTTCTTGCAAAGTGAATTGATTCCTTCATGAATAAGAACCAACCTTTTATAGAAATCTTTAGAAAATATAGAAGGTTGCCTGTATAATCTATTGTTTTGGTCAATAGCACATCTATTACTGCCTATAAATATGATGTAGGTGCACTTTTCAATATGTTAGGAAATTTGGGAGCTGATTCTCTTGTCAGATGTTTGTAATTTTCATTTAATTTGCTTTATTTCACAAGAATGAGAAGTTTGATCTTGAGCACGATAAAAAACTCTCCATGGTTGATATATTCTGATGTCGCAACCTACTAACAACAAGCTAAATGTTTGAAGGGTTCAATCAGATGCACTTTGTGGTGGTCAATAGTGAAAATGTTATCACTTTTTTGGAAATTGGAATAAAGTCAAAGAAGGTAGTTTCAAAGAAAATCCGTGTCAAAGACATACGGAGAGAAATTACAATTTGAATATTTATTCAACAAAGTGTGGAGGGAGGCTTGTTTTGTATATTACACAATTCCTACTGTGGCTTAATGGCCATTTCTTATGATAGTTAAATCTATTAATTTGACTGACGACAAGATGTTTCAAAAATGATTGGCAACTAATACTACAATGAAGAAGAAATAAACATAAAACTGCTTGAGTTTGAAATATAGAAGAATATATCCCTCAGTTCGCATACTGATTATATGTGCGACTCCGAATACATCACCTATTATAGTTGTGATTTTCTATGTCGCACAACATTGGTACCTACAGTCCCTGAGATAATAATATCGGTTGCATAAATTGATACCAGTCATTCTTGTTTTCCCGCTTCAGTTGCAAGATAAATAAGTAAATCAATGAACATAAGTTACTCAGAAACTCATGAACAATACAATAAAAGAACATGTTAAATGACAAAAAATGGTGTTCCACTTTTTCTACTCTCTCGTAATTAAACATACCTTCTGTTGAAATGAATCATTAGATACTCTTTCAGACATTCTCTCAAGAAACAGCTCCTTTGATTTTTCCAAGCTCCCTAGTGGCTCAGCATTTCTGAAATGTAAGAAAACCATTATTTTCGTGGAATGATTACTAATCCATCTTACACCTATATGCAAAAATATCAATATCAAGATAAGTTCAAAAACCTTGAGATGCCAAGGTGATACATCATACAGGCATCAGTCAACCTGCCTTTTGCTTCCAGAAATAAGGCAAAGGTTTCATAAAGCAGGGCTTTGTGTATACAGATCCTGTGCTCCTCTATTTCTTTAAAAACACTTTCATAATCTGAACTACCATCCATCTATTAATTATACAAAAAGATGAAAATTTCCTTAAATATATAAATATAATATATATGTATATATGTGTGTGTGTGTGCGCGTGAAAAAAAACGCAGTAGCGTGAACTTCAATCAATCAGAGACCACAAAAATGAAAAAGAAATTACATAGAGGAACCAAATCTTGAGAAATCTGATGTCATTTTGGTACCGGGGGTCAGACTTGAAGGAATTAATACAGTTTGTCACCAGCACATCGAGATCCTCAAAATTGTTGATCTGACGTGAATTTTGACTTCTCAAAGCTTTTTGAATGGACCTTATTCGAAGTAATTAAGGAAAATGAGAACTTCAATTTGAACAATTTAGGCATGGAAAAAAAAGAATAATATTTATTAATATACAAGAAATTGAGTGGTAAGGATACCCGAGGTAAGGTAATAGAGGGTCGTCATTGACGGAGAAGGAAGGATTGGAGATGCCCTCGGGATTTCTTGAGACGACTGCCATATGAATTCAGATGCTCCCTCTGCGAACCAAGCATAAAACAGTGGGGTTGATTATTTTTGAAATCTGGAAGCAGGCGGGAGTCTATTATAGTTGTCTCATTTTAGGGGAAAATTTCATTTTTTGCCTCTTTAATGTGTCCTCGGTTCGTTTTCCCCCTCTAATGTCTCTATGTCCGATTTTAACCCGTTAAATTGTCAAAGTATCCAATTTTGACCATCCGCGTATTTCATCAATCGAAATTGCAACGTGCAGGGGCGGATCTATCGCATCTCTGCACTGGAAATTAACACAGCCCTAAAAAACCAAAAAAATGAAAGAAGTCCAGCCCAATATTTTAGTCAAAGGGAAGTGGTCTGTTATAACCTAATAGAATAGAACAAAAAAAAAACACGATTGAATTGCATAAAACTGAAAAGAGCGACACGCCGACACAGTTCTTCACATTTCCTCCTTGGCTTCTTCGGCTCCGATCACCATCGCTCGTGGCATCACGGCAGCACCGACGCACCGCCCTCTACATTTTCGAAATCTAGAGTCTTGTTGTACTAATTTTATCCTTCAAAATTCACCCCTCATCTCAAGATACTCCATTTAAGGTATGTGTGCATCCCTAAATTAATTTTATTGCATTTACCTTTTGAATTAGCTTTTGAATTGAATTATTGGATATTTGTGAAATATATGGTTGAGCCTTAATTCTGAGTCTGACATCTTTTTTATTATAGTTTCTAATTTTTTATTTCTATAATTTCTTAATATAAGTCTCATTATGTTGTTTTATAGTTTTTTAATATAAGTCTCATTATGCTTATTGAATTTCACAAATACAAATGGAGCATCAACAAGTTGCTAGGAAAGGAAAAATGCTTATATCATCTTTCTTTAAGAAACGAGATCGTCAAGATAATGAAAGTGGTTCTGAACCTACTTCTACAGACATAGGAAGCAATTGTGTGGATATTGAACGTGATCCGAGAAAAAGAAAGCAATTGTATGAATATTCTGTTAATGCACGAGATGATATAAGACGTGCATATTTAAAACTTGGGCCTTATCAACCCAAATTGGAAGTGTATCATGTTACAAAGTTTGGGGCTCAAAATCGTAGTTTTTAGAAGAAATGGTTTGATAAGTTTCATTGGTTAGAGTATTCGCTTTCCACGGATAAAGCATATTGTTTTTATTGCTTTCTTTTCACAAATGGTGTTCATATGCCTACTTCTTCTGCATTAATGAAGGAAGGACTTAATAATTGGAAACGGATAAATCAATGAGATAAATGTGTATTTCTTACTCATGTTGGTTCTGCATCTACATCACCGCATACTATGTGCTTAAGACGTGCAGAAGATTTGGTGAGACCGGTTGGACGTATAGACAAAGTTATGCATTCTCCGACCAATATTGAGAAGGAGAGATATCGTTTGCGCTTAAAGACCTCGATCATGAGCTTCCGATGGCTTGCTCTTCAAGGTTGTGCGTTTAGAGGTCATGATGAGTCACCATCTTCATCCAACCGTGGGAATTTTATTGAACTTGTGAAGGCTTTTGCAAACATGAATATGGAAGTTGATAAAGTTGTTCTTGATAATGCTCCAAAAAATGCTCAATATATTGCTACTGATATTCAAAAAGAAATTTTGAATATTATAGCCAATAGAGTACGTGAAATGATTGTGAAGAAGTTGGAGATAATTATTTTTGTATTCTTGTTGATGAAGCACAAGATGTCTCCAAGCAAAAACAAATGGCCATTATCTTGAGGCTTGTGAATGATCGTGGAATTTTGACTGAACATTTTTTTGCAATTAAAAGTGTTAGTGACACCACTTCACTAAATTTGAAAAAAGAGATATGTGGTGTTATGTCTCATCATGTTCTTCGGTTTGAGAAAATGAGAGGTCAAGGGTATGATGGTGCTAGTAATATGCGTGGCTCATGGAATGGCCTTCAAGCATTATTCCTTAGAGATTGTCCATATGCTTATTATATTAACTGTTTTGCGCATCGTCTGCAATTGGTATTGGTTTCTGCAGCTAAGGATGGTGTTGTTTGGGAATTCATTTCTCACAATGTTGTGAATATTATAACTTCTTCACCAAAGCGTGTCACACAACTACATGCTGGACGTGGTTCCAACCAAATTGGTAATTTGCAGCAAGCTGGAGCCACTTGTTGGATTTCACACTACAACTCCGTGAAAAGTTTGATAGATATGTATGCTGCAACTTGCAAGGTATTTGAATGCCTCATCGAACACTCTCAAAATGGAAGATCCAAGGCTGAAGTTCAAGAGGTTTACAAAAACATGGCAAGTTTTGAATTTGTATCACTCTACACCTAATGCATTGGATTATGAGAGTTACAGATTCTCTTTGTCAAATTCTTCAAAGAAGATTTCAAGATATTTTGGCGACTATTGCATTTGTCTCTACTACAAAAGCTATTCTTCAAGAATTGAGAGAAAATTGTTGGGAAGGATTTCTCGAAGAAGTCAATGCTTTTTGCTTGAAGAATGATATTGATGTCCCTAATTTGGATTCTCCATATAAGGATGGTTGTTCTCGTGCGCAAACTACAATTGAACATCATTATCATTTTGATGTTTCCAATTCAACAATAGATTGTATTTTGATGGAATTGAATACAAGATTCAATGATGTGTATGTTGAATTGCTTTCTCTCAGTGTGGCATTGGATCCTAAGAATTCTTTCGAATCATTCAATAGTGATGATATTTGCAAGCTTGCAAGAAAATTTTATCCTGCAGATTTCACTGATCAAGACATTGTTTCTTTAGAGTTTGAGTTAAGGCATTACAAGCAGAATGTGATGGTGATGCAAGAGTCTCAAGTTTCTACACTTGTTGAGTTGAGTCAACAACCTAGTAAGAGTAGAAGATCGATGGTCTATGTTATGTTAACTAGACTAATTCATTTGGTTTTGACTTTGCCTGTTTCTACTGCTACAACCGAACGAGCATTTTCGGCAATGAAGCATGTGAAGACAGCACTTCGTAACAGATGGGCGATGATCTACTTGAAGATTCGCTTATGCTTTATATTGAGAGAGATTTTGTAAAAAATATAAACATAGATTCAGTTGTTGATGTAACACCCCCAATCTCCTCGGGAATATTACAGCGCCGTAGACCCTCTCCGTGAAGATCTACCAGGCTAAATACACAAACAAGACATCACGTTACATACTACATGGCTGAATAACGAACCATTTGACCGATTTGGTCTTCACCGCAACATACACTTAAAACTTCCAATACATCTCTACTACAAGACTCATACCCGCACAGGGGTCAAAATACAACAACTCTCCCATAGGACGGGAGAACATTACAGCGGAAAGGATAATACAATTCGACCAACAAATCCTAATATCGGCCCTAATGTGATTAGTATCATTTGTCTTCTATCATCCTTCGTACCGATCCCGTGTTTTGCTCCTTAAGAACCTGCACATACCTGAATGCAGTACAGACATCCACCCCCGATTACTCGGGGGTTAGCAAATTTCCACTATTTTGCTAGTGCAAGTATAAAGTGTAAATACGAGCCATACATAATCATATTACAAGAGTATAATAATCTAAATCAAACGATGGTACATAACTGAGGGTCACATGTAATCGATGGTGAATAAATGTAATCGTACAATTCAAGATTAGTATTCCGGAATAACTTAATCTCATAGCATTTCATTTCAATACATACGTGATTAACCATGGAACCGCACCAAAGGCAACGAAACCCTCAGAGGCCCCGTCGGATCCTCCCAGAGTGGTTAACCCAAAATATTCACGGAACCGCACCAAAGGATACGGAACCCTCAGAGGGCCCGTCGGTCCGTCCCAAAATGAATATATACAATCATATAAAACTCAAGACTAGTATTTCCGGAGTGCTAAGTCTCATTTTTCATTTATATGCGTGATTAACCATTGAACCGCACCAGAGGCAACGGAACCCTCAAAGGCCCCGTCGGACCCTCCCAGCGTGGTTAACCCAAAATATATTCGTGGTGTTAAGTGAGGGCATTGTACTTGTTATTATGTAAATCATTATCAAAAAGGCTATTGTATGTTTCTTTATTTACTGGTAGTCACTGGTATTCCTGACTCGTAAATATATATATAGAAACTAGTCCGTGTATTTGAGAGCAAAACATTCCACTCCTTATTAGATAAGGGGATCGGCACTGGAAAGGTTTATGGCTCAAATACTTGATCGTTCGCAAGTCGATGAAACTTGACTAGGCGTTAAGTTTATGTGAAGACTTGTATGACGTGTTCTTTGACTTGGAGAGTGCATGTCGAACACTAATGGTTAGTGGGAACACACATTATATGTATGCTAATTAGATTAGTATACTCGAACCGACTCACCCTCGATTCGTCACACGGATGTCACTCTGGGACAGTCAATGACGGAATCGAAAGGTTGTGATAGGTATTCGTGAACCTTCGACTTGAGGATTTGTAGGGATGTGCTTGTGACGTTAAGATTTTCATTAGAGTAGTTCGACCCAGAAAACCAGAAGATGGGGGTAAACCTCGACGTGCATCTTGACGGGCAAGTATCAGGTTCTACTGAATACCAAGATAGGATTCTTTCTCCTGTTAGTGAACGGGTTATATGCCCTATGCGGTTATTGGCAGATGAGATCATAAGTCTTTGGCCAAAGCATTTGGAGCTAGTTGTATTGGATACATGAGAGCTAGATGATCTCGATTTGCATTAACTCATGCATAGCGTCAAGTACAAATAGGGTTTGACTGACCGTGACCCTATAACTTGATCGGGATATTTGAAAGAAGGGTTTATACGTATACTGGTATTCACGACAGAATATTTTTTGAATGATCCCTATCATTCGTTCTCAGTTGGGGTATAGTGTAGGCCATCAGGCTGGCTAGGTGGTGCTACTACTCTTTGGTTCCTCCCATTGCTAACTGAGACGGACCTACCGAGTCACGCAATAGGATTGACGATGGAATGAATCGAGCTTATTCTCTCTTTATAAATATTAGATATTGGATATATAATTTATTGGACATTGGATGTCTAATTAACTTTGGGATATTGGATGTCTAAATTAATTTATTGGATAAATTAATTTATGGCCTAATGAATTAAATAAATTACTGGGTGATTAGTTAAATTCATAGATATAATTATTTCTTGGAGAAATTAATTATATTATATTGTATTTGATATAATTAATTAATTAGATTAATTAATTGATATAAATACATCGGAACAAAATTAGAGTTTATCTGTTTGGACTCACGGGAGTTCGAAATGAACTGAACTCATCTGATTCCTTCTAGATGGTCGCCCCATTACCTACCACCTCCATTGGTTTTGTCTCCACCTTAATTGGTGGAAGACTTTAGTCTTAGAGGGTACAAGTATCAAGGTGAATATTTGGTTGGTGGATTTTTGTCATGTGGGATGAAGAATATAATGAAGACTTGACTCCTCTTCCACTTCACTTTGAGCCTCACGGTTTTGAGAGATAGAGAGAGAAGAATAGTCTTCATCATCTTCACACATATCGCTTGAGTTTTTCTTGGAGGAAAATAGAAGAGTTATAGAGAGATATAGATTAAACACTTAGAGTGTAATAATCATAATTTACAAGCTCCTACAACCTTGCTCTAGCCGTATCCTTGGAGGATAGCAAGGCGTTGTCATTTCGATCGTTTCTCCGGCGCGTGGCAAGTAGAGACGCGGTGCTTTCGGCCTTAGATCATCCAAGAGCTTGGAGCGGATTGGATTCGTGGACAGCATTTAAAACTTGGGAAATCATCTTCAAGGAGTACACCATTTAATCAACAGACTACGGGGGTATGATTTCTAATCTTCCTTGTTTTTGTTTTATATTCGTATATACGTAGCTTGGTCGATCCTCGTAGGGATTCGGATCGAATTAGATTCGTATTATTGCTTCCACTGCGCCTTCGATTTTGGCTATTGTTGAATTAACTCACCTAGGAATAGAGTGAATTATTCACCTTGGAAAAGTCTACTGACCTCGGGAGAGACATTAGATTAACTTAGAATCTTCGCTTTCAATAAATTGGGAAATTACATAAATTATATTAATCAAGATTAATTTGGATTAATCGAGGCGAATTCTCGATCCTAGATTCTTCTCCTATTTGATCTCCTTTTATCGGACTATTGATTCTATTGTTTGTTTTTAGTTTATCGCAATATTTAGTTATTAATAATTATTCAACCCCAAAATTTCGGTCGTTCAAATAAAATTAGAAATACTAGTAAATTGGTACTTAGTACATCAGTCCTCGAGGGAATAATACTTTTCTCATCACTTTATTACTTGATTACGACAACGTGCACTTGCGTTCACAGAAATACGTAACAAGTTTTTGAAAGAAAAAAAAGAAAAAAAAAAGCGCCGCGGCACCGGTACTTCGAGCCGCGGCATGCTGCGAAACGCCCAGAACATCAAACCTGTTGTACCGTGGGCCGCGGCCCACTTGCTACGTATTGCGGCCCCTGCTGCTAGTTTTTAAACGGGCAGCGCGTGAAATAGGGTCAACCGGCCGAGATAAGGTAACACCCCCTAAACCCTTCTTCTTCCGCGCGGCGCAGGTGCCTTCTATCAACTCTCCTCTTTTCATCATCTTTGATATAACCCAGGTAATCATTAATCTTTCAGTTTATTTTCCAAAATTAATTCAAGAATTACGAAGTGGGTAGACTCGTTTCCATTGTTTTGATGAATTCATATTTTTCCGATTTCTAGCAAGATTTCAATCGAATTATGTTGAGATTATCGATTTATCTGATTATGCTTCATGTGTTGACATGAATGAACTCGAAAGTATTTTTTGTTGGTGATTGAACCCACAAATAACTCTTTGTCTCTTAATTTGAAATCACGCATACCATGTGTTCGATATAATGCCCTAGTGAAACTCTTGAACTAAAAATCATCAATCTTTGGAAGCGAACATGATTTTATGAATAGTGTATCTCTGTTGGGAAAACAAGAACCATGTATCGAAACAGCCGGGATATCCAATCCCTGTATCGAATGGTATTTGATAAAGAGGTTTTGACATATATGCCAATCCGCATACAGTAAAGGAAACTGTATCGAAGCATTGAGGCATTATCCTGTATCAAGACACGCTCGAATCGGATATTGTGAAGCCCTTGATGACAAGAAGTCTTATAAAAGACCAAGTATGGAAACTGTCTCGAAACTCAAATACAGTTATCTTCCATACAGCTCACAACAGGACAAAGAAGGAATCTCCAGAAGTCAAGTCCCATTGAATAAAGAAGTATTTAAATACTCAAGGATAAAGTATTTAAATACTGTCAGTCAACAGATCTTCAAATCCCGCTAAATCCGGATCGTGTCATAATCCCGTTGGAACGAAATCTCACTCAAACTGATACATCTCAACGGATATATATTTCAAAGACTATATATATCTCATGAAGGCATTGAAGATCAGTCACCAAAAACCCAAGCTATCGAAGTTATTATCAGAGCAAAACATATCTCCAAAGCTTACTGCAACTCAGATCAAAAGAGATATACAGTGCTCATCATTCTGAACAACACTTCATCAGCTGAAAGCTCTTAAAGTCAAAGTTGTTGTTCACCATCTGTTCTATACTCAACAAACAAACTGTGTGGACCGAACAACTGTGCTTCTCCTAATCGTGTGTGAAGGATTTGCATTGAAGAAGACGAAGCTTCAGAACTGTGTGTGAAGAAGCAAGTCAAAGCATTAGCTCAAAACCAATCTGTGTGAACGGTTGAAGCTAAGATCTTTATATCAATTTGTGTGAACGATATATTGATTGTGTGTGTTGTTATAATTACGTAGTTGTGTACGCAGTAATTATAATAAACTTTTTACTCCTGTGTGGAGGACCAGTGGACGTAGAGGGGTTTACCTCGAACCACTTTAATTACTGTGTTATTTACATTCAGCTTTTACTGTTTTAATTACTGTGATTAATTAAGTATACTCTATACATTTAGTTGCTGTATCCACAACAACCTACTGTATCCAAGACTTCCGCTACGCACTCAGATTTAAAATCCATACAGTTTGTTGTTTAAACTATTTCGCAAACTGTATCCAGTATACTTAGTGGCCAACAAGTGGTATCGGAGCGGTTGATTCTAAAAAGAATCAGTCGTATTTTTAACCGAATCAGATCCAAAATCACTTATTTTCAAAACAGTCTCTTTCATTCCTGTATTATCACATAGACACTTCTATGATTAACAAAGTCCATATGTTCTCTATTAACGAATTTGACGACTGGAGAATTAGAATGGAGGCTCATCTTGCAGCAATGCACGAAGAGATGATTTTTTTATACAGGATGGTCCTATCAAGATCATGAAGGTGAACACGGCCGCAAGGATTGAAGGCCAAGCCCATGCTGAGATGCTCGAGAAGGATCGCGAGCAATGGACCACAGATGAAAGAAAGCGAGCAAACCTTGACAACGTAGCTAAGAACGCGTTATTTGTCACTCTTGACAAAGGCACGTTCTCGAAGGTAAAGAGCTGCAAAACAGCCAAAAAAATCTGGGATAAACTCAAGTTGATTTGTGAGGGAACTGAGATCTCAAAAGAAAACAAGATTTCAAAACTGACTCAGCAATTTGAATCTTTTGAAATGAAACCAACTGAGACACTTGAGGAACTTGACCTCAGATTCACTGGTATTGTTGGTGAACTTGAAGCGTTGGGCAAAATTTATACCCAAAAGGAGAAGAACTTAAAAATTTTCAGATCTCTCCCAGCCCGATGGGACATTAAGACCATAGCTATGCGTGTATCTTGTAATCTTAATGAAATATCTACTTTTGATCTCTTCTCTGACCTCAAAGATTTTGAGTATGATATTGACAGAAGAGACAAAGCTGAAGAATCTCCTTCAAAGGTCACAATCTAGCCGTCAGACGAACCGTCGACACAAAGATGCCCAGCTTCATCGAAGCCTAGTCACAAGAATGCCGAGGATTTACGACATCCTGTCTCAAGATGAAATGGCGCTTCTCATGCATAAATTCAAAAAGTTCATCAAACAGACTGGAAAGACTCCCTACAGCCCAAACACATCCACAAGGTGAGTACCAAACATCATCCGTGATGCTAACCTGTGCTATAATTGCAGGAAACCAGGGCATTATGCAAATAAATGTCCTCATCCCAAAGTCCAAAGATTGCCGGAGGCCGAGCAACAAGAGAGAGATGAAAGAAGACGTTCTTGGAAAGACAAGCTCAAGGCCCTGATTGGAGAATCAGAAGCCTCCCACACACCATCCAAATCAGCAGAATGTCTTCAGGTGGTCACTGAAAGTGATTCATCTGACGATGAGTTCGATGATAAAGCATATATGTGCTTTATGGCCAAAGACATTCCAGAAGGTGAAGACAGCGACGATAAGGTAAGTTCAACCTCAGCTATTCCGTCAAATGCATCTCATACTTTCGAAAACATGATGAATGAATTTAAAAACATTCAAAAGGCCCATGAGACTCTAAAATCGAGAATATACGATCAATTAACTAATTTAGAGTGAAAGATGAAAATGACTTCTTAAAATAAATTATGAAAATATGTCTCTTGATTGTGAAACCAGCAAGGTCGATTTTGAAAAACTCATGGAGAGCAATCATCAACTTGCTCATGAACTAAGTGAGGCTAAAACTCACAACGAGAGCAAGACAAATGATTTGGTTCTACTACAAGCCAAAATAACAACTCTCGAAAAGCGAGAAACTGAACTTGAGACCACTCTGAAATCGTTCGAGAAATCGTCCAAAAGAATGGAAGAAATTCTGAGCACTGGGCAAAATGCTCATGATAAAAGTGTCTTAGGATACAGCTCATGTTCAAACAAAGGGAAAACTAGTACAGTGTTCGTCAAGAGTGTGGAACACATTCCAGAATCGGAAGAAATTCCTAGTCCCGTGAAGGAACCTGTATCGAGAAAATCAAGGCCGCTATTCCGCCCCGCAATCCTATTCCGCATGGTGGAATCATAAGCCGTTCCAACCCGTGAGGCGCACTCAACAAAGATGCTCCCAGAGCATATCAACAGCTCCAATGCCTGCTCGTAAGGAAGGTTGTATCCAACCACCAAAGGCCCCTACGGCAAGCATTATCAAGACAAAGACGCCGAGGTATTGATACAGGAGACCCGTTATCCCTCGAGACAAAGAGATGCCGGTTCAAGATCAACAACAAGATTGGGAATCCAACCGGAGACCCGAAGGCAAGTCGTTAGGCCTAAGAAAATGGCTCCACCTCCAAGACGGCACTCGTACTGGATTAATAATAATAACCCTGAATTTTTCATGCATAATAATTATCATGGTTATAACAACTACGGATATGCCCCCCGTAGATATCAAAACACTGTACCGAGTATGTCCTACAGTAAACCAATTGCTGCCAGGAAAACTTGGGTACCACGAGGAACTAACAATCATGGACCCAAAAATCAAAGGGGACCTAACTCTACTTAACCTTTTTGTTACAGGACATTCTAGAGGAGGATACCTGATACGTTGATAGTGGATGCTCTCGACACATGACCGGAGATAGGAGCAAGCTATCAGATTTTGTAGAGGGTTGCGGTCCAAAAGTTCGTTTCGGTGATAAATCTAAAGGAAGAACAAGAGGGAAAGGAAACCTACTTGTCGGGAAATTCAAAGTCACCGATGTTGCATATGTTGAAGGCTTACAGTATAATCTACTTAGTATTAGCGCCTGTGATAAACAGCTCTCGGTGAAGTTCTATATAGATCGTCAGAGAGTCAAGAACATCCAAACCAAGGAAGTTGTGCTTACAGAAGCATCGTAATATGTATATTGCTGACTGGAAGCCTATGAGCTCCTCAATTCCATGCTTTGTTGCCGAAGGCACTGCAGATCTTAGCTGGTTATGGCACAAGAGGATGTCTCACGTCAACTTCAAGACAATCAACAAGCTCTCAAGACAGGGAATGGTTAGAGGTTTGCCAAATATGTCATTCAAGAAGGACAGCGTCTGCGGACCATGTCAGAAAGGCAAACAAATCAAGTCAACCCTGAAGAGCAAATCCTACCTTTCAACCAAAGAGTGTTGGAAATGCTACACATGGATCTTTACGGTCCTGTAGACCCAGTAAGTTTGGGAGGTAAGAAATACTGCATGGTTGTTGTTGATGATTATTCCAGGTATGCTTGGACGATCTTTCTTAGCAAGAAGAAGGAAACAACATCAAAGCTGCCCGAGCTCCTGAGAAAGTTGCAAAATGAAAAGGCGTCGAGTATCGTGTGCATTCGTTCTGACAAAGGTACAGAATTTACTAACCGCTTTATAGAGCAATACTGTTCGGAGAATGGAATACAACACGAATACTCAGCTGCCCGTACACCTCAACAAAATGGTGTTGCCGAGCGAAAGAATAGGACGTTGAAAGAAGCAACAAGGACAATGATTGCCGCAAGCAAATTGCCACAGCGTTTCTGGGGTGAAGCAACCAATACAACATGCTACACTCAAAACCGCTGTATCGTCAACAAGCACCACAACAAAACAGCATATGAGGTATGGAACAACAAAACTCCGTTAGTTTCGTATTTCCACATTTTTGGATGCACGTGTTATGTATTGAATAATGGGAAAGACCAACTTAGAACCTTTGATGAGAAATCAGATGAAGGAATATTCGTAGGATACTCCTCCGTCAGCAAAGCTTTTAGAATCTTTAATAAAAGGAAGCTGACAATCGAGGAATCAGTTCATGTAGTGTTTGACGAACCACACCATGACCCTACAGGAGTAGATGATATCACTCAGAACATTCACCATCTATCTATCTTAGATCCTCCAACTCCCATAGAACCTGTAGTTGATTTAGAAATCAACCCCGCAGCTGTAAGAATCGATGTGGATGAAGCCGACGTGCATGTCAAGTCGTATCCATAGAATCCTTCGATACAGTACGGGATCCTGAATTAGAACCCGACCGAAGATGGTTGAGAGATCACCCGCAAGAGCTGATCATTGGAAACATAAATGCTGGTGTTTCTACTCGTAGGAGAATACAGAGTACACAAGGAAATGTACTTTGTGCACAAGAAGAATCGATGCCGAGATATCACGGTTTCCTGAATGGAAATCTCAATCCGAGCTTAGAAGACTCAATATGTGCACTATTGCCGTATTCTTAGCCCGGTCAGAACTGTTTCACCATAGACGCTCTTAATAATTCTCATTGGATAACATCTATGGAAGAAGAGCTTAACGGTTTCGAAAGAAACAATGTATGGTATCTTGTACTGCACCAACACATCAATCGGTTATAGGAACCAAATGGGTATTTCAAACAAAAAGGATCGAAATGGACTTATCATAAGGAACAAATCCAGACTAGTAGCACAAGGCTATAGTCGGGAAGAAGGCATAGACTATGATGAAACCTTCGCCTCGTAGCGAGACTAGAAGCCATCAGATATTTCTTGCCATTGCCGCCCATAAGAGTTTTATTGTATACCAAATGGACGTCAAAAGTGCTTTCCTGAATGGAGATCTTGCAGAAGAAGTTTATGTTGAACAACCACCAGGGTTTGCCAACACAGACGGTATCGATCTAGTTTACAGGCTAAGGAAAGTCTTTGATGGACTTAAACAAGCCCTAGAGCCACAGTACGAAACCCTGTCCCAGTATCTAACCAACAACGGATTTGAGAAAGGTGTTGTGGACAAGACCCTGTTCAAGATACAGGAAGGTGATGACCTTCTTATGGTACAAATCTATGTGGATGATATTATTTTTGGTTCAACTAACCTTGCTCTATGTCAAAGGTTCTCTCATCTCATGCAAAGTAAATTTGAAATGAGTATGATGGGGGAACTTAGTTATTTTCTAGGTTTGCGGGTAAAGCAGATGCCTAGGTATTTTCATCAACCAAGAAAATACGAAGGAGCTTCTCAACAAATTTGGAATGAACACTTCCAAATCCTCGCCAACCCCCATGAGCACTTCCGTGCAAATTAGTGCTGATGAAGCCGGAAAGCCGTTTGACCAATCACTCTACAGGAAGCTCATTGGTTCGCTCTTGTACCTAACAGCTAGCAGGCCCGATATCTAGTTTGCTGTTGGAGTGTGTGCAAGATATCAAGTTGCACCTAAGGAATCACACTTCAATACAGCTAAACCAATCCTGAAGTACGTTAAAGGAACAGTCGACGCAGGACTATGGTATCCTAAGGAAGGCGGATTCGATTTAGTTGGATACAGCGACTCGGATCTCGGAGGCTGCAAGCTAGATAGGAAGAGTACAAGTGGAACTTGTCACTTTCTTAGACCTAGACTCGTTTCTTGGTTCAGTAAGAAGCAATTGGCTAATTCTCTTTCCACGGCTGAATCAGTACTATGTCATTGTAGTTGCTGTATGCAGATCCTGTGGATGCAGCAACAGTTGTCAGACTATGGAATCGATTCCAGAGGGACTCCAATCATGTGTGATAGCACGAGTGCAATTGCAATCACGCACAATCCTGTCCTGCACTCGCGCACTAAGCATATCAACATGAAGCATCACTTCATAAGGAATCACGTCGAGAACAAGGATGTTCGCCTTGAAAAAGTTCATACAGACGTTCAGCTGGCCGACATCTTCACCAAGCCGCTCGACACAGCAAGATTCAACATGCTCAGACAAGAATTGTGAATGCTACAGCCAGACTCCCTGTAAGTAAATTACTGTTTTTACTCAACAAATTGAGGGGGAACGCTGTAAGACCCAAAATTCAGTATCCAACGTTAATTATTTGTACACTCAGAATCGTCAATATAGCACTGTAGCGAGCGAAGACATATGAATCCTACAACTGACGTGTGCAACAATTAAGGGGGAATACTGTAGGACCCATGAATACAGCATTAATCCTTAAGTTGCTGTATGGAATTTAAAACCTATATGTACCTTTTGAGGGGGAACGCTGTATCGACGCGGAAACAACACATACTATAGGATTTCGATTCAGTATATATATAATATCATATTATTTCTTTTTAAAATGATTTTTGTCCACGTGCCCTGTTTTTATGTCAAACGTCATGTACATTAAATGCCTTGCACGACATCTGGACAACTGAATCTCAAAAGCCGCGATGTTTTAAATTGTTTATTATTTTAAAACCGCCGTTTTAGGCATTTAGGGTGACACAAATGTCAGAAATGGGACCCGCTCATTCTTTAAACATTTTAATGGATTAGCGTACCAGTTACACTCAGTCCATCTTAACCGTTGATTTCAAAAACCGGTTCCCATCCCTTAAAATCTGACCTTTCGTACTCTGCAAAACCCTATTTCGCCGCCCAACTATAAAAGGACTGAATCTGCCATTAGAGACTCTTTACGCTTTCTGCAAATTCAAGAGTTCTCAAGAAAAAACAGTCTACATACTTTTCTGCACTTTACTGCATATTTCGATTATTTTCTTGCACTTTTTCTTAAGTAATCATCAAATGGCTGGACAAACCTCTTCTCCTGCTCTGAAGAAGACTGCTAACATCATTGATGGCCGGATATTTTCGAGATCTGTTATCATTGAGCGCATTATGTCTGAAACCAACGACGCAGAACCCATGGAGTACATCATAACTCGACTTCGTCAACAAGGCCTTTATCGCTTTGGAAGTCAGACTGCTGATAAGTACGATGCACATCTGGTTGAGGAATTTTATCTCAACGCCGCCGTATGCTTTCTGTCATTGGCCCAAGGAGGTCATGTTGCCGACATCACCGCTACAATCTAGGGAGTTGAGATCTGTATTAATAACGATCTGCTCCAGAACATCTACAGGCTACCCGCTGATGGCCTGACTATGGAACAACTTGAGACATTCGGGTCTCAAGAGCTGATCACTAAATTTTATGGACTGCTCACAGGATCCAAAGTTGTTGACATGGTTCATACTACATGTCACAAGAAAATTTTTTGTCTCCCATATGTATATCTTCATGATTTTTGCTGCAGGATAATTGAGAATCGAACCGGTGCGTTCGAAATGTGTACCAACCTGAGGTTCAGGATGATGGTGGCTATTCTGACCTGTGAAAAGGTCAATTGGCGACAAATAATCCTGAAACGCCTGCAAGAGGAGGTGTGCAAACCAGCATCCCAGAAGAGATCCTTTGGTTTGATGCTAAACCATATCCTGACGAAATGCGGACTGTCGCAATCCGCCGATGCTAAGAAGAATAACCCTAGGATATACTTAGGAGGCGTCAAGCCTACTGCATATAATCAAACCACGATGGTCTGCAACCAGCCAAAAACTGGAAGTATGCCAATTTCCGCAGATCCACGAGATGAATCCTTGAAGTTCCAGGAAGTGGAATCTTCAAAGAAAAGAAAGAGATCTCACAGCAAGAAACCCACTGCTGGTGAGAAGCTCAAGAAGAGACTTAGGAGGCTTTCGAAAGTCAAATCTTCCAAGCCCTCCGAGGAAGTCTCCCCCGTAGCTCAACCCACTGACGAAGAACCCCAGGGCCCAACCCCTGTGGAAGAGGTGTCTCCTACTGTATCGACAGTAGATCCTGAGCCTTTGGCGGCTAGGACGGATAATGAGACATCTGCCAACGAACAAGACTTTAGCGAGTCGGCTGCCCATTTGGAGCCAACAACTACTTCTCCTCTGCGGGATCCCACACCCGTACAGGATCCATCTTCCTTCAGGGCACCATCCCCTGTAAGGAGTCCCACTTCCATACAGGATCCCATACCTGTACAGGAATCCCTCGCGACAGCGTCTCCAGACGTTGTACGTAGTCCCTCCCCCGACTCCATCATTCATAAGACCCTTCTTTCTGTTCAAATTGAACAGGCTTACGAAAGATTTCTCACATGGAAAGGCTACAGGCTAGCTCCGTACGAAACATTATACAACTGGAGCGATTGGAGCCAAGAAGAAAAATTTGTCTCAGAAGTGACGGACTCAATGGAGATTGAAGCCCTGATCCGATGGGAAAATGCCTTCTGCAAGGAGCTGATTGAAAGCCATCTGATGCAGAAATCTGACGCTAGAAGGAAAGGAAAGGACAAGTCAGAGGACTCTCCCGCAAATCCAAAAGACGATGACCATGACTCAAACGACGACGACGATGCTTTTCAAGCTGGTCTGAGGATGAGTCGTGAAGAGGCTGAAGCTAGAGACGCCTCTCCACCCAAAGGCGACGAAGGGCCATCAACCCAGAACAATCCTCCTTCGCCACAGCATGAGAACATTCCCGACGAAGAGGAATCAGTCCCTCCAGTCGAGGAAGTTGAAGCAATTTCGGATCAGGCACCTGAGCCTGCTGCCACCGAAGAAGTTGTACCTGAAAGACAATAGGAGGATTCAGTCCCTCCTGTATCCATGTCTACTGAAGAAAATTCGCAACAGGAAGCCACTCAACCCCCTGTCGCCGAACCAGAACCAGCTGCTCCCACCCCTTCAACCGTGGAATCCGAGGACGGTATCGAACCTGAGGATGTCCAACTTACTTCACGCCCAACCGTGAACGTAAGGAGGTTGAACAGCTCTGAAGAGTTTGCTCAACCGGATTCTCCAATTTCTGCCGCTAGGAAAGAGCGCCTGCGCGCACTTGGTCTTCAAACTGTATTCATCCAGGATGCAGTGAATGCTCTGTATTCTGTTGAGAAAGCATTAAATTGGATGCATACTTCTGCTGTGGAGGAAATGACCACTCTATAACATGAAGTATCTCGTGTTGTCGAGGCATTCATTCTTCTGCCAGAAGTTTTCAAGCAAGCTTTGAAAATCATGGAAGACAAGCAGGAGCAACTCCTGAAGGAAGAAGCAACAAAAACTCGAATAGCTGAAGCCAAGACTGCATGTGCCATGATTGAAAACAGCTCTCAACTGCGCGCCCACGACAAATTCATTAAGGATATGTTGCAAACGCTTTCCTCCCTTGTGGAAAGAATGTCTAACATCGAGACGAAATGGGATGCTGCACTAGAAATCCTTGAACGTCTTGATGAAGCCAAAAAGGGGGAAGAGGCAAGAGAAGCTGCTAGGAGAATCAGGCTACAGCAAGAAAGGGAATTCGAGGCCGCTCAAGACAGCATCACTTCCGAGTTAAACAAGCTAGCCCCTCACTCCCAAAGTTTTAGGATTTCAGGCTCCCGACCTGAATTTCATGATCCAAATGTCCCTTGGCAAACTCTTATCTAGAGACCTTCTGAAATTCGTCTGCCGACCAACCGCAACCCTACTGCCGATGAAGTGAAGCAATGGAGTAAAAACGAACTGATGAGATACTTCGCAAAACTCGTCAGGGAATCCGCCATCTTCAAGAGCTATAAAACTTTAGCGGAGGCCGCAGAGAAATTCACGAAGATGCTAGAAGATGGAAAACTCCCTCTCCAGCTTGATATGAAGAGCAAACACAAAAGAGGAGACCGGATCACCCATCCAGAAGACTAGATTCTTGCCTTTGATCGATCCTATGAAGAAAGAGCTATATACCAGGATCGAGGCAACGATTCCCTACAGAACTGGTGGCGTGGTACCGAGAATGATCCAGGAAGAAAGCCGTGGAGACATGCAGATCACTATAGGAGCTGAAATCCTTGTATATATTATTTTTGTCTTTGTAATTTTTCCTTCAAAACAGCAAACGATGTACTCAATTTATTTTGAATATCAATAAAAGTGTTTGTTTGTCTTGAAAGATTACAACTCGTAATCTACTGTGTTGATGTATGATTACTTAAATTGTTTGATAAACAAACTCAAGTTAGGTAACTTGATTGAAAACAAAGCTGTACGAACTAGTCTACGAACAGTTCATGATTTCAGTTGTAAACTTAGAATACTTTGTAAGATTGTGCCTGCGCGCCAATCATAATCTTAAGTTGTAAAAATCCTAAATCAGATCGAACTTGCTCATGAGCGCTTCATCATTTAGACTAAGACAGACCTTTTGACGAAAGACCAAGAAATCTGCCAGAAGACATCAAAAGAAGATCGCTTCATGAAGAAGGTTTTGGCATCATCAAGAAGACTTGAAAAGTTAAGAAAGAAAGCCTTGGCAAATTGTCAAAAAGGGGGAAATTGTTGGGAAAACAAGAACCATATATCAAAACAGCCGGGATATCCAATCCCTGTATCGAATGGTATTTGATAAAGAGGTTTTGACATATATGCCAATCCGCATACAGTAAAGGAAACTGTATCGAAGCATTGAGGCATTATCCTGTATCGAAGACCTGCCTCGAATCAGCATATTGTGAAGCCCTTCAAGACAAAGAAGAAGTCTTATAAAAGACCAAGTATGGAAACTGTCTCGAAACTCAAATACAGTTATCTTCCATACAGCTCACAACAGGACAAAGAAGGAATCTCCAGAAGTCAAGTCCTGTTGAATAAAGAAGTATTTAAATACTCAAGGATAAAGTATTTAAATACTGTCAGTCAACAGATCTTCAAATCCCGCTAAATCCGGATCGTGTCATAATCCCGTTGGAATGAAATCTCACTCAAACGGATACATCTCAACGGATATATATTTCAAAGACTATATATATCTCATGAAGGCATTGAAGATCAGTCACCAAAAAACCAAGCTATCGAAGTTATTATCAGAGCAAAACATATCTCCAAAGCTTACTGCATCTCAGATCAAAAGAGATATACAGTGCTCATCATTCTGAACAACACTTCATCAGCTGAAAGCTCTTAAAGTCAAAGTTGTTGTTCACCATCTGTTCTATACTCTAAACAAACAGCCCTGTGTGGACTGAACAATCTGTGCTTCTCCGGAACTGTGTGTGAAGGATTTGCATTGAAGAAGACGAAGCTTCAGAACTGTGTGTGAAGAAGCAAGTCAAAGCATTAGCTCAAAACCAATCTGTGTGAACGGTTGAAGCTAAGATCTTTATATCAATCTCTGTGAACGATATATTGATTGTGTGTGTTGTTATAATTACGTAGTTGTGTACGCAATAATTATAATAAACTTTTTACTCCTGTGTGGAGGACCAGTGGACGTAGAGGGGTTTACCTCGAACCACTTTAATTACTGTGTTATTTACATTCAGCTTTTACTGTTTTAATTACTGTGATTAATTAAGTATACTCTATACATTTAGTTGCTGTATCCACAGCAACCTACTGTATCCAAGAATTCCGCTACGCACTCAGATTTAAATTCCATACAGTTTGTTGTTTAAACTATTTCTCAAACTGTATCCAGTATACTTAGTGGCCAACAATCTCCCCCATGCCTTAATGCTTAGTTTGAGTTAAATTTTCGCATCATGTCCCTCAAACGAAAGTGAGAAGTTTTTAACGCTACATTCGTTTCTCACGCTTCATAAGTTGTGGGTGTTTCTTTCATATACCATTTTCTCAGCTAATACCCTGCGTTTATTTTCCAGTAATTCGCAATAGCCCGAAAGAGAAAGTTGAGCTCTACTAGGACTAGGACTCGATCATCCCCCCCGAGAGGGGAAACCTCGCAAAACCAGACGGATGGGAAATCCCAGCAATTCTCCAACCCTGAGATCCATCGAATCTTTAATGAAAGAATTCGTCCTCGGCCCATAATTCCTGAGTGGGGATTCATTCCCGCCTCCCAAGACGGCGAACTATTAACCATGATCACCGAAATGGGGTGGACAAGATTTGTCGCACAGCCCGAGCTGGTCGTAATCTCTATAATATGTGAATTCTACGCCAGCGCTTTATTACTCCATATCCAAAGAGGACAGATGTTGGGGAGACCGGATATACGTACTGAGGTCGTTGTCCGTGGCCAGATAGTGGACTTCTCGGTAGCAGCGATTCGGAGTTTATACGAGCTACCCGAGGTAGATGAATCGGCATTCACGCGGACAATGGGTAGCCTCACGAGGGAGGCATTGTTGGAAACACTTACTCAGCCGGAGTCCGTTTGGGAAACGCGTGTCCCGGGGTCTGCAACTTTCTTCTTCAAGAGCTCCTGTCTCAGTCGGCTCGGGCGAGCTTGGCTTTATTTCCTCTGCTCGCGGGTCGACCCTACTTCGTAAATCCGCTCTGTCTTGCTTCCTCGCGCCCGACTGCTATATGCCATCACGGCCGGACTTCGATTTGATGTGGCCCCACGTCTGTCCCGGTCTATCTCTAGTGCATCCAGGGAGGGGCCAAGACGGGACTAAAACATCCCTCTCTGATTTGCGCCTTATGCCGCCAGTCGGGTGTGACTTGGTCGGATTACGAGCCTACTATAGCACCCAGGGTCCGATCGACCATCGTATTATCTCTCATTTCGACCAGTGGGGTGGCGCGCGGGCACACCTGCGAGGATGAGGATTTCTTCTAGATGAGACACATGAGCACTCCTTAGAGCCACTTCTTCTGACTCATGACCCGGTGGCCGATACTGAGGATCAGACCGAGTCCACTCCACCGCCAGCGAGAGATCACCTTCTTCAGGCGATGTTTGACGGCTTGAGGGAGGAGATGCGAGCAGAGTGAGATAGCATGCTCGCAGCCGTTCGACATGAGATGTACGAGCAGGTCCGCCGGGCCAATCGGCGTGCTGAGAGGCGCTTAGCTGCGAGGGACGCTTACCATCGGGATTACTTAGCTGTGTGGACGGACCATATCCTCCATCCAGACGGGCTATTCGTCCCTCCGGCCAGGCCACCTACACCACCCACTTTACCGGACGAGGCTGATGCCAGTGCCTGAGTTTTCCTTAGGGGAGTACTTGACCTGTCTTTTACTGCTTACTTATTTGTCATCTATTGGGGTCAATGTATTTCTTAAGTTTGGGGGGATTACTTTTTAGTTGTTATTTATTTTTAGTTGCTATTTATTTAGTTGCCTTGCTTGTCTTCTATGGTATGCTGGATTTTGTTTACATTCGTGAGTATGTCATGCAGCCTTGTGTAAGACCGAATTTATGATACTGATTTCTATTTGAAGAAACGGATGAGTATTAGTCGAGTTCACATTATGCGACATTTCTTTCCCTCGAGTATTCATTTCAGTCTGATTTTTTGCGTCATTGTGGTAGTCTTGGCATTTAAGAAATGAGACATACGTGTTTGTACTGTCCGCATTACACGAGCCATCGTCTATATGTTTGGTGGCACTATTCACTTAGCTAGTCGTCCAGTAACATTAGTCTTGTTGGCATTCAATTAAGTACCTACGGTTAGGCATTAGGTCGGATAGTATTAATCCCCAAAAATATATACAGCCTGACATGTTCTAAGATTGGAAGTCTAGTAACCGGGTGTATTCACGTAACCCGTAGTTTACATTCGCGTAAAATGACGACCTTGAATAGACATGTGTAAGAGTTTGAATTAGTGTTCAGAAAAATCGCATCTCCGATGATAGGAAGCCAAGTAACCGGATGTAGTCACGTGACTCGTCGTTTAAATTCGCGTAAAACAGCAACCTTGAATCGGACGTGCGGGTGAAGTTAGTCGAGTTTTTTCTCCGCTGTAGAGGGAGACTTAGTAACTAGAAGCATTCATGATCCCCATGAGTATCGTTTACGTCAAACGGTTCCCCAATACATGAGAATGAAAATCCACCCTAGGGTTCTTCTGATGAAACATCCCAGGAGTCGAAACCTAGTGGTTAACTCGAATCATTATAATTATTAAATAAAAGGGAGTGATGTCCGGGGAATATCATTTATGCTGAAATTCTTATGTTTTTTTGCCACGAGGCTGTGGGACTGGGCGAGTTAGCTTGTTATACTCTCAACATTCATATTGGCGGTCGGCTCAATTCACATTTGTTAATCTTTGAGCCTTGACTTTCTTCATGAGCTAAGATTAGCACTAAAAATGGGTACCTTGAGAAATTATTGTCCGTAATGTGACTCACTAGTACGATATTCGTATTATTCTTTGAGATTTCAGGGTAGTATTAATTAGTTGAGCACTATGGATTTTGCACGATTGTCCACGATACTTGCATTCTTGTTTGAAATTGCATGCCGCGGCACATAGTACAGCTAACTGGGCGAGATTCTGGGGTATGGGTGTGCCGCGGCCTGTTCATTGCGTGCCGCGTCTCCTGGGCGATGTGTGCCGCGGCCCAGAACTAGCGCGCCGCGGCCCTCAGTACATGAGGTTGCGCCAAAATGTGACTCTTTTGCGTGCCGCGTGCCGCTCCTAGTGTGCCGCGGCCCTAACTGAAAATTGGCCCTGGAGAGGTTCCTGCTGAGGTTTTTCAAGTGAAAACACATAAACATGAGAGAGAGGCACAGAAAAACAAAAAATACAAAAAAATAGACTCCTATAATGGGAAAACAACGAAAACTAGAATCTACGACTAATACTCGGGTTGCCTCCCGAGAAGCGCTAAGTTTATAGTCTTCAGGAAGACTTTGCTAAGATTCACTCCGCGGCGGATAGGACGACTTTTGGCTTCTGCGCGTCCATTGGATCACCCGTGTAGATTTTCAACCGCTGCCTATTTACTTTAAATTTTCGATCCTCACATTGTACTTCCACTACTCCGTGTGGAAATACTTGAACTACTGTGAACGGTCCCGACCATCATGAACGTAATTTCCCAGAAAATAACCGCAAGCGTGAATTGAATAATAGAACCTTTTGACCTGGAACGAATTCTCGATGTATAATGTGCTTATCGTGCCACTCCTTGGTTCGCTCTTTACAAAGTTTAGCATTCTCGTAGGCATCATGACGTATCTCCTCCAACTCATTCAACTACAAGCAGCGCTTTTCACCGGCCGATTTAAGATCAAAGTTAAGTTTCTTTATTGCCCAATATGCTCGATGCTCCATCTATACCGGCAAATGACAACCTTTCCCAAAAACCAACCTATACGGTGACATGCCAATAGGTGTCCTATACACTGTATGGTATGCCCAAAGTGCATCATCGAGTTTAAGGGACCAATCTTTTCGAGACGAGTTGACTGTTTTTTCTAAGATCCATTTGAGCTCTCGATTTGATATTTCGAATTGACCACTCGTTTGGGGATGGTAGGCTGTAGCAACACGATGAGTGACTCCGTATTTCTTTAAGACCGCATCAAGGAACTTGTTGTCAAAATGTGAGCCACCATCACTGATAATTGCACATGGAGTCCCAAAACGCGTGAAAATGTATTTTTTATGAACTTGATCACGACGTTGGACCCATTAGTTGGTAGCGCCACCGCTTCGACCCATTTCGAGACGTGGTCCACTACTACTAGAATATATAGGTTCTTATTTGATGGAAAGAATGGACCTATAAAGTCGATGCCCCATACGTCGAACAATTCAACCTCAAGAATGGTGTTCAACGGCATTTCATGTCGTTTGGAGATGTTTCCCATCCATTGACACCAGTCACATGTGGACACAAAGGAATGAGCATCCTTGAATAACGATGGCCAGTAGAAACCCGACTGCAATACTTTTGTCGATGTCCTATTGCCATGAAAATGCCCGCCGTAAGGTGATGCATGGCAATGACTCAACACACTGTGAATTTCCTCGTCCGGAATACATCTGCGAATGATTCGGTCAGGACATCTTTTAAAAAGAAAAGGGTCATCCCACAAGTAGTACTTTGCGTCTGAAATCAACTTCTTGGAAGATAGTCATTCGAAATTATGTTGCTTGCAAGATAGTTCACTAGATCAGCGTACCAAGGCGCTTGTCGCGAATCCAGCTTGTAGAGCTGTTCATCGGGGAAATTTTCCACAATTGGTGGATGACTCTCCGCCTTCTCGAGGGGATTTTCTAATCGTGAAAGGTGATCTGCAATGACATTTTCGGTCCCTTTCTTGTCTCGAATCTGCAAATTGAATTCTTGTAGGAGAAGCACCCACCTAATCAACCTTGGTTTAGCATCTTTCTTTTCCAAAAGGTATTTGATAGCCGAATGGTCAGTCCACACAACCACTTTTGTTCCCAACAAATAAGCACGGAATTGATCAAAAGCAAAAATCACGGTCAATAATTTTTTTTTGTCGTGGCATAGTTTCTTTGGGCGTCGTCAAGGGTTCGACTTGCATAATACACGACATGAAACACTTTTTCCCCGTCGCTGTCCCAAGACAGCCCCAATGGCAAAATCGCTAGCGTCGCACATCAATTCAAATGGAAGGCTCCAGTCTGGAGCGATTATGACAGGAGCGGTGCTTAGAGCCTTGTTCAAGAGGTCGAAGCTTTCTTTACAAGACTCATTAAAATCAAACGGGACATCTTTCATGAGCAAATTACACAAAGGCTTTGTGATCTTTGAAAAATCTTTAATAAAACGGCGGTAGAACCCGATGTGTCTCAAAAAGCTCCTCATCCCCTTTACGGAAGTAGGTGGAGGCATATTCTCAATCGTTTTAATTTTCGCACGGCCGACTTCAATCCCATGCGCGGATATGCGGTGCCCCAACACAATGCCTTCCTGGACCATAAAATGGCACTTCTCCCAATTTAACATGAGATTCGTCTCTTTGCATCTCTTTAGGACCTTCTGTAAATTCTGCAAACATAAGTCAAACGAATCACCGAAAACAGAAAAGTCATCCATAAAAATTTCAATACAATGCTCTACCATGTCAGAAAAAATGGCCAGCATACACCTTTGGAAAGTGGCCGGCGCATTACATAAACGAAAAGGCATGCGCCTATAAGCGAAAATGCCGTAAGGACATGTAAACGTCGTATTTTCTTGGTCTTCTGGGGCTATATAAATCTGATTATACCCAGAATAACCATCAAGAAAACAGTAAAAATCGTGTCCGGCCAATCTATCTAACATTTGATCAATAAACGGTAAAGGAAAATGGTCTTTTCTAGTGGCTTTATTTAATTTTCTATAATCTATGCACATACGCCACCCCGTAACAATTGTAGTGTGAATTAATTCATTATTATCATTTTGAATAACCATTATTCCACCCTTCTTTGACACAACTTGAACAGGACTTACCCACTTGCTATCAGAAATAGGAAAGATCATACCTGCGTCGAGGAGTTTTAAAACCTCGACTTTTACCACCTCTTTTATATTCGGATTTAACCGACGTTGATGCTCTACAGAAGGTTTGTAGTCCTCCATCAAAATCCTGTGCATACAAATGGATGGGCTGATTCCTTTAATATCCGCAATAGACCATCCCAGGGCAGATTTGTACTCCCTTAATACTCTCAACAGCTTCTCCTCTTGATCAGCCGCTAAAGTGGCAGAAAGAATTACATGTAGGGAATCGTCGGGCCCCAAAAATGCATATTTCAAATGATTAGGCAGTTGCTTCAGTTCTAGCTTTGGGGGCTTCTCAATTGATGGGACGGGTCGCGTTGGTGAACTTCCGAGCTCCTCACATGGTCTACGAGCGAAAAATGGTGGTGACGCATCCATTTGTCGTAAATATGCTACATGCTCTGAATTCAATTCGGTAGAGGATCCGACTAAAACGGACTCCAGTGGATCTAATGGATAGCTCTCCCAAAAAGGTCTTCTTACACATGAGTCAATGACGTTAATTTGAAAGCAATTCTCGACATCACTAGGATGTTGCATAAATCGAAATATATTAAAAGTAATTTGCTCCTCTTGAACTCGTAAAGTGAGCTTCCCCTTTTCTACATCAATTAGAGTTCGGCCGGTCGCTAAAAATGGTCATCCCAATATAATTGGGATGTCATGATCTTCTATATATCGAGCACAATGAAATCAGCAGGAAAAATGAATTTATCGACCTTGACCAAGACGTCTTCTATTACCCCTCTCGAATACTTGATGGATCTATCTGCTAGTTGCAAAGAGACCGTAGTAGGTTTTGCTTCCCCAATGCCTAGTTTCTTGAAAATAGAAAGAGGCATAAGATTAATGCTGGCTCCGAGATCACATAAAGCCCTATCAAAGGACGAGTTTCCAATAGTGCATGGTATAGTGAAACTTCCCGGATCCCTCAATTTAGGCGGGAGATTTTTCTATAAAATAGCGCTGCACTCTTCAGTCAAAGCCACTGTTTCATATTCCTCGAGCTTCCTCTTGTTAGATAAGATGTCATTCATAAATTTCACATAGCTCGGCATTTGTTCCAAAGCGTCGGCAAATGGAATATTGATATGCAATTTCTTGAAAACATCAAGAAACTTGGAAAATTGCTTGTCTAACTTTTGCTTTTGCATACGTTGTGGGAATGGGACTGGTGGTGCAGGATGAGTGGTCGAGACTGCTCTTGACTTGGGATCTTCGTCATTCACTTTCTCAATGGGGCTGCTCTTTTCTTTGCTACTCTTTGGCTGCTCGTGTAGCTCCTTTCCACTTCGTAGCTCGATAGCTTGCACATTTTCCTTGGGATTCATGCCGGTAGCACTTGGTAATACACCTTGAGGTCGAGAAGATAATAAATTTGCAATCTGCCCCATTTGGACCTCCAAATTCCAAATAGAAGCAGAATGATTTTGTAGAGTAGTTTCCGTGCGAGTCATGAATTGGCTCGTGTTAGCCACCATTTGAGCAAGTGCATCTTATAAAGAGACCTTCAGTGGTTGATGGGGCTGCTGTTGTGGCTAAGTGAATTGAGCTTGTGGAGGTTTATTCAAAGCTTGCCCGTTCCTCCATGAAAGATTTGGATGATTTCGCCACCCTTGGTTGTAAGTGTTAGAATACGGGTTATTTTGACGATTTCTGTTCCCCACAAATTGAGCTTGTTCCATTTGAGATTGCTCAAAAGGATTTCCGACTTGACATTCAGCACTAGGATGAGATCCGTTGCACCAATTACATGTTTCCGTGGCACCAGTAGAAGGAGTGTGTGACAAAACTTGGAGCTGTTGAGTTAGAGCTGCAACTTGAGCTGATAGCGTAGAGATTGGATCATTGTCGGAAATTTCCATGACTCGTTTCGGATTCACACTCTCAGAAGGCCACTGATAAGCATTTGCAGCCATAGCTTCTAATAATGAATAAGCTTCGGCCATAGTTTTTCCCATTAACGTGCCCCCAGCTGCTGCATCCACTAGAGTTCGTGTAGAAGCACTCAACCCGTTATAAAATGTTTGAATCTGCAGCCAATCCGGCAGGCCATGATGAGGGCATCTCCTTAGCAAATCTTTATATCGTTCCCATGCCTCATGTAGCGACTCCATATCATATTGTCCGAAAGTGGTTATCTCATTTCTGAGTCGTGCCGTCTTCGCCGGTGGAAAGAACTTGGCCAGAAAAGCTTGTGCTAACTCCGCCCAAGTTGTGATAGAGCCAGGCGAGAGTGAATTAAACCAGAACTTGACCTTGTCCCTTAGAGAGAGTGGGAAAATCCGTAGGCGAATAGCATCATCGGTAACACCGTTGTTCTTGAATGTGTCTCAAATCTCGAGAAATGAAGCAATGTGCGCATTGGGGTCATCGTTCGCCAGTCCACAAAATTGGCTCGCTTGCACCATTTGAATGATAGCCGGCTTGATTTCAATATTATTTGCCTGAATGGTCGGGCGCCGAATCCTCGAAAAATTAGCATTGATTTGTGGAAGTGCTTAATCACAGAGAGCCAATGCTGGTTGAACTTGCTGAATAGGGTTGTCAATCCCTTGATTTCCAGTGTTGTCTCCCATGATATCCGTAGTTAATAACTCACGTCTTTCCTTCCTGTTTTTCCGCATAGTGCGTTCGAGTTCAGTATCCAAAGGGAATAAACCTTCGTTACCAAATTTTTTCATGCACTGAACGAACTCCTGAAAGGAAAACAAATAAAAACAAATTTACACGAAATTAAAATAATGTTCAAATTAAGACTAAAAACACCGAAATTGATATTAGTACAAACAATCAGTCCCCGGCAACGGCACCAAATTTGTTACTTATTTCTATGAACGCAAGTGCACATTGTCGTAATCAAGTAATAAAGTGATGAGAAAAGTATCGTTCCCTCGAGGACTGATATACTAAGTACCAATTTATTAGTATTTCTAATTTTATTTGAACGACCGAAATTTTGGGGTTGAATAATTATTAATAACTAAATATTGCGATAAACTAGAAACAAACAATAGAATCAATAGTCCGATAAAAGGAGATCAAATAGGAGAAGAATCTAGGATCGAGAATTCGCCTCGATTAATCCAAATTAATCTTGATTAATATAATTTATGTAATTTCCCAATTTATTGAAAGCGAAGATTCTAAGTTAATCTAATGCCTCTCCCGAGGTCAGTAGACTTTTCCAAGGTGAATAATTAACTCTATTCCTAGGTGAGTTAGTTCAACAATAGCCAAAAAGTTCTAAAATCTTCAAAACGAGCTTCATAATTCTTATGAGTATATTCCTATCTCACAAGACAAAACGGCTTTCTCCCAATTTTCACTACTTACTCTCCTCTCCGATTCAAGTTACGTAGTCATAACAATTCAATCATAGGCCACACAATTGAAAGCATTAAGAACAATTGGGGAATACTCAATAAAAAATGGAAAGGTATCAGTAAAGTAAAATCAAGAATTAATCCATCATAATCTCGGTTTCATCTCAATCCTAGAATAAAGGGGTCTAGCCCGACATGCTAGAAAATAATACACAAATATTTGAATTAAACATAAGGAAGAAATTCAAACACAATTGATGAACTTGTCTTCTTCCGTTCTCTGACCTTGCTCTCTGCCGCTAGGTATTCTTCTCCTCTCATTGGATGATTTCTTTTCTGACCTTTACTGCGCTTTTATAACCTTTTTTTTACTTCCAAAACGCGTCCGAGGAGTAGGTCTAATCCGCCTCCAAAACATCCAGAATCGCGCGGTCAAAACAGGAATCCCGCCGTTGTGGGCCGCGGGCCGGCTTAAGTGTGCCGCGGCCCTAGTTGTCCCGCTGCCCAGACCTGGGCATAAAATCATTACGGGCCGCGGCACGTAGATAGTGTGCCGCGTCCCCCGGTACAGTTTGTGCCGGTTTGCTCTGTGTTGTGCCTGTGACGCGGCCCAGCTTCGGTGCGACGCGGCCCTTGACAAAAAAATGTCGTTTTTGGCCCGTTTTTTCACGTTCGAGCTTCAGGACTCTAATTTCCTTCAAAATATGCAAATGTCATGCACAATGTTTATCTAATTCTCTACCACCCCCTCGTCCCACGTACCGGAAGGCACGTACCAGAACACGGTGCATTCGCGTATTGGATCTCCATCAGTCGACCCTAAATATGTAGGCTTTCTCCATATCCAGTGGACTGGACTTGGAGAAGGAAGACAACAGCGGGAGGAAAAAGAAAACCGTCTGACTAAGGGTCCAATCACTTTTTCTTTCTTTTCTATTTTTTTAAAGTAATGCAAACAACAGCTCGATTTCCAAAACAGATCAGTTTATTTTTGTGCCTTTTTATTTAACTATTTCCTTTTTTTTAACTTATTCCTTTTATATATTATGGCTTATCTTCTCATATATTGATATGATTACAAGGATATATATAATTATAACATGATATAAATTAAAATTTATAACTGATCAAATATATATAATAAAAAAATATAAGAAATAAAATACTAGCGTACTGTGAAAAAAAAATTCGTATACCGCATCCTAAAAAAGCTTCCCGACTAAGCCTACCCCCAACGTACCGCGTTCTGGTATATGTAGCGTACCACGACCCGGTACGTGTTCCGCGTACTGAAACGTACCGCGAACCAGGTAACATTGGTCATGCATTAGGAGCTTATTTTCACAGATTTAAACCAAAATAAAGATAGAATAATGACAATAAAGCGCACAAAAATAACATGTAACAATACTGATTTTTTTCTTCGGAAATTGTATGTGCCATTTGTCTCACTTGTTATCTGGTATCGTACACAATTCAACCGATATTTTAGAACTCAATAAGTTCATTCGATACCTAGAATATAATAGTGCATAATCTTCACCCTTTAGGGAGGAATTCAGTGGTTCTTCAGGATCTGTCAATAAATTGCCACTATTTTTTTACTCGAAAAATATAATTTATTTCTAAAGACAATGTTTTAAAAAACGCGAGGCGAGTTTGAGGCGTTTTGGTTGGACGAGGCGAGGCGTAAGCCTCGAAGCGCATTGAGGCGTAAGCCTCAATTAAAAAAATACATATAAATCTCACTAAAATATTATATTATCCACAGAATTTACTAGAGAAGTAATAACAAACTCAAATCATCACATAAAACATCATTACATCAACATAGAAATCGATGGTCATCACACAAACATAACAAAGTCACCACATAAAAAAAGTCAGCAAGAAATAACAAAATTACTACATAAATAAGATAATAATAATATTTTTATTTTGCTAGTAAATCAAGTGAATCCATATTCAGTGGTCTAAAATACGGATCATATCCAGTGGCATCTCCATCATCATCATCATCATTGTCACTTCGAATCAAATCATTAGTAAATTGTAGATATTCTTCTTCACCGTAGTCCTCCTCATCAAATAATTGCAGTCCTATTCCTTTTTCTGTGACATGAATATATGAGAAGTGTTAATATTAATAAAAAATCTACTGAATTACTATATGAATAGTAGTTGTTGACACTAACCTAAAGCCGTTATCTTTCTCTTTTGTCCACGACCACGTCCACGAACATGTCCACGTCCACACGTAATTTGGGAGTCGCGGCCACGCCCAAAATCACCATCTTCACTACCTTCATTACCATCCACATCATCTCCAAATTCAACATCCACTGTATCATCAAGATTGACAGTCAACCCCGATGATCCACTAGCATCTGATGAATCTTTGTCAACAATCCATTCATCATCGGATGGCAAATGATCAAGAAGTAGTGGGTCGTCATCCTACTTAAGTGACGCTTTCTTCAACCACCTTAACTTCAATCTTTTGTTGTACAATACATAAATTAACTTATTTAGCTTTATCGTAGACAAACGGTTCATTTTCTTCGTATGTATCTACATTTATATTTACAAAAACTAGTCACTATTATCCAATTATAAAATAATTTTATACACCTAGACTAGTAAATTAATTTAAAATCCAAGTAAGATATCAACATATACCTGATTAAAGGTACTCCAATTACGTTCACAAGCTGATGATGAACATGTGAGACTCAAAATTCTAACCGCAAAGCCTTGAAGTTCTGGTGTTTCGTCTCCATATTGAAGCCACCAATCAACTAAGGAATTTAGGAAAGTAAACAATAATTAGAAAAAAAAAGAGGGTGACATTTAATAAAGTAAAGAACTGCAAGATTAAGGGAAGTACTGGGACTGCGTTTTTTACATGTTCTTTTTGCTGCTTCGAAGCCAAATAATCCTTTTCTACGCTGAAAAGCATCCATTTGAAGATCAATTTTTTCTTGAACTCGTGGGTCTGGATAAAGTTTTGTCATACAAGTTAAAAGGCCAACCTTTACTTCCGGATGTGTCGAAAAGTCGTCATCATACTGATAGTAGGGATTAAGAAAGTACGCACCCGCATGCAAGTGTCGATGCATCTGAAAGTCCCACTTGGCATCAATGATACTCCAAATCTCTTTGTAAGCTCCTTCTCCACCTCCTAAATTTTTGGCTATTTCCTCTTTTGCCTTATCCATGGCACCATATAAAAATCCCATCCCGGCATTTTTCCTGAATCGGCCATTCTCAATACACCAACCAGAGGCTTCGTTGACTTGATTGCATATGTCAAGCTCCCCCAGAAGTTTTTGTCCCTCAAAATGATGTCCTTCCCTTTTTTCCCTTCTTGATTTTTAGCCCAACTAGACCTACCCCATTTTGGAGAGGTGAACATTCGCTCTAAAGATTCCCTTGAAATAGGCATACTTTCCAATGTCAAATAAGTCATAGCAAATCTCATGGCCGCGGGGCGAACAAGTTCTCTATTAGCATATTTTCGCATTAATGCCAATACCTATCCGTGATTATATATAAAATGAGACACCTAAAAATATTTGAAAAATAGTTAAAACTCAAAGTAAACAAGATTATTCTAACGATCATAGGTAAACAGTAATATACTATGAAATTATACCTTCTTTGATTTTGTCAACGCATTTTTATGTTGCGGCAAGTCTCCGATTTTCTCAAGAATCAAATCTATGCAGTGGGCGGCACATGGTGTCCACCACAGACGTGGCCTCTTCGCCATTAGTAAGTCTCCTACTGCCTTATAATTTGCTGCATTATCTGTCACCACTTGAATTACGATATCCTCTCCAACCTCCATCACAACCTCATCAAGAAGTTCACACAATATTTTCGCATCTTTAACTGCATCAGATGCATCGACGGATTTCAAGAAAACACTGCCATGTGGGTTGTTAACAATAAAATTTATTAATTGTCTCCCTCCTATATCCTTCCACCCATCCGATAAAATCGATACCCCTGTTTGAGACCACATTTTTTTGACTTCATCGACAATAGCTTGTGTGGTCTTTACCTCTTCGTCCAGTATCTACGTGCTAAGTTCATAAGCTGTAGGTGGTTTAAAACCACGACCAAAATTCCCAAGGGAACGACACATATTAATAAACGATGGACTACTCACGACGTTAAAAGGAATGCCATTCTCAAAAAAACATCTACCGATTCCCAACTTCACTTATTTAATAGCTTCCTTCTCATTTCCCGATTTTGCGTTACGTGCGTAACCATCACCATCACCATCCAAATCCAAAACAAACCTATCCATTGGACCCCTGACTCCCCGTGTAACACTACCAGTACTTGAAGTTCCTAAAGATGGTTTCTGAGATTGATAGTAGGCGCCATGATCAATTATTTCTTCTCTATTTCTCTGTGTATCCATCTTAATTTTTTCAAACTTTTGTAAATACTTTATAATTTCTTTTTTCACTTCATCCGACACTTTAACGCATGGGGCTACGCCTTTATGATTGCCCGCAAGGTGATTTTTTATTCTAATTACCCCCGTTTAATTGGTTTTTGACAAAAGTCGCAAGTTACATACTTGTACGATTTCCCACCCATTCCTTCCGACACTTCAGTACAATACTTCCAAGCAGGATCCTTTCGAGCAGCCATAAAGCACAAATCACTACGATTAAAAATAGCATTCAGAACAATATTCAATAACTATTGTGATAACTAAAAAAAAAAATTGACAAACTGGACTATCTACACCAAAAAATTGAAACACTAAAAACAATAGTGAGACAATCTAGTTCTGGTTTAGCGGCAAAAAAAAAAAAAAGAAACTAAAACGAAAAAATCAGTCAAACACTAGTTTTGCGGGAAAAAAACTAAAAATAAAAAATGAATCAAAAGCTAGTTTTAGCTTACCGTCGCCGCTTCGGAACTTCTATGCGCGGTCAGAAATTCTCTGCGTGGTCGGAAATTCGCCGCTATCTTTGCTGATATTCCCGAGTAGCCGGCGGTTTTTCTTTTCAGCGCTGAAGGTTAGGTTAGGTTAGGCAGGTGAGGTTTCTTTTGGTGGGTGAGAGTTATTAAAGGTCAGGTTATTAAACAGCCCGTAAAAAAAAGAAAAAAAAAAGAAAAAGGCCGCGCCTCTTGCGCCTCAAACACACGCTTCGAAGTGTGCGTTTCTTCCACCGCCTCGATTGACTGAGGCGGTCGCCTCAGATTTAGTCTGAATTACAACGCCCCGAGGCGTTTTTGCCGCGCCTCGCCTTGAGGCGCGCCTCGAGGCGTACGCCTCTCGCGTTTTTTAAAACATTGTCTAAAGATATCATGCATATTTGCAATTTGATGAGATAATAAATTATCACCACTATTTAACCCAAGAACTTGGCATTCATTTCTCATAAAGAAGAAATAATAAGATAAGCCAAGAATTTTAATGGTACAAATATCGTAGGATATTTGACCATTTTGTTACTAATTATATAGCAAAGATCAATTGAAATCATACTTCAGATATGAATACTAGACATGAAGTAATTATAATCCACACGAAGAACTTTTCCCACCGCATCACCGATTGCATTCATCATGTCCGAGGGATAAAAGTGTAGCAGTAAATTTGAGACGCGAGCCCAAACCGCAACCATCTTTGGAGTGCAGTGATAGACTCGAAAGGCTGGGGAATTGAAGTTGTGGAGTTCCTAATAAAAATTAGCGGGGGCGCTTTGCGAGGGTTGTTGTGATTATCGACCTTACCAAACCTCTCGTCTCCAAATTCACGATCGGGGGGAAGTTTCGAGTGGAGTATGAAAATATGAATGAGTTGTGTATTTACTGTGGCATGTATGGCCATATTGATGCTAACTGTCTCAAGAAACCAAAGGAGGATGAGGTGGAAGTGACGAATGGTGATCCCATGGCTGTTGTTGTTCCTCCTCAAACCACATACGGGTCGTGGATGATCGTTGAGAAAAGGAAGCATCCTCCAAAGAAGAATAGTGGGGCTGCGGAAAAGGAGAATTTTGTTCCCCATTCGGGTTCAAGATTTCACGTGCTTCATAAAGAGGGTGCAAATAAGGAATCAGAAACCATTGTTTCCCCGACTAAGGTGGTCGCTCCACTTGGGACTAGGGACCCTAACACTGATATGCCGTGTCAAAAAAACAAAGGGAAACAAGGGGCTGGTAGTGAGGTTAGGGGTATTTCGGCTAGAGGTGGGGTGTCCAAGAATGCTAAACCTAATAAAGCAAATTTGGGTGAGTTTTTCGAGTATATTAAGAAGAAGGGGGAGAACGCGATAGTCTCGAGCACCACTTCATCTTTGGACCCTACATGCCATACCGTGTTGACCCAAGTCGTGGAAAATCGAGCCCCTATTGTCGAACACATTGTCGATCAAGTTCCTCCTACTAACAATGACCAGAAGATGCTTGAGGCTGGTAATGGGGGATTGGGACGCCCACCCGACGACGTTATGGTTGGGGACAAATTCATGGATGTCGAGGTTAATGAGGTATCAAGTAAGAGTGATACCGATGATTTAGAGAGTGAGCCTTATGTGGATGACTTTCATGGATTGCCGAGAGCCGGGCGGAATTCTTCTAGCCCTTGCTTGGAGATCTAGGCTCTACCCCTGCCTTTTCAGTTCATTATCAGTGTTGTTAAAAGCGCGATTAATCACGCTTAGCGATTACTCGAGGGTTTTGCGAGTTGCGCATAAGTGATTTAGTGCGATTATCAAATTGGCTAAAACTCGCGCTTCACTCGCGATTAATCGCAAAAATCGCAAAAAAACCGCAAAAACGCAAAAAATCGCAGTTAAAAGACTGAAATACTCTCAAGTTAAAAAAAACGCCACTTATATATAAAGCCTAGTTATCTTTATAATCTTTCACAGCCTCACAGAGTTTGCACAACCGTCCAAGATGTATGTATATACTTTATCATCTCGTCTCATATTCTTTCTCTATTCTGTTGCTTTCTCTGTAACTCTCTTTCTTTCTGCCCTCGTTCTCTTCATCTCTTTTTCTTTCTGCCCCCTTTCTCTTCATCTCTCTCTCTATATCTAATATTCTCAATTTCTGATCTTAAATATATAGTATATGTGCTACATTTTAATTGTTATTTTTAATGTATGTTAGGTTTTTGATAAAATTCCCCTTAGAAATTTGATCTTAAGCACATACTGATTACTCTTAAAATAGTCAAAAAATGACTCGCACACTTGACATTGGGTGGAAATATGGGTCTGCAGTAGACAAAGATAAGTCAAAAGTTCAATGCTCGTTTTTTAAACAAACCTACAACGGTGGAATTAATCGTTTCAAGAAGCATCTAGCTGGAGGATACAATAGAGATGCTATACTATGTGATAAAGTACCAGGTCCTGTTAGAGATGAAATTAAAGAATTCCTTGGGAAAGAAAAAAGAAGTGAAAATGAGTAGAAATCTGGAGCAAGTAAACATAGAGGAAGAAGATTCTGTGGATGCAGCTAGTGCTTATACAACTCAGATAGATTCAAGCACGTCAAGTACCCAACAAAGGCACACTAGGGGACCAATAGATGCTTTTTTCATGCCTGATCCTGAAGCAATATCACGTCAGGGGAAAAGAAAACTGACCACAAACGAAGATTAAAAAAAAGTCACGAAACATTTCTGAAATCAAGCTTGCAAGATGTTTGCGAGGTGTATGTATATCCTGCAATTGAATCTATTGGTCAACATGGTCCAGGAATGAAACCACCAACTTACCATGAGGTTTGAGTCCTTTTACTTAACAACGAGGAGGAGGAAACAAATAAAATAGTGGAAGAACATAAAAAATAATGGGAGAAAGTTAGTTGTTCAATTATGTGTGATAGTTGGAAAGATAAGAGAGAAAGAACATTGATCAATTTTTTGGTAAATTGTCCTAAAGGAAGCATCTTTCTTGAATAAGTTGATGCTTCTGATTACTCAAAAACAGGTGATAAAATGTTTGAATTGATAGAAAAGTGTGTCAAATATGTTGGAGAAGATAAAGTTATTCAAATTGTAACTGATAGTGCCTCCAACAATGTAAAGGCTGGTAAGTTGTTGATGAGAATGTATCCTCACATGTATTGGACACCATGCGCAGCACACTGTACATTAATCATATGTTAGAAGATATATTCAAGATCACTAAACTGAAAAAAAACATGCTCAAGTGCCATGGCTTTGTGTATATTCATCTATTCGAGACCTAGAATTGTGAACAAGCGAGCCGGACGGACGGGCGGCGGCGGCGGCCCACGTGTGTGTGCTCGAGGAGCGCCCAGTCACACATCCACTCATGTCTCCACTAGTTGTTGTGAACCAGCATTTGTGTATATAGCCTTATATGCACAATAATCTTTCTACTACTTTCCAATGTGGGACAAAGCCCCACACCCATTTCCAAGGAGTTAACTTTGGAGCATTAATGCTCATTCACCCCTCCTCCATTTTGAGTATTTTTGTATGTTTTGGAAAGCTCTTGCTTAGCACTACATTTTTCAAACAAATCTCGACGTCGTTTCATTGTCGAGTCCACTCAAAATGACGCCTCAATTTGGACTTTAAAGGCCCTTATAAGTCCATTTTCCAACAATCCCCCACATGAATGAGATTGATGATCCAACAACACACATTTGACACGGAGTTTGATTTGGTGATAGTTACTGCGGTTAGACATTGCATAGGATCAGTAGAGTATGCTCTCTGAACCATCCCTCAAAAGGATATATGTACCTTACTGGCTAGACAGTGTGACTAAGTGCCCTTGAACTATCCAACCGTTTGTGTAAGCGATGATATATCCCTCACAAAGCCTTTCCTCATATATTCTGTTCTCATTATTATGTCCGTTTTGGCCGTGGACACTGTCTTGGTTCTGCGGGAGTTTCTAAAGAATTGTGCCTTGCAATTCTCCTTTGAAGCAGCCTCTCTTCTCTCCAACATAGGTGATTCTTTTTGGTGTCGAGTGAACCCGCATTTTACTCCACCCGACCTTACATTATCGTCACAATAATCATTAAAAGCAAAGTTTATCCTCTTACTACGGGTATCACTGTACATCCTAGGAATATGTAAGTTTTGGGGTGAGTCCCCGACAGTCAGTGATCATGCCAAGTTTTATGAATTGGTTGTCCCTTTGAACCTAGATATTGGGATCTCCAGTCAGCTTATGTTGGGTGTCCTCCATTAAACCATTGACTCATGGCAATAGACCCATTCCTCTTAATGTTTTTTCAACAAGGTCTCTTGATAACCCGTTGGTTAGCGGATTCGCAATATTATCCTTTGCCGGTACATAGTCAATGGTAATAACTCCCGTTATCAACTGTCTAATGGTATTATGTCTTCGTCGTATATGACGAGACTTGCCATTATACATTGTGCTATGTGCTCTACCAATGGCAGATTGACTATCGCAATGAATGCAGACTGCAGTCATAGGCTTTGGCCATTTAGGAATATCTTCTAGGAATTGTCTCAACCATTCCGCTTCTTCAGCACATTTGTCTAGTGCTATTCTAATTCCATCGTGGATCGAGCTATAACCGTATATTTTTAAGATTTCCATGCCACTGCTGAACCAGCTAGTGTGAATACATATCCACTTGTAGACTTAGGGTCTTTTATGTTACATATCCAATTCGCATCAGTATATCCTTCAAGTACTGCTGGATATCGGGTATAGTGCAGCCTATACTCACGAGAACCCCTTAAGTACCTAAGTACCATTGTACACTTTCCAGTGATCCTTCCCCGGATTACTCGTGTACCTACTTAGTCTACTAACTGAGTAATCTATGTCTGGTCTTGTACAGCTCATTAAGTACATTAGACTTCCAATTATCCTAGAGTACTCCAGTTGGGATACTCCTTCACCTTTATTCTTGGATAGTCTTAATGTCATATCCACTGGGGTTTTGGCTATGTTGAGATCATTTTTGTTAAATCTTTCAAGAATTTATCCACATAGTGAGTTTGACTTAACATGAGACCTTTCGGTGTTCGTGTGAATTTAATCCCTAAAATTACATCTGCTAGTCCTATATCTCTCATGTCAAATCTCGATCTCAACATGTCCTTTGTAGACGTAATTATTCTCTCATTACTCTCAACAATGAGCAAATTATCTACATACAGACACAAATAACATAGCCATGTTCTGTGTCTTTCACATAAACACATTTATCATATTCATTATTTTTTAATCCACCACTTAACATAGCATGGTCAAACTTTTCATGCCACTGTTTTGGCATTTGCTTTAGTCCATACAAAGACTTTACCAACTTACAAACTTTCCTTTCTTGTCCAGGAGCAGAAAACCCCTCTTGTTGTTCCATATAGATTTCATCATCTAAGTCCCCATTGAGAAAGGCAGTCTTAACATCCATTTAATGAACTTCTAAACTTCGCAGTGAAACAATAACAAGTATCATCCCAATGGAACTTATTCTTGTTACTCGAGAGTATGCATCGAAATAGTCCAGGCATTCACGTTGTCTGTAACCCTTGATTACAAGCCTAGCCTTACACCTATCAACAGTTCCATCCTTCATTTTCTTTGTGAAAATCCATCTGTATCCTGAGGGTTTACATTTTGGAGGCAAATCCCCTAGTTCCCAAGTGTGATTGTGCAATATAGACTCAATTTCCTCTTTGATCGCCTCCTTCCATAGAGGTCCCTCATTTGAGTTCACAACCTCCTTAAAGGTTGGAGGTCCCTTTTCGAGCAAGTAGGTGAAGAAATCTGGTCCATAAGATTTCTTCGTCCTTTGTTGTTTTCTTGTTCTTGGTTCATCCTCAATTTCTACCCTTTGCTCTTCATAATCTTCGTCCACTGACACACAAATCTGCTCGAATGAGATAGGGTGTTCAACTGCAGTTTTACAAGGAAATATATTCTTGAAAAATGATCCATTCCTAGACTCCAGTAATTTTGTTCTTATGAATCTCAGGCACTTTAGATTTAAACACAAGAAACCAGTTCGCATTGTTGTTGTGCGCATATCCAATAAAGATACAGTCAATTATTTTTGGGCCTATCTTTACTTTATTCGGTGTCGGTATAAGCACTTTTGCTAGACACCCCACACTTTCGTGTATTTGTAGGAAGGCTTGACTCCCTTCCACAATTCATAAGGGGTTTTAACCTTCTTTTTACGAATTATCTTGTTTTAAAAGATAATTAACCGATAGATGGCTTCCCCCCACATATATCGTGATAGTCCTGAGTTTAGCAACATCGCATTCATCATTTCTTTTAGAGTGCGATTCTTACGTTCTGCCACTCAATTAGATTGTGGTTCATATGGGACAGTGACCTCATGAATGCAATTGGGAATAGAATTCACCGAATGGTTCAACATATTCACCTCCACGATCACTCCTTATCATTTTTATCTTTGTGTTCAATTGATTCTCAACTTCTGTTTTATAAAGAATGAATTTCTTTATGGTTCATCTTTGCTTTTAAGCAAATATACATAGCAATATTTAGTACTATCATCCACGAAAGTAATAAAATATTTGTTTCCACCTCTAGTTTGAACAAATTTCAAATCACATAGGTCACTATGTATTAGTTCCAAAGATTTGGTGTTTCTTTCCACATGTTGGAATGATGATCGAGTTAATTTTGCATCTACAAGTTTCACACTTGTGGTTTAAATCAATTTTAAACTTTGATATGTGTTCCAATGCAATTAGTCTTCTCATTGTATCGAAATTAACATGTCCTAATCTAGCATGCCATAAATTAGGAGACTCGAGCAAGTAAGCAGAAGAATTCTTCATTTTATTAATATTTTGTTTCACGGTCATGACATTGAGCTTGAACAGCCCATCACTCTCATAACCCTTGCCTACAAACATACCATTCTTAGACAAAACAACTGCATCTGACTCAAAAACTAATCTAAAGCCATGCTTATTCAACAAGTAACCAGAAGCAAGATTCTTGCGAATATCAGGCACATACAATACACGCTTAAGAGTCACTTCTTTTCCTGACATCATCTTCAGAATCACCGTGCCTTCACCTTGAATAGTTGAAGTTGCAGAATTTCCCATGAACAACTTTTCACCAGCATCTGTCTCTTCCAATAAGGAGAATATGGTCTTGTTGGCACAAATATATCTAGTTGCTCTAGTATCGACCCACCACTCCTAGATATTTGAACCAACCAAGTTTACTTCAGAAATCACAGCACATAAATCGATGTTTGCCACCTCATCTGTAATCACATGCACTGTGTTGCCATCTTTCCTTTTTGGTTTCTTTGGCACCCTGCAGTCAGCTGCCCTATGACCCATCTTCCCACAGTTGAAGCATTTTCCGAGGAACTTCTATTTCTTCTTTCAAATTCCTCCTTTAGGCGCCAAATTTTCCATTGTTGCCCTTCTTGGAAGCATGTCCTACTTCCACAACGTTAGTCTTGGCCATGACAAAAATGACCTTCTTTTCCGACCCTCTATTATCTTCTTCAATCCGAAATCTAAGAATCAGATCCTCCATGTTCATATCCTTGTGCTTGTGCTTGAGATAGTTTTTGAAATCTTTCCAAGTTGAAGGCAGCTTTTCGATCACAGCAACCACTTAGAAGGATTCACTAATGATCATTCCTTCAACATGGATCTCATGAATGATCACCTGCAGTTCTTGCACCTGACTGACCACAGTTTCGGAGTCCACCATCTTAAAATTCAAGAACCACCTAGTGATCTACTTTTTGGCACTGGCATCCTCGATCTTATATTTATGGTCGAAAGAATCCAATAATGCCTTAGCTGATTTAGCAGTGCTATACACACTATATAGCGAATCAGCAAGGCCATTCATCACATAATTCCGTCATAAGAAGTCAGAAGTTTTCCAAGCATCAATAGCCATCAAGGTTTGTTGGTCACTATCCTCATCATACTTCGACGCCTCTTCTTTGAGGAATCGGGACAAGCCTAGAGTGGTCAGATAGAACATCATCTTCTGTTGCCATCTCTTAAAATTCGTGCCGTTGAATTTTTCCAATTTCTCAGCATGGTTCACGAGAACCGAAACACCATGGTTGATTTAAACCGAACCAAAAGTCTTCACTGGACCCGAATCATTGTTCTGAGGCGTACCTCCAAAACCGTCCGTAGACACATCCATAGACAGAAGGGTGTTTTTGGAGTTGGAAGCATCCATCTTATTAATTTCTTAAATACCTGTTTAATCAAGTAAAACAAAAAGTTTGCTTTAAGATTGTTGGAATATTTACTTGAATAAACAAACGTAAACACGAATTAAAATATAAGCTTGCAAAATAAATGTTAATTTCGTAACTGGACAGAATTTAACGAAAAGAAAGGATATGCAGTATGTCGATGTTGAGTCCAGAAGATCTGTTCCTTAAAGCAAATTTGTCCTCACCACTGTGTAGTGTCTGCCTCCCAGGATAAAATAACACCTCGGTGTACTGATATAATAATCACTGCACCTTCAGCGAACTAGAATAAACGTGCACTATCACCGCACATGAACGAGAGAAGCGAAAATATTTTTCTGGAACTGGAGAAGTATTTTTTCGAAGCGTTAGAGTTATAAAATCGGACCCCTTGTTGGGTTGGTACCGCCACTAGAGGGGAGGGTTTAGATAGTGCGGTTAAGAATATAGAATTCTTTTGCGATTGCGGAAGTGACTAAGTGCGGAATGTAAATGATACAGCGATTTATAGAGGTTCGGCCAATATGCCTACGTCCTCTATCCATATCTTTTTCTATAGGCTTAAGATAAATCTTTCCGCCTTATCTTTGATCGGTCCTAGGTAAACCGTTACAATCTCGTCTTTATGTAGGTCCAAGATAAGCCATTTTTCTTTTCTCTCATGTATGATTGAGTGAATTAAACACTCGAACTTTTATCAATTAAGCTTGATTACAACAACAATAATGAATATAACAATATCTGATGTATGTATACTTTGCTTGAAGTTGTATGGTGGATACTATATGAAGTGGTATTTATAGGCTTCAAAGCCTAAACTAGCCGTTGGTCACTGCCCTCTTCATAGCGTATGTTATGCTTCCTGGATAGCGTACGTAATTCTCTTTAGCTTACGTTATTCATACATGTTGCGTACGTTATCTGCTGTTCGATTCAGTCCAGTAGCTATTGTCTCTTCCGTAGCGTACGTTAGTGAATGTTGATTGCGTACGTTATATCAACGTCAGATACGGCTGGCAATTTTCGACATGAAAAGATAACCCGACACGAACACGCATGAAATTAATGGGTTAGTGTTTGGCCTTATCGTGTTCGTGTCCTTATCGTGTCGACACGATAAGGACACACTAATTTCGTGTCGTGTTTGTTAGGAATACTTGATTAGATTTTGATGATGTCATCATTATACTTGGTTATTCAAATGTATGTTTATTACTTGGCAAATGTAAGGAAGAACCAAATGCGTATCTTCCATAGGCCAAATTGTGTTTGGCATAATGTAAAGAAGAACCAAATGAGTATCTTTTATAGGCCAGATAAGTTAGACTTAAAATCGGCTAAGTATAAAGTACAGATAAGTACATCAGAGGAGTTTCAGTCAGACAAGTAACATCAAGAAGTTTGACCAACAGCCGAATCACAGTCAAGTGAAAATTAGAGAAGTATTGGTCAACAATTTTTATCAGAGAAGTTTGACCAGACTGCAGTTAGGCGGAGCCCAAGTCATCTGAAGTCTGACCATTAGATCAGTCAAGTTCATCAGGTCAGAAGACTTCAGATCAGAGAAGTCTCGTCAAGGACATCAGAGAAGTCATCGTCAGAGAAGTACGACGACAGAGAAGTTTGATTGCACATCAGACAGATTGACTTAAAAAGATCAGATAAGTCATCAGCCAAGTAAACCTGTCCACGTCAGCATGCGTTGAATAGTCAATATTTACGAAAAGTCACATGCGGGCGATAACGGACAGATTGGAGAGATTCCCGGAAGGATATGAATTAAATAATTCATCCAGACCCACCTCTGAAGACTTTAAGCATATTAAAATCAAAAGATTCGGCGCCATCACATGGAAGTCTTCACAACGGTCGGAAATGGATTAAAATAAGGGAATCCAGCCTTGCAACGTTCAGAAAAGAAAAACAAAGAAGTCTATTTCTCCAACGGACGGATTTGTTACAGATTTGCAAAGGCTATGAAGAAAAGCTCTAAGGATTGACAAGCTATAAATATCTGAAGATTTGAAAGAGCAAAGTACGATTCGAACTATACTCTCAAGCAATTAAAGCAATCAAGCGATCAAGAAATCTATATCATCGTAAAGAGCAGTATTCTCAGTTCATATATGAAGAAAGCTCTTAGTTGGAGTAGACAAAACACTCTTGTCTTAAAACCTGAGTACGGGGTACTTCACTGGTTGAAGTTGCGCGACTGATAGGCATCCAAGGATTTGTAGATCGAGTGGTGCTAGGCAGTTAGAAAGGAGTTGCAACGACAGGATTTCCACTGGTTGGAAGTTGTTGTAGCTAAGTTGTAGAATCAGTGTAATATTGATCACTGGTTGAAAATTATAGTGGATTCATCTCCAACTGGTTTGGAGAAAGTGGATTAGTATAGGATTACCCCACATCTGAGATCACTATAAATTCTCTGCATACTTTATTGTTTTAGCATCATACTTAACTGTTGCATTCATACTTACTGTTTCATTGTTTATATTCTGTATTAGTCATCAGCTGACTTCCGCACTTATATTGTCTACAGACGACTCTAAGTCATCTGTACCATCAGCTGAGAAACTCCTTAATTCCTTAAATCAGCCTTTCAATAAGTCTATTCACCCCCCTCTAGACTTATTTCTGACGACTTGTGACCTACAATGTTCGTGTTGGGTTCGTGTCGTGTTCGTGTAACACGATAACTTCGTATTCGTGTCGTGTCGTGTTCATGTAACCCGATAATATTTATATATTTTTAGCATTAATTTTATTATCATTTTAAATATTTTTAGTTTATTTTTTATTTTTTTATTTGAATTTATCGATTCGTGCCGTATCGTGTCGTTATCGTGTCGTGTCAACATAAAAAATATCGTGTCATATCATGTCCGTGTCGTGTTCGTGTCGTGTCCGTATTTCAACCTTTCGTGTCATGTTCGTGTTGGGCATATACTTAACGGGTCGTGTTCGTGTTTGGCCTTATCGTGTCGTGTTGTTATCGTGTCGACCCGATAACGACCCGACACGCACGAATTTCCAGTCCTAACCTCAGATAGCCGTTGATATGATGACATACTCCATGATGTCACACGGTCTTATAGTTTGAATTCTGATTCAAACTCTTAGCGTACATTATGTTACACATATAACGTACGTTATGTGATCTTCTTTGCGTGCGTTTATCTGCTTCGATGCAGAATGCAGTACTCACTGTCTTGATACATGGCATACGTTATTTCTTGTTTAGCGTACATTAGCTTAACTATTGTTTTACTTCTTTGCTCTTTGTCCGTCTCGTGCGTCTTCAACTGTTGTTATTAATTATTGTTTTTCATTGTTTATCAACTTATCATCGAAACCTTTAATATGAATGGGTGGAATAAAATGTTCTAATAATTTCCCTCTTTTTGATGATCAAAACAACGATTCTTGATGGGATTTATACCTGCGAAAATACATTAAACAATATACATATCAAAGTTTTTCGGCTTTATCCATTTCGTTAGTTTTCCCCTCCCATAGTACCTTCTTTTTCTTCTCCCCATTTATTACTTCTCCCCCATTACATCTTCTCATTTCTCCGTCATTAGCAAAAAGTGCATTTAATTATTAAAATGATACCAATTATTTTGTAAGGAAATGGGTAATACTCCCCCTGAATATATTAACTCCCCTTGAGTTACTATTTGTTTGAATAACTAATTTTGAATTTTGGGGATCCATCCGACTCTTGGTCGTTTTTTCAATCCGTATCGTCGTATTTTTCGAAGCTTTTGAGAGAGCCATCGACTTTCGTAGGAATTTTTGGGCCAAGTCATATTACCTTCCAAAGTTTGATATTATAGGCTCGAATAAGGATTGACATCATTTTCTTCCATGTCATAATATTTGATCCATCAAAGAATGGAGGTCGGTTTAAGGCGAGGCCTTCGACCGGGGCATAATGAAGCGCCATTGAATCTTTTTCTCTTTGGATGTTAAGCCGACTATAAGAGATACCCGCTCCGATACCAATTGTTGGGTTGGTACCGCCACTAGAAGGGGGTTTAGATAGTGCGTAGTCAGCACATATACGTGTATTTTTTTAAGAATATAGAATTCTTCTGCGATTGCAGAAGTGATTAAGTGCGGAATTTAAAAGACACAGCGATTTATAAAGGTTCGGCCAATATGCTTACGTCCTCTCTTCGTATCTTTTTCTATAGGTTAAGACAAACCTTTCCGTCTTGTCTTCGATTGTTCCGAGGTAAACCATTACAATCTTGTCCTTATGTCGGTCCAAGATAAACCGTTTTTCTTTTCTATTGGAAATGAATCAACCTTTCTAGCTTTTTATCGGTACTAGAAAAACCTCACTTGGATTTAGATTATGATTCTAACAATGACATATCCACAATACTAATAACACTGAGTCAAATGTATAATCCTTTATTTTCTCTCGTATATGGTTGAGTGAATTGAACACTCAGAATTCTTATCAGTTAAGCTTGATTACAACAACAATAATGAATATAACAATATCTGATGTATGTATACTTTGCTTGAAGTTGTTGTATGGTGGATACCATATGAAGTGGTATTTATAGGCTTTAAAGCCTAAACTAGTCGTTGGTCACTGCCCTCTTCATACCGTACATTATGCTTCGTGGATAGCGTACGTAATGCTCTTTAGCTTACGTTATTCATACATGTTGCGTACGTTATCCGCTGTTCGATTCAGTCCAGTAGCTACTATCTCTTTCGTAACGTACGTTAGTGAATGTTGATTGCGTACGTTATATCAACCTCAGATAGCCGTTGATATGATGACCTACTCCATGACGTCACAACAGTCTTATAGTTTGAATTCTGATTCAAACTCTTAGCGTACATTATGCGACACATATAGCGTACGTTATGTGATCTTCCTTGCTGCAATAATTTTCTTAGCGTACATTATTCTCGTTAGCTTCACTCTTGTTTTACTTCTTTGCTCTTATGTCCGTCTCGTGCGTCTTCAACTGTTGTTGATTAATTGTTTTTTTTCATTGTTTATCAACTTATCATCAAAACCTTTAATATGAATGTGTGGAATAAAATATTTCAACACCCCTCACGTTTCTTTTTATAAGGAGGACGAGAGAGAGAAGTGTGCGGAAGGAACTCTCCAATAATTAGGATTGGTACCATAATACTTATCCTAATATTATCCAATTATCAGTAATTACTTTCGATACTTATCCGGAGATTAATTCCGATAATAATCACTCAATTTGGTACTTATCATAATTCGAAGATTTCGGATTAATTTAATGAGGCGGTCGGCAAATAAAATTGCAGTAAAAGGATAACTTCCAGACATTTCGCCCAAATCGCCCTTCGACCCGACCCAACCCAGACGAGTCGGCCGGCCGGACGGGTGGCGGCGCGCGCGTGTGTGTGCGAGGAGCGCCCAGTCACACATCCACTCATGTCTCCACTAGTTGTTGTTGGGTTTTACGTGTATCTAATACAATAAATATGAGCAAGACGCATCGGAATTAATAAACGAAAAACCCAGACAAAGATCTACATGCAGTAATTTAATTAATTTATTTAGAATTCGTCGAATTACCTTAATTCGATGAACATATCTGAACCTGGACCAGAAGCTGATTAAATCCTCTTCCTCTTTCGGTGATCCACACACGAACAACTGGTACAAGCTGGATTACTAGATCCTTACGAATAATGTTGATAAACAGTACAATAATTAATTCCTTGCTAGAAGGATTTGTACTGTTGATCAAAATCAACTAAGGGAAGAAGACGAAGATGGCCAAAATGAACTTTCTGGACTGAAAGCAGGTCGGTCGAACAGTAGAGAAAGGGGGGCGACCTGCTTTATTTATACTAAGTAAACCCTAGAGTCAAACTCTAGTATTTGCTCAGTTGCCCCTCAACTTATTAAATAATACAATACATATAATATCTCATATTATATATATGTTACTTATTATTTAATCTTATAATATAATATATATAATATTATATTTATCTTTCAGTTGATATAATTAAATAATATAATATATAATATCTTATATTGTATATTACTCATTATTAAATTTTCTTAATAAATATAATCTTCAATATTATATCTATTAATTATTCTTGCTTGTCTTTAGTTGGCGTATGTGTGACCTAAAAGGCTTAAGTTAAGTTGATAATTATTTAATACCTTATTAAATAATAAGTCATAAGCGGTCTCTAGCAAGACATTATGACTACCTAAATAATATAAGTTTATAGTCCATTAAATTATTTAACGTGTCAAATCCCTTTGTCGCGCGATATCATATTCGAACTAAGTTATGGAAATTGTCATACTTATTATGTTCAAATGCTTTCTCGATCTTGAGTAGACTGATTGAATCACATGACTCTTCATTTGAGCATGGCGATGTCTTTCCTTCAGTCCTACTTATCGAGGAGCCCAACAGATATCTCTCTTTAGAGAGGGGGAAAAATTCTCATCTCGATTATTCATTGCCCTTTACATGACTCCCACTAATCCTGATCGCTAACCTTTATGATCACCATATTTCAGATGACGTTGGATTACGTCAAGGCATAGCAGTTATCATATTGGACTCTATGATAATATCAGGTTCAAGGATTTATTGACATACTGTTATATTGAGATTCACTTATGATATTTCCATGCAATGATCTCAATGCGGGTCTGTCCAGTATTGGTTCTCCAACCAATGCCCATAAGTTTGATCCATACCATACGCATAATCATCCGATGATTATCAATCAAACTTATACTAGTATATTAATCACTTGAGTCTCCACTCAATGCGATTGGACCAGGGACATTTGAATAATTTTATTATTCGTGAATAACTATTATTCGATTATTATAATATTAAAACATGCACGCGTTATAATAATCAACGAGAAATAAATGATATCAAATAACTTTATTTAAATGTGACAATTACAAATCTAGACACGTCAAATATCCTAGGGTACTATTCCCAACAGTTGTGAACTAGCATTTGTGCATATAGCCTTATATATGCACAATAATATTTCTACTACTTTCCAATGTGTCCCACACCCATTTTCAAGGAATTAACTTTGGAGCATTAATGCTCATTCATTCCTCCTCCATTTTGAGTATTTTTGTATGTTTTGGAAAGTTCTTGCGAAGCACTACATATTTCAAACAAATATCGACGTCGTTTCATTGTCGAGTCCACTCAAAATGACGTCTCAAATCGGACTTTAAAGGCCTTATAAGTCCATTTTCCAACAGTTTGATCAGATATTTCTTTGCACATAATCTCATATGTTGTTATTTGAAAAAGGTGATAAGCTTCATTTTAGTGTCTTGTAGAATCGTAAAGATGCAAGTGTTGATATGTAATGCTGTAGAAAATGACAAATGAATGTAAACCGAGGCAAGAGTTGGACTCTCTCTCCGTAAGACGAAATTGCCCCGCACAGTACACACGGTTGAACGGCAAACGTCCCCAAGATACAACGGTTTTTTCGATGAACTCGATACCCTGTACTAGGAATCGAATTCCGGGCGAACTACTGGATATTTGGGACTTTGTAGTATGAACTTAGGCTAGTATGACAGGATTATTATCTTGATTGTTATGTGTGTGTAATCATCATCTGCAGGGGTTGATTTATAGTCTGTAAAGCACCCTGTCCGAATTGGTGTGTCTTTCTGACTGGATAGACACCTTGTGGTCAGGTGGGAAGGGCTGCATTGGTTCAGAGTAGCTGAACCATTGTGGTGGTCTAGTTTACACTGAATGGTCCGAACCAATGCATTGGTTCGGCCGTTAACCGCCCGTTTGTGTGTCACTCCCGCCATGTCACTACCACGTGTCATCCAAGTCACCTTCCAAGTCATCCGAGCCACTATCTTAGTTGTCAAAACGAAAGGCTCCTCATAGCTCCTCGCTCCGAGCGAAGTGCAAAGTGCGCCTACGAAGCGCCCGTTGCGACAAGTGCGACGTGCACGTGCTCGGACTCGGACTCGGACTCGGACTCGGAAGGTGCTTTGCACCTTCCTCGTAGGATTCGGAAGGTGCTTTGCACCTTCCTCGTAGGATTCGGATTCTAGCTTTAAAAATTAATTAAAGCCAACTAGGGTGCACCTTAATGGAGCACACTTGATTGCTCCTTTATGATGGAAAGTCCTTTATAAATAGCTCAACTTTTCCTTACTTCTCCAATGTGGGATGGGATTCCACACCACATCCCCAACTATTAAATGGCTTAACTTTGTGCATTAATTACTCATTCATTTCTTAACGAAATTGAACAAGTAAATACACTAAATTAATCTACACAAAATGTAGATTCCAAATATACCATTTAATGTCATTAATTACCATAATTAATTATGGTATTAATTAAGCTATTTTTCCAACAATCCCCACATGAATGATGATTAATGCAAATGCAACATGCACTAAGTCCCGACGACCTATTATTGCTTCAGGATAGGTGGTAGTTAGCCTTGAACCTTCCTTAGTGTAATGCTATCGGATTTACTCGTTGCTCGGTGAACGTGATGTCTTGAACCGGTCAACTTTTGTGTAAACCAAGACAATAACATACACACAATAATAGATCTAATATCTTTCGTTCTCACGTTGTGTCCATTTTGACCTTGGACCATTTCTTGGATTCATAAGTGTTACTAATTTTATGAAGCGGCCTTACTTCTTCACTTATATAGGTGACCTCCTATGAAGAGTATCCTGCCATACTCCACCTATAAAAGGTTATAGGAATCATTAAAAGCTTTAAAAAGCTTACCCTTTACCACAAACTGCAGGCTTGCACTTGAACAACTACGAGAATGGATTTTCAAGTGCTTTAACTTGAACTTTCACAACTTAGTTGTCTCATTGAACCAAGTTCTTGGGATATCCAATCATCCTGGTTGAGTTACCATTATGAAAATTCTCAATGCGTGGATTTCAATCCCATTCCCCTTGCTGCATTATATAATTGATCACGGTTAATACCTTTCGTAAACGGATCCGCTATATTGTCTTTTGACTTTACATAGTCAATACACATTATTCCTGTAGTGATCAAATGTCGAATGGTATTGTGTCTTCGACGAATATGTCGAGACTTACCATTATATATACTGTTCTTTGCCCTCCCTATGGCTGCCATGCTATCACAATGTATCATAACGGGAGGCAAAGGTTTTTCCCAGCAGGGAATATCTTCTAAGAAGTTTCTTAACCATTCGGCTTCTTCGCTGGCTTTGTCTAAAGCAATAAACTCCGATTCCATTGTAGATCGGGCTATGCATGTTTGCTTAGAAGATTTCCATGATATTGCTCCTCCACCAATGGTAAATACATAACCGCTTGTGGATTTAGTGTCTTTAGTATCGGATATCCAGTTGGCATCACAATATCCTTCCAAAACAGCTGGATATCTCGAATAGTGTATACCATGATTGACAGTGTGTTTTAAGTATCTCAACACTCTTGTCAATGCGGTCCAATGATCCTTTCCGGGATTACTCGTAAACCGACTCAGTTTACTAATAGAATATGCTATGTCTGGCCTTGTACAATTTGCTAAGTACATTAGGCTTCCAATAATCCTAGCATATTCTGTTTGTGATATGGGTTCTCCTCGATTTTTGGCTAAGTGTAAACTTAAGTCAACAGGTGTCTTAGCCGGAGGTAGATCGTATGCCTTGAATTTCTTAAGTACATTCTCAACATAGTGAGATTGTGATAAGACTATTCCATCGGGTGTTCTGAGATCTTGATTCCTAGAATCACATCGGCTAATCCCATATCCTTCATGTCAAAGTTCTTCTTTAACATTTCCTTAGTGCCTATGATGATTTTATTGTTGCTACCCATAATTAACATATCATCAACGTATAGACACACAATGACAAAATTGTCAGATGTACCTTTGATGTACACACATTTATCGCATTCATTGATCTTGAAACCATTTGACATCATTACATGGTCAAATTTCTCATGCCATTGTTTGGGTGCTTGCTTAAGTCCGTATAAAGACTTAACAAGTTTGCAAACTTTGTTTTCTTAGTCGGAATCACGAACCCTTCGGGTTGTTCCATATAAATTTCATCTTCTAAATCTCCATTTAGAAAGGCCGTTTTACATTCATTTGGTGTATCTCAAGATTGTACAATGCCGCTATTGCAAGTAGCATTCTAATGGATGTAATCCGAGTAATCGTGAGTATGTATCAAAGTAATCATACCCTTCCTTTTGTTTGTATCCTTTGGCTACCAAACGTGCCTTGTATTTGTCAATAGATTTATCACCTTTGTATTTCTTCTTGAGAATCCACTTGCAACCTAAAGGTTTATTTCCTGAGGAAGATCAACAATGTGCCTAGTGTGATTGTTCAAGATTGACTCGATTTCACTATTGATAGCTTCTTGCCATAGATCGGCATCGGAACCGCATAATGCTTCCTTGATTGTATTTGGTTCATCTTCTAAAGAATAGACTACAAAATCCGACCAAAGGTTTTTGCGCTTTTATTCTTTTCCTCGCCTTAGTTCGGTGTTGGTCCATTACTATTTGGCGAGATTTCATCATAAGTCCTCTTTTCTGACTTATTTCATTCTTTTCTTTCTTAGGAATATAGTTTCAAAAATATGGCATTTCTTGATTCTATAATCATTCCCTCATTAATATCGGGTACTTCCGATTTGTGTACCAAAATCGACGCACTACTATTATTGCATATCCTATGAAAATGCAATCAACCGCTTTTGGTCCTATTTTTACTTGCTTGGGTTTCGGTACTTCAACTTTTGCTAAGCACCCCCACACTTTTAAGTATTTATAGGACGGCTTCCTTCCTTTCCATAATTCATATGGAGTTTTATCTTGCTTCTTTTTGAGTAATTTATTCAATTTTATTGGCGAAAGAATAGCTTCTCCCCACATGTTAAGTGATAGGCCCGAGCTTATCAACATAGCATTCATCATTTCCTTCAATGTTCTATTCTTTCGCTCGCAACACCATTCGATCGGGGTGCATAAGGTGCGATCGTTTGGTGAATAATGCCATTTTCACGACAATATTCAACAAAAGGTGCAACAAATTCACAACCTCGATAACTTCTAATCATTTAGATTTTGGTGTTGAGTTGATTTTCAACTGCTTTGTATGTTTTGAAAGCTTCAATGCTTCGTCTTTGCTTCTCAAAAGATACACATAACAAAATCTTGTGCAATCATCAATAAAAGTTATAAAATAATTCTTTCCACCTCTTGTTTGCACAAGTTTTAAATCGCACAGATCGGTGTGAATCAATTCAAGAGGTTTTGTCGATCTTTCCACTGAATGAAAAGGAGATTTTGCCATTTTTGCTTCAACACATATTTCACACCTTTTGTGTCATTTTTGGCAATAAATCTAAATGTACTAAACGACGTAGTATATTTAGATTTGCATGTCCTAATCTATCATGCCATAAATTAGGAGACTCAACCAAATAAACAACTTTATCGTTTATTTCATTTCCACCACGTACATTGATAGCATTCAGTTTGAAAAGGCCGTTATCTATATAGCCTTTTCCGATAAAGTGACCATTTTTAGTTATTACAACTTTATCCGCTTCAAACACTAGCCTAAATCCGGCTTTGCTCAATGCTGAGCCAGACACAAGATTCTTACGAATGTCTGGAACATGTAGCACATTTTTGAGCGTCAATTTCAATCCAGACGTCATCTTGAGTATAACTTCTCCAGTTCCGACAACATTTGAGGCAGCGGAGTTTCCCATGTACAATTTTCTTTCTTCGGTGACGGGCTCGTATGAGGAGAACATGGTTTTATCGGCACAAATATGTTTAGTAGCGCCGGTGTCCACCCACCATCCGACTGGGATTCCAACCATATTGATTTCATCTACAACTGCACACAGATCAAGACTGGACAAATCGACGGGAACATACTTATTCTCGATTATATTTGCTTGATCTCTCTTCTTGTCCTTCTTTGGTTTGCGGCAATTTTTCGCCATATGCCCGAATTTACCGCAGTTGTAGCATTCTCCTTTGATCTTCTTTTGATTCTTCGAGTCTTGCTTCTTCCCGTTAAATTTCCGCTTTTTGTTGTTGCTTGACTCGATGAGATTTGCTTTTGCCTCCATAGATGACTTGTTCATCTTGACATCGGTCTTCCGATTGTCCTCTTCGATCCTCAGTCGCACAATTAGATCTTCAAGGCCCATTTCCTTGCGTTTGTGCTTGAGGTAGTTTTTGAAGTCCTTCCACATCGGGGGCAACTTCTCGATTATGGCAGCAACTTGAAAGGATTCACACAAGCTCATTCCTTCTGCCAAAATATCGTGCAGGATCAACTGTATTTCCTGCACTTGCTCGAGAACAGTTTTTGTGTCCACCATTTTGAAGTCAAGAAAACGACCCACGATGAACTTTTTCAAGCCGGCATCTTCTGTTTTATATTTTGTCTCCAACGAGTCCCACAACTCTTTGGACGTTTTGATTGTGGAATAAACACTGTAAAGTGTGTCATCCAACCCATTCAAAATATAGTTCCGACATAAGAAGTCGCTGTGATGCCATGCATCCAACGCCGTGCGTTTCTGGGTGTCAGTTTCATCATCCCCCACAACTGGAGGAGATTCGGAAAGGAAGCGGCAGAGATTGAGAGTAGTAAGGTAGAACAAAGATTCTTGATTGCCAACGTTTGAAGTCGGTACCTGAGAACTTCTCTGGTTTTTCGGCATGGGCAGGAGCATGAACATTGTTGCTTGACGATGCCATCTTCTACAGAAAAATTTCGTCTTACGATTGTTGATATGTAATGCTGTAGAAAATGACAAATGAATGTAAACCGAGGCAAGAGTTGGACTCTCTCTCCGTAAGACGAAATTGCCCGCATACAGTACACGGTTGAACGGCAAACGTCCCCAAGATACAATGGTTTTTTCGATGAACTCGATACCCTGTACTAGGAATCGAATTCCGGGCGAACTACTGGATATTTGGGACTTTGTAGTATGAACTTAGGCTAGTATGACAGGATTATTATCTTGATTGTTATGTGTGTGTAATCAAGTGCGCCTACGAAGCGCCCGTTGCGACAAGTGCGACGTGCACGTGCTCGGACTCGGACTCGGACTCGGAAGGTGCTTTGCACCTTCCTCGTAGGATTCGGATTCTAGCTTTAAAAATTAATTAAAGCCAACTAGGGTGCACCTTAATGGAGCACACTTGATTGCTCCTTTATGATGGAAAGTCCTTTATAAATAAATTTCAACTTTTCCTTACTTCTCCAATGTGGGATGGGATTCCACACCACATCCCCAACTATTAAATGGCTTAACTTTGTGCATTAATTACTCATTCATTTCTTAACGAAATTGAACAAGTAAATACACTAAATTAATCTACACAAAATGTAGATTCCAAATATACCATTTAATGTCATTAATTACCATAATTAATTATGGTATTAATTAAGCTATTTTTCCAACAGCAAGTTGAAATTGGCAATATATGATTGTACGTTCATTAATATGATGGGTATACTGTTGAAATTGTTATATAATCAAAACTTCTTATGTTCTGATATCTTTTTTCTAAGAAATCAAGAAATTGTCGCACATTAAAGTTTCTTATGTTCTGATATTTTTTCCCTAAAAACTCAAATAAATGTTTGACAAATATATCCTCTCGTGTAGAGCCGGCAATTTACCACACAACACGAAAACACGACACGAAAACGACACGAAAATTTAGTATTTAGGTTTGCGTTTTGAGTACACGACACGAAAATACACGAACACGAAACTACACGACCGAGATTTAGTGTCGGGTTTGTGTTTACCCTTTGGGTACACACGACACGAGGTACACGAAATAAATAAATACTTATATAATATTTTTATATTTAATGTAATAAAATATATATTTTATGAATTCTGTTTATACTAAACTTTAAAATTTGAAAATATAATGTGAAATTTCATAAATTTCGTATAAACATTCGTGTTTTCGTTGCCATTCGTTTCATTTCGTCTACTAAAACCTGTAAAAATAATATTATAATAGTAAAATTATTATTTTTTATAATATTTTAATATTTATTTATATTATGTGCCTGACACGAAAACACGACACGAAACGACACGAATTTGCGCGGTACACGACACGACATGACACGATTTCATTTAGTGTCGTGTATGGATTTGGACTTTTGGTACACGAAACATGAAAGTACACGACACGAAATGTCTACTCGTGCAACATATGTTTAAAAAGACTAATAAATAAATATTTTCTCATAAATATTTACTGTTTTTAAAAAAAAACTAAAAGTTATATAGAGATTATATGAAAATTGAACTCACGAGTAGAAAACATAAATAAAAAGTTCAGATGTTTTAATTTTTTAGCACTCAAAATCATCCTCAAAAGGAGGGTGTAGTGTCTGTTGGGAAAAAGTACCGACTAACGTCACGTCACAACGAATAAAGCGGAACCTCGTTTGACAAATTTCCACTCTTCAATCGTAACTTCGTGGTTACCGACGAGTAGAGCACCAATTACAACTCGATAAAATAATACAAATGATATTCGAAAGCAATAAACAACGAGACACAATTTTAGCGTGGAAAACCCCTCAAGACGAGAGTAAAAACCACGGGACCGAAGCCGCTTAAAATTCACTATCACCAATACACACAAATACACAATCTTCCCTAATACAAACTAGGGGTATACACCAATCGTCAAATATTTGATAATAAATGTTCTTCAAGTATTTGGAATCAATAACAACAACAAGATCGAGAAAGAAAACAACCGTAAATGGCTTACACAAAGAGCTAACGAAATACCCGTACTTCCGGACTCAAAAACTCGATCTACTCCGGTGAAAAGATTTGCCCAATAGCTACCAAGCTCTTGTCAAAAAATCACGATGATCCGACCGATAAATCTCCGGGAAAATGAAAATTTATATTTCTCTCTCTTGTTTCTCTCTCTATCTCTCTCTCTTGTTCTTAGGTGTGAAGATGATGATTTAATGAAAGTCCCGATCCAATTCTGCATAAAAAGGTGCCAAATTGCAGGTTTTGACTCGTGTGCCGCGGCCCGGGCCAAGTGTGCCGCGGCACACTGCGCAAAAATGCGCCAGTGGATCGCGGTGGCCGCATTTGGCAGGGGCCGCGGCCCAGTACGACGTGCCGGGCGAAATGAAGGGCGCGGCCGCGAGGATGTGCCGCGGCCCATGGTGCTCGCGGGACTCGGCATGTCTCGCGAGAGGGTGCTCGGCGGGGCGACAGGGCGTGCTCGCGGGGCCGCGGCCCAGGCCGGGCCGCGCCCCAGTACAGAAGGTGACAGTGTTGAGTGTCTTCGGCGGGGCCGCGGCCGGCCGGCAGGCGGCCCTAAGTACAATTTCGGCCAAGTGAAGAAAAAATATGTTTCCGAGCGTAGTGCCACGGTCCGGGGGGTTTGTGCCGTGGTCCGGAGTCCGATCGACTCCGAAAAAGCCTATATTTCGGAAATTACTCCTACAAATCTCCCCCTTTCCGGAATATAGGAAGAGTTCGCCATCCCGGCGATCGAACAACACACTTTCACCTTCTCTCTACTTAACGCCTTCGTTAACATATCGGAACCATTATCATTGGTATGAACTTTATCAAGTTCAAACAAACCATCCTCCAAAGCATCTCGGATCCAATGATACCTCATATTGATATGCTTCGTTTTCTTGTGAAAAGTCGCATTCTTAGCCAAATGAATCGCACTTTGACTATCACAAAGAACTACGTAACGTCGTTGTCGGAAGCCTAACTCTCGTAAAAACATTTTTAACCATAAGAGCTCTTTGCTCGCTTCCACCGCCGCAATATACTCGGCCTCCGTTGTAGACAAGGCAACGCACTTTTGCAATCTTGATTGCCATGACACGGCTCCCACTGCAAACGTCATCAAATAACCGGAAGTGGATTTTCGGTTATCTTCATCACCAGCCATATCCGAATCGGAATATCCAACAAGCATTGCTTTCCCATTTCCAAACGTAATCCCAAATTTGGAAGTACCCCGCAAATATTTAAATATCCATTTTACGGCTTCCCAATGCTTCTTACCCGGATTCGATAGAAACCGGCTCACCACTCCCACAGCATGAGCAATGTCGGGCCTAGTACATACCATAGCGTACATCAAACTCCCGACCGCCGAGTCATATGGAATTTTATCCATATCCTCAATATCCTCCTTCGTCTTAGGGCACTCTTGGCTCGTCAATTTAAAATTGTTAGTAAGAGGCGAACTAACAACTTTAGCTTTGTCCATGTTGAAACGTTTAAGCACCTTCTCGATATATTGCTCTTGCGACATGTGCAATTTCCGGGCTGATCTATCCCGAGTAATTCTTATTCCAAGAATTTGTTTAGCCGCCCCCAAGTCCTTCATGGCAAAGGACTTACTCAATTCTTTCTTCAAGTCGGCAATCCTCTCGGCATTCTTGCCAACGATCAACATGTCGTCCACATAGAGCAATAAGATGATAAAGTCATCATCTCCGAATTTCTTAAAAAATACGCAATGGTCGAGAGTCGTCTTCCGGTAGCCTTGCTCCCCCATAACCGACTCAAACTTCTTGTACCATTGCCTTGGTGCTTGTTTCAACCCGTATAAACTCTTCCGAAGTTTACACACATAATCCTCTTTTCCTTCGACCTCAAATCCTTCCGGTTGCTTCATATAAATTTCTTTGTCAAGGTCTCCGTGAAGAAAAGCCGTCTTGACATCCATTTGCTCGACCTCAAGATCGAGGCTAGCCGCAATACCAAGGACCAATCGAATCGATCCTATCTTCACAACCGGAGAAAACATCTCATCAAAATCAATGCCCTTCTTTTGACTAAATCCTTTCACCACGAGTCTAGCTTTGTATCGGGGCAACGAGGTATGTGTAATACCCGGTAGTAATTCAGTTATTATCATTCAGTATTTATCATTCAGTAATTGTCATTCAGTAATTTCACTCATTAATGATCATTTGTCACTCATATTCAATCATGGTATTCATCATTCAGAGTAATTGTATCGTGTATCAATCGTCATTCATCACTAATCTTATTGGAGTTTCGTGTCGTGTTTATCATAATCGTCATTTTCATTGTGGACTGTGCGTGAGGAGTAGCGCACGCTACGTACTCTTTTTAGCGCACGCTAATTGAGTATAGGTAGCGCACGCTACCACTCAGCATTAGCGCACGCTAAGGTTACCCTGGCTGCAGTCCAGAAGGTACCGACCGGTGAGTTATAAGTAGCGCACGCTACTATTGGTATGTAGTGCGCGCTTGTGGTTTTTATTAGCGCACGCTAATAATTGCTGTAGCGCGCGCTAAGGACGGATCAGGTTGAGTCCGGTGGCTCTTTGGATCGCATCGATTAATTCATAGCGCACGCTATGAGTGATTTTTAGCGTACGCAAACGGTGTAGTAGCGCACGCTAAATATTGGTTGTAGCGCGCGCTACCGAGGTCAGATCAGAGGACATACAGTTTCTGGATTCCAGTACTGGGCATCAAATAATTCGTTAGCGCACGCTAACTATGGGTATTAACGCACGCTAATGGTATGGTTGTAGCGCACGCTACAAAAAGGTACGTAGCGCGCGCTACCGATTTCGGACAGTGGGTACTGGACTACCCAAAATTACCCGTTAGCGCACGCTACGCACAAGGGCTAGCGCACGCTAACCTGGAGTGACTATATATTGGACAGTTAGCCTGAGTTTCGTCATTTCTCATTTCCCTTCGTTTTTGGAGCGACTTCGGGCGATTTTGGGCGACTTGGAGTGTTCTCTTCGAGCTGCTATCACCTATCATCATATTCAAGGCTTTGAGTTGGATTATCATCACTTCATCATCTCCTTAACATCAAATCAAAGGTATTAATCTCTTGGATCTAGAATTTTCGGATTTTTAGTTTTTTCCTTCCGATTTCTTTGTGTAAGCTTGGATTATTGTTGGAATACATTAGATATGGATTATCTACCTTGGATAAATGTATTCCTACGGATTTAATGGCTATTTTCGGAATTATTTCAAGAACCCTTAGGGTTGACTTCAGTTAATTTGGGGATTTTCCGATTGTTGTTGTCGTAAACTTGTATTGTGGATTTCTATGAGATTATTGATGTCATTGTTGGTGTTTTGTTGGTTTGAATCAATCATTTGGAGTTGGTTCGATATTTTGGGTTTGGTTTTAACTAACGGGAAGGATATTCTCAACATTTTCGTTAGAGTACATCTGCGAGTTCGGATTTTGTTGTATCGACGTTTGAGTCGGTTAGGATCGTATTTGATTCGTGTAATGATCGGATTTTGGTATATTGTGTTATTCAAGGTTGTTCGAGCGACCGGTATATCGATTAGGATGTTGTTCGTGGAAGGACTTTGTCATCGGTATTGAGTAAGTTAACTCTTACTCTGTTAAAAGGATACTCATTCCTTTTGTTGTTGATTGCTCATAATCATAATATTAATCATATTGAGACTTGTAATTGTCGAATAATCATTTCATTCACGAGGAGCGACGATTCCAAATCATTTCATTGGGTTATCAATCAAGTCACTATTATTTTCATCTCGGTGAGTCATCTTGGCCTTGTCGAATTATTATTCATTGGTATTCATTGTGGTCATTCTCGTTCATATGACCTTCTGGGTTCATATTGCGTGGCCGGGTGTGGCTGTGTGGAATTTTTAGTCGGGCACACGATGGTCATGTTTTGGGTTCACCGATACATTGGACCGTGCACACGGTAACGCTTACCTCCGTGAGACTAATTAGGTACAAGGACGGGTGTGTCCGGTCATTCGTCTTGTACACTTGCACAGAACATTACGGGCGTACTATGATACTCCTCTTCAGCGTAATTCATAACTAAGGATATTTCATAACTTCAGTTAATTCATGATTGTGTTATTTCAACCCTTGAGGATTGTTGTTCGTAAATGACCCCGTTGGGGATTTTGTTTTCGTGTCACGGCAAGGCAAAGGCACAGGAAGAGCATGCTGACGGCGAGGAGTCCCAGTGATACTAGTAGGGGGCCCCAGTCATTTCGTTGTTTCAGTCATTTCAGTCATTTCAGTTATTCCGTCATTTGTATTTTCCGCTGCAAATTCCGTTTGAGATGTTTAATCGTTCAGGGTGGTGTATTTTATCTCCATATAAAATATACTGGTATTCGGTTTAGTCCTGGTGTGTTGTACTTAAACTCCTCATCGGAGTACTTGGTAATATAATGTGGTTCGGCACTACAATTATATTATTTAATTCATCATTTTCATTTGCCTGGTGGGTCCCAGTCGGGGATTCACGGCACTGTAATATCCGCCTAGTTTGGGGTGTTACAGAGTTGGTATCAGAGCGTGGTTTTGAATACTACCCTCCAAGTCATGTCTCATTTGAAATCATCGTCATCGGACTAGTATCATTGGACTTTCGCGTCACGTGTGACCTGTGCAAATGCCGATCCAATCAGACCAAGAACTGTAAGATTTCTAATGCCATGGTATAATCTCTGGCAATAATCATTCATTCATAATTCATCAGTTAACAATCCTCAATCATCATTGTCATTTTGACCAGGACGGTCAGGTTAACTCATTAATCACTCAATTCATTTCATTGTTCAGTTGTTGATCAGGAAGATCGAATCATTAATCATGTTAACTTGTTCAAGATAATCATTTCAGTAATTTCATCAGATAATCATGTCACGTCAGTTAATCATTCATGTAATCACTGTGTTAGAGCGCGTATGCTCATTTTCATCATCTCATGTCATAATCATAACGTGATATTCATGCGGGAAATATAATCATCATGTGACTTTCCTACTTCAGTATGGAGAGGGCAAGAAGAGGACGTGGAGGACGAGGCCGTGGAGCGGGCCGAATCCCGAGGGCTTGTGTGAATACACGTGCAAACGCGAGAAATAATGCTAATTCCTCGAGCAGCGACGCTGCCACTCATTCACCTAGACGCGATCATTCGCTAACGGGGAGTCGTACCCGGGACACGGCTCAGTCAGAAGGTGTCCGGGTTGACCCACTCGCTTTTATGCAGGGCATGATGGCCCAAATGACCCAGATGGCACAGCTGATGGAGACGATGCATAACTCCGTCAATCAAAATCAGCAGGCTCCTCCGCCGCCACCTCAGAGGCAAGAGAGGAATGTGAGCAATATCATCGGCGACATCTCTCGCCAGAGGCCACCTACTTTTGAGGGCTCGTCTGAGCCGGCGGATATTATTCATTGGCTCGAACATTTCGAGAAGTTGTTTGCTATGGTAGAGTGTCCCGAAGGACACAAAGTTTCTGTTGCGGCTTACTACCTGGGTAAGAGCGCACATTCTTGGTGGTTGTCGTTGAAGCCCACCGAAGGAACATGTACTTGGGATCAGTTCAAGACTCTCATGATGGAGAGGTATTATCCGGCCCCACTCAGAGAGGCCAAGCTGTCAGAATTACTCACCCCCGACCCCTCAGCAGACGAGGATGTTCTCGCCATTGCCGAGAAATTTCAGGAACTTCTTCCGTTCGCCTCATCTATCATTCATTCCGAGGCAGATAAGATTAAGTATTTCAGCAAGAGGCTGAAACCCCGTATGAGACTTTAGTTGCTTAATCATAATTGCACCACGTTGGCTGAATTCATCGAGAAAGCTCTCACTTATGAGCTTACTGCTAAGGAAATTGCTAAACAGCAACCTTCGTCTGCTAGCAAGAAATCGAAGAATCGTAATCAGTCTGAAGGCGGTCAGACAACCTTCAAGAAACCCCGTGCGGGCTCTGCTTTTTCTGAGCGACCTCCTGTGTCGTCTAAACCCGCGGAATCTCAGTCTCGAGCGGCCAGTTCGGCCATCACCTGTTTTAACTGTGGGGATCTTGGTCATCTCAGTACCAAGTGTCCGAGACAGACTATCACATGTCATAATTGTGGGATTGCTGGGCATAAGGCCCGTTTTTGCCGTAGGGACTCCAAACCTACTCGAGACGTCATCTCGTGCCCCTAAGCGGTCATCCGTTCGTAATCAAGCCACTCAATCAAGATCGTTTAAAACGACAGGGGCGACTAAAGGTGGAGCCTATAGCCGCAGACGGAGCGTCGGTCTGGGACTAGCAAGCCCGGTTTATGAGATGAAGAAGACCGATGATCCAGAGGCCCGAATGATCTCGTGTACACTCGATATTCTATCTCAACCTGTGTACCCTTTTTGATCTTGGTGCATCGCATTCATTCATTTCCGAGTCATGTTTGAGTAGACTACGTGCAGGTAGTGCTACTAGTTGTGAGCCTTATGTCATTGGCCTGCACGATGGTAGGCAATTATCGTGTCGTGAGATTCGTAATTGTCCGATTTGGCCATGGTCGTGTATGGCCAGCGGACCTAATCGTAGTAGATCTGCCGAGGGACGACGTCATCTTGGGTATTGATTGGATGGATCGTCATGATGCCATTATTAGTGTCCGTAAGCGTATGATCACTATCATTTCAGACGATGGGTATGAATGTGTGTTTCAGGGAGGTAATCCCTACTGCTCGTAAGGTCATTAATTTGATGAAAGCGGTGAGATTACTCAATCGGGGTGTGTTGGTTATTGGTGCTATATGACCAAAACCAGAAATCATCGATAATGTTGACGGATATTCCGGTAGTGAGGGAATATGCCGATGTTTTTCCAGACGAGTTACGGCTTGCCTCCACGAGAGAGATGTGGAATTCACGATTGAGTTGGAGCACAGTACGTCCCCGATATCGAAGGCACCGTACCGGATGGCCCCGACCGAAATGCAGGAATTAAAGAACCAACTTGAGGAGTTGTTCGAGAAGGGTTATATTCAACCGAGTGCGTCCCCGTGGGGAGCACCAGTGTTATTTGTCAAGAAGAAGGATGGTTCTTTTCACTTGTGTATCGATTATCGGGAGTTGAACAGGGTGACAATCAAGAATAAGTATCCCTTACCCCGTATTGATGATCTCTTAGATCAAATTCAGGGAGCTTCAGTATTTTCCAAGATCGACCTGAGATCTGGATATCATCAGTTGCGGATTCGAGAGTCGGATATCGCGAGGACGGCATTTCGAACACGCTATGGTCATTATGAGTTTGTGGTTATGCCGCTTGGATTGACTAATGCACCTGCGGTATTCATGGAGTTAATGAATCAGGTTTTCATCGACTTTTTGGATCAGTTTGTTGTTGTCTTCATCGATGACATTTTGATTTATTCTCGTGACCAAGAGGAACACGAGTTTCACCTTCATCAAGTGCTCGACGTGTTGAGACGAGAACAACTTTATGGGAAGTTTTCCAAATGTGAGTTTTGGATGTCCGAAGTGACTTTTCTCGGACATGTAATTTCATCAGACGGAGTTCGTGTCGACCCTCAGAAGACGGAGGCTATCCGAGATTGGTTACCTCCGAAGAATGTTAAGGAAGTCCGAAGTTTTCTCGGATTAGCGGGTTATTATCGGCGATTTGTAGAGGGATTTTCTAGAATCGCTCAACCCTTGACGAGCCTTTTACGGAAGGATAAGAAATACACGTGGTCCGACGCGTGTCAACGGAGTTTTGAGGAACTCAAGATCCGGTTAATGTCAGCACCTGTACTTTCCTTGCCGCAGGGGACGGAAGGATTTGTGGTTTATAGTGATGCGTCCGGACAGGGTCTCGGATGTGTGCTCATGCAGAATGGAAAGGTTATTGCTTATGCTTCACGACAATTGAGACCTTACGAGGTTAATTATACGACACACCACCTGGAGCTAGCAGCCGTGGTGTTCGCTTTGAAGATTTGGCGTCATTATCTTTATGGCGTTACCTGTCAGATATTCACCGATCATAAGAGTTTAAAGTATATATTTACTCAGAAGGAGTTAAATATGCGACAGAGACGGTGGTTGTAATTAATCAAAGATTACGATATTGAGATCCTTTACCACCCGGGCAAGGCGAACGTTGTCGCCGACGCCTTGAGTCGTAAGTCTGTTCAGGAACAGATGCTTGCCCGCTTAACAGTTCAGAAGGAGCTTCAACAGGAATTCCTTAGACCCGAGATCGAGGTCTGGCTTTAGCGAGTTCAGGGACAGCTTTATATGTTAGAGATTTCATCGTCGCTCGAGGAGGCAATCCGAGAGAATCAGGGTTCGGACCCATCATTGTTGCGCATCCGTGAGGATGTGGCTCATGGGAAAGCTCCTGGATTCGTGGTCCACGAGGATGGACTTTTGATATTTAAGAATCGGTTGTGCGTACCGGTGAATGACGAGTTGAAAAACTCTATTTTAAGAGAAGCTCATGCTACCCCTTATTCTGTTCATCCGGGGTCTAGCAAGATGTACAAGGACTTGAAACAAAATTACTGGTGGAGTAATATGAAGCGAGAAGTCGTAGAATTTGTTTCGAGATGCTTAACCTGTCAACAAGTCAAGATTGAACATCAGCGGCCGGCGGGTATGCTGAAACCTCTTCCTATTCCCGAATGGAAGTGGGAAGACATTTCTATGGATTTCATCACGAGTTTGCCGACGAGTCGTCGTGGCATGAATACGATCTGGGTGATCGTGGACCGCTTAACTAAATCAGCTCATTTCCTTGAGATCAAGGAGACGTGGGGTCCCGAGAGACTTGCTCAACTGTTCATCAAAGAGATAGTCAGACTGCACGGTACTCCTAAAAGTATCGTTTCCGATCGTGATGGACGGTTTGTGTCGCATTTTTGGAAATCAGTTCATCGTGCTATGGGAACCCAGCTTAATCTCAGTACCGCTTTTCATCCTCAGTCCGACGGACAATCAGAGAGAACCATTCAGACATTAGAGGACATGTTGAGGGCATGCGTCCTCGATTGGAAAGACAATTGGGAAGCCCAACTACCATTGATCTAGTTCACGTATAATAATAGTTTGCATGCTTCGATTAAGATGGCACCTTACGAGGCCTTGTATGGTCGCCGTTGTCGATCCCCGTTGTGTTGGGACGACCTATCAGAATCAATCGGCACCGAGCCCGATATGCTTATAGCCGCCCGTGAGAAGGTAGCTTTGATCAGAAGTCATTTGTTGACCGCTCAGAGTCGACAGAAATCGTATGCAGATAATCGTCGTCGACCACTAGAGTTCGAGGCAGGTGACCACGTGTTGGTCAAGGTATCCCCGAGTCGTGGTATCTTCCGTTTTGGGAAGAGGGGAAAATTGAGTCCGAGATTCATCGGGTCGTTTGAGATTTTGGATCGAGTGGGCGAGTTAGCTTATCGATTGGCTTTACCTCCGGCGTTGAGCTGAATTCATAATGTGTTTCATGTCTCTCAGTTGTGGAAGTATGTTGCCGACCCGAGTCACATACTTCAGTTCGACGAAATCGAGATCGCCGACGATCATTCATATGAGGAGCGTCCTATGTGAGTTTTAGAGCGGCGAATCAAACAGTTGAGGAATAAAACGATTCCTTTGGTTAAAATTCAGTGGTCTAGACACGGAGTCGAAGAGTCTACTTGGGAAACCGAGGATAGTATCGGGAGAGTTATCCCGAGTTGTTTGACCCTTAGTTTCGGGGACGAAACTCTTTTAAGGGGGGTGTATGTAATACCCGGTAGTAACTCAGTTATTATCATTCAGTATTTATCATTCAGTAATTGTCATTCAGTAATTTCACTCATTAATGATCATTTGTCACTCATATTCAATCATGGTATTCATCATTCAGAGTAATTGTATCGTGTATCAATCGTCATTCATCACTAATCTTATTGGAGTTTCGTGCTGTGTTTATCATAATCGTCATTTTCATTGTGGACTGTGCGTGAGGAGTAGCGCACGCTACGTACTCTTTTTAGCACACGCTAATTGAGTATAGGTAGCGCACGCTACCACTCAGCATTAGCGCATGCTAAGGTTACCCTGGATGCAGTCCAGAAGGTACTGGACTGCAGGTGAGTTATAAGTAGCGCACGCTACGAATGGTAAGTAGCGCGCGCTAGTGGGTTGTATTAGCGCACGCTAATAATTGCTATAGCGCGCGCTAAGGACGGATCAGGTTGAGTCCAGTGGCTACTGGACTGCACTGGATTAATTCATAGCGCACGCTATGAGTGATTTTTAGCGTACGCAAACGGTGTAGTAGCGCACGCTAAATATTGGTTGTAGCGCGCGCTACCGAGGTCAGATCAGAGGACAGACGGTTTCTGGATTCCAGTACTGGGCATCAAATAATTCGTTAGCGCACGCTAACTATGGGTATTAACGCACGCTAATGGTATGGTTGTAGCGCACGCTACAAAAAGGTACGTAGCGCGCGCTACCGATTTCGGACAGTGGGTACTGGACTACCCAAAATTACCCGTTAGCGCACGCTACGCACGCGGCTAGCGCACGCTAACCTGGAGTGACTATATATTGGACAGTTAGCCTGAGTTTCGTCATTTCTCATTTCCCTTCGTTTTTGGAGCGACTTCGGGCGATTTTGGGCGACTTGGAGTGTTCTCTTCGAGCTGCTATCACCTATCATCATATTCGAGGCTTTGAGTTGGATTATCATCACTTCATCATCTCCTTAACATCAAATCAAAGGTATTAATCTCTTGGATCTAGAATTTTCGGATTTTTAGATTTTTCCTTCCGATTTCTTCGTGTAAGCTTGGATTATTGTTGGAATACATTAGATATGGATTATCTACCTTGGATAAATGTATTCCTACGAATTTAATGGCTATTTTCGGAATTATTTCAAGAACCCTTAGGGTTGACTTCGGTTAATTTGGGGATTTTCCGATTATTGTTGTCGTAAACTTGTATTGTGGATTTCTATGAGATTATTGATGTCATTGTTAGTATTTTGTTGGTTTGAATCAATCATTTGGAGTTGGTTCGATATTTTGGGTTTGGTTTTAACCAACGGGAAGGATATTCTCAACGTTTTCGTTAGAGTACATCTACGAGTTCGGATATTGTTGTATCGACGTTTGAGTCGGTTAGGATCGTATTTGATTCGTGTAATGATCGGATTTTGGTATATTGTGTTATTCAAGGTTGTTCGAGCGACCGGTATATCGATTAGGACGTTGTTCGTGGAAGGACTTTGTCATCGGTATTGAGTAAGTTAACTCTTACTCGGTTAAAAGGATACTCATTCCTTTTGTTGTTGATTGCTCATAATCATAATTCATTCATCATAATATTAATCATATTGAGACTTGTAATTGTCGAATAATCATTTCATTCACGAGGAGCGACTGTTCCAAATCATTTCATTGGGTTATCAATCAAGTCACTATTATTTTCATCTCGGTGAGTCATCTTGGCCTTGTCGAATTATTATTCATTGGTATTCATTGTGGTCATTCTTGTTCATATGACCTTCTGGGTTCATATTGCGTGGCCGAGTGTGGCTGTGTGGAATTTTTAGTCGGGCACACGATGGTCATGTTTTGGGTTCACCAATACATTGGACCGTGCACACGGTAACACTTACCTCCGTGAGACTAATTAGGTACAAGGACGGGTGTGTCTGGTCATTCGTCTTGTACACTTGCACAGAACATTACGGGCGTACTATGATACTCCTCTTCAGCGTAATTCATAACCAAGGATATTTCATAACTTCAGTTAATTCATGATTGTGTTATTTCAACCCTTGAGGATTGTTGTTCTGTGTAACTGACCCCGTTGGGGGATTTTGTTTTCAGGTCACGGCAAGGCAAAGGCACGGGAAGAGCATGCTAACGGCGAGGAGCCCCAGTGATACTAGTAGGGGGCCCCAGTCATTTCGTTGTTTCAGTCATTTCAGTTATTCCGTCATTTGTATTTTCCGCTGCAAATTCCGTTTGAGATGTTTAATCGTTCAGGGTGGTGTATTTTATCTCCATATAAAATATACTAGTATTCGGTTTAGTCCTGGTGTGTTGTACTTAAACTCCTCATCGGAGTACTTGGTAATATAATGTGGTTCGACACTACAATTATATTATTTAATTCATCATTTTCATTTGCCTGGTGGGTCCCAGTCGGGGATTCACGGCACTGTAATATCCGCCTAGTTTGGGGTGTTACAGTATGCTCCTCCGACTTCACCCGATACACCCATTTGTTTCTTAAAGCCTTCTTGCCTTTCGGCAACTTCACCAACTCGTAAGTGTTATTCTCATGCAAGGAACTCATCTCGTCTTGCATGGCATCCATCCATTCCTTCTTCTTTTCATCCTCCATGGCCTCCGCAAAATATTCGGGCTCCCCCTCGTCGGTGAGTAAGACGTACTCATCGGCCGAATAACGGGTGGAGGGATGACGGTCCCTCGTCGACCGCCTATGTGGAACAAAAGATGGCATGTTCGTCACGGGTAGCTCGGGATGAGCTCCATCGGTGTCATCTTGCCTCAACTCATCGTTGTCACCGGCATCTTGTTGTTCATCATTTTGGACGTCATCTCCAACGGGTGTCTCAACATTTTGTGGAGGAACGGGGTCCAAATCAATAAGATCATAGTCATGTTGTGGAGCCGACTCCCCATTCTCAACATCTTTCATCATTTGATCTTCTACAAAAACAACATCTCTCGACCGAACAAGCCTCTTTGTCACCGGGTCATATAATCTATACCCGAACTCATCAAGCCCATAGCCAATAAAAATACACGGCTTCGTCTTGGAATCAAGCTTTGATCTCTCATCATTCGGAATGTGAACAAAAGCTTTACATCCGAAGACCCTCAAGTGGCGGTACGAGATCTCTTTACCGCTCCACACCTTATCCGGCACATCAAACTCCAAAGGAACACACGACGTCAAATTAATAACATGAACCGCCGTGTTCAAAGCTTCTCCCCAAAACGACTTTGGCAATCCGGCATGTGAGAGCATACAACGAGCTATCTCGACCAAAGTCCGGTTCATTCTCTCCGCCAAACCATTGAGTTGCGGAGTCTTCGGGGGCATCTTTTGATGTCGGATCCCTTGCTCTCGGCAATATTCATCAAAGGGTCCGGTGTACTCTCCACCATTGTCCGTCCGGATACACTTTCGCTTCTTCCCGGTCTCTCTTTCCACTGAGACATGAAATTGCTTGAAAGTGTCTAACACTTGATCTTTGGTTTTCAAGGTGTACGCCCACACCTTCCTAGAGTGATCGTCGATGAATGTGACAAAATATCGGCAACCACCGAGTGTACTTGTTTTCATAGGACCACAAACATCGGAATGAATAAGATCAAGAACATTTTCCTTCCTTGAAGGAGTATGACTCTTAAAAGTAACTCTCCTTTACTTCCCGGCTAGACAATGAGAGCATCTTTTAAGGTGTACCTTTTGAACTCCGGACAACACCTCTTTCTTCGACAATAGCGCCATTCCTTTTTCACTCATATGACCGAGCCTCTTATGCCATAGCTCGGCCATGTCATTATTGTCGATTGCGTTCAGAAAATTAGTCGTGACCTTCGGAAGTGTCACGTACAATTTTCCTTCCTTTTGTCCTCTCCTCACAATCAAGGAACCTCTCGTGAGTTTCCACAACCCCTTGCCAAAACCGCTATGGTAACCGTCATCATCGAGTAAACCAACGGACATAACATTAAGCCTCATGTCCGTAACATGTTTTACGTTCCGTAAAACAAGTTCCATTCCAGTGTCGAATCTCAAACGCACATCTCCCACTCCAACAATCTTGGATAACCCATCGTTAGCCATCTTGACTATACCAAAGTCGCCCGGAGTATAGGAAGAGTAAAAATCTCTACGTGATGTAACATGACACGTAGCTCCACTATCGACCACCCAACTCGAATCATCTCTCGCAAGGTTGACCATATCATAATCACAACAAACAAAGAATTCTTCGGTAGTAGTATTAACTTCGGCTTTATCATTACTACCGCTTTCCTTCTTTTGTGAATTTTCTCGGCCTTGGCGATTCTCTTTCTTCAACTTTCGGCAAAAATTCTTAGTATGCCCTTTCTTACCACAATGGTAACATTCGATGTTGGCATACTTCCCCCGAGAACTACTCCTTTGTGGCCCTCTATTACTCGGACCTCTACTTGGACCTCTCCCCCGTCTTTCGGTAACTAGAACATCCGACTGTGACGAAGATCCTTGTGCTTTTCTTCGGACCTCCTCATTCAACATGTTCCCTTTTGCTAGTTCCATCGAAATGACTCCATCGGGGGCGGAATTAGACAACGACATTCGAAACGTCTCCTAAGAATCCGGCAATGTGCCTAGCAACCACAAAGCTTGCACCTCCTCTTCGAATTTAATTCCCATTCCGGCAAGTTGATTAATGATGCCTTGGAATGTATTTAAATGATCCGATAGAGGAGTCCCGTCTCGAAACTTCAAATTCATCATTTGTTTAATGAGGAATAACTTATTATTCCCCGTCTTCCGAGCATACAATTGCTCGAGCTTGTACCATAACTCTCGAGCATCCCTCCACTAATGTGGTTCAAAACGTTGTCATCCACCCATTGTCGAATATATCCGCAAACTTGGCGATGCAAAATAGTCCACTCCGCGTCGGACTTCCCTTCCGGTTTATCTTTGCTAAAAACCGGCATATAATAATCCTTCACGTATAGAAGGTCTTCCATCTTCCCCTTCCATACGTGGTAGTTTGAACCGTTCAAGTTAACCATTCTACTCATGTTGGCTTCCATCTTACGATTGAGATACTAAACACCACGAAACAATAAATACCGTGGCTCCGATACCACTTTGTTGGGAAAAAGTACCGACTAACGTCACGTCACAACGAATAAAGCGGAACCTCGTTTGACAAATTCCCACTCTTCAATCGTAACTTCGTGGTTACCGACGAGTAGAGCACCAATTACAACTCGATAAAATAATACAAATGATATTCGAAAGCAATAAACAACGAGACACAATTTTAGCGTGGAAAACCCCTCAAGACGAGAGTAAAAACCACGGGACTGAAGCCGCTTAAAATTCACTATCACCAATACACACAAATACACAATCTTCCCTAATACAAACTAGGGGTATACACCAATCGTCAAATACTTGGTAATAAATGTTCTTCAAGTATTTGGAATCAATAACAACAACAAGATCGAGAAAGAAAACAACCGTAAATGGCTTACACAAAGAGCTAACGAAATACCCGTACTTCCGGACTCAAAAACTCGATCTACTCCGGTGAAAAGATTTGCCCAATAGCTACCAAGCTCTTATCAAAAAATCACAACGATCCGACCGATAAATCTCCGGAAAAATGAAATTTTGTATTTCTCTCTCTTGTTTCTCTCTCTCTCTCTCTCTCTCTCTTGTTCTTAGGCGTGAAGATGATGATTTAATGAAAGTCCCGATCCAATTCTGCATAAAAAGGTGCCAAATTGCAGGTTTTGACTCGTGTGCCGCGGCACACTGCGCAAAAATGCGCCCAGGGATCGGCAGTGGCCCGCGGCCCAACCGGCAGGGGCCGCGGCCCAGAGTACAGACGTGCCAGGCGAAATGAAGGGGCCGCGACCCGGCAGGGATGTGCTGCGGCCCATGGTGCTCGGCAGGACTCGGCATGTCTCGGCAGGAGGGTGCTCGGCAGGGGTCGCGGCCCAGAGTACAGGAAGGTGCCAGTGCTGAGTGTCTTCGGCGGGGGCCGCGGCCCAGCCGGCAGGGGCCGCGGCCCAGAGTACAGTTTCGGCCAAGTGAAGAAAAAATATGTTTCCGAGCGTAGTGCCACGGTCCGGGTGGTTTGTGCCGTGGTCCGGAGTCCGATCGGCTCCGAAAAAGCCTATATTTCGGAAATTACTTCTAAAGTGTCAACAAAATCGCACTCCCACCCACAAGGATAACCACGTGATTGAAAGGTCACGAGTTCGATTTGTTATACCAACATTTTATGAGTTGAGTATGTCACATAAAATTTGTATATTAATTAACCAAACCAAACCAAACATACCCAGTATATCCCGCTCAGAGCAGTGCAGGGAGGAGTAAGATGTGGCACTACGCCCTACTTATTACGGTAGGAGGCATTTAAAGTGAAGGCAGAACTTAGTGGCAACGATCTTGTGTTATAAATACAAAGGAAAACAATCTTGAAAAAGCTCGAGACCATACCTGTTCTAAGCGTGATCCATACGACTTACTGCAGCGGAATTGATAGATCTAATTTGTAAGTTGCAGATGCGGATTTCACAGTTGAAAAAAAAAAAAATCCCAAATGTACACCTCATTTAATAATACCTCAATTCCCGATATTTCTTCGCAAGGAAAACACGTTCTTGTGTTGTGTTGTTTGTAAAAAACGGAAACCTGCCCCTGACGCACGGCAGAAGCAGAGTTTTGGTCGAATACGAAGATTTTTGCAGTTTTTTTCGGAGTTTTAGCCATTTTTGGCCGATTTTGGAGTGAAGGAGAAGGTTTGTCACGGTATTCGATAATCGTGTTAATTTTGGTCCTTGTACATTTGTGAAAAAAGTGCTGTAGCCTGTAGATGGTGTTATATATGGGTAATAATTCTACTTCGTTTATGTAGCACATTTACCAGTTTTTAAGCGTTGGCCGCCAAAATATTGACCAGGAAAGGCCATTTTCTAAATCTGCTGTTTGTGGTTTTTCTGATTTTTGCTGTAATTCTTTGGTTTTAGGTCGGTTGTTTGGTCAGATATGATTGTTAACTTGGTCGGTTAAGTTTTGCTATGAGGCATTCAAGTATGCGATCGAATATTGTGGTCGTTTGTTTGATTATTAGGTCGACATATATTTGGTTTGGTAGTCGGTAATATGGATGTTATGCAAAAAAATGACAATTTTGAAAATGTTGTGTTTTTCAGCTTCATGCTCAATATTGATTATGGAGATGGTGTTTGGGAATTGGATTCAAATGCAAAACAATTGATTTTTGTTGAGAAACGAACAAAGCATGCTATGCTCCTTATGGATGTCACAGTTTCCCAATTACTTGAGAAATTGTATTATGTGATCAAGTACGGATGAAAGTGCATTATCAAATTATTATGGTTGGTATATAGATCGGTAATTTGGTTGATAAATTGTTTGGGCATGGGGACTGGTGTGAATTTTATTTTTTTTCCATGAAGCTCTGTTGCATAATAATCAGCTTAAATATTTGGATTTTTCTATTTATGTAGTTGTTTGTTGCAAGTGAACATGGAAGTAGTGCTCTCTTCTTCAGCCTCTGCCATGGCCGCATTTCCACCAAGCTTAGCTAAGCCTCCCACATACACACACTGCAAAACTCCTCCTCTCACCTTCTCCTTCCAGACAACTCCGCGAGACCTCATGTTACCTATTTCCAGTTCTTCATCTTCTATTTCGAGAACTGTAAGAGCAGGAATTGCTTCGACTACGGCTTCTGCGATGGGACATTTTGGTAAAATTAGTAGTGATTGCGATAACCAGTATTGCATGGTTGTGGTGGAAGCCCCTCCCCAGGAACTGACTGCCAGGTCTCAAATTATTGATTATTATGCGAGCAAAGTGAAAAGCGTTTTGGACAGGTGGGTTGTTCTTATGACCGAGTTTTGACTTTTTTCTGTCTTCTTGAATAGTACTTTTGATATTATGTTGGCTCTTCTGTTATCGATCACTCATACCAAGCTTGTAACTTTTCTTGAACCACTGGTTTTGAATTTCAATTTTGATTTAAAATTTCCAACATGCTTTGCAGTACTCCATTACAAGGTTCTATTTGTTCTGCATCGCAGTTTTTCTAGGTATATGTGTAGCCTAGCTTTTGGGAATTAGTTCTGTGCATAATGGTGCTCAATGTCTAGACTTCATGTACCTTTTTTTTTCCATTTCGACTGGCTCGTTTATATGGGAATTGCCCCCTTCCCCCTCTCTCTGTGTCTATGTGGTAAAAATACGTTAACTCTGCTGTTTTTGGTTTTCTCAGTGAGAAGGATGCTCAAAGGTGTATATATGATGCTTCCTGTGATACCCATTTTGGTTTTTGCTGTGACATTGATGAAGAATGCGCTAATGAACTAGCAAGTATGTCTAACGTCCCTTTTCGTTGTGTTGTTGCTGTGTTATCCTATTATATTCTTGTTTTTGGAATCGTGATGTTAAGAGGGGAGTGATTTGGAGTCTTGAATTTTGACACTAGAGCGTCACAGGTGTGCCTGGTGTATTATCTGTTAAGCCAGACCCTGATGCTGATTCTACAGAGAAAGACTACATCTCTTTGTATAATACTGATTCGAGGCCTTTCTTTGGAAGCACATTATTGTTTTCAGCTGTGACTGGTAAGCACTGGCTCGTTCGGATGGAGAGACCAGCAATTGGAGCCATCAGAAAGGCACAAGTGGTTGATTATTATGTTCAAGTCCTAATGAGGGTTTTGAGGAAGTGAGTATAACTTTCTGACTGTGAGTGCTTTGCGACTGTGGCTGTTTCTTATTTGAGATGATTTATTTTGTGAAATCGTGTTTTACAGTGAAAAAGATGCTCAAGTGTGCATATACCACATTTCCTGGCAATCCAACTACTTTGGTTTCTGCTGTGAACTAGACGACGAGTCCGCTCGAGAGTTAACTGGTCTGTATTATGTTCTGCATCTTAGTAGATATGCATCAACGTTATTGCTATGATAAATATTGATAATGGGTACAATCATTTATGTGCAGCTGTGCCTGGTGTACTATCGGTCCAGCCAGATGAAAATTTCGGTTCAGATGATAAAGATTATGCAGGTTTTTCATCATTAAATTTGCCCATTTTATGCATGGTTCTATCCTCTAAAGTAAGCCCATGAAAAGAAAAAAAAATTAAGGTTCTTGTTGCTAAGTATGATTTTTGTCCATTGCTTCCGATACATTTTTGTTGAAGTATATGAGGGAAGAGAGACACATCCCTAAGGTGTTCATGCATAACTAGTCAAGTGCTTTATGATTGTTATACCTTATGGTATCTGGGAAATCCCTACACACCTTACTGTTTCGAACACCTTATTTATGTATAGTGGAGCATAATGCTTGATATCGAGCATCTCCTGTTAAACCAAAAGCAGTAATTTGTTTTGGTGAAGATAATGACCCGTGCGCATCTCGCAGGTGAGAGTTCTGGAGCCTCTCAAGATTCTTCAGCTTCAACTCTGAAAATCAATATTAGAACAAAGAAGCTCTTTGTTACTGGTATAATTCAACTCAAACACCTGAGAAATCTCTGGCATATTAGTTTTTCTCATATCCATATGCAATGCACACATTGAGTGTGAGGAGTCTCGTTCAGAGCGAGGGCTGAAAAAGTGTTTTTGAGGACAATTCAATAGTTTTACCAGATTAAATTGCAACTGTGATGAAGAAAATTACTATATGCTCTGAATATTTTTTACATTCTCGAGGTCAACTGGAAATACTTGCATTCCATTCTGTGACTGTCTCTAGGTCTATCCTTCTACACGTCTGAGAAAACCTTACGTGCAGCGTTTGAAGGTTTTGGTGAAATTGTTGAAGGTACAAACCTCTCGGTCAAAAATTTCAGAGCGTGATCTGTAAAATGATTTTACCTTTATTTCTTTATCTTGCACTGCCGTCAGTTAAAATCATAATGGACAAGATTTCCAAGAGGTCGAAAGGCTATGCTTTTGTGGAATACACCACTGAAGAGGCTGCATGTACTGCTCTCAGAGAGATGAACGGAAAGGTAGCCATATTTGTTTTTTCTTTTTCTACTGTTTATTTTGCATCATCGCTCTCAGCGTGATCATGCAATCTCTGTTGTTTTATGCTTTCAGATCGTCAACGGCTGGATGATAACAGTCGATGTTGCCAAGACGAACACACCAAAGTACAGCAGGCGCCAAACAGGATCTACATATTGATGCATTACATTAGAATTAGGTCTTCTCACCACCCGATTTTTTGAGGAATTCTTCGTGTTTCTGCTCAAGCATATCAGGAGAGACTTGAGTAGAGCTAATACCTTCCGGCGTTGGTGGAAAAAAAAAGATTACTGCATGAAGCAGGCAGTGAAGCCGCGGCTGGTTGTATCATCAATCCATCATGAGCAGAAAGAGAGATGGACAGCATGATAAAAACACGAAACCGACTGTACGGCTCGTGTAACAGAGATTAGAGATGATCATTAGATTACGTGAGCTCCTGTTAATTATAGGGCCGAGGTTTAGAACACTCTGTGACTGTGCGGCTCATGTTCCTAATGTTCCTAGTAATTATAGGATGGTGCTTTTAGTATTTTTTTTTTTTTTTTTTGGAATATGTTGTCTTGGTAAGGTCAAGAGAAGTTGGAATTTCTCAGTTTCTTTGAACCCGCATGTCACTCTCCTAGAGTAAATTAAATATTCATAAAATTTGACGACAGTGGAGTGGACACAATACACAAAGCCGAATGAGAGAGAGGGGGATAGAGAGAAAGAGAGGCGAATTGACCAGTTACCAACAGAGAAACCGAAAGAGGCGAATGACCTGAGAGAGACGAACGGGTCAATTGTACTCAAAATCGAATTCATGCACTCTCTTTTGATTTTTTGTTACGAATTTTTCATATAGACCCAGACGCAACTCGGCAGGATTAAAAATCAATCAGAAAATTGAAAAGGTGGTTTGAAATTGGTTTATTAAAATGGTTTGACCCAAATTTTGATAAATTATTTAAGTGGATTTTATTTTTCATAAATAGAAATAAATTGTGAAATCATAATCTATATTGCTAGTACATGAGATTAGAATTTTTTTCTCAAAATCAATTTCAGGTGAACGAGAAATTAATGCATAAAGTGAGCCACTTAAATACATGGAGACATGGAAAGGTGCGAACGTGAAGAGACATCCCACATTGGAAAAAGATTGCAATTGTATTACTTTATAAGGAATTTCACCAAAGTAAGGAGTAATCATGTGTTACTCCTTATGGTGCACCATAGTGGACCAACTTTGTTTTGATTAGCTCAAGTCTAACTCAAAATGCACCTCGGACGGTGAGCCTGAGCTCGCGACCACGACGTCATATTGGGCGTTTTAGAGGCGCACGTGTGCATCGTCGTGAGGAGCCTTAAATTTTTGATAGCTCGAACCAGGGTTCGGTTCACTGGCTCGGTGACGTGGCTAGGCAGTCTGGAGGGCGTGACTGGGTTCGGACACGCCGAGAGGTGCGTTGTGAACGCGTCTGTCCACTGATGGGCACCATGACTGGACATGACTGTCCAGCATGCAAAGGGTGTCTGCACCGTAATCGGACGCGTCTGTCCACTAATGAGATCCGAACTAAGGGGTGCAGCCAGTTCCAAGAGGCACCTGAAACTCTATATAAAGAACCCCCTTTGAATGATCAAAATACTCTAGAAAATATCAAATCCGAAATTACTACAGAAAACATAAAGTCCGAAAATCATATAGCATTCGAGCATCTTGAGTTCTTTCGTTTCTTGAATATTCGAAAGTTCAAAACACAAAGTTGTTCGTTGAAGGTTTAAGTTTTGCAAGTGCTACTAACTTAAGCTATAAAGTTGTTGCATCTTAGGGACGATTGCCAAGAACCATTAGCACTTTGTACGGGGCAATTTCGTCTTACGGAGATAGCATCCAATACTAGCCTTGACTTCATTCTCATCGCTTCAGTTCAAGAAAACCTTCAGATTCACAGTCAATTCGATTTACATCCTCTCAAATTGGGTGGTCCATTCCAACCAACAATCGTAAGACGAATTTTTTTAAAAGATGGCAATCAGTTCGAACGCACCGTTACCCCCTGCTCCCGCACATGGCGAAAAACCGGCCAAGTTTGTCGGTATCGACTTCAAAAGGTGGCAACAGAAGATGCTCTTCTACCTGACCACCTTAAGTCTTTTCAGGTTCAGGACGGAGGACCCCCCAACCGTTGCTGAAGAAGACACCGATTCTCAATAGCGAACGGCTGTGGATGCATGGCACCACATTGACTTTCTATGCAGGAATTATATCCTGAATGGGTTGGACGACACGTTATACAACGTGTACAGTTCAATAAAGACGTCCAAAGAGTTGTAGAACTCTTTGAAAAGAAGTATAAAACAGAAGATGATGGCACAAAAAAATTTATTGTTGGCAAGTTTCTGGACTTCAAAATGATTGATACCAAGACGGTGATCAGCCAAGTTCAAGAGATTCAAATCATACTTTATGACTTAGTGTCTGAAGGGATGATGTTGAGTGAATCTTTTCAAGTGGCCGCAATAATTGAAAAATTGCCGCCTATGTGGAAAGATTTCAAAAACTACCTCAAGCACAAGCGTAAGGAATCAGGGCTTGAGGATCTGATTGTGAGACTACCGATTGAGGAAGACAACCGTATATCCGAAGTCAAGTCTAGCAAACCAGGAATAGAAGCAAAGTCTAACCTTGCTGAGTCAAGTACTAGCAAGAAGAGGAAGCACCCTGCCAACAGTAAGAAAAGGGAAATGCCAAGAAGTTTAAAAGGAATTGCTGTTGGGATTCGGCGCCTAAAATCGAAGGCCGCAGCGGAAGCGGTAAAACGAAAATTAATTCGATCCGAATCCCTACGAGGATCGATCGAGCTACGTATATACGAATATATAAACGAAAAGCAAGAGTCATAAGAAACTAACCCTCGAAGTCCGTTGATTAAATGGAAACCTTCTCTTGAGCTATTCCCCAAGCTCTTGAACGATCCAACGCCGAAAGTACCGCGTCTCTACTTGCCACGCGCCGGAGAAACGACCGGAACGACGATCACCTTGCTATCCTCCGAGGATACGGCTAGAGATAAGTGATGAAGCTTCCAATATGAGATTATCACACTCTAAGTGTATAACTCACAACTCTCATTTATTTCTTGATTTTTCTCCAAGAATCACCAAGAACAAGTTGAAGAAGAAGATGAAGATAAGTGTTTGAACTCAAAGTCTCACTTTCTCTCTCTCTCAATGTATCTCACGGTTGGCACAATGATTTTTAGAGAGTGACAAGTCTTCTCTTCTTATTCAATTCCTTTCCACATGAGAACAACTCATGTTTAACCCCACCTTGAAAAAAATATCAAATATCTATTCATTAAACACCTAATCAAGATTCCAATTGATTTAAAAATCAAAGTCTTGTCAAGGTGTGGGGAAGGGTGGCGGCTATGATGAAAAAATACGACGAGTTCGGTTCGTTTCGGACTCCCGTGAGTCCAAACAGATAAACTCCGATTCCGTTCCGATGTATTTATATCGATCAATTAATCCAATTAATTAATCATATCAAATACATAAGAACATAATTAATTTCTCCAAGAAATAATTATATCCATGAATTAAATTAATCACCCAGTGATATATTTAATTCATTAAGCCGTAAATCAATTTATCCGATAAATCGATTTAAATATCCAATGTCCCAAATTAGATATCCAATATCTAATATTCATAATGAGAGAATTAGCTTAATTCATTCCGTCGTCAATCCTAATGCGCGACTCGGTAGGTCCGTCTCAGTCAGCAATGGGAGGAACCAAAGAGTAGTAGCACCACCTAGCCAGCCTGGTAGCCTACACTGCTTAATCGAGAACGAATGATTGGGATCATTCAAGAACCATTCTGTAGTGAATACCGGTATACGTATAAACCCTTCTTTCAAATGTCCCGATCAAGTTATAGGGTCACGGTCGATCAAAACCTATCTGCTTGGCGCTATGCATGCGTTAATGCAAATCGAGATCATCGAGTGTCGTGTATCTAATACAACTAGCTCCAATGCTTTGGCCAAAGACTTATGATCTCATCTCGCCAATAACCATAGGACATATAACCCGCTCACTAACGGGAGAAAGAATTCTATCTTGGTATTCGGTAGGACTGCTACTTGCCGTCAAGATGCACGTCGAGGTTGACCCCGCCTTAGGTTTACGAGGTCGAACTACTCTAATGAAAATCTTGACGTCACAAGCACATCCCTACTAAATCCTCAAGTCTAAGGTTCACGAATACCTATCACAACCTTTCGATTCCGTCATTGACTTGTCCGGAGTGAAATCCATGTGACGAATCGAGGGTGAGTCGGTTCGAGTATACTAATCAATTAGCATACCTATAACGTGTGCTCCCACTAACCATTAGTGTTCGACGTGCACTCTCCATGTCAAAGAACACGTCATACAAGTCTTCACATAAACTTAACGCCCGATCAAGTTTCATCGACTTGCGAACGATTAAGTATTTGAGCTATAACCTTTCCGGTGCCGACTCCCTTATCCAATAAGGAGTGGAACGCTTTGCTCTCAAATACGGACTAGTTTCTATATGTTTATTTACGAGTTAGGAATGCGGTAACTACGGTAAATAAAGAAACATTCATTTGCCTTATATAAATGGTTTACATAATTACAAGTACAATGCCCTCACTCAACAACCTCCGAGTGGCATTCGAGGGCATACTCTAACAATCTCCCACTTGCACTCAATGCCACACACTATGGTATCTAATACCCATGTTCTCCGGATGACGCTCCAAGCTAGTCCGAGAAAGTGGCTTGGTCAGTGGATCGGCGACGTTGTCGGCCGAGTCTACTCTGTGCGGCACAATGTATCCCTTGCGAACAAATTCTCTTACGAGATGATACTTCCTCTCAATATGTTTGGTCTTTGTTGTGAAACCTCGGCTCCTTGGCTGCGCTCTGACTCCGTCGTTGTCGCGATGCAGTAGAGCAGGCTCGGACATGGTATCATTTGAAGTTCTCCCGAAACTTCTTAATCCGTAACCCTTCCTTGGAAGCCTCAGGCCGCTTGATACTCGGCTGACAGTGGAATCGGTGTCGCGCTTTGCTTGGCACTACGCCAAGATACTGCTCCTCCATTAAGAGTAAATATATAGCCAGTGGACATCGAGTCGTCCTTCGGTCCTTGGAAGTCCGAATCGGTGAATCCCACCACATCCAAATCTCCACCGCCATACATAAGAACCATATCTCTCGTTCTTCTCAAGTACTTGAGAACGTTCTTTACAATGATCAATGTTCCCTACAGGTTTGCACGAAACCTACTCACCACGCTTACGGCATGCGCGATGTCGAGTCTTGTACACAACATAGCATACATAAGGCTACCCACGTAGAAGCATATGGTATATTACTCATTTCCTTGCGTTGTTCCTCACTTTGAGGACACATCTTCAAGGTGAGTTTTATTCCATGTTGCATCGGTAGGAACCTCTTTTAGAATCATCCATCTTAAATCGCTTTAAGATCTTATCTATATAGAGGGCTTGGGAAAGGCCTATTGTTCTCTTCGCTCTATCCCGGTAGAGCCGTATACCAAGAATATAGGTTGCTTCTCCCAAGTCTTTCATGGAGAAATTACTCAAAGCCAAGCTTTCACGTAACCGAGCATTCCCACATCATTTCCTATTAGTAGAATGTCATCTACATATAGTACTAAGAATGCGATCTTGCTCCCACTAACCTTCTTGTATACACAAGGTTCCTCTTCATTTTGCACGAAGTCAAACTCTTTGACCGCCTCGTCAAAACGAAGGTTCCAACTACGCGACGCTTGCTTGATCCATAAATGGAACGTGAAGCTTGCACACTTCTGAATATCGAGTTCGACACAAAGCCTTTATCTTTGCTCCATATAGATTTCCTCCTCGAGGAATCCATTAAGGAAAGCCGTCTTTACGTCCATTTGCCATATCTCATAATCGTGGTAGGCGCTATAGCAAGCATCATGCGAATAGACTTGATCATGGCTACGGGCGAGAAGGTATCGTGGTAATCGATCCCTTCCTTCGGGTATAACCCTTTGCCACAAGCCCGGCCTTACAGCGTCAACCTTGCCATCACCATCAGTCTTTCTCTTGTAGATCCACTTGTTCCCAATAGGCACTATGCCCTTGGGGCGGTCTACTAGAGTCCAGACCTGATTGACATGCATCGAGTCTATCTCAGCTTCCATAGCTTCACGCCATTTCGCGGAGTCTACATCCACCATCGCTTGGTCATAGGTTGTTGGGTCGGTCTCTTGGCTATCACTTGGAACCTCATGGAGACCTAGCTCCTCCAAGTGCACAAGCCCATACCTCTCAGGTAAATGAGACACCCTACTAGACCTACGAGGTGGTTGTACTTGTGTTTCGAAAGTTCGGTTCCAGTTTCTTGCACAGTGTCTCTCGAGGAGTTTCATTGTATTCTTCTAAAGAAATACTTCTACTTGCTCCGCCTTCCCGAATGAACTCATCTTCCAGAAGTGTGCTTGTAAAGCAACAACGATCCTTCGATCTTCGGGCATGTAGAATAGATATCCCATCGTCCTGCACGGAATCCTATGAAACGTCCCTTCGCAGACCTAGCTTCCAACTTTTCCACCTTAGACTTCTTGACATAGGCGGGACATCCCCAAATCCTAATGTGATTAAGACTTGGTTTCCTTCCTTCCCACATCTCATGAGGATATTTATGAACGGATATAGAAGGACATCTGTTCAAGAAATACGCGGCGATCAGTGCATACCCCACGTAAATCGGCAAGTCAGTATAGCCCAGCATGGAACGGACCATGTTCAACAGGGTCCGGTTCCTTCTTTCTGACACACCATTTAACTGAGGAGTACCTGGAGGTGTTAGTTGTGAAACTATTCCATGTTCCTTAAGGAAATCGTCAAACTCCGTACTCATATACTCGCCACCTCGGTCCGACCGAAGTGCTTTGATATGATTACCAGTTTGTTTCTCGACCAGGGCCTTGAATTCCTGGAATTTCTCAAAGGCCTCGGATTTATGTTTCATTAAGTATACATAACCATACCTAGTATGATCATCTGTAAACGTAATGAAATATTTATATCCGTCACGTGCTGCTTCTAAAGCACCACATACGTCGGTATGGATTAATCCCAGTTTATTAGCGGCTCTTTCAAAAGTCCCTGTGAAGGGGGACTTAGTCATTTTGCCTTTAAGGCAAGATTCACAAGTAGGAAAGGGATCCGATCCCAATGGACCCATAAGTCCATCTTTTCCATCTTGTAAACCTTGGTCTGACCAATATGACCAAGTCTAAGATGCCATTTCAAAACTTGATTGGTTTCATCCCTACCGCGTTTTCTAGTTATAGTATTCACAACTACTTTGTTGCTGAGATTTAGATGATACAATCCATTCAACAATGTAGCAGTACCCACTAGTTTATTTCTAAAATAAATTTTGCAGGAACCATCACCAATGAAAAATGAAAAGCCTTTTCGGTCCATGACCGAATGGATACAATGTTTTGTGCCCCTTGGGCAAAACAAGTACATCTTCTAAAGTCAAAACAAAACCGGATTCTAAACCCAAAAGAAGTGATCCTATGTCGGTCGCCTCGACACTATGCCCGCTCCGACCGTGATCATAACTTCTCCACTCCAAGCTTCCTACTTTGTTCCGAGATCCCGATTCACGGTACAAATATGAGAACTAGCACGAATCCAAGATTCCAGAAGTAGAAAATACAAGAGAACAATTTGTTTCCAAAACTAAAAGTTCTCAGACGAAGTGCCATGAAGAATCGGACAGTCTCTAGCCCGGTGGCCCACCACCGCACTTGAGACAAGCATCCTTCTTCTTCTTGTTCTTTGGAACCATCGGGGCCTTGCCCTTTCCCTTAAGGTCCTTAGCTTGTGGTCCAGATCCGCTTCTTGGTCTTTTTCTTCTTATTCTTAGACTTAGAAGTCCGTAAGAAATCACAAGTGCGAGACTCCTTCATCCGCGGAGTCTTCATCCGAGACCGAGCGGTCACTAGTTTGTTCATTAGCCCACTAAGTTACATGCAATTTCGTTGCGATTGAAGTTCATAACAAAGCGTGAGAAGGAATCGGGAGAGACGTAGGATAAGGTCGGTTTGAAGAGAAGCATCCATTTTAAAATCAAGAGCCTCCAATCTCTCGATCATGGATATCATTTTGAGGACGTGTTCCCCAACCTTCTCACCTTCCTTCATCCTAGCACCGAGCAGCTTGCTTGGATATCTCATATCTAGCGATTCTTGTGCTCACCATAAAGCTCGGTTAAGTGAGATAGAATGCCTAGCGAAGTCATTTTCTCATGAGCTCTCAAGCTCATTAGACATGGAAGCCATCATATAAGCACGGACTTTCACGTCATCCTTAACCCACTTTTCGTGGTTTTCAATCTCTTCTGATTGGCTCGGTCCGCACAGAGGCGCCGGAATGTCCGTCTCAAGACATATCCCAGTGCCTCTATACCGAGGACAATCATCGATTGCGGAGCCAATCCACAAAGTTAGGTCCCATTAAGGTGTTCTTTTCGAGTAGAATTGCGAGTGGATTCATTGTCATATTGAGATTTGTGCATTAAGTATAACAGTTAATTAGTGACTTGTTATATTATGTTAAGTATAGAATTAAGGTCTTTTCTATTCTTGTTACCCAGCTCCCACTATTTTATCGGAATAACACACTCCCATGTGAAATCCTAAGTATCGTCGCTCTACTTCATAGTGGTGATCGAGTTCTTTATAAATCTTAATAGAGGGCAACCGAACAGGTTTCTAGTCTATTAATTTTCATAAAGTGGTGTCCAACACCAACCCATCTAATGGATGATTCGATATTCTTTTTCCCCTTGTTCACTCCCCTCAACCTATACGGTTTCTATGGTTCGTGAACAAGTTAAGTTTATACCATCGACGCAAATCAGTTTCACAATTGAATCTTATCCGGCAACCTATCAGGTTTCTAGGGATAAAATTTGCTCCAACCGAAGGCATCCAATGCGCTCCCGGTAATTTATCCGTCCTCCCCAAACGACTACCCCGATAACTCGGAAGCATAGCACATCCGGTTTGGATTTCAATTTCCCGAAAACTCGATGGAGGGAAGGAAAACCTTGAAACCTTATAAACTTAATTATTTGTTGTGGGAGAATTATCGCGATTAACGTTACACTTTGCACATTAATCGTTTAAGTGCGTTTGTGGCATTCATACAATATGAAACAACCATTCACAACCTAGTTGCTACCAACATGTGGTTCATGGACCGTTCCTAGAAAACAAAAACTCCGTAATCTAATTACAAGTCTTCGTCTTGAATCTTCGTCTTCTCGAAATGGATCTTCCTCCGGTCTTCGTCATTACATATAAATTTTACATTGAAAATTGCATCCTAGATACAAATTTTTCTAGTAAAATAAATAGGCTCAAAACGGCCTTTACAACCCAATCGAATAAAAGCGAACGATTCAAAAACTAAGTCCACGAACCACATCCCCATTCAAAAGCATTCATTCAATAAATACTAAATAAATGGAAAGCGTAGAGATACATTGATCCAATCAACAATACGAACCGATCCAATCGATTCACACAATCGGTAATATAATAACGTTCAAAATAATTCTATCGACCATAAATATTCCAATTAATTAAATTTCCCTTATAAAATGAAATACCATAAATCATTTTAATCATATTAAATCCAATTTAACATGCGGGAGATTAATTTTCAAGAATACACGAAAAAATCGAGTAAGGCGAAAATGGCTGCCATGGCCGAAGTCATCAGCTGGCAGCTTCTTCCCCGATCGCTGGCATGGCCGAGTCACGCTCGGCGGCTACTGCGGCACGGCCCGTATCTCGACACGGTCGGGTCACTGCGATGGCTCTGGGATCGCGACACGGCCCGTGTCACGGACACGGCCGAGTTACCCTGGCGACTTCTCGCCTTTGTCCGAAAAGTCGTCCGACGACGATTCGGAGCTCGATTTTCGACCGGATATCCAATATCAATATATTTCAACATTCATATCTTCAATATAAATCATATTTCCAAGAAATTAAGATTTATATTTAGACATAAACTTACGAAAAATATAACTACAACGAACGTAAAAATATATATACCACGATTATGACTAAAATGATTCCAAATCATTCACCATCTAATCAAGCATTCCAAATGCCAATATCGTATATACGATCGCAAGACCTACGCTCTGATACCCTTTGTTGGGATTCGGCGCCTAAAATCGAAGGCCGCAGCGGAAGCGGTAAAACGAAAATTAATTCGATCCGAATCCCTACGAGGATCGATCGAGCTACGTATATACGAATATATAAACGAAAAGCAAGAGTCATAAGAAACTAACCCTCGAAGTCCGTTGATTAAATGGAAACCTTCTCTTGAGCTATTCCCCAAGCTCTTGAACGATCCAACGCCGAAAGTACCGCGTCTCTACTTGCCACGCGCCGGAGAAACGACCGGAACGACGATCACCTTGCTATCCTCCGAGGATACGGCTAGAGCTAAGTGATGAAGCTTCCAATATGAGATTATCACACTCTAAGTGTATAACTCACAACTCTCATTTATTTCTTGATTTTTCTCCAAGAATCACCAAGAACAAGTTGAAGAAGAAGATGAAGATAAGTGTTTGAACTCAAAGTCTCACTTTCTCTCTCTCTCAATGTATCTCACGGTTGGCACAATGATTTTTAGAGAGTGACAAGTCTTCTCTTCTTATTCAATTCCTTTCCACATGAGAACAACTCATGTTTAACCCCACCTTGAAAAAAATATCAAATATCTATTCATTAAACACCTAATCAAGATTCCAATTGATTTAAAAATCAAAGTCTTGTCAAGGTGTGGGGAAGGGGGGCGGCTATGATGAAGAAATACGACGAGTTCGGTTCGTTTCGGACTCCCGTGAGTCCAAACAGATAAACTCCGATTCCGTTCCGATGTATTTATATCGATCAATTAATCCAATTAATTAATCATATCAAATACATAATAACATAATTAATTTCTCCAAGAAATAATTATATCCATGAATTAAATTAATCACCCAGTGATATATTTAATTCATTAAGCCGTAAATCAATTTATCCGATAAATCGATTTAAATATCCACTGTCCCAAATTAGATATCCAATATCTAATATTCATAATGAGAGAATTAGCTTAATTCATTCCGTCGTCAATCCTAATGCGCGACTCGGTAGGTCCGTCTCAGTCAGCAATGGGAGGAACCAAAGAGTAGTAGCACCACCTAGCCAGCCTGGTGGCCTACACTGTACCCCAACTGAGAACGAATGATTGGGATCATTCAAGAACCATTCTGTAGTGAATACCAGTATACGTATAAACCCTTCTTTCAAATGTCCCGATCAAGTTATAGGGTCACGGTCAGTCAAAACCTATCTGTACTTGACGCTATGCATGCGTTAATGCAAATCGAGATCATCGAGCTGTCGTGTATCTAATACAACTAGCTCCAATGCTTTGGCCAAAGACTTATGATCTCATCTGCCAATAACCGCATAGGACATATAACCCGCTCACTAACGGGAGAAAGAATTCTATCTTGGTATTCAGTAGGACCTGCTACTTGCCCGTCAAGATGCACGTCGAGGTTGACCCCCGCCTTCCGGTTTACAGGGTCGAACTACTCTAATGAAAATCTTGACGTCACAAGCACATCCCTACTAAATCCTCAAGTCTAAGGTTCACGAATACCTATCACAACCTTTCGATTCCGTCATTGGTCGTCCCGAGTGAAATCCATGTGTCGAATCGATGGTGTGTCGGTTCGAGTATACTAATCCAATTAGCATACCTATAACGTGTGCTCCCACTAACCATTAGTGTTCGACAGGCACTCTCCATGTCAAAGAACACGTCATACAAGTCTTCACATAAACTTAACGCCCAGTCAAGTTTCATCGACTTGCGAACGATTAAGTATTTGAGCTATAACCTTTCCAGTGCCGACTCCCTTATCCAATAAGGAGTGGAACGTTTTTCTCTCAAATACACGGACTAGTTTCTATATGTTTATTTACGAGTTAGGAATGCCAGTAACTACCAGTAAATAAAGAAACATTCATTTGCCTTATATAAATGGTTTACATAATTACAAGTACAATGCCCTCACTCAACAACCTCTGAGTGGCATTCGAGGGCATACTCCTAACAATTGCTACAATTGTGGCAAATCGGACCACATGGCTAAAGATTGTCGTCTTCCAAAGAAAGGCAATCAGAACCAAGTCAATGTGACTGAGGACAAGTATCTTACGTTAGATTTGTCAGAGCTCGATCTCTATGCTGTGGTATTTGAAGCAAATATGGTTGATAATCCAAGGGAATGGTGGATAGATACCGGAGCGACTCGCCACATCTGTGCAGACAAGGAAATGTTTTCTTCGTACACACCGATTAATGGAAGGAAGCTATTCATGGGAAATTCTGCTACTTCCAACATTGTAGGACTTGGTAAGGTGGTGCTCAAAATGGCTTCTGGCAAAGAGTTGACACTAGTGGATGTGATGCATGTTCTGGACATTCGTAAGAATTTAGTGTTAGGTTCCCTGTTAAGCAAAGCCGGATTTAGTCTAGTTTTTGAGGTAGGAAAGTTTGTAATGACCAAAAATGGTCAGTTCCTTTGTAAAGGATACCTTGATAAAGGGATCTTTAAAATGAATGTAATGTCAGTGTTCCACCAAGAGGCGAAGAATAAAGCTTCTACTTCTGTGTATTTGATAGAGTGTTCTAATTTATGGCATGATAGATTAGGACATATTAATTTCAACACAATTTAAAGGTTAGTGAATCTTGATCTGATATCTAGTGTTAAATTTGATTCACAAAACCATAAGTGTAAAGTTTGTGTTGAGGCTAAATTCGCTAAATAACCATTTCATTCGGTTGAGCGATGTATTACACCACTCGAGTTAATTCATACAGATGTGTGTGATTTAAAACTTGTGCAAACTCGATGTGGGAAAAAGTACTTTATTACATTTATTGATTATTGCACAAGATATTGTTATGTATATCTTCTGAAAAGCAAAGTTGAAGCTTCGGAAGTGTTCAAAGCTTATAAGAATGAGGTTGAGAACCAACTTAACTTAAAGATCAAAATGGTTCGAAGTGATAGAGATGGGGAGTATGTTGCTCCGTTTGAAGAACTATGCAAGGAAGATGACATAATTCATCAGACTATAGCTCCTTATTCACCTCAATCAAATGGTGTTGTTGAACGCAAGAATCGTACTCTTAAGGAGATGATGAATGCAATGTTGATAAGCTCTGGCTTACCCGATATCATATGGGGGGAAGCTATACTTTCAGCCAACCACATTCTTAACAAGATACCACGCAAAGGTAGAAATAACACTCTATATGAATATGGAAAGGTCGGAAACCATCATATAAGTGTTAGGGTTGTATACGTCAAAGCATACTTTATGCTTGTATTACCTAATTTCCCGGTCTTTATCTATGAGAATATTTAATTTATTTATCACATGTTTTGCATATTTATTCACGCTATGGTTATGCAAATGCAGTCTAAATTACTTTATATTGTAGATAATGTGGTGTGTAGTGTCACACAGAAGATCACATTATCGGTTCCTTATATAGTAACATTTAGTTCACAACCTATATAACATTAGACCGTTATGTGAGAGGTTGTAGTATATGCTTGAGATTGGTTGGTCTTGACCATTAGCATATATTAGCGCATTCGTTATACGTTGAACTGGATCGAGGTGAGATAGATTCTTCTGTATCTATAAGAAGAACGTGCATCTCGGACAATTATTATTTCTTAATTCTAGTGATTAATATTTAATTATATATATTTAATATTTATTGCTTTGATTTATCATGGGTGAGAGCCACAATGATTGACTCAATATGCTCGATATTTTGGGCAATATTATTATCTATATTGTAACACCCCAAACTAGGCGGATATTACAGTGCCGTGGACCCCCGACTGGGACCCACCAGGCGAATGAAAATGAATGAATTACACAAGGTAAATGTAGTACCGAACCACATTACAACATGAATTACTCCGATGAGGAGTTTCATACAGCACACCCAAGATAATACAGAATACATGTATATTTTATATGGAGATAAAATATACAACACTGAGTAAAATGAGTATTTAAACGGAATGTCTGCAGCGGAATAAATGAAGGAAACATAAATGACTGAAAAGACTGGGGGCCCCCTACTAGTATCATTGGGACTCCTCGCCGTCAACGTGCTCTCCCCGTACTTTTGCCTTGCCATGACCTGAAAAACAATATCCCCCAACGGGGTCAGTTACACAGAACAACAATCCTCAAGAGTTGAATACACACAATCCTGTTGAAAACATATGCAATCAAACATGCTATATGAATCAACTAACAGTACAGCTCAAAGGAATGGCGCCACACTACGTTCAGGATGGAAATGTGTCCGTGCACAAGCCACCAACGAGTATCGATCGAATACACATGTGGTCTTGTACCTAATCAGTCTCACGAAGCAGTCGACTCGTGTGCACAGTCCAATGTGAGGCCAACAACCAACACACGTATTAAATGTGCCCGACATGAAAATCCTACACATACCAACCGGCACGCCAGTGTGACCCGGAATGCCACAATATAACAAAAGTGACATCAAAAATCAATAATGACTCACCGAGATGAAATGACAATGAAATGAATGATAGCTCAATGAAATAATTGGAACTGTCGTTCCTCGTGACTGAAATGATTAATTGACAATGACAAGTCTCGATATGATTAATACAATATGAATGAGTTATGATTATGAATGAACAACAACGAAAGGAATGAATATCCCTTTAACTGAGTAAGAATTAACTTACACAACACCGATGAAGAATGTCCGTCCACGAACAACGTCCTAAATGAGATGTCGGTCGCTCGAACAACCTTGAATGACAATTACCAACGAACGCTCAATATACGTATCAACCACGATTTTAACCAAATTCCAAAAGATTGATTCAAACCAGCAAAACAATAGCGATGACATCAATAATCCAATAGGAATCCACAATTCAAGATTACAACAACATCAATCGGAAAATCCCCAAATTAACCGAAGTCAACCCCAAGGGTTGTTGAAATAAATCCCCATATAACCATTAGATCCGAGATATACACCGAATAACCCGTAGGAATACGCGTATACAAGGTACATAAACCATACCTCACATATTCCAACAACAATCTAAGTTCAAACGAAGAAATCGGAAGGAAAACCCCAAATATCCGAAATTCTAGGTTCAAGAAATCATTACCTTTGATTTGATGTAATGGAGATGATGAAGTGATGATTAATCAAACTCAAAGACTTGAAGATGATGATTGATGATTACACCTCGAAGAACACTCTCCAAAACGCCCGGAATCGCCCGAAACCGCCGAAGAAACGAAGAGAGATGGTAAAATGATGTTAAAGGACTGGACTGTCCTATATATAGCAAATCCCAGTTAGCGTGCGCTAGCTTCTGTGTGCTAACGGGTGTACTCGGTAGTCCAGTACCCTCTGATCGCGACGGTAGCGTGCGCTACGTACCTCTTGTAGCGTGCGCTACCCCCTGTAATTAACGTGCGTTAACACCAATGGTTAGCGTGCGCTAACGAATTATCTGATGCCCAGTACTGGAGTCCAGAACCTCCTGTTCTCTGATCTGATCTCGGTAGCACGCGCTACACACAATATTTAGCGTGTGCTACTACACCGTTTGCGTACGCTAAAACCATTCATTGCGTGCGCTAGGCATTTATCCAAAGCAGTCCAGTAGCCACTGGACTCTGCCTGATCCGTCCTTAGCGCGCGCTATACCGGCTGCATAGCATGCGCTACTCCAACCTACTAGCGTGCGCTACTTACCATTCATAGCGTGCGCTACTTATGACTCAACTGCAGTCCAGTGCCTTCTGGACTGCCTACTTGAACAAACTAGCGTGCGCTAGTGTTAAGAGGTAGCGTGCGCTACCCGTACTCAATTAGCGCACGCTAAAGAGAGTACGTAGCGTGCGCTACTCCTCACACACAACACACTATGAAAATGACAATGATGATAAATACCACACGATTCTCCAACTAGATCGATGATGAATGACGATAGAATTACTCTGAACGATGAATACAATGATTGAATATGAGTGACAAATGATTAATAATGAGTGAAAAATACTGAGTGACAATCACTGAATGATAAATACTGAATGATAATGACTAAATTACAACTGGGTATTACATACACCCCCCCTTAAAAGAGTTTCGTCCCCGAAACTAAGGGTCAAACAACTCGGGATAACTCTCCCGCATACTATCTTCGGTTTCCCAAGTAGCCTCTTCGACTCCGTGTCTAGACCACTGAATTTTAACCAAAGGAATCGTCTTATTCCTCAACTGTTTGATTCGCCGCTCTAAAGACGCTCCTTATATGAATGATCATCGGCGATCTCGATTTCGTCAAACTAAAGTATGTGACTAGGGTCGGCAACATACTTTCGCAACTGAGAGACGTGAAACACATTATGAATTCGGCTCAATGCCAGAGGTAGGGCCAATCGATAAGCTAACTCGCCTAGTCGATCCAAAATCTCAAACGGCACAATGAATCTCGGACTCAACTTCCCCCTCTTCCCAAAAGGGAAGATACCACGACTCGGGGAAACCCTGACCAAAACATGGTCACGCGTCTCGAACTCTAATGGTCGACGACGATTATCTGCATAAGATTTCTGTCGACTCTGAGCGGTCAACAAACGACTCCTGATCAAAGCTACCTTCTCACGGACGGCTATAAGCATATCGGGCTCGGTACCGATTGATTCTGATAAGTCATCCCAACACAAAAGAGATCGACAACGACGACCGTACAAGGCCTCGTAAGGTGCCATCTTAATCGAAGAATACCAACTATTATTGTACGTGAACTCGATCAACGGTAGTTGGGCTTCCCAATCATCTTTCCAATCGAGGACACATGCCCTCAACATGTCCTCCAAAGTCTGAATAGTCCTCTCTGATTGTCCGTCGGACTGAGGATGAAAAGCTGTACTGAGATTAAGCTGAGTTCCCATAGCATGATAAACTGATTTCCAAAAATGAGACAGGAATCGTCCGTCACGATCGGAAACGATACTTTTGGGAGTACCGTGTAGTCTCACTATCTCTTTGATAAACAACTGGGCAAGTCTCTCGGGACCCCACATATCCTTAATCTCAAGGAAATGAGTTGATTTAGTTAAGCGATCCACAATTACCCAGATTGTGTTCATGCCACGATGACTCGTCGGCAAACTCGTGATGAAGTCCATAGAGATATCCTCCCACTTCCACTCTGGAATAGGGAGAAGTTTCAGCATGCCCGCCGGTCGCTGATGTTCTATCTTGACTTGCTGACAGGTCAAACATCTCGAAACAAATTCCGCGACTTCTCGCTTCATATTACTCCACCAGTAATTTTGTTTCAAGTCTCTATACATCTTGCTAGACCCCGGATGAACGGAATAATAGGTAGCATGTGCTTCTCTCAAAATCGAGTTTTTCAACTCGTCATTCGCCGGTACGCACAACCGATTCTTAAAACGCAAAAGTCCATCCTCGTGGACCACAAACCCGGGGACTTTCCCCTGAGTCACATCCTCTCGAATGCGTAACAAAAATGGGTCCGAACCTTGATTCTCCCTGATCGCCTCCTCAAGTGGCGATGAAATCTCCAACGTACAAAGTTGCCCTTGTACTCGCTGTAACCAGACCTCAATCTCGGGTCTCAGAAATTCCTGCTGAAGTTCCTTCTGAACTGTTAATCGAGCAAGCATCTGCTCCTGAATGGACTTACGACTCAAGGCGTCGGCGACAACGTTCGCCTTGCCCGGGTGGTAAAGGATCTCGATATCATAATCTTTGATTAGTTCCAACCACCGTCTTTGTCGCATATTTAACTCCTTCTGAGTGAATATATACTTTAAACTCTTATGATCGGTGAATATCTGACAGGTAACGCCATAAAGGTAATGACGCCAAATCTTCAATGCAAAAACCACGGCTGCTAACTCCAGGTTGTGGGTCGGATAATTAACCTCGTAAGGTCTCAATTTCCGTGAAGCATAAGCAATGACTTTCCCGTTCTGCATTAGTACACATCCGAGACCCTGTCCGGACGCATCACTATAGACCACAAATCCTTCTGTCCCTTGCGGTAAAGAAAGGACAAGTGCTGAAATTAACCGGCTCTTGAGTTCCTCAAAACTCTGTTGACACACGTCGGACCACGTGTATTTCTTATCCTTCCGTAAAAGGTTCGTCATGGGTTGAGCGATTTTAGAAAATCCCTCCACAAATCGTCGATAATAACCCGCTAATCCGAGGAAACTTCGGATTTTCTTAACATTCTTCGGAGGTAGCCAATCTCGAATAGCCTCCGTCTTTTGAGGGTCGACACGAACTCCGTCTGAAGAAATTACATGCCCGAGAAATGTCACTTCGGACATCCAGAACTCACACTTGGAAAACTTCCCATAAAGCTCGTCTCAACACGTCGAGCACCTGATGAAGATGAAACTCGTGCTCCTCCCGGTCACGAGAATAAATTAGAATGTCATCAATAAAGACAACCACGAATTGATCCAAATAGTCGATGAAAACCCGATTCATTAACTCCATGAATACCGCAGGTGCATTAGTTAATCCAAACGGCATAACCACAAAATCATAATGACCATAGCGTGTTCGGAACGCCGTCCTTGCGATATCCGACTCTCGAATTCACAACTGATGATACCCAGATCTTAAGTCGATCTTGGAAAATACTGAAGCTCCCTGAAGTTGATCCAAAAGATCATCGATACGGGGTAGAGGATACTTATTCTTGATCGTCACCCTGTTCAACTACCGATAATCAATACACAAGCGAAACGAACCATCCTTCTTCTTGACAAACAACACTGGTGCTCCCCACGGGGACGCACTCGGTCGGATATAACCTTTCTCGAACAACTCCTCAAGTTGGTTCTTTAATTCCTGCATTTCGGTTGGGGCCATCCGGTACGGTGCCTTCGATATCGGGGATGTACCGGGCTCCAACTCAATCGTGAATTCCACACCTCTCTGTGGAGGCAAACCAGGTAACTCGTCTGGAAAAACATCGGCATATTCCCTCACTACCGGAATATCCGTCAACATTACTGGTGGTTTCTCGGTTTTGGTCATATAGTACCAATAACCAACACACCCCTGACTGAGTAATTTCACTACTTTCATCAAGTTAATGACCTTACCAGAACAGCCGGGATTACCTCCCTGAAAAACACATTCAACCCCATCGTCTGAAATGATAGTGACCATACGCTTACGGACACTAATGATGGCATCGTGACGATCCATCCAATCAATACCCAAAATGACGTCGTCTCTCGGTAAATCTACCATGATTAGGTCTGCTAGCCCTACACGTCCATGAAGCTGAATCAGACAATTCTGAATCTCGAGATTTCCGATAATTCTTCTACCGTCAGGTAGACCAATGACATAAGGCTCACAACTAGTAGCACTACCCAGACGTAGTCTACTCAAACATGACTCGGAAATGAATGAATGCGATGCACCAGTATCAAAAAGGGTACACACAGGTTGAGATAAAATATCGAGTGTACCTGAGATCATTCGGGCCTCTGGATCGTCGGTCTTCTTCATCTCATAAATTCGGGGCTTGCCGGCCCCCGAGCCGGACACTCCCGTCTGATAGCTCTTGGCTCCGCCTTTATTAGCTCCTGTTGTCTTGAACGACGCTGACTGAGTGGCTTTGATTCGCACCGCCGAATGTCCCAGGGCCTGAGATGACGCCGAGTAGGTTTAGAGTCTCTTCGGCAAAACGGGCCCTATGCCCGGAATCCTGATTGTGCCACGTGACATTCTGTTTCGGACATTTGGTGCTGAAATGACCCTGTTCTTCACAGTTGAAACAGGTGATGGCCGAACTGGCCACTCGTGACTGAGATTCTGCGGATTTAGGCGCCATAGGAGGTCGCTCAGAAAAAGTAGAGCCCGCACGTGGTTTCTTGAAAGTGGCCTGACTACCGTCAGACTGATTACGGTTCTTAGACTTCTTGCCAGCAGATGAAGGTTGTTGCTTAGCAATTTCCTTAGCAGTAAGCTCGTAAGTAAGAGCTTTCTCGATGAATTCAACCAGAGTGGTGCAATTATGATTAAGCAACTGTAGCCGCATACGAGGTTTCAGCCTCTTGCTGAAATACTTGATCTTGTCCGCCTCAGAGTGAATGATAGATGAGGCGAACGGAAGAAGTTCCTGAAATTTTTCGGCGATGGCGAGAACATCATCATCCGCTGAAAGGTCGGGAGTGAGTAATTCCGACAACTTAGCCTCCCTGAGTGGGGCTGGATAATACCTCTCCATCATGAGAGTTTTGAACTGATCCTAAGTACATGATCCGTCGGTGGGCTTCAACGATAACCACCATGAATGAGCGCTCTTACCAAGATAGTAGGCCGCAACTGAAACTTTATGTCCTTCAGGGCAATCCACCATAGCAAATAACTTCTCGAAATGCTCAAGCCAATGAACAATATCCGCCGGTTCAGATGAGCCCTCGAAGGTAGGTGGTCGCTGGCGAGAGATATCGCCAATGATACTGCTTACACCCCTCTCTTGCCTCTGAGGTGGCGACGGAGGAGCCTGTTGATTTTGAGCAGTTGAGTTATGCATTGTCTCCATTAGTTGAGCCATCTGAGTCATTTGGGCCATTATGCCCTGCATAAAAGCGAGTGGGTCAACCCGAACACCTTCTGACTAAGCTGTGTCCCGGGTACGACTCCCCGATAGTGAATGATCACGCCCAGGTGAATGAGTGGCAGCGTCACTACTCGATGAGTTAGCATTATTCCTGGCATTCGCACGTGTATTCACACGAGCTCTCGGGTTTCGGCCTGCACCACGGCCTCTTCCCCCACGTCCTCTGCCAGCTCTTTCTATACTGAAGTGGAAAGTCATATGATAATTATATATCTCGCATGAATATCACATTATGATTATATTATGAAATGATGAAAATGAGCATACGCGCTCAAATACAACGATTACATGAATGATCAACTGAAACGACATGATTATCTGATGAAATTATTGAAATGAATATCTTGAACAAGTTAACAAGATTAATGATATGATCCTCAAGATCAACAACTGAACAATGAAATGAACTGAGTGATTAATGAATTCACATGGTCGACTTGATCACAAATGAAAATGATAGATGAGGAAATCTTACTGTTCTTTGGTCTGAGGGGCTCAGCTCTTGCACAGGTCACACGTGACGCGAAAGTCCAATGATACTAGTCTGGTGAACGGTGATTTCAAATGAGACATGACTCGGAAGGTAGTATTCAAAACCACGCTCCGATACCAACTCTGTAACACCCCAAACTAGGCGGATATTACAGTGCCGTGGACCCCCGACTGGGACCCACCAGGCGAATGAAAATGAATGAATTACACAGGATAAATGTAGTACCGAACCACATTACAACATGAATTACTCCGATGAGGAGTTTCATACAACACACCCAAGATAATACAGAATACATGTATATTTTATATGGAGATAAAATATACAACACTGAGTAAAATGAGTACTTAAACGGAATGTCTGCAGCGGAATAAATGAAGGAAACATAAATGACTTAAAAGACTGGGGCCCCCTACTAGTATCATTGGGACTCCTCGCCGTCAACGTGCTCTCCCCGTGCTTTTGCCTTGCCATGACCTGAAAAAAAATATCCCCCAACGGCCGCCATACGTAACAACAATCCTCAAGAGTTGAATACACACAATCCTGTTGAAAACATACGCAATCAAACATGCTATATGAATCAACTAACAGTACAGCTCAAAGGAATGGTGCCACACTACATCCGGGATGGAAATGCGTCCGTGCATAAGCCACCAACGAGTATCGATCGAATACACGTGTGGTCTTGTACCTAATCAGTCTCACGAAGCAATCGACTCGTGTGCACAGTCCAATGTGAGGCCAACAACCAACACACGACTTAAATGTGCCCGACATGAAAATCCTACACATACCAACCGGCACGCCAGTGTGACCCAGAATGCCACGATATAACAAAAGTGACATCAAAAATCAATAATGACTCACCGAGATGAAATGACAGTGAAATGAATGATAGCTCAATGAAATAATTGGAACCGTCGTTCCTCGTGACTGAAATGATTAATTGACAATGACAAGTCTCGATATGATTAATACAATATGAATGAGTTATGATTATGAATGAACAACAACGAAAGGAATGAATATCCCTTTAACTGAGTAAGAATTAACTTACACAACACCGATGAAGAATGTCCGTCCACGAACAATGTCCTAAATGAGATGTCGGTCGCTCAAACAACCTTGAATTACAATTACCAACGAACGCTCAATATACGTATCAACCACGATTTTAACCAACTTCCAAAAGATTGATTCAAACCATCAAAACAATAGCGATGACATCAATAATCCAATAGGAATCCACAATTCAAGATTACGATAACATCAATCGGAATATCCCCAAATTAACCGAAGTCAACCCCAAGGGTTGTTGAAATAAATCCCCATATAACCATTAGATCCGAGATATACACCGAATAACCCGTAGGAATACGCGTATACAAGGTGCATAAACCATACCTCACATATTCCAACAACAATCTAAGTTCAAACGAAGAAATCGGAAGGAAAACCCAAAATATCCGAAATTCTAGGTTCAAGAAATCATTACCTTTGATTTGATGTAATGGAGATGATGAAGTGATGATTAATCCAACTCAAAGACTTGAAGATGATGATTTATGATTACACCTCGAAGAACACTCTCCAAAACGCCTGGAATCGCCCGAAACCGCCGAAGAAACGAAGAGAGATGGTAAAATGACGTTAAAGGACTGGACTGTCCTATATATAGCAAATCCCAGTTAGCGTGCGCTAGCTTCTGTGCGTAGCGTGCACTAACGGGTGTACTGGGTAGTCCAGTACCCTCTGATCACGACGGTAGTATGCGCTACGTACCTCTTGTAGCGTGCGCTACCCGCTGTAATTAACGTGCGTTAACACCAATGTTTAGCGTGCACTAACGAATTATCTGATGCCCAGTACTGGAGTCCAGAACCTCCTGTTCTCTGATCTGATCTCGGTAGCGCGCGCTACACACAATATTTAGCGTGCGCTACTACACCGTTTGCGTACGCTAAAACCATTCATAGCGTGCGCTAGGCGTTTATCCAAAGCAGTCCAGTAGCCACTGGACTCTGCCTGATCCGTCCTTAGCGCGCGCTATACCGGCTGCATAGCGTGTGCTACTCCAACCTACTAGCGCGCGCTACTTACCATTCGTAGCGTGCGCTACTTATGACTCAACTGCAGTCCAGTGCCTTCTGGACTGCCTGCTTGAACAAACTAGCGTGCGCTAGTGTTGAGAGGTAGCGTGCGCTACCCGTAATCAATTAGTGCATGCTAAAGAGAGTACGTAGCGTGCGCTACTCCTCACACACAGCACACTATGAAAATGACAACGATGATAAACACCACACGATTCTCCAACTAGATCGATGATGAATGACGATACGATTACTCTGAACGATGAATACAATGATTGAATATGAGTGACAAATGATTAATAATGAGTGAAAAATACTGAGTGACAATCATTGAATGATAAATACTGAATGATAATGACTGAATTATAACTGGGTATTACATATATGATAATTAATATTATAGCTAGAAATCGTGTCCCGACCAGTCGGATTGATCATGTCCCTTGAGGCACTCGAAAGGATTATTATATTAAACCCTGCAGGTGGAATTAATTTTCCGATATAATAATAAAGGTCGAGTGGTATACTCATGCATAACACATTAATTAATTAAAAGTTGTCAGTAGCTTAAATTAATTAATGGACATGGAATATCTTAAACACGGGAAATAATTAATTCAAAAAGGAGCGCAATTTCGTAATTTGGGATTTTGGTAGGAAATGCAATATTAACTTATTAGTGGACTAAGTTGATATTAATAGAGTCTTCATATTAGGAAGAGTCCTAATAATGGAAGGAATATATCTATTGGGAGTCCTTACCATATCCTCCTTAAAGTCCCTAGAGTAGCCCAAAACACCTATAAATATACATATAGGGGTGGCCGATTTTATTCACTTTTATTTGCTCAAAATTTTCGATTTTTTTTCTGTGTTTAATTGTGGATCTTGACTTGTGTCTTGGATTCCACAATTTAGTTAACACAATATTTTTCTAAAATACCACAAATATTCAAGAAAAATAGAGAGAAAAATCGAAAGGAATTTTGGAAGGAGAAATTTGGCCGATCCCCTTGCTGTGCAAATTTAGTCCGGTAGATTGTTGCCCACACGACATCCGGACGTAGGCGGGATATACTCTAGAAGATCTTGAGGTAGAAATACAAGAAGATCGGAGAGGAACACGAAGAAGGTCAAATCGACCAAAAAAGGATTATTCTACCACTTCGCGTCAAAGGTAAAAATTACCGACTCCCATGCGTAAATATGTTTATTTAATTGTTTATTAATCTGTTTAGTTAATTAGTTGACAAGCCTAAATAGATCCAGTTTTTACGTTGGTTAGTTTATAAAACCTTTTATTAAATTACCAACACCAACTCGCTTCCGCTGTGTTTTATATTCCAACAATTGGTATCAGAGCCGGTCTTTAGGTTCTGTTCAATTTAATTAATTTGGTGATTAATATGCTAGCAATTAAATATTCGTATAGTATGATTTTTTGGAATATTTTGCTAGAATTTGTCTTGCAGGAAAATATGATCCAATTATCATGGCTATGTGATGTTTTATTTATTTACGCGTTTTGGTAATTTGGCCCATTTTGTGGCATGTATAAGTTTTTCCCGTGAGAAAATCCACGAGTAGAATAGGATTTATTTTTTTCTTGTAATTTGATGTAAATTCGATGTATTTTATTTTGAATAAAATTGTAATCGAGTTGGAACACTCAAAGTACGAAAGAAAAGGAAGTCCAGCGCGAAGAGGAGTTCCGATCAGACGAACCGACCGAGACCGGCAGAATGTCGATCGGGACTCGGCCACCAGCAGCAGGCTCGGCCGTGAGTCGGCCACCAGCAGCAGGCTCGGCCGTGACTCGGCCAGCAGCGGCTCGCCACAATGGACAATGGTCGGCCAAATGGACGGCGGTCGGGCGATCGGGCAATGGCCTGGACAATGGGCGCAGTCAAGTCGTTTGGTTCGGGTCGTTCAATTTGTTTTTCCGCGAGATGCTTGAAGCAGTGGGAGCAAACGAGCCAAAGATTTTCTCGTTATTCAAAACGAGGAATAAAAAGCCATGATAATTGGATATAATTGTCCAATTTTAATATTTGTTGGTTTTTATTGTTTTGATGTATGGCATGTATGGATGTATGCGTGATATGTTTCCTTGCATGTTAGGATGAGAAAATTGAAAACCTTATTTTTTCAAAATAACTAAGTGATTTTAAAATTGATTTTTTAAAATCAAATTGGCCTCCATAATTGGTTTAAATTGTGAAAGAATTAGCATGCGCGTTGACATTAGAGTCTTCCTCCACATCGGATGTGCTAAATTATTGGCTCACTGGTTTTAAACTTCAAATTTGATAACAAAAAGGTGAATATTATTTTTTATGATAGGACCTCTCCATGTGTAGGACTATTATCATTAAATAATATTCTAAGGTTTGTTAAATTATGGTGATCACTTAGGTGTATTAATTAATAAGCTCCCCATCGGAGTCTATGTTAATTAAATACATGGCCAAGAGGAACCAACTATTAATTTTACTTGTCAAAATGTGTCTTGGCTAGATAGTAAAATTAAAGACGTTAAAATCTACTTGAAAAAGTATATGTAAACGTCCACACTATCGTGGCATGTGCGCTTTTCAAGGTGTTGGTTGATTGCATATATATTGTTTTAAGGTTTTTTCAATATATTTTGCGTCGAATTATGTGATGAATGGTGTTTTAATTTTATTCTCAGATGTCTTTCAATCCACTAGCTGTTATTCTCAAAGAAAACAAACTTGATGGCACTAACTTTGCCGACTGGAAAAAAAATCTTGATATTGTCTTGAGTGCCGAGGGGCATAAATTTGTTTTAACTGAGGAGAGTCCTTTGGAACTAGAACCGGATGCCACTCCTGAAGAGTTGTCTGAATTCCGGAAATGGAAAAAGTCGGATGAGATGGCTCGCTGTTACATTTTGGCTTCATTGACAAATGTATTGCAGCATCAGCATCAGACGATGGGCTCGGCCGCAAAAATGATGAAAAATCTCACTGAGATGTTTGGTCATCAGAACCGGGCGGCTAGGCAAAATGAGATGAGGGCTTTGATGACAACTCAAATGTCTGAAGGGACCCCAGTAAGGGATCACGTTCTTAAAATGATGTCTCATTTGAACGAACTGAGCATACTGGGGGCCACTATCGATGCGGAGTCGCAGGTCGATATTATCTTGGGCAGTTTACCAAGAATCTTTGAGCAGTTCCGCCTCAACTACAATATGAATCGTAGGACTTACACATTGGCGGAATTTCTGACAGAGCTTCAGTCTGCCGAAGGTCTCTTCAAACAAGGCTATCATCAAATTTTTGCGGTAACCGGTGCTGCTTCTTCAAAACCCAAATGGGGAAAGAAGAAAAAGCAGGTTGGCCAGAAGCAAGTGGCGACCTTCAAAGCTAAGGGCAAGGCTCCTCAGTCAAAAGCTCCTCAACTGGAAGCGAACAAAAAGCCGAAGGGCAAGTGCTTCAACTGCGGTCTGAAAGGACATTTAAAGAGTGACTGCCCTAAGAAAGGTACGTCTCATGCACTAGTAGTCAAAACATGTTTGGCTGCCTGTTCCATCACTTCGTGGATAGTGGATTCGGCCCACCGATCATGTTTGTTATGATCGGCGGGGGTTCCAAGTAACCAAGGTACTTAGTGCGGATGAGATTACAATAAGTCAGCGACTATTCCAGCTAAAGCTGGTAAATGGGAGTCGTGCAGCTAAAAGTTGATGATAGGATTTTAGTTCTTAATAATATATTATTGGTACCCGATTTTAGAATTAATTTGATTTCAGTTTCTAAATTGTGTCGTGATGGATATTCAGTTTCTTTTGAAGATAATACAATTATTAAAAGAAATGGTGAATATATTTGCGGGAGTACTTATAATGAAGAACTTTATATCATCAATGCTGCACCAGCTCCCTTGCATAATTATAAATCGCTTAATTCTTTGACTAATCCTAATAAAAGAAAGGAACCTTCGAGCATAAATCCAACATATTTGTGGCATTTACGATTGGGTCATATTAACCTCAGAAGGATTCAAAGATTGGTGAGCGATGGGCCATTGGATTCACTCCAAGTTGAGTCATTTCCAAACTGCGAATCCTGTCTGGAAGGTAAAATGACTAAAAGGGCTTTTCAAAGCAAAGGAAATCGTGCACAAAAGGTGTTGGAATTGGTTCATACCGATGTATGTGGTCCAATGAACATCCAGGCTAAGGGTGGTTTCGAATACTTCATCACGTTTATAGATGATTATTCGAGATATGGATACATCTATTTGATGCGACGTAAGTCTGAATCTTTTGATAAGTTCAAAGAATTCAAGGCTGAAACGGAGAAGCGTCATGGGCAGAGTATGAAGTCACTACGATCTGATCGTGGTGGCGAATACCTTAGTGGAGGGTTTTTGGATTTCTTGGCACATGAGGGGATTGCTTCCCAGCACACAGCGCCTGGTACACTACAACAAAATGGTGTTGCTGAACGAAGGAATCATACTTTATTAGAGATGGTTAGGTCAATGATGAGTTATTTTGATTTGCCTATTTCGTTTTGGTAATACGCCTTGGAAACAGCGGCGTACATTCTAAACTTGGTGCCTTCGAAATTAGTTCCAAAAACGCCCACAGAACTGTGGAATGGGTGCAAGTCCAGTCTAGGACATGTTCGGATTTGGGGTTCTCCAGCACACGTGCTGAATAAGGAAGCTAATAATTTGGCATCTCGTACAGAAGTATGAGTGTTTGTAGGATATCTTAAGGGAACGAAGGGTGGTTTATTCTACAGTCCTAAAGACCAGAAGGTCATTGTTAGCACCAATGCCCGGTTCTTAGAGGAGGACTATGTGATAAGCCACAAGCCTAGGAGTGAGGTCATTCTAGAAGAACTTAGGGGCGAGATTTCGACAATACCAATTGTGCAAACACCTAGTGTACCACGTATCGACACTATTGTGGATACGCAAACTAAGGACACGCCTCGTCGTAGTGGGAGGGTTGTTCGTCAACCCGAACGTTTCATCGGCGTGGGAGCGTCTTCGGACCACTCTCCGGACCAGGATGAAACGGACCCATGTACGTACAAACAGGCAGTTCAAGACAAGGATGCTGAATCCTAGAAAACAGCAATGGAATCTGAAATGGGATCTATGGATTCTAACCAAGTGTGGGAGCTAGTAGAACTACCTAATGGGGTAAAACCCAATGGAAGTAAGTGGGTCTAAAAGCGTAAGAGAGGATCGAAGGGGAAGGTTGAAACCTACAAAGCAAGGCTTGTTGCGAAAGGTTACACTCAGAAAGAGGGCATCGACTACGATGAAACCTTTTCGCCAGTAGACATGCTTAAATCGATCCAGATTCTCTTAGCTATAGCTGCTCATTTGGATATGGTGATTTGGCAGATGGATGTCAAGACTGTGTTCTTGAACGGGAGTCTTGATAAGGAAATCTATATGCGCCAACCTGAAGGATTCATTGCTGAAGGAGAGGAGCACTTAGTGTGCAATATTAAGAGATCCATTTATGGTCTTAAGCAAGCATCAAGGTCTTGGAACATGCGATTTGATGAGGTCATTCAATCGTATGGTTTTGAACAGTGTCCTAGTGAGGTTTGTGTATACAAAAAGTGTGATGGAAACGTGCTGATGTTTCTTGTACTATACGTAGATGATATACTTCTAATTGGAAACAATGTGAAGGTATTATCAGACGTAAGGGTATGGCTATCTGAGCAGTTCTATATGAAGAATTTGGGAGAAGCTGGACACATCCTTGGTATTAAGATCTTTCGAGATCGCAAGGAAAGGATGTTGTGCTTGTCTCAGGCATCCTATATCGATACGGTGCTAAAGCGGTTTAGCATGGAGAATTCCAAGAATGGTTTCTTACCTTACAGACATGGAATTCAACTATCTAAGGCTATGTGTCCTAAGACACAGAAGGAGATAGATGACATGAAGCTGGTCCCTTATGCTTCGGCATTGGGAAGCCTCATGTATGCTATGCTTTGCACTAGGCCTGATATCTGTCAAGCTGTAGGCATGGTGGCGAGATATCAGTCGAACCCAGGACCGGGACATTGGATTGCTATCAAGCATATACTCAAGTACCTGAGAAGGACTAGGGAGCATATGCTTGTATATCAATCAGATACGCTTTGTCCTTTGGGTTACACTGACTCGGATTTCAGTGCGGACAAAGAAAAGTCGAAATCAACTTTCAAATATGTTTTCACTTTGAGAGGTGGAGCCATCAGTTAGAGGAGTGTGAAGCAGAAATGCATAGCAGACTCTACCATGGAAGCCGAATATGTAGCAGCCTCAGAGGCAGCTAAAGAGGCGGTATGGCTCAAGTACTTCCTAAAGGATTTGGGTGTGATTCCTAATTTGCCCAGGAGTATTACACTGTATTGTGATAATACCGGTGCTGTTGCAAATTCGAAGGAACCACGGGCCCATAAAGCAAGCAAACATATCAAGCGCAAATATCATATCATTTGAGATTTTGTGAAGAGAAGGAAGATCATTGTCTCCAAGATAGCATCTGAAGACAACCTAGCTGATCCTTTCACGAAAGGATTGCCCTCAAAATCATTTGAAGGGCATGTGGAAGGAATGAGGTTGAGATGTATGGCAGCATTGCTTTGAGTATAAGTGGGAGATTGATAGACATAGTCTAGATAGTATACTTCAAAAGCATGCTTTGAGTATAAGTGGGAGATTGTTAGGGTTGTATACGTCAAAGCATACTTTATGCTTGTATTACCTAATTTCCTGGTCTTTATCTATGAGAATATTTAATTCATTTATCACATATTTTGCATATTTATTCACGCTATGGTTATGCAAATGCAGTCTAAATTACTTTATATTGTAGATAATGTGGTGTGTAGTGTCACACAGAAGATCACATTATCGGTTCCTTATATAGTAACATTTAGTTCACAACCTATATAACATTAGACCGTTATGTGAGAGGTTGTAGTATATGCTTGAGATTGGTTGGTCTTGACCATTAGCATATATTAGCGTATTCGTTATACGTTGAACTGGATTGAGGTGAGATAGATTCTTCTGTAGTGACTATAAGAAGAACGTACATCTCGGACAATTATTATTTCTTAATTCTAGTGATTATTTAATTATATATATTTAATATTTATTGCTTTGATTTATCATGGGTGAGAGACATAATGATTGACTCAATATGCTCGATATTTTGGGTAATATTATTATCTATATGATAATTAATATTATAGCTAGAAATCGTGTTCCGACCAGTCGGGTTGATCATGTCCCTTGAGGTACTCGAAAGAATTATTATATTAAACCCTGCAGGTGGAATTAATTTTCTGATATAATAATAAAGGTCGAGTGGTATGCTCATGCATAACACATTAATTAATTAAAAGCTGTCAGTAGCTTAAATTAATTAATGGACATGGAATATCTTAAACACGAGAAATAATTAATTCAAAAAGGAGCCTAATTTCGTAATTTGAGATTTTGGTAGGAAGTGCAATATTAACTTATTAGTGGACTAAGTTGATATTAATAGAGTCTTCATATTAGGAAGAGTCCTAATAATGGAAGGAAGATATCTATTGGGAGTCCTTACCATATCCTCCTTAAGGTCCCTAGAGTAGCCCAAAACACCTATAAATACACATATAGGGGTGGCCGATTTTATTCACTTTTATTTGCTCAAAATTTTCGATTTTTTTGTGTTTAATTGTGGATCTTGACTTGTGTCTTGGATTCCACAATTTAGTTAACACAATATTTTTCTAAAATACCACAAATATTCAAGAAAAATAGAGAGAAAAATCGAAAGGAATTTTGGAAGGAGAAATTCGGCCAATCCCCTTGCTGTGCAAATTTAGTCCGGTAGATTGTTGCCCACACGACATCCGGACATAGGCGGGATATACTCTAGAAGATCTTGAGGTAGAAATACAAGAAGATCGGAGAGCAACACGAAGAAGGACAAATCGACCAAAAAGGGATTATTCTACCACTTCGCGTCAAAGGTAAAAATTACCGACTCCCATGCGTAAATATGTTTATTTAATTGTTTATTAATTTGTTTAGTTAATTAGTTGACAAACCTAAATAGACCCGGTTTTTACGTTGGATAGTTTATAAAACCTTTTATTAAATTACCAACACCAACCCGCTTCCGCTGCGTTTTATATTCCAACAATAAGTACCTTAATGTGTAGGGGTGCTTGGCTAAAGTAGAAGTACCTAAGCGAAAGAAAGTGAATATTGGACGTAAAATGGTTGATTGTGCTTTCATTGGATATTCAAATAATAGTAGTACTTATCGCTTTCTAGTGCACAAGTCAGCAATTCCTGATATAAATGATGGTATGATCATAGAATCAAGGAATGCTGTTTTCTTTGAAAATGGCTTTCCTTGCAAAGAAAGGAAAGAAGTAAGGTCTAACAAGAGATCTTTTGAAACTGCAGGTTTACCTCAAAATGAAGAAGAGGAACCAAGACGCAGTCAAAGGACAAAAGTAGCTAAGTCTTTTGGTCCTGATTTTATGACATATGTGTTCTAAAATGAACCCGGAATCATTCAAGAAGCTTTGTCTGGTCCAGATGCTCCTCTCTGGAAAGAAGCTATCAACAATGAAATAGAAACCATCATGCAGAACAATACTTGGGAGTTGGTTGATCTCCCACCGGGTTGCAAACCATTGGGATATAAATGGATTTTTAAAAGGAAGTATAGAGCAGATGGATCTATTGATAAATACAAAGCCAGGTTGGTAGTCAAAGGATTCAAAAAAAATGAGGGATATGATTTCTTTGATGCATATTCTCCTATAATAAGAATCACTTCCATTCGTTTTCTCATTGCTATTTCAGCCTTGCATAACCTTGAGATACATCAAATGGATGTAAAAGCTACCTTCTTGAATGGGGAACTTGAATAGGAGATTTACGTGGAGCAACCCGAAGGGTTTTTGCACCCGGACAAGAGAAAAATATGTGTAAACCTTTTAAGTCACTTTATGGACTAAAACAAGCACCTAAGCAATGGCATGAAAAAATTGACAGAACAATGTTGTCAGATGGTTTCAAGATAAATGAATGTGATAAGCGTATTTACATTAAAGGAACAAATGATAATTATGTCATAGTTTGCCTTTATGTAGATGATATGTTGATTTTGGAAAACAATCATGAATTAATCTAGGAAACCAAGGAAATGTTAGAGAAGTACTTTGACATGGAAGATATGGGATTATCTGATGTTATATTTGGGATTTAGATCTCTAGAACTTTAGATGGAATTGTTTTATCTCAATCCCATTACATCAGAAGCATACTCAGAAGATTCAATGCTTTTGATAGTGCTCCAGCTAAGACCCCTGTAGATATAAGTCTACACTTTGCTAAAAACAAAGGGGAACCAATTTCTCAGTTGGAATATGCAAGAATAATTGGCAGTCTAATGTACTTAACTAATTGTACACGTCCATATATTGCATATTCGGTGAGTAAACTAAGTAGGTTCACAAGTAACCCGAGTAAGGATCATTGGAAAGCCTTGACAAGGGTTCTTAGATACTTAAAGTATACCATAAACTATGGAATACTTTATACGAGATATCCTGCAGTATTAGAAGGATACTGTGATGCCAATTGGATATCAGACACAAAAGACTCCAAATCCACAAGTGGATATGTATTCACAATAGGTGTAGGAGCGGTGTCGTGGAAATCTTCTAAGCAAACGTGTATAGCTCGATCCACTATGGAATTTGAGTTTATTGCTCTATATAAAGCTGGAGAAGAAGCTGAATGGCTTAGAAATTTCTTAGAAGATATTCCTTGATGGATTAAACCATTACCAACTGTGCTGATACATTTTGATAGTCAATCAGCAATTGGAAGAGCTCAAAACAGCATGTACAATGGTAAGTCTAGACATATTCATCGAAGACATAACACCATTAGACAATTAATCTCGAATAGGGTTATTTCGATTGACTATATAAAGTCAAAGGAAAACCTAGCGGATCCGCTTACAAAAGGCATAAGTCGAGATTAAATGTACAAGTTGTTGAGGGGAATGGGCTTAAAATCCATAAAATAAGAATACTCATAGCGATAACCCAACCATGTGAATTGGAGATCCTAGGACCTCGGTTCAATGGGACAACTAAGTTCTGAATGTTCATTTGAACACTTGGAACTTGTTTCAGCCCATTCCCAGAATATCCAAGTGAGAAACCTGCATAATGTGGTGAGGTTAAGTCTAAATTTTTAATGATTCCTATACCTGAATGGTGGGGTTTGGCAGGATACTCTTCATAGGAGATCACCTATGTAAGTGAGAAGTACTGGCCGCTTCTACTCGGAACACTGGTGAAACTAAGATATGGTCCAGGGCTGAAATGGACACAATGTGAGAACAAAATGTGTTAGAATGATTATTGTGTAAATAATATTGTCTTGGTTTACATAAACAGCTGAATAGTTCAAGACATCGCGTCACTAAGCAGCTAGTAAGTCCGATAGTAAGTGGATTCTATTTTTCATAAATGGAAATAAATTGTGAAATCATAATCTACATTGTTAGTATATAAGATTAGCATTTAATTTTTCTCAAAACCAATTTTGGGTGAATGAGAAATTAATGCATAAAATGAACCACTTAAATACATGAGGAAATGCAAAAGGTGGTAATGTGAAAAATCACATCCCATATTGGAAAAAGATTGAAATTGTAACTACTTTATAAGGAGTTTCACAAAAATAAGGAGTAATCATATGTTACTCCTTTTGGTGTACCATAGTGGACCAAGTTTGTTTTGACTAGCTCAAGTCTAACTAAAATTGCACCAAGGACGGTGGTAGCACCATTCGAGCCCGAGCCCGAGCCCGCGACCGGGACCGCGACTACGACTGCGACTTCGCACGTCGCACTTGTCACATTGGGTGCTTTAGAGGCGCACTTTGCACTTTGCACGTGCACATATTCACGAGGAGCTATGAGGAGCCTTAAATTTTAATAGCTCGAACCAATGTTCGGTTCACTGGTCCGATGACGTGTCTAGGCAGCCTAGAGGGCGTGAATGGGTTCTACACGCCAAGAGGCGCATTGTGAGCGCGCCTCTCCACTGATGGGCACCATGACTGGACATGACTGTCCATCATGCAAAGGGTGTCTGCACCGTGATCAGACACGTCTCTCCACTAATGAGATCTGAACCAAGTGGTGCAACCAGTCCCAAGAGGCACCTGAAACTCTATATAAAGAACCCCCCTTTGAATGATCAAAATACTCTAGAAAATATCAAATCCAAAATTACTACAGAAAACATAAAACCCGAAAATCATATAGCATTCGAGCATCTTGAGTTCTTCCGTTCTTGAATATTCAAAAGTTCTAAACACAAAGTTGTTCGTTGAAGGTTTAAGTTTTGCAAGTGTTGCTAACTTAAACTAGGAAGTCGTTGCATCTTAGGGATGATTGCCAAGAACTATTAGCACTTTGTACGGGGCAATTTCATCTTACAGAGATAGTATCCAATACTAGCCTCGACTTCATTCTCATCGCCTCAGTTCAAGAAAACCTTCAAATTCACAGTTAATTCCAACCAACAAAGGTCACAAATGAAATCGTTTTTTCAAACTATATTATATTAAATATCTATACTATTTTATAAAATGGCGGACTGGGACGGTCGTTGGAGGGGCTGGACCGATCCTGGGCTGGATCATGAGAGTTTGGTCTTGGGCTGGGCTTGATGTGGAAAAAACCAAATTGAAACTGGCCCACTAAAATAATAGGTTGGATGGTCCTAGACCGGATAAAATCAGGCCAGCCCACTAACACTAAATTACAGATTGTGCCAAGGCGGGCTGGGGCAGTCCGACCTATTGACCACCTCTATGCACAAACTTTGTCTACTGACCCTCCTCTCCCGATGGCCTCAATAACTTTTTGACATCTTCTTTCACTCTCACCTCTAGTCTTGGTGACCTTGATGGCTTTTGCATATTTTTTCTCAACTTGAAGGTCTTTCACAAAGGATTTGAAGGTTCACTACTAGAAAAAACACTTTCTAAATCGGGTAAAATAGACATTCTAAATCGGTTAAATAACCGTTATAGATCCAGCCAATTTAGAAAGTCTGGACTTTCTACATTGATTTTCAGAACCGATCTAGAAAGTCTTCTTTCCACATCAGTTATTTAACCGATCTAGCATGTCTATTTGAACCGATCTAGAAAGTCTTATTTTTTCCAATAAAATGACCGTAACCCAGCTCGGGTCCGACCCAACCACAGCCCGGCCCCGACCCGACCACAGCCCGGCCCCGACCCGACCACAACCGGCCAGACTCGAGACCCGATCTGAGACCAAGCCCAACCCAGTCTTGAAATATCAATGTATTTCAATTTGTTGCCATGAGGGTTTGAACCCTTGACCTTGTGGTTGTGGAGTGAAGTCCTAACCACTAGGTTAAGGTGAATTGTTTGAGAAACTTGCATTTATATTAAATTTAAATATAATTTCTCAAGTGGGTTTTAAATCGGTTCTAAAATAACCGATCTAGAAAGTGCAATTTCTAGATTGTTTCTAAAATAACCGATTTAGAAAGTCTACTTTCGAGATCGGTTCTAAAATAACCGATTTAGAAAGTCCACTTTCTAGATCGTTTCTAAAACAACCGATTTAGAAAATAATCATGTCACTTTCTAGATTGGTTATTTTAGAACCGATCTAGAAAGTGGACTTTATAGATTGGTTATTTTAGAACCGATTTAGAAAATGGCCGCATCACTTTCTAAATCGATTATTATAGAACCGATTTAAAATGTCCGATGTGAAATGGTATTTTTCTATTAGTGGTTGGAATCGATTCTTCCAACTTCTCATTGTTGACTGATCCAGATGGATCTAGAACAAAACTGGACTTGAACCATGTAAGCCTTGCAATTTGGGTTTCCAAATGTAGCTCGTGTAGCATATCCAGTTCTTGCAATTTGAGGCTCACCCGATTCACCATATATATATATATATATATATATATATATATGAGAAGAAAAATATGATAATTAGATTTATTTTGAGAAATAAGAATGCATTTTAGTTATTGATTGCATGTGATGGATGATCCGGATTGTGTGAATATTTGGATTGTTTCTTGATTAATGAATGATTTCTCATTTGGTAAATTGATCATTAATATATGGAAAAAAAATTCCGTCAGTTCATACATTTAATCTGAATCATTCAAACTAGTTAAGTAAATAGTATGGATGTATTCTTATTTCTTAACAAAAAACCTATTCTCACTAGAACCCACCCATATATATATATATATATATATATATAGAGAGAGAGAGAGAGAGAGAGAGTCCGACCTGCCGGGTTCGGGGGGACTATAGAAAGGGTCTACCCGATAGTGGGCTAAGGGGTCGCCACCTCGGATGTGGGGCCGAAGTGTGTCGTCTGTGGATATCCGGTTTGAAAGGGGATGGGTTGTTACGATACCTCTCATCAATTCCACATGAAAGTGTGGACGAGTATGTTAGTGAGAGTCATCCACTTTAACGAATGTAACTGAATTTTTTCAATACTGTGATTCTTTGATTTCGTGTTTCAAATATATTATGTAAAAAATAATATTAAAAAAATATGTTTATTGACGTTTGAGATAAGAAATTAACAAGCTTCCGTGACGCCAAAAAGCTCGCGAGAAACCTTTGTAGGCGCCATCAAGCGAGGTGGCTAAGTTAGTTATGAAGCTTTATGTGAAGCGAAAAAGCGACACTAGGTAGTGTCACCAAAAAATACCACTAAAACACACTAATGTGATGCATGGAAGCCTGACGATATATATCTTTAGAGATGCTTCCAAACGTCACAATAAAAGATTATTGAAATTTCAAATCAGGTGACATTTCTTCAAAGCGTCACTATAGTGATAACACTCATTTTAACACATATTTTTGCACCGATTTTCCGGGTTTTAAGATCCTAAAATGTGTAGAACTGTGTCGTTTATACTCATATTGTGTTTATTGGACTCGATCACGCTTGGGTACATTTTATTGATTTTATAGGTACTTTATGGACATAAATCAAGCAAGAACGAAGTCTCCAACCCCAATACATATCAAGCAATGCGGAAACGAGAGATCGGAGTCAAAACGGAATCAAAACGGTGTCAAAACGAGTCAACACGAGCCCGGCCGTGTCAATTGACACGGGCCGTGTCATTATCCCGGCCGTGCCATATTGACACGGTCGGGTTTCACATTCAGCGAGTTTTTGCTTATTCAGACGAGTATGACACGGGCCGTGTCATTTGACAGGGTCGTGTCATTTGCTCGGCCGTGTCATTTGACACGGTCGAGTTCCCTGTCCAGCAGGTTTTGGCATTTTGAGCGCACTATGACACGGGCCGTGTCACTTTTCGGTGGAAATATCATCTTTTGACATTTTTGCAAGATTTGTGTAGAAAAAGTGATATTTTTAGCTTCATAAAAGGAGAATATGGGGCAAGACTTGAGATATGCTGAATTTTGGGAGATTAGAGAGAGAGAAAAACAAAAGATCAAGGGGCTTTCTTACCAAAAAAAGAAGGAGTTTTGAAGAAATTCTTGAAGAACGCTTCAAGAACATTTGAAGGCTTCAACCGGGATCAATCAAGACACACCACGAGTTTTATCTTCTTCCTATATTTTATTCATTTTGTTGTTTTTAGCATGAACATGATGATTATTAACGGCCTTCCTTTCATTACCATGTCCGGCTAAACTCTTTAGATTCCGGGCATGGGAGTACGTTGATTTTCTATAATTTTGAGGGATTGATAATTATATTTATCTAGTGTGATTTCTTTATCAAATACTTGGTTTTGATTCATGTTTAGACACTTGATCAATGTTTTTACATGTTAAACTTAATTGATCATAATTCGAGAAAAGAGGGCATTAATAGGTTTCGAGTATTTGACGTAGTAAATTACGAGATTGAGAAATCGGTGATGAACTATGATGATATCAAATATTATGAACATTTTGGAGTTAGATAATTTATAATAGACGGAGACGTTGTTATAGGTTGTTTAATCTACGTTTTAATGCATCTCGAGAGAGACTTTAGAATATTATTGTGATCATCGTTTTGGAGACGCACTTAGAACTTTTTGGAACCAATCCCAACTAAATTTAGTAATCAACGGAAACCTAGCCTTGGAATCTACATTTCTAAACTCTTGCTATTCGCTTCCATTCGGATATTTTCAATCGTTTTAATTTATTGTGATCATTGTATGTTATTTCATTAATCATCCATTTTACCTTTCGATCGTCTAGATAAAACCGGGAACACTATAATCTAGTACTCAACACAATAAGAATATTTAGTCTCTGTGGAATATGACCTTGCTCGCCGCTTTCTACATATTCTCCGTACACTTGCGGATTGTTTAAAAATATAGCGAACATATAGCATAAGCTTCATTAAATACTGTACATAGTGAGCTTTACGTGTCACTAAAGTCGGTTTTTATAGTAGTGCTTTTTGTGCTTGGATCATGCTTAAATATACTTCATGATGTGGCCATGGACCGGACTGGGCCGGACCCGGGCTGGAACTAGGGAGTCCAGGACCGATCCATATTTGTGGCGGGCTGGGCCTGGGCTGGGCTGCCATGGCTCACTGTCCGCCCGCCCCTGGGCTGTCCTGGTCTAGTCTGGACCAGGCCGGTTCCGGGCTGGATATTAAAAAAATAAAAAATCTGTTTCGAATTTAAACATATTTCAACATTAAATTAAAAATCAACTTGAAAAAATCTGTTTTGAATTTTTAAAATAAATTTGTTAATTAATTAAAAAATCAATTTAAAAATCTGTTTTGAATTAATAAAAATTGTTAACATTAAGTTAAATTTTCATTTAAGAAAATTCATTTTGAATTTTTAAAATACGTTAACATTAAATAAAATAGGCAGAAAAGGGAAAAAATTAGACTTTGACTTAATGTGTAAAAAATAAATTACTTTTTGAAATTTAATTTAATTTTTAAAATTAAGTTGCATATGTATCCTAGGGAATCAAACTCCACATAGTTCTTTTTACTTACCTCTTTACTTACTTGGAACTTAAAGGTAGGATGCTGTGCTCAATCATCGTGTTGGCCAATCTCCGAAGCTCTCAATTCGGATGAAGAATCCATCATCATCAACGGATCATCATCCTCGTTGTGTTCGTCTTCTTCTTTCATCCGTCCTTTTTGACATTTTCTGCTTGTTCCCAATCTCTTTTGCAGACCAAAATCTTCACAACGTCGGGTGATAAAGATGTCCATTTATCTGTTATAACTCCTCTACATGCACTAAAATCATAATCTGAAGCAATTGTGGAGGCTGGAACGACAATGAGATCCCTTGTAATTCTAGCCAATATAGGATATTGTTCTTCACGTAATTTCCACCATTTTAAAATCTCGAAATCGGCATCAAGATCATGCGAATACGTAAAACACTCATTTAAGATTTGACTAGAAGAAGTTGAAGAAGTAGAGCTTGATGACGATTTTGATTTTTTTGAAAAGAATTGAACATGTAAATGATCAAATCTACCTTTTTTTTTGAAGTTGACTAAGAGGCTAGAACCTCCGTTTTATATATTTTAGGCTAAAATGTTCCTGGGGTCCCTTAACTTAATTTCAGATAACGATTTAGTCCTTTATCTTTTTTTCCCAATTAAGTCCTTTATCTTTCAAATTTAAAGCAAAGTTAGCCTTGGTTATGCTTTTCCGTTGACGCCGTTAACTGTAGTCCAGGTGGCTGTCAAGTTGCTCATGTGGATGCCAAATCAGATTCTGAGTATCATCTTCTTCATTTAAACCCTAGATCTCATCTTTCACCATTGTTGAGTTCTGAAAGTTTGAAAATCTGAAAATCTGAAAGCTTGTGAAACGTTGAAACACCTTAACAATGGATTCTTATCGCTCCAATGGGTCACAATTCAGAAGTTCCCATTCTGTTTCAGTCGCTTCAAGTGGGAAACGTGCTCCTACAAAACCACCAAAGTGCAGATGTGGAACCAAAGCCGTTGTTCGCACCGTCATCAAAGTTGGACCCAACAATGTCAAGACATTTTGGGGTTGCAGGCACTTTGTGGTAAGCTCGTGGCTTCTGCCATGGTGATTTGGTTTCTGCATATTTTTTTCATTAACGATTCGGTCCCTTATCTTATTTTGTAATATTAAGTAAGTCCTTTCTTTTATTTAACTTAAAACAATTATGTCCTCTTTGATATTGTAGGCTACTAGCATAGATTGTGGTTGTGGATTTTTTATGTGGTACTCAGATTGGCTTGCAAAGTATGTTGATGAGGACGATGATGAATGTTTACAATGTTCCGAGAAGGATATAGAGTTAACAATGGTGAGGAGGACATTGATGACTATGAATGAGGAGAAGAAATCGATGAAGATGCAGATGAAGTTTGTTGTTGTTATATGCTTTATTTTAGGAGTAACTTGTGCAATGTTGTTATTCAAACCTCCGAAATGTGGAGCACATGATTTGAAATTAGGCTTTAACTGAAAAGCTATATGTAATGGTTGAATTTGAAGTTTGAATTGGTCGTTGAAAATGATGTTTGATTTGTTTGAAACCAACATATGTATTGTTTCAATAATTTAGAACAAAGTAAAACCAAAGCAGAACTAACACAATACACATAAACATAGTCATTAAACCTGCCATTCACTATTGTCCCTTTAGTTTCAACAAAGGGAATCTACCAACATAGTTCCAAAAAGGGCAGACATTAAACACCAAAAAGGGCAGACATTAAACACTAAATCTTTTGTCCCTGCGATTCACTATTGTTCCAAGAGGGCAGACATTAAAGCAAGATACATGTACCAACAAAAGGGCAGAAATTAAACACTAAATAGTTCCTCCTATGATAATTAAACATAAACAATAAACAATAAACATAAACACTAAATCTGAGTAGCCCTCCTTGTTGGTAGCTTCACTCTGAAAGGACCTTTGGACAGTCCTCTAGGGCTTCTTCTGGGTGTGGAATTGAGTTGAATTGCAGCAGTGGGTTGAGTTGAAGCAGTGCAGACTGATTTTTTTGGTCTTCTCTTCTTCTTTGGTTGTGAAGGTTATGTTTGTGCATTTGATTGGGAGGTTTGTGTTGGTGTATGTGGTTGTTGTTCTTCTGTTGGTGCATTTGAATGTGGTCCTTGTGGTTGTGTTTGTGCAGTTGTTTCTTCAGTTTGAGATGGTGGCAAAGGGCAAGAGGCCCTGTTATGACCTCCTTGTTTGCATCTACTACACTTATGTGGCATCCCCCTTCTACTTAGTTGTGTAGAATCTTTCTTCTCATCTGCATCTTTCCTTCTTGCTTTCTTGGGTCTGCCTGGAGCTCTTCTAAATGGAGGAGGCAAGATGTCCATATATGGTGTTTTCTCCCATAGGTTTGGACCATTTGTGGGGTAGATCATTGAACTGTAGCAGTTGGTGTAGGCCTCTTTTCTGTAATAGTCTGGTATCAACTCTTCAGGATCTCTTTTTCTCTCATTAGAGCATGTAACAGCATGGCAACAGGGTATGCCAGTTAACATCCATCTTCTACAGGAATAGAAGCCTTCATTCACGTGGACAACGAATTTCTCTCCACTAGGATGGATGCTTCTAACTTCATAAATGTTATCACCAGCAGGCCTTGCAAACCATCAACATATACATTAATCAGAAACAAATTACAAACAAAAACATATACATTAATCAGAAACATAAACATAACACACCTACAAAACCAATGCCTAGAAAGCTTTTTCTCCTTTTCCAGCCTCTTCTTTATTTTGGGAAGGACTGATCCTTGGTAAGCATCAATTTTCCTCCTATTTGTTTCCCATCTATCCATTAAATATCCCCTTATCTCCTCTAACATGATGACTATAGGCTTCTGCCTAGGACCAATAATCACTGAGTTGAATGTCTCAGACATGTTGTTCACTAGCACATCACATTTGGGGTGATAAGTAAACCTTGACTTGCTCCAAAATCTTGGTGGGATTTTTAATAAATCCTGGTAAGCTGCCTCATTTACCATTAAAAACAGGTATATTAAATAGATGAATAAACTAAACATAAATGTGATGACTAATTAGATTACTAATATACCTTTCTAATTTCCTTCATCTCCCTTTCCCATTCTTGTGGATAAGTTGCCTTTGCAGCTCTCCACATCATTTCTTTCAGTTGTTTACCAGGATGTCTCTTTCTAAAATTGTTATAAAGATGTCTGACACAGAATCTCTGATCCACACCAGGAAGAAGCTCTTCCATGGCTGGCAGCAAGCCCTACACAATAACATGTAAATACAACAATTTATAAGATAAGACACAAATCACAATATCATTACTAATAGGACAAAGTTGTGTATATTATACCTTTTGTTGATCAGACATGGATGTGAATAGTTTGCACACTTCTGGGCCACCTAAATCATTGACTAATAGCTCCAGAAACCAAGCCCATGAATCCTTTGTCTCTCCTTAAACAACAGCAAGTGCTATTGGAAGCATTTGTTCATTAGGATCCCTACCTATTGCTGCAAGTATTTGTCCCCCAAAATACCCTTTCAAGAAACATCCATCAAGTCCAATAATAGTCCTACACCTCAAGAAAATTTGAATGCAACCATGTAGACCCATATACATTCTTTGAAAACTGGGTAGCAATGGCCTATACATAATCTCACCAGGCTCTTCAGTGGGTTGAGTGGGCTGCACAGTGAGTTTGATAGTGCTTTTTAGATTTGATCTTAGAAGTTCATGTGCATAATCATATAATCTAGTATATTGATCTTTGAATGATCCATCAACCATGTCAAAAGCAACCCTCCTTGCTCTAGAAGCCTTCATTTTACTGACCCCAGCATTCCATTTCTCATGGGCTTTGTTGACAATATCAGTCAACTTAATTTTTGGGTTCTCCCTCACAGTAAACAGTAATTTTTTCCCCAACCAAGTTGAATTCATCATTTTGACCCTATACTCTCTATTACATGAGTGTTTGTCTATGACCTTTCTCATTTGCCAAGTATCTTCATTAGGTAATTTTACACAATAGGTCATCCACTCACACCCTTCTTTACAACCAACTCTAACTCTTGCATTATCATTCTTAATGTATCTTAGATCCCTGCCATTGTGGATTGCATATGTAATTACAACATGTTTGAATTCCCCCTTAGTTGAAAACAGACTGCCCAACACCCACTGATAATCATTCATTCTCTTAGGCATAACAAATGAGGGATATTTCACTTTTTCTACTTCTTCATCACTAGACATTTCTGAATCTTCAGTTTCAATTTCTTCTATATAGTAATCCTCATCAGATAGCCCTCTATCACACCTCCTTACTTTGTTTATCCTTTTTTTACCAATGTATAAATCATCTTCACTAACAGATTCTTCTAACTCAACAGCATCTCCCTCATTGATAGGTTCTTCAATAATTTTCTTCTTAGGACTCCCTCTCTTTTTCCCAGATTTAGTCTTCTTACTTTTCCCAGATTTAGTCTTCTTACCATTGTTCTTCTTCTGTCCATCTCCACCTTTAAACCCAACCCCCACAGTTGGGACTTGTTCAAACCCATCATCAAGGTCAACTTCATCATCAGAGTCAACATTATTTTTGGTTCCAAATCTTACATTTAGTGCACTATCCTCACTATTATATCCTACATCAGGTTGGGCCTCAACATCACTTTGGGACTCAACATCAGGCTGGTCCTCAACATCATGTTTGGCCTCACCATCATGTTGGGCGTCAACATCAGGTTGGGCATCAATATCAGGTTGGGCATCAACTACTACTGGTTGTGACACTGGATAGATAAGGTACAAGTCAACCTTTCCATTTACCTTAGACCAATGTACCATTTCCATAGCACCAACATCATTCAATAATTGTTTTTTAACCCCATTTACCTCATAAAACATTGCAACTAGTTCTAAAAAACCCATGTCGTTACAAATCCCTAGAATCTCAAAGTAGGACCACCTATCAGCATCACATTTCCAAGTAGCGACCTCACCTTCATATGTAGTCATTTGTGTGTCCACAAACTGACCATAATGGTGAATATCAACCATAAAACTATCCATTATGACCTATAAAATGAAGAATTAAACAAATAACATTCAGTTTCTGTCATTTTCAGTTAAATGTAGTGCCAAACAAAGACAAAAACACATGAATCAACAACAAAAGTTAGATATACTGACATCCACATGGAAAGGAATAGTATAATGGAACACATGCCAAAACCCCACATTCAATCTTTTCCCTAAACCTAGAAATAGAAACAACAAAACCTAGAAATAGAAAAATACATAATTTGTTTCAACAACCAACCAAACAAAAAGAAGATTACAATGACCTTTTCGCTTTGCTTCGCATTTTTTCTTCCTCTTCTCTCGGTTTGCTTCGTGATTTTTCTTCTTCTTCTTCTTCTTCTTCTTCTTCTGCTGCTGCTGCTGCTCTATTCGCGTTTTTTCCTTCCTATTCTCTCGATTAAACTCACCTTCTTTCTTTTTCTTCTGCTCTGTGCGAAACCCTACTTCTACCCGTTCACCTCCCTCCTCTCTTCGTTTTCTGAGAACAAGACCAATTGAAGGAAATTGGGGATATTTGATTTTACCCTAATCCACATAGGCAAGAAAATGGACACGTACGTTAGGGATTTAACACATAGGAATGGTTATAGCCACGTAGGTTTAAAATCAGCGTCTCATTGATTATTGTAACGGAGACCAACGGAAAAGGCTGACTTTGCTTTAAATTTGAAAGATAAAGGACTTAGTTGGGACAAAAAAAAGATAAAGGACTAAATCGTTACCTGAAATTAAGTTAAGGGACCCCAGGAGCATTTTACCCAAAAAAATAAATACGTAGAATTATTATAAACACGTAGTATACTATGAATGAAAGTAGCAAGTTCCTGATGAGCCTTAGTTATGAGGTCTTGCTTGGCTAAATATTGACTGGGGTTATATAATTGAGTAATAATTTCCTTATAAGGAATAGCATCATCAAGCAATTTAAAAGTACAATTCCAACGTGTAGGTATATCAATACTCCATTTTTTTGTTTTAAATTATGTTCTTTATGTAGATATCAATAATATCTCCTAATATATTGACTCAGTCTTAACCATTTAATTATTTTTCTAATCAAATTTAAAAGAGGTGAAATCATATCAATTCTTTTTTTAGCTGGCAAATTTAAGACATGAGCACAACATCTGATATGCTAAAATACTGTTTGTAAGTAAAGACAATGTGTCAAACAAATATTCCATACAATTATTATTCGTGGTCGCATTGTGGAGAGAAAGAGAAAGCACTTTATCAAATAAATTAAATTCCTTATAACATTCAATTATTCTATCGTTTAAATTTTTAACGGAATGTGATTCCTCCATAATATTAAAAACAATATTATATTTTTTTATCACATATTCACTTCCAATTCAATGAACTGTAATGCAAATATAAGGTTCACCAGTTGGAAAAGTCCAACAATCACTATTGAGATATATAATAAATTCACGTCTTATACAAAATTCAATTAACTGAGCACGTTGAATATAATATTATTGTTGAATAAGACATTTAAGAGTATTAATTGGTATTCATCTATATGGCGGTTGCATTAAAGTCCTAGTCATAATTTCTAAACTTTCACTCTCACCATGACTTAAAGGAATTCATCAAGAGTAATCCGTTACTTAATTTTTATTGATTATAAAAGAAAGGCATACATCCACCGGGCACTTTTGAGAAATAGCTGGATAGTTGAGATTGATCATCCGAATATTCTTGATCATGATTATCCTTAGTCATACCGTGATCATTTGCCAAATGAGGAGCTAGTATTCCGATCCTCGTACCAATCTTCCAAGAAAAAGTAGTAGTTTTCTTTTAGTTTTTGCATACAAGACAAATCATTTTGCAATGCGTTGGTATGGTGCCGAGATTCCTCTCATAAAATGTCCAAACCCACAATTTTTTATTCTGATTTGAAACTTCGATCGTATGTTCGGATGGAGGTGGCAAGGTAGTAGAGTCTTGAGAGACATTGTAAACTAATAACAATTTATAATAATGAGTACTAAATAAATAAGCTCTAGTAAGCATAAAAAATAATACAAAATAGAAATAGTAAACTTACCAAAATATAAGTTGGTATATTGTCGATAGTTCGTTCATGATGAACGTTCCTTGATCGTTCGATACAATAATTTTTTTAATAAAGATATATTTAGGTTAATACAATTATACAAAGTTACTTAATAAAAAAAAATAATAGTAAGAGTTGTGAAAACTTGAAAATTGTGAAAATTTGAGAGTTGTGAAAACTTGAGAATTAAGAAGAAGAGAGAATAGAGTTGTTGGTGGAAGAAAATGGTTAAGAGGAGGTCGATATTTATAAGATAATTTTTCAAAAATAAAATAAAAATAAACTCAAATTCCGTAACACCCCCGAGATATTCGAGGTATATTACAGCACCGTGGACCCCTACGTGGGACCCACCAGGCTAAAACAAGAAAATACCACTCGACTAACCATCTCGGTAAGCGAGGAAACATACATCAACAATACGAACATATAACCACACGCCCGGTACAACCGGCGTAATAAACACCAACCGACAAATATAGTAACTTCAACGAATACCAATCACAATCCGAAGGAAAAAAAAGGGTAAGTACTCGCGAGTACAATCTATAAGTTTAAAAGTAAACAACAACCATAACGAAAGGAACAACAGAAATAAAAGGACTCAAATGCACATGTCAACGACTGCCAAAGATCCTCGTATCGTCCCGGTTTCGCCGTCTCAAGCTAAACATAACCTGAAATCCATAACAAGAATTTCCCCAAACGGGTCCCCAAAGGGGTTAGCAATTATGCTAGTATAAGTAATCAAGGCAAACCAATCGCTTACACATTTCATAGTACAATGCATCAAATTCATTTCAAAACCAAAACCAGACATGTCTTTTCCGGAAACTAACAGTCAATCAATTTGCCTTGGGAATAGGGCTAAACCATTGATCCCGCTCGAGGCCTTTAAGGACCCTCCCGAGTTGTCCATATCATAAAACAAATCACGCACGCGCATCGCCTTGGGAACAAGGCTATACCATTGATCCCGCTCGAGGACTCTAAGGACCCTCCCGAGCTGGCTAGCGAAACAAACTCGTGAATCCAGGGCTATACCATTGGATTCCCTCGAGGCCCCGTCGGACCCTCCCGAGGTGAGCAAAGCACACACAATATACATCACCATTTCATGTTAAGCATAAAGGTTTCTGAAAATACTTGCCTTGAATAATTGATGACGCAATGAATGGGAAGAAAATCACGGACGAACGCTAGGAACCGATAATCATGAACCTAACGATTCGAAGAATATAATCACAACCATTTCCAAACGAATACGGAAAAGGAATACACCCGAAAACCCGCATACGATTCATGTATATTCGTACAAGAACAACAACGAGGGCGGACCACAACCAAACACTCTCGATTACAAAAATACCACGAAATATACCATGAATCCATAGGAAAACCAAGAATACCAACAAGATTAATCATATTCATTATGAATTAATCAACAATACGGAACGAATCGAACAATAAAACCGAAAACCTCCAATTTACCCAAAAGTAGGGTTCTTAGAAGATTTCCTTGATTCGGACGGAGGAAGACAATTACGATGATGATAAACTACACTAGGAACACAATACTTGATTCTCCAAGGATTTCCACGGCCAAAACTTGAAGAATCGCTCAAATCTCTCTATAAACACTCGCTGCGGACGAAATGGAAAAAGTGAAGAATGATGCGATTGCAGGGTCAACTCAGGTTTATAAAACGTGGGCCTGCGTTACGTACGTTACATGAGTTGGTTAACGTACGTAATGCTCATTACGTACGTGAACACTCAAGTATTAGCGTACGTAATGGCTGGGCAGAAAAGTCCGCCCCAAAACGCTAAGGTCGCTAGCGTATGCTACATCAGACGGCTAGCGTACGCTACAAGAGTCTTATGTACGTAACACCAACGTCTTTACGTACGTAAGGGGCTGAGCGAAACTGGGCAGACCCACTGTCCAAAATGCTGAGGGCCATAATGTACGTTACAACTAAGGCATAACGTACGTTATGCAGGTATCGATAGCGCACGCTAAAAAGCCTGTGTAACATGCGCTATGTGTTCAACAGTCCTACACTGCTGAACACCATTTTCTGCACCGAACAATACAAAATGGAACGCAACACAAGGACAGAACCTAGAAGCATAAACACCAAATAATCACGACGACGAAGCTAAGCGCTGAAGGAAAATACAATTCAGACTACCGGGAAATCCGAAATACGACAATAGAGATAAAATTCCCTAAACTTATAGGAAATTACAAAACGGCCCAGACGTCCGAAAATCACGATACGACGTTGGATCAATAAACCAAAACTCACAACACGAACAATTCAACCATACGAACTCGCGAAACCAAAGAAATTACAAAATCGAACGGGTCCTAAGAGAATCGAACGTCCATGCAACAATACATGACATAAGATGGAATAATATCAAAACATCTCCGAAACTCGTCCAAATGGAGAAACTCCAAGAATAAAATAGATTCAAAATGTCGAAACGGTTACAAGCGAGTTGCTAAAAACGAAAATACACCAAAAATTAGAATATCGGGAAAAGAAAAAATTACGAATATTACATTCTACCCCTCCAAAAATAAGTTTCGTCCCGAAACTTAAGAAACAAACAACTCGGGGTACCTAACACGCATGCTATCATCGGTTTCCCAAGTTGCTTACTCGACACAATGCCTCGACCACTGCACTTTGACCAAAGGAATGGTCTTATGCCTCAGTCGCTTCTCACGGTGCTCCAAAATCTTCAAGGGACGCTTCTCTAAGGTAATATCCTCGGCAATATCGATCTCACCATAGTCAATGACATGACTAGGATCCGGGACATACTTCCTAGGTTGGGAAACATGAAAAACACTATGAACACGACTCAAAGCCGGGGTAACTCCAAACGATAAGCCAATTCGCCGACTCTCTCGAGAATCTCGAAGGGTCCAATAAATCTCGGACTCAACTTCCCTTTCTTCCCGAAACGAAAAACTCCCATCATTGGCGACACCTTTAGCAAAATGTGGTCTCCCACCTCGAACTCCAAAGGTCGACGACGGACGTCGGCATATGACTTCTGTCGACTCTGAGCAGTATCCATTCCCGAATCAATTCCACCTTCCGCCTCGTCTCTAAAGCGATATCTGGTTCGGTCCCAACAAAATCGGATGCCTCGTTCCAACAAATCGGTGATCGACATCACCGCCCATAAAGCGCCTCATACGGTGCCATCCGAATCGACGTGTGCCAACTATTGTTGTACGTGAATTCGATCAATGGCAAATGCTCCTCCCAGTCACTGCTCCAGTCGAGAGCACAAGCACGCAACATATCCTTGAACATCTGGATAGTGCGTTCCGACTGTCCATCTGACTGAGGATGAAAAGAGGTACCCAAATGCAAGCGAGTACCCAACGCCTTATTCACCGCCTGCCAAAAGTGCGATACAAAACGGCCATCCCGGTCCGAGACAATAGACTTCGGAGTACCGTGAAGCCTCATAATTTGCGCAATAAACACACGAGCCAATTTCCCCGGGCCCCATGCCCAGAAAATGTGCCGACTTGGTCAGACGATCAACAATCACCCAAACCATGTTCATGCCCGATCTCGATCTCGGCAAACTCGTAATGAAGTCTATCAATATATCTTCCCATTTCCATTCCGGAATGGGAAGTGACTGTAATAACCCGGCCGGTCGCTGATGCTCGATTTTGACCTGCTGACAAGTCAAACATCTCGCTACAAACTGTGCGACCTCCTCCTTCATATCATTCCACCAGAAATTCCTTCTCAGATCCTTGTACATCTTACTCGAACCAGGATAAACGGAGTAAGGCGTAGCATGGGCCTCACGTAAAATAACTTGTCTCAGTTCCGAGTCGTTCGGTACACACAGCCGGCTCTGAAATCTCAGTACACCATCTTCATGAATCAAAAACCCAGGAGACTTTCCCTTAAGAACATTCTCTTGGATTTGAATAATCATCGGATCCTCCAGCTGCTTTAGTTTAATTTCATCGATCAGAGACGACGAAATCTCTAAAGCACAAAGTTGTCCTACGGTTCCACGCAACAAAATCTCAACACTCAACTTAATCAAATCCCGCTGAAGCTCAAATTGAGACGTAAGGATCTCTAGCGCCCGCAATGCAATCGGTTTCCGACTCAAGGCGTCGGCCACAATGTTCGCCTTGCCCGGATGATAAAGGATTTCGAGGTCATAATCCTTAATCAACTCTAACCACCTCCTCTGCCTCATATTCAACTCCCGCTGAGTAAATATGTATTTCAAACTTTTATTATCGGTAAAAATCTGACATGCAGAGCCAAAAAAATAGTGACGCCAAATCTTGAGCGCAAAAACAACTCCCGCTAACTCCAAATCGTGAGTAGGGTAGTTAAGCTCATACGGCCTCAACTGTCTCGACGCAAACGCAATAGTCTTGCTGTGCTGCATCAACACGCACCCAAGACCCTGACCCGAAGCATCGCTATAAACGGCAAAACCCTTGTTGCCACACGACAACGCTAAAATCGGGGCTGAAGTCAAACGCCTCTTCAGCTCCTCAAAACTCGACTGCCTCTCATCATTCCAGACGAACTTCTCGGACTTCTGGAGCAAGTGTGTAAGTGGCCGAGCTAGTTTCGAGAAACCTTTGACGAACCTACGGTAGTAGCCAGCTAAACCCAAGAAACTACGGACCTCCTTCACGATCTGAGGCGGTGCCCAGTCCAACACTGCCTCAACCTTCTGTGGATCCACACGGACCCCCTCGGCTGAAATCGCGTGACCTAGAAACATCACTTCCTTCAGCCAAAACTCACATTTTGAGAACTTTGCATAGAGTTGCTCGGTCCTCAAAATGTCTAACACTACTCGCAGATGATGCGCGTGTTCCTCCTCGTTCCTCGAATAAATAAGGATATCATCAATAAAGATGACGACACACTTATCCAAATACTCAATGAAGACCTTGTTCATCAACTGCATGAACATCGCCGACGCATTAGTTAACCCGAAAGGCATAACTACAAACTCATAGTGTCCGTATCTCGTCCGAAAAGCTGTTCTCGTAACGTCGGACTCCTTCACCCGAAGCTGATAGTACCTCGATCTCAAGTCAATCTTCGAGAATACTGCAGCTCCCTGCAACTGATCGAACAAGTCATCAATCCTCGGCAAAGGATACTTGTTCTTGATAGTCACCTTGTTTAGCTCGTGGTAGTCGATACACAAATGCAGTGAACCATCATTTTTCCGAACAAACAGAACCGGTGCGCCCCAAGGCGAAGCGCTCGGTCGAATATACCCCAACTCAAGAAGCTCACTCAACTGCTTCTTTAACTCGGCCATCTCTGAAGGTGCCATGCGATACAGCGCCTTTGAAATCAGAGCCGCACCCGGCTATAACTCGATAGCAAACTCTACCTCACAATCCGGCGGCAACCCCGGTAACTCGTCAGGAAACTCACTAACAACTAGAATCGATGAAAACTCGACTCCACCACTCTCCGCCTTCAAGGCGTAGCACCAATAACCAGTATACCCCTTCCGCATGAGTCCCATCGCCTTCAAAGCGTTAATAACGAACTTCTGGTTTCCCCTCTTTCGCCCTGCGAAAGAGTTCTCGGTGCCGTCCTCGGCTAACATAGTGATGATTCTCTTACGGTAGTTCATGATCGCACCATGCCCCTTGAGCCAATCATCCCCGAGAATTAAATCCTCACCCTCAATTCCCACGACAATAAGATTAGAGAGCCAAGCCCTCTCACAAATAAGCACAGAACAGTCTCGAAGCTCCTGATCACCAATGATCCGATCACCGCTAGGAAGCTTAACGATGAAAGGCTCACAAGGCGTCAAACAGTCAAGACTCAAATGGCGCACACACTCCAGAGATATGAACGAATGCATAGCACCAGAATCGAAAAGCACACTGACAGGATGAGAATGAATATGAATGGTACCTGTCGCCACAGTAGCCACTGTATAATCGGCCCTCCTCATCTCATAGACACGCGGGTGGGCCAAGCCGACACTGGAGCAAACGAGCCCTGGTTCACACTAGGCTCCCTACGCGCTCGAAAAGAAGAATGGGCACCACGAATCTGTCTGATCTGTTCACAAAAGAAAGCCTTGTGGCCCGACTGACCACAGGTATGACAAGTCAACAGCGGACGAAGACACTCCTGGTTTTTTTGGCCTGACTTGCCACAGTTAAAGCATATGAGTTCACGAACGGAGGTTCTAGCAGCACCTCGAGAACTCTTAGAAAAATGAGCCGAACCTCCCGCAGGAACATTTGCAGACTGCGATTTCTGCTGGCCTCCGCCCTTGTGACCAGAAAAATTTCCGACGGACTTCTGCTTCTTGCTCTCATGAGCCGCTTCACTGGCCGTCACCGACATATCATACGCAAGAGCCCTACTCTGATAATCCTTCAAAGTGGTGCAGACGAGCCCAGATATATAGTCCCGATTTGACAGTTTCATCCGTCTGGAAAAGTGAAAAAATTTGTCGCTCTCCTCGATAACTTGGTTCTTCACGTAGCCCAACTCCTTGTTGAAATCGGCAATAGCTTGAGAAACAGGAATATCCCAAGACTGAGCATCATAAAAGGCATGAACTTGAGCCTGTCTAACCGGCCACGGGTAATATTCGGTCTCCATTAGGTCCTTGAATTCCGCCCACGAAGCAACGTGGTCCTTAGGCCCAACATCCTCCCACCAGTCAGTAGCATCCCCAGTGAGAAAGTACTGGGCAATAGGGACTTTGCGGTCCTCGGGACAGTTGGTGGCAACAAAGACTTTAGATATCTCCTTGATCCACCCCTCCGAGTCGATCGGGTCTGAAGCTCTCGAAAATTGAGGAGGATGCATCTTGATGACATACTGAAGCCAACGATCCGCTCTGCCCCGGTTAGCGTGGGCCGGATTCGGGTTCTGAACCGCCTGAGATATCGCTGCCAATTGGTTCACCATTTGTTGCATAGCAGCCGCAACACCATGGTCGGCACCATCTTGAGAAGAAGCATGGCTATGACGGTCACCAGTGTTGCTGGCTCCCGAAGAATGCGACGTGGCCGCCCCACCGACTGCCTCACGTCCCCGGCTGCATCCACGACCACGACCACAGCCTCTTCCAGCATCCATATTGGTGTTAAAAGGTGACAAAAAGCAACTCGATGATAAGTAAAAGAGGAATTCAAGAAACGGAAATACGATACGAGAAAACAAAGAATCGAGTAAGGAAACTTATGAGCACTGGAAGTACCGAGATGCTGGCAGCGGTGTGACGATGTGCGAAACAAAACTCAACTAGACCTAAAATAACCGACAAGCCTAGGTATCCATAAACCTTAAGCTCCGATACCATTTCCTGTAACATCCCCGAGATATTCGAGGTATATTACAGCGCCGTGGACCCCTAGATGGGACCCACCAGGCTAAAACAAGAAAACACCACTCGACTAACCGTCTCGGTTAGCGAGGTAACATATATCAATAATACGAACATATAACCACACGCCCGGTACAACCGGCGTAATAAACACCAACCGACAAATATAGTAACTTCAACGAATACCAATCACAATCCAAAGGAAAAAAAAAACTAAGTACTCGCGAGTACAATCTATAAGGGTCTGGGCGAAACTTGGCAGACCCACTGTCCAAAATGTTGAGGGCCATAACGTACGTTACAACTAAGGCATAACGTACGTTATGCAGGTATCGATAGCGCACGTTAAAAAGCCTGCGTAACATGCGCTATGTGTTCAGCAGTCCTACACTGCTGAACACCGTTTTCTGCACCGAACAATACAAAATGGAACGCAACACAAGGACATAACCCATAAGCGTAAATACGAAATAATCACGACGACGAAGCTAAGCGCTGAATGAAAATACAATTCCGACTACCGGGAAATCCGACGATAGAGATAAAATTCCCTAAACTTATAGAAAATTACAAAATGGCCGAGACGTCTGAAAATCACGATACGACGTCGGATCAATAAACCGAAACTCACAACACGAACAACTCAACCATACGAACTCGTGCAACCAAAGAAATTACAAAATCGAACGGGTCCTACGAGAATCGAACGTCCATGCAACAATACATGACATAAGATGGAATAATATCAAAACATCTCCGAAACTCGTCCAAATAGAGAAACTCCAAGAATAAAATAGATTCAAAATGTCGAAACGGTTACAAGCGAGTTGCTAAAAATGAAAATACACCAAAAATGAGAATATCAGGAAAAGAAAAAATTACGGATATTACAAGGCCGTTAGGCCCAGCCCGGCCAGGCCTAGCCCGACCCATGAGCTGGCCATTGGGCAACAGCTAGTGCACCAACCAATCGGTTGGTGCCACATGGCATGAGTCCCGGCCAACCCCATTCAAATTTGATTGGTGGGCTAGGATGGGCTTGGGGTGGACTGCGGGTGGGCTGGGGACCGAGCTATGGTGGGATGGGGGTCGGGCTAGGGGCCGGGCTAGGCTCAGCCTGGACTGGGCCTGGATTAGAGAGTTCGGGACCGGGACCGCCAGGGTGTCCAAGGGGGCTGGACTCGGTCCCGCGCTCGGTCCTGGATCGGGCTGGCCCGTGGGCCTAGAAAACCATGGGCCGGACTGGGCCAGGCCGACCCGGCTCGCTGGCCACCTCTATATACTTCAGTACTCATATTGCTCGGTCAAATAATACTGCTGTACTTACATAGCTACGTGAGTATTACTGTACTCATTTGACCGAGTACATGAGTACTAGTGTACCCATACATATTATATGAATAAAGTACGATAATACTTGTTTGACGGAATACATGAGTACCCATGTACTCATTTAACCGAGTACATGAGTACCGTAGTACTCATAATTCCTAAACATGATTTAAAGACGGAAGACTTAAACACCATATCTTTGCCGACACAAACAAAGATGCATGACTAAGGGCATGTTCTGTTCGGCAAAATTCAATTAAATCGAATCAATTAAATCAATCGAATCAAAAAATCAATCGAATCAATCGAATCAAAATAAGATGGAGAGAACATGCCCTAAGTTGAAATTTATTGTCTATGTATTGATTTGGCAAACTGGCATTCATTTTTTTTTTTCCTAAATAAGATTTTAGCTATTTTGACATATATTACATGACGATAATATTTTTTAAACATGGTACAACATTTTCTCAGTTTATTTTTTGATGGAACACTTTATTATTTCGTATTGCTTATGTACTGACTTCTGGAAATATTCTTTTATTAATATAAAAAATATTAACTTGTAAAATATTCTATTTTGTCTCAATATATATTTTAAAATATTATTTTACTTTTTTATTAATATGTGATTACATAAAGTAATTATCATGTATTAATGATAGAAGTAATATTTGTTATATTTAAATATCTTTAAATTTGATTGCCTTTTAATATTTCTCACATATTGGTTATATTTATAAAGATTCTTATTTAGCATGATTTTTTATATTTATTTAATTTTTATATACTTTTTCGACTTTATTTAAATTTGTTTAAAGAGCTTTAGTTATTGATAAAAACATGCAATATGAAAAAGACATATAATTATAAAAAAGTATCAATACACTCTCCATATAATTTAATGATAAAAAATTCAAATCCAAAAGGAATTGTGGAGAAATAAAAAAATAATTTTATTGGATCGTTTCCGCTAAATGCACGTAGCGTTCACGCATTTTTATCCGTTAATTTTGGATGGAAACTCGTATGCTACAATATTTGATCATAAAAGAACCATTTTCTTGAGCCTAAACTACTATTGGAGCATATATTTAATTTACCTTATCTTAGAAAGTTAACTTTAAAAACTCATCACATGAGTAATTGTAATTTAATAATTTATATAAATATCACAACAACAATTGTATCAAAATATAAATTTAACTCTATTGATTAATTAATATTATCAAAAGTTAAATGCTTATATGTTAAGAAGATATCTCTGAAAATTAGTAAAATCACTAATTATAATATAAAATATTAAAATTACCGAATTATGTATAAATGATAGGACATAAGTTGTACCAAAATAACGCAAATACGCATCACTTAAAATATAGTAGAAAATAAAATAAATAAATAAATATAAAATTCTGCAAATTAACTATTGTTGCAGTAACACAATTACGAATATCTTATTTTTATAAATGATTAAAATTTTAAGATGATTAAAATAATTACCCATTCACATTAATTATTTTAGTCAATTTTTATTCTCTCAAAATTAGTTCTTATTCATATAATATTTACTAAAATAATTTCTTTTATATATTTTAGGAACATATGTTTGAAAATTTATAAAATTAGGAATTCTATAATTTAATGTAATAAAACATATATAACGTTTGGACAGAATTTATAACAAAATGGTACAAATGTGCATATTCCCGTACGGAATCAAATAATGTTGCAATTACATAATTAAATAAAACAGTGAACGGTCAGATTTAAGAAATGTGAACCGTCTTTTTAAAACAACTTACATGATGGATTCAGAGTAACTCGTACATTTGATCCATCTATTTTTGAAATGATAACCGGTCCCACTTCTGACAGTTCATCTCCCATTATTGCATGAAACGACGGTTTGAAATTATTGAAATCGCATGATTTGAGGCGATAAAGTCCATATGTCTTTAAAACCATTAAAGGATAAGACGTTTGAAGAATAAACAGGGCACTGATAAGTGGTAATTTTACCATATTTTTTCTAGGATTTTATACTAGGTTTTTATCTCGTTTCGTGATTAATGTGCTCGTATTTGGCTTATTTATGATTAGTCGAGCCGTATTACGCGTTTGGGTTGGTTTTAGTGTGTTTGCAGGTTTAGAGCCAAAAGGACCCAAAACGAGACAAAGGACCGAGTCGAGTCAAACGGACGGAAGAAACGGATTTTTGCAAAAGTCAGACCACCTATCGGGCCAGCCTATCGGCCGATAAAGGCCCGAAAGGTGTCCAAGCCCTATCAAGTGAAGTCGAACGAAACCAACTATCGGCCACTTATCGGCCGATAGGTGCGTCCGATAGGCCGCTCCATGGATCTCGTGTTTTGACGTATTGTGACTCTTTTGGATAGATTTTGTTTCCTAGATTAGTCCCAATCGGAATTTAACCCCATAAGCTATATAGACCGCTCCTAGACCTAGTTTTTCATCCTTTTTCATCTTTCATCACCTTTACCATCCTTTATCTTCTTTTATCACCTTTTATCATCTTTAGCACTTTTTACATTTTTTTGGGGCAAGATTAATTCCTTGGAGACGAACTGTTTGGAAGGAAGCAAGTATTATTATTTTTCTACTTTTCTGAGATTGAAGACTCGAGTTCATCCAAGGGTTGTAATCTCTCTTTCATAATAATAATATGCATTCTCCATCTATTTCTTGTTTAATTTCAATTATGTCTCTAAATTCATTGATTGATTCTAGGGTTAGTAATTTTAATTGATGTTCACATGATGCTCCTTTGATTACCTTTTACCTTTCATCCTAGGCTTGTGATCAAGATGTGTTAAATCTCATTCTAGATTAAAGGGCCCTTAATCGATGCATGTTAGCTAATTAATTTTGTCCTAAGGAGTAATTGATTAGTGGAAATACTTGATGCACAATATGATTTGATCTTAAGACTGACGAGTAAGATAAATAAAAGAAAAAAAAGTTGACGCTGTTAAACTGATATAAATTCTTTGAGCCAAATCGCGAAAAATGGTTAAAAATAACTATCTATCTAGGTTGCCTTGATCGGAATTCTAGATCGGAGTGATTATTTCTAGGATTGAATTAAAATTTGGGGAAAAGGAATCAAGTGAATGGATTGTGTGAACTCAATTAGATGATACTACCCTAGGATCAATTAGCTTTCGCTTGTGATTTTATCTTGCTAATTTGCTTTATTTGCTTGATTTAGATAATTCATCTTTTATTTAATTTTTATTTTTCGATTTTTAAAGTTAGATAATTAGAAACAAACCAAATTTTCGGATTCCTAAATAGCAGTCAAATTTTGAGTAGAGTTATTTCCTTTATTTTCGACATATCAATTCCCTTGGGTTCGATACCTTGGAAATACTTTGAGGTTTTACAAATTTTAAAATTGATCGGATTTGAAAACCATACTACGCGAATTCTAGCGATCAATTTTTGGCGCCGTTGCCGGGGAATTGATAGAAAACTTAAGGGGATAATTCGAAAAAGAAGAGATTGTTACTTTAGGTTGTTTACTATTATTATTAATATCCGATCTCGTTTCCTCACATCTTGTTTTCTCTTCCTTGTAGGCGGTGCATGATCACAAGATCCCAAGGAAAGGACTTATTTCCTTTGGATCCGGAAATCGAGAAGTCTTTGAGGAGGAAGAAGCAAGAAGCGAGAATCGAGACTATTTCTATACCTTTCGTTGATACCATGGCCGGCATTGTTGACCCACCACGAGAACTCGCTCGTCCCGAGAAGATCCCTTTGAATGCCCGCTTTCGACCTAAGCTGGACGATTATCAAGAAGGAGGTTGGGGAAAGATTGATGCCAACAACTTCGAGCTTAAGCCGTCCCTCATCGCTACGGTGAAGTCTCAAACATACGGAGGAGGAGTTAATGAAGATCCAAACGCTCATCTTGAGTCGTTTTTGGACATATGTGCCACCATCAAGCAAAACGGAGTGCCTCCGGATGTCATTAAGCTCCGCCTATTCCGGTTCTCCTTAGAAGACGATGCGCTAGATTGGTACAAGAGCCTAGATCGGAAGGAAATTGGTACTTGGAGAGAGATGACTCGGTTGTTCTTAGCACAGTTCTATCCTCCCTCGAAGGTGCAAAAACAAATCAACGATATCTTGCAATTCGAGCAATATGAGGATGAATACTTATACGAGGCATGGATCCGATTTAAGAAGCTGCTTCGCAAATGCCCACAACATGGAATTGACAAGGAGGAAATCTACATTCGGTTTTATCGGGGTTTGATGAGGAAGGCTAGAAGAGAGTTGGACTATTCCTCGAAAGGGGGATTTCTTGCTAACGATTATGAAGAGGCCAAGAATCTCATCGAGCTAGCGGTCAACAATGATTACGAGGAGGTGACCGATAGGAAGATGACGAGAAGAAAGGTCCCATCCGGTGACGAGGACGCCTACGGTGATTTGAAGGCGAAATTTGAAAGACAACAAAAAGAGCTTGAGATGCTAAGAAAGAAGACTTTGGGAGCCAATGCAGTTTTTGAAGAGCTAAACGAACCTATTGCAATTGAGGAGGATGTAAATTACATGCAAGGAGGAAACTTCTGGCAAGGGGGAAATAGGGGGAACTATTATCCGAACAATCGAAACCACCCTAATTTCTCCTATGCCAACCCGAACAATGCTCTTCAGCCACCACCGGGATTTAACGTGAAAAACGGGGTTATTCAAGAGCCGATTGCTAAGACACCGATGGAAGAGATGTTGGAACGATTAGAGGCGAGTCAAAAAGATTTTATTTATAAAGTAGACAAGAGGTTCGGGGCTCTTGAGCATAGTGTGACATCTATTGGAAACTCAGTGATAGCCTTGACAAAGCAGATGTCGATGGTGGAGACCCAAATGGGTCAAATGGCGAACGCCCAAGCCGGAATTCATAAGCCGGGCCATTTTCCGAGCAGTACCGAGACCAACCCGATGACGCAACAATGCAACACAATCGAGCTTCGGAGTGGGACAAGGTACAATAATCATGGGGCTGAAGTTGAGAAATCTGGAAACGAGGATGTACTAGAAATGGGAGCCGAGAACGAGAAGGAAGATGAAACGCAGCAGGCCCATCGGCCAAGACTATCGGCCGATATGCCCACCCGATACCCAGACAGAATGCCAGCAATTGAGCCTATCGACCACCCTATCGGTCGAAAGGCTCCTGTAGGTTCGAATGTGAAGGATTTTGAGGTAAAAGCTCCATTTCCACAGCGATTGGCCAAGTCGAGATATGATGAAAAGCTTCAACGGTTTATCGACATGTTTCAAAAGGTGAATATCAACATTCCACTTCTAGACGCTTTGAGAGACATGCCGGGGTACGTTAAATTCTTGAAAGACGCTGTGGCAAGCAAGAGGAAGTTGGCGAAGTTTGAAACAATAAATTTGACAGAGGAGTGTAGCGCTATCATTCAAAACAAGCTCCCGCTCAAGCAGAAGGATCCGGGACGTTTTACTTTGACATGCATGACTGGCGACCAAACGTTCAGTAATGTGTTGTGTGATCTCGAGGCAAGCATCAATCTTATGCCTCTATCCATCTTTAAGAGGTTGAAGATTGGGGAGATGAAGCCGACTACCATTTCTCTACTCATGGCGGACCGGTCGATCTCTTATCCGAGGGGAGTTGTGGAGGATGTGTTCGTTAGAGTCCAACACTTAGTCTTCCCGGCCGATTTCGTAGTTCTTGATATGCCCGAGGACGAGAATCAACCATTGATCTTTGGGAGACTGTTTCTAGCGACAGGGAGAGCACTTATCGACGTCCAAGAGGGTGATCTTACCTTCCGGGTTAATGATCAAAATCTGAAAATTTCCATCTATGACGCGATGAAGAAGCCCGAGGATGCGCCCGAGGAATGTTATGAAATTGAGTCTATTATGCCGCCCCCGACCGACTTGTTGGAGCATTGCATTTCACAATCCATTTACTCACATTCCGATGTTGAAGAAATTTACGAGGATTTGCCAAAGTATGTTCGAATGTTGGAGGCGAACGAGTTTCAATCTAATGAGAGGGACGTATGCTATCTTGATATCAACAAACCCGTTCAAGGGGAGTTGTCGCCAAGACCCGGATCAATGAGGTATCATCTAGCTAAAGACGTTAACGTAGCACTTGTTGGGAGGTAACCCAACGTATGTATATTAGTTCGTTTTATTCGTTTGTTTTCGATTTTTCGCTTGCGTGATTTTTGTAGTTTCTAGTTTCGTAGTAGCTTTGTTAGTTTTGTTAAGTTCTAATCCATGCACGCCGAGTTTTGATACTTACAGTCTTTAATCGCCATATCCAAGCGAAACGGACCAAGTTTGCGAAATAGAAAAAGTTGAAAAATTTTTTTGAGACAGACGAGTTTATCGGTCGACTATCGGCCGATAGGCCCGACCGATAGGCTGAGGAAAAGTAAAAAAATTTAATGTTGCAAGCAGTGGTCGATAGGCAGACCCTATCGACCGATATCATGACCCGATATGAGGTACGTAACTTTCTGTCTGTCCTATCGACCCAGCCTATCGGCCGATAGGCCTGGCCGATAGGACATACCCGGTCCAGTGTCCGCTTCGACCCGGTTGATTAATAACCCTTTTTATACACTTCTCCCACCCGTTTTTCTCACACACACACACACACATATCGGCCGATAAGAACTAAGGGGCGATTTTCTCTATTGTTCTTCCTTACAAACTTCGATCAAGGTACTTAATTTCGACACTTAATCCTCTTGTTTTTCAATTCTATACATGTTTTGAAGCACTTTGACGGATTCTTTTTGGAGTTTTGTTGAATTTCGAATTGGGGATCCTCTTTTTGGGGGCTTTTGTTAAACTTTGATGTTCTTTGAATTTTATGCCCGATTGTTGATAGAATCTTCATGGAAACATGTTATCTATGCTTGATTGTTCATGGGTACTTCGAATTGGGGGATTAATTGATGAAATTGAACGAATTTTGAAAAAAAACCCCAAATTGGAAGAACCCTAATTTCGAATTTGTTGAAATTGGGTAAATTTGTTGAATTGAATTGTTAATTGGGATTGATATGAGTTGAATTGTTGATGATGATTCGAATTGTTGATGAATTAGATTGGATTGGAGAGAATTTGTCCTAATATGATCGTAGTGTGTAGTTTTGTTATTGTGGGATGTGATTTTGATCCTTTGAATATGAAATGGGGGAGTCGAAGTATGGGGGAGGTTGTGTGATTTGTTGATCGTAGTATATGGCTGTCGGGTCTATGATTTTGATGTTTATTGGACATTATAGGGCTCTTAGTTGATATTGTGGGATTATTGGATTATGTCGACACTCATTGAATGTTTGCATTATGAGTTGCTTATCGATATTGATCGACGGTTGTTTTGTAGGAACTTTGAAATGGCCGGAAATCAAAGCAAGAAGTCGAGCCGTGTAAGGTCGGAAAGTCTAAGGCAACCACGGTGATCGGGTATTCGCTAACAAAGCCACTCCTTTCTCTTTTCAAACTTATTCCTCCTTTGGGATACGAAATAAGTTTGGGGGGGGGGGGGAAGAAGTGCGGCTTTGTTAATTTCTTTACGTGTGAGTACCTTGTATGCCTTGTATCATTATTTGCTTGTGTTGGTGCCCGTTGTTTTTATTTGTGCTTCTCATATTGGTGTTGCGTGGATTTGGCTTTTGTTGCTTAGTTTTTAGATTTTTATGTTCATTTTCGTTTGGTGTGTTTGCTAGTTTCTATTTTTTAGGTCGTAGTAGTTTTTTTTTTGCTTTCGTGTTTGCTTTTATTTGCTTTTCGTTGTTTGCTATGATGCCTTGCTTGTCTTAGTTTTTCTTTATTCGTGAATTTTTCGTGCTTCTATTTGTGTGATACCGATGTTACGACCTTTGTTTTCTCTCAAGAAACGGTCGAGTTTTAGTCGAGTTGTAGTCGATTATTTCGCTTTGCATAGTATTCATTTAGGTCCAAAATTTTTCGTGATTGTAGAGGTCTTGGCAGATAAGAGACGATACATACTTGTTTTAAAATCACCGTCAATACGTTTGGTTACATCTTCCGGATAGTGAGTCGTACTGTTTCTTTAGTCGTGTTGGCACTTAGATTGAGTTTAGAGTCGGTCAGCTTTTCCCAAAAGTCGAGATAATGTTGTTCTATGAAGGGAAGTCTAGTAACCGGGGCATTCGCGTGACCCGTTGTTTACCCGCGTAAAACGACGACCACGATTAGACTAGTGATTTAGATATTTCACATGTGCCAATGATAGGAAGCCTAGTAACCGGGGTATTCGCGTGACCATTGTTTACTCTCGCAAAACGGCGACCTTGATTCGGACATGCGGAAATTATATATTCAAGTTGTTTCTCCATTTGTAGACGGAACTTAGTAACTAGAAGCATCCATGTGCCCCATGAGTGTCTTTTACGTCAAACGGTTTCCTAAAACATGAGAATGGAAGTTCCACCCTAGGATTACCCCGATGAAACATCCCGAGATCCTAACCTAGTGGTCAACTCGAATCAAATTCGTGAACATATATATAAGGGAATATTGTCCGAGGTTTATTTGTTATGAAACTCGTGAAAATTGTGCCACTAGACTGTGTAACGGGACGAACTAGCTTGTTTATTTTAGCCTTTCATATTGACGGTTGATTTGACTCACGTTTTGTTAATCTTTGAGCTGGATTTTCTTCATGAACGAATGATTAGGACTGAACTTGATTACTTTGCGGAATCATTATTCTGAGTGCAGCTCGCTTTTACGACACTCGGATTATTTAGAGAGAATTACAGGATAGTATTGATTAGGTTGAACACTATGAGTTGCACGATGATTCACGACATTCTTTTTCTTTTCTTTTTGTTGTTCGGGACGAACAAGGCTCAAGTTTGGGGGGGTTTGATAAGTGGTAATTTTACCACATTTTTTCTAGGATTTTATACTAGGTTTTTATCTCGTTTCGTGATTAATGTGCTCGTATTTGGCTTATTTATGATTAGTCGAGCCGTATTACGCGTTTGGGTTGGTTTTAGTGTGTTTGCAGGTTTAGAGCCAAAAGGACCCAAAACGAGACAAAGGACCGAGAGTCGAGTCAAACGGACGGAAGAAACGGATTTTTGCAAAAGTCAGACCACCTATCGGGCGGCTATCGGGCGATAGGTGCGTCCAAAGGTGTCCAAGCCCTATCAAGTGAAGTCGACCGACGAACCAACTATCAGGCGACTATCGGCCGATAGGTGCGTCCGATAGGCTGCTCCGCGGGATCTCGTGTTTTGACGTATTGTGACTCTTTTGGATAGATTTTGTTTCCTAGATTAGTCCCAATCGGGAATTTAACCCCCATAGGCTATATAGACCTGCTCCTAGACCTAGTTTTTCATCCTTTTTCATCTTTCATCAGCCTTTACCATCCTTTATCTTCTTTTATCACCTTTTATCATCTTTAGCAGACTTTTTACATTTTTTTTTGGGGCAAGATTAATTCCTTGGAGACGAGAACTGTTTGGAAGGAAGCAAGTATTATTATTTTTATACTTTTTCGGAGATTGAAGACTCAGAGTTCATCCAGAAGGGTTGTAATCTCTCTTTTCATAATAATAATATGCATTTTCCATCTATTTCTTGTTTAATTTCAATTATGTCTGGCTAAATTCATTGATTGATTCTAGGGTTAGTAATTTTAATTGATGTTCACATGATGTTCCTTTGATTACCTTTTTACCTTTCATCCCAGGCTTGTGATCAAGATGTGTTAAATCTCATGCTAGATTAAAGGGCCCTTAATCGATGCATGTTAGCTAATTAATTTTGTCCGGAAGGAGTAATTGATTAGTGGAAATACTTGATGCACAATATGATTTGATCTTAAGACTGTGAGTAAGATAAATCATAGATAAATAAGTTGACGCTTTTTAAGTGATTTAAATTCTTTGAGCCAAGCGAAAAAGGGTTTAAATTAACTATCTTTCTAGGTTGCCTTGATCGGAATTCTAGACCGGCTGAGTGATTATTTCTAGGATTGAATTAAAATTTGGGGAAAAGGAATCAAGTGAATGGATTGTGTGAACTCAATTAGATGATACTACCCTAGGATCAATTAGCTTTCGCTTGTGATTTTATCTTGCTAATTTGCTTTATTTGCTTGATTTAGATAATTCATCTTTTATTTAATTTTTATTTTTCGATTTTTAAAGTTAGATAATTAGAAACAAACCAAATTTTCGGATTCCTAAATAGCAGTCAAATTTTGAGTAGAGTTATTTCCTTTATTTTCGACATATCAATTCCCTTGGGTTCGATACCTTGGAAATACTTCGAGGTTTTACAAATTTTAAAATTGATCGGATTTGAAAACCATACTACGCGAATTCTAGCGATCAGGCACGTAGACTTAAAACATTTTCTATACGAATAGAATAGTATTATAATATGACATCCTATAGTGTACGTGCTGTATCCGCGAAAATACAGCATTTCCCCTTAAAAGGCACATACAAAATTTAACTTACACCAATATCTGGATTAATACTGTATTCATGGATCGTACTGTATTTCCCCTTAATTAATGCACACGTCAGCTGTAGGAAGGTTTCATGCCTTCTTTGTCCTACAGTACTACCTGACTTGTTCTGAGTGTAAAGTCAATTAAAATGGATATTGTATTCTTGGGTCTTACAGCATTCCCCCTCAATTGATGAGTAAAATATAAAAACTTAGAGGGAGTCGACCTGTAGCATTCCCAATTCTTGACGAAGCATACAGAATCTGGTTGTGCTGAGAGGTTTTGTAAATATGTCGGCCAACTGAATATCTATATGAATTTTCTCGATACGAACATCCTTATTCTCAACATGATACCTGATGAAGTGATGCTTCTTATCAATATGCTTAGTTCGCGAGTGCAATATAGGGTTGTGCGTTATTGCAATTGCGCTCATGCTATGGCACATGATCGGCGTCTCTCTGGCACCGATTCCATAATTTTGTAGCTGCTGTTGCATCTAGAGAATCTGCATACAGCAACTTCCAGCGGCATAGTAATCTGACTCAGATGTAGAAAGAGAGTTGGCCAATTGCTTTTTACTGAACCATGACACAAGTCTACGTCCAAGAAAGTGACGATTATTGCTTGTACTATTCTTATCCAACTTACAGCCTCCGAGATCCGAGTCGTTGTAGCCAACTAAATCGAATCCTCCTTCCTTAGGATACCACAATCCTACATCAAATGTTCCTTTCACGTACTTAAGGATTAGTTTGGATGTCGTGAAGTGTGACTCCTTAGGTGCTATTTGATACCGAGCACACACTCCTACAGCAAACTGGATATCGGGCCTGCTTAGAGGTGGTATGTGGGCCGGTCGCAGAACAGCCCGGCACGCTTAAAAACCGGCCCGGACCGGCCCGTTTACTATTTGGCCCGGACCGGCCCGTGTACATTTAGGTTATGTGGGCCTTAGGGGCCTTTGTTTTAGAGGCCCGGCCCGGACCAGCCCGAGCCCGCCTAAAACCGCTGGCCCGGCACGGACCGGCCCGAGCCCGTGTTAGCCCGTGAACCGGGAAGGCCCGATCCGTTTAGCCCATCTAAAGACCGTGAACTGGGAATGCCCAATAGGATTTTTTATTTCTTTCCTATCAATTTATAGCCTGGAAAAAGTACAAAATTCAGTTTTCATTTAGTAAATCACATCTTATTATGTCCAAGAGGCATGCAGTAGTGAGATTTCAGCATTCTATGTCCACTAACATTTCACACCCGACAATAGTCCGATGCACTATAGGAGCACTTCGCAATTAACTTGAAGAGGAGTAAAATGAGAGAGAGAGAGGGGGAGAGAGAGAGTTGTTCTTTCTTTATAATAAAGTTCAAGTTCATTTTGTTGGTCTTTGTAATAAAATTTCTGTCCCGGCCCGGCTCGTGAACAGCCCGGCCCGGCCCATGAACACAATAGACTGTGGGACGGGTCGGGCCTTATGTTGGTAAAAAAAGACCGGCCCGGCCCGGCCCGCCAAAAAAGAAGGACCGGCCCGGCCCGGCCCTTAAATGGAGCGGGCTTTAGCAGCCCGGCCCAGGCCCGGCCCGAATACCACCTCTAGGCCTGCTAGCCGTTAGGTACAAGAGTGAGCCAATAAGCTTCCTGTAGGATCAACCGGCTTTCCAGCTTCGTCAGCACTAATTTGGGTGGAAGTGCTCATGGGGGTTGACGAGGATTTGGAGTTGTTCATCCCAAACTTGTTGAGCAGCTTCTTGTTGTACTTCTCCTGGTTGATGAAGATTCCTGTAGGCAATTGTTTTACCTGCAATCCTAGGAAATAACTAAGTTCTCCCGTCATACTCATTTCAAATTTACTTTGCATAAGATGAGAGAATCTTTGACATAGAGCAAGGTTAGTAGAACTAAATATAATATCATCGACATATATTTTCACCATCAACGGGTCATCTCCTTCTTGTATCTTAAATAGAGTCTTGTCCACAACACTTTTCTCAAATCCATTGTTGATAAGGTACAGGGACAGGGTTTCATACCAAACTCTAGGTGCTTGCTGCAGTCCATACAGAGCTTTCCGTAGTCTGTATACTAGGTCTTCGTCTTCAGTGTTGACAAACCCTGGTGGTTGATCAACATAAACTTCTTCGGCAAGATCTCCATCCAGGATTGCGCTTTTAACGTCCATTTGATATACTATAAAACTCTTATGGGCGGCAAAGACTAGAAATATCCTGATGGATTCTAGTCTGGCTACAGGGGCAAAAGTCTCATCATAATCTATTCTTTCTTCCTGTCTATAGTCTTGTGCGACTAGACCGGATTTGTTCCTAATAACAAGTCCATTCTCACCCTTCTTGTTTCTAAATACCCATTTAGTTCCAATTATAGCTTGATGTTCTGACCTGGATACTAGATACCATACATTATTTCTTCGAAATCATTAAGCTCTTCTTCCATAGAAGTGATCCAGTGAGAATTATTCAAAGCTTCATCGGTAGAAACAGGTTCGGACTGAGCTAAGAATACAGATAGGGTGCACATTGCTAGTCTCATAAGCTAAGCTTGAGATTACATACAGGAAATGGAGATTTCCCAGTTTCGGTTTCTTCTTGCGCACACAGTACAATTCCTTGTGTACTTTGTATTCTTCTACGGGTAGATACGCCAGCATCAATATCACATATAATCAACTCCTGTGGATGATCTCTCAACCATCTTCTGTGAGATTCTAATTAGGCATCCCATGTTGTATCTTATGGTGCTGTAGTCTCGGCTTCAGGTTGTACAACATCGGCTTCGACTACTTCTGATTAGACCTAACAATTTACCACACGACATGAAAACACGACACGAAAACTTAGTGTTTGGGTTTGCATTTTGAGTACACAACACGAAAATACACGAACACGAAAGTACACGACCGAGATTTAGTGTTGGTTTTGTGTTTACCCTTTGAGTACACGACACGCCACGAGGTACACGAAATAAATAAATAAATATATATAATATTTTATATTTAATTTTATTAAATATATATTTTTTGAATTCTGTTTATAATAAACTTTAAAATTTAAAAATATAATGTGAACTTTCATAAATTTTGTGTAAACATTCATGTTTTTGTTGCCATTTGTTTCATTTCTTCTACTAAAACCTATAAAAATAATATTAAAATTATTATTTTTTATATTATTTTAATATTTATTTTATATAATGTGTCTGACACGAAAACACGACACGAAACGACACGAATTTGTGCGGTACACGACACGACATGACACGAATTCATTTCGTGTCGTGTATGGGTTTGGACTTTTGGTACACGAAATACGAAAGTACACGACACAAAAATACACGGCACGAACGAATTGCCAGGTCTACTTTTGATCTTACAGATACGAGATTAATCTCTAACTCTACGACAGTCTCTATTGGAGTTTGAGGGTCATCAATGGAGAGTGTTCGGATATTCTGAGTTAAGTCTTCTACTCCTATAGGATCAAAGTGAGGTTCATCAAACACTACATGGACAGATTCCTTTATTGTCACCTTCCTTTTGTTAATGATCCTGAAAGCTTTGCTGACAGAGAAGTATCCTACAAATATCCCCTCATCTGATTTTTCGTCAAAGGTCTTGAGTTGATATTTTTCCGTTATTCAGAACATAACACCTGCATCTAAAGATATGAAAGTATGCAACTAATGGAGTTTTATTATTCCATACCTCATAGGCTGTTTTATTGTGATGCTTGTTGATGATACATCGATTTTGTGTATAGCACGTTGTATTTGTTCCTTCTCCCCAGAACTGCTGCGGCAACTTGCTTGCAGCAATCGTGGTTCTTGTTGCTTCCTTGAGCGTCCTATTCTTTCGCTCGACAATGCCATTTTGTTGTGGAGTCCGGGATGCTGAGTATTTGTGCTTTATTCCATTGTCCTAATATTATTGCTCTATAAAGCGATTTGTGAATTCAATACCTATGTCGGAATGAATGGACACGATACTCAACCCTTTCCCATTATGTAGCTTTCTCAGGTGCTCGGGTAACTTCGTTGTTGTTTCTTTCTTCTTTCTTAGAAAGATTGTTCAAGCATACTTGAAAAAATCATCAACAATAACGAGATGATATTTCTTACCTCCCAAACTTATAGGGTCTACAGGGCCATAGAGGTCCATGTGTAGCATATCCAGAACCCTGTGGGTGGATATGTATGATTTGCTTTTCAGGGTGGTTTTGATTTGTTTGCCTTCCTGACAGGGTCCATAGACGCTGTCTTTATGGAATGATACATAGGGCAAACCTCTAACCATTTCCTGTCTGACGAGTTTGTTGATTGTCTTGAAGTTGATATGAGACATCCTCGTGTGCCATAGCCAGCTTTGATCTGCAGTGCCTTTTGCAATAAAACAAGGAACATTGGAGCTCGTAGGCTTCCAGCCAGCAATATACATATTACCTGACCTGTTTCCTATGAGGACAATTTCTTTGGTCTTGATGTCATTTACTCTACAGTGGTCTACGTGGAATTTGACCGAGAACTGTTCAGAACTGGCTGATACTAAGTAGATTGTGCTATAGGCCTTCAACATAGGCTACGTCGGTGACTTTGAACTTTCCTACAAGCAGGGTTCCCTTCCCTCTTATTCTTCCTTTGGACTTGTCACTGAAGCGCACCTTTGGACCACGACCTTCTACATAGTCTGACAACTTGCTGATATCTCCTGTCATGTGCCGAGAACATCCACTGTCAAAATACCAGAGGTCATTTTCTTTGATATCCTATAAGCAAAGAATTTAAGTAGATTTAGGCCCCCTTTCATTGTTGGGTCCATGTGTGTTAGTGCCTTTAGGTAAACCAAATTTGCCTGACAGCAATTGGTTTGCTATAGGTTACTTTTGGTCCTGTCTTGCGATGTCTACGTGGGGCATGTACGTAGTCGCTGTAACCTTGATTATTATGCATGTAAAGACTAGGGTTATTATTCCAGTATGATTGTTGTCTAGGAGGTGGAACCATTTTCCTTGACCTTACAGCTTACCTTCTGGGTCTCCAGTTGGATTCCCAGAACTATTGATGATACTGCGTGGCGACCTGCTTTCTAGATGGATAACGGGGCTCCTGTATCCAATATGTAGGCGCACTGTACTGTTGGTAGTATTGCGGTGCTTGCCTTTGATGTTTAGATATAACCTTCTTTCTGAATGGCCGCTGGTGCCTATGATATGCTTGAGGAGCATGCTAATGATCACGCCTTACAGATCTGGGAGGCTGAGGTTTCCACTGTCTGTGATATGAACTTGGTGACGGAATCGCAGCCTTCGCTGTACGAGGGGAAGATGTAGCCTTTGCAGGAGTTGGAATCTCTTCAGGTACAGTAATGGGTTCCACACCCCTAACAAATATCGTACTAGTTTTTCCCTTATGGGAGAATGAGTCATATCCTAAGCCACATTTATCGTGGGCATGTTGCCCAGTGCTTAGAATTTCTTCCATCCGTCTAGAAGATTTCTCAAATGATTTCAGGATGGTCTCTAATTCTCCTTCTTGCTTCTCGAGAATTTTCACTTTGGCTTCGAGTAAAGCAAAATCATTTGTCTTGCTTTCATTATGATACTTAGCCTCATTTAGATCGTTGTCATGATTACTTTCCATGAGTTTTTCAAAAGTAGACTTGCTTTTTTCGCAATCAATAGACATATTTGCATAGTTATTCTTCTGCAAGTCATTTTCTTCTTTCAGTCCTAAGTTTGAAATTTCGAGCTGTATGTTTTCTCGTTTTAAAGTCTCATAGGCATTTTGAATGTTTTTGAATTCATTCATCATATTTTCAAAGGTATGCGATGTATTTACAAGAATAGTTGAGTTTGAAATTACTTCATTACCGCTGTCCTCATCATCCTGTATTTCTTTAGCCATAAAGCACATATATGCTTTATCATCGATCTCACCGTCGGAGGAGTCACTGTCAGTGATTGCCTAAAGGCACTCTTTGGTCTTGTTCGATGCGGGATGGGCTTCTGATTCGCCAATCAGGGCCTTGAGCTTGTTTTTCCAGATGCGTCTTCTTTCGTCCTTTTCTTGTTGCTCAGCTTCTGGAAACTTTTGCATTTTCGGATGTGGTATTTGCATAATTTCCGGGTTTCCTACAGTTGTAGCATAAGTTAGAATCACCGGATGAAGGAGATTCAGAACTTACCTTGTGAAAAGGCTTAGGCCTGTATGGAGTCTTTCCAGACTGTTTGATGAACTTTTTGAACTTGTGCATCAGCAAGGCCATTTCATCTTGTGAGAGGATGTTATCATCGCTGTCTTCAGTTTTGTGAGCTGCTTTGGATGTGCTGAGTGCAGAGCTGTATCTCCTATCAGATACAACGACCAGTGCTGTAGTCTTGACAGGTGACTCCAGCCTTTTCTCTCCTGTCAATATCATACTCAAACGCTTTGAGGTTAGTGAAGAGGCCAAAGGTAGAAATATCGTTAAGATTACAGGATACACGCATAGCTGTAGTCTTAATGTTCCATCGGGCAGGTAGTGTGAAAGATTTTTAAATTTTTCTCCTTTTGGGTATATACTTTAGCCAATGCTTCAAGTTCATCGACAATGCCAGTGAATCTAAGGTCAAGCTCCTCAAGCATTTCAGAAGATTTCATTTCAAAAGATTCGAACTACTAAGTAAGTTTAGAAATTTTCTTTTCTTTCGAGAGATCAGTTCTCTCGCAAATAAGCTTGAGTTTCTCGCAGATTTCCTTGGTTGTCTTACAACTCTTTACCTTTGAGAATGTGCCTTCGTCGAGAGTGACAAACAGCGCATTCTTAGCAACATTGTCGAGGTTCGCATGCTTACGATCGTCCGTTGTCCATTGCTCATGCTCCTTCTCGAGCATTTCAGCGTGAGGTTGTCCTTCTATCCTTTGGGCAGGATTGACCTTCATGATTTTTATTGGGCCTTCCTGGATGACGAATATCATCTCCTCATGCATGGCTGCAAGATGAGCCTCCATCCTAATCCTCCAGTCATCAAACTCATTAATAGAGAACATAGAAACTTTGTTTATTATAGAGGTATCCATTTTAAGAAATAGAAAATATGAAGATATAATACAGTTTTCAAAAGTTGATGATTAGTGGATCTGATTCAGTTAAAAACCGACTGATTCATTTTAGAATCAACCTCTCCGATACCACTTGTTGGTCACAGAGTATACAACAAATAGCTTATACAGTAGAGATACAATAAGTTGTACGATTTTAGAAGTTAATTGCGTAGCGGAAGTCTGTTTAGTGAGTTGCTGTAAATACAACAACTAAGTGTTCTCCTGTTTGCTTGATACGTACAGGGTTTAACAATGTATACTTAATAAATCACAGTAGAATGAAAACAGTAAAGATAGAAGGTAAATAACACACAGTTTAAAGTGGTTCTAGGTAAACCCCTGTACATCCACTGGTCCTCCACACAGGAGTAAAGAGTTTATTAAAATAACTACGTACATAACTACGTGACTTTAACTAAACCTGTCTCTATATCGTTCACACAGATTAGTACATGGACTATAGCTTTGGGCCGTTCACAAAGATTGGATTGAGCTATTTTGACTCGCTTCTTTTCACACAGATTGAAGCTTCGTCTTCAGTGCTATTCTTCACACACAGGTCGGAATATGCAAGGATCTTTAGTCCACACAGGGCTAATGATAATCTCAACGGTAAGGGTAGAACAATTCCAAACAGCAGCTTTATCTTTGATGAACAATCGTTGTATGCTGTGCTGTTTGCGTTGAGGACTTGGTATATTTCTTCGCTAGGATACTGCTGTATGCTCACGAAATATACTGCTCTTGTATTAACTAGAATGTCAGAGTAATCTGTCAGGGTATGCGCGATAATGAATAACTTCAGTATGTAAGTCCTCTTACTTGGGGGTATTTATAACCTCGGAAATGTATCCGTTACAAATGAAGTTGTTTCTAGTTGGTGAGATGTTGACGTCTCTGATTGGAAGCTGCCGAATGTTTGAATTAAAGCAGATCGCATTTAATGCTTCAGACATCTTTTTTGTCTTTGCATTAAATGCTCTTCAGAGCGTTCATATTTGTCTCTCTCGAGCCGCATTTAAATGTTGTCCTATTAGGAATAAATGTTGCTTTTAACCATGAATACTTTATGAATAAACAATTTTCATCTCAACAATTTAAAGCTTTATTCCCTTCAGTCCTGTTGGATGTGTTTTACTTTTCCCAAGTAAAATACCTACAACCTTACTGTTGTATCCAACGTACACTTTCTCTTGTTGTATGAAGTAGGCTCTGTAGGATGGACTCTGTAGAAGATCTCTTTGCTGTATGGATGGGCTGTATGATGAATCCCAACTGCTTCTATACTTAACGATATTCTAACTTCTTTAAGACTTCTTTGCTGTATGTTGGGAATTATCAAAACAGGAATATTTATCTTAACACCGTAGGTTAGTTTTGTTTGTATTTATACTTATTCTTCTCGTTCTCTATAACGGCGCAGATGTTTTTAGTGAAAAACATTTTAATGTGAATGTAGCTCGGATATGTACGATACTGATATGCCTAGTTAATGCAATTCGGCTATGAGAATAGCCTCTTTTTAATATAGATCATCTTTAAAAACCACCTCTTAAAATCAATATAGCTCGGCTTCTTCAAACAACTCTTTGAAGTTTAACGTAGCTCGGTTTTAAAAAACAACCTTTCAAAGTTAATATAGCTCGGCTATTTCAAACAATTCTTTGAATAACCTTTCAAAGTTAATATAGCTAGGCTACTTCAGACAACTTTTTAAAGTTTAACAACCTTTCAAAGTTAATATAGCTCGGCTACTTCAAACAACTCTTTTAAGTAAACAACCTTTCAATGTTAATATAGCTCGGCTACTTCAGACAACTTTTTAAAGTTTAACAACCTTTCAAAGTTAATATAGCTCGGCTACTTCAGACAATTTTTTAAAGTTTAACAACCTTTCAAAGTTAATATAGCTCGGCTACTTCAAACAACTCTTTGAAGTAAACAACCTTTCAAAGTTAATATAGCCCGATCTATTTTTTAGTGCAGTTCGCCTTTATTTGAATCTGAGGGCGTTTCATCCGTTCGGATTATTTAAGGGCTGTTCACCCTTGTTTGAATCCGAGGGCATTTCACCCGTTCAGATTTTTAAGGGTAGTTCACCCTTGTCTGAATCTGAGGGTGTTTCACCTGTTCAGATTTTTATGGGCAGTTCACCCTTGTTTGAATCTGAGGGCGTTTCACCCGTTCATATTTTTAAGTTGGTTTGGATTGCACATTTGGATTCCTTTGGTAATGGACTTTCATTAAAACATTACAGATTTTTCCCGACATTCCTTTACACAAAATATTTTTTCAAATGACATATGTTCCGAGCTCTCTTAATGGGGTATCCTTCCATATCTTCTAGCTCGTAAGCTCCCCCTGCGTAGATTCGGATTACCTTATAAGGGCCTTCCTAATTTGGTTCCATCTTTCCCACTTTTTGAGAGCGTCAGCTCGCCTGAGTACCAAGTCGCCTACTTAGAACTGTATTCTCTTTACCTTCTTATCATGAGCTGCTTTTGTCAAATTTTTGTATCTCTCCATTCGTGCCGCAATTATTTCCCTTCTTCCCTCTATGGTATCTAGTGCTTCCTTCATCATTTCTTCATTTTCTTATTCATTGAACCATCGAACTCGGTGTGACATTTCTCCGATATCTGTTGGGATTACTGCTTTGGACCCATACACCATACTAAAGGGCGTTTCCGCCGTTGGCGACCTAGGTGTGGTTCTGTAAGACCATAGCACAGAGCTGAGTTCGTCAACCCATCATCCCCCTGCTTTGTCCAGAAGGGTTTTTATCCCTTATAAGATTGTTCTATTTGTAACTTCTACCTGTCCGTTGGTCTGCGGATGGGCTACCACAGCGAATCGTTGTTTGATGTTCATTCTTTTGCACCAGGATTGGTTTTTTTTTCTATTGAATTGCATCCCATTATCCGAGATGAGTATTTAGGGCGCCCCATATCTGCAGCAGATGTTGTTAAACAAAAACCTTATGATCCTTTGCTCGGTTATAGTGGCAACTGACATGGCCTCCACCCATTTGCTGAAGTAATCGATGGCCACCACCAAAAACTTCCTTCCTCCTGAGCCAGCTGTGAATTGTCCCATAATGTTGATCCCCCATTTTAGCAAATGGGCAGGGTGCTCCCATAGTGATCATTCTGCTGGGATATGTATTAGTGGTGCGTGTATTTGACACTTTTGGCAATGTTTAACCATCTCGATCGCCTTCTTTCTCATCGTCAGCCAGAAAAAACCATCCCTTAATGTTTTGCTGATTAATGCCCTTCCTTTGGTGTGATCACCGCAGCATCCTTCATGAACTTCCTCTAGTATGTCCCCCCTTTTTCTTCTGAGACACACCTCAGGTATGGTCCGAGGAATGATCATTTGTATAGTTCACCATTAATGCAACAAAATCTTGCTGCCCTGCGCACGATTTTGGCTTTTTCTTGCTTGTCAATTGGCAGCTCTGCTCTGTTCAGATATGCTAATAAGGGAGCTCACCAATCCGCTATTTCGTTATTTCCATCACCTGCCTTGCGATGCTACTCCAAGTTGCTCCCAAAATTGTTATTGTTCTCGAGCGACAATCTACTAAGGAACTTCCCATTTTTGCCAAATAATTGGCTCTTACATTTTATGCCCTGGGAATATGGATCAACTCCCATTCTCCTAGCTTCTTGGTGTAATACCCATATTTTCTCATTTCTGTCCTTCTCGATTCTAGTGACTTGCTTGGTGTAATACCCGTATTTTCTCATTTCTGTGCCAAATAATTGGCACATTTTGGACATATTTTGTCCTGCACTTTTATCATTCAAGCGAGTTTCGATATTGTTTCGGACTAATCGGCATATTATTGCGACTTCTACGCATTTGGGTTCGATTCTTGAGAATCTTATTTGAAACTGTTGTTTTGTTGTTCCTACAAGTTCATTTAACAATTATGGTCGTGTGGTGAACTTTGGAATTGTTATTCAATCTCGTATCGTGGTTTTTGGTGATTTCGGGTCATTTTATAATTTTCTAAAAGTTTAGGGTAATTACTTTCGTGGTTGTATTTCGAACCTTTGGGTAGACGGAATCGTGTTTTTTTTAGCGCTTAAGTTCGTCGTCTCGAACTCTTCGTAAGCATGTCCTTGTTTCGTGTATTCGTGGTCTCACAGTTTCGTAGCACTCTTAGTCGACGAGCTTCCCTTAGCAGTTGTGAACTGTTGGAGTGCCTTACGTATGCTATATAAGGAGCATTACGTATGTTAAGGCCACTGGCGGCTTACGTACGTCACGCCTCTTCATAACGTACGTAAGGGTCTTCGTATTTTCGGGCAGTGACTGCCAACCCCTTACGTACGTAAGCATAGATGCATAACGTACGTTAAGGAGCTAACGTATGTTAGAACTCCATGGTTTACGTACGTTAGCCAAAAGCGGGTTTAAAGACCCGAGTTGCGGGTTTTTAGAGCAGTTTATGCTCTTTTCTTTCCTCACACGACGATAGAGTTCTTGAGGCGATTTTGGGGTGATTCTTCATGAAAATTCACGAATCTTTCATCCTACAGCATAATTATCAAGGTCTTGGTGTGGATTAACAACATCTAATCCTTATTCTTCGTCGGATCGATGTATTTTCTTGATTTCCCTAAAGTTGACTTTTTGAGGGTTTTGTTCTTGATTCCAATTTCAATCCGGTTTTGGTAAATCGATTGGTGTTAAACATTGTTATTGATCATGTTCTATAGATTGTATATCCATATCTTCGGTTCCTTCAACCCGGTTGCTGATTTTGGGTGTTCTTGAAGAACCGTGAATATTTGATGTTCGATTAAATGTCTTAATAAGTTTCCTTCGGTTGTAGGTTGTGATTTACATCATTTTTGGTGTAGTCCACATAGTAATTGTGTTATTGTTTTTTCTCGTGGAGGTTGTAGATTTTTGGGGTTGACCGATCGAGCCGTGTTCGTCGGAGTATTCGGGTGTCGATTATTGAGGCAAGTACCTTGCTATACGAATTATATTCCTCGCAAATCTGTACGTGATCAAGTGTGTATCATTTCATTCTGAATGGGTGTTTATGTGAGTTGTGTGCTTATATATATATATGTATGTATATGTATTGATGAATTTCTTTGCTCTGTGTTTATGTGGATCAAAGGATATGTGTTTGGTCCTAGTGGTGGTTGTTCATAGTACGTTCGCCTTTGTGACTTGTCGTGATATTGATATATGTGAACTGGAGTATGACACCTTATGGTTGCAATATTGACTGTTCGAGAGATTCTATGGATGTGAATTGTTATGTAATTTGCCTCTAACATATGTGGTTGAGACCGTATGAAATGTTGGTTGAATCTTGTGTGGTTTGTCAACGTGAATAATTACCTATGTGGTTTGCCCATGTGAATATTTGCTTGGGTGTTACATCGTATCTGAAGCTGCGGAGGCCGGGGATGTGTACTCCGGTCTGTGCATGCTGCAAGGAGCAGCTCCTGTGGATGGTGGAACGATGGTGTTGGCTAATGAGTGTGTCAAGAGACGGCTCTTGCGGGAGTGACGCCGGTGCGACGACATGTACAAGGGTGCGGCCACCACAGTGTAGTGAACGCCGGTGTACAGATGTTACAGGAGAGGCTCCTGGCAGGCTTCGGAGCGGAGGATATTTGTGTGATAGCTAAGACCATGATACCGAATAAAATTGGGCCTTTAAATCATTTTCAAACACCTTCTAAAAATATTGATATCAGTAAGAAAATCAAGGATTAAGCAACCAAGGAGTTCTGCCGAGATTTCCAAGGGTTAATTAATCGTTGATGGTCTTAAGCGAGAATTCGCTGAAAGCACGTATAGGGTCGAGGACCCCGAGAGATTTTGAAGATACTTTCTAAAGTGTCTCCGTATATTGGGTCGAGGACCCCGAGAGACTTTGAAACTACTTTATAAAGTATAACTATTTGATTTTCGAATACCTTCTTGAATCCTTTAAATCAGCCCGAGTCAATGATGGCACTTTTAATTATTTTATTAAAATGTTCTACGAAGGTATTTCAAAGTGATGGACTAATTCTCTTGACTCAACCGGGCATTTCTAGAAAACTTTTTATTTTTACTTGTCCTTTAAGAATGTGCGACTTTATGAATGGTTGGTATTTCTTGCGTACGCATGCATCCTTTGTTAATTTATAGATCATGTGGTTTATGTCGTAATTGTGACTCATTTGGATTGGTGTGAATATTTTTCGTATGTCTTGTATATTATGTACTTGCACTAGCAAAATTCCAGTTTGCTAACCCCCGAGTATTCGGGGGGTGGGTGCCTGTTATGCGCTCAGGAATGTGCAGGTTCTTGAGGAGCGAAACACAGGATCGGTACGAAGGATGATGAAAGACAAATGATACCAATCACACGAGGGCCAGTACTTGAATTTGTGGGTCAAAATTTTATTTTTCTTTCCGCTGTAGTGTTTTGTCGTATTATGGGAGTGTTGTTGTATTTTGACCCCTGTATGGGATGAGTTTTGAAATAGAGATGTATATGAAGTTTAAGTTGTATGTTATTGTTGAAAGATCCAATCGATCTACTGATTCGTTATTCAGCCATGTTGGCATTAATGTGATGTCTTGTTTTAATATCTAGCCTGGTAAATCCTTATGGAGAGGGTCTGCGGCGCTATAATATCCCCGAGCGGATTGGGGTGTTACACTTGGCGGCCTCTTTCACCTCCTCGACATACCTCTTCATCCGTTCTTCGTCTATTTCAAAATTTCCTCCTACTTGTTGTGTGACCAGTTGAGAATCGAAGTAAGCGATGAGTCGTCGCGCACCTAAGTCTATTCCTAGCTGCATTCCCTTAACTAGGGCTTCATACTCGGCTTCATTGTTGGAGGCTTTAAAATCAAACTTCACGGCATACTCCAACTGCTCTCCTTCTGGGGTAGTGAGAATTATCCCTGCTCCGGAGCCACCTGTCGTGGCTGATCCATCAACATGTAAAAGCCATTAACCTTCCGGCAGTGACAGTGTAGCCCCTTCTTGAATGAAATGTGCCAAAGCTTGAGCTTTGATCGCTGTTATCGGTTCATACTTTATGTCATATTCCCCCATTTCTACCACCCATTTTACCAGGCGACCTAATGCATTGGGTCGCCCTAGTGTTTCTCTCAAGGGTAAGTTAGTTCATAGGTTTATGCGGTGGGCCAGGAAGCCGTCGAGCTGTAGCTACTAGTGCTAGGGCTCATTTTTCCAAATTGGAATAGTTCCGCTCTGCTCCTTGCAATATAATAGATAGGTTTTTGCTGGTTCGCCTCTTCTCTTAACAGGACCGAGCTAACCGCCCCCTATGGATAAGTATAGTACTAGGTCCTCTCCTAGTATGGGTTTGGTGAGCAAGGGTAGTTTAGCTAAATATTCTTTTAATTTGTCAAAAGCTACTTGTGCTTCGGGTGTCCATTCGAATTTATTTCCCTTTCTCAAGAGCTTGATGTAACACCCCCAAACCGTTTGGGAATATTACAGCGCCGCAGACCCTCTCCGTGAGGATCTACCAGGCTAAAAACAGAAAACACAACAACACAATACATACCGACATGGGTAATTAACAGACCATTAGACCGATTTGGTCTTTTACCACAACCTACACATCAACCATACATTACTCTTTCTCGTAGCTCATACCCATGTGGGGGTTAACATAAATCAACATTCCCACATAGGGGAAAATAAACACAACGGAAGGACAAAACCAGACATCACCAGATACCCAACATCGGTCTTCATGTGATTAGTATCGCCGTCTTCCATCATTATTCGTAACGATCCTGTGAATTGCTCCCAAAGACTCCGCAAGTACCTGGATGCAAAACAGACATCCACCCCCTGAATACTCGGGGGTTAGCAAAACTCCACTGTTTTGCTAGTGCAAGTATAAATACAAAGACGAGCCATACATATCATACTCCAAGAACATAGAAATCGTGAATATACTTCCCAAGATAATTCGCTTGATCAAAACAGTTTGAATTATGAAAGATAGGAATAAAACCATTTTATATCTTACAAAACATTTTACGATCTCGGGAGTTTTGAAAGCATTTGGGGTTTAAGAATTTTTAAGCCTTTCGAAACACTTAGGGACACAGCCCAAAAATCATTTATTTCAAAATACGATTCCGATAACAAAATACGGGGTCTACAACCCAATCATAACATTCTAACCACAAGTACGGGGGTCCGTGAATCAACTTATTCACATCACATACTCACAAGAATAACCCGACATAAACTACACCATGTCAAACATTACCATGACAAGTCTCACAGAACGACAACAGAGAGCACAACTTTGCAACTTGACCATACGGCCAAACTCAACACACCATAGAGCTACAATACACAGAGCAACCACAGGACTCACGTACCCTTACCAAATTATCACAGTCAAGGGACAAATCACACACAACACATTTACTGGTGCCATTCCAGCCAAGTACGATAACATTTGGACTGCCATTCTAATCAGATGAAATATGCGCCAAAAATCACAGTTCTCCAACAAAACATTTCAAAGTTAACCGTTGGTACGAGACTCACGGCCGCCGTACCCCGCAGAGCCCCGTCGGACATCCCTGGGTGGTTAACCCTAGTTCGCGATACGCACACACACGGCAATACGTATCCCTAGAGGCCCCGTCAGACCGTCCCTAGGTGAACATACACATATCATCCACAACGCCACGGAAAGCCATAATTCGAATACTAGAATATGCATACAAATGCTAGGTACTTCGCTAGAATGGCCACCTTAGTCGACGTATACTCACGACTAATGTCACACCACCACAAGCAATTACCAGTACCAAACAACACCAAGCGCCACAACCTCCTTACGAAGGAATAACAACTAATATCACACAACGTCACATATTTACCGAACATTTACACACATCAATACACAATCCTCGGCAAATAATTTCGGTCTACTAACATCACTAAATATTATTGTAACATCACCAAACATATGCAACCAACACACATATACCGAAAACACATTTGTTTACGAAGTATACGAGTTATCTTTTGAAATACAACATTTATTGAGAACATACCGATCCTTTTTAAAGTTCATTTAAACATTGCTCATAAAATCATTTATCAATGATTCCGTCTACGAAACATGAAAAGTATGGGCAAGATACTTGCCTCGATACCACAAGCGATGAAACGACGAACGGAAATGGTCGGGTATCCCTCAAACCTCCAAGAACGAACAAGAACTCGACAACTCCAGAAAACTACAAAAATAACATCACCACGAATCAATAAAGCTAAACGGAATTCGAATCAACTCGAAAAACAACATGGATCCGAGGGTTTCTTCAAGACAATCGAGAATCAAGTTCCGGGTGAAAAAAATTGATAAATGAGTCACAAAATCCGAAGACCATGATCAATACAACAAGAATACCAAGAACAATTCATCAATCTCGGACAAAATCAACGAATCATGAAGAAAACTCCCAAAATACCCAAAATTAGGGTTCTAAGAATTTTACCTTGATTAAAATGGGGAAAGATGTTGGGATGTTGTTAAATCCATACTAGAAACTCAAAGATGTTGATGGGTGATGATATCTGGCCAAAATCCATGCTTATACGCCATCAAGATCGTCTAGATCGCCGGAAGGAAGAAAGGGGAGGAAGAAATGACGACAGATGACCTCTGGAGTCCTATATATCATTATGATTAGCGCACGCTAAGGTATGTGTAGCGTGCGCTATCGGCCTCAAAAATGCACCAGAACCCTCTGCCAGACATCGTTAGCGCGCGCTAATACATGCGTTTAGCGTGCGCTAATTATACACTGTGCAGTCTTTGGTATTTCGACCACAACTCCTTCGTCCGAACTCCGATTGACTCACCGTTTGAACCATTGGAAAGCTAACTTGATGCTCTATCATACTGAAAAGATTCAGAAATTTTGGAATTTCCAAGAATCGATGGTGATTTTACAAAGTCGAACTAATACGTCGATTAATCCGAAACAATATCAAAACTTGCTCGAATGACGAAATGTGCTGAACAAACCATGTCTGAAATGTGTCAATGAACACAAGCAAGTCACTAGAATCGAAAAATATAGAAATAGAAAGTATGGGTATTACATTCTACCCCACTAAAAAGAAGTTTCGTCCCGAAACTTAAAACATAAAACGATCAATGTAAAACAATCTCAGATAACACACTGTCATACAACGGCTTGCAACGAATCACATGCAGCACGTGGCTGCTAACATCCACATCGCCATTTCAGAATGATAACAAAACACATGGACAAAAATCAGTATGGTTGAACAACCCAAACAGGTACATCAATCAAAACGTGAGTTAATCGCTGAACAAATACGGAATTCCACAACACGAGGATTGGAAGATCGAAAACGAAGTTAATTTCCCGAACTTAAGGAAATTACGAAGTGGTCTGAATGCTCAAAAATCATGATACGAGATCAACGAATACCGGACAACAAACGATCGAACAACAACGATCGATACATCAACAGTCGAACAATTATATCCGAATCATAACGAATAACAGAAATCGAATAGCATCCCTGAAGTCCACAGCACGAATCAAGACAATATATGATCCGATAAAAACGACATGATATACATTTTCATAAGATTCACAGGAGCGGAGCCGAATTTAGAAAAGTCACAACGACAAACGGATTAACCCGAAACAATACTGCAACTCATTCGAACAACAAAAAGTGATGAGTAGAACAAGTCCAGAAAATATCGACGAACACAAACGAGTCGATAGAGTCGAACAAAACGAAAGCGAAAAAAAAAATATGGGTATTACACCATATCACCTATAACAGAGGTTTCGTCCCCGAAACCTAAACAACAAGAACGAAGTGTTAGAATAGCAACCTTCCTGGAAACCTTCTCTTGGTCCCGCATCTGATCTCCATGACTGTCTGTACCGCGGTCACGACCGCACCCTTTGCCCCTCGGAATATTAAGTGGATACTCACTCAATACAATGGTACATCATCACAAAATAATATACCAAATTGCCAACTCGGCTTTACATATCACATAAGACAACTAATAGCAACTCGATAAGAAGATCCACGAGGTATCCTTTTACATGATATCCTTTGAAAATACTTGGATTTGCATGTTTATTCAAAATAAAACTTTGAGAGTATTTTTGGTACCTCGGGCTTTTTGTCAAAACTTGTAAACAAAAGACTTTAACCGTCTCCTTTTGGAATTATTTGCAAAATAATATATCCTTGCAACTGCCACTATTAAAATAACCATGCCACTACACATCATCATCACCGTTAATAACAAACAAGGTAACCACGCAAGATCCTCAAACCATTCGTACAAGCACTAAATATTCCCACCAATCATCAATCATTTTGGGGTGATTCAAGATCACGCACGATAAGCGCTCAAGATAGAAAATTTTTCTAAATCCGAGTTTGAAGTTTAAATCGAGTAAGATCCTTCATCTTTCACAATATATTTTTGAAAATAAAAATTGTATTGGTTTTTGAAAATAAAAATTTTGATATTGTGAAAGATTTCAAAATCATGTACTCGAATCATTTGAAAATACAACGATCGTCAAAAATCATTTTTGAAAATCTTCTCAACACTACACAATAATCAACGACGGTAACATTTTACAAAATGTTCAAAGATACTTTAAAACGACTCTTTTAATACCGTCGGGGTTCCTTTAGGAAATTCAAGGTCGGCTCGCCAATTTTAAACGATTTTCAAAGTCCACACGAAGCCGCCGATTAAGCGAACCGTCAAAACTTTATGAAATTTAATTTTCCACAACTTGCTCAAGTTTATAACATTTTCAGAAAAGCGTTTTCGAATACACACACAATGTACATAATTTACCATTTTATCAAAATACGATCCATTACCATCAAATCCAATCACACGTCAACATCATATATCTACAGAATTACAGTATCGCACAAGCAACCGTCAAAAGATAATTAACATCTAAAATCAAATACAACCTCTCGATGCGAGGACTCTCACAACAAGTGCATTTAGGACGACTTAATGTTCACACCACCAACTTAATCACAATTTTGAGCATTATTGACCAAATAATAATGCCAACATCACTACATACCCCCGAACCGACGATCATGAAATCAAAAAGTCGAAAGCAAGAGCCACGTTTCGAGTAAATTTTTGGTAGACCTCATTTGAGTCTTTAAAATCAAATTTTGAAAACTTGCAATGCAAGATGAAAATAAAATATAAGTAGTTAAGTTCTAAAAAAAAGTCCGGTCTCGAGGTCATCATACAAAATCAAATTTTTTTCCTTTCTTGAAGGATGTTTTAAAAAAAAATTTACGTGACTCTTCAAAAATAACTAAACTTTGAAATATCACATTGACAAACTTTCCTTGCGGAAACACACCAAGCCGTATCTAAGAAACGATTCACACAATATATATACACATTTATACACCGATATCACTTTTCATTCCAGTACAACACAAGAATCAACAAACATGGATTGCATATTCACAATTCACATTTAAACTCCACATAATAACACATAATCACACAAGCACGTATAACACGAGAGCAACAAAGTAGGGAGACTTACATCCACAGATCGCACGAAGATGATGGCTGCACCTCGATACTAATCACGACCGACACCTCATATGACGCGTCGCGACACGACTCAGTCAGAAAAAATCTGACAAGACAAGACAAGACAAGGCCCGACAACACACAACTCGACCCGAGAGCCTAGGTTTCCGCAACCTAAGCTCTGATACCATATTCTGTAACACCCCCAAACCGTTTGGAAATATTACAGCGCCGCAGACCCTCTCCGTGAGGATCTACCAGGCTAAAAACAGAAAACACAACAACACAATACATACCGACATGGGTAATTAACAGACCATTAGACCGATTTGGTCTTTTACCACAACCTACACATCAACCATACATTACTCTTTCTCGTAGCTCATACCCACGTGGGGGTTAACATAAATCAACGTTCCCACATAGGGGAAAATAAACACAACGGAAGGACAAAACCAGACATCACCAAATACCCAACACCGGTCTTCATGTGATTAGTATCGCCGTCTTCCATCATTATTCGTAACGATCCTGTGAATTGCTCCCCAAAGAACTCCGCAAGTACTGGATGCAAACAGACATCCACCCCGAATACTCGGGGTTAGCAAAACTCCACTGTTTTGCTAGTGCAAGTATAAATACAAAGACGAGCCATACATATCATACTCCAAGAACATAGAAATCGTGAATATACTTCCCAAGATAATTCGCTTGATCAAAACAGTTTGAATTATGAAAGATAGGAATAAAACCATTTTATATCTTACAAAACATTTTACGATCTCGGGAGTTTTGAAAGCATTTGGGGTTTAAGAATTTTCAAGCCTTTCGAAACACTTAGGGACACAAATTCCAAAATCATTTATTTCAAAATACGATTCCGATAACAAAATACGGGGTCTACAACCCAATCATAACATTCTAACCACAAGCACGGGGGTCCGTGAATCAACTTATTCACATCACATACTCACAAGAATAACCCGACATAAACTACACCATGTCAAACATTACCATGACAAGTCTCACAGAACGACAACAGAGAGCACAACTTTGCAACTTGACCATACGGCCAAACTCAACACACCATAGAGCTACAATACACAGAGCAACCACAGGACTCACGTACCCTTACCAAATTATCACAGTCAAGGGACAAATCACACACAACACATTTACTGGTGCCATTCCACTAAGTACGATAACATTTGGATCGCCATTCTAATCGACGAAATATGCGCCAAAAATCACGGTTCTCAACAAAACATTTCAAAGTTAACCGTTGGTACGAGACTCACGGCCGCCGCATTCGCAGAGCCCCGTCGGACATCCCTGGGTGGTTAACCCTAGTTCGCGATACGCACACACACGGCAATACGTATCCCTAGAGGCCCCGTCAGACCGTCCCTAGGTGAACATACACATATCATCCACAACGCAACGGAAAGCCATAATTCGAATACTAGAATATGCATACAAATGCTAGGTACTTCGCTAGAATGGCCACTTTAGTCGACGTATACTCACGACTAATGTCACACCACCACAAGCAGTTACCAGTACCAAACAACACCAAGCGCCACAACCTCCTTACGAAGGAATAACAACTAATATCACACAACGTCACATATTTACCGAACATTTACACACATCAATACACAATCCTCGACAAATAATTTCGGTCTACTAACATCACTAAATATTATTGTAACATCACCAAACATATGCAACCAACACACATATACCGAAAACACATTTGTTTACGAAGTATACGAGTTATCTTTTGAAAGACAACATTTATTGAGAACATACCGATCCTTTTTAAAGTTCATTTAAACATTGCTCATAAAATCATTTATCAATGATTCCGTCTACGAAACATGAAAAGTATGGGCAAGATACTTGCCTCGATACCACAAGCGATGAAACGATTTAACGGAAATGGTCGGGTATCCTCAAACCTCCAAGAACGAACAAGAACTCGACAACCTTAAAACTACGAAAATAACATCACCACGAATCAATAAAGCTAAACGGAATTCGAATCAACTCGAAAAACAACATGGATCCGAGGGTTACTTCAAGACAAATCGAGAATCAAGTTACTGGTGAAAAAAATTGATAAATGAGTCACAAAATCCGAAGACCATGATCAATACAACAAGAATACCAAGAACAATTCATCAATCTCGGACAAAATCAACGAATCATGAAGAAAACTCCCAAAATACCCAAAATTAGGGTTCTAAGAATTTTACCTTGATTAAAATGGGGAAAGATGTTGGGATGTTGTTAAATCCATACTAGAAACTCAAAGATGTTGATGGGTGATGATATCTGGCCAAAATCCATGCTTATACGCCCTCAAGATCGTCTAGATCGCCGGAAGGAAGAAAGGGGAGGAAGAAATGACGAAAGTTGACCTCTGGAGTCCTATATATACTGTTAACAGTTAGCGCACGCTAAGGTATGTGTAGCGTGCGCTATCGGCCTCAAAAATGCACCAGAACCCTCTGCCAGACATCGTTAGCGCGCGCTAATACATGCGTTTAGCGTGCGCTAATTATACACTGTGCAGTCTTTGGTATTTCGACCACAACTCCTTCGTCCGGACTCCGATTGACTCACCGTTTGAACCATTGGGAAGATAACTTGATGATCTATCATACTAAAAAGATTCAGAACTTTTGGAATTTCCAAGAATCGATGGTGATTTTACAAATTCGAACTAATACGTCGATTAATCCGAAACAATATCAAAACTTGCTTGAATGACGAAATGTGCTGAACAAACCATGTCTGAAATGTGTCAATGAACACAAGCAAGTCACTAGAATCGAAAAATATAGAAATAGAAAGTATGGGTATTACACTTGAAAAATGGGAATCCTTTCTCGGCCGAGCGAGAGATAAATTGGCTCAGCCCTGCTATCCTTCCTGTCAGTATCTGGATATCCTTGATATTTTTTGGAGGGCTCATTTGCAATACTGCTTTTACTTTCCCCGGGTTGATTCAATTCCTTGCTCCGTGACCACATACCCTAAAAACTTCCTCGATTTCACCCCAAAAGAACATTTTGATGGATTGAGCTTCATCCCGTATGTGTGCATATTTTCAAATGTTTCTTCTAGATCTCTTATATGCTCCCCTGCTTTTACACTTTTTATCAGCATGCCATCCACATAGACCTCCATATTTCTACCAATTTGGGATTTAAAGATTCTATCGACCATCCTTTGATATGTGGCTCCCGCGTTTTTTAACCCAAAAGGCATGCGTACGTAATAGAAGGTTCCTTTTGACACCACGAAGCTGACTCTCTTTCTATCTTCGGGTGCTAGGGGAATTTGATGATATCCCTGAGAGGCACCCATCATGCTGAGCAATTCGCATGCCGAGGTTGAGTCGACCAGTTGATCTATGCGGGATAATGGATAGTGATCTTTGGGCATGCCTTGTTTAAGTCTCGAAAATCCATGCACATTCTCCATTTTCTTGGCTTTTTCCTACCATGACAACATTGAATAGTCACTCCGGGAAGTGTATTTCCGTTCTGTGTCCATCTCGGAGGAGTTTGTCAACCTCTTCTCCAATGATTCCATCCATCTCGGGTCCAAAGTGGCTCCTCTTCTGCTTCACCGGCCTTACAGTTGGGTCGATGTTTAATCTGTGCTCGACAACTGTTGGACTTATCCCTACCAAGTCTTCGGCCGCAAATGCGAAGATGTCCACAAATTTCCTTAACAAGTGAATCAGACTTTCTCTTAGCCCATTATCCAGCTGACTTCCCACGCGAGTTTTTGTTTCTGGCTTTCCTGGGACTAATTCTATCTCCATTAACTCTTTAATAGGCTTGACACCCTCATCCTGAGCTTCCTATGCCGCTTTTAACTTCTTATCCCTTTTTTCGCTCTGGATCCAAGCCTCTTAGCTCGGGCATTCTTTTATTGTTTTGCACCCCATGTTTCACTGTTGTCTGGTAGCAAGACCGGGAAACAAACTGAACTCCAGCTACCTCCCCTACCTCACTTCCCATAGGGAATTTCACTTTCATGTGGGAAGTAGATGCTACTGCCTCAAATCTATTGAGCCCGGGGTGCCCCAAAATGGCGTTATAGGACGATTTAGTGTCGACTACTAAAAACCTGAGTGTCTTAACTTTCTGGTGAGGTACCCGGCCTAATGCCACCGGAAGCACCATCTCTCCTACTACTTGTACCTCAGTCATGCAAAACCCGTAAAGTGTCGTATCCACCTTTCTCAATTCCACCTCGAGGTTCATTTGTTTGAAACAGTCGTAAAATAGTATATCCACCGAGCTTCCTGTATCAATAAAGACCCTTTGTACGTCATAAGTAGCAATCTCTGCTGTGATGACAAGTGCGTCATTATGGGGCGCGTGTATCCCGTTATAGTCTGTAGGACTAAATTGGATGACGGGCAATCTCTGTTGGTTCCTCCTTCTCCTTCCCCGGGCTTTTCTTGTGATTCTTCCATGTGTTTATCGACTTCTTCGACGTTGATGTATTTGGAACATCGATCTAGGACCTCGTCATATGTTCGGGTCGGCTTTTTAGCGAGAGATGTACGAAGTAGTCCTGGCTGTAATCCTTGCGTCAGGGCACTCACTTTCACTTCTTAGACGACGAGGGTATCTCTAGACATGCTTTTGTGAACCGAATTACATAAGTTCTCAACGCCTCTCCAGAGTATTGCTTGATACTGAATAAAGACATGAATGTTTTCTGGTGTGCTCTAGCGCTTGCGAAGTGGGTTAGAGACGCCGATCTGAAAGCTTTGAAGCTGGTAATCATCCCTGGTGGTATCTGGTGGAACCAATACTGAGCTGATTATGTCAACGTAGCCAAAAACTCTCTGCAGCTCATGGGGTCCGAATATCGGTGTAGTACCGCCATGTTTTCGAACAGATATAAATGTCGGGTAGGGTCCGAACGCCCATCGTAAGTAAAAGTGACCGCCCTTAACCCATACGGTAGTTGTAACGCCCCAAAATTTACCGGAATGCTACAGTGCCGTGAATCCCATGTGGGATCCACAAGGCAAGTTTTAATGAGTTTAAAAATTCTCCATAAAATAATTTGTGTGGAAGTAGCTCCATGATAATATAAATACGAAACGAAATACTAAAAAAAACAAGTCCGCATATACGGTTATTACATAACGTCGAATGTTTTCAGAATTCAATTTAAGAAACAAAATAACAAGGCTTCTCCCCCACACTGCTCAAGCCTGACCGGAACCTTTGGGAACGTCCTGCACATATTCAACAAATTTGCCTGACACGGCGAATCGTGCCAGCCAACCTAGGTCACATAATACGAACAAAATTCATTGATAGAATCAGATAAATCCGCAATACAACATTATTATTATTCGGTATGGCAATAGATCACAGAATACTCAACATCATCTCTTCTATCAGCACATAAACTCCCAAGGTCGCAACCAAGGGTCATGGAAGCATCTACACAGGAATAATCCGGACGTGGGTACCATTCAAGTTTTATCCCTCAACACAGTTCCGTACGGTATATCAACATATAAACTCCCAGGGTCGCAACCAAGGGTCACGGAAGTATCTACTCAGGAATACTCCGGACATGATAACGAACACAATTCCATAGACAGTGACACACATTAAATCTTGGAATTTAATATAACATAGTCCGAGCAAGGGTTCACTTGCCTCAATTCCGACGAGGTAATTCCCTTCTTGCGATAATAGATCGAACGACCACTATTGATCGAGAGCTCTACCTAATTACATTTTCGCGATTAATACCTCGTAAACATGACGAATAACAATGATTTCCCCCCCTTCCTGCTTGAGTTCTTATCCTACTTCAATTTCTAACGTTTGGACCATGATTCTACGATTGATAATAGGGCGAACTACTTACAATTCTCAATTATGGGATTATCAATGTATCACAACATTATAACCACAATACTCCTTACAATATTCATCCAAGACGACTATACTACAACCAAAATTATCCATTTGCTAATCACTAGTTCAAATTTTCCAACTTCAAGGTGGAATGGTCGAGCACAATTCTAGCATAATCCTTGTTTACGATTGTTCATCTAATTCAGTATTGATAACTAATTCACCTTAACAATTTCAATGAGTTCAACAAACGATAATCGAATCAACTCAACACACAATCTATTACATAACTAACACAATAGCATCAGCAACATAGGTTTACTCCTAAGGTTACAATTCAATATATAATTTTCACAACGATATATATACGAATTGCTAGTCCGAGATAGGATTTTGTTTAACGATTATGATTAATGTTAGTTTTCAACGGTTTGATTATTATCAAGAGTTCTAAACTACCCAAACACCCGAAATCATAACTATCAACACCGAAATGGATTCAAAGGTTTGATAAGCTCACCTTACTTAACGAGGGACGAGGAAGAACAACAAGGGACGATGAAGAACGGGAGTACAACACCTTCAAAGCCTTCTCCGGAGCTTGATCAACCCACTCTACTAGGATAACACTCGTCTAGGGAGGCTAAAATCCGATTAGGGAGGCTGGAGGATGATATATGAGAGAGAGGAAATGTTTTCGGATCGTAAGAAATGAAAGGGAAGATGTCATTATATAACACCTGGATGGCTTTACGTACGTTAGGCCTCATGGTTTACATACGTAAAGCCTATTACGTACGTTATCTCTAAAAGGTTAATGTACATAAGGTAATCTCAGAACCTACTGCCCGAAATAACACTGGTCATTACGTACGTAATGGTATAGTAGCGTACGTAAAATTCCACACGTAACATACGTAATGTTGGCTTATTAACGTACGTTAACACTAGTTGACTTGCTTGTCGCTATCGCGCCGAAAGTTGTCCAGACCACGCGGGATCAAGATTCTCGTCCGAAGACTGAAGACTGCGTTATGTACGTAAGGCCTAAGCCTTAACATACGTAATGCGATAGTACTTAGCGTACGCAATGTTCTGCGAATAACGTATGTAAGGTTTGTTTAATTCACTAAGTTATTATCACATTTAATCCTTATAACGCGACTTCCCTTTAGACTCGTCCAGCAATTTCTCGAGGAACAAGACATTGGCCACCGTCATATTCGCACCGATAATTGCTCAACGACATCAAGGTATGTCACCGACATATCATCAACATCATACAATTACACCACAAAAACAAATAAGTGCGGACAATCTTTTATACGTGGCAATACGGTCTAAACATAACGTATAAAAGTACAAGCATTGCGATGGAGCACATTATTAATCATAAAAAACGAGGTACATAATATTAAACAGCATGGAATACTCGTGGTATTACAGGAGTTCGGCCTGCAGTATCTTTTCCGAGAAGGGATGGCCTAGATGGCCTTCTGACCCCTTCCCTGCGACATTTTGTCGTAATTCCTCTAGCTCGTCCTGCATACTGGATATAAGGGGATCCAGTGCTCTTTCTTGTTTAGATCGTTCCCACGTCCTTGGATGGCTTTCCCCATGTTCTTCCTGCTAACTGATTTCATCTGGTCTTCCGAGAGGAAGGGTATTATTTTTCGCGGCATTTTTTATTTTTCGACCTCCCAGCTCTTCTGGATTGCACTAGCGATTATGCCGGCTGGTGGCTCCATCGTCAAGGTGATTGTGCTGGGTGCAACTTCTTATCCAGGGGTGATGGGTGTTTTTTCTGGAATTGATTCCCCACCCGCAACCGCTAGTTGCTCCTCCAAATTTCTGGGCACTAGTTCTCCGATTTTCTTCTGGACTGTCTCTTCCGCCATTGTTAATCTCACCTCTCAACTCTGGTGTGACTCGATGTCACCTTTCCCACAGACGGCGCCACTTGATGGAACCGAGCTGATCGGTCACCAAGAACCGAGTTAATCTCAGAAGTTTATCTAAGAAAACCCAAATATGTGAAGTGTTTCTCTCTCTAAATGTTTCTGATTTTTTTAGCCTATGGAGGAAAGTCTTCTCCCTTATTTATAGAACGGATGAGCAGCCTCTCCTTGAAACCCTTTTCCTAGTTTTAGGAGAAATCCCTGATATTCGGGGATTCGAGCTGCGGCCACCAATCCTTGGATATCTGGGATTTCGGCTGCAGCTATCAATCACTGGATTTCTGGGATTTTGTCAGATAGGTAAAATCCCAGCCTTTCAGGATTTTATCTTTATGAGCCCGGACCCTTCCCAGCTCGGGGTAGGGTCATGTAGGTCGGACTCTTTCATGAGGGGACTCCCTTTGTCGGGACATTCCTTTCTTGACAAGAGGTCGGTAGGTCTGTTAGTCTTCGCTGATATTCGTATAATGTCTACCGAGCTCGGGATAATGTCAGTCAGGTCGGACTCCTTTTGTCAGGGCCTCCTTTTTTGCCAAGAGGTTCGGTCGGTCTGCCAGTTCCTGGGCTCCTTAGACCGGGTTTTTGGGAGGTTACATTTATCGTCCTATCATATGCCTTAGGAAAAAAAAATTAAAAATTAGTTATGTTCGACGTTCCTTGCGTAACTGGTAGAAAAAAAGAGGCAAAAAATAAAAAATTACATATATTCGACGTTCCTTGCATAACTGACAGAAAAAAAGAGGCAAAATCGGCTTGGACCGGACCTCATTTACCGAAAAAAATTATCGTAAAAGGCTTCTTTTTTTATTTTACCTCGGACCTCAAATCGGCTTGGACCGACTCTGGTGATGAGCTCAACCGAGAAAATACTGACAGCAGAATCAAACTCGACTACTGACATAGTCCACTAACTCAGACTACTGATGATGCCACCTTTGATAGACCACATATGGAGCAGTGACTCTGCTAGTGATGCAACATCATGCAACATCAATACTACTCGGACAATATATTTTCTATTAAGAAACTATATTTTGAAGTTCGATTAGGGTAATCGACACTGTGTAATTCTTTTAGCACGCCATTTTTCCCTGGCGAGAGGCGCCAGAGGTAGACAGCAACAGTTGTTTTGGCCATCACAAGGTTCACAAACTAATAAATTTTGGAAAAATTACTCTCTACTATTCAGTTCATCTCTTTCCGTCGTTAACCCAAAGTTATGAAAGGCTCTTGGATCAACTACCGCAAAGCTCCGCTGGTAATTTCGCAGACCTTCTGAAATTTTAGTTGTGCAATTCTTTATTCACCAAGAGCTTCCGTAAATTGGAGATACCTAGGTTTTTAGTCGGTCGACCGCCAATTCTCAATGCGCACGCAGTAGCTAAATCCATATGGTACTTGCGTTTCTCTTTGAATTAGAAATGGGGTTTACAGTTCTGCAGACCGGGAACTCTATGATGGCCAGCTTATTTACTAAAATATTTGTATTTTGGTGGGTTCTGTGTTAATGAAACGAAATAGAAGTTAAAATCATTAATTAATGGGAAATGGTTTCCCGTTACCCTCAGTTGTATTGGTCTCTTAATTACCAATCATTGATTAATTTTCATGTCAAGAATGAAGTAACCATGAAAAATCACGTTCTAACGTAGAAGATAAAAGGGATAAAAGTTTTACAGGCATAATTAATTTTTCTGCTATAGCCTGTACTTCACTTTGTCTGCCTATGGTTCCTTTGATTTTTGCCTGTCATTTCCGCATTTGCGGGTCCTCCTCAATCATCATGTCTTTCACGATGCTGGACTAAGATTTGAGTACATAGTCATTGAAGCAGTTCTGAAGCATCTTATGATGCTTCAGCAGTGAAACAGAGGGGAGTGGTTGAGGAGATCAAGAGTTAGGAATAGATAATGGATAAAGATTCCGGAACATTTAACTTTGTGATACCCCCGCCCCCTCCAAGAAAAAAGAAGAAAAGAAATAATAAATAATAAAGGAAAAAATATGTCAGTTAGTTGTTTCACTTCCATAAATGCAAAACATTATTAAAACTCGGGCATCATTAGGAATTGAAGAATGTTCTCAACATGGAGTTTCTTATCCTTCAGGGTCCATATTGAGTTAATGATTGGAGTCTCAGTTGAAGCATTCGAGCAGTTTGCTTACAGCAAGCATGGATCAGAAAATGAACGTGTACATTTGGGACATGGATGAGACTCTTATTTTACTCAAGTCTTTACTAAGTGGGACATATGCCGGGGCTTTTAATGGTCTTAAGGATGTGGAAAATGGTGTGAAAATTGGCAAACTTTGGGAGAATCATATTCTTCAAGTGTGCGACCTACATTTCTTTTACACACAGGTACTTTGTTATCTTTCCTTTCTTTCTTCGTTTATTTCCTTATTTTTATTTCTACTTCTATTTTTGTTTTCGAGTTTTTGGCTCTTGTTTTGTGCTTTGATGCAATTCTGAAATTTGGCTAACATATTTGATGATTTTAGATTGAAAATTTTAACCAATCATATCTTGATGTCTTGAACGAATATGATGACGGTCTAGACCTCTCTGATTACAACTTCCGTGAAGATGGTTTTGGTCTCCCACTTGATGCTCTTAATAAACGTAAACTAGCATATCGCTACCGGGTTATAGCTGAGAATTATCATAAGGTGCTTTTTCTTTATCCATATCTTCAGTATATTATTGATCTTTGTTGATGCACTGAACACATAATCATTGGTAGCATTGGGTTGATAAATAATAAAGTTATTGATTTTTTCAGTTTTGGAATTATATGTATCTTGACAATTTGGTACCCCGCATTTGCAATTGATCAATTCAATACCCAAACTTCTTATATTGTACAAGTTGGTAGTACTTCTTTCTGCTTGAAAGGAAAGAACAAACTTCCAAGGAAAGCCTTTATATTCATCTTTCCAAGTTGAATTAGGTTCCAACTATTTTCTCCTATCATCATTCTCCGACATTAAAGAGTGTTGGGCTGTAAAACAATGTCACGTTCAAAAGATGAATGTCGCAGAGATGCGTATGCTACGATTGATGTGTGGTCATACAAAAAAGGATCGGCTCAGAAATGAGGTGATGAGAGAGAAGGTAAGAGTTGCGTCTATAGAAGACAAGATGATGGAGAATCGATTATGATGGTTTGATCATGTGAGAAGAAGACCTATTGATGCCCCAGTGAGGAGGCTAGAAAGTTGGGGAACAAGTAATGTTGTGAAAGGTAGAGGAAGACCCAAGAAAACTTGGATAAAGATGATTGAAAATGATATGCGGTTTCTTGGAATTGGAGAAAGTATGGCGATGGAGAGGCAAATGTGGCGGGAAAGAATACGGATGGTGGATGGAGTCTGATTCTTTTTTTTTTTTTTAATTCCTATTTTCTTTTATTTCATGTTATCTTTTAATTTATTTTTCAGGATTTTTTTTTTTTTTTACATTCATTCTCTTTTTTTATTTGCTTTTTTCTCTACTTTTTCCCTCTTTTTTCCTTTTATGTTATTTATGTAACGATTATTGACGGTTTCAAAGTTTGATTCATGTTAGCCGACCCCAAATCATTTTGGGACTAAGGCTTAAATGTTGTTGTTGTTGTTGTTGTTGTTGTTGTTGTTGTTGTTGTTGTTGTTGTTGTATCATTCTCCGACATTACCCCAATGCCTCAACGGCAAACGCAAAAAGCGGGGTAAGGGGGGATCGGGTGTACACAGCCTTACCCCTGTCTTAACATAGAGAGGCTGTTTCCGGATGATCCAAAATGAAACTTGCATCAAGAATTGCATAGAATGACTAGTACTTCATGAGAAAAAGAAGTGTAGCCAGTTTAGTGAGTCATTTTGTTTTATTCCATTATAATCCAAAGTTTGATTCATGTTAGCCGACCCCAAATCATTTTGGGACTAAGGCTTAGATGTTGTTGTTGTTGTATCATTCTCTGATACAATTTGTTAGACATTTAAGCTAGTGAGCCCTATCTTAACCCAAAACCATGGTCAAAGGTAAAGGTTTGGCTCCCACTTATATACCCTTCGACACTTTCATGTGGAATCGATGTGGGATATCATAACAATAATTTACACTAGCTTGATCATAGAGTTCCAATATACCTATGACCACATGTCATGACAATTGAATAGAAGAGTGATTATAATCTATAGTTTTCTTTTCACGATCGAAATCCTTCTGTATTTGCAGGGATTGCGTAATATTCTCAATCAAGATGTCATCAAATTGTGGGATAGTCTCTATGATTTGACTGACACCTACACGGAGAAATGGCTTTCTTCAGGTGACTTGTTTTGTCTGTTTGATATTTCATCACCATGCCAAGTTCCTGAACACGAATGACCGTGTAAATTGGTCCCATCTCTTCGGGCTGTTTTTTTAATGTTTCCCCAAGTTCATGTAAATCATTAGGCTTATCATGTAAACACTGTTGTATTATTCTTGTTCTGATGTTCATTGGGTCAATATATGACGTTCAAATGATTTTACCAATGTTAAACTTTTTTCTTATTTTCTATTTTATTTGTTACTAGTCCTTTCCCACTCCTTTAACCCTTGGAGAAGAAAAATTGTTTTTATTATTTTGTATCCCAAAAACATAGGAAGTCTGGGGAAATAATAACATACTCCTTAATTTGTTTTTTGTTTTCTAACTGATACAGCTAGGGCCTGCTTGGAGCAGTGTGCGGGTCAGAGAAGAGATATGACCTCCTCTATAAGTTTGGATCACGCTAGAGGTGGCGAGTTTGAGCATGTTAATGTTTTGGTTACATCTGGACCTCTTGTACCCAGCTTGGTCAAATGCCTTTTCTTTCGACTCAATAATATGTTTACTTGCAATAATGGTGAGTTAATGTCTCGGCTCAGAAAATAGCCATTAGTTGTCTTCCCTAGTAGATAATCTCTTTTTTTTCTTTCAAGTTGAACATTTGTTTCAGGTTTGGAGAAATCCGGTTCTGTTTTAACATGGGTTCAGGAATCAGGATGCTTTTGGTTTCACAACCTTACAAAATTAGATATTAACACCAGTGTTGTTACGGCGGTCGACTAGTCGCGACTAGTCGTCGACTAGTCGACCAGGCGGTGGAGGATCGGTGCCGTGCCACTCCGACTCGCCTTATGTAAATATGTCGCCCGACTTGGACGACATGGGTCGCCTAGTCGACGACTTGGGTCGACTGCAACGACTCGGGTCCGACTTGGACCCGAGGCAGAATATTTAAAAAAAATCGTCAACCTCAAACCTAATTGCAAAACGAGTCAGCCGACTGAAGAAATCTCCACTTCGGTCCCGTCGAAAAAAGGCCGAAAGACCAAGAGCGTGATGGCGACCATCGTGACCACCGCCGTCTGTCGATTTCCTCGACTTGGAGAATCCTCTACTTTTCTTTCTTCTTCTTCTTCTTTCTTTTTTATTTCTTCCGATTTCCGATTTCCGATTTCCAGTTTCCAATTTCCGATATTTTCTTCGGCTGATTTCTGATTCCCCTTTGAAACTGCACGCCGATTTGATTTTGCTGTACCTCTCCCTTTGAAACTTCGGCCGATATGGATATATGTTATATATTATATATGTGTATGTATTATATATATTGAATATATATATATAGATATATAGTATACATAATATATAATATATAATGCATATCAGTATATCAGTAAATAATATATAATATAAATCAGTATATTTAGTATACATAATATATAATATATAATATATAATTAGCCGACTAGCCTCGACTAGTCTACGACTCGCCATGCTCGACTCGACTCGACTTACCGCCGTAACAACCATGATTAATACAAATAAACAATGTTATGCCAAAACACACACACATAAGTTTGTGTAGAAAGTACGCGCACCGTGCGGCTAGTAGTCAATTTACCTGACTACGTCCGCTTAACTCGTTCGAGAGTTGGTGCTAATGCGACGCAATCACGCCGAGGCGTTTTAGTGGCACGGCAAAATTAAAGATGAAAATCGATTTGTATTAATGCAAGAACGATTACAATAGGCAACAACGATTACAAGCATACACAGATAGGAGGATCTCATCAAACTTGCTAATTCGTCCTACAACTCTTCAGTACACTCTTCCCCTCTATAACAGGCTTAGAAAAATAAAAGCTAATGACAAGACTAGATATTGAAAAGCTGAACAAGCACTAACTAGCTATTACAACATTACAAGGAAAATAAAGTAAAGCCCTACATTATAGATGATAACTTGAAGTGTGATGAGGCTCGACATCCAACAAAGCTCCAAATGGGCCCATGGACGGCCCGTGATCAGGTAATACTGCATGGGGTCGCGGGCACCTCGTTACAGCACTCCCCCCTGTGAGTTGGTGACGTCCCCGACGCCATAGATGTGAGATAAGCATCCAGTAGTGGTTGAAAAGCTTTAAGTGTTGTCGCCCTCTCCCAAGTGTTTTCCTCCATACTGCAGCCCTGCCACTTCACCAAATACTCTTTGTGTAGCTTCTTTCTCGGTCCTGCATCACGATGGTCGATAATAGCTTCGGCCACCCTCTTCCCCAAGTTGCGTAGTTTCAGTTGTGGACGGTTGGGAAGGTTGCGTGTGGCGTCATCTTTGTCGGCCTGATATGGCTTGAGTTGGCTGACATGAAAGACATTATGAACGCGCCACCATTGAGGTAACTCTAGCTTGTAGGCCACCTTTCCGACTCTTTTGAGGATGGTTAGTGGCCCAATATATTTTTGCATTAGCCGGGAGTCTCTCCCCCGTGTTGCCCTGGAGGAACTCTGGTTCGGGACCTTCACCATTACCTTGTCACCCACACAGTATTCAACAAAGCGGCGTTTAAGATCAGCATATTTTTTCATCTGCTTTTGAGCCTTCTCCAGATAGCCACGGGCCAAATCAAGGTTTTGTTCCCATTCAAGGGAAAATGTTTGCGCCGAAGTAGACATGGCGTTTTGTGGAACAGTGTCAATATTGTGCGGGATGAGTGGTTGCTGCCCATTACAAATTTCAAAAGCACTCTTATTGGTGGTAGAGCATTTTTGAGCATTGAAATACAGTTGAGCAACATCTAAAAGCTTCACCCAGTCCTTCTGATTAGTGCTCACAAAATGTCGAAGATATTCCTCCAACATTGAGTTAAATCTTTCAGTTTGGCCATCAAATTGTGGGTGAAAGATTGAGCTCATGTTCAACTTGGAGCCGAGTAGTTTAAAGAGCTCGGTCCAAAAGTTGCTAGTAAACCGGGGGTCTCGGTCACTAACAATGTCCCTCGGCAGTCCCCAATACTTAACAATATGCTTGAAGAAGAACTGAGCTGTCCCTTCCGCTGAAACTGTCTTGGGTGCCGCTATGAATGTAGCATATTTGGAGAACCGGTCTACCACAACAATAATGGCATCGAGATCCCCAACTTTTGGTAGACTGGTGATATAATCCATTGAAACACTTTCCCAAGCCCTGACGGGTATGAGTAGTGGTTCCAACAAGCCTGCCTTATTTTGTCGATCGGGTTTATTTGTTGGCACACCAAGCAGGTGCGGACAAACATCTCAATGTCGTCCCGCATTTGGGCCAATAGTAAGCTCGTTGAACTAAGGCCACAGTGCGCTTCTCTCCTGGGTGGCCCGCCCAGAGAGTGTTGTGACATTCCGCAATAATAGATTTCTTCATATTCCCGCCTAGAGGTACATAGAGACGTCTCCCCTTGGTCCATAAAAGACCATCCTCAAACCAAAATCGTCGTGTTGTACCCTGACGAACAAGATTCACCAAACATTGAGTCAATGTATCGGCTCCCATTAGTTCTCGTATTTGATCTTTTAATGGAGTGGTCACCTGACTCGAAGAAAGCGCTGCCAGCACTTGTAGAACAGCTAAGTTAGATCTGCGGCTCAGGGCGTCCGCCACCTGATTACTAGAACCGGCACGATACTCGATCACAAAGTTGAACGCGGAATAGTTCCTGCCATCTCGCTTGTTTCCCAGCGCTCACTGGGACAAAAAGTGACTAACGACAGTGTTGTCAGTTTTTACAATAAATGGCAACCCCAATAAGTAATGTCTCCAAAGTCGAAGGCAATGGACCATTGCTAAAAGCTCTTTCTCATGCACTGTGTAGCACCTCTCGACATCCTTAAGTTTCTTACTCTCGAAGGCAACATGATGGCCATCTGCACTAAAACTCCTCTCAGTGTAATATATGAAGCATCTGTCTCTGTCTCAACCACAAAGGGTTTGGATAAATCCGGTAGTGCGAGGACCGGGTCTGTTAGGATGGCCTTCTTTAAGTTGTCGGAGGCAATTTGGCATTCCGGCGACCATTCCCAAACTTCCGTCTTTCTTGTCAAATCGGTTAGGGGCTTTGCTATTCCGACATACCCCATCACAAATCTTCTATAGTAATTCGCCAACCCGAGAAATGACCGTACCTCATGTACATTGGTTGGTGGTTTCCATTCTTGAATTGCTCGTATTTTCTTTGGGTCCATGCGAATACTGTCACACTCAACGATATGACCCAAGAAACTGATCCGCTTCTGGGCAAATGAGCACTTCGACAGCTTAGCATAGAGTTCATGCTCACGAAGCCTAGTAAGAACCATTCTCAAATGTTCCACATGTTCAACCAAGGTTCGGCTATATATAACAATATCATCCAGGTATACCACGACAAACTCGTCCAAGAACCCTTGGAGAACTTGATTCATCAAGGTGCTGAAAGTTGCTGGGGCGTTTGTTAGGCCAAAGGGCATCTAAGAACACGAAGGCCCCATAACGTGTGACAATCGTCGTTTTTACTTCATCTCCCTCCTTGATGCGAACTTGCCAGTAACCTAATCTCAGATCGATCTTCGTGTAGTATTCCGCTCCACTAAGTCGGTCGAAGCAATCTGCTACGAGCGGAATAGGGTACACATTCTTCACCGTAATTTTATTTAGAGCACGATAATCACAACACAATCGCAAAGCTCCGTCAGACTTTTTCTGAAAGAGAACAGGAGCTCCATATGGTGATTTCGCCGGTTGGATCATACCACATTCCAACATCTCTTTTAACTGCTTTCTGAGCTCCACAAGCTCAGGTTGCGACATACGATAAGGGGCTCGGGCAGGAGGTTTTGTGCCCGACACCAACTCAATCTCATGATCGACCGCCCTCTTAGGTGGAAGCTTACGAGGCAGTTCACCAGGCATAACATCTTCAAGTTCATTTAGGAGGCGCTTAACAGCATTAGGGATAGGACCTGACAACTCCTCTATTTCATCGAATTGCAAGGCCCATAGGAAGGACGGTTCACCATGTCTATACCCCTTCTTGAATTGTAGTGCGGATAGGTTATTTTGCCCTTGGGATGCACTAATTGTTGGGATAATATGTGGTTTATCCCCCAAAACCAAGAGTGCATCAGCATACGGCATGACTAGGGTTTGAGTGTCCCGCATGTACTCGAGCCCGAGTATCAATTTGAAGTCATCAATTTCAACAACAGATAGGTCGGCCGTACCCTCGAAGGCTCCTATCTTAATTCGAACTGCCTTGGCAACTCCTGCTATCGGTTTTGCCGGAGAGTCGGCGGCTTTAACCCGACCCACTCCTTTTTCTAACAATAGTCCAAGTCTCCCCACTTCGGTGCTCGCCAGATAATTATGGGTGGCACCCGAGTCGATCATAGCACGAATACTTTTTCCATTAATTTTAACATCAACAAACATTAATCCCTTCTTTCTCTTATCGCGACCACTTGTCGTGAGTGTAGGTACTGGTTTTCTAGCTTTTGTCGGCACTCTTGCCTTAGCTGCCACCTGATGGGTTAACGAGTTGCACCATTGATTGATGGCCCCAAGGTTTTCCTCATCTTCCGATCTTCCTTCGTCATCTGGTACTTGCAACTCTTCTTTTGGTTGCGAACCCAATTCTGCAGCGCTTGTTAAGGCACTCAAAAGTTGCCTCTTCGGACAATTACTGAGAAAATGAGGCCCATCACATAGGAAACATTTAACGATTCGTTGGGAAGGGCCCTGCTGACCTTCTGTTACGATTCGTGCTCCATGTGAACTTCCTTGAGTATAGGTTTGCCGATCCCCTACACTCCGACTCAAGTTAGGTTTGAACGGTCTTGGCATTACACTTCGGGACGGTGCCATGTTTGTTGTTACTGGACGATCTTTTCGAGGTTCCGACGTGTAATCCATTAATCGTTCTGCCGCTCCCATGGCGGCACTGAGGTCTGTGACTTGTTGGCGCAGAAGCTCCGTACGTGCAAATGGTTTCAAACCTTCCAGGAACGTAAACAACCGGTCATTCTCCAACATATCGCTAATATGTAACATATGCGTCGAAAATGCCTTCACGTAATCTCGAATAAGACCGGTGTGCTTCAAATCTCGCAAGGCCCTTCTTGCATTATACTCAACATTCTCTGGGAAGAATTGTTGCCTGATGGCTTCTCGCAGTTGTTCCCACGTATCAATTCTTACTCGTTGAGCCTGAATGTCTGCATATTTTGTGCGCCACCACAATTTAGCGCCATTAGTCAGATACATTGTGGCGGTTGACACCTTTCTCGCCTCGTCCAAAACATTGGCGGCATGGAAGCATTGTTCCATGTCGAATAAGAAGTTCTCAACTTCCTTAGCATCTCGGGTTCCACTATAGGAACTTGGTTAGGGGATTCGAATTTTCGTAATAGGTTCTTGAGCAACATGGGGTGTGTTGCTCACAGCTCTTTGAAGCAATCTAATCTGGATACTCATTGCTTCCATCTCGTGTCTCATTTCTGCCGTATTGTTGGCTCCCATTGCTTCTGCAAGGGTTCGACAGACTTCTATGCATTCGCCCAACTGGGCTCGAAGGTCTTCATTCTCCGCCTCGAGGGTCTCGACCTTCTCCTCCAAGGTCTCCACAACATATTTCAATCTAGAGCAATATCAAACTGAGCTTTAGAGGCCTCGGCCTCTTTCTTCTTTCCGTCATCCTTTTTCTTGCCCTGCCTTCTAGGGACTTCCGTCTCGTTACCCGATTCCATATTTTCGACCTCAAGCTTGGTCTCCGATACCACCTTCCACGGGGCACTTACAGTTTGTGTAGAAAGTACGCGCACCGTGCGGCTAGTAGTCAATTTACCCGACTACATCCGCCTAACTCGTTCGAGAGTTGGTGCTAATGCGACGCAATCACGCCGAGGCGTTTTAGTGGCACAACAAAATTGGAGATGAAAATCGATTTGTATTAATGCAAGAACGATTACAATAGGCAACAACGATTACAAGCATACACTGATTGGAGGGTCTCAGCAAACTTGCTAATTCGTACTACAACTCTTCAGTACACTCTTCCCCCCTATAATAAGCTTAGAAAAATAAAAGCTAATGACAAGACTGGATATTGAAAAGCTGAACAAGCACTAACTAGCTATTACAACATTACAAGGAAAATAAAGTAAATCCCTACACTATAGATGATAAGTTGAAGTGTGATGAGGCTCGGCATCCAACAAAGCTCCAAGTGGGCCCATGGACGGCCCGTGATCAGGTAATACCGCATGGGGTCGCGGGCACCTCGTGACACATAGGGAGGGAGGGAGGGCGGGGGGAGGGAGGGAGCAAAAAAACTCGAATATGTTTTGAATTACTAAAAAAACACTTGCAGTTTTTAAATATGCAATGTTGCTCTAGAATCTTTTACCTATGCACTATTCAGAATCTGTTTTCTTTTTTAAATATGTGAATATTAGATTTCAAGTTGATTAAAATCCGCCTTGTTGTTCAGTCTACAGCTCGTTGGAAGTGGGCAAGCGCCAATGCTTCTCGTGGATCAAAGATCGCTTTAAAGGGCCGAATGTCAAATTCTGTGTTATTGGGGATGGCTGGGAAGAATGTGAGGCTGCCGAATATATGAGATGGCCTTTTGTCCAAATTGATCCACAGCCGAGCAGTATTCATCGCTTTCCAGGTCTCACCAATGCTGATTTAAGGCACTATTTCGCCATCGTGTATGGGGCAGATGGCGACAGTGAAGGATGTGTACGCCATGATGATATAAACTAAAGCATGTGAATGATCGCATCATTTTCCGGTTTATATGAAAAGAAACCCAAGCTCTAAATCAAAAAATGTTACTGTATCCCCTCAGAAAGTTTATAATGCGATTTGCGTGCGTATGTGTGTGACAAAAGTTTCAACTCTTCTTATCTTGCAACATGCGAGTTTCTTCGAAGCCCTACAGTGTATTGTTTGGTTTGTGTTTCCATCTTTCCTAAGAATGCAACTTAGCATAATCTCAAATATCCTGCCTACTGCTGGGAAATTAGTAGGGAAATGGGTTCCTGTGTTTGTTTTTTAGGAAATATGTCCGGGGATCCTTGGTATTCGGGGTCCGTGTGAGACCAGAGTTGGAACCAGGAAGTTGATCAAACATGGTCGGAGTTTGGTGCAGTCTCCAATTTTTTTTTTTCTCCGATTGTGGTTACAATTGAAGTGTTTTTTTAGTTCTGTAACTATGTCCCTAATTGTGATCATAATTTTTATAGTATTTTATTTATCACTCTTCTTATAAATATTTGTCTATAATTCTGTTTTACAACAAAAGTCAATTGAACTTCATTAGAGCATTTTTAGCAGGTTCTGTCCTTATTCCTGTAATACAGTGCTACATTATCATTTCTACAATATAAGGACCAGTTTTTATACTCCCTTCTTCCCCCATTTAACTGTAAGGGTTCACTTTTTTTTTTTTTTTTTTCAAAATAGATTTCTCATTTGAATATTATTTATTTTTATACCTAAATTATCCTTATTGAAATAAATTATTGTACCTTACAAAAAAACGCAACATTACCGTTAATTTCAACCCTTTTTGTCACAGTGTCATATTCGATCCATTATAACCTGATTTTTGATCCATTTTGCTATGGGATGTCATTGTTGACCCGTTTCACTTTGAGACGTTACCGTTGACTCATTTACGGGATGCTATTTTTGACCCGTTTGTCTTGGAACGCCATTTTTGACTCGTTTCAACACGAGACGTCATTTCCGACCCTTTTCGTCATAGAACATTATTTTGGAATTGTTCTACCATAGAACATTATTTTCGTCTCGCTCAGCACCGGGACGTCATTCTCAACCAGTTTCGCCATGGGTTGCCATTTTTCACGGATTTCGCGTGACGTCACAACTTGCTCTTGTTTTTTTTGCTTTTTTTGTGACTGTTTACTTCCCAGGATGTTATATTCGACTACTCCCATTTTGGGGCATTTTTTCGACTCGTTTTGCTCCGGAACATCATTTCGATTGTTTACGTCTCAAGATATAATTTTTGATCTGTTTTGCCTCGAAACGTTATTTCCGACCCGTTTCGTCTTGAGACGTCATTTTCGACCCGTTTTCGACTAGGGACGTTATTTTCATTCCGAGGCAAAAACAAGATTTCAACTGTAATATAGAATTCTCCTTTCTAGAACAATGTATTATAGTTCTAAAAATTACAAAATGTAATGACATGAAAAGAAAAAAAGGGACAATGGAGGAGGAGGAGAATAATGTGTATTTCATATAAGGGTCAAATGCCTTTATTTATAGGTATTCATATAGGGTTTTAGAGGTATAAAGGTTATTCATCAATACACCCCCCCTTGAATGACCTTTAATACACGCTGACTCGTTAAAACCTTGCTGGGAAGATCCAGTGAGAAAAAATCCGACCGAAGGAAAAAGAGTACAACTACTCCCACCGCTGTTAGGAAAAGTCCTAAGAAATACTTGAATTTGCTCCCCTTCATATCGATCATGTCGCCGCAGTAAAACCTCATGGGACAAAAAACTCAGCGATAATAAGAGTATAATTATATATATATATATATATATATATGTGTGTGTGTGTGTGTGTGAATGATCTAAGATTGATTGTAACTCCAGAAGAGATCCAATTGGCACTTGAATATTTGAGGAGATAATTTGAGATCGAAAAGTCTAAAATATCTAGAATATTTCTTGGATTAAAAATACTTGGAAAGTGTATTATTTGTATATCAACCATTTGTACTTAGAAGGTGAGCGATTTACACGAATGAAACACGTTCATCAAGATGATTGATCAGCCACTTGTTTTTTTTAAGAACACCTTTATACAAAATGACGATGAAGAGATTCACGGTCCGGAAGCACCACATCTCAGTGCAATTATTGCACTCGTATTACTAGTTCTACATAAACTAATATATAACCAAGGCTTAATTCATCATCTAATAGTCAATATTGAAAAAAAGTATTGGAAACTTCAACGCTATCTGTAAAAAAATTTGTTTATGGTTCTCTGCATTTATAATGCATTGAGAGTGCGTTGAAATAAGATTAATCACCCATTTGATCTGAAAGTATTGTGGGCTATAAAAAAAGAATGGAGTTTTTCAACTATTTGTATAAAGTCAATGCGGTGTTTAGTGAGAAGAAGATATGATGAAATATATTTTTTTCCCACTCGTGATCTACAAGTGAGGTGTGGATCAAGGGGAGTAAAGATATAAAATAATTTGTCTGGTCCAGAATTTTCATAAAATAAATAAATAATCGATTTGCAATTATAGCGGTATAAGTTGACGACTTAAACTTAATTGGGACTCCTAAAAAGCTCAATAGAACTGCCACTGAAAATCTATGAAGTAAGTCTTACTAGCAACATCTCCCGATCATTATGAAATTATTGCAACACATGAAGCAAGTTGAGAATGTATATGGTTGATGTGTTTAACCACAACGAATATGAAATCTCCAGGAGAGATGACATGTCTCACCAACCTATGAGTTCGAAATTGCAATTTGCACTAAGTATGATAGCTATGCTAATATGTGAAAGATTTTTGAAATGCCTGAAGCATATTCATATAAAAATACGCATTGCACTCTTTTTCCCTTTGTTGAGGTTTTATCCCATTGGATTTTCCTAATAAGGTTTTTAACGAGACAACTAGGATAGCGTATTAACACGAATATTGTATTTTTTCCCTCATTAGGATTTTTCCCACTGGGTTTTTCCTAATAAGTTTTTGATGAGACATATTCATCAAATAATGAGGATGTCGGAGAGATCAATTATTCATCAAGATATGAAATAAGGAGTGGTTGTACTCTTTTTTCCTTCGATCAAGTTTTTCCCGCAGGATTTTCTTGACAAGGTTTTGATGAAGCAACACATGGATACTCCTATAAGAATGATCTGTATGACGTTGAGTCATTAATATACATTTCTTTTGTCCAACAATATTGACTAAGATGGTTATTTCAAGTTCGACTGCACTATTTGAACTAATATAAAGACTCTTGCAATTTGAAGGAGTACAAATATTTGGATTTTGATATGCTCCAGGCATATCAAATCCTTCTAGGATTCCATGTATCCATAAGACAAATTTTTTTATGTACTTCCAATCTCACTCAATATCTATATATGATTCAATTCATGAGTGATCTTATAAAAAGAGATAATCATTGTAAGCAATTTTGACTACAACTCGTGCTTCATAACTCATGTTTGCATAAGTAAGGCTTAAGATTATTGGTAACTCTTCAAAAACTCCAATCATCATAATCATATAAGTATGAATATTAATCAATATCCAATAAACTATATTCAAGATGCTATTTTGGACTGCATGCCAAATAACAAAGTATTAAAACTAATCTAAATCATATTAGATTATTTTTTCCATTTTGACCAAATTTCATCTTTGAGATTAATCAACATTCCGACATTAATCAACCTAGATTATAATGATATTTATTTGTATCAAGTGCTATAGTTAAATCTATTGATATAGACTCCGTAGTCCATTGTAAAAAAATTCGTAGAACGTTCTATAATTTAATTCTCTTCAAGAGCGACGTCTTTAGGACGTTGAATTTTTTCATAATATTTATTTTTGATCTTCATAGATATATTATAATTTTCACCATTTAGGTGGGCTAGCCTTAAACTCAATTGTAGCACTTGCATGTGTATCCCAAGACATCAATTTCCAGCTGGATTTATTTAAAATCTTATGGCGTATATACATATGATTGATTGCAATTTCTGCACAATCGATAATCATTTGAACTTCAAGTTCATAATTTTTCAAATATTTTTTTTTGATCGGTTGATACATTCCTCCCCTAATATCGGGAATGATATTATCTTACAACATCAATCTTATTCATATCACTCATCAATACTTCAAGTAATGTCATAAAGGGGACCATACCCGATATTTCTTTTAATATTCAGTAGGAGCCATAAAGGGGTTGTGTACCCTGAGTTGCTTGTCGAAATTCAGAATAATGCACCTTTGCCGATATCAAATAATAAATTATTCAAATATGTAAACTTTAAGTTTACTTTGATGATGATTCTAATTCAATATAAGAATAAAGATAACTATGTCAACCCTAAATTCATTCTTGAATGAGTTTGTGACATAATCAATCTTTATTTTATTGAGTTTTTAATACGATAATCTACTTCAAGAGATATCAATAATATTATATCTTTAAACATCAAAAGATAGTAGTAGTTCCTCGTCCAGCGAGAAATATTATATCTTTTCAAGAGAATTTATTTTCTCATCTACATATTTATACTTTACCAATGATACAAGTACCATCATCAATATTATATGTAACTAGTATACCACCCGTATAAAATACGGGAACATAAGAAAAAATTCACATAGAAACGCATAATATCTAATCATTCACCATAAATATTGTAGCACTTCTTTGTAAATTACATCAGTTGTTCTACTTACGATTACACCATTCTTGTCGCAATAAGAAAATTGAAGGCTTTCGTGCTCTTCACATTGATACGGCTACATAAAACTGACCACAGCTGAATATGAGTCTTGGCAGATGCACGTCAACATGAGAGAGTGCATAACTATGAAAAAGCATAATTAGTGGAAATTGTCGTCTTTGAAATTTAAATGCAATCGACTACCTGATGAGTTTAATATAATTTGTGGAATAAATACTTTACTCCTAAATGTGTAATATGACATAATAAATATTATGGAAGCAATTATACCAAAATATTGCAAATGTGCATCATCCAAAGCATATTAAAAAATAAAATAAAGAAAACTAAAAGTCTCTCACATAATCAATTATTCTTGCAATAGCGCAATAATTTACTTCTTTTCTCACATGAATTTCCTATTTTTTGAGTGACTGAAAATTAAAAATAATTAAAATACTTATCGAAATATATTTTTAAAAAGATTTATAGTCAATTTTTATTCTCTATAACCCTCTTTTATTTAGAGATCATTCTATTGATAAATATGTTATTATAAAAAAATTGCTTACATATTTTATGAGGAAAGATTACACTCTGGTCCTATGAGAAATTATTAAAAATAGATTTGGTTCCACATTTTTTTTGGCCAAAATGGTCCAAATAGCCAAAAGGAGATAATTTAATCCTTATATTTAAAAAATTACATAAATTATAAGGATATAATTTGAAATACAAAAGCAAATCCAAAACTTTCAAAAATATATAGTTTATTTCAAAAGTAAATAAATTAACAAATCTTTTAAAAGTAAGCAAAATCACATGAGAATCACTTAAAACGATCAACTTTTATTTTCTAAAATTCTCTTTGTACAAATACGAATCTACAAATTAGTACATTATTATTAAATTTATTGCTCATGTATTTAGAAATATCTCTTTAAAAATTCATAAAATCAGTAATTATATAATTTAGTAAATATGAGTTTTTTCGTTTATTTTGTTATTTTATATAATTAAATAAGATTTAAAACTAAGATAGACTAATTGATTTATTACATAGTTTTTTTAATATATTTATAAATAATAATCAAAACTATGGTTTCTACATTTTCAATAATATTTTTTAATAAGATTATTTTGATTTATTTAATTGATTAGGATTTCGAGTACTTTTTAATTACATATATTCAACACTTTTTTTACAATACTCTCAAACATCTTTCATTTCACTTGATATTTCTTTTATTGGTATACCTAATTATAGTGACTAACTAACATAAACTAATTAATTAGTGAAAATATATAATATTTCCACGAGATTCTAGATTTAAGTTTTTAATATATAATACACACTACTATATATTAAATTTCTCTTTGTTTGGGATTTATATTTTTAATTAATAAAAGCGTGAAATATTTTTGTAAATATAATCAATTCCTATTTTTCGTAATTCATATTACTTATTTTGTAAAATTAGTAAGGTAGGTAGGAGTTATTTCAGGTATAATTATAATGTAATTAATGCAATAATGATTAGGCCAATAATTGATTATGTGTCCACTGAAGCATGAGAGGCTGACACATAAGCACACGAAGCACCAGCATAAGACATGTGGCAGCCGAAGCATGAGAAGCTGTCACTTAGGATCAGCGTATTCTGCATTAGTATATAGGGGAGATAATTATCATATTACTTTTCTTCCAGAAAAAAACACAATAATTGTTATCCAATTAATCCAACATCTATAAGATGAGGAAAATTAGTCAACTTAAAATAATATAATTTTAATTGTATAAATGTACTTCAGGATATTTTCTATTACTTTATGATATTAACCATAAAATTTTAAATTGTTTGAGGAGAAAGTAAAAGACAGTAAATCAATTGTCTTCATAACACTGATAGAGGGACCTTTATATAGGCAATACAATGAGAGTCCTTCCATACATAGGATTCCTAAATGTAATATCCGACTGTAACTTTTCATTTTTACCTGTCGTTGTATTATTCGGATAATCTGATTATCATAAATCGTTGCATTTAAGTATTATATTGAGGTATTATGGATTTGAATATCATATCGTTGTTATTTCATATGTGACGATTCGTTGTTATTAGGATGTGCATTTTCGAATTTTTGTTAGTGTAGCGTACGCTACACATTAAGATTAGCGTACGCTAATTCTGTGCCTTAGCGTGCGTAAGGTTTTCCTCGGTTGCGTACGCTAAGAAGGAATCGCGTGATTGACTTCAACACGTGAGCCTTTTAACCGGTAGCATGCATGCGATCTAAGTCGAGTGTCATGTCGGAGAGAATCTACTTTTACTAGCGTGCGCTAACCCATTCTTCATTAGCGTGCGCTAACGGCTGCAATAATTCAAGACGGTAGCCCATGTAAGCCGTTTACGTGCGTTATATCGGCCGGATAGCGTCGTAAGGGCCTTAGCGTCGCTAAAGCTGTCTGATAGCGTGCGCTAAGTCTGCACAGATCTATTTATAGGACCAGCCTGTTTTTCATTTCTCCACGAACCAAACCGAAATTCTCTCTTCTCATATCATCCCTCTGCACTCTAAAAACAATATAAACCTTCACCAACTTGTTTCTAAGCCTTGAATATCGGAGTGGAGCTCATTTCTTGGAAACTTGGAGTTATTTTTAAGCTCGGGATATATTCTCTCATATCATTGAAGTTATTCTTCATTTCTGGAGGTTGGTGTGTTTTCTTCTCTGCATTATTTTCTTATGTTGATTATTAGTGTCGAAAAATACTTCACCTAGAGTAGATTAAGCAAGTAAAACATGGTTATAATAAAACTCTTTAAGCATTTTGATGAATATGTTAAATAAGGGTTTGTTAGAGGTGTTCTTGATGATATAGTGATTTTAATCATGTTTGTATTTGTCATTACTCAACCACGGACGAATTTAGCTCGGTAGAACTTTGATGGATCGGTTAGCTTCTTCATAATGGATTTAATCAAGAACTTAATATCATAAAATGATTAAACACCATTTTAAGTATTTATTTACCTTGAGAAGAACTTGATGATGTTAAAAATGAGATTAGGTGATCTAGTCCAGAAACTTTAGAAGCTTTAACAAATCATGATTGTTCAGTTTCACTAGTCTTTGAAGATTGATAAAGGTTTTGATAATTACAACATTAACTTTTCACCAATCTATTGTGTTGATAACTTAGAGTGTAGTTCATCATAATGCTAAGTAGATTGTGTTCTTAAGTAGATGATCTTTGGTTATGAATGGTACTATCATGGTAGATTGAGTATCAAATCCTTTATGACTATCCTCTTTGGTAATAAGAGATGTTGAAGAACATGAGAATTTGATTTAAACCAATTTTATTGGCAAATTGAAGATGTTATTGTTCATGGAATATCAAGAGAATCTCAAGGCACTTTTGGTATGATAATCAGATTTTGGAAGATGAATTAGTTGTTTTGAAACCTTTCATAAATCGTTAAGGTATTCATCACGGGGAATTATTCGAGTAGGTTGCGGGCGTCGTTTCCTACGAATTGATATTAATATTATGTGAATATATTATTGAATGAATTACGTTTCATTCAAGGTTGCTCGTTCGATTGAGTGTTTAGCGAGGATACCGTCCGTTTGGTCATTTGGAGAAGGACTATCTTTCACTTACGGATTTGAGGCAAGTTATCTTGCTTGGTTATAATGATGATTAGATTCTTGATGGTTATATTTTTCATATGTATGAATTGTTCATGAAATGTTTGTCGAGATTTGACACTGTCCTTGACGTTATTCCGTTTTCTTCATGGGGTTGCATTCCCAAGTATGTCGTTTTGAATCATTGATCTCATTGGCCTTATTTTCACTTCGGTGAGTTTTCTTGATCCTTAATCGGATATGTGATTTGTTGAGTTCGTTGTCATGTTGTATCGTGACATATCAGGAATCATATCTGCGTTAGATTGGTTATTGTGTAGGATTTTTAGCCGGGCACATATAGTCATCGGCGGATATTATTCCGCGTTGGGTGTGCACACGGGACGTAGTTTCGTGAGGCTAATTAGGTACATTGTCCGACGTATATTCGGATTCCATATACGGGGTGGACATGTGCACGGACACATTTCCGGATCGGGCGTCTTGTGATGTCCATCTTTGAGCCATACCATAAATCGTCCATAGTATTGGATGCTTGTGGTATTCGTTTCATACGCCCGAGGGGTATGATTGATAGTCGGAATGATTTCTTTGAAATCTATATATGTGAATTGTATATGTCGGAAGAATTGATTATCATGTATATCGACCTGTGTTGGGCGAAATACTTGTATTGTATTTTAGGTCGAGGCAAGGGCAAGGCACGGGAAGAGCATGTCGACGGCGAAGGATACGGAGGATACTAGTTCGGGGGCCCCTCATCTTTGTTGTCGGTTATGTTAAACCGTGTTGTATTATTTCCGTTCCGTTTAAATTACTTTTGGTTGTATTTGACATTTGAAGTATTTCCATCTCCATATGGTTTATACTTTTCTTTTCGGATCTGTGTGTTGTAAGGCCGTTGGCCACATTTTAATAAACTCTAATCGGAGAAATGACTTTTCGTTGTGATTCGGTATCACAAATAATATTTATTTAACTTTGTTTTGGATATCGCACAGTGGGTCCCAGTGTGGGATTCACGGCCTTTGTAATAACCGCCATTTGGGGTGTTACAGAAGATGGTATCAGAGAGTCGTTTTCTTTCATGAGTCATTGAGAAATGAACTAGTATCAAGAAACCTTCGTGTCACGTGTGACCTGTGCAAGCGCCTGACCCTACGAGCCAAATGCGGTATGTACTTTATGAGCCATGGTTTAATTACTGGCATGATATTGATATCAGTATAGGATCTCTTTGTTGATCATGTTATTTCAAGGAATTGTGACAGGATTTATCTGATTGATAATCCGAGGTAAATGCTGAATGTATTGTATAATTGAAATTGTTTGACTTGACACCGATATGATACTCGGTGCGACATTTGTGGTGTCGATAACCATTTTCCTTTAATATGTGATTCCTTGTTACTATTAATTCAGCGTGAATTTTGGTATCTTGAACTGTACTTGTAGTTACCATTATGATTGACTCTTTCAGTATGGAAAGAAATCTGCGAGGTCGTGGCAGAGGGGGACGAGGCCGCGGAAGGGGCCGAATCCCAATACCTCGAGCCAACAGACGCGCAAATGCGGATCAGAGTTCATGAGACGGTGGTTCACCTTCTAGGGAACAATCGCACCACGGTGGGCGCGGGGATGCACGTGTCGATCCTTACGTCGTAATGCGGGGCATGATGACACGGATGACCCCAGATGGGTCAACTAATGGAAGCTATGCGAGAGGGCCGCTGCGCGGCGGCAGGGGCTCATCCTCCTCCTGTGATTGGCGGACCCGTGAGTCGATTATCGGCGACATCTCTCGCGGCGACCACCGACTTTTGAAGGCTCCTGCGAGCCTGCGACGTGTGCATTGGATCGAGCATTTTGAGAAACTTTTCCGGATGGTGGATGCCCGGAAGAGAATCGCGTCTCGGTAGCCGCGTATTATCTTAGCAAAGGCGCTCATACAGTGGCTTTCGGTAAGGCCGGTGATGGTGTTTACACTTGGGAGGAATTTAAAAACCTCATGCTAGGCCGTTACTATCGGGGCCACTCCGTGAGGCCAAAGCTGTCGGAACTTTTGAACCCAGGCCGTCTCGAAGACGATGATGTATTATCTGTTCTTTGAGAAATTCGAGCACTCCTTCCTTTTGCTACGACAATTATTCGAGCAGAGGCCGACAAGATCAAATACTTTCTCAAGAGGCTTAAACCCCGAATGAGAATGCGGTGTTGAATCACCCTTTGTACTACCTTACGAGTTCATCGAGAAGGCTCCGGAATACGAACTCACCGCGAAAGAGATTTCCAAGAAACAACCACCGTCCAACAACAAAAGATCCAAGAACCAGACCGAATCGAGAGTAGCAGGGGACATTCGGGAAGCCCCGGTCATTGCCAAACCCTCGATCGTCCACCCATGGCGTCGAAGCCGGTGGATCGCACTCTCGATCGGTCCCCTCATCATTGTGTGCTATAGCTGTGGGGGCAGGGGCATACCAATTTCAATTGCCCAAAGCACCATCACATGCCATACTTGTGGGAAGAATGGTCACCGTGCTCGTTTTTGCGGGAATGGGCCGGACATGATCCGGTGGCATCTCATACTCCTATTCAATCCTCTGTCGAGCCGGATGCCTCCGTCCGCTTCCTATCGGACCAAGGCGAATAAGGGAATGGGCCGTGGGAATCAAAGTGGTACACACAGTGCCGTCTGCGAAACCCGATTTACGAGATGAAGAAAGGCGATGATCCCGAGGCCGGCATGATTTCGGTATACTCGAGATCCACTCCCGGCTGTGTGCGTTCTTTTTGATACCGGTGCTTCACACTCCTTTATATCTTCTTCTTGTTTAAGTCGTTTGCCTCTAGACCATGTTATCAATTGTGAGCCCTACGTGATTGGTCTACGATGGTAGAAGAATTATTGGAAATCGTGAAGTCGGGGTATCCAGATTCGTTTGAGCGACCGTGAGTGGTTGTCAAATTTGATTGTAGTCGATCTACCTAAGGATGATATAATCTTGGGCATCGATTGGATGGATCGTCACGATGCAATACTCGGTGTCAAGCGGATGGTTACCGTCACTTGATGATGGATTCGAGTGTATTTTTCGAGGTGATAATCCCGATCGTTACGGGAGAGTCATCGGCGCTATGAAAGCAATGGCCTTAATCAAGGATGTATTGGTTATTGGTGCTACATGACCAAATCAGCCGATCGATCGATTGAATTGGCGACATTAGGTAGTCGAGATTACCCCGATGTATTTCCGGACGAGTTGCCGGGCTTACCTCCTCATCGTGACGTGGAATTTATTATTGAGTTAGAACCAGTCGTCCCGCTCTCAAAAGCACCGTACCGTATGGCTCCGACCGAGATGCAAGAATTGAAGAACCCGGCAGGAGTTGGTGACAAAGGCTATATTCGACCTAGTCGTCCTTGGGGAGCACCGTGCTATTTGTGCGGAAGAAAGATGGATCCCTACGCTTATGTATTGATTACCGTGAGTGAGCAGGTAACCATCAAGAACAAGTATCCCTTGCCTCGTATTGACGATTTATTGGACCAACTTGAGGAGTGCCGTGTTTTCTAAGATCGACTTAAGATCTGGTTATCATCGATTGAGGATTCGAAGTCGACATTTCGAAAAGACATTCCGTACTCGCTATGGGCATTATGAGTTCGTGGTGATGCCATTTGGGTGACTAATGCACGGCGGTATTCATGGAGTTGATGAATCGAGTTTTTATTAACTATCTCTGGATCGCTTTGTAGTCGTTTTCATTGTGACATTCTAATTTACTCTCGTGACCACGAGGAGCACGAGAATCACCTTCACCAAGTTCTCGATACTTTGAGGCGAGAACAACTTTATGGGAAATTTTCTAAGTGTGAGTTACGGATGCACGAGGTTGTCTTTCTCGGGCATGTGATATCAGCGAAGGGGTGAGAGTGGACCCACAAAAGACGGAAGCCATTCGAGATTGGCTACCACCGAAGAACGTGAAGGAAGTTCGTAGTTTCCTCGGCCTAGAGTTACTACCGACGATTCGTGGAGGGATTCTCTAAAATTTCGCAACCGATGACCAACTTCTGCGGAAGGACAAGAAGTATTTGTGGTCGAAGCATGTCAAGAGTTTTGAAGAGCTCAAGAGTCGATTGATTTGGCTTTGTTTTGGTCTTACCAAAGGGACGGAAGGATTTGTGGTGTATAGTGACGCGTCGAGACGATTGTGCAGGATGTGTACTAATGCGGGAAGGGAAAGTAATCGCCTATGCATCGAGACAATTGCGACCCTATGAAGTTAACTATCCGACCCACGACTTGGAGTTAGCGGCCGTGGTGTTTGCTTTGAAAATCAGGCGTCACTATCTTTATGGAGTTACCTGCGGATCTTTACGGACCACAAGAGCCTAAAGTACATTTTTACTCGAAGGAGTTGAACATGAGGCGAGAAGATGGCTAGAATTAATTAAGGACTATGATATCGAAATCCTTTATCATCCGGGTAAAGCAAATGTGGTTGCCGACGCATTGAGCCGTAAGACAGTACAGAGCAGATCTTGAGTCGTTTAACGGCACAGAGGGAATTGCGGTTGGACCTTATGAGGCCGAAATTGAAGTTTGGTTACAGCGTGTTCGGGGACAACTTTACACCCTTGATATTTCTTCGTCTCTTGATGATATGATCAAATCAAAGCAAATTACGGACCCATTCTTATCTCGGATTCGGGATGAGGTAACCCAGGAAAGCCCCTGGATTCGTGATCCACGAGGATGGATTGATACGTTTTAGGAATCGAGTTTGTGTACCATTGACGAAGAATTGAAGAAGCGTATCATGAGAGAAGCCCATGCTACCCGTACTCTATTCACCGGGCTCTAGCAAGATGTATAAGGATTTGAAGCGGAGAATTATTGGTGGGGAAATATGAAGCGTGAGATTGCGAATTCGTTTGAGGTGTTTGACACATCGGCGAGTTAAGATTGAGCACCGGCGACCGCGGGAATCTTTGAAACCGCTCCCGATTCACGAATGGAAATGGGAAGACATATCTATGGACTTTATCACTAGCTTGCCGGCCAGTCGTCGAGGAATGAATACGATTTGGGTGATTGTGGACCGTCGACCAAATCAGCTCACTTCTTGGAAATTAAGGACACATGGGGCCCCGAGAGATTGGCCCAGCTGTTTATTAAGGAAATTGTGAGACTACACGGTACCCCCAAGAGCATTGTATCAGACCGTGACGGGCGATTTGTGTCACATTTCTGGAAGGCAGTTCATCGTGCGATGGGTACGCAGTTGAATTTCAGTACGGCTTTCCATCCACAGACTGATGGTCGATCGGAGAGAACCATCTGAGACTCTAGAAGATATGTTGAGAGCATGTGTTCTTGATTGGAAGGACGATTGGGAAGCCCAGCTGCCTTTGGTGGAATTCACTTATAATAATAGTTGGCACGCTTCGATTCAGATGGCACCGTATGAGGCATTATATGGCCGTCGCTGTAGGTCCCCTTTGTGTTGGGACGAACTGTCGGAATCTCTGGGTACGGAACCCGATATGTTGTTAGCCGCCCGAGAGAAGATCACTTTGATTAGGAGTCGGTTGTTAACGGCTCAAAGTAGACAGAAGTCATATGCTGACCATCGTCGTAGACCGCTTGAGTTCGAGGTTGGTGATCATGTGTTAATGAAGGTGTCTCCTACTCGAGGTGTTTTTCGTTTCGGAAAAAGGGGCAAGCTGAGCCCAAGGTATATTGGGCCGTTTGAGGTTCTGGAGCGTGTAGGTGATCTGGCCTATCGACTAGCCTTGCCACCGACCTTGAGTAAGATTCACAACGTGTTTCATGTCTCTCAGCTGAGGAAATATGTGGCCGATCCGAGCCACGTACTTCAATTCGAAGACATTGATTTAGCAGAGGATCATTCGTGCGAGGAGGCGTCTGTCGGATACTCGAGAGGAGAATCAAGCAATTGCGGAACAAGGCGATTCCGCTCTGAAAGTTCGGTGGTCACGACACGGAGTCGAAGAGGCTACGTGGGAGACCGAGGATAGTATGCGAGCAAGATACCCCGAGTTATTTACCCCTTAAGTTTCGGGACGAAACTCTTTTTAAGGGGAGTATGTAATATCCATTGTAACTTTTCATTTTACCTGTCGTTGTATTATTCGGATAATCGATTATCATAAATCGTTGCATTTAAGTATTATATTGAGGTATTATGGATTTGAATATCATATCGTTGTTATTTCATATGTGACGATTCGTTGTTATTAGGATGTGCATTTTCGAATTTTTGTTAGTGTAGCGTCGCTACACATTAAGATTAGCGTACGCTAATTACGTGCCTTAGCGTGCGTAAGGTTTTCCTCGGTTGCGTCGCTAAGAAGGAATCGCAGCGTGATTGACTTCAACACGTGAGCCTTTTAACCGGTAGCATGCATGCGATCTAAGTACGAGTGTCATGTCGGAGAGAATCTACTTTTACTAGCGTGCGCTAACCCATTCTTCATTAGCGTGCGCTAACGGCTGCAATAATTCAAGACGGTAGCCACCGTAAGCCGTTTACGTCGTTATATCGGCCAGGATAGCGTCGTAAGGGCCTTAGCGTACGCTAAAGCATCACGATAGCGTGCGCTAAGTCTGCATGATCTATTTATAGGACCGACTGTTTTCATTTCTCCACGAACCAAACCGAAATTCTCTCTTCTCATATCATCCCTCTGCACTCTAAATACAATCTAAACCTTCACCAACTCGTTTCTAAGCCTTGAATATCGGAGTGGAGCTCATTTCTTGGAAACTTGGAGTTATTTTTAAGCTCGGGATATATTCTCTCATATCATTGAAGTTATTCTTCATTTACGGAGGTTGGTGTGTTTTCTTCTGCATTATTTTCTTATGTTGATTATTAGTGTCGAAAAATACTTCACCTAGAGTAGATTAAGCAAGTAAAACATGGTTATAATAAAACTCTTTAAGCATTTTGATGAATATGTTAAATAAGGGTTTGTTAGAGGTGTTCTTGATGATATAGTGATTTTAATCATGTTTGTAGTGTCATTACTCAACACGGGCGAATTTAGCTCAGTAGAACTTTGATGGATCGGTTAGCTTCTTCATAACTGGATTTAATCAAGAACTTAATATCATAAAATGATTAAACACCATTTTAAGTATTTATTTACCTTGAGAAGAACTTGATGATGTTAAAAATGAGATTAGGTGATCTAGTCCGAAACTTTAGAAGCTTTAACAAATCATGATTGTTCGGTTTCACTAGTCTTTGAAGATTGATAAAGGTTTTGATAATTACAACATTAACTTTTCACCAATCTATTGTGTTGATAACTTAGAGTGTAGTTCATCATAATGCTAAGTAGATTGTGTTCTTAAGTAGATGATCTTTGGTTATGAATGGTACTATCATGGTAGATTGAGTATCAAATCCTTTATGACTATCCTCTTTGGTAATAAGAGATGTTGAAGAACATGAGAATTTGATTTAAACCAATTTTATTGGCAAATTGAAGATGTTATTGTTCATGGAATATCAAGAGAATCTCAAGGCACTTTTGGTATGATAATCGATTTTGGAAGATGAATTAGTTGTTTTGAAACCTTTCATAAATCGTTAAGGTATTCATCACGGGAATTATTCGAGTAGGTTGCGGGCGTCGTTTCCTACGAATTGATATTAATATTATGTGAATATATTATTGAATGAATTACGTTTCATTCAAGGTTGCTCGTTCGATTGAGTGTTTAAGCGAGGATACCGTCCGTTTGGTCATTTGGAGAAGGACTATCTTTCACTTACGGATTTGAGGCAAGTTATCTTGCTTGGTTATAATGATGATTAGATTCTTGATGGTTATATTTTTCATATGTATGAATTGTTCATGAAATGTTTGTCGAGATTTGACAACATCGCCTTGGCGTTATTCCGTTTTCTTCATGGGGTTGCATTCCCAAGTATGTCGTTTTGAATCATTGATCTCATTGGCCTTATTTTCACTTGGTGAGTTTTCTTGATCCTTAATCGGATATGTGATTTGTTGAGTTCGTTGTCATGTTGTATCGTGACATATCCGAATCATATCTGCGTTAGATTGGTTATTGTGTAGGATTTTTAGCCGGGCACATATAGTCATCGGCGGATATTATTCCGCGTTGGGTGTGCACACGGGACGTAGTTTCGTGAGGCTAATTAGGTACATTGTCCGACGTATATTCGGATTCCATATACGGGGTGGACATGTGCACGGACACATTTCCGGATCGGGCGTCTTGTGATGTCCATCTTTGAGCCATACCATAAATCGTCCATAGTATTGGATGCTTGTATTTATTCGTTTCATACGCGAGGGTATGATTGATAGTCGGAATGATTTCTTTGAAATCTATATATGTATTGTATATGTCGGAAGAATTGATTATCATGTATATATCGACCTGTGTTGGGCGAAATACTTGTATTGTATTTTAGGTCGAGGCAAGGGCAAGGCACGGGAAGAGCATGTCGACGGCGAAGGATACGGAGGATACTAGTTCGGGGGCCCCTCATCTTTGTTGTCCGGTTATGTTAAACCGTGTTGTATTATTTCCCGTTCCGTTTAAATTACTTTTGGTTGTATTTGACATTTGAAGTATTTCCATCTCCATATGGTTTATACTTTTTCTTTTCGGATCCTGTGTGTTGTAAGGCCGTTGGCCACATTTTAATAAACTCCTAATCGGAGAAATGACTTTTCGTTGTGATTCGGTATCACAAATAATATTTATTTAACCTGTTTTGGATATCGCCTGGTGGGTCCCAGTGTGGGATTCACGGCACTGTAATAACCGCCATTTGGGGTGTTACACTAAATAAGGTAAGACATCTAATAGGATCCTACTACCTCTAGAAGGATCTGGAACCTTCCATCTATGTATCTACAATCAGTATTAGGTAAGACACATCACGGGAATAATAATTCCCGGAACACTCCCCCTGTGTCGAGCACTAATACAACAATGGTGCAAAAGATGTTGCCTTCGTAAAAACCTATTCCAAGCCAAAACAAAACCCCATGGGAAAAACAAAGGCTTGATGAGGAAAAGATTGCAATGCACCAACATAACATGTCGTGTATACTCCCCCTGATGTATACATAACAACTCCCCCTGATGAGTACCTCAAATCATAGGAGTCAGATGCCAAGTTGCCCTCACAACTATACCAAGGAAAAACCCAGTGGGAAAAAATACCTCTTGGTTTAAGTTGAACAGAAGTACAACGCATCATTGTATGGATGTTCTCATAGGTCGCCTCGTTAAAAACCTTACCAAGTGAAAACCCAATGGGAAAAACAAACCTTGGTCTAAGGACAAAAAGAGCGCGACACATCCAAAGTGTAGAGTCACTAAAGACTTATCCGAAAATCAAGTTTTTCTAAAGTCTTGACCTCCATGCACTAAATCAGTCATAACTTCTTCGATTCAATAGGTATCAACGAAACTGTAAGAACGTATGAAAACTAGACACCCATAGCTTTTCATTCACATACAGTACGTAACCTAGATCGACTGAGCGAGATCACAAAGCTCTATCGAAGTTGACTCGGCAAATTCTAGGACATATCCTGTCCTACTTTGCAACAATAGTCATATGTCACTCAACATGATGGATGTGATCAAATGGTTGGTTTCCTTGGAAAGTAGACACAAACCTTTCCAATGGCACCAATTTCACCATTTTCCATCAAGTGAGCTGCCTTGTAGGTCATATGGGAGATAGACCAACACATTCTGGGCAGATTCGGGTATCAGTTTTCAAGTGTCCTTTTTATCGAGATAGAGCAAGCTTCAAGCTTCTTGTCAATCACAGACATTGCGTGAGCGCATCCTAGGCCATCATCACAGTGGCTTTACCAGATTATTACGAATGAGTACATCGAGTCAAACATGAGTACATGATACCGTACTTTTCTCTTAAGACTGCATCATTACTTAAGTGAGCAAAGTGTTATTATGACTTCGACTAGTCATTGGGAATCATATAGGCATTACTTTATCGTCTCTTAGGGAAACCGTCCCTTAGATTGCCTTAAACCGATTGATGAATACGCATCATCAAGTGTCCCCAAGATCCTTTCATTCTTAACTTTGGATTTAGCGGAATCTCTTAGTCTCACAAGAGTACATCACTATAAACCCTTAGTTTTACACGCAAAAGCTTCATATCTCTTCCAAATCAAGTATATACTTAGTATGCATTCCCGACAATCACTTGTCGACGCGCTCCGTGGTCAGGAGCCACTTGATTTGAGTCTGATCCACCACGAGATCCTTTTTATCACTTAACTTAGTTCCCCACTAAGATAAGATTTAACCACAAGCTGCACGTCAGTTTTTGGGAAACTATCTAACTGAAAAGATAGTGGATGATATAACGTCCATTACGATAGCACAACTAAGTTTTGTGTCATCGTAGTCGATTCCAGTGCGTTCATGAGAAACCTCGCGCTATGAGGTGAGTTTAACTCCTTCTCTCACTCGCTTTAACAAAGTATATGGATAGATCTTATCTTTGGAGTGTCGGCACCACTTCAACAAAGGGCTATCACTTTGTTTATACTGGAGTCACATATGTTTCCATTTTAGGCCAAGGCTACAACGTTGTAGATTTTCAACGAAGTATGGTTCGATTAAACTCACATTCCACGTCCTCATGTACCGGCTTTATTCATAGAGTACTATTTATGGATTGGCATTCATTGAGGCGTCCCCCAATAATGACTATAATCCAGAATCACATGAGACGGATGAGTTCATTTGATCATATGATCAAGTTTTCATGTACCAAACTCGCATACATTCTTAGCGAGAGTATTTATCGAACCAAGTGGCATCCCAATACTCTATGAGATCCACGGCCTAGTAACACCATCTACCACAATTTGTGGTGTTACCATATCACCATTTATAGGTGACGAACGTCCATGACCGGACACAATCCTTGCAGACATGTTTGCAGCATGCATTTAATCTCGTCACTTTAGGAAACTTGGTGAGACACAGTAGGGACAAACTACGACAATTCCAAGTCGTTCTACTCGAACATGATCGTTCGCATCTCCCCCTAACGACGGGAATACTGGCTCATCAAAGTGACTTACGAGATTGTCTGCCAAGGTACATTTTAAGCGGACTATGAGTGAAAGCGCATGTCATATTCATCATTTATAACCCGTCATAATGCGTTGTGGTGACGCACTTTTGGCACATGAACATGTGGACGATAAAGGTTTTCAGTGTTAACACAATCCAGTTAACAAAATGCATACTGTTACACTCGTAACTAAGCATTTGAATGATGATAGGTATAGGTGAATATGACATGTTGACCTATGCTACATAACCGTAGCTACTGGTCTTGAGAATCCAACAAAACTGCCACCATGCACCACCGGGATCGAACATGAATAAACGATTGAACCGATGATAGGCCGTTGGTTTTATCGAACCTCTAGTGCTTTCTTGAAGAGTTCACTCCCTTCACCAGCCCCAAACACCTCAAAATTTCGTGAGCATGTATAAACGGGTGTTTAGGATTCCAAAACCATCAACCTTGTGGTCAAAACCCGGTCGAAATGACATTGAACTGGTCGTTCGGACGGCTGGTGGTATGTGAAGACTTCATTTAACTGGTTCACCTCCTTCCAAGTCTCCAAATGGCACCAAAATTTGTGAGAAGGTAGCCTTGGATGTTAGGAAGTACTCGTTAAAATTTCACTTTAAGACTTGGTCTAAAAGTGGGTGAACCGACCTTTAAAATGACTGGTCCGCAAGTTGGACAACCATAACTCAGGTTTCATCAACTTATCAATCGTTGTCAAAGGAACAACATAACATATAAATGTTATCACTTGAGTACGACCATTTGTGAACACCATCATAGCATCATAAGCCACCCAGGCTAATACTTATGATCATGTATATATAAGGACTCGGTGAAAAGGGAGGACTCAGCACCATGCTTATGCGAGTCGCTACATTATTCTCTTTAGCATAGGAGGGTGTCGTCTCCTAATCGTGCCAAAGAATAGGCTTAAATCAATGAACATGGCTAAGAAGGATCATTGGGGGGTCTTTGGCGTCACACATGCTTATGAAAGCAAGACGCGGATGACATAAATATCATCATTGGTCATGAGCCCTGCTCACGACTCCACCAACGTACTTTGGTGTCTTTGATCCAACTAGTTTCTTTGTTCAAAGAAAATGATGTCCATGACAATACCGTGGTATGTGGATCATCAAATTATCCAAACTCCGGACTAATAAAGCCTAAATGTGTCAATGTTCCAATACATCTTCTGGTTACAAAAACCGATGCAAGTTGGACCATATTGACTCATGAATATTTTTTCTTTCACATGTCCAATACAAGTGATGCATAAGATTTTATTCTCACAAATCATAATGAGATGCTATGAGTGATACACTTTGGCATATGTATCATCGAGTCATAACATGGTTCAATTGTTACGGAACATATGTGACTAGAAAATGCCATTCGACATTCAACAACTTGAGTATTATACCACTCATTGATTGTGATGACCTAGTCATCATAGTCACAATGGATTTATAAACCGAAATCCAAAAATATCGTGTTCCTTGAAAATAGCTTAATACGCACTCAATTTCGCTTGCAAAATTTTACAAACATAAGCATAGCGAACACTCTAACACCATAGAGATTTTATACCAGATACGATCAAAATGATCTATCATATTGAGTGCATAACATGGCAAGGTTATATGCCTAAGGGGCAAAATTACGACACAAGCATGGTGTAACACTACCATGCACACGCTCGACCTTCTTATAAGGGTGCGTATTTTGGGCTTCCCCAAGGAAACTGTTTTTCAACTTTTGAAAGATGATAGTTTAGCGTACAACGCATGCCAAAAACTGCATCATCTATGGCAAACTCGGCCAAAAAGAGGTTGAAAAACATGTGTCATAAGACCACTTGCAAATTCAAGATGGGAACCAAGTTGGTTGGGACAAAAGTTAGCACAATCGCTGGAAATAAAATTCCGCGCAGCTTGACCTTTGTTCACTAAAACAGCGATAACTCCCTTGTTAGGAAGGCTATGGACGAACGGTCAGATGTTCTGGAAACTAGACTTCCGTATCTTTCTATCCATATATTGTGCACCACACGGATCCTTAAAGTCAGATCACAGTGCATGTTTTAATTGGCTGTTTAGTATTTCCCAAGTTTAGTGAGAAAACAAGGTTGAGACCATATCCAATGGCATAAGTGTTGATGCAAAAACATGACAATGACAGCTATATGCGCGTTTAGATGTAGCAGGGTGTTTGATTTCTTATCTCGACTAATGATCCTTTCGGTAACTCCAAGTTGGTAGACTTGCAGAGAAAGTAGGAATGTCGGTACAGCTAAGGCTGTTTAAAAACCACTGATTCCGTTTGAACTTTCAAAGCATAAACAAATACCAGATGCGCCTAGTCATGATCAAAAGTGTATACAAAATCCACCGAAGTGCATCAATCAACCAAGTATTTTAATTCTAAATTTGCAAGCATACGTCATAATAGCCATGTTATATGGATGCAATGCGGTGCATCATAATTAAGCATTTTGAACCATGAGACATAATGAATATACCATAACCAACTTGTCTTGACCATCCAATAAGATCGACTAAACATAGTCAAATGTATAAGGCACATGCCTTTACAAATACTCGGAGAAGTATTCGGACCTATAGTCATACGAACTATAATCGAGGTCAACGAATTCATGTATTTACCGCAATATGCCATTGCTTTACATGTTGAAACTCATGAGAATTACTCGTACATTCTTTCATATATCATGTTGCAAGGAGACGATACATGTCTACACCCACATGCAATATTTTATTTTAATAAGATGAAAGATGGAGTTTTCCAAGTATGGGATTGGGTCAAGACCAACATGGTGGTCGCTCAATTCAACGTGACAATTCCGTCACAAATCGATTTTAACCACGACATATCCGTAGCAATCGATGTTTGTCCCATTTGTACGTCACAAATCCGTGACTAATCATGAACGAGTCATAACTTTACCATTACCGACAATGTTCATTTTTTTTTTCAATTGTTGGTTTAAAATCGACAAAACGGCGATATCAAATCGCACCCAAAACGTGGTGTATGCAACAACTACAAATATCGACTTTCAACAATTATCCGTGACTCCCCCAGGACCGTCACACAGTTTACTTCGACATACAAGAGTGATACCACCTCTCATAGTCTCATCCACCGCAAAGTAGCGTGGGAGATAAAGAACCCAAATACCCAATTCCCCAAATAAAAAAATTTCCCAAAAGAGAGGAATTGAAAAACGGGAACTTAATAAAATCTTACGGGTACTTGGTTCCATATTTGCTTTGGTCCTTAAACGGGAGCTTCTCTCCATATGAGCAACATATTTTCATGATATCCGGTTCCATATTTACTTTGATTTTTGAACGGGATAACAAATATGGCTTTTCTCCATAGCATGCACATCATCATGAGCAACGTATTTTCCTATATGCCACGTAAAGCATAAACATAGTTAGATTCATAAACATACAAGTTAATGATAAATGAATCATGAATTAGGAAAATAGAGAGTTGAGAAACGCCCTGATAGGGCTACTGGGCTCGATGATTCGGCCGAAAAAGGACTCGAGCGCGGCGATGCAGCAGCTCGGTATTGGATGAGGTCGGATCTCCAATTTTCTCGTAAAAATCTGCTTCTGTTCGGCAGCAGATTCAGTAATCAATATTACTCAGAATCCGATCTTCACCGTTGAATATACAGATATTTGTGTTGGGAAGTTTCTGTCAAAATTTCACACCGATCCGACGGTTAACGAATCGGGAAACGTGATTTTCGTACGACTGCGCTGTGCAGAAAATTCACGCGCGGAAATTCTCGTCTCTCGGCTTTTTTTTTTTTCGATTTTGATAGGTTTGTCTCGACTGCACTAGGTTTTCAAACATTAAATATCACGTGCATAAAACTGTTTGGACAGTCCGGCGGTGCTTCGATCAGATCGGGTCGTAGCTTTTAGGCAACAGTCGGCTGGACGAAAGCGATCTGAAAATGGGACTGCCAGGCGGGTCGGATCGGGTCAACAATCGGGTCGGGTCAGCAACCGGGTTGAAGGCTGTATGAACGGGCCGGAATCTGGGCGTGCAAACGGGCTGGGCCGGAATCTGGAACAGCGAGCCGAACGGGTTGTTGTGAGTCGAAAATCGCAGATCCGGTTTGCAAATTGGAGGTGAGACGGAGGCACAACGTCTGGTCGCGGATGGAGGTGATCTATTCGTCCAAGTTATTCCGGACTCTGGATGCGGGCGGAGATGGCGATCTTAGTGCGGGGCATCACAGAGCAGCGACGCGGCGGTGGTTTGCGGTCGGATTTTTGGGGGCTGGGTTCGACGAGGCAGGTGACGTTGGAGTCCGATCGGGATGGAGAGGGCGACGTGCAGCTGGCGCCGGCAATTCCACAAGTCCGAACGGTCGGGGAGAGTGCAGTTGAGCCTCCGGCAATTCCTCAAGTCCGAACGGTCGGGCAGAGTGCAGTTGAGCGGCGATCGGGATTAGGGTTTTTGATTTTTTTTTTCGTGATTTCTGAATTTCGGACGAATTTTTCCTACTCAGTTGAGATACTACGTGCTGATAACGTGTTTGAGGAGAAAGTAAAAGACAGTAAATCAATTGTCTTCATAACACTGATAGAGGGGCCTTTATATAGGCATTACAGTGAGAGTCCTTCCACACATAGGATTCCTAAATAAGGTAAGACATCTAATAGGATCCTACTGTAACACCCCCAGATTCAACCGGGAATATTACACACCGTGGGCCCCACGCTGGAACCCACCAGGCTAAAACCATTTACAAAAACGCCCAAAAAGGCCGGTGACAGTAGTATTTTCCAAAACTCGCAAAATCATTTGAAAACACCAACTACCGTCAAGACAAACAAGGCCAAAAACTCGGTTAAGGGAATCGGTTTTCGAAATCAAACACAGTTGGCATAAAGCCGAAAGCCATTTGAAAGAACTCACGCAGCGGATAAAATACAGTCCAAGATACATATACATCGATAATGATATACACAACAAAATACACGATTCCCCAACAATATGCCATAGCCAGTATCGTCCGGAATTCCTCGCCTCACGACCGCAACCATCAAAGTCCTCAATACCTGAAAAACAAGTCCCACAACGAATTCGGCAATAATGCCCGACAAATAACCACAAGTACATAAACATAAATATTCACATGCCATGCATCATGAGAATAATAACCTCAACGATAACCTTACCACTTCCGGTAATCCAACAATTCTCATCAAAATCCCAATATCACGATAATACCATAAAAATCCCACTATCACAACAATACCGTATAATACCTCAATACCGAATACTTTCTCGTACATATCCTCTATGTACGATTACCATAAAACATACCTCTACCCAGACTTCCTTCCGGAATGCATACACAAACCAAGAATATCCAAAATGACATCAACAATATCCGAATACTACAATCTTCCCAAGATTGTCCAAGTATCTCAACAATCATCAACCGTGCATTCTAATCCTTTTAGAACATCACTGAACATTCGTCAATATGCAATACAACATAAAATACTTATGAAATGTAAATGGAATTACTCATCAAAACATTACAACCGAACAAGTAAACACTTGCCTGGATACCAACACGACAAAACCAACACCGAACTCATCGCCCTCGTCTACGAGCTCTTGATCATTTGGAGCGAATCTACGGTCTTCCAACGAAGCACAACGGTTATACCTATTGATTAATCAACCTAGAACAATAATCAGATCAATAATCGGTCCAACTCGGTAACAAGGATCATAACATGCACAATCTGAATTCGACCTTGTATTATGATCCAAATCCATCTCAAAGCGGTTTAAGCGAATCATCATCTTTAATAATATGAAGAAACATTGAAGTTCTTATCAAAATCCATAAAATCCCATATAACATCATTATATGATTATCAACATGTTCCTCACATGTAATCATCCAAAAAGCGAACTATTAACAAGGGAATACGAAGATTACCTTGTTTAGGCGAACAAAAGAAGAACTCTAGAACTCCATCCAAAGAATCATGAACAATTTGAAGAACAAGGCTTGAATCAAGCTCTCAATCTAATGTTGTTAAAGATTATCATTATACAATGTTTGGGAATCCCAAATAACTCTCAACTCTCTCTCTCCCGACTAAAGGAAGAAGAATGGACGAAATGCCTCACAATACCCGTCTGTCCTCCTTTTATAATAAACATTATTAGCGTGTGCTAACATCTCATGTTTAGCGTGCGCTACAGCCTTAGCGTCCGCTAACTGACTTTGTTAGCGTGCGCTATCGCGATCGAGGCTACGCCTTGCCTTGCTTCGTAAACTAGCTTACGTACGTAATGCCCATGCATTAACGTACGTAAAACATCTTGCTTAGCGTACGCAAGTCACTGACCTTAGCGTGCGCTATCCAAAGTTGACTTGCTACAGTGATCACCTACCACTCGTGCCCCCACATGCCGACAGCATCTGACAAGGACAAGATTCCCTCTGCCCGATCTGGAATTAGCGTGCGCTAATCATACGGTTTTAGCGTGCGCTAGCTCTACACGACACACACTCGTTGACCTTATCTGGACACGCGTCAAACATGGCTGGGTCCACCCGCCGAAAGCTAAGATTCCATTATTGGCGACCTGGTGTTAGCGTGCGCTAACCAACCTGCGTTAGCGTGCGCTAACTGAATATAAAAATCAACCTGGGCCTACCTGTCGGCCACCTTCCGAAACTAACCCAGCAAGTCTTTACGTACGTTAGGGGTCCTCCTTAGCGTACGTAACCTAACCTCTTAGCGTACGCTATCAATACTTAGCGTGCGCTACACTGCCCGATGGCGTGCGCTAATGAAACACTTATAGCGTGCGCTATCGTTGCTGTGCCTAGCCATATTCAACTATCCTCAACCAATGTCTCGACATACCAATCGAACATACGGTACAATGAATACATATACGCATTCAATAACATTATCAAACGTTCACCACGTTCCCAAGCACAAATATCCATCAACGATATCCAACATATAAACGAAAAAATATATCCGAAAAATCGGGGTATTACACTCTACCCCCCTTAAAAATAAGTTTCGTCCTCGAAACTTGCAACCTGCCGCCAACAACATATAAATCCAAAATCACCAAGATAACCAAGAATTATCGAATAATCCGAACAACATACTTACAGGTCAGTGAAGACGAAGATCTCCCGTGATACTAGCATATGGCACCATTTCAAAAATCTCGACACAACAAGAATGCCAAAATAGGAATAATCACAATTTGAAAACGATTGGTCTCCGCCAAGACCACAACAAGTTTAGAGCACTGTCGAGTTTTGTGGGATCTGTGACGCTGTGTCTCCTCACCTAAAGCGCATGAGCCGCTCCTTGTCACATGCACGTATCACCGGCGTTCCACTCTACATCGAAAGCCGCACATTGCACGTGCCTCGCACCAGCGTTCACTTCCCGATTAGAGCCGCACCTTGCACATGACCACGGCACCGGCGTTCACTCCCTGCCTCATCGGTCTCGGAAACACCAACAATCCCCAAACCCACACATCACCACGACAGTACTCAGAAAATCACATAGAACCAAAACAACACAGTCCAAAATAGCCAAAATCCAGCTACACAAAAATCACGCAACTACCACACTGGTAGAGCCACATAACACACATGCCCGGTTATCACAAAACCTTGGGCTCCGATACCATATTTGTAACACCCCCAGATTCAACCGGGAATATTACACGCCGTGGGCCCCACGCTGGAACCCACCAGGCTAAAAACCATTTACAAAAACGCCCAAAAAGGCCGGTGACAGTAGTATTTTCCAAAACTCGCAAAATCATTTGAAAACACCAACTACCGTCAAGACAAACAAGGCCAAAAACTCGGTTAAGGGAATCGGTTTTCGAAATCAAACACAGTTGGCATAAAGCCGAAAGCCATTTGAAAGAACTCACGCAGCGGATAAAATACAGTCCAAGATACATATACATCGATAATGATATACACAACAAAATACACGATTCCCCAACAATATGCCATAGCCAGTATCGTCCGGAATTCCTCGCCTCACGACCGCAACCATCAAAGTCCTCAATACCTGAAAAACAAGTCCCACAACAGGGTCAGCAATAATGCCCGACAAATAACCACAAGTACATAAACATAAATATTCACATGCCATGCATCATGAGAATAATAACCTCAACGATAACCTTACCACTTCCGGTAATCCAACAATTCTCATCAAAATCCCAATATCACGATAATACCATAAAAATCCCACTATCACAACAATACCGTATAATACCTCAATACCGAATACTTTCTCGTACATATCCTCTATGTACGATTACCATAAAACATACCTCTACCCGGCTTCCTTCCGGAATGCATACACAGACCAAGAATATCCAAAATGACATCAACAATATCCGAATACTACAATCTTCCCAAGATTATCCAAGTATCTCAACAATCATCAACCGTGCATTCTAATCCTTTTAGAACATCACTGAACATTCGTCAATATGCAATACAACATAAAATACTTATGAAATGTAATTGGAATTACTCATCAAAACATTACAACCGAACAAGTAAACACTTGCCTGGATACCAACACGACAAAACTAACACCGAACTCATCGCCCTCGTCTACGAGCTCTTCAGTCCTGACTGGAACGAATCTACGGTCTTCCAACGAAGCACAACGGTTATACCTATTGATTAATCAACCTAGAACAATAATCAGATCAATAATCGGTCCAACTCGGTAACAAGGATCATAACATGCACAATCTGGAATTCGACCTTGTATTATGATCCAGAAATCCATCTCAAAACGGTTTAAACGAATCATCATCTTTAATAATATGAAGAAACATTCGAAGTTCTTATCAAAATCCATAAAATCCCATATAACATCATTATATGATTATCCAACATGTTCCTCACATGTAATCATCCAAGAAAAACGAACTATTAACAAGGGAATACGAAGATTACCTTGTTTAGACGAACCAAAAAGAAGAACTCTAGAACTCCATCCAAAGAATCATGAACAATTTGAAGAACAAGGCTTGAATCCAAGCTCTCAATCTAATGTTGTTAACGATTATCATTATACAATGTTTGGGAATCCCAAATAACTCTCAACTCTCTCTCTCCCGACTAAAGGAAGAAGAATGGACGAAATGCCTCACAATACCCGTCTGTCCTCCTTTTATAATAAACATTATTAGCGTGCGCTAACATCTCATGTTTAGCGTGCGCTACAGCCTTAGCGTCCGCTAACTGACTTTGTTAGCGTGCGCTATCGCAGTCCAGAGGCTACTGCCTTGCTTCGTAAACTAGCTTACGTACGTAATGCCCATGCATTAACATACGTAAAACATCTTGCTTAGCGTACGCAAGTCACTGACCTTAGCGTGCGCTATCCAAAGTTGACTTGCTACAGTGATCACCTACCACTCGTGCCCCCACATGCCGACAGCATCTGACAAGGACAAGATTCCCTCTGCCCGATCTGGAATTAGCGTGCGCTAATCATACGGTTTTAGCGTGCGCTAGCTCTACACGACACACACTCGTTGACCTTATCTGGACATGCGTCAAACATGGCTGGGTCCACCCGCCGAAAGCTAAGATTCCATTATTGGTGACCTGGTGTTAGCGTGCGCTAACCAACCTGCGTTAGCGTGCGCTAACTGAATATAAAAATCAACCTGGGCCTACCTGTCGGCCACCTTCCGAAACTAACCCAGCAAGTCTTTACGTACGTTAGGGGTCCTCCTTAGCGTACGTAACCTAACCTCTTAGCGTACGCTATCAATACTTCGTAGCGTGCGCTACCTGTACCCAGTAGCGTGCGCTAATGAAACACTTATAGTGTGCGCTATCGTTGCTGTGCCTAGCCATATTCAACTATTCTCAACCAATGTCTCGACATACCAATCGAACATACGGTACAATGAATACATATACGCATTCAATAACATTATCAAACGTTCACCACGTTCCCAAGCACAAATATCCATCAACGATATCCAACATATAAACGAAAAAATATATCCGAAAAATCGGGGTATTACACTCTACCCCCCTTAAAAATAAGTTTCGTCCTCGAAACTTGCAACCTGCCGCCAACAACATATAAATCCAAAATCACCAAGATAACCAAGAATTATCGAATAATCCGAACAACATACTTACAGGTCAGTGAAGACGAAGATCTCCCGTGATACTAGCATATGGCACCATTTCAAAAATCTCGACACAACAAGAATGCCAAAATAGGAATAATCACAATTTGAAAACGATTGGTCTCCGCCAAGACCACAACAAGTTTAGAGCACTGTCGAGTTTTGTGGGATCTGTGACGCTGTGTCTCCTCACCTAAAGCGCATGATCCGCTCCTTGTCACATGCACGTATCACCGGCGTTCCACTCCACATCGAAAGCCGCACATTGCACGTGCCTCGCACCATCGTTCACTTCCCGATTAGAGCCGCACCTTACACATGACCACGGCACCGGCGTTCACTCCCTGCCTCGTCGGTCTCGGAAACACCAACAATCCCCAAACCCACACATCACCACGACAGTACTCAGAAAATCACACAGAACCAAAACAACACAGTCCAAAATAGCCAAAATCCAGCTACACAAAAATCACGCAACTACCACACTGGTAGAGCCACATAACACACATGCCCGGTTATCACAAAACCTTGGGCTCCGATACCATATTTGTAACACCCCCAGATTCAACCGGGAATATTACACGCCGTGGGCCCCACGCTGGAACCCACCAGGCTAAAAACCATTTACAAAAACGCCCAAAAAGGCCAGTGACAGTAGTATTTTCCAAAACTCGCAAAATCATTTGAAAACACCAACTACCGTCAATACAAACAAGGCCAAAAACTCGGTTAAGGGAATCGGTTTTCGAAATCAAACACAGTTGGCATAAAGCTGAAAGCCATTTGAAAGAACTCACGCAGCGGATAAAATACAGTCCAAGATACATATACATCGATAATGATATACACAACAAAATACACGATTCCCCAACAATATGCCATAGTCAGTATCGTCCGGAATTCCTCGCCTCACGACCGCCACCATCAAAGTCCTCAATACCTGAAAAACAAGTCCCACAACGGGGTCAGCAATAATGCCCGACAAATAACCACAAGTACATAAACATAAATATTCACATGCCATGCATCATGAGAATAATAACCTCAACGATAACCTTACCAATTCCGGTAATCCAACAATTCTCATCAAAATCCCAATATCACGATAATACCATAAAAATCCCACTATCACAACAATACCGTATAATACCTCAATACCGAATACTTTCTCGTACATATCCTCTATGTACGATTACCATAAAACATACCTCTACCCGGACTTCCTTCCGGAATGCATACACAGACCAAGAATATCCAAAATGACATCAACAATATCCGAATACTACAATCTTCCCAAGATTGTCCAAGTATCTCAACAATCATCAACCGTGCATTCTAATCCTTTTAGAACATCACTGGACATTCGTCAATATGCAATACAACATAAAATACTTATGAAATGTAAATGGAATTACTCATCAAAACATTACAACCGAACAAGTAAACACTTGCCTGGATACCAACACGACAAAACCAACACCGAACTCATCGCCCTCGTCTACGAGCTCTTCAGCCCTGACTGGAACGAATCTACGGTCTTCCAACGAAGCACAACGGTTATACCTATTGATTAATCAACCTAGAACAATAATCAGATCAATAATCGGTCCAACTCGGTAACAAGGATCATAACATGCACAATCTGGAATTCGACCTTGTATTATGATCCAGAAATCCATCTCAAAACGGTTTAAACGAATCATCATCTTTAATAATATGAAGAAACATTCGAAGTTCTTATCAAAATCCATAAAATCCCATATAACATCATTATATGATTATCCAACATGTTCCTCACATGTAATCATCCAAGAAAAACGAACTATTAACAAGGGAATACGAAGATTACCTTGTTTAGACGAACCAAAAAGAAGAACTCTAGAACTCCATCCAAAGAATCATGAACAATTTGAAGAACAAGGCTTGAATCCAAGCTCTCAATCTAATGTTGTTAAAGATTATCATTATACAATGTTTGGGAATACCAAATAACTCTCAACTCTCTCTCTCTCCCGACTAAAGGAAGAAGAATGGACGAAATGCCTCACAATACCCGTCTGTCCTCCTTTTATAATAAACATTATTAGCGTGCGCTAACATCTCATGTTTAGCGTGCGCTACAGCCTTAGCGTCCGCTAACTGACTTTGTTAGCGTGCGCTATCGCAGTCCAGAGGCTACTGCCTTGCTTCGTAAACTAGCTTACGTACGTAATGCCCATGCATTAACGTACGTAAAACATCTTGCTTAGCGTACGCAAGTCACTGACCTTAGCGTGCGCTATCCAAAGTTGACTTGCTACAGTGATCACCTACCACTCGTGCCCCCACATGCCGACAGCATCTGACAAGGACAAGATTCCCTCTGCCCGATCTGGAATTAGCGTGCGCTAATCATACGGTTTTAGCGTGCGCTAGCTCTACACGACACACACTCGTTGACCTTATCTGGACACTCGTCAAACATGGCTGGGTCCACCCGCCGAAAGCTAAGATTCCATTATTGGCGACCTGGTGTTAGCGTGCGCTAACCAACCTGCGTTAGCGTGCGCTAACTGAATATAAAAATCAACACAGGCCTACTGCACCCGGCCACCTTCCGAAACTAACCCAGCAAGTCTTTACGTACGTTAGGGGTCCTCCTTAGCGTACGTAACCTAACCTCTTAGCGTACGCTATCAATACTTCGTAGCGTGCGCTACCTGTACCCAGTAGCGTGCGCTAATGAAACACTTATAGCGTGCGCTATCGTTGCTGTGCCTAGCCATATTCAACTATCCTCAACCAATGTCTCGACATACCAATCGAACATACGGTACAATGAATACATATACGCATTCAATAACATTATCAAACGTTCACCACGTTCCCAAGCACAAATATCCATCAACGATATCCAACATATAAACGAAAAAATATATCCGAAAAATCGGGGTATTACACCTACTACCTCTAGAAGAATCTGGAACCTTCCATCTATGTATCTACAATCAGTATTAGGTAAGACACATCACGAGAATAATAATTCCCGGAACATAAATATATTTTTACGATATATATATATATATCACAATATAGATATGTAACTAAATAAATTACAAACATGATGTAAATAGTTTTTTTTCATTAAACATGTGATTTTGAGCATGCATATATTGAAAGTATTGGCATTAGTAGACTTCTGGTCTAATAAATGGTGAATTTTATATGTCGTTATAATAATTTCTCTAATACCGATTTCTTTTGTTCGAAAATTGTATATTCCATTTATCTCATTTGTTATCTCGGTATCATACATAATTCAACCGACATTTTAGAACTCAATAAGTTCATTCGATACTTTGAATATAATAGTGCATAATCTTCAACCTTTTAGGGAGGAATTTAGTGGTTCTTCAGGAACTGTCAATAAATTTGGCACTATTTTTGCACTTGAAAATATCATTTTATTTCTAAAGATATCGTGTATATTTATAATTTAATGAGACAATAAATTGTCATCACTATTTAACCCAAGAACTTGGCATTCGTTTCTCATAAAGAAAAAATAATAAGATAAGCCAAAAATTTTAATGGTGCAAATATCATTAGAATATTTGACTATTTTATCACTAATTATATAGCAAAAATCAATTGAAATCATACTTCAGATATAAAATCAATGATATCTTACATCATATTGATAAACACTCAGAATACATCATAAAAGATAATATAATATTAAACCACGCAATAGATAGAATTAGATCTTTGACATATAATATATAGGATTATTTTCTAGTCTTTATTATTAATAATTAATAATATCCACTTCAAGGGATACAATTTATAAGTAAATATCCAATATAAGAGATAAACTCTACACAGTTTATGAGGAGATAGTTGCTACTCATATTATCTACCCCAGGAAATAACTTCTACGCACCATTAGTATTTGAGTCATGTAATATCGAAATTTAATATTTTATATTATTCACTTTAGGGAATAATTACCAGTAAATGTGATAGGAATATGCAAACATTCATTAAGATTGCTACCGCTGGAGCGTAATCGGATTATGATTGTGGAGTATATCATATTTTATATCTCGATTGGGAATATTCTCAAATCATATTCATATTTTTATTTGAAATATACGTTATTTTTTTTCAGGGATAATATTGTGCTACATCAAGAGCATAATGATTCAATTATGCTATCATATTTATAAGTAGCAAATCAATATTCTTCAGGAATATTGTATTATCACATAAGTTATGTATAAATAAGAATTATTCATTTAGAATAGGTAATATTCTTCAAGAATATTACAATTAATTGTGCTACTCCGGGAGTAATAATTTTCAGAAATATAACTAAATATACGAGAGGAAATAAAATAACATGATTCGAAATAACTAAATAAAAAATTTGCTCCTTCAAGAGTACTTACAATATTCTTGAGGAATATTATTTTATGTTTTTCATTAAGAATCCATATAATTTTTTAGATCTCATAATATTCTTCAAGAACACATCATATTCAACTAGAGTATGATGAGATAATGTTGTGTTTATTCAAGAACTACAACGAAACTTTTATCTTAATAATCTTCTGAATTATTTAGTATTTTTTGAATCGTGTTTCTTTCGAAAATAAAGAGAAATATGATTTGAGAATAGATTTCTAGATCATCATATATATTATTTATATATGATGCATATAGTAATATGAAACTTAATAACTAAAGAATATTTTTTTTTCTTCTCGAAATCATTATATGGAAGAAAGTTTTTAAATGAGTAAATAGAATTAATACCGTTCATTGATGTAAAAAACTATTTCTGTTCGGATCTTATTTCTTCAACAACAACTTTCTGAATCTGGTCTCTACTGTTGAATATGTAGATATGTTTATCAAGAATATACTATGAAAATTGCATACTGATCCGATGGTTAACGAAGCGGTGAATGCTATTTCCGCGCGGCCTCGAAGTGCAAAAAATTCGCTCGCGGAAAATGTTTTTTTTTTAATTTCGAAAATGAGAGAGAAGGAAAAATTCTACTGGTAGAGTATCATGCTCATAACGTGTTATAAACTTGAGAAGAAAAAAAAAGACAATGAAGGAGGAGAATAATAATGTGTATTTCATATAAGGGCCAAAGACCTTTATTTATAAATACACATCTAGGGTTTCACGGGTATAAAAGTCATTCATCAATTGATACATTAATTACAATATTAACTACAATATTAATTACAACATAATCTACTTTATAACGAGGAAACTGATTACAAAATGCTATCATTATCAATGATAAATACAAGTAGATTAATGATGTAGCTAATCTCTCTCTTGTAGTCTAATAACAAGAACCAACAAATAATAACAAGTGCAAAACGATAGTGTAACTGTATTATCATGCATCGACGAACCATGGCGGGCAAAGGACGGCAGAGGAAAGTGGCGATCGGCAGTCAGAAGGCAACATCCCAAGGATCTGGAGCTTTTGGGGGAAAACAACAACCGAATTCGAGTGAGGAAAGTGGAAATGGAGCGAAAGATGCCACAACGGGCAATGGAACAGTAGAAATCTTTTTTGCTGAAACTGAAAAAGCAGGAACGATGATGGCATCGGCGATTCAGCGGAGGCTTGATCTGTCATCTCCTCTGATCGGATCTGCTCAGATTCCATCTCAACCAGTTCAACCAACGCCAACAGGTATGAAATTGAGCTATGTCTTGAGCTTAGTGATGTTGAAAAGGAAGCTACAAAATGGAAACAGACTGTGATTCTATATGTGTAGGTGATTCTCCAACAATATCATATCTAAACACTTATCTCATGAAACAATGTAATATTGAGAACAAACCTGAGATATTTTAGCATGCAGAGGGATGTTTTGTGGTGACGTTCAAGCTTATGGAGGAGAGGGATAAAATTTTGTTTACTGGTCCTCACATAATAGCCAGTAGGCTGGTGATTGTTAAGGCATGGGAATCTGGGTTTAGTTTTGAGAAGGAGATTCTTAAAGTGATTCAACTGTGGCTAAAGTTTCCTAATCTTCCATTTAATTGTTGGGGATCTAATTTCTTGAGTAGAATAAGTAGCATATTGGGGAATCCATTGTATGCAGATGAATGTACAACAGCTCAGGATCGCATCTCATATGCTAGAGTGTTAATTGAGGTTGATGTTACTCAACCTATTCTGCATCAAGTGGTCATCGAAGGAGTGGATGGGCATAAGGTGAAACAGAAGGCAGAATATGATTGGATTCCTCCTTTAATGTAAGAACTGTGAAAATATGGTGAGGCCTAAGTGTTACTAGTAAGCTCTCAAACAACAAAAGTGAATACCTAAGAAGGATGGTGAGCAAGGGAAGAAATGGGAGATGGAAAAGACACCTCAACCTCAACCTGCGGGATTACAAAAAGAGAAGCAAAGTACAAAAGCGTGGGTTGAGCAGGAATGGGCAAAACCCAAGTATATAGCTAGTAAAGTTCAAACTCCACCAACTGCACCAGAAGTAACTACAGGAAACTCATATCAAATGCTAGACGAGGAAGATGAAATGAGTGGGATCAATATAAGAGGCGGGGACCCTATCCCCTTGGATGGATAATGAGACTGCTAGTATGGAATGTGAGGGGTTGTAACAAACCCCTCAAACAGAAAGATCTGAGTCTCTTCCTACAAAGAAATAAAGTGGACACCACAGCTCTTTTGGAAACAAGAGTGAAACAGGGAAATTTTCAGAAAATTGTTGAGAAAATAAATAGGAACTGGGAATATACAAATAACTACTCTCAAGATATCAATGGGAGAGTACGGTGGAATCCTAGAACTATGGGGGTTATAGTTTTAGCCGCTCACCCTCAAAGTATTCATGTTTAAGTCCTTGACATGAGCACTGGCACTACATTTTTCAGATGGTAGCAGTATATGCTTACAATACTGGAGAGCAAAGGAAAGATCTATGGAGATTTCTGACATCTATATGTCAAAACTCCCATAGAACACTTTTATTTAGTGGTGACTTTAATGCCATTTTAGCAGTTGAAGAAAGATTCCAAGGAAATCTAGTAACAGAGTTGGATATGAAGGATTTTGAGGAATTTTTGGAAATAACTGAGTTACACCAATTGAGAATAGTGGGAGGTAATTACTCTTGATGTAACAATCAATACGGACAAGATAGGATTCTATCTCTCATTGACAAAAGTATTTCAAATACTACTTGGTGTGAGAAGTTGAGTTATGTTATTGTTGAGCCCCTCGACAGGAATATCTCTGATCATAACCCCCAATTTCTTTACCTGGGAGAGCAGGGAAGACATTGAAATACCCCTTTTCGATTTTTTAATGTTATGGCTGATCATGAAAGTTTCTTGGACATCATCAATCAGGGATGGAATCAAATAATAACAAGCTGCTTGATGTGTGGTATAAATTGAAACATTTGAAAGGACCCTTTAAGCAGCTGAATAATTGCCATTATCAAAATATTGCTGCTAAGCTTGAGCATTTGAGAGAAGAGTTGAAGCAAACACAGCTGCAGATGGCTTTAAACCCTGGCCAACATACCTATATTCAAAAGGAGAAGCACTGTCTCGCAGAATTGGAGAAATGGAGTTTGATTGAGGAGAGCATTTGGAACCAAAGTCTAGAATTGACTGGATCAAGATGGGTGATTCAAATTCTAGATTCTTTCATGCATATGCTAGAGCTAGAGTTTCCAACAAGGTCATTAAGCTGCTTATTAAGAATGATGGGACCAGATGTGTGACTCAGCATCAAACAAAATAAGAGCTTCAACATTTCTATCAAGGATTGATGGGGAGTGCAGCTGATGATTTACCTATGGTTCATATGGAAGTGGTGAGAAGAGGATATATGGTTACTCATACTCAACAAATTGCTCTGTCAGGATTTTACTGAACATGAGATCACTGATGCATTATTTGGAATGGATTCACAGAAGGCACATGGGCTTGATGGACACAATGTACTGTTTTTAAAAAAAAGCTTGGAAGGTGATGGGCAAGGAGGTGGCAGCAGTGCAACAGTTCCATCATACAGGTTTCTTACCTAAAACTCTAAACACTACACTTCTTACACTTCTTCCTAAAACTCAGAATGCATGTAGAGCTAAGGAATTTCGGCATATAGCTTGTTGTTTAGTTCTTTACAAGATTATTTCGAAGGTGATTGCTAATAGACTTCAAATGGTGCTGAATGATATTATAAGTGCTAGTCAATAAACTTTCATCAAAGATAGAGTGATTTTTGATAATATAATGCTAAGTCATGAGCTAGTTAAAGGGTATGGGAGGAAAGAAGTTTCACCAAGATGCATGGTGAAAATAGACCTCCAAAAGGCCTATGACTCACTGGAGTGTCCTTTATTGAAGTAGTTGATAGTTGAATTGGTTTTCCTACTCTGTTTATCACTTGGATTATGCAATGCTTGACTACTGTTAGTTATTCCATATTTGTAAATGGTGAAGTTACAGAACCTTTTGAAGCTAGAAAGGGCTTGAGACAGGGTGATCCCATCTCACCCTACTTATTTGTTCTGTGTATGGAGTATTTACACTGCTGTTTGTTGGAGCTAAAAGATGATAGAGCTTTTTACTATCATCCCAGATGCAAGAAGCTAGGGATTATCCAGTTATGCTTTGCAGATAACCTATTAATTTTCTCTAGAGATGCGAAAGAAGGCCTGCTGTCCAGTTTATATACTGGACAACTTAGCGTGAACTGATCACACTGATTAGCATGCGCTAACGGGCTAGATACCAAACAGGTTCTGCCCAGATGTGACGTTCGCGTGCATTAACAACAAGCATTAGCGTATGCTAATGAATCCCCCAATCAAGTCCAATAGCTTCTGGACTGTCTCGGTAGCTTTCGTTAACTGTCTCAATAGCATGCGCTAACACGACATATTAATGTGCGCTATAACACTGCATACTGTACGTTATGCCTACAGAACAGTCAGTAAATTCAGCTCCAAAAGCTCGGCACAACAATGAAACATGATAGCAGTAACAATTGCGTAACATCACGACTTCTCTAATTATTCATCATTAGGAAAATACTCGACGCAAGACGATAATTAATTCTGCAGGAAATGAAAAATCTCGGATATTACATTTGATCGGTACTAATATTAATATGGTGCTAACTTGTGCTAACTTTCTTAAATATTGATCGGTCGATCTTTGGAGTTGGTCGGGATTGATCGGGGGGTTGTCCATCATCGACCAGGGGTGACCAACGTTGACCGGGATTGACCGATCAACATATAAATTTATAAATATGAACAAAGTATAATTGTTCTCATATCGGAATACATTCATACTCTGCATATAAATATATGTTGGCAAATTATAAATCTAATACTTGAATAAACAGTAGAAAATTGAAAAGACAATTTATTCAATCAAAACTCTACAAGAAAGTGTTAGCAAAATTAAATATCCACAGATTACGAAATCGAAAGGAAGTCGATGTTGAGTCCAGAAGATCTGTCTCCTTAAAGCAGATTCGATCTCACCACATTGTATAGCATCTGCCTCCCACGATACAACAACACCTCGATGAACTGATTCGATGATCACTACACCCTCAGCGAACTAGAATAAAATTTGTATACTATCATCGACACGACGGAGAAGGAAAAATGAAGAAGGGAATTGGACTTTAGAAGCTTGAAAAACCGAAGGCATAGGGTTAAAATCGGACCCCTCTAACTTGGTATTTATAGGTGAAGATGAGAGAGAGAGAGAGAGAGAGAGAGAGAGATGTGATGGAGGAACTCTAAATCGATTAGGACTGGTCTCTTTGATACTTATCCTAATATGTTAATATATTAGTCCGATAATTACCAATTAACTTGATTGTTATCATAATATATTAATTCGACAATTATCAATCTAATTTGATATTTATCCTAATCCGAAAAAATTGGATTTTATGATTGAGGCGGTTTAGAAAAATGAATTTTTGCCAAATAAAATTACAGTAAAAAGATAATTTCGATATGCCGAGAAATTTCTTCCAAATCAACCTTTGACCCGAACCGAATCGAGCCGAACTGATCCGAGCCGACCTGAGCCGGCCAGCCAGACGGACGGACAACGGCGGCGGCGGCACGCACGTGTGTGTGTGTGTGTGTGTGTACGCGAGGGCCCCCAGTCACACATCCACTCATACCCCACTTATTGTTGTGAACAAGACTTTGTGCATATTACCTTATATACACAAAATTCTTCTTATTTTTTTTCCAATGTAGGATAGGATCCCAAACCCACTTCCAAAGAGCCCAGTTTGGAACATTATATCTCTGTCATACCTCAATTATTTTGAGTGTTCTTACATGTTTTCGAAACCTCTTACGGAGTAATACGTATTCCAACTAAGTCCCGACTTTAACTCGTAGTCGGGCCCACTCAAAATTGCCTCTCAAGTGGGCTTCAAAACAGCCCCATTTTCCTCTTTTTCTAACAATCCCCATATGAATGAGGTTAATGGTCCAACAACACACATCAGACAAGGGGTTTGACTTGGTGATAGTTACTACGGTTAGGCATTGCATAGGATAGGTAGAGTATACTCTTTGAACCGTCCCTCGAAAAGATAGATTCTCCTTACTGGCTAGACAATATGACTTGGTGCCTTTGAACTGTCCGACCACTTGTGTAAGTGATCGTATATCCCTCACAAATGCCCTTCTTGATTTATTTTGTTCTCATTATTGTGCCTGTTTTGGCCATGGACACCGTCCTATTTCTGCGAGAGTTTATAAAGAATCATGCCTTGCAATTCTCCTTCGAAGCGGCCTACTTCACTCCAACATATGTGATTTTTTTAAGTGTTTGAGTAAACCCATATTTTACTCCACCTGGATATACGTTGTCGACTTAAGAATCATTACAAGCATAAGCTTAACCTCTTCCTATGGGTATCACTCTTTTCATCCTAGTGATCGTGCCCAATTTTATGAATTGGTTGTCCCATTGAACCTAGATCTTGGGATCTCCAATCCACTTAGGTTGGGTATCCTCCATAAAACCATTATCCCATGGCAATAGACCTATTCCTCTTGATGATTTATCAACAAGGCCTTTTGATAACCCTTTGGTTAGCGGATCCGCTTAGCCTTCGACAACACGTAGTCGATAGTGATAACCCATGTTGATAACAACTGTCTAATGGTATTATGTCTCCTCCTAATATGACGAGACTTACCATTATACATTGCGCTTTGTGCCCTGCTGACTCGCAGATTGACTATCACAATTAATACATATTGCGATCACAGGCTTTGCCCATTTTGTAATATCTTGTAGATAATGGTGTAGCCATTCTCCATCTTCTAAATATTTTCTAAGACTATAAACTCGGATTCCATCATTAATCGGGATATAAGTGTCTGTTTCGAAGATTTCTATGGCATTGCTGCACCAGCTAGTGTGAATACATATCCACTTGTTGACTTGGAGTCTTTTATATCAGATATCCAATTTGCATCACTATATCCTTCAAGTACTACTGGTTATTTGGTATAGTGCAGCCCATACTCGCTAGTACCCCTTAAATATCTTAGTACCCTTGTGATCGCCTTCTAGTGATCTTTTCTGGGGTTGCTCGTATACCTACTTAGTATACTAACTGATTAGGCTATGTCCGGTCTTGTACAGATCATTAAGTACATCAGACTTCCTATTAAGTGAGAGTACTCAAGTTGAGATACTCCTTCACCCTTATTCTTGGATAGTCGTAATGTCATATTCACTGGGGTTTTGGCTGTTCCAGAGTCATCTTTGTTAAATCTTTCAAGAATTTTATCCACATAATGGGCTTGACTCAGCATGAGACCTTTCGATGTTCATGTGATCTTAATCCCTAAAATCACATCGAGTCCCATATCTTTCATGTCGAATATCGACCTCAATATGTCCTTGGTAGACTTGATTATTCTTTCATTACTATCGGTAATGAGTAAGTCATCTACATATAGACACAAAATATCATAGCCATCTTCTGTGTCCTTCACATATACACACTTATCACATTCATTAATTTTGAATCCACCACTTAACATAACATGATCAAATTTTTCATGCCACTGTTCATCTTCTGTGTCCTTCATATATACACACTTATCACATTCATTAATTTTGAAGTCACCACTTAACATAACATGACCAAATTTTTCATGCCACTGTTTTGGTGCCTGCTTCAATCCGTACAACGATTTTACCAACTTGCAGACTTTTCTTTCTTGTCTAGGGGCAAAGAACCCCTCGGGTTTTTCCATATAGATTTCCTCATCGAAGTCACCATTGAGAAAGGCAGTCTTAACATCCATTTGGTGAACTTCTAAACCTCGTAATGAAGCAATAAGAAGTATCATCCTTATGGAATTTATTCTCGTCACAGGAGAATAAGTATCGAAATAGTTTAGACTCTCACGTTAGTTATAAGCCTTGACTAGGAGCCTAGCCTTATACTTATCAACTGCTCCATCATTTAATTTCTTCTTGAAAAACCACTTATTTCCTAGTGGCTTATACTTTGGAGGTAATTCCACTAGTTCCCAGGTATGATTCTGTAATATAGAATAAATTTCATATTTGATAGCCTCCTTCCGTAGAGGTCCATCCATTGAGCTTACAGCTTCTTTATAAGTCTTAGGTTCATTTTCGAGAAAATAGGTGAAAAAATCCGGTCCATAAGATTTCTCTGTCAATTGTCGTTTGCTTCTTCTGGGTTCATATTCATTATCTACTCTTTGATCTTCATTATCTTTCATCCATTGGCTCATAAGCATGTTCGGATGAGATAAGGTGTTCAATTGCAGTCTTACAAGGAAATATATTCTCAAAGAATGATGTGTTCCTTGATTCCATAATTGTATTTTGTGAATCTCAGGCACTTTAGATTCATGCACAAGAAATCGATAGGCATTGTTGTTGTGTGCATATCTAATGAAAATATAGTCAACTATTGTTTGGCTTATTTTGACTTTCTTAGGTGTAGGTATCAGCACCTTTACTAGACACACCCACAGTTTCATGTAACTGTAGGGAGGCTTGACTCCCTTCCATAATTCATAAGGAGTTTTATCCCCGTTCTTACGGCATATCTTGTTTAAGAGAAAATTCGCTGTTAAGATGGCTTCTCCCCACATATTTTGCAGCAGACATGAATTTAGCAATATCGCATTCATCATCTCTTTTAGAGTGTGATTCTTACGTTCCGCCACAGCATTTGACTGTGGTGCATATGGGGCAGTTACCTCATGAATAAACACATGTTGCAAACAATATTCACAATGGCTCCACATATTCACCTCCATGGTCACTCCTTAATACTTTATCTTTGCATCCAGTTGATCTTCAACTTTCATTTTTTAAAGAATGAATTTCTCTATATACATAGCAATATTTAGTACTGTCATCCACGAAAATATTAAAATATATATTTCCACCTCTAGTTTGAACAAATTTCAAATCACATAGGTCGATATGTATTAATTCTAAAGGTTTGGTATTTCTTTCCACTTGTCAGAATAGAGAGTTAATTTTGCCTCTACACAAGTTTCACACTTGTGGTTTAAACAATTTTAAACTTTGGTACGTGATCTAATGCAATTAGTTTATGCATTACATTAAAATTAACGTGTCCTAATCTAGCATGCCATAAATTAGGAGGCTCAAGCAAGTAAGCAGAAGAATTCTTCATTTCATTACTTTTCACAGTCATAATATTGGGCTTAAACATCCCATCACTCTCGTAGCCCTTGCCAATAAACACACCACTCTTTGACAAAATAACTTTATCAGACTCAAAAACTAATCCAAAACCATGCTTAATCAACAAGGAACCAGAAACAAGGTTCTTGCGAATATCAGGCACATACTGTTGGGATTCTGGAAACAAAACGAAATACGCAGCGGAAAAATAATAAAGAATCCCAAACAAGATCGATCAAGTAACGTATATACGAAAAATAAAAATACGAAGATAAAAGGATCAAAGTCCCATACCCTTGAAGCCTTTGATAATATCTTCGTAAGTTGATGTTGTTCACGAACTCGAGCACGAGCACGAAATCCCCACATTCCAAACACCGAAAGCACGATGTCTCTACATCACCACGCGTCGGAAGTTGCCCGGAAAATTCTACAAGACTCAGTTCTCTAAGAACACGGCTAGGGAACTTGTAGGATTTTTTCTCTCTTTATTTTCTTATCTTTTTCTCACCTCCAAGATGATGAATTTGAACAAGAGAAAAATATCTCTCCCTCCCTAAAACACTCTCGGCTGAACTCACCACAAAATAAATGAATCATTTTGTGTGAGTTGATTTGTAATGTTTTATAATGTTTAAGGGAATCCCACCATATGTTGTCATTTTGGCACCATTAGTTGAAATGAAACATGGTGGGATCTCACCACATTAAACAAAAAACAAGACAAGACAAGTGAGAGGGAGGTGGGGCGGCCCCATGAGGAAAGTGCTAGGAAATGGGCCGAGTCACTCGGCTCGTGTACCGGACGTTCATCAAACGACTCCGTAAAATACACTCCATTTTATCAGCAATGTATTTATACTAATTAATTATATCAAATACAAAAATATTTCTCTAAGAAATATAATTTATTAATTAAATTAATTACCCAGTAACTTAATTTCAATTCATAAGACCGCTATTTGATTTATCTAATAAATCATAATTAGATATCCAATATCTAATATTATTAGAGAGATAATAAATTCACATTTATCTGACAACGCTCATGATGCGCGACTCTGTAGGTCCGTCTCAGCCGGCATTGGGAGGAACCAATGAGTGCGGGTAGCACTTAGCCAGCCTAGCGGGCCGCACTGTAAATCCCGACTGAGAACGAATGAAGGGATCATTCCAGAACCATTATGTCGTGAATACCATATACGTATACACCCTTCATCAGATGTCCGGTCAAGTCTTCGGGTCACGGTAAAGTCAAACCCTACTGTTGACTAGACTCTATATATGTGTTAATGCAAATCAAAACCGACTAATTACTAGTGTATCTAATACGACTAGATCAGAATGCTTTGGCCAAAGACTTATGGTCTTATTTTCCATTAACCGTATAGGACATTCGTCTGCTCACTAATAGGAGATAGAATCCTTTCTTGGCATACAATAAAGACTGCTACCTGCCCGTATAGTCCGCACTTCGAGGTTGACTCAGCAATTAAGTAAATGAGTCTAACTACTCTAATGACAAACTAAGTGTCACAGACACATCTTCTATTGAACCCTCAAGTCAAAGGTCCACGTATACTATCACAACCTTTCGATTCGTCATCGACTCTCCGAGAGTGAATACCGTGTGACTGAATCAAGTATGAGTCATGTTCGAGTATATATACTTATAACTATGCTATCAAGACATGCACATGCCCTAGCATCAGTCATACAAGTCTTACTCAAAACTTAATGTCCAATTAAGTTTATCGACTCACGAACGGTTTACGTAAATAAACTTTAAATACTTCCAGTGCATTTTCTCTTACTCGATAACGAGAGTGGAATGTTTGCTCTTATTTACATGGACTTCACTTCAACATTTACCAAATCAAGAATGCATTTGAAATACAATAAACAGTGAATGAATCGTATAGCCTTTTATTAATTACTCCATAATTAGAAGTACAATGCCCCTACTCTCTCATCCTATGAGTGGCATTCGAGGGCATATTCCTAACAATCTCCCACTTGCACTCAATTCCATACATCATGGTATCCAATACCCATGTTCTTCAGATGTCTTTCCAAGACAGTCTGAGATAACGGCTTAGTCAGCGGATCAGAGACATTGTCTTCTGAGTCTACTCTTTGCAACGAAACATATCCTTTTTCAACCATCTCTCGAACGATGTGATACTTTCTATCTATATGCTTGGTGTTGTGGTGAGCCCTCGGCTCCTTGGCTTGGGCAACAACTCCATCATTATTACAGAATAGTGATATAGGCAGCTCTGCATTACGCACCACTTGAAGTTCTTGTACAAACTTCTGCTTCCAAAATGCTTCTTTGCTAGCCTCTGAGGCAGCTTGGTACTCTGCATGGCAGGTGGAATCTGCAGTAGTGGTTTTCTTGGAGCTTCTCCAAGATACTGCTCCTCCATTGAGAGTAAACAAATACCCAGATGTTGACTTAGAGTCGTCATTGTCTCCTTGAAAGTCAGAATCGGTGAATCCAATCACCTTCAGTTCTCCACCACCATAAGTAATAACCATATCTCTAGTTCTTCTCAACTACTTAAGAATGTTCTTTACGGCAGTCCAGTGTTCCCTTCCCGGGTTTGCTTGAAATCGACTTACCATACTCACAGCGTAGGCTAAGTCTGGTCTCGTACACAACATAACGTACATGAGGCTACCCACTGCCGAGGCATAGGGTACCTTACTCATCTATCTCTTGTCTTCCTCACTTTGAGGATACATATTTGTGGTGAGATGAATTCCATGTCGCAAGGGAAGGAACCCTCTTTTAGATTCATCCATCTTGAATCTTCTCAGGATTTTATCTATTTAGAGGGCTTGGGAAAGTCCTATCATTCTTCGCGGTCTATCTCTGTAAAGACGGATCCCTAGAATATAGGAAACTTCTCCCAAGTCTTTCATAGAGAACGTTTTAGAAAGCCAAGCTTTCACAGTGCTGAGCATTGCTACGTTATTTCCTATAAGTAGAATATCATCTACATATAGGGTATGTTTGGATGCATTAACTGATAATCTAGCTGATTGTTGATAATCTAGCTGAAAACCAATAATCTAGATTATATCAGATAATCTAGCTGAAAATTGATAATCTAGCTGTAGTATGATAATTTAGATTATTGTATTTAAAAGTGTTTGGCAAAATTAGCTATCATACTAGCTGAAATTTATAAAATGACATAAATGTACATATTTTATATTTATTGTTATATTATAATATTACAAAAACAACCTTAATATTTATATATGAACTCTTATGTTGCTTATTATTCATTGACATTATGCAATATTATTATTTATTTTGTTTTCAACTTCTAATGGTATTTCAGGGTTTTTTATGTTATCACTTATATTATTATACAAATTTTATATAAATATTTATTAAGGGTAAAATCGGAATGAAAAAATAAAATATGTATATCATATATATAAAATATACATTAAGAATAAAATCGGAATGAAAAAATAAAAGCTGGTAGCTTTGGGTTGAAAGCTATATTCGGAAGCGTTTGAATTTAATCTAGATTAAGATTATAATCTAGATTAAATTAGCACCATTCAAACAAGATTTTGAAGGTCAAATTAGATTATTTGACCAGATTTAATCTAGATTAAGATTGTAATCTAGATTAAGTGGTCATCCAAATATATCTATAGTACTAAGAACGAAATGTTGCTCCCACTGACCTTTTTGTAAACACATGGTTCCTCCTCATTTCGCACGAAGTCAAAGTCCTTGACTGCTTCGTCAAGTCGAAGGTTCCAACTCCGAGAAGCTTGCTTCAGCCTATAAATGGCTCGTTGCATCTTACACACCTTATGAATATTAGCTTTGGACATAAAATCCTTAGGCTGTTCCATATAGATTTCCTCCTCGAGGCATCCATTTAGAAAAGCCATTTTGACATCCATTTACCATATTTCATAATCGTAATAGACAACAATGGCAAGCATCATGCGAATCGACTTGATCATAGCTACGAGCGAGAAGGTATCATGATAATCGATCCCTTCCCTTTGGGTATAACCCTTTGCCACAAGCCTGGCTTTATAGGCGTCAACTTTGCCATCCCCATTAGTCTTTCTCTTATAGATCCATTTATTTCCAATAGTCCTCATGCCAGTTGGTAGATCTACTAGAGTCCAAACCTGATTGGTATGCATCGAGTCTATCTCAGCTTCCATTGCTTCTTGCCATTTATCGGAGTCTACACCCACTATCGTTTGGTCATAGGTGATAGGGTCATCCTCACGGCTATCAGGTGTGTCGTGGAAACCCAGTTCCTCGACATGTGTATATCCATACCTCTCAGGTAAGTGAGACACCCTATTAGACCTTCGGAGTGGAGGTTGTGTTACAATAGGTTCGCTTCCTGATCCCTGATCATATGTCTCCTTAGGACTTTCATTATGCTCTTCCAAAGAGATATTTCTACCCGAGCGACCTTCCTGAATAAACTTATCTTCAAAGAAGTGCGCTTGTAAAGCCACAACGACCCTATGGTCTTCTGGCATGTAGAATAGATAACCCATCGAGTCCTCTGGGTATCCAATGAAACGTCCCTTGATGGACCTCGCTTCCAGTTTGTCCACCTTAGACTTCTTGACATAGGCTGAACATCCCCAAATCCTTATGTGATCAAGACTTGGTTTCTTACCCTTCCACATCTCATGCGGAGTGATAGGAACGGATTTGGAAGGACATCTATATAGGATATAGGCAGCGGTAAGTAAGGCGTACCCCCATAGGTAAATCAGTGTAATTCAACATGGAGCGGACCATGTCCAACAAAAGTCCGATTTCTCCTTTCTGAAACACCATTTAACTATGGGGTTCCTGGCGGCGTGAATTGTGAAACTATTCCAAGTTCCTTAAGGAACTCATCAAACTCTGTGCTCATATATTCGCCACCTCGGTCCGACCGAAGTGCTTTGATATGCCATCCAGTCTATTTTTCAACTAGGGTCTTAAATTCTTTGAATTTATTAAAGGCTTCAGATTTTTGTTTCATTAAGTACACAATCCCATATCTAGCATGATCATTTGTGAACGTTATGAAATATTGATATCCATCTCGGGCTACTTCTAAAGCACCACAAATTTCGGTATGTACCACCCCAAGTTTTTTAGCAGCCCTTTCAAATGTCCCTGTGAAGGGGGACTTAGTCATTTTGCCTCTAAGGCAAGATTCACAAGTTGGATAGGGTTCTGCACCTAATGGACTTAAAAGTCCATCTTTCTCCATTTTCTGAACCTTGGTCTAACCAACATGACCAAGTCTAAGGTGCCACTTAAGAGCTTGATTAGTATCTTGCCTGCCACTTTTCCTAGTTATAGTGTTCACTGCTGTTTTATTTTGTAAGTTCAGATGATATAAACCATTCAACAATGTAGTTGTGCCAACTAATTTATTTCGAAAATAAATTTTACAACTACCATTGCCAATGAAGAAACAAAATCCTTTCCGGTCCAAGACTGGAATGGATACAATATTTTTGTGCCCCTTGGGCAAAACAAGTACTTCATCTAACGTCAAAATAAAACTGGATTCTAAACCCAGTAGGAGTGATCCAATATCGGTTGCCTACTTCGTTCCAGATCCTGATTCATAGTACAAATATGAGAAGTAGCGCCTGAATCCAGAATCCATGAAGTAGAATATACAGTAGCGGAACAATTGGTTTCAAAAACAAAAAGTTCCGTACCTGATGCGCCATTAATCTTAGGACAAGTCCTACGCCAGTGGCCCAGCTCACCGCATTCAATACATTTGTCCGTAGGTTTTGGACCGCCTACCCTTTGAACCTTTTGGGCCTTGCCCTTTCCTTTATGCACCCCTTTCTTGGATTTATACTGCTCGTATGTCTTTTTCTTCTTGTTCTTGGACCTCCAAGGCCCAGAAAAAATCACAAGAGCAGCCTCCCTCGGTTTAGTCTTCATGTTAGACTGCGCCGTCACCAGTTTATTCATTAGCCCAGCTAATGTGCATGAAATCTCATTACACTTGAAATTCATTACAAACTGTATGAAGGAGTCAGGTAGAGATTGAAGGATGAGATCAATCTGAAGGGATAAATCCATATGAAAATTGAGCACCTCGAGTCTCTCAATCATAGAGATCATCTTGAGGACGTGGTCCTCCTTTTTCTCTCCTTCTTTCATCCTAGCACTAAATAACTGTTTTGATATCTCATATCTAGCAGTACTACTGTGCTCTCCGTAAAGTTCGGTCAAGTGTGCGAGAATCTGCCTAGCAGAAGTCATTTTATCGTGCGCTCTCTGCAGCTCATTAGTCATTGAGCCCATCATAAAGCCACGGACTAGCACGTCATCATTGACCCATTTTTCATGGACGTCAATCTCTTTATGATTATCCCTAGTCCGGATTGGAGTCGGTGGAATGTCCGCCTCCAAGACATATCCCAGAGACTCCATGCAGAGTACAATCATCAGATTCCGCAACCAGTCAATGGGCCAGTTAGGAGATTATTTTCAAGTAATATTGCAAGTGAGTTCTTTGCCATTTTTAGAGAGATTTAGTTTCGTTTCTCTGCATAGATTTAGACAAGATTGAATTAGTGACTTGTTTTATTATGACCGATTATAGAATTTAAAGGCTTGTATAATTCTTGTCTCGGCTCCCATTAATTTTATCGGAATTATACAGCCCATATTATAATCCGGAAGTCATGATAAGATCGAATTCTTAGTGGTGATCAATTTCTTATCAAATTTTAACCGACGCAACCTGTCAAGTTCCTTGCCAATTAATTTCTGTAAAGTGGTGTCTAACACCAACCCGTCTAACGGATGATTTGATCTTCTTTTACCCCTAGTCTTCATGCCCTCAACCTATCAGGTTTCTTGGCAATCCAGACTATCTAAGTTGTTGACCATCAACGTTTATCAGTTTGACTATTGAATCTCACACGGCAACCTATCAGGTTTCTAGGGGGCGAAATTTATCACCAACCGAAGGCATCTAATGCACTCAAGAATTTTGAGGCCTTATCAAAGAGAAGAGCGTGAGCGCGAAGATGGAGGTAGATCTGAGGCTTAGTCTTGGAATGATCCAAAAAAAAAAAATTACATTGGACGAAAAACAGAGAAAAAGAGGAGTTGAATCTATTGTAACCTAATTATGGGAACAGATTATTGAGGAATTGAGGAAGGAGAACTCACCGGAAATTTGCAACTGGGATCTAGTTATGACGGAAATCGAATTTTTCTTTCAAGCTCAGGTGTAAGCAACCAGTGTGTGTGTATGTCGCGGGCGCACGGGCGTGTGTGTGAGGAATGGATTTACAGAAGGTAAAATGGAGGTTTGGGGGTAGGAATCGCGGCGGCTGAACCGAGGGGAGGGGAGGAATCGCGGCGGATGAGTGACAGAACAGTGAGGGGAGAGAGGAGAGAATGAGGGAGGCAGTGAGAAGAGGGAGTAGGGTTAGGGGGTTATAAGGGGGGATCGGACCGAAGGGGAGATTAATAATCTCAATCGGACGGCTCCCATTAAAAAGAGATGCCATGGCTTTGACCCGGGTTCGGGATTTAACATAATATAACCACACCAGTAAAATACACTTAGCAATCAATCAAATAGGGAAAAAAAATTAGGAAACCCTTGAGCAATCATTCAGATCTAAACAAAAAAGGAATTTAATCCTTCAAATCAAATCCAAAATAAAAAGTTCAAAATACCTTTTTAATTGACGGATCGAGAATTAAAGAAATATTACTTAAAATACGGAACCTACCATAGTGTTTTCTGAAAACGCTATGCAAGTGTACTGTTACATAGCGCTTCCTAATTAAACGCTATATAAGTATTTTTAAAAAGGATTGTATTAATTTTTATAGTTTAAAATTTTGAAATTTTATTATTAAAATTTATAATATGTATTTATATTAAATAATGTAAATATATATACGTTATAATTTATACTATATTATATATCAAACTTTGAAAATTATTAAATTTTAAAATTATAAAAAATATTTATAATTTTTAATTACAATATTAAAAAATATAATAAGTATTTATATTAAATATAAATAATTTAAATCAAATTTATCATATATTATATATCAAACTTTAAGAGTAAAAAATTATCAAAATTTAAATTTCATTTCATTGTGCTTTTTTTTTTACAATAACTTGAAAAAATTATTAAAAAATTAGATATGATGCATCACCATCACAGGTGTTGCACGTCGCGTAACACCATTTTTATCTTGCAAAACCAAATGTATATATAGTGCAATACTATTTCAATAGTGTTTCAAAAGATCAAAAATCAGCAATCTATTGAAACGCTTTGGCGGCAACACTAGCTAAAAGCATTGCCTATGAGCACTTATGGCGTAGTGTGTTTATCTCGTTTGTAAGATATTCGTATATCTGTGGCTTCTTTTCTCGTACTTCATTTCCGGTTGTTGGCAAACCGTTGTTTTAGGCCATTATGGTCTGCTGCTAGGCAGGCATTACGGCCGTAAGGTGGTGTGCATTACGGCCGTAAAGCTTCATACATTACGGCCGTAATGTCCCTTTCATAACGGCCGTAATGGGTCTGAACAGATTGGTCAGTCAGGTCGTAAGCACCATTACGGCCTTAATGGTGAGGGTGTTATGGCCGTAACGGATGCCAGTATTTAAACCTGGCAGCGGACGATTTTCAGCATTTTTCATTTTTTTCTTCTTCCTTCCACGACGAAACGTTCCTTTGAGCTAGGGCTCTGCGAATCTTCATCCATACTTTAGTTGGGAAGCAATTTGGGGCATCATATCATCACTCTAACCCCATTTCATCAGTGATTCGCCTTCAAATCGAGGTATATTTCTTTAGAACCCTAGATTTTGGGGATTTTGGGATTTTGGCTTGATTTCACCCTTGAATCTAATTTAGCTTCGATAAGTTGTTAGATTAAGATTGTTTATTTGTAATCCCTTGCTTTCATTATAGTTTAACGAATTATACTTCGAGGTTTTCACCGTTAATAGATTAGGATCGACTATGACTTCGTAGTGACCGATGAATTGTCCCAACGGGTAGAACTGGAATAAATTCCTACGTTTCCGCAATATTGAGATTATTTTTATATCGTTATTATGTAAGGAGCGGATTTGTGAAGATTATTCAGATCGAAACCTTTCCTTTCGCCGTTCCATTCACATCGTTTTATTCAAGGCAAGTACATGTATTACATTTCGTTATGTGTGTTATGGTTGTGATACGAATGTTGAATTATGATATTGTGTGTGTGAGTTGTTGTTCTTCCACCCGGAGCGTTCGACGGGGCGTCTGGGGGCCGATACTAAGGGGTACGGCCGCAGAAGTGGTTTCTCACCCAGAGCGTTCGATGGGGCGTCTGGGGGCCGATACTAAGAGGTACGGCCGCGGAAGTGGTTTCTCACCCAGAGCGTTCTATGGGGCGTCTGGGGATCGATACTAAGGGGTACGACCATGGATTACCAAGTGTGGATGGTTGTGATATTGATATGTGATGATTTACGATTTTAAATCAAAAGAATATTCCGGAATATGATTTTCAAATTTTTTCCAAATGAGATGACCGTGTTGAATTGTATCTGTATATAATGTAGTGTAATTGTGTACTTGCACTAGCTATTCGGATGCTAACCCCTTAAATAGGGGAAATGCGTTGTATGCATTTCAAGTATCGGTCCAGCTGAGGAGCTGGCACGGGATACACATGCAAAGGATGGCCCAGCATGATGATGAGGATCGAGTCTGTATTAGATGTTTTGTTATTATGTTTATTTGGTGTCGTGTTGGTCTGGTTGTCATTCAAATATTGTTAAAGTCCCCTGCGTGGGAAATTGATTACATGTCATTTTTGTTTTGTTGGTGTTGAATTGAACTGTTTGGCCGAGGCCGCGGCCCTACATATTATTGCTTAAGGTGTCTTTTGGTATTTATCATGTGGATTATGTATCATGTGTTAGCCTTGTAACACCCCCAAGTTATTCAGGGAATATTACAGCGCCGTGATCCCCACCGTGGGACCCACAAGGAAAGATATGCGGAACTATAAATTTTTGACTGAGAAGGTCTACATACAAATGAAGAACAATACAAAGGGTATTCAAAACATATCCAATGTATCCCAAAGACATCACAACACAAATCAATACCTCGGAAAACACAGGCCGGAACATCAAGGAAAATGGAAAATAATACTCGAGTATTCAATAACCATTCCAGTACAATGACATTTAATGGAGAAACACAAAACATAACCAGAGGAAAGGCACAGTATCACACTTGCCCATCATCTTCATACCGACCCGATACCTGCCTGTCCGCTCTCCTGGAACCTAAAATACATAAAAGGTATTTCCCCCATAAGGGGTTAGCCGTCGAATAGCTAGTGCAAGTATATCAAGTATGAAACACAATACTCCTCAACAATAAAGTAAAGGTAACCGTCAATTTTTCAATTCAAAACTAGTATTCCGGAATAACTAAATCTCATAGCATCACATCAATACATATATGAATACCGTGGAACCGCACCAGAGGCTACGGAACACTCAGAGGACTCGTCGGTCCATCCCAGAGTGGTTCGTTCATATCATCTGTGGAATCGCACCAAGAGGCTACGAAACCCTCAAGCGACCCGTCGGCCCGCCCCAGAGTGGATATAAATAATCATGCCATTAATACACCTTACTTTCAAAGTCGAGAACGTACAATCATAAATATATACTTGCCTTTGAGACATTGTAAAATTGGACGGAAAAGAGTATGAGTTCGGTAGGTCCAAGAACGCGCTTCCGGCACCTAAACGATTCGTAAAGGATATGATAATCAATAATCTATACTCATAATTCATGAAGAAACTCCCGAAACCTGACTACGATTCACGAAAATACACGGATAAACAACTAGAAGTTGGAAAATCGCCCAAACTCTCACAAGTCTGAAAATGGCACAATCCAATCCGTAAAATCGTAGTAAAAGCATGTATATGGAATAGATACATCATAATCTCAAGGTTCTCAAGCTTCAAAATGGATAAATCGGACGAATCTAGGAAAAACCCCAAAATTCCCAAAAAAATAGGGTTCTAAGGATTTTTACCTTGATTTGGACGTTGGGACGGATTAGATGTTGTGGAATCCTTGTTCTCCAACCAAATATGTTGTTTTTTGATGAAGAATCGCTTCCAATCGCCCAAAATCGTCTCTCCCGAGCTGCTCCCATTGGAAATGAGTGAAGTGGATGAAAAATGACGAAATGGAAGTCAACTATCCAATATATATCCGCCCAGTTTAGCGCACGCTACGCTTCCTTCATTAGCGTGCGCTAGCGAGGTCACCGGGTAGTCCAGTGGCTTCTGCCGGCCCTGTTAGCGTGCACTAATCGCCTTTTTATAGCGTGCGCTAGCCAAAAAGTGGCATCCAGTACTGGAGTCCAGAACCTAATGTCCTCTGCCCTGCTCAAGCCTTAGCATGCGCTACTGCTATGGCTTAGCGTGCGTTATGCAACAGATTTAGCATGCGCTAGCCGAAGCCTAGCGTACGTTACCTGATAGTCCAGAAAACCTGACAACCCCACTGCCTCTGCCGACCAGCCCGTTAGCGTGCGCTACGGATGGATGTTAGCGTGCGCTACTAACCACGAATAGCGTGCGCTAGCGAACTCCTAACGTGCGTTAACCGCCAGTCCAGAGAGCAGTATGAGTTACTGGTTCTGACCTGACTGGTCCCTTAGCGCGCGCTACGGCTCAAAGCTAGCGTGCGCTACTCAAGCAGAATTAGCGTGCATTAGTCTAGGCCTAGCGTGCGCTATTTCTCTGACCCAGGACACTTCCGCAAGGTCTAAACAACACGATTGTGATCCAAACAAGATATGAAGCTCTAAAACAATATCGACAACATCACCAAGAGTTTACAGAGCGACGAAATAAGAAAAACGGCAAGGCCAAACAGTCAATAAAAGTACGGGTATTACATTCTCCCCCTCTAAAAATAAGTTTCGTCCTGAAACTTAAGAAATAAAGAGTTCGGGGTACTCCGACCGTATCTTCTCTTCCATTTCCCAAGTCGCCTCTTCGACTCCATGTATCGACCATTGCACTTTAACCAGTGGAATGGTCTTATGCCGAAGTTGTTTCTTACGATGCTCAAGGATCTTCACGGGTCTCTTTGGAAAGGTAATATCCTCGGCTACGTCAATCTCACTGTAGTCGATAACGTGGCTCGGATCCGGCACGTACTTTCTCAACTGAGACACATGAAAAACATTATGGACATGACTCAAAGTTGGAGGCAACGCCAAGCGATAAGCTAAATCTCCAACTCTGTCCAAAATCTCGAAAGGTCCGATATACCTCGGACTAAGTTTCCCCTTTTTCCCGAAGCGGAAAACTCCTCTGGTCGGTGATGTAATACCCGCAATTTCGGATTTTGGTAATTTTTTTCCGGCGGAAGTCCGTCTTGGTGACTCGCTCATGTCCATTTCGTCATTCCTAGAATATTTAATTCTGCACTTTTTTGACGTCCGAGTTCGTTTCGGTATCGTTTTGTTGAATTTCGTGTTCTTAAGCGGCTTTTCCGTACTTGAGTTTGATTCTTGCGAATCTCGTCCAAAACTGTTGTTTCGAGTTTCTCGTAAGTTCATTTTATGTTATTATTCATGTTGCAAGATTTGGCTTGGTGTTTCGATCGTGTATCATGTATTTCGGACGTTTTGGGCCATTTTCGTAATTTCCCAAAGTTTGGGGTAATTACTTTTCGTTGTCGAATTTCGAGCCTTCGGGTGGTCGGAATCGTGTGTTCTCTTAGTGCTCGAATTCGTATTTGTGAGTACTTAGTAACCGTATCTTCGATTCGTATTCAGGTTCGGGTTTCGGGGTCGTTCGGGCCGTCGAAGTTGGCCCCGGCCGAGTCATGGTCGGGCAGTCTGGGCCCAGGCCGGCACTGGCCGAGTTACGGCCGGTAGTTGCCGGAAGTTACGTACGTAAGGCCGGTTACGTACGTAAGGCCCTGGCCGGTAACGTACGTAATGGGCCGGCAGATTTGGGGCAGTTGGTTCGGCCATGGCCGGTTACGGCCGTAAGCCATGGCCGATTACGTACGTTATGTGGCTGGCAGTCAGCCTATTTAAGACCCAGGAGACAGGTTTTTCATCATTTTTCTCACTCGTTTCATCCTCTTCCGCGGCTGGAGACTTGATGATCATGGAGGGATGTTGTCAGGTGTTAAATCCATGAAGTCTCGGAGTTCATATCGTCCTGTAACATCCTTTGATCGAGCGAATCAGGTCAGCTTTTCTAGAAATCTAGTCTTTAGAAATTTGGCTATTTTGGTTGATTTCGTCCATTTAATCCGACTTAACTTAGTATTATGATGGATTGATGATTATTTAGATGTATTATATCATTTCCCTTGTTATTCCATGGTTGGATCGTATCGATTCGTTGTTTTGGTCGAGTTCTTGATCGACGCCTTGAAGGTGTCCGGTAGAATGTCATAGAGGGGTTTTCGGACGCTCTACGATTATTCTTCCTCGTATGATCATTGATTTATTAATTATATGACATTAGGGTCGAGTTTCTTGTGAAGAAACCGTGTTGAACCCTTTCGTTCGTCGTCGTCTTCCTTTTTGATGGCATCGGGCGTTTCGAAGCTTCCCGGTTGAACTGTGTTCGTTGGAATACTTGCGTGACGATATCGAGGCAAGTATCTTATTATACGACTTGTATCTTGTGACTTGAAATTACGTATTAGGTTATGATGATTTTGCTTGCCTTCGTAAATATGTTCCGTTTGAGTTGGTTGTGTGTTCCGTAATTTGAAGGCTTTGTGATAATAGTGTTATATTGGTATACGTGTTAGGTGTTGTGCCATTTATGCAGGATTGCAACGTACATATGGGATGGTTGTACACTTGATTGTGCAATGTATTGTGTACCGATCGTGTGTCATGTTGGTTGTGTGTCGTTGATTGATGACAGTTGTTGTGAGTGTTGAGATTGTGTTATGTGCGTGTGATGTACGATGTTGTGGTGATCCACGTGATTGATTAATTGTGCTCATTGTTGTATGAAATATGATTGTGAATTTGAATATGTGTGTGACCGCTAGGTTCACTCGTGATGGTTCGACGGGACCTACGAGGACTCGTGGCAGTGGACTACGAGGTCAGAACTTAGTGAGGTACTGAGGCCCAATCGTGCTGGTCTGACGAGGCCTACGATAACACATGGCAGTGGACCATGAGTTTCGGGCACAGTGCATCCAACCGGGTGAGCTCTACGGGGCTTACGGTGACGCGTGGCAGTGGACTACGGTGTTAGGACTGTGTGTGATTGTTGTGATTGATATAGTCTGTGTGGGCTGTTGAACCTATGGAGACACGTGACAGTGGATCACGGTGTCGGAATTGGTTATGTTTGGTTATCTGTATTTGGAATAGTCCGTGTGGGTTGTTGAACCTACGGAGACACGTGAAAGTGGATCACGGTGTTGGAATTGATTATGTTTGTTTATTTGTGTGTGATGTAGTCCTTGTGGGTTGTTGAACCTACGGAGACACGTGACAGTGGATCACGGTGTCATGAATATGTTTTGACAATCAAAGTTTTAAAAGGAAAGTTTTATGAAAACGAATGTTGGATCGAGTCCCGAGCGATTGGGTAAATGTTTTTCGTGTTGGGAACTATTAAGTTGTGAAACAAGATTTGGGTTAAGACCCTAAAGTTTTTCGAAAGGATTTGTAACTTGGGACTTGAGGCCTTAAAGATTTTTGTTCCTAAAATTCCCGAGATGATAAGTTTATTTTTTTTAATGCGTCATAGCTTATTTTCCTTTGTTAAGACCTCCTGGGAATATTTTGGTACTTGGTTATTAAATTTGATTATGATCAATGTTTGCTCGTTACATTTTGTATGATTTTATACTTGCACTAGTAAAACAGTGGAGTTTTACTAACCCCCGAGTAATTGGGGGGTCGATGTCTGTTTTGCGTCCAGGTACGTGCAGGTTCAGGGGAGCAGTCACAGGATTGGCACATGAGGATGACGAGCTGCGATACTAATCAAGAGTTGAGGGTTGGTAGAGTTTGGTTGTATTGTCAGAGTTGATTTCAGTCTTCCGCTGTATTATGTTTCAACCCCTGTATGGGTAATGTTTTATAAGTCAGTTTTGTTGATTGATTTGTGTGACCTCATCGGTCTGTGTATTCACGTGTAAATGACCATAATGGTCTGTATTATTTTATTGTTTGACCCTGGCCGGGAAAGCATTTGGTCGTTTTGTAAGGTATAGCCTGGTAGATCCTCGTAAAAAGGGGTCTACGACGTGTAATATTCCCATATGGTTTTGGGGGTGTTACATTTATGGCATCGGAGCTTAGGTTGTGGAAACCTAGGCTGTCGGGTCAGTGGTGTCTGTTGAGTTTTGTCTCGTCGGATTTTGTCTGACTAAGTCGTGTCGCGACGCATCATCTGAGTTTGTTGGTCGTGATTAGTATCGTGGGGCGATCATCATCTTCGTGCGACCTGTGGATGTAAGTCTCCCTTCTTTGTGTTTGTGCCTCATCTGATGCGAGTTACAGGTATGATTATGAGTTAATTGACGGAATCCTCCTATGGATTTTGATTTCGTGATATGTGGTTATTTGACTCTCATATTTTGTTTATATGAGGAGTGTCGCTGGTTATGTATTCTTGACTATTGGTTTCGTCCGCTGCGTGTATATTTCAAAATGATTTGTTCGTTTGCAAGTGTTTTCGTGAAACATGTGCTCAATATGGTATGGAAATTCTTATGGGTGTGATTTACTCAGTCCCTAGGGGCTTCAGATGGACCAGTGGTTTAGCCCCGGTCCTAAGCAAGTTTGAACTGCGATGTGACTGTCTGTTTTCCGGTAAAAGACATGTATTGACAGTCAAAGTTTTGAAAGGAAAGTTTTATGAAAACGAATGTTGGATCGAGTCCTGAGCGATTGGGTAAATGTTTTTCGTGTTGGGAACTGTTAAGTTGTGAAACAATATTTGGGTTAAGACCCCAAAGTTTTTCGAAAGGATTTGTAACTTGAGACTTGAGGCCTTAAAGATTTTTGTTCCTAAAATTCCCGAGATGATAAGTTTATTTTTTTTAAATGCGTCATAGCTTATTTTCCTTTGTTAAGACTTCTCGGGAATATTTTGGTACTTGGTTATTAAATTTGATTATGATCAATGTTTGCTCGTTACATTTCGTATGATTTTATACTTACACTAGTAAAACAGTGGAGTTTTACTAACCCCCGAGTAATTGGGGGGTGGATGTTTATTTTGCGTCCAGGTACGTGCAGGTTCAGGGGAGCAGTCACAGGATTGGCACATGAGGATGACGAGCTGCGATACTAATCAAGAGTTGAGAGTTGGTAGAGTTTGGTTGTATTGTTAGAGTTGATTTCAGTCTTCCGCTGTATTATGTTTCAACCCCTGTGTGGGTAATGTTGTATAAGTCAGTTTTGTTGATTGAGTTGTGTGACCTCATCGGTCTGTGTATTCACGTGTAAGTGACCACAACAGTCTGTATTATTTTATTGTTTGACCCTGGCCGTGCAAGCATTTGGTCGTTTTGTAAGGTATAGCCTGGTAGATCCTCGTAAAAAAGGGGTCTACGGCGTGTAATATTCCCATATGGTTTTGGGGGTGTTGCAGGCGACACCTTGAGTAAGACATGATCCCCCACTTCGAACTCCAGGGGTCGACGACGAGTATCAGCATAAGATTTCTGACGACTCTGGGTAGTCAGCAATCGGTCCCGGATAATAGAAATCTTTTCCTTAGTTTCCATCAACATATTCGGTTCCGTCCCAATTAGTTCTGAAGCCTCGTCCCAACTACATCGCCTACCATAAAGTGCCTCGAATGGTGCCATTTTGATCGACGCATGCCAACTATTATTAATAGGCAAACTCGATCAATGGTAAGTGAAGTTCCCAATCGTTACCCCAGTCTAAGGCACAAGCTCGCAACATATCTTCCAACGTCTGAATCGTCCTCTCTGTCTGACCGTCCGACTGAGGATGAAATGAAGTGCTCAACCTCAGCTCAGTATCCAAAGCCTGATGAACGGCATGCCAAAAATGCGATACGAAACGACCGTCTCGGTCAGAAACAATGGTCTTGGGGGCACCGTGCAATCTTACGATCTCAGCTATAAAAGTTCGAGCCAATCTATCCGGTCCCCAAGTATCCTTAATACCCAAGAAGTGTGCAGACTTGGTCAACCGATCGACAATTACCCAAATCATATTCATTTCGGCCCGAGTTCTCGGCATGGCAGTGATGAAATCCATAGAGATGTCATCCCACTTCCACTCGGGAATGGGAAGCGGTTTCAACAACCCCGCTGGTCGTTGATGTTAGATCTTGACTTGTTGACACATTAGGCACCGCAGTACAAATTCCGTGACATCCTTCTTCATGTTGTTCCACCAAAAATTTCGTTTCAAGTCCTTATACATCTTACTCGTCCCGGGGTGGATTGAGTAAGGCGTAGCATGGGCTTCTCGGAGAATTCTCTGCCTCAACTCTAGATCATTCGGAACACAAAGCTTGCCCTGAAATCTCAGAATACTATCCTCGTGAACCATAAAGCCAGGAGCTTTTCCTTTAATTACATCTTCCTTCCGTTGAGAAATCATCGAGTCACTCCACTGCTTCCCTTTGATGTCGTCAACCAAGGACGAAGTAATTTCGAGAGTACACAACTGTCCCTGTACTCGTTGAAGCCAAACTTCTATCCCTTGCTCAATTAAATCCTGAAGAATTTTCGTCTGAGATGTAAGAACCTCGAGCATTTTAAGAGATGCCAATTTGCGGCTCAAAGCATCCGCGACGACATTGGCTTTTCCGGGGTGGTAAAGAATTTCCATATCGTAATCCTTTATCAACTCTAACCAATGTATCTGTCTCATATTCAGCTCTTTCTGACTGAAAATATACTTCAGGCTCTTGTGATTGGTATAAACCCGACACGGAGAACCATACAAATAATGCCGCCAAATCTTGAGTGCGAAGACAATTGCGGCCAACTCCAAATCGTGAGTAGGATAATTCATCTCATAAGGCTTTAATTGTCGTGATGCAAAAGCTATCGTCTTATCATGCTGCATAAGTACACAGCCCAGACCTTGACCCGAAGCGTCACTATAAACTGCAAAGCCCTCACTACCATCTGGTAAAGTTAAAACCGGCGCTGAAGTCAAACGTCTCTTCAGCTCATCGAAGCTCTGTTGTCTCTCATCCGACCAAACAAACTTTTCGGTCTTCTGGAGTAATTTCATAAGCGGCCGAGCGAGTTTCAAGAACCCCTCGACAAACCGACGGTAATACCCAGCAAGGCCCAAAAAGCTACGAACTTCCTTAACATTTTTAGGCGGTGCCCAAACTAGCACTGCCTCAATCTTCTGCGGGTCTACACGAACCCCTTCGGCTGAAATCACATGGCCGGGAAACATAACTTCTTCCAACCAGAACTCACATTTTGAGAATTTTGCATAGAGGTACTCGGTTCTCAAAATATCTAGTACCAAATGCAAGTGTCGGGCGTGTTCTTCTTTATCTCGAGAATAAATCAAAATGTCGTCAATAAAGACAACTACACACTTGTCGAGATACTCGATGAAAATCTTATTCATTAACTGCATGAATACTGTCGGTGCATTAGTCAACCCAAAAGTCATAACTACAAATTCATAATGCCAATATCTCGTCCGAAATGCCGTCTTCGGAACGTCGGACTCTCTCACCCTGAGTTGATAATACCCTGATCTTAAATCAATTTTCGAGAAAATTGCAGCCCCCTGCAACTGATTAAATAAATCGTCTATACGAGCCAAAGGGTACTTGTTCTTGATGGTCACTTTGTTCAGATCACGGTAGTCAATGCACAAACGTAGTGAACCATCCTTCTTTCTCACAAAAAGAACAGGCGCGCCCCAAGGCGAAGCGCTCGGTCTGATCTACCCTCTTTCCAGAAGTTCTCCCAACTGATTCTTTAATTCTTGCATCTCGGAAGGTGTCATTCGATAAGGTGCCTTATAAATCGGAGCCGCATCTGGCTCTAAGTCCACAGAAAATTCTATCTCACGATCTGGCGGTAATCCCGGGAGATCATCCGGAAAAACATCGGGATACTCATTAACAACTGGAATCGAAGAGAAATCGACTTCGTTCCCTTCCGTTTTCAAGGCATAACACCAATAGCCCGTACAACCTTTATTCAAAAGTTTTACGGCCTTCATGGCACTAATAAGTAACTTGGATTGGCCCGACTTACATTCCAAAAATGAGTACTCGGATCCGTCTTTAGTCATCATGGTGATAACCTTAGTACGGTAATTCATAATCGCTTGGTGACTATCAAGCCAATCCTCGCCGAGGATCACGTCCTCGCCTACCATATCAACTACAATTAGATTCGATAACCATTCTATACTGGATATAATCACCGGAAAATCTTTAATCTCCCGGTTTCCCACAATTCTATCCCCGCTAGGTAGTTTCACAATGAAGGGATCACAAGCAGTCATACAAATTATATTCAAACGGCGTACACACTCCAAGGAAATAAAAAAATATGTAGCACCCGTATCAAAAAGCACACGGACTGGATGAGATAAAATATTAATGGTACCTGAAGCCACCGCTGCATCGGGTTCGTCTGATCGACGCATCTCATAGACCCGTGATTGTACCGAACCGACGCTAGAGTTTCCCCCTCCAGCGTTCTGACCCCTTCCTCGGCCCCTGCCGAAATTCTGTTGAGATTGACCAAAATATTGGCGCTCATTAACGCCTTGGTCAAGTGGTGCTGGGGCAGAAGCCCGAGTGTCCAAGGTCTGATTTGGTTCGGAACGATAAGCCGCTCTATGTCCCATCTATTCGCAAGTGTGACACTTCAATGGCGGAAAATTGCATTCCAAATTAACGTGGCCTAGACGACCACAATTATAGCAAGTTACCGTGCGATTTGTGGTGCCCGGAGCAGAACGGAAACCCCTCTTTCCTTTAGCAGAACATGACGACTGTCCGGTAGAACGGTTAGTCGTCTGTGACCTTTGGAAATTGCCACTCTTCGAGCCAGAAAAATTCCCTGCAACCTTCTGCTTCTTCGATTCTTCAACGGTATAATTGTCGGCGCTTAACATATCATGGGCTAAAGCTCTGTCCTGATATTCCTTCAGTGTGGTGCAAGCAAATCCTGCCATGTACCGCCGTAAGTCCGTATTCATCCGCATATCAAAATAACGGATCTTATCACGCTCGTTTCACACTTGATCCTTCACTTGGATCAATTGTTGGTTGTACTCTACAATTGCTTGCGAGACAGGATTATTCTGCAGTTTAGCCTCGAAAAAGGCTTGGATTCGGCCCTACCGCACCGGCCAAGGACAAAACTCGGCCTCCAAAAGCTCCTTAAATTCATCCCACGTGGCAACACGATCCTGCGGCTTGATGACTTTCCACCATGTAGCGGCCTCCTTAGTGAGGAAATACTGGGCAATCGGTACTTTCCTCACTTCGGGGCAATCAATCGCTTCAAAAATTTTCTCCAACTCCGCTAGCCAATCTTCCCAACATAACGGGTCTGCGGCACCGCCAAACTATGGAGGGTGCATACGGATTACATTCTGAAGCAAGGCATCCGTGTTCGGATTCGGATTATTCAACTGAACGGTTTGGGCTAAAATGGTCATCTGGTTGGCCAATTGTTGCAGTACATTCGCAACTCCAACGTCATGTTTCCCCGGCGATCAATCGTCGTCGACTTTCGGTGTCGGGATGCACCGAGTTCGACAAGCGGGGTTAGTTGACCCCGCATGTAATCGATGGAAACGGCCGCGCCACGACCTCTTCCACGCCCACGGCCACGGACCCTACCAGCTGACATACTGAAGAACACACAAGGCACGTAAGTACAATTCAATCGCACGTCATCGAAATGATCGATTCTCAAGAATACCAAAATAGAAACAAAACGAATAAGGAAACACCAGAAGAGTAAGAGGTCTTACAAGTACCGGTCGCACTGTGATGATGGCAGAGTAGTGATACTGTGGACAAATGACGACTCAATCGACCCAAAAGACTGACAGCATAGGTGTCCATAGACCTAAGCTCTGATACCATATTCTGTAACACCCCCAAGTTATTCAGGGAATATTACAGCGCCGTGAGCCCCACCGTGGGACCCACAAGGCTAAAGATACGCGGAACTATAAATTTTTGATCGAGAAGTTCTACATACAATGGAATGAAGAACAATACAAAGGGTATTCAAAACATATCCAATGTATCCCAAAGACATCACAACACAAATCAATACCTCGGCAAACACATGCCGGAACATCAAGGAAAATGAAAAACAATACTCGAGTATTCAATAACCATTTCAGTACAATGACATTGAATGGAGAAACACAAAACATAACCAGAAGAAAGACACAGTATCACACTTGCCCATCATCTTCATACCGACCCGATACCTGCTTGTCCGCTATCCTGGAACCTGAAATACATAAAAGGTATTTCCCCCATAAGGGGTTAGCCGTCGAATAGCTAGTGCAAGTATATCAAGTATGAAACTCAATACTCCTCAACAATAAAGTAAAGGTAACCGTCAATTCATCAATTCAAGACTAGTATTCCGGAATAACTAAATCTCATAGCATCACTGTAATATCTGCATTTTTCTTCTTTTCCCGATATTCCCATTTTGGTGAATTTTTGTTTTTAGCGACTCGCCTGTAACCTTATCGATATTTTGAATCTATTTTATTCTTGGAGTTTCTCCATTTTGACGAGTTTCGGAGATGTATTAATATTATTCTATTTTATGTCATGTATTATGGCATGGATGTCCGTTTCTCATAGAACCCGTTCGCTTTTGTATTTTCTTTGGTTTCACGAGTTTGTATAGTTGAGTTATTCATGTTGTGAGTTTTGGTTTGTTAATCCGGCGTTGTATCGCGATTTTTGGACGTTTGGGCTGTTTCGTAATTTTCCCTAAGTTTAGGGAATTCTTGTTATCTTTGTTGTTCCTGAACCTTCAGGCATTCGGAATTAGGCTTCATCGTAACGTTTTGATTTCTGACTTAAATCTGTGGTGAGTGTATCCGGTGGTCATGGATACACCTTGTTATTTTCTCTTTTCGATCGTCTCCTCGTCGAGCAGTGTTTCAGACTGGCCTGCTGTCACAGGCCATGTTACGGCCGTAAGCCGTATATGTTACGACCGTAATAATCGAGAGTTACGGCCGTAAGCTTCCTTCATACGGCCGTAACAAGGCTTCGTTTCTTACCCCCCTGGTCCAATTCCGAGTTACGGGCGTATCATGCTCGAGTTACGGCCGTAAGTATCGATACGGCCGTAATGGTATCTTGATACGGCCGTATGTGTCATTCGTAAATTTTGCCCAGTTTCATTCCTGGGACAGTTACGGCCGTAAGGCAGGTGAGTTACGGCCGTAATGTTCATATGTTACGGCCGTATGTTATGGATGTTACGGCCGTAACACCGGCCAGTATATAAACTGTCAGCAGCTGTATTTTTCCTCATTTCTCACTTCTCTTCGCAACGGGAACGACTTGGAGAGCTAGGTTTCGCCCGATTTTCGCCCAAACACCATTGTAGAAGTATATTCAAGCTTCATATCATCGACCTATCACTAATCATTCGTTGTTCATCGTCAAATCAAGGTAAAATCTCTTAGAACCCTACTTTTGGATAATTTGGGGGTTTTGGGATTTTCTTCCGATTCGTTCCGTTTTGTTGTTGGATTCAAGATGAATATGATTCATCTTGTTGATATCATTAGTTTTCCTACGGATTCATGATATATTTTCATAGTTTTGCGAAATCGGGAGGGTTTGGTTGTGGTCCGCCCTCATTATTATTTTTATTCGAATATACATGAATCGTAGGCGGGTTTTTGAGTGTTTTACAATTCCGTATTCGTTTAGAATTGGTTGTGATTGTGTTATTCGAAACGTTAGGTTCATTTCCGCCGGTTCCTCGCGGTTGTGCTCGATTCTTCCTTTCCATTCGTATCACCGTCTATTAACCGAGGCAAGTATCCTTATGAACTTACAATCTTAATGTATTAGTATTGCATGAGAATCGCGCGTGTGTGTATGCTCACTATGGGTTAGATCCGACGGGGTCTCGGTAGGGGTCCACGGAGGGGTGGATCCGCGAGCTTGCTTTTAACCACTACGGGTTAGATCCGACGGGGTCTCGGTAGGGATCCACGGAGGGGTGGATCCACGGTTAATTGTGGTGCATTTTTATAAATGTGATTTTATTATGGCATTTCCGGAAATGAGTGTTTTGGAACTATGTTTTCTTAATTGCATGCATTACTATATGTGTAAGATGTAAGTCGTTCATTTGGTTACTTGTACTAGCGTAATTGCTAACCCCTCTGGGGACCCGTTTTGGGGAAATTCGTTTTATGAATTTCAGGTCAGGTTCATCGAGGCGAGCGGGCACTGGACCAGTATGCAGATGATGGCCGTGCGTGATGATTGTGCACGAGTGGTGTCTTATTGCTCTCTATCTTTTTACCTTTTGTGGTCTTTGAACTAATAGAAGTACTCGAGTACTTAAGAATTTTTACTCGTCGGGATTGTATTGTTGGTTATTATGTTTGTGTCGGATTATGGTGTTATGTTATACCGGTTGAACCGGGTGGATTATTTTGTTGGGCGTCTTTATGACGAGGTATTTTTCCGTTGTTTCTGTGAGTCGATGAGTATGATGCTTGTTCAGCCTGGTGGGTCCCATATAGGGATTCACGGCGCTGTAATATACCTCGGATATCTTGGGGGTGTTACAATCACATCAATACATATATGAATACCGTGGAACCGCACCAGAGGCTACGGAACCCTCAGAGGACTCGTCGGTCCATCCCAGAGTGGTTCATTCATATCATCCGTGGAATCACACCAAGAGGCTACGAAACCCTCAGGGGACCCGTAGGCCCGCCCCAGAGTGGATATAAATAATCATGCCATTAATACACCTTACTTTCGAAGTTGAGAACGTACAATCATAAATATATACTTGCCTTTGAGACATCGTGAAATTGGACGGAAAAGAGTATAAGTTCGGTAGGTCCAAGAACGCGCTTCCGGCACCTAAACGATTTATAAGGGATATGATAATCATTAATATATACTCATAATTCATGAAGAAACTCCTGAAACCCGACTACGATTCACGAAAATACACGGATAAACAACTAGAGGTTGGAAAATCGCCCAAACTCTCACAAGTCTGAAAACAGCACAATCCAATCCGTAAAATTGTAGGAAAAGAATGTATATAGAATATATGCATCATAATCTCAAGGTTCTCAAGCTTCAAAACGGATAAATCGGACGAACCTAAGAAAAACCCCAAAATTCTAAAAAAATAGGGTTCTAAGGATTTTTACCTTGATTTGGACGTTAGGACGGGTTAGATGTTATGGAATCCTTGTTCTCCAACCATATATGTTGTTGTTGACGAAGAATCGCTTCCAATCGCACAAAATCGTCTCTCCAGAGCTTCTCCCATCGGAAATGAGTGAAGAGGATGAAAAATGACGAAATGAAAGTCAACTGTCCAATATATATCCGCCCAGTCTAGAGCACGCTGCGCTTCCTTCATTAGCATGTGCTAGCGAGGTCACCGGGTAGTCCATGGCTTCTGTCGGCCCCGTTAGCATGCGCTAATCGCCTTTCTCTAGCGTGCGCTAGCCAAAAAGTGGCGTCCAGTACTGGAGTCCAGAACCTACTGTCCTCTGCCCTGCTCAAGCCTTAGCGTGCGCTACTGCTATGGCTTAGCGTGCGTTATGCAACAGATTTAGCGTGCGCTAGCCGAAGCCTAGCGTACGTTACCTGATAGTCCAGAAAACCTGACAACCCCACTGCCTCTGCCGACCAGCTCGTTAGCGTGCGCTACGGACGGATGTTAGCGTACGCTACTAACCACGAATAGCGTGCGCTAGCGAACTCCTAGCGTGCGTTAACCGCCAGTCCAGAGAGCAGTATGAGTTACTGGTTCTGACCTGACTGGTCCCTTAGCGCGCGCTACGGCTCAAGGCTAGCATGCGCTACTCAAGCAGAATTAGCGTGTGTTAGTCTAGGCCTAGTGTGCGCTATTTCTCTGACCCAGGACACTTCCTCAAGGTCTAAACAACACGATTGTGATCCAAACAAGATATGAAGCTCTAAAACAATATCAACAACATCACCAAGAGTTTACAGAGCGACGAAATAAGAAAACGGAAAGGCCAAACAGTCAATAAAAGTACGGGCATTAGAAGCCTGGTAGACCTTCTGAAGGTTCTACGGCATGTGATGTCCCTTTTGATAATTGGGGTGTTACATTTATAGTATCGGAGCCTTAGGTTATGAATGCCTAGGCTGTTGGTTAATTTTGGGTCTGTCAGTCGTGTCGTTGGAGTCAGTCATTGAGCCTAATATCATCGTGCTACCATCGCTTCGTGCGACCCATGGATGTAAGTCTCCTCGAACTCTTATATTTCTGTAATTCATTTCCCTTGTGTAGATTGGAATTGTGAATTGTGATACCAACTTTGTAAACTGTGAATTTTTCTGATCTTGTTCCTTCTTATTCTTTTCTTCAGTATGTTGAGAGGTCGCGGTAGACCAGCTAGGGGGTGCGTCCGAGGCCGTGGTCGTGGTGCTAATAGTGAGGAAGTTCCGCTTTCTCAGTCCTCTGTTGATTCGGCCTCTCATTTAGTGCCGAATACTCTACCTCTGAGTTTTGACGGGTAGCAGAATTTGTCAGTCAGTCAGGATCAGCCGTCGGGTATTAATGCCGACATTGGAGCTACTGCTGTGCTTCAGCAGTTGGTAGCACAGCTTGCCCAGATAGCTCAGGGTGGACGTCATAATCCGCCCCCGACTCTGGAATATGAAGATAGTAAATGGCTTCAGAAAGTAACCAAGATGCACCCCCCTCGTTTCACTAGTTCTACTGACTCCCTGGGTTGGAAGAATTGGCTTTTTCAGATGGGTAGGACGTTCGATTCCGTGGCTTGTCCTTACGACAGGAGGGTACCTATTACTCAGTATCTCCTGGATAAGGAAGCTGCGTAGTGGTGGGAAGCTGGGATGCCCAGGGACCGTTTAGCTACCTGGGAGGAGTTTAAGACCGCTATGGAAGCGGAGTACTGCCCACCTCCAGTTCGAGAGCGTAGGATTGTGGAGTTCTTTGCTGCTACACCTCAGGATGTACCGATCTCTCAGGCCATCATCACTTACAACCAGCAGTTGGGATATGTAAAAGAGCAAGTGAGGACTGAGACTGATAAGATTCGCTACTTTAATATGCGCATGAAGCTGCATATCAGACAGAGCATGCCACCACTCATGTCTGCCACACTAAAGGAGTACCAGGATCACGCTCTAGCGATTGAGATGGCAGTCCCGGAGTCAGAGTTAGGTTTTGAGGCCAAGAAACAGAAGACAGTTGGCAGTTTTTCAGCCGGTAAGGGTGGTTGATTTTCGAAATCGCAATCTGCTCCTACATCTGGGAAGAGGCCGTTTCATCAGGCCGGAGGATCTCAGAGTAATCGTTCAGTCCAGTCTGTTGCATCCGGCGACAGAGTTTGTTTTAACTGTAACTAATACGAGCATTTGGTGAAGGATTGTCCATTTCCTTTAGTTACTTGCTTTACTTGCGGACCGACCGAGCAGCAGGCAACTCATTGCGAGAGGGCTACCAGATCCGCCAGAGCTCCGACTACCACTGCCGTTCAGAAAGAGCTCAATGTTGACCAGAGGACACCAGTCACGCAGACCCCTCAGATTACAGGCCGTGGTAGGGGCCGGGGCCAGCTAGACTATCGAGCAGTATCTTGTTCGGGCTCAGTACACCCCCAATTATATCAGATGAGACGTGCAGAGGAGACAGACGTCCCAGTGGCATCAGGTACCACTCAGATCCTTTCTCATTCAGTTTCAGTGCTTTTTGATTCGGGTGTTACTCACTCTTTTATTGCTTCAGATTATATATGTCGTATTGGTAACCGTTTGTAGTGGGTATGCCTAGTGGGGATCGTATGGTTGGGAACCGGGAAGTTAGAGATTGCCCAGTAAGGATCGAGAGCCGGGATTGGCCCTCGAACCTCATCGTTGTAGACCTTAAGGGTGAGGATTTGATCCTCGGGGACGATTGGTTGGATCATCACGGTGCCATCATGAACTATCAGACTCGTACTATCTCGATAGTGGCCGAGGATGGCACAGAGCATACTCTTATCGGTTGTAAGCCGGGTAGATCGGGTAATGTGATTAGTACATTGAAGGCGATGAAACTTATGAACCAGGATTATGTAGGCTACTGGTGTTACGCCTTAAGAGCTGAAGATGGTGAAGTTCACATGTTGTCGATTCCAGTTGACGAATATTCCAATGTATTTCCGGACGACTTGCCGGGATTACCACCGTAGCAGGAAGTTGAGTTCCCTATTGATCTAGAGCCGAACGTGGCTCCTATTTCTCGAGCGTCGTACCGTATGGCACCATCAGAGATGTTAGAGTTGAAGAAGCAGTTGGGGGAGTTGTTAGATAAATGGTATATTCGACCGAGCGCATCGCCTTGGGGTGCGCCTGGGCTTTTTGTTAAGAAAAAAGATGGATCACTTCGTTTATGCATCGACTATCGAGAATTAAACAAGTTGACCATCAAAAACAAGTTCCCTTTGCCCCGGGTCGATAATTTGTTTGATAAGCTTCAGGGGGCGACAGTCTTTTCGAAGATTGATTTACGATCGGGATACTAACAGTTGAGGATTCGGGACAGTGATATACCAAAAGCTTCTTTTCGGACGAGATATGGCCATTACGAGTTTGTAGTTATGCCTTTCAGGCTAACCAATGCCCCAGCAGTGTTCATGTAGTTGATGCAAAGCTAGCGCACGCTAGACACAAAGGTTAGCGCACGCTAACGGGTCCTGTCTGCAGATCGGACGAGTTCAAAGCTACCTGAAGTCAACCTACCTTATGAAGATAGCGCACGCTACACATGAAGAATAACGCACGCTATCGAAGGAATATTACCGTTGTGAAGACTTTCAACACAGAATGACATATGCAGTGACATAAGGCATAGCGCACGCTATGAATAATATTTAGCACACGCTAAATAGCATTTGTATTCAAACATATGAACGTTGGGAATTTGGTCAAAAGCTACAAATGGATATATGACGCACACAATGATGTATCATTAACGCATGCTAAGAAGAGATGTTAGCGCACGCTAACAAAGAGAGACAGTAGCCACTGGACTGGAATTACAAGCAGTTAACGTACGCTACATGCAGTACATTACATACGTAACAGGCAACAACACGCAATAGCGCACGCTAAGCAAGAAGGCTAGCGCATGCTAATAAAAGCTGGCGGTAACGGCTAGTTTGATGGATATGGCTATAAATACCAAACCACTTGGTATCAAACCACACAACAACATTGAGTAAAGCATTCATACTTGAGATATCATTGTAAACATTATAGTTGTTGTTCTTGAGCTTATATTGATACGTGATTGAGTGTTATACATGAAATCATACAAGAGAGAGAAAAAGAAAAGATAGGATTGGATTCGGTGTTATTAGGTTCAAGGATCCGACATTGTTAGAATCGCAATCGATATCTAAGTGAGGTTTATCTAGTACCAATAGAAAGCTAGAGTGGTTGATTCCTTGTCCAATAGAAAAGGAAAACGGTTTAACTTGGACCGACATAAAGACAAGTAAGAGAACGGTTTACTCGGACTGATAGAAGACGAGCTTGTAACAGTTATCCCTCGACCGATAGAAGAGAGGTGAAGAGGTTTATCTTAAGCCTTTAGAAAAAGATACCGAGAGAGGACGTAGGCACGTTTGGCCGAACCTCTATAAATCCTTGTGTCGATTTATTTTCTGCACTTTATTTAAATCGCTTCCGCAACGCGAAAGAGTTGTATAACTCTATCTCCAAACGGCGATTCCGACCAATATTGCTCCAACAATTGGTATCGGAGCGGTACCTCCAATAAGCGGCTTAACATCCGAGGAGAAGATCCAAATGGCATTTCAACTTGCCCCGGTCGAAGGTCTTGCGCTAAACCGACCTCCATTCTTCGATGGATCGAACTTTATGACTCGGAAGAAGAAAATGCCTATTTTCATCCGAGTTTACGATATTGAATTATGGAAAGTCATATGTCTTGGTCCCAAAAATCCTCTCAAATCCGATGGTACGCTTTAATCTTTCGAAGAATATGATGACGCGGATTGGAAAAACGACCACTATAATTGCAAATCTACCCAATTTTTATATTATGCATTAAATCCGGAAGAACACCACCGGATATCTTCGTGTGACAGTGCCAAAGAGATTTGGAAAATGCTTGAAGTCACACATGAGGGAACGTCTCAAGTAAAAGAGACGAAGATCAACATGCTTCTTCACGATTATGAGCTATTCCAAATGAAAGAAGATGAATCCATCACGATCATGCTCGACCGATTTTCGGTCATCACAAATGGATTAGCATGTTTTGGAAAACCACTTTCGAGTAGTGAAAAAGTTAAAAAGATCCTACGATCACTACCTCGAGAATGGGACGGCACGGTTACGGCGATAATGGAATCTAAAGATTTAAATAATCTTGATTTTAGTGCTCTCGTTGGTTCACTTATAAACTACGAGATTGTTCTAAAATCTCGGAATGCTAAACCGAACCCGAAGGAAAGATCAATAGACATGAAGGATAAGATGTCTAAGAAGGAAGAAATTCCGGTTGATGAAAGTGATGAAGAATCGGCATATTATGCCAAAAATATTAATAAGTTCCAACACTTACTAAACCGGAGAAAGCAGGACATCCAAAAGGGTGAATCTAAGAAATTCGACAACAATTGTTGATTATGTGGTAAACCAGGCCACTTCGCGAAGAATTGCCAAGAAAAACCCAAGAAGGAGGTTTAAATAGCAACATGGAGCGACGAAGACGAAGATGATGACTTTAACAGTCAAAATAATCTAGCTCTCATGGCATGGAGTTCACTCGACGAAAGTGACGTCGAAAGTCATGTAAGTAACTCCTACGACGAACTTTTTGAAACATTTGAGTTATTCCATACGGATTATCAAAATGCTTTATCAGAAATCAAATCCCTCCAGTCTAAAAATAAATTATTGGAAACCGAGATTTTCAAAATTCTTGAAAAGGGAAAGTTTATCGAATCCGATCATTCAAAATGCGCTGAAAAACGAAAATATTTTAAAGGATGATCTATTGAAAGTTCAAACCGAGCTGAAAAATTTAACGAAGAAATTCTCGTGTGGAAACGAGAAATTTGAACAAATGCTCTCGGTTCAAAAGTTTACTTTAAATAAACAGGGGTTGGGATTCAAACAACATTCTAAAAATGAATCCGTAAATTTCAAAATACCCTGATGCGATAAATATTTGAAAATTGGGGACCACATTTCGAATTGCAAAAGCCCAAGATGGACGATTAAAATCAAAAAGATTTGGATTCCAAAAGGAACCGTTATTCCTAACATCGTCCATATGTCAAAACAAAACTAACTCTCGGTTGGGTCCCCAAAAATTGATTTTCATCAAATTGTTTTTTACTCAGGGGGAGTATTATGTGTTTTATAAAGGGGAGTTATACCATTATTATGCATATTTTATCATATCATATTTTATCATTAATTGGTATCCTCTATTCAATTGGTATATTTTGATTTACACTTTTTGCTGAATACAAAAAGGGGGAGAAATGAGTAGAATCGGATAAAAAGCGTCATGGAAGAAATAACGAGAAAAATATAAAGTAAAAAAGAGGAGAGAATAATAAAAATTAAAGAAGTCGAAAAGGAGAAAAATAAAGTATACAAAAAGGGGGCGAAACGAAGAAGTCGAAAATGAGGGAAAAAATGAAAGAGTTGAAAAATGAGAAACGAAGAAGTCGAAAATGAGGGAAAAAGAAAACATGGGTGAAACTAACGAAACGATCAACGCCGAAAACTTTGATTCGTATATATATATATATATATATATATATATATATATATATATATATATATATATATATATATATATATATATATATATATATATTTATTTTGCAGGTTTTATCCAATTCAAAGGTTGTTTTGTAATCATCAAAAAAGGGAAGATTGTTGGAATATTTATTCCAAATATTCGTTAATAGAGTTTTGATGATTAAGTTGCTAAACAAGCAAAACAACAAAGAGGCGAAGCAAAACAACGGAGGAGATGAAGATGCAAAAAGCTTACCAAAATGCAAAGCTAGCGCACGCTAGACACAAAGGTTAGCGTACGCTAACGGGTCTTGTCTGCAAATCAGACGAGTTCAAAGCTACCTGAAGTCAACCTACCTAATGAAGATAGGGCACGCTACACGAAGAATAACGCACCCTATCGAAGGAATATTACCGTTATGAAAAATTTCAACACAGAATGACATATGCAGTGATATAAGGCATAGCGCACGCTATGAATAATATTTAGCGGACGCTAAATAATATTTGTATTCAAACATATGAACATTGGGAATATGGTGGAAAGTCAAGTCAGAAATCAAAAGCTACAAACTGATATATGACGCACACAATGATGTATCATTAGTGCACGCTAAGAAGAGATATTAACGCACGCTAACAAAGAGAGACAGTAGCCACTGGACTGGAATTACAAGCAGTTAACGTACGCTACATGCAGTACATTACATACGTAACAGGAAACAACTGTTGCAATATTTCGTTGAACGCAAGTGCACGTTATCGTAGACAAGTAATAAAGTGAAGAGTAAGATATCGTTCCCACGAGGACTGATTTACTAATTACCGATTTATGAGTATTCTAATTTTATCTGAACTGTCGAAATTTTAGATGCAAGTAATAATTAAGGAAAATTAATGAAAGCAAAGAAATAGTAGAATCAATTATTCAAAGGAAGAAAATCAAATAAGGAATTAATCTAGGATTGTGAATCCACCTCGGTTTATCCGAATTACTCTCGATTATATGAATTTAATGATTTCCCAATTTATTGAAGGCGAAGGTTGCTAAAATACTCTACCGCCTCTCCCGAGGTCAATAGATTTTTCTAAGGCGAATAACACACTCTATTCCTAGGTAGATTAATTCGATAATAGGCAAAAAGCATGGAATCTTCAGAAAGGCCACGTAGTTCCTATGAGTATATTCCTATCTCATAAGATAAAACGATTCTCACCAATTATTTTCCTCACCAACTCTCCTCTCCCGATTCGAGTTGCTTAATTAAAACAATTCAATTATAGGCCACACAATTAAAAGCATTAAGAACAATTGGGAAAACTCAATAGAAAATGGAATTGAATTAATAATCAAAAGTTAATTCATCAAAACCTCGGTTTCATCAAAATCCTAGAACAGGGTTTTAGCCTGACATGCTAAAAAATAAAAATACAGAAATAATTAAAGAAAGCATAAAGATCAAACGCAGTCGAAGAGCTCGGATTCCTCCGTTCTTCTGGCTTCCGCTCTCTTTGCTCTTTGGTGTTTTCTGCTTCTTCTTGATTCCTCGATGATAATTCGATCCCCTCTTCGATAAATCCCTTTCTTTAGATCTTAAACCCTTATTTATAACTATCATCAGCCTCCAAAATGCGTCCGGGGATTGGGTCGAAAACTGCTCCAAAAATGGCCCAGAATCGCGGCCAACACATCAAAACCGCCCCATGGGCCGCGGCTCACTTAATCTGTGCCGCGGCTCACCCTGTTCAGCGCAGATGCCTGGGAGTGCTTTTTTTCCTCCTGGGCCGCGGCTCAGCATCCTTGTGCCGCAGCTCAGGGTACAGTTCGCTCGGCACTTGTTTAGCCACCTTCGTGTGCCGCGGCCCGCTTTCCTTGTGTCGCGGCCCCAGGCCAAAAATTGCCGTTTTCACCTATTTTTCGTCGTTCGAGCTTCCGGACTCCAATTTCCTGCAAAACATAAAAGAATTGTGCATTAAAAGCTCATTTATGCAGATTTACACTTCAAATGAATATAAAATAATGATAAATAAGCGTATAAAAATACGCCTAACAAATACCCCCAAACTTGAGCCTTTGTTTGTCCTCAAGCAAAAATTAATTTCAAACAAAAAGTATCGTGAATAATCGTGCAAGTCCGTAGTGCTCAACTTAATCAATACTACCCTGAAAATATCAAAGAATGATACAAGTATCGTAATAGTAAGTCACATCCAGGATACTGATTCCACCAAGTAACCATTTTCAGTGCTAATCAATCGTTCATGAAGAAAATCAAGCTCAAAGATTAACAAGCGTGAATTTAACCGACCGCCAATATGAAGGGTTAAAATAAACGAGCCAACTCGCCCAGTCCCATAGTCTAGTGACAAAAGTTTCAAGAGTTTCATCATCAAAAATAACCCTCGGACTGTATTCCCTTATATATGATCAATAAAAATGATTCGAGTTAACCACTAGGTTCCGGCTCTCGGGATGTTTCATCGGGATAACCCTAGGGTGGATTCCCATTCTCATGTATTGGGGAACCGTTTGACGTAAAAGAAACTCATGGGGCACATGGATGCTTCTAGTTACTAAGTTCCCCTCCACAGCGGAGAAAAAAACTCGAATAGCTTTCTCGCATGTCCGATTCAAGGTCGCTGTTTTACGCGAGAGTAAACAACGGGTCACGCGAATACCCCCGGTTACTAGGCTCCCCATCATCGGCACGTGCGATATCTCTAAACCACTAGTCTAATCAGGGTTGTCGTTTTACGCGAGAGTAAACAACGGGTCACGCGAATACCCCCGGTTACTAGACTTCCCATCATAGAACAAATAATATCTCGACTTTTTGGAAAGACTGTCCGACTCTAACTCAAATTAAGTGCCAACACGACTCATGTTACTGGATAACTAGCTACGCGAAAAGTATAACCAAACATATAAACGACGACTTGAAAACACGTATGTCTCCTTTCTTATCTGCTAAGATTTCTACAAAAACGAAAAAAATTTCAGACCTAAATGAATACTCAACAGAAACAGATATCGCTGACTACAACTTGACTAAAAGTCAACCGTTTCTTCCAAGAGAAAATCAGTATCATAACATCAGTTTTACACAAAGAAGCACGACAAATTCACGAATGCGAATAAAGATAAAACAAGCAAGGCTAGCATAAAAAATAACCAAAAATAACGAAAAATGCAAACGAATAAGTACAGCAACAAAAAGTAAATCCCCCCAAACTTAGGACGTACATTGACCTCAATGGACAAAAATAGTAATATGAAATAAGAGACAAGGTCAAGTACTCCCCTAGTGTCCGCTCATGAACTGGTGCCGGCCTCGTCCGGCGAGGAGGGTGGTGTGGCTGGCCGAACTGGTGGAATGAATGGCCCGTCCGGGTGCATAATATGGCTCGTCCACGCAGTAAGGTAATCCTGGTGGTAAGCATCCCTCGCTGCCAAGCGCCTCGTCTCACGTCGGTTGGCCCGGCAGGCCTGCTCTCTCATCTTCTCTCGGACAGCTGCGAGGATGCTCTCTCTCCGTCCTCATCTCCTCTCTCCAAGCAGCTAAGTGACTCTCTCTCTCTCTCCTCATCTCCTCTCTCGGGCCATCGAACATCGCCTGAAGGTGCTCTCTATTGGGCGGCGGGCTAGACTCCGGCTGCCCATGCGTCAGAAGAAGAGGCTCGGGGGACTGCTCGTGCACCTCATCAAGAAGAAATCCTCGCCCCCGAGCGTGTGTCGGCGCTCCACCCCACTGGTCAAAGTGAGAAATGATGCGATGATCGATCGAACCCTGGGGTGCTAGCATCGGCATCGTCCGACCAAGTCATGCCCGACTGGCGGCATAGAGCACAGATGAGAGAGGGGTGCTTCAGCCCCGTCTTGGCCCCTCATTGAATGCACAGCAAGATAGATCGGACCAGAAGAGGGGCCACATCGAGTCTGACCCCGGAAGTGATAGCATATAATGTACGGGCACGAGAGAATAAAACTAAGCGAATCTGAGAGGTAAGATCAATACGTGCGCAGAAGAAATACAACCAGGCTCGCCCGAGCCGACTGAGGCACGAGCTCTTAAAATAAAATGCTGACAAACCCGGGGCGCAAGTCTCCCAGACGGAGCCGGGCTGTGTGAGTGCCTCGAGCAGGGCCTCCCTCGTGAGACCACTCATAGCTCGCGTATACGCTGTATCGTCAACCCGAGGCAGCTCGAATAATCTCCGAATGGCGGCCTCTGATAAATCCACAGTGATGCCTCGGACGACGACCTGAGTCCGAGTATCTGACTGCGGTATCATTTGTCCCGCCCGAATGTGCTTCAACAGAGCACTAGCATAAAACTCTTGGACGATGGAGATCACCGCCAGCTCGGGAGGCGCAGCGAAACGGGCCCACCCCATCTCGTCGATCATCGTCAGAAGCTCACCGTCCTGGGGGGCGGGAGTGAATCCCCGCTCCGGAATCAAAGGTCGAGGATGGATCTTTTCATTGAATATTTTATAAATTTTTGGGTCGGAGAATTGGTGCGACTCCAACTTGGCTCGGCTATGTGAAGTCTCCCCTCTCATGGGGGACGATTGTGTCCTAGCCCTTGTGCTAACCTTTCTCTTTCTAGCCATGGCGAGTTCCTGAAAAGATAAACACCGGAAATTACTTAATCTATAAGGAAAACAACACCATTTGACTAAAGATATGCAAAACGTGAATAAAGAGTTGAACGAGCGTGCACCGTCGTGAGGGAAAATTAAAATTGAGCTTTCATGTTTAAACTTGACGTAAGGGTTGGGGTGCGCTGTAAATCCATAAACGAATTCGTTGCACAAAGTTTCGAAATGTTGGCTTTAAAAGAAATTTTTTTCATTTATGCATTTCATCAAACGCCTTGACTGCATGAGTTTAAATGAGGAACAAACATGACAATAGCTTAATTCAATCCCTAAAATTAACAACCTCCATTGATAGTCATGAGAAAAAAAACGACAATTGACATCAACAATCATACATAATCACCAATACCTTCACAATCAATCACCATATTCACATTCCAACTCAATTTTTGAGAGAACTTTGAAAAAAAACTAACAACATATAACCATACCTTATTTTGCAATTCATATAGCATTTAAGATTAAGAGATTAAGAATTACCTGGTTTGGATTGAAGTTTGCAAGAAGAAGAAGAAGAGGAGGGTATCGACCGAGTGCTTGTGCGAAGGAAGGAAGGGACTTTACCTAGTGTGTGCCGGCCGATCGGGTATATGAAGGATACCTGGGCTGTTGAAATTCCAAACGGGGGCCGCGGCACAACTTAAGTGAGCCGCAGCCTAGAGTACAGTCTGTTGGGCGTGTGTGTTCTTTTTGCCTTATGCCGCGGCTGAGCATACGGGTGCCGCGGCTGAGCATACGGGTGCCGCGGCTCGTCATATTAGTGTGTCGCGGCTCACTTGGCCCGTGCCGCGGCACGTAGTACAGATACCTGAGCATTTCATGGACATTAGGCGTGCCGCGGCTCAGTGAATATGTGCCGCGGCTCAGGGACTGGTTGTGCCGCGGCTCAGTGAATATGTGCCGCGGCTCAAAGTACAGTTCGGTTGGCCTTTTTCCTTCAACTTGTGTGTGTCGCGGCTCACTATCCTTGTGCCGCGGCCCATTGCTGAATTCTTCCCCTGGGGTGATTTCTGCACAGAATTTTCAAAAGAAAACACCAAGAACGTGACAGATAAGCGTATCAAAGCAAAAATGACGAAAAATAAAGATCCAAAAATGCAAGAAAATACTGAAAAACAAAAATCTACAACTAATACTCGGGTTGCCTCCCGAGAAGCGCTAAGTTTATAGACTTCAGCCGGACTTATTGAAAATCAGTTCGCTTTTCGCAAACACCATTTGAACTCCGCCCCGTCCATCGAACCGTTAATATGTGTTTTAAATTTTTGACCCTTGGTCTTTAACAATCCGATTTTCGGTTTTGGACACCCCATGTTCTTTGCGAAAAGATTTTAATAAAAACAACTTTCCGAAACACCCATTTTGCACATGACTTGGCACCCGTTTCACTTCCGGCTTATTCTCCTTTTTCACGAACGACCTTATGACAGCATTAGAATTTTTCGTTGGTGGATGAACGGTTTATGACGATGACATGTCCAAATGCCCAAGATATACGACTCGTTCTACATTTTTCTTAGATGTCGGAGCATCTCGAACAGATTCTGAACACTTTGACCGACAACTCTCCCGGTGTGCGTCTCTTGGAAAGATATTTACACTTTTAATTTGTGAACTCTTTTCGACACTAGTTGGACAAGGATAGGGTTGAAACACTTGGAAAGTGACTTGCTCATCTTGAACCCGTAGAGTTAGTTTCCCTTTTTCCACATCTATGAGAGTTCGGCCGGTAGCTAAAAATGGTCTTCCCAAAATAATTGGGATGTCTTGATCCTCCTCCATATCGAGCACAATGAAATCAGTCGGAAAGATGAATTTATCTACCTTGACTAAAACATCTTCTATAACCCCTCTCGGGTACTTGATAGATCTATCGGCTAGTTGTAAAGAGACTGTAGTAGGTTTCGCTTCCCCAATTCCTAGCTTCTTGAAAATAGAAAGAGACATGAGATTAATACTAGCGCCGAGATCACATAACGCCCTATAAAAAGAGAGGTTTCCTATGGTGCACTGTATATTAAAACTTCCTGGATCCTTCAATTTTGGCGGGAGCTTCTTCTGTAGAATAGCGCTGCACTCCTCCGTCAATGCCACTGTCTCATATTCCTCGAGCTTCTGTTTGTTAGATAAGATCTCTTTCATGAACTTGACATAGCTCGGCATTTGTTCCAAGGCATCAGTAAATGGAATATTTATATGTAGTTTCTTGAAAACGTCAAGAAACTTGGAGAATTGTTTGTCGATTTGCTTTTGCAAGCTTGTGGAAACGGGGCCAGGTGGCACATATGCCTTCGGATTGTCAGGAAACAGCTTCGAGGGTCTCGAATTTTTTGATTCCTCAGTTTCCAAACTTTTCTTCTGGTCATCATCACCTCTCTTTTTGTCCTGCCTGGGCTGCTCGCACAATTCCTTCCCGCTTCTCAAACTAATGGCATTAATACTCTCTTTGGGGTTTGTCTCGGTCGTACTTGGCAAGGTACCCTCCGGGCGAGCTGTTAACACATTAGCAATTTGGCCCAATTGGACTTCCAAGTTGCGAATAGAAGCGGAATGGTTTTGCAAGGTCGCTTCCATACGGGCCATGAACTGACTCGTATTTGCTGCCAATTTCGCCATTGCTTCCTCTAGAGAGATTTTTGGAGCGGGAGGAGGTTGCTGTTGGTGTTGAGAAAACTGAGGTTGGTTTGAGTTTTGTCCTTTTCTCCATGAAAAGTTAGGATGATTACGCCACCCCGGATTATAAGTGTTGGAGTACGGATTGTTTTGCCGATTCTCGTTCCCCACGAACTAAGCTTGTTCCATCGGAGCTCGAAAGGGTTTCCGACTTGGCACTCTGCGCTAGGATGAGATCCGTTACACCAACTACATGATTCAATGGTAATGGGGGAAGGATCATGTGAAAAGGCTTGAAGTTGCTGAGTCAAGGCGGAGACTTGAGCCGACAATGTAGAGATCGGATCGTTATCGGAGATTTCCATCACTCGTTTCGGGTTCACTCGTTCGGAAGGCCACTCATAAGCATTTGCAGCCATTGTTTCCAATAGAGAGTGGGCTTCGGCCATCGTTTTTCCCATTAACGCTCCTCCGGCGGCTGCATCAACAAGAGTGCGTGTAGAAGCACTCAATCCGTTATAAAAAGTTTGGATTTGTAGCCAATCCGGTAAGCCGTGGTGTGGGCATCTCCGTAATAAATCTTTGTATCGCTCCCAAGCTTCGTGAAGCGACTCCATATCAAATTACCCGAAGGTGGTTATCTCGTTTCTAAGCCTCGCCGTCTTTGATGGTGGGAAGAACTTAGCCAGGAAGGCTTGCGCTAATTCCGCCCAAGTCGTGATAGAGCCCGGCGGTAAAGAATTCAACCAAAATTTTGCTTTGTCCCTTAGAGAGAAAGGGAAAAGCCGCAGACGAATAGCGTCATCGGTAACACCGTTGTTTTTGAAGGTGTCACATATCTCGAGAAATGAAGCGATATGCGCGTTGGGGTCATCGTTCGCCAATCCACAAAACTGGCTTTGCTTGCACCATCTGAATAATAGCCGGCTTGATTTCAAAGTTGTTGGCTTGGATGGTTGGACGTCGGATCCCTGAAAAGTTCGCATTAATTTGTGGCATAGCGTAATCGCGGAGTGCTAATGCCGGTTGAGCTTGCTGAATGGGGTTGTCTACTTCGTGATTTCCCGTGTTATCGGCCATGGTGCATGTTGCTGGTTGCTCGCGCCTTTCCTTCTTGTTCTTCCGAAGAGTGCGCTCGAGTTCGGTATCCAAAGTTAGTAAGCCTTCTTTACCGAATTTTCTCATGCACTAACCAGAAATTCCTGAAAGGAAAAACAAATAACACAAATTACACAAAAAAATAAAAATGTTCAAACTAAGACTAGAAATACTGAAATCGATATTAGTAATTTAATCAGTCTCCGGCAACGGCGCCAAAAACTTGTTGCGATATTTCGTTGAACACAAGTGCACGTTATCGTAGACAAGTAATAAAGTGAAGAGTAAGATATCGTTCCCACGAGGACTGATTTACTAATTACCGATTTATGAGTATTCTAATTTTATCTGAACTGTCGAAATTTTAGATGCAAGTAATAATTAAGGAAAATTAATGAAAGCAAAGAAATAGTAGAATAAATTATTCAAAGGAAGATAATCAAATAAGGAATTAATCTAGAATTGTGAATCCACCTCGGTTTATCTGAATTACTCTCGATTATATGAATTTAATGATTTCCCAATTTATTGAAGGCGAAGGTTGCTAAAATACTCTACCGCCTCTCCCGAGGTCAATAGATTTTTCTAAGGCGAATAACACACTCTATTCCTAGGTGGATTAATTCGACAATAGGCAAAAAGCACGGAATCTTCAGAAAGGCCACGTAGTTCCTATGAGTATATTCCTATTTCATAAGATAAAACGATTCTCACCAATTATTTTCCTCACCAACTCTCCTCTCCCGATTCGAGTTGCGTAATTAAAACAATTCAATTATAGGCCACACAATTGAAAACATTAAGAACAATTGAGAAAACTCAATAAAAAAGGGAATTGAATTAATAATCAAAAGTTAATTCATCAAAACCTCGGTTTCATCAAAATCCTATAATAGGGTTTTAGCCTGACATGCTAAAAAATAAAAATATAGAAATAATTAAATAAAGCATAAAGATCAAATGCAGTCGAAGAGCTCGGATTCCTCCATTCTTCTGGCTTCCGCTCTCTTTGTTCTTTGGTGTTTTCTGCTTCTTCTTGATTCCTCGATGATAATTCGATCCCCTCTTCGATAAATCCCTTTCATTAGATCTTAAACAGTTATTTATAACTATCATCAGCCTCCAAAACGCGTCCGAAGATTGGGTCGAAAACTGCTCCAAAAACGGCCCAGAATCACGGCCAACACATCAAAACCGCCCCGTGGTCCGCGGCTCACTTAATCTGTGCCGCGGCTCACCCTGTTCAGCGCAGATGCCTGGGCGCGCTTTTTTTCCTCCTGGGCCGCGGCTCAGCATCCTTGTGCCACGGCTTAGGGTACAGTTCGCTCGGCACTTGTTTAGCCACCTTCGTGTGCCGCGGCCCACTTTCCTTGTGCCGCGGCCCCAGGCCAAAAATTGCCGTTTTCGCCCGTTTTTCGTCGTTCGAGCTTCCGGACTCCAATTTCCTGCAAAACATAAAAGAATAGTGCATTAAAAGCTCATTTATGCAGATTTACACTTGAAATGAATATAAATTAATGATAAATAAGCGTATAGAAATACGCCTAACAACAACACACGACAGTGCACGCTAAGCAAGAAGGCTAGCACATGCTAATAAAAGCTGGCAGTAATGGCTAGTTTGATGGCGATGGCTATAAATACCAAACCACTTGGTATCAAACCACACAACAACATTGATTAAAGCAATTATACTTGAGATATCATTGTAAACATTATAGTTGTTGTTCTTGAGCTTATATTGATATGTGATTGAGTGTTATACACGAAATCATACAAGAGAGAGAAAAAAAAACGATACGATTGGATTCGGTATTATTAGGATCAAGGATCCGGCATTGTTAAAATCACAATCGATATCTAAGTGAGGTTTATCTAGTACCGATAGAAAGCTAGAGTGGTTGATTCCTTGTCCAATAGAAAAGGAAAGTGGTTTAACTTGTGTTGGGCTTCGGTCCAGCATCCTGCCTGCATGGGCTTAAAAATGCGCGAGGCGCGGCTTGCGATTCGACCTGTGAGATCTGCACTAGAAAGTGGTTAAATGAATTGATTTGGACTACTCATACCAACAAGATGCATCTTCTTTTCTGGTAGTCATCTCATAGAAACTCCAAAGTTAAGCGTGCTTGGCCTGGAGTAGTTATGGGATGGGTGACCCCCTGAGAAGTTTCCCAGGTGCGCGTGAGTGAGGACAAAGCGCGCTAGAAAAGACTCGTGTTGGTACAGTGAGGATAGTATTCATCATTCTGGGGACCAACAACTTGGACCGACATAAAGACAAAGTAAGAGAACGGTTTACTCGGACCGATAAAAGACGAGCTTATAACGGTTATCCCTCGACAGATAGAAAAGAGGTGCAGAGGTTTATCTTAAGCCTATAGAAAAAGATACCGAGAGAGGACGTAGGCACGTTTGGCCGAACCTCTACAAATCCTTGTGTCGATTTATTTCCTGCATTTTATTTAAATCGCTTCCGCAATGCGAAAGAGTTGTATAACTATATCTCCAAACGGCGATTCCGACCAATATTGCTCCAACACGGGTAGATCCGCAGAAGATAGAGGCAGTGATGGCATGGGAACCGCCGAGAAATGTGAAGGAAGTGAGGAATTTTCTGGGACTTGCAGGCTATTACCGTAGATTTGTTGGATAGGGCACTCACTCAGTTACTTCAGAAGACTCGGAAGTTCAAGTGGGACGCAGATAGACATGATAGCTTTGATGAGTTGAAGAGACGATTGACTACCGCACCAGTTTTAGATTTGCCTCAGGGGAACGAGGATTTTGTGGTGTATTGTGATGCTTCGGGCTTCGGGCTCGGATGTGTTTTGATGCAGAGAGATAGGGTTATTTCTTATGCGTCTCGTCAGTTAAAGCAAATTACCCTACACATGATTTAGAGTTAGCTGCGGTCGTTTTTGCTTTAAAAAGCGGACGATACAGACGCTGGAGGATATGTTGAGAGCCTGTGTTTTAGACTGGAAAGATGATTGGGAGTCGCACTTACCGTTGATCGACTTCACATACAATAATAGTTGGCACGCCTCGATCAAAATGGCACCATTTGAGGCGTTGTATAGAAGGAGGTGCAGATCGCCATTGTGTTGGGATGATGCATCCGAGTTGACAGGCACTGAACCAGATATGTTAGTTGAGACGAGAGAGAATATTGTCTTGATTCGTGATAGGTTGCTAACGGCCCAGAGTCGACAGAAGTCTTATGCCGACACGCGTCGACGGTCGTTGGAGTTTGAGGTGGGAGACCATGTATTTGCTGAAAGTGTCGCCGACACGGGGAGTTTATTGCTTCGGCCGGAAGGGTAAACTTAGTCCGAGATATATTGAACCGTTCGAGATTTTAGAGAGAGTTGGGGAACTTGCGTATCGGTTAGGATTGCTGTCGTCCTTGAGTCACGTGCATAACGTGATTCATGTTTCCCAGCTTAGGAAGTATGTACCGGACCCTAACCATATTATTGATTTTGGATAGATTGAGTTGGGTCCCGACATTACCTTTAAAGAGAGACCGATCCGGATTTTGGAGCATCGTGTGAAGCAACTTAGGCACAAAACTATTCCTTTGGTTAAAGTGCAATGGTCGAGACATGGGTCAGAGGAGGCCACATGGGAGACAGAAGAGAATATGAAGTCGAGATACCCTGAGTTATTCTCTTTGTAAGTTTCGGGACGAAACTTATTTTTAGGGGGAGAGAATGTAATATCCGCACTTTCTATTTTTAGTAATTTCTATTTTTAGTGTATTTTTATTTTCGGATGACTCGATTGTTATTGTTTTGGAATTCTAAAACTATTTTGTTCTGTATCTATGACCATCCGGACGAGTTTCGGAGTTGTTTTGATGAGATTTTACTTATTGTGTAACTTTTCCGCATTGAGGCTCGATTCTCGTAAATCTCGTTCCATGCCTACGTTTCACTACCTCTTCGAGTTCCTTTAATGATCCTGGATATGTTTCAACTTTCTGTATTGTCGTTCAGGCCTCGAGTTTAGATTTCCGAATGTTTGGGCCATTTTTGTAAATTCTTATTATCTTGGGCGTTGATGCTAATATTCGTTTATTCCGGCCTTCGGACGACCGGAGACTTGTGATGGTTTTTAAGTTTATCTCGTTTGTAAGATCTTCGTATATATGTGGCTTCTTTCCTCATACTTCATTTTCGGTTGTTGGCAAACCGTTGTTTCAGGCTATTCTGGTCTGCTGCCAGGCAGGCATTACGGTCGTAAGGTGGTGTGCATTATGGCCGTAAGGCTTCATACATTACGGCCGTAATGTCACTTTCATAACGGACGTAATGGGTCTGATCAGATTGGCCAGTCAGGTCGTAAACACTATTACGGCCGTAATGGTGAGGGTGTCACGGCCGTAACGGCTGCTAGTATTTAAACCTGGCAGCAGATGATTTTCAGCATTTATCATTTTTTTCTTCTTCCTTCCGCGACGAAATGTTCCTTTGAGCTAGGGCTCGACGAATCTTCATCCATAATTCAGTTGGGAAGCAATTTGGGGCATCATATCATCACTCTAACCCCATCTCATCCGTGATTCGCCTTCAAATCGTGGTATATTTCTTTAGAACCCTAGTTTTTGGGGATTTCGGGATTTTGGCTTGATTTCACCCTTGAATCCGATTTAGCTTCGTTAAGTTGTTAGATTACGATTATGTATTTGTAATCCCTTGCTTTCATTATAGTTTAATGAATTATACTTCGAGGTTTTCACCGTTAATAGATTAGGATCGACTATGACTTCGTAGTGACCGATGAATTGTCCCAACGGGTAGAACTAAGATGAATTCCTACGTTTCCACAATATTGAGATTGTTTGTATATCGTTATGTGTTAGAAGCGGATTTGTGAAGATTATGCGGACCGAAACCTTTCCTTTCGCCGTTCCCTTCACGTCGTTTTATTCAAGGCAAGTACATGTATTACATTTCGTTATGTGTGTTACGGTTGTGATACGAATGTTGAATTATGATATTGCGTGTGTGAGTTGTTGTTCTTCCACCCGGAGCATTCGACGGGGCGTCTGGGGGCCGATACTAAGGGGTACGGCCACGGAAGTGGTTTCCAATCCGGAGCGTTCGACGGGGCATCTGGGGGTCGATACTAAGGGTTACGGCCATGGGTTACCAAGTGTGGATGGTTGTGATATTGATATGTGATGATTTATGATTTGAAATCAATAGAATATTCCGGAATATGATTTTCAAATGTTTTCCAAATGAGATGACCGTGTTGAATCGTATGTGTATATAATGTAATGTAATTGTGTACTTGCACTAGCTATTCGAATGCTAATCTCTTAAATGGGGGAAATGCATTTTATGCATTTCAGGTATCGGTTGAGCTGAGGAGCTGGCACGGGACACGCATGGAAAGGATGGCCCAGCATGATGATGAGGCTCGAGTCTGTATTAGATATTTTGTTATTATGTTTACTTGGTGTCGTGTTTGTCTGGTTGTCTTTCAAATATTGTTAAAGTCCCCTGCGTGGGAAATTGATTACATGTCATTTCTATTTTGTTGGTGTTGAATTGAATTATTTTGGCCGAGGCCGCGGCCCTACATATTATTGCTTTAGGTGTCTTATGGGATTTATCATGTGGATTATGTATCATGTGTTAGCCTGGTAGACCTTGTGAAGGTTTTACGGTGTGTAATGTCCCTTTTGATAATTAGGGTGTTACAACTTTGATGCACTGATTTGATGATCGCTGCACCCTCAGCGAACTAGAATAAAATCTGTATACTATCACCGACACGACGGAGAAGGAAAACGAAGAAGGGAATTGGACTCTAGAAGCTTGAAAAACCGAAGGCATAGGGTTAAAATCTGACCCCTCTAACTTGGTATTTATAGGTGAAGACGAGAGAGAGAGAGAGAGAGATGTGCTGGAGGAACTCTAAATCGATTAGGATTGGTCTCTTTGATACTTATACTAATCTGTTAATATGTTAGTCCGATAATTACCAATTAACTTGATAGTTATCCCAATATATTAATTCGATAATTATCAATCTAATTTGATATTTATCCAAATCTAAAAAAATATGAATTTTATGATTGATGCGGTTTGGTAACCTCGAGACGCCGAGATATTTCGCCCAAATCGCCGTTCGAACCGAACCGAGCCGAGTCGAGCCGAACGGACGGCAACGGCGCACGCGAGGGCCGCCCAGTCACACATCCACTCATGTCCCACTTATTATTGTGAACCAGAGTTTGTGCACCTTATATACCCACAATTCTTCTTACTTTTATCCAATATGGGATAGAATCCCAAACCCATTTTCAAAGAGCTCATTTTGGAACATTATATCTCATTCATACCTCAATCATTTTGAATGTTTGGAAACATCTTATGGAGTACTACGTATTCCAACTAAGTCATGACTTTAACTCATAGTCGGGTGCACTCCAAATTGCCTCTTAAGTGGTCTGCTCAAAACAACCCCATTTTCCTCTTTTTCCAACAATATATAAATTTCTCAATTTTAAAGTACATTTATAATAATTTTTTGTCCATAGATGTCTTTCTACGATACATTTGTACATACAGTTAATAAAAAACTTTAAAATAAATTAAAGAAAAAAATTAGTACCGTAAGCACCGCAAAAGTATTAGCGTAGAGGTGGCCAAAAAAATCAGAACCGAGAACCGAACCGTGAAATCGGACCGTATGGGACGATTCTGGAATCGAAACCGTGTTATTAGAAGGTTCTGAACCGGAACCGAAACCGTGTCCAGTCGGTTCGGTTTCGGTTCCAGAAAATGTAACCGGCAGTTCCCGGTTCGGAACCGTAATCGAACCGTGGAACCGCGAACCGTCCGGAACCGCCGGTTCTCACGGTTCAAACCGGGAACCGTTTAAAGAAAAAGGGCGGCCGAACCCACTTTGGCACATGGTGGAAGATTTGATTCCCACTTTTGGAGGTTTTTTTTATTTTTTCAGATTTTGGTTCCCAAGGTGTTGAATTTCAAATTTAAATTTCAAATTTGAATTTCAAATTCAAATTTCTCCCAATTTTACCTGAAATTTAATGTATTTTTTAAAAGAGTTTAATACTCCTTCATATGTTTTCTTTTCGGTTCTTTCCCATAACGCCTTTATTGAACCGACAGGACTTAGTTATAAATACCACAAACTATTATCTAAGGAATAATAAGAAATAGTTGCACTAATCTTTTCTCTCTCTCTTCTATGTCTCTCTCTCTATTTCTTTTCGGTTCTTTTTCAAAATTGTTTCTTTTATTTTATTATTGATTATTTCATTAACTTATACAAAAATACATTTAAACAACAAAAAACAATTAAAGTGAAGTTTACGAAAAAAAAAGGTTCGGACGGTTCGAACCGAGAACCGCCGGTTCGGAACCGGAACCGGAACCGCTGGTTCCTGATTCGAACCGAAACCGTGGCACTATGTTACCGGTTCGGTTCCGGTTCCCGTTTCCGAAATTATGGAACCGACGGTTTGAATTGGAACCGGAACCGTGGCCACCTCTATATTAGCGCCCTACCTCAATTGACCTGGGATTTTTTTCAAGACGACCAATGGGGCCCCATAAGGAGGAAGAAGGGAAAGGCAGCAGCTAGACCAGCGAGTTCAATCTTCCATGCATAACGCTCAAGAAGCCCTCCCCAATAGTTAACTTGATCCGAATCCTTTTTTGGTACCCCCACCCCCACCCCCACCCCAACCAAAGAAAAGAGAATACTAGGTGCATTTGGACAGGAAACTGACTTGCTATTTTTAGTTGGATTTTGCTTTTATATAACTCAGACTATGTTTACATACTGTTGTGAGACGATTTATACGGCTCGACGGCGATCGGCATAAGGATCGAGCGACTGAGGCCGAGATAAGGTGATCGACGTCCAGGGCGATCGCCTCTTGGCACCTAGCGATCGACTCTGGTGCCCGACAAAGGACGACCGTCCTATGCCACGTGTAAGGCCATCATCCGTCATATCTACGAAGACCGGATCTCGGAGTGAAGACCCATGTGCAGATCCGCGAATGGCACCGCAAAATAAGGATCTTTGACTCCAGCCCATCAACAGCTGTCAATGACAAGGACTGCCTCACCTACCGACAGATCCGCCGAAAGGTCCTAGGTGGGACCTCCCAAGACAGCGACATAGGACGCGTGTTGTCTTCTCATTGGTTCGCACATTCGGCTGCCAGCAGCTGATGCGGACTTTAAGGAAACCAACCCATGTGCTGAAGACGATCGTCCGCTTATTATAATACAGTAAAGGCGATCGTTCAGCTACCTCCACTCCTATAAATAGGAAACTTCCAGTAACTGGAAAAAGGTTCACAAACTCAACTAAAAACGCAGCACTCCATCGTTGTTACAAGATCTCACAGAGCATCAACTCTGGTTCTTCCGGCAATCATCAGCACTCAAGAGCTAGATAACTAGGGTCTTTACACTAATTGTAATTGTACTCTAACATTAATATTTGTACTCCAAAGTATTCATATTAATAATATCTCGCGAGAGCATTCAAGCCCGGGACTAACAACCCCGGCAAATCTTGTGTTATTTATATTTCCACGGACGTGCTCTCACATTTTATTTGTTACTCATCCATTTTAGCAATCTCTTCCGGATAATATTTTGGGTAACAACACATAGTACACGCAATGCATGTATTTATCATAATATATGATTTGAAAAAAAATAACAGAAATAGTACTTATTTAATTGTATATATGAGATAAGTTTTTGCTGTTGCATTCGGTGATGATGAGATAATATTTATATAAATATTTGACTCCATGCATCGTCTAATAAGGATAGTCTATAAATTAGAGAATTTCTAAAGTTTTATTGAGTATAATGTATAAGAATACTTTTTATTATTCTTTTTTTATTATTATTATATTGAAAGACTAGATCATAAATTATGGAATTTCAAAAATTTATTTAATTTAATATTTAAAATTATTATTATTATTATGCACATTATACTTGACTTTCAAACTTTATTTATATTAACTTATAAAGATTATAATAATTTTGGTGTCGTACCAATTGGTGTGATACTAAGGGGCTGTTTACTTTCGATTTAATGGGACTTAATGGGCATGACGGTTTATTCGCGCAGACATGGATGGATGTTTACTTACGACTTAATGAAAAACGAGGAGTCTGAATCGCTAAGTCACCTCCCCCCTATTGTCCCCATAAAGACACAAAAATGACACCCGCTATCCTCTCCCCTTTCACGACCTATTAATTAGTAAAAAATCTGAAAAAAATAATACAAACTTAAAATAATAAAAATTAAAATAATCAGATTTTTTATTATTTTCTTTTTATGTTCATAAAAAATCTGAAAAATAATACAAACTTAAAATAATAATATAAATAATAATAATAATAATAATAAAAGACTACTGGTTATCTTCGTAAAAATAATAAAAAATAATAAAAGAATATAAAAATCTTGAAATCTGAAAAAGTTAAAAAAATCGAAATTTATTTATTTTTATTTAAAAAAATCTGCTAAACTAAAAAAAATCTGAAATTTAGGTAATTTTATTTTTAATTCTGGAATATTAATATTAAAAAATAAAAAAAATTATTTTAAATTCTGAAATTAGAAAATCTAAAAAATTCTGAATTATTTAAAAAACTCAGAAATTAGTAAATGTTCCTCTGATGTGTCTTACCTAATATTGATTGTAGATACATAGATGGAAGGTTCTAGATCCTTCTAGAGGTAGTAGGATCATATTAGATGTCTTACCTTATCTAGGAATCCTATATATGGAAGGACTCTCATTGTAATGCCTATATAAAGGCCCCTCTATCAGTGTTATGAATACAATTGATTGACTCTATTTACAGTCTTTTTACTTTCTCCTGAAACACGTTATCAGCACGTAGTCCCCAACTGGGCAAGAAATCTTTTCCTCTCCCGTTTTTTTTCTGAAAATCCGAAAAAAAAAACGGAAAAAAAAATTGAATTTTTCGACAGAAACCCTAATTTCCGGTCATCTTCTCCACAGTCCCGCCGCCACCCCAACCCGCCGCGAAGCAACCCGTCTCCTGCCCGACGCGCCGCTGGAAAACCTTCTGTCAGTCCCGACCGGTCATCTCCTTCCCCGTCGTGAACCACCGTCTCCTGCCCGACCCGCCGCTGGAGTTGGCCCAAGACAGCGACCGAAGCATCACGGACGATGACCTCGACGAGCTTCGCGGCTGCTTGGACTTGGGATTCCAATTCGATTCGCCGGATTTGGATCCGAAACTCTCGTCAACTTTCCCCGCGCTCGAGTTTTACCACGCCGTGAACTGACAGTACGGTAGTGCTCTATCCCGATCGACATGGTTTCCTGATTGCGATTCAGCTGCTTCATCTGCTGAGAGCCCTAGGTCGATTATTGACCCAGACTTGACCCGGTTGCTGACCCGACCCGACCCGCCTTCAGCTCCAGATCGTTTTGGCCCACCGATCGTTGCCTAAAGTCACGACCCGATCTGATCAAAGCACCACCAGATTGTCCTATGGTTTTATGCACGTGATATTTACTGTTTGAAAACCTAGTGCAATCGAGACAAAACCTATCAAAATCGAAAAAAAAAACGAGAGACGAGAATTTCCGCGCGTAAATTTTCTGCACAACGCAGTCGTACTAAAAATATGTTTTCCGATTCGTTAACCGTCGGATCGGTGTGAAATTTTGACATCAACTTTCCAACACAAATATCTGTATATTCAACGGTGGAGATCAGATTCCAAGTAGTATTGCTTACTGAATCTGTCGCCGAACAGAAGCAGATTTTTATAAGAAAATTTGGAGATCCGACCTCATCCAATACCAAGCTGCTGCATCACCGCGCTCGAGTCCTTTTTCGGACAAATTATCGAGCCCAGTAGCCTTCTCCGGGCGTTTCTCAACTCTCCATCTTTTCCTAATTAATGATTCATTTGTTCATTAATTTATACACTTATGAATCTTACCATGTTTATGTTTTACGTGTACATAGGAAAATACGTCGCTCATGATGATATGCACGCTATGGAGAAAATCCATATTCGTTATCCCATTCAAGGATCAAAGTAAATATGGAACCGAGTATCACGAAAATATATTGCTCATATGGAGAGAAGCTCCCGTTCAAAGATCAAAGCAAATATGGAACCAAGTACCTGTAAGATTTTATGAAAGTTCCCGTTTTTTAATTTCTCTCTTTTGGGTTTTTTTTGGGGGGAGTTGGGGAATTGGGTTCTTTATCTCCCACGCTACTTTGCGGTGGATGAGACTATGAGAGGTGGTATCACTCTCATATGTCGAAGTAAACTGTGTGACGGTCTTGGGGGAGTCACGGATAATTGTTGAAAGTCGATATTTGTGGTTGTTGCATACACCACGTTTTGGGTGCGATTTGACGTCGCCGTTTTGTCGATTTTAAACCAACAATTGAATAAAATGAATATTGTCGGTAACGGTAAAGTTATGACTTGTTCATGATTAGTCACGGAATTGTGACGTACAAATGGGACAAACATCGATTGCGATGGATATGTCGTGGTTAAAATCGATTTGTGACGGATTTGTCATGATGAATTGAGCGACCATCACGTTGGTCTTGACTAGACCTCGCAAACGGGCGGGCTAAATCTGGGCCGGGCCAAAAATGCCCGGTTTTTTTGGGCCAAAAAAATTAGGCCCGTGGCCCGGCCCGCGGGCCTCGACTTTTTTTTTTTGAAATATTATTTTTAAATAAATATAGAAATATTTTTCGATACTTAATTATTATATTATTTGCTATACTATCACAATCAATTAAATAAATATACAATTATTTTTATTTGATAATTATATTATTTACTACACTACCACAATCAAAAGACAAATATATAAATATTTTTATTTGATGATTATATCATTTATCACTACTACTTTCTTATAAAAAATATAAAATAATATTATTATTGATATGAGATACTACAAAGTAATCACAAAGTCTCATAAAAAAAATAAAATTACATCAATAATTAACATATAGATGTAATACAAATAAGAATTTTTTTTAAATATTATAATTACATAAAACATAAATATAAAAAAAAAAAAAAAAAAAAACTGGGCGGGGCGGGCCGCCCGCGGGCCGGGCCTCAACGGGCGGGCCAAATCTGGGCCGGGCCAAAAAGACCCAATTTTTTTTGGGCAAAAAATATGAAGCCCAATGCCCGCCCAAAAACGGGCGGGCTGGCCCGGCCCGCGGGCCTGGGGCTATTTTGCCAGGTCTAGACTTGACCCAATCCCATACTTGGAAAACTCCATCTTTCATCCTTGCAATATAATATATGAAAGAGTGTAAGAGTAATTCTCATGAATTTCAACATGTAAAGCAATGGCATATTGCGGTAAATACATGAATTCGTTGACCTCGATTATAGTTCGTATGACTATATGTCTGAATACTTTTCTGAATATTTGTAAAGGCATGTGCCTTATACATTTGACTATGTTTAGTCGATCTTATTGGATGGTCAAGACAAGTTGGTTATGGTATATTCATTATGTCTCATGGTTCAAAATGCTTAATTATGATGCACCGCGTTGTATCTATATGACATGGCTATTATGACGTATACTTGCAAATTGAGAATTAAAATACTTGGTTGATTTGATGCACTTTGGTGGATTTTGTCTACACTTTGATCATGACTAGGCGCATCCTCCTTGGTATTTGTTTATGCTTTGAAAGTTCAAACGGAATTAGTGGTTTTTAAACAGCCTTAGCTGTGCCGACATTCCTACTTTCTCTGCAAGTCTACCAAGTTAGAGTTACCGAAAGGATCATTAGTCGAGATAAGAAATCGAACACTCTGCTGCGTTTAGACGCACCTATGGCTGTTATTACCATGTTTTTGCATCAACACTTATGCCATTGGATATGGTCTCAACCTTGTTTTCTCACTAAACTTGGGAAATACTAAAACAGTCAATTAAAACATGCACTCTGATCTGAGTTTAAGGATCCGTGTGGTGCACAATATATGGATAGAAAGATAAGGAAGTCTAGTTTCCAGAACATCTGACCGTTCGTCCATAAACTTCCTAACAAGGGAGTTATAAAGGTCAAGCTGTGTGGAATTTTATTTTCAGCGATTGTGCTAACTTTTATCCCAACCAACTTGGTTCCCATCTTGAATTTGCAAGTGGTCTTATGACACATATTTTCAACCTCTTTTTGGCCGAATTTGTCATAGATGATGCAATTTTTGGTATGCATTGTACGCTAAAATATCATCTTTCAAATGTTGAAAAATAGTTTCCTTGGGGAAGCCCAAAATACGCACCCTTATAAGAAGGTCGAGCGTGTGCATGGTAGTGTTACACCATGCTTGTGTCGTAATTTTGCCCCTTAGGCATATAACCTTGCCATGTTATGCACTCAATATGATAGATCATTTTGATCGTATCTGGTATAAAGTCTCTATGTTGTTAGAGTGTTCGCTATGCTCATATTTGTAAAATTTTGCAAGCGAAATTGAGTGCGTATTAAGCTATTTTCAAGGAACACGATATTTTTGGATTTCGGTTTATAAATCCATTGTGACTATGATGAATAGATCATCACAATCAATGAGCGGTATAATGCTCAAGTTGTTGAATGCCGAATGGCATTTTCTAGTCACATATGTTCCGTAATAATTGAACCATGTTATGACTCGATGACATATATGCCAAAAGTGTGTCACTCGTAGCATCTCATTGTGATTTGTGAGAAATAAAATCTTATGCATCACTTGTATTGGATATGTGAAAAGGAAAAATATTCATGAGTCAATATGGTCCGACTTGCATCGGTTTTTGGTAACCAGAAGATGTATTGGGACATTGACACATTTAGACTTTAATAGTCCGGAGTTTGGACAGTTTAATGATCCATATACCACGGTATTGTCATGGACATCATTTTCTTTGAACAAAAAAACTAGTTGGATCAAAGACACCAAAGTACGTTGGTGGAGTCATGAGCAGGGCTCATGACTGATGATGATATTTATGTCATCCGCGTCTTGCTTTCATAAGCATGTCTGACGCCAAAGACCCCCCGATGATCCTTCTTAGCCATGTTCATTGATTAAAGCCTATTCTTTGGCACGATTAGAAGATAACACCCTCCTATGCTAAAGAGAATAATGTAGTGACTCGCATAAGCATGGTGCTGAGTCCTCCCTTTTCACCGAGTCCTTATACATACATGATCATAAGTATTAGCCTGGGTGGCTTATGATGCTATGATGGTGTTCACAAATGGTCGTACTCAAGTAATAACATTATATGTTATGTGGTTCCTTTGACAATGATTGATAAGTTGATGAAACCTAAGTTATGGTTGTCCAACTTGCGGACCAGTCATTGTAAAGGTCGGTTCACCCACTTTTCAGACCAAGTCTTAAAGTGAAATTTTAACAAGTACTTCCTAACATCCAAGGCTACCTTCTCACAAATTTTGATGCCATTTGGAGACTTGGAAGGAGGTGAACCACTTAAATGAAGTTTTCACATACCACCAACCGTCCTATCAACTAGTTCGATGTCATTTCGACCGATTTCTGACCACAAGGTTGATAGTTTTGGAATCCTAAACACCCGTTTATACATGCTCACGAAATTTTGAGGTGTTTGGGGCTGGTGAAGGGAGTAAACTCTTTAAGAAAGCACTAGAGGTTCGATAAAACCAACAGCCTATTATCGGTTCAATCATTTCTTTATGTTCGATCCCGGTGGTGCATGGTGGTGGTTTTATTGGATTCTCAAGACCAGTAGCTACGGTTATGTTGTAACACCCCCAAGTTATTCAGGGAATATTACACCGCCGTAAGCCCCACCGTGGGACCCACAAGGCTAAACATACGCGGAATTATAATTTTTGACCGATAAGGTCCACATACAATGGAAAGAAGAACAGTACAAAAAATATTCAAAACATAACCAATGTATCTAAAGACATCACAACACGAATCAATACCTCGGCAAACACAGGCCGGAACATCAAGGAGAAATGGAAAACAATACTCGAGTATTCAATAACCATTCCAGTACAAAAACACTGAATGGAAAACTCAAAACATAAACGGAGGAAAGACACAGTATCACTCTTGCCCACCATCTTCATGCCGACCCGATACCTGCCTGTCCGCTCTCCTGGAACCTGAAATACATAAAAAGTATTTCCCCCATAAAGGGGTTAGCCGTCGAATAGCTAGTGCAAGTATATCAAGTATGAAACACAATACTCCTCGACAATAAAGTAAATGTAACCGTCAATTCATCAATTCAAGACTAGTATTCCGGAATAACTAAAATCTCATAGTGTCACATCAAGACGTATGTGAATGCCATAAAAACGGTTCGTTCATATCATCCGTCGTTACATGTATGAATGCCGTAGAAACGGTTCGTTCATATCATGCCATCAATACATATATGAATGCCGTAAAAACGGTTCGTTCATATTATGCCAACAATATATCTATGAATGCCGTATAAACGGTTCGTTCATATCATACCATCAATATTTCTTACTTTCATAGTCGAGAACGTACAATCATAATTATATACTTGGCTTTGAGACATCGAGAAATCGAACGGAGGAAGGGTATGAGTTCGGTAGGTCCAAGAACGTGCTTCCGGCACCTAAACGATTCGCAAGGAATATGATAATCAATTATCCATATTCGAATTACACGAAGAAACTCCCGAAACCCGTCTATGATTCATGAAAATACACGGATAAACAACTAGAGGTTGGAAAATCGTCCAAACTCTCATAAGTCCGAAAACGGTACAATCCAATCCGTAAAATCGTAGGAAAAGTAGGCATACAGTATGGATACATCATAATCTCAAGGTTCTCAAGCTTCAAAACGGATAAATCGGACGAATCTATGAAAAACCCCAAAATTCCCAAAAAGTAGGGTTCTAAGGATTTTTACCTTGATTCGGACGATATGATGGATTAGATGTTGTGAAATCCTTGTTCTCCAACCAAAAATGTTGTTACTAGAAGGAAGATCGCTGCCAATCGCCCAAGATCGTGTCTCCGAGCGATTCCGTCGAAAAGGAGTGAAGAAGGTGAGAAATGACGAAATGGAAGTCAACCGCCATATATATACGCCGATCTAGCGCACGCTACGCCTCCTTCATTAGCGTGCGCTAGCGAAGTCACCGGGTAGTCCGGTGTTTCTGCGGCTCGTTAGCGCGCGCTAATCGTCTATCTCTAGCGTGCGCTAGCCCAAAAAGTGGCATTCGATCGGAGTCGTAACCTCATCTGCCTGCTCAAACCTTAGCGTGCGCTATCGCTATGGCTTAGCGTGCGTTATGCAACAGCTTTAGCGTGCGCTAGCCGAAGTCTAGCGTACGCTACCTGATAGTCCAGAAAACCTGGGAACCTCACTGCCTCTGCCAACCAGCCCGGTAGCGCGCGCTACGGACGGATGTTAGCGTGCGCTACTAACCACGAATAGTGCGCGCTAACAACTCCTAGCGTGCGTTAATCCGCCAGTCCAGAGAGCAGTCCGAGTTACTGGTTCTGACCTGAATGAACTCCTTAGCGCGCGCTACGGCTCAAAGCTAGCGTGCGCTAATCAAGCAGAATTAGCGTGCGTTAGCCTAGGTCTAGCGTGCGCTATTTCTCTGGCCCAGAACACTTCCGCAAGGTCTAAAACAACACGATCAAGACCCAAACAAGATACGAAACTCCAAGAAAATATCAAAAACATCTCTAGGCATTTACAAAGCGACAACATAAGAGAAACGGCAAGGTCGATCAGTTAATAAAAGGTACGGGTATTACATTCTCCCCCTCTAAAAAGAAGTTTCGTCCCGAAACTTATGGAATAAATAGTTCGGGGTATTCCACCCGCATCTTCTCTTTCGTCTCCCAAGTTGTCTCCTCGACTCCATGTCTCGACCATTGTACTTTAACTAGTGGAATGGTCTTATGCCGAAGTTGTTTCTCGCGACGCTCAAGGATCTTCACAGGTTTCTCCGGAAAGGTAATATCCTCGGCTACGTTAATCTCACTGTAGTCGATGATGTGGCTCGGATCCGGTACGTACTTTCTCAACTGAGACACATGAAAAACACTGTGGACGTGACTCAAAGCTGGAGGCAATGCCAAGCGATAAGCTAAATCCCCAACTCTGTCCAAAATCTCGAAGGGCCCGATATACCTCGGACTAAGTTTCCTTTTTTTCCCAAAGCGGAAAACTCCTCTGGTCGGTGACACCTTGAGCAAGACATGATCCCCCACCTCAAACTCCAAGGGTCGACGACGAGTATCAGCATAAGATTTCTGACGACTCTGGGCAGCCAACAATCGGTCCCGGATAATAAAAATCTTTTCCTTAGTCTCCATCAACATATCCGGCTCCGTTCCAACTAGCTCAGAAGCCTCGTCCCAGCATAATGGCGACCTACATCGCCTACCATAGAGTGCCTCGAAGGGTGCCATTTTGATCGACGCATGCCAACTATTATTGTAAGCAAACTCGATCAACGGTAAGAGAAGCTCCCAATCATTACTCCAATCCAAGGCACAAGCTCGTAACATATCTTCCAACGTCTGAATCGTCCTCTCTGTCTGACCGTCCGACTCCGGATGAAAGGAAGTGCTCAAACTCAATTCCGTACGCAGAGCCTGATGAACGGCCTGCCAAAAATGCGATACAAAACGGCCGTCTCGATCAGAAACAATGGTCTTGGGGGCACCGTGTAACCTCACGATCTCAGCAATAAAGGTTCGAGCCAGTCTATCCGGTCCCCAAGTATCCTTAATACCCAATAAGTGTGCCGATTTGGTCAACCGATCGACAATTACCCAAATCACATTCATTCCGGCCCGAGTTCTCGGCATGCCAGTGATGAAATCCATAGAAATGTCTTCCCACTTCCACTCGGGAATAGGAAGCGGTTTCAACAACCCCGCTGGTCGTTGATGTTCGATCTTGACTTGTTGACACGTCAGGCACCATAGTACAAACTCCGTAACATCCTTCTTCATGTTATTCCAACAAAAATTGCGCTTCAAATCTTTGTACATCTTACTCGTCCCGGGGTGGATTGAGTAAGGCGTTGCATGAGCTTCTCGGAGAATTCTCTGCCTCAACTCTAAATCATTCGGGACACAAAGCCTGCCCTGAAATCTCAGAATACTATCCTCGTGAACCATAAAGCCAGGAGCTTTTCCTTTAATTACATCTTCCTTCAGTTGAGAAATCATCGGGTCACTCCACTGCTTCCCTTTGATGTCATCAACTAAGGACGAAGTAATTTCGAGAGTACACAACTGTCCCTGTACTCGTTGAAGCCAAACTTCTATCCCTTGCTCAATTAAATCTTGACGAATTTTAAATGCAGGATGTAAGAACCTCGATCATTTGAAGAGATGCCGATTTGCGGCTCAAGGCATCCGCAACGACATTGGCTTTTCCGGGGTGGTAAAGAATTTCCAAATCATAATCCTTTATCAACTCTAACCAACGTCTCTGTCTCATATTCAGCTCCTTCTGACTGAAAATATACTTCAGGCTCTTGTGATCAGTATAAATCCGGCACGGTGAACCATACAAATAATGCCGCCAAATCTTGAGTGTGAAGACAATTGCGGCGAATTCCAAATCGTGGGTAGGATAATTCATCTCATAAGGCTTTAATTGTTGTGACGCAAAAGCTATCGTCTTATCATACTGCATAAGTACACAGCCCAGGCCTTGACCCGAAGCGTCACTATAAACTGCAAAGCCCTCGCTACCGTGTGGTAAAGTTAAAATCGGCGCTGAAGTCAATCGTCTCTTCAGTTCATCGAAGCTCTGTTGTCTCTCATTCGTCCAAACAAACTTTTCGGTCTTCTGGAGTAATTTCGTAAGCGGCCGAGCGAGTTTCGAGAACCCCTCGACGAACCGACGGTAATACCCAGCAAGGCCCAAAAAGCTACGAACTTCCTTAACATTTTTAGGCGGTGCCCAATTCAGCACTGCCTCAATCTTCTGCGGGTCTACACGAACCCCTTCGGCCGAAATCACATGGACGAGAAACATAACTTCTTCCAACCAAAACTCACATTTCGAGAATTTTGCATAGAGGTGCTCGGTTCTCAGAATGTCTAATATCAAACGCAAGTGTCGGGCATGTTACTCCTTATCTCGAGAGTAGATCAAGATGTCGTCAATAAAGATGACTACACACCTGTCGAGGTACTCGATGAATATCTTATTCATTAACTGCATGAAAACTGTCGGTGCATTAGTCAACCCAAAAGGCATAACTACAAATTCATAATGCCCATATCTCGTCCGAAATGCCGTCTTCGGAATGTCTGACTCCCTCACCCTGAGTTGATAATACCCGGATCTTAAATCAATTTTCGAGAAAACTGCAGCCCCTTGCAATTGATCAAATAAATCGTCTATACGAGGCAAAGGATACTTGTTCTTGATGGTTACTTTGTTCAGCTCACGGTAGTCGATGCACAAACGTAGTGAACCATCCTTCTTCCTTACGAAAAGAACAGGCGCGCCCCAAGGCGAAGCGCTCGGTCTGATGTACCCTTTCTCCAGGAGTTCTCCCAATTGATTTTTCAATTCTTGCATCTCGGAAGGTGCCATCCGGTAAGGTGCTTTAGAAATCGGAGCCGCATATGGCTCTAAGTCCACGGTAAATTATATCTCTCGATCTGGCGGTAATCCCGGGAGGTCATCCGGGAAAACATCGGGATACTCATTAACAACCGGAATCGAAGAGAAATCGACTTCATTTCCTTCCGTTTTCAAGGCATAACACCAATAGCCCGTACCACCTTTATTCAAAAGTTTTACGGCCTTCATGGGACTGATAAGTAACTTGGATTGGCCCGACTTACGCCCCAAAAATGAGTACTCAGATCCGTCTTTAGTCATCATGGTAATAACCTTGGTACGGTAATTCAAAATCGCTTGGTGATTATCAAGCCAATCATCGCCGAAGATCACGTCCTCGCCTTCCATATCAACTACAATCAGATTCGATAACCATTTCATACTGGATATAACCACCGGAAAATCTCTAATCTCCCAGTTCCCCACAATCCTATCCCCGTTAGGCAGTTTCACGATAAAGGGATCGCAAGCAGTCAAACAAGTTATATTCAAACGGCGTACACACTCCAAAGAAATAAAAGAATGTGTAGCACCCATATCAAAAAGTACACGGACTGGATAAGATAAAATATGGATGGTACCTAAGGCCACCGCTGCGTCACGTTCGTCTAATCGACGCATCTCATAAACCCGTGGTTGCACCGAACCGACGCTAGAGTTTCCCCCTCCAGCGTTCTGACCCCGTCCCCGGCCCCTGCCGAAATTCTACTGAGGTTGACCAAAAGATTGTCGCTGATTAATACCTTGATCAAGTGGTGTTGGGGCAGAAGCCCGAGTGTCCAAAGTCTGGTTCGGCTCGGAACAATAAGCGGCTCTATGCCCCATCTGTCCGCACGTGTGACACTTCAATGGTGGAAAGTGGCATTCCGAATTAAAGTGGCCTGGACGGCCACAGTTATAGCAAGTCACCGTGCGATTTGAGGTACCCGGAGTGGGATGGTAACCCCTCTTCCATTTATTAGAACGTGACGACTGTCCGGCAAAACGGTTAGTCGTCTGTGACTTCTGAAAATTGTCACCCTTAGAACTAGAAAAATTTCCCGCGACTTTCTGCTTCTTCGGTTCTTCAATGGTATCATTGTCGGGGTTCAACATATCATGGGCTAAAGCTCTGTCCTGATACTCTTTCAGTGTGGTACAAGCAAAGCCGGCCATGTATCGCCGTAAGTCCAAATTCATCCGCATATCAAAATAACGGATCTTATCACGCTCGTTACGCACTTGATCCTTCACATGGATCAATTGTTGGTTGTACTCCACGATCGCCTGTGAAACGGGAATATCTTGTGGTTTAGCCTCGAAAAAGGCTCGGATTCGGCTCTCTCGCACCGGCCAAGGACAAAACTCGGCCTCCAAGAGCTCCTTAAATTCATCCCACGAGGCAATACGATCCTGTGGCTTGATGACCTTCCACCAAGTAGCGGCCTCCTTAGTGAGGAAATACTGAGCAATCGGTACTTTCCTCATCTCGGGGCAGTCAACCGCCTCTAAAATCTTCTCCAATTCTGCTAGCCAGTCCTCCCAGCCTAGCGGGTCTATGGCACCGCCAAACTGTGGAGGGTGCATACGGATTACATTCTGAAGTAAGGCATCCGTGTTTGGGTTCGGGTTATTCAGCTGAACAGTTTGGGCTAAAATAGTCATCTGGGTAGCCAATTGTTGAAGTGCATTTATAACTCCAGCGTCCGCGTTGTTCCCTTGACCGTTTGATTGGTCGTACTGACTTTCGGTGTCAGGATGCACCGAGTTCGACAAACTGGGATTGGTCGACCACGCAACTGAACTGATGGAAACAGCCGCGCCACGACCTCTTCCACGTCCACGGCCACAGCCTCGGTCACGGCCCCTACCAGCTGACATACTGAAGAATATACAAGTCATGTAAGCACAATTCAATCTCGCGTCATCAAAGTGTGCGATTCTCAAGAATACCGATAAAAAGAAGCAAAACGAATAAGGAAACACCAGAAGAGTGAGAGGTCTTACAAGTACCGGTCGCACTGTGATGATGGCAGAGTAGTGATACTACGGATAAATAACGACTCGATCGACCCAAAAGACCGACAACCTAGGTATCCATAGACCTAAGCTCTGATACCATATTCTGTAACACCCCCAAGTTATTCAGGGAATATTACAGCGCCGTAAGCCCCACTGTGGGACCCACAAGGCTAAACATACGCGGAATTATAATTTTTGACCGATAAGGTCCACATACAATGGAAAGAAGAACAGTACAAAGGATATTCAAAACATAACCAATGTATCTAAAGACATAACAACACGAATCAATACCTCGGCAAACACAGGTCGGAACATAAAGGAGAAATGGAAAACAATACTCAAGTATTCAATAACCATTCCAGTACAACAACACTGAATGGAAAACTCAAAACATAAACGGAGGAAAGACACAATATCACTCTTGCCCACCATCTTCATGCCGACCCGATACCTGCCTGTCCGCTCTCCTGGAACCTGAAATACATAAAAAGTATTTCCCCCATAAAGGGGTTAGCCGTCGAATAGCTAGTGCAAGTATATCAAGTATGAAACACAATACTCCTCGACAATAAAGTAAATGTAACCGTCAATTCATCAATTCAAGACTAGTATTCCGGAATAACTAAAATCTCATAGTGTCACATCAAGACGTATGTGAATGCCGTAAAAACGATTCGTTCATATCATCCGTCGTTACATGTATGAATGCCGTTGAAACGGTTCGTTCATATCATGCCATCAATATATATATATGAATGCCGTAAAAACGGTTCGTTCATATTATGCCAACAATATATCTATGAATGTCGTATAAACGGTTCGTTCATATCATACCATCAATATTTCTTACTTTCATAGTCGAGAACGTACAATCATAATTATATACTTGCCTTTGAGACATCGAGAAATCGAACGGAGGAAGGGTATGAGTTCGGTAGGTCCAAGAACGTGCTTCCGGCACCTAAACGATTCGCAAGGAATATGATAATCAATTATCCATATTCGAATTACATGAAGAAACTCCCGAAACCCGTCTATGATTCATGAAAATACACGGATAAACAACTAGAGGTTGGAAAATCGTCCAAACTCTCATAAGTCCGAAAACGGTACAATCCAATCCATAAAATCGTAGGAAAAGTAGGCATACAGTATGGATACATCATAATCTCAAGGTTCTCAAGCTTCAAAACGGATAAATCGGACGAATCTATGAAAAACCCCAAAATTCCCAAAAAGTAGGGTTCTAAGGATTTTTACCTTGATTCGGGATAGGATGGATTAGATGTTGTGAAATCCTTGTTCTCCAACCAAAAATGTTGTTACTAGAAGGAAGATCGCTGCCAATCGCCCAAGATCGTGTCTCCCGAGCGATTCCCGTCGAAAAAGGAGTGAAGAAGGTGAGAAATGACGAAATGGAAGTCAACTGCCATATATATATCTGCCCAGTCTAGCGCACGCTAGCGAAGTCACCGGGTAGTCCAGTGTTTTCTGCCGGCTCCGTTAGCGCGTGCTAATCGTCTATCTCTAGCGTGCGCTAGCCCAAAAAGTGGCATTCAGTACTGGAGTCCAGAACCTACTGTCTCTGCCCTGCTCAAACCTTAGCGTGCGCTATCGCTATGGCTTAGCGTGCGTTATGCAATAGCTTTAGCGCGCGCTAGCCGAAGTCTAGCGTACGCTACCTGATAGTCCAGAAAACCTGGGAACCTCACTGCCTCTGCCAACCAGCCCGGTAGCGTGCGCTACGGACGGATGTTAGCGTGCGCTACTAACCACGAATAGCGCGCGCTAACAACTCCTAGCGTGCGTTAATCCGCCAGTCCAGAGAGCAGTCCGAGTTGGTTCTGACCTGACTGAACTCCTTAGCGCATGCTACGGCTCAAAGCTAGCGTGCGCTAATCAAGCAGAATTAGCGTGCGTTAGCCTAGGCCTAGCGTGCGCTATTTCTCTGGCCCAGAACACTTCCGCAAGGTCTAAAACAACACGATCAAGACCCAAACAAGATACGAAACTCCAAGAAAATATCAAAAACATCTCTAGGCATTTACAAAGCGACAACATAAGAGAAACAGCAAGGTCGATCAGTTAATAAAAGGTACGGCTATTACATATGTAGCATCGGTCAACATGTCATATTCACCTATACCTATCATAATTCAAATGCTTAGTTACGAGTGTAACAATATGCATTTTGTTAGCTGGATTGCGTTAACAATGAAAAACCTTTATCGTCCACATGTTCATGTGCCAAAGTGCGTCACCACAACGCACTATGACGGGTTATAAATGATGAATATGACATGCGCTTTCACTCATAGTCCGCTTAAAATATACCTTGGCAGACGATCTCGTAAGTCACTTTGATGAGCTAGTCTTCCCGTCGTTAGAGAGAGATGCGAACGATCATGTTCGAGTAGAACGACTTGGAATTGTCGTAGTTTGTCCCTACTGTGCCTCACCAAGTTCCCTAAAGTGACGAGATTAAATACATGCTGCAAACATGTCTGCAAGGATTGTGTCCGGTCATGGACGTTCGTCACTTATGAATGGTGATATGGTAACACCACAAATTGTGGTAGATGGTGTTACTAGGCCGTGGATCTTATAGATTACTGGGATGCCACTTGGTTCGATAAATACTCTCGCTAAGAATGTATGCGAGTTTGGTAGATGAAACTTGATCATCTGTTCAAATAAACTCATCCGTCTCATATGATTCTGGATTATAGTCATCATTGGGGGACGCCTCAATGAATGCCAATCCATAAAGAGTACTCTATGAATAAAGCCGGTTCATGAGGACGTGGAATGTGAGTTTAATCGAACCATACTTCGTTGAAAATCTACAACGTTGTAGTCTTGGCCTAAAATGGAAATATATGCGATTTCAGTATAAATAAAGTGATAGCCCTTTGTTGAAGTGGTGCCGACACTCCAAAGATAAGATCTATCTGTATACTTTGTCAAAGCGAGTGAGAGAAGGAGTTAAACTCATCTCATGGCGCGAGGTTTCTCATGAATGCACTGGAATCGACTACGATGACACGAAACTTAATTGTGCTATCGTAATGGATGTTATAACATCCACTATCTTTTCAGTTAGATAGTTTCCCAAAAACTGACATGCATCTTGTGGTTAAATCTTATCTTAGTGGGGAACTAAGTTAAGTGATGAAAGGATCTCGTGGTGGATCAGACTCAAATCAAGTGGCTCCTGACCACTGAGCGCATCGACAAGTGATTGTCGGGAATGCATACCAAGTATATACTTAATTTGGAAGAGATATGAAGCTTTTGCGTGTAAAACTAAGGGTTTATAGTGATGTACTCTTGTGAGACTAAGAGATTCCGCTAAATCCAAAGTTAAGAATGAAATGATCTTGGGGACACTTGATGATGCGTATTCATCAATCGGTTTAAGGCAATCTAAGGGACAGTTTCCCTAAGAGACGATAAAGTAATGCCTATATGATTCCCAATAACTAGTCGAAGTCATCATAAGACTTGGCTCACTTAAGTGATGATGCAGTCTTAAGAGAAAAGTACGGTATTATGTACTCATGTTTGACTCGATGTACTCATTCGTAATAATCCGGTAAAGCCACTGTGATGATGGCCTAGGATGCGCTCACATAATGTATGTGATTGACAAGAAGCTTGAAGCTCGCTCTATCTCGATAAAAAGGACACTTGAGAACCGATACCCGAATCTGTCCAGAATGTGTTGGTCTATCTCCCATATGACCTACATGGCAGCTCACTTGCTGGAAAATGGTGAAATTGGTACCATTGGAAAGGTTTGTGTCTACTTTCCAAGGAAACCAACCATTTGATCACATCCATCATGTTGAGTGACATATGACTATTGTTGCAAAGTATGACAGGATATGTCCGGTAATTTGCTATATCAACTTCGATAGAGCTTTGTGATCTGCTCAGGTCGATCTAGGTTACGTACTGTATGTGAATGAAAAGCTATGGTGTCTAGTTTTCATAAGTTCTTACAGTTTCGTTGATACCTATTGAATCGAAGAAGTTATGACTGATTTAGTGCATGGAGGTCAAGACTTTAGAAAACTTGATTTTCGGATAAGTCTTTAGTGACTCTGCACTTTGGATGTGTCACGCTCTTTTTGTCCTTAAACCAAGGTTTGTTTTTCCCACTGGGTTTTCACTTGGTAAGGTTTTTAACGAGGCGACCTATGAGAACATCCATACAATGATGTGTTGTACTTCTGTTCAACTTAGAGCAAGAGGTATGTTGTGCGGCATTTAAACACGCCTCGAAGGCGATCGTCATAGCAGTCGGGAAGTCTACCATGAGAGATATGCTCGGGGCAAACACCCTGAACTCGGCACCCACGGCGATCGCCTTTTGTTGATTGGCGATCGTCTTTTGTTGATTGGCGATCGTCTCGTGCCGTGTATTAATCCAACATCCGTCAAAAGTCATCAAAGCCCAAATCTCGGGCTGGGACCCGCGTGCAGATCTCAAAAGGTGCTGACAGACAAGACCTGTGCTCACAGTCTGTCACCTACTTCACCTACCAACAGTACCGCCGAAAAGGTGGGTGACAGCGGCTGAGGGCGCATGCGAGTTCCCGTCAGACCGTACAACCGATCATTCGAATAACCGCGGACTTTAAGGGAAAAGCCCCACGCGACGAGACGATCGGCCGTCTTATTATAATATAAATAACGACGATCATTGCGATCGCGAGAGGGCCCCCAGAACTTGGTCTGATATAAAAAGAACGTACATAACACATAATAAGGACTTCGAAACACACAGCAAACAAGAGAGAGAAAAGAGAAAGACATTCTCACACATAGAACATCCATAGCAAGAATTCACAGAACTCCATATCTGATTCTTCCGGCATTCTATACGCTCCAAAGCTTAGAAAACTAGAATTCTTTACACTCTTTGTGATAGATTCTAACGTTAATATTTGTACTCAACAGTATACTTATTAATAAAATCTCGCGAGAGCATTCAAGCCCGGGATTAACAACCCCGGCAAATCTTGTGTCATTTAAATTCTCACGGACGTGCTCCCGCACTTGTTGGTTACTCGATCATTCCAGCAACACTATCTTCGGATAATATTTTGGGTAACAACAATTGACGCTAGAAGAAGGGGCCTTCACTTTTATTCCGATCGTCTCGTAGAACACTCATTATTCTCCGGACTCACACTTGAAAAAACACTCACTGTTCTTCAAAAGAAACAAACCTCCAGAAAAATGACGTCTGCTACAACTTCCAAGAGAGCCACCCTGAGATCCGCCGGAAATATCATTCCGACACGGACAGAATCCCAGCCCGCGACAGAAGGCGACCGCGGCGACGCTAGATCCTCACTCCCGCCCCCAAGGGACGGCCCTAGTCTCTCACTCGATCAGTTCCTGCATCGCGGAGCAGTTGAGGAGGCCATAGCCGTCCTCGGGAGCGACGGATTGCATGCGACTCGCCCACCATCACTCCGTCAACCATCCGCCGCAAGCGGAAGCTCAGGGATATATGTTGAGAAATCAACGAAAACCCAGAGCCGCAAAGGCTCTCGTTAGGCGGGACGACTCCGTCTTGACCGCCTAGGAGTGATCCTCGTGGCGACCGGACGTCGGGCCCGAGTCGGGAGGCATCGGAGTCCGAATCCTTCACCAGAGTTCGGCATATCCGACTCCCGAAGACAGCCGGTCAGCCGACAGCCCCCACTCGCCCGAGAAATGAGTCTCGGGCAAAGAACTCGTCATCCACCATGGGGGCGAGGATCGATACATGATCGCCTCGGCTCGCGCTCCGTGTAGCAATCGGCAAGCATCGAGCCACGGCGATGGCCGCAATGCGGCGCCCGACTCGGCGAAATGAAGGCGCTACTAGACACTGGCGGGCGCCGGAGATCGATCTCTGGACCAAGTGAACCACTCGCGGTCAGATCGAGCTCGCCTTTCAACCAACAATCGCTCCCCCACAGACACCTCTATATGAGGGAAGATCGGACCCGGAGACCCACTTGAGCAAATTCCGGATCTACATGACCGGATGCGGAGCATTAGATGCGACGAAGTGTCGGATGTTCCCGCTAACTCTGGGCGACCTCGCCCACAGGTGGTACATCTCACTGCCTCCTCGCTCAATCAATTGCTTCGAGAAGTTGGCGAATGACTTTACGTCGTACTTCGCCGCCAAAGTCGCTCGCCCTGAAGGCCCCCACCGCATGATGAAAATCAAGCAGGGGAAGGACGAGCCAGATGCAGATTACATCGGCCAAGGTGGGCCGAGATAGTCCTCACCGGTGAACCCATTAGCGACGAGCTCGCCCTCTATTCGATCTGGGGATTCTACGGCCACTCACCCATGTTCAGGCATCTCACAAAGGATATCCCCCCGACCTACTCGGTCTTCCGCGTCAGAGCCGCCGATTTCCTGGCCAGGCAGAGGATGTTCTCCCTCCGCTTAGATGAGGAACCCACTGGAGAGGGGAAGATGCCATCCCATGTTCAGAAGAAGGCGGTCGCCAAGCCCAGAAAGGCGGTCGCAAAGCCGCCTGGCGAATTCAAAGCTTTCGGTGATGTAGAGGTTCACCTCCTCCACAACCTCAACCTGTCTCCGGCCCACATCTTCAACGCAATTAAGGGGCGGGAGTGGCTTTCCAAACCGAAGCCAATAAGGGACCACGGTCATCTAGACCGTAGCAAATTCTGTGCCTATCACAAAAGTCCCGGCCACAACACCAGCCAATGCCGCGACCTCCTCAGGCAACTCTGGCGACTGTTCGAAGAAGGCAAATTAGACAACCTGGTCACCAAGCCAGAACCTCGACCAGAGAGGACCGGAGGGCGCGAGCGCCGTCAAATCGAAAGGACGCCTCCCAATCCGGTCGCCAGGATCGAACACGAGCCAGAGCATTCCGATGAATCGATTCCTCCGATCAACCCTGGCGGTCGGATTAATATGCTCCAAGCAGGAGGTGGGAACCTCGGGGCCTTTCCCGGTTTCCACCGCGTCAAATAGGAAGCGGAAGGCCGAACTAAGAGCGTTCGCGAGTCCATATTGTGGTGCCCCGAGAGCCGACCATCGCTAGAGACACGCTCATCACCTTCTCCAATAAAGACAGGAGGGGGTACAATGCCCCAAAGAGGATGCACCGGTGATCTCTGCTGTATCCTTGGGAAGGCGGTCGACCGCGTCTTTGGTTGACAACGGAGCTTCTGCAATATCATATTCAAAACAGCTCTGGATCAGCTCGGAAACGACCAAATTCATCAAGCCATTCGGCACCGTGCTCCAAGGATACGGCGACAAAGCCTTGTCAAGCCTATAGGAGGATCAAGCTCTCGTCGGTGATATGCATTTACGATCCCAAGGTTAGGATTACTAGGAACCTATCTTTTGTAATCATAGATAGACCCGGATCTATAATGGGTTCTTAGGTTGTCCATTCTTAGAAACCTTTGAGGCGGTCGCTTCGTCCTTCTTTTATTGTATCAAATTCCCCACTTGATATGGGACGGTCGGTCTTGTAAGGGGACCACTAATGGCAAAAGATGTTTAAATTACTCCTATGTCGTTCTTGTTTTCAATACTTCCCGATATTTGTAACGTTGAACGATCGACGATCGACCCATGGAGATCGGCGAACCAAACACATCGTACCAACCCAACTCGAGGCGCCATCTCGGATCGATTAACGGACGACATCGAGCCAATGATCGGTTTGAGCCAAGTCTCGGCGTCGATCCAAGGATCGAGTCGAACCGTTCAAGCAAGAAGCGACCGTCCCCATCGAAGAGTTGGAGAGTATAGCCATAGATCCGGCTCGTCGAGCGGGAAGTACGGATCGGCGCAAGCATCGACCTCGCATCAAAGGAGATCTCGTCAATTTGCTACGTAAGAACATCGGAGTCTTCGCACAGTCGCATCAAGATATGGTTGGCATAAGTTTCGAGCACGCTTGCCACTATCTAAAGATCGACCGCGATGAAGCCTGTTCATCAAAAACGTAGGAAATTCGGCCCCGAAAAATACGCGGCGCTCGACATAGAGGTCCAAAGTTGCTCGACAACAAGTTGATCGGGTAGCTACGCACGACCCACAATGGGTCGCTAACGCGTACTCGTCAAGAAGCCGATCGTTCTGGAGGTTATGCATCGACTTCACCGACCTCACGCGGCTTGTCCAAAAGATCACTTTCCGATGCCTCATATTGATCACTTGGTCGATAGTATCGCAGTCGCGAAATGATGTCATTTATGGATGCCTTCACGGATATCATCAAATCCCAATGGCGGAGAAAGACATAAAACACACATCTTTCCACACGGAGAAAGACATATACTTTTGGGTCGGATGCCGTTCGGCTTGAAGAATGCGGGGCGACCTAACGTCAGTCAACGGGATGTTTGCGAATCGGATCGGCAAAACCATGGAGGTCTACATCGACGACATAGTGGTCAAAAGCCTCAAGAAGGAAGATCACCTCAATGATCTCGCCGAGACATTCGCCATCCTCAAAAAGTTCAACATGAAGTGAACCCCAAGAAATGCAACTTTGGGGTGGGCTCAGGAAATTCCTAGGGCACATTGTCGGCGGAGGGGATCGAGGCGAATCCCACCAAGATACGGGCGATCCTCGACATGCAGGAACCTCGGAACATCAAGCGGGTACAACGCCTCACGGGTTGTCCGCCGCCCTCAACCGTTTCATATCTCGGCTCGGCGATAAAAGCAAGCCTTTCTTCGCGACCATCAAAAACAAAAAGTTCGCATGGACGAGGAGAGTCGAGATGGCGTTCGCCAAAATAAAGGAATATTTATCCAACTACCGAGATCTGGCAAAGCCGATCCCAGGAGAAATTATTCCTTTACCTAGCGGCCTCGGAGGTCGCGCTGAGTGCGGTCTTGGTGCGTGCGGAGGGACTAGTCCATCTGCCGATCTACTATGTCAGTCAAGCGCTCCACGACGCTGAAACACGCTATACGCCTTTGGAGAAGATCGCCTACGCTCTAGTCATGAGTGTCCGTAAGCTAAGAGCCTATTTTTTCGACCATCAAGTGGAGGTTTTGACAACCCTCCCTCTAAGGCAAGTTCTACATCGACCGGACACCAACGGGCGACTCCTCAAATGGTCACTAGAGATCGCCCAGTACGGCATCACATACGCTCCTCGCACGGCGATCAAGGGCCAAGCTCTGGCGGACTTCGTGGTGGAGTTAACATTCCCTCACAGTCCGACCCATGTCGGTCGACTGCACAGAGGCATGCGTTGACGGTTCGGCGACCAACTCGCGATCGAGGTGGATCGTCCTCATTAGCCCCAACGGACAAAGCTTCACAAATGCCGTGCGTTTGGGTTTCGGCGACCAACAATGAAGCCGAATACGAAGCCTTGGTAGGCGGGCTCGACACGGCTCTCGCCACAGGCGTTCGTCGCCTCCATGTCTTCATGGACTCCCTCCTTGTCGTGAACCAAGTCAAAGGAGAATATGAGGCGGAGTGGCGACGGATGATCAAATACCAAGAGATGGTCGCCGAGATGTGCACGAAATTTGAAGAAGTACAAATCGAACAAGTCCCGAGAGAGCACAACTCTCGGCCGATGCCCTATCCAAGCTAGCGTCGTCGGATGGGCGTGATTTCTCTAATATCCAAATTACAAAGTCGAAAGGCCGGCAATCGAAAGAAACACGGTGGCCACGATTGCCGTTCTTAGAAGAAAGCTGGATGACTCCGTTCATCACATACTTGAAGGGCGGGACGGTCCACGGCAGCCGTATCAAAGCTCGCCAACTCCGGCTCGAGCGACCGAGATACACCCTACTTGGGACGATCGTCTTTACAAGCGAGCTTTCGGCCTTCCCCTCCTCAAGTGTATTACAGGAGGAAGGATGACTCGTTTTAGCGAGATCCGGCGGAATCTGTGGGAATCACGCAGTGGACGAGCTCTCATCCATAAGACGACCGAGCAAGGTTTTTTCGCCGTCACTTGAGAAGGATGCGATCGCCTATGCCAGTCGTGTCATAGATGTCAAGTAATGGGACCAAGTATTAAAATCTCCCCAGGCGGCTTACCTCGATGTACGGCCCATGGCCATTCGCTCAATGGGGCATCGACCTTATAGGTCCCTTCCGACGGCTCCCGGGAGGCAGTAAGTTCGCCATCGTCGGGGTCGACTATTTCACCAAATGGCAGAGGCCGAACCGCTAAACAAGATCGGCCAAGAGCAAGTGATCAAGTTTATCTCGGAGAAACATCATATGCCGGTTCGGTCTACCCTGTGCCATCATCTCCGACAATGGAAAGCGGTTCGACGGCTTAGAAGTCATGCAATTCTGTGATAAGTGGGAATCAAAAGGTTGTTCTCGGCTCCCTATCACCCTCGGACGAGCAGGCGAGTAGAAGCGGTGAACAAGATCCTCAAACACACAATTAAGGCGCGACTTGAATCCAGGCTAGGACGATGGGCGGCGAGCTCCCGGACGTTTTGTGGTCTTACCGAACAACAACCCGCAATTCAACGGCGAAACCCCATTCGCCCTCGCCTTCGGAACAGAAGCGGTGATCCCCTCGGAGATCGCCGTCCTCAGCCATCGAACCGAGCAAGAGATGACGATCGATAATGATGTGGCCCGGCGGATCGACCTCGACATGCTTGAAGAACGTCGACTAACCTCGGAAATGAAGAACACTATCCACAAAAGGAGATCCGAAAAGTTCTTCAATTCGAAGGTCAGGGAAAGACGGTTTCAAGTGGGCGATCTCGTCCTCAAAAAGATCCAAACCCACACAGGTGTCTTTGGACCAAGTTGGGAAGGCCCCTTCAGAATATCGAAATGGCTAACTAAGGGAGCCTACGAGCTGGAACACCCTGACGGTACTCCGGACCGATATCCCTGGAACGCTGTACATCTGAAGAAATACTATCAATAATAACTTTGTATTCATTTTCAACTACCAAATGTACAAGGAACATAATGAAATATTTTTGTTCTCCATCCCATCTATTCTGGCGATCGCCCCACAAGCATATTACATACCGTAGAGGATCGTCGTTCAAGAATGACAATCCGAGGTAGAATACAATCTGACCATGGCCTGAGGTCGATGGAACCAACAGCTTCGCCCATGCAAGGTTCCTTCGAGCTTAGATCGCCCGCCTTTCGTTTGAATACGAGGCCGACGTAGCCGAAGGACCCTCCGAAACTAATCAGTGGACATGATCGCCCTCCCTCAATGGTTCATCATCTAACTTGGTGAACCCAGGCAATGCGACGTGCCACTACCCCTGTCCCAACGTACACCGTCGAGGGTCGCCATCTTCATGGCGGGCCGAGGTGGAAGCAGAGCTGACAAGCCGCGGGCGTGGAGTCGAATAAACCGACGACGCCCTGCGCAAAGATTCCCCCAGACCAAGATCGCCCACCTTTCGTTTTAACACAAGGCAGGCGTAGTCCAACGGAGGACCCTCACAAAAAGTGAGTCGCGGGATACACAACGTCCCTCGCACACAAAGACACGATAAGGGAGGTCGGTCAATCGAACACCCCAACCATACATGATTCTTCAGAAACGACGAAACTGAAGGTAGCCCGCCGGACAACCTAGTTTTCGTTTCCTTACTTACAATAAGCAAACAAAAACAAGGGGGCAGAGATGGGTCGAGCTAATCCCAAAATACGATCGAACAAAAGGAACCACACACGATCGACCTCACTCAAACACATTCGATCAAACACGCGCAGGACGATCGAAGTCGTCCAACAAAAATTACAAGTAAGAATTCCGATTCAGAACATATCAATGCTTTCAACACTCAGACAATCGATCGGATGAACAAAACGTCGAAAGCAATCATACACATACTTGTAAAAGTTGAGTGAAAACATTCAAAGGCGATCGTATGAAAAGAAGAACATTTTATTCATAACGCAAGTTGAGTACATTACGGGGCCCGAAGGCATTACAAAAAGAAAAACGAAAAGTACATAGTGCTGGAGGAAAACAAAAATGCCTCTCAAGGCTCACTTTCTTGGTCTTCGCCCTCCGTTTGCGGATCGGCTTGACCTCGGGATGAATGAGTTTACCCGTATACCAACTCAAGTCGATCCCGAAGTCGGCCAAGTCAAGGATCGGCAAGGAGAACTCCGGGTGCAAAGGATGCGCGAGGGCGTAAGTTTTGAAGCTCTCCATCAAGGGACCGATCTCGATCCCTGCCTCTTTGGCGGCTCGGACAGCATCAGCATATGCCAAGTAATAGGCAAACTCGCCGGCGAGCGCCACACTTTGGTAGGGATCGGTCTCGATCGCCTTCAGTTGGCCCTTCAACTCCGCGGCCGTCTTCTCAGCCTCCGCCAGCTCGGCAACCTTGGCGGCATTCTCATCCTGGGACTTCTCCAGCTCTTTCCTTGCCACGTCCAGCTCACCACTAAGCCGATCAACCATCGCCTTCAGTCCGGCCGTCTCCTCCTGCGGCCCGCGAGTTTGGCGAGCTTCGCGCCCTCGTCACGGACCGATCGGCGGCCTCCTTGGAGCGGCTCGGCTCCTGCATCAATCGATCCACATCACCTTAGCCCTTTTGGCCGTCTCCTCATACTCCTTCTCCATAGCCGGATCCGGTTGGCATCCTCGATGTTTACGTGCAGGCGGCCTCGAGGTCGCGATGGAGATGAGCGGTGGAGGTCGCCCCTCAAAATCCCTTGCGGCTTGGACGGCCATCGTCGCCGTCTGGAGAGCTGAGCGGCAGTCGCCGCATGGCGTCTCGGATCGCCGACGTGCGATCGCATCGAGGTCGGTCGTCGAGCCTTGGGCAAAGAGGTGATGGCACAGCGAACGTAAGCGAGGGACATCGATAGGCATTGCGGAGCCTTGCTCGGCGTAAAGTCCGGCACCATGGGAGCAACGTCCGGATCGGCGAGACGAACCTGCAGCGCAAACCAAGGAAACCAAAAGAGTTAGCCTAAGACTTACTCGAACGCCTAGCTCGGAAAGTTCAAAACATTCTCACTGTTGACGGCTGGATCACGGCCGAAAAGGGCTTTCCCAAGGAGTCTCGGCGTCGGCGATCGCCGTCCTTTTCAAGTAGCGGAAGACGACACAGGCGGGCCGACGGCTGGGATCGACCCCTCCGCCAGGCAGAAGAAAGCGGGGAGCGCGATCGCGGCTCCAGAATAGCTAAATCCGCCTCGGCCAGCGGAAGGGACGCCTCGGCCTCCGCCTCTTGCGGTTGCGGAGTTTTTCCTCACCTTGAGATTCCGGTTCGGCGGCACCGCACAGGCTTCACCACAGGGCGGGCGAGGCAGCGTCACGGCAACGCGGCCGTTTTCTTTCCCAGGATGAAGGCGACCGAGAAAACCGGGATTGGACATGGCGATCTCCGAGGTAGCTCGGTGATACGGGAAAATAAATCTCTGCCAAAGAAGAAACTAAAACAAGTTAGACACTTACGTAAACATGGCGACCTCTTGGAGACAATCGCCTCGCGAAAAGAGTGGATAAAAAGTCATACCAGTGCCTTCGGTGGCGAGGAAAGCAGTCGAGCTCCCAACCGATGAGATTCGTGGTCGATCGAGCGTCAGTATAGGACCGGCAATGCGCGAATCCGCTCCCAGACGATCGAGAAATCAAAGGAGATCGTCTATCGATGGAACAAGGGATCTGCAAAAGGGAAATAAATTAGATCACCCAAGGAGTATCCAAATAAAGGGAGAAAGGAAACCCTTACTTGGATTCCTCTCCGAAAATTGGTAGGGATATCCAACTCCTCCTCCGGCGGTTCGCTCGATGCCGACTTCCATGCACCACCAACCCGGACCACTTTTTGGTCGCCCGAGTCTTGCTCGGCACCCGATAACCACCCTACCTGGCGACCTTGGATATGGTACCCGCTGATCGTTCCCTTACGCACGATCGGCTTAAAAGATAATTCATCTCAGTAGCGAAGGCGGGTGAAACAACTGTGACCGCCAAATAATGTCGGTGTCTTGATAATCTGCGACAGGCGTTCGGCGTCAATCAAGAGGCGCCAAATTCCAGCGATCGGCGAATCTGGCAATGACGGCAAGGAAACCGCAGCCAGGCATCGAGTCATTTCGTTGATGGCGACCATACCCTCGGGAGGCTGGTCGGCACGTTCGTCCTCGGAGGGCACGTGCAATGACACATCGAGAGGATATGATATTTGGCCCTCCAGTAGGTCATGTCCTTCCGGTCGCCGAACTCCGGATCGACCAAGAGTCCATTGAGACGGTTGGCGGCCCGAAACTCCGTCCGCTTCACATGTACGTAGGGATGAGCGGCGGAGTAAGCCTCAAATCGAACTCGGACAGGCCGACGATCCTCCATCGGTTTAGCAAAAGCCGTATAGACGGGGCCGAGACGCTATCTTTTTCCCAAGACAAACGCGTCGATTCATCTTCCTCCACCGCGACGCATTTCGCTCCTCCGACGCCGCAGAGCCCGCCACTACGGCCTCTTTGAAAAGCTCCTCAAGCTCTGCGGGGCAATCCCCTTGCGAATAGCCTCTGTGGCCGTTTCCACGGGGATTCCCACAGAATTTCCTCCCGGTCCCGTGAAGCCGCGTGGCGTAGTGCTTCCGACCTCGAAGGCTTTAGATCCTCCCGACATATTCTCAAAAAATTAAGGAGAGAGAAAAATTGGGTTTCTTACCTAAAGAAAGGAAGGCAGTCGGCACAACAAGCTACGGAAATTTTGCGAGCTTCGGCGGGAAGGCAAGGACGCGTAAAATATGAAAATGGAGTAGCCCTAGCCCCTTTTATAGATGGAGGCGGGGTCTCTGGGCAAATAGGCGAGAGTCCGAGGGGGATGCAACCGGCCAGACGCGCAATAAATGCGGCCCTCGAGTCCCAGCGTCACGCGTCTTTTCGAGGGCACGCCAATCGACAAAGTCGACCAACCATCGGGCTCCCTCAATAGAAAGCGACGCGTGTCCTTGCATTGTTTCGCGAGCCGCGTCTCTTTTCCCGCCGCTCCCAGCAAAAAGAGATCGTCAAATTTGAAATCGGATCGCCTTCGTCTAAAACATTGGCGATCGAAAGTGCCACCTCACCCCGTGTTTTCAACATCGAGCCGAGCTGGGGGGCAATTGTTGTGCGGCATTTAAACACGCCTCGAAGGCGATCGTCATAGCAGTCGGGAAGTCTACCATGAGAGATATGCTCGGGGCAAACACCCTGAACTCGGCACCCACGGCGATCGCCTTTTGTTGATTGGCGATCGTCTTTTGTTGATTGGCGATCGTCTCGTGCCGTGTATTAATCCAACATCCGTCAAAAGTCATCAAAGCCCAAATCTCGGCCGACCCGTGCGAATCTCAAAAGGTCTTGTGACAGACAAGACCTGTGCTCACAGTCTGTCACCTACTTCACCTACCAACAGTACCGCCGAAAAGGTGGGTGACAGCGGCTGAGGGCGCATGCGAGTTCCCCGTCAGACCGTACAACCGACTCTCAGTAACAACCGCAGACTTTAAGGGAAAAGCCCCACGCGATGAGACGATCGGCCGTCTTATTATAATATAAATAACGACGATCGGCTGCGATCGCAGGAGGCCCCCCAGGAACTTGGTCTGCTATAAATAGAAGGTCCATAACACAGAATAAGGACTTCGAAACACACAGCAAACAAGAGAGAGAAAAGAGAAAGACATTCTCACACATAGAACATCCATAGCAAGAATTCAAAGAACTCCATATCTGATTCTTCCGGCATTCTATACGCTCCACAGCTTAGAAAACTAGAATTCTTTACACTCTTTGTGATAGATTCTAACGTTAATATTTGTACTCAACAGTATACTTATTAATAAAATCTCGCGAGAGCATTCAAGCCCGGGATTAACAACCCCGGCAAATCTTGTGTCATTTAAATTCTCACGGACGTGCTCCCGCACTTGTTGGTTACTCGATCATTCCAGCAACACTATCTTCGGATAATATTTTGGGTAACAACAAGGTATTTTTCCCACTGGGTTTTTCCTTGGTATAGTTGTGAGGGCAACTTGGCATCTGACTCCTATGATTTGAGGTACTCATCAGGGGGAGTCATTATGTATACATCAGGGGGAGTATACATGACATGTTATGTTGGTGCGTTGCAATCTTTTCCTCATCAAGCCTTTATTTTTCCCATGGGGTTTTGTTTTGGCTTGGAATAGGTTTTTACGAAGGCAACATCTTCTGCACCATTGTTGTATTAGTGCTCGACACGAAGTGTTAGGGAATTATTATTCCCGTGATGTGTCTTACCTAATACTGATTGTAGATACATAGATGGAAGGTTCTGGATCCTTCTAGAGGTAGTAGGATCCTATTAGATGTCTTACCTTATCTAGGAATCCTATGTATGGAAGGACTCTCATTGTAATGCCTATATAAAGGCCCCTTTATCACTGTTATGAATACAATTGATTGACTCTATTTACAGTCTTTTTACTTTATCCTGAAACAGTAAATTTATTCTTGCCATTTTTGGATTATATCATTTATATGGCTTAAAAAATAAACAGCAATTTATAAAACAACTTATAATTCATATTCAGAGGTAAACCGGTCATTTCTGTTATTCTGACAGTTTATTTAGATGATAAAGTAAACAACAGCATCATTTTACTCAAAGAGACATATTTACCCAGACAGATAAATTTATGCAGGACTTAATGGATAATTTGGTAAACAAAATCTACTCTACTCCTACATTAAAAATATAGATTTTTTTTAATTTCTCAATCATATTCATATCTAGTTCCCATCTTCAACTTTTTAAATCCAAATCAAATTAAGATATTTCATATCAAGTTGGTGATTCAATTGAGGAATATTAACACAATATATCCATTTATAAGCGTAATAAATCTCAATGCCAATACCAATACCCCCAAAAAAAAAAGGAGAAGAAGAGATGGTAACACCAAAGGTTTTACACGAAAACGGTACCGTTTTGTCCAAAATTGACCCCGATTACTAGCCGTTGCCATTCCAATCGTAAACATTCCAAACAGTCATCGGCTCCTCCACTTTTTCGAAAATTTCGACCGTTACAAAAATAAATCAGAACGTTAATATCCATCCCTCTCTGTCTCTCTCTCCCCTCATTCTCTCACTCTACCCCAAATTCTTGCAAGATCATATATTTGCGCTGGTTTCTCATTTCTCAATAATACCAGATTTCTTTCCTAACCATTTTACGAGGATAGGCGTCGCTCCCTGCAATTGAATATGGCCGTGTTGGAGGAGCCTTCGAGTAATTTGTTCATGATCGACCAAGCTTACGAGTTTTCGGCTCCTCGATTTTATGATTTCTTACATGAGGAGACTGATGACGATGTGCGTATGGCAGAGCTCTGGTTCGAGAATGCCGGCCCCCATGCCCCCTCACGTGCGTAATCTTTTAACTAATTTTACCGAAATTCAGTCTGTTTCTTGGATTCCTGAAGTTAGGGTTTTTCTTCTCGTCTTTCTTTATTTCGTCTTCTACTGATTTCCTGAATTTTTATTCTTAAAGATAATCGTGTTTTAAGGCTTTTGAGTTCTTTGGTCTTTAGAACATGTTATATGCCATATCCTCTTTTTTCTTTAAATTTTGAAGGGAAAAAAAAACGGTGATCTTGTTACTATCCTAAAGAAGTGCAACTTCTGAATGAAGTTTATCACACAGTTGTTCTTTTTTCCCTTTTTCTTTTTCCAAAATGTGATTTTGACCATGAAAAATCCTTTACACCTTCATCCTCTGGAGTTTGGAACTAGTCTCAAATAAAGTCCCATTTCATGTTTTTTTTTATAGGGTCTAACTTCCCCTCTTTCTTTAATTGCCTCCGATTCGTTGAAGGGATGCTCTAATTTTCACTAATTTATTGATCTTTGTTCGAATTGCTATTTTGGTAAGTGGTCGTGTTCGTTTGACAAAAAAAATGAACGGCATGAGTACTGTTTCAATCTTGTCAGTGGCAATTCATGTATGAATGTGTTTATATTAATTATGAAGTTAAATAAGGATGAAGAAGAAAATAATCCGTCCGGTGGAGATTAGTGTTCTTCCTTTTCGTTCGTGCTTTATCCTGTTCCATCTGGTTAAGTAAGCCTGTTTCTGGTTTGCAGCATTTTTGCCTACTAGAATTAAGGCTATAAGAAATGTTCAACTTCAGACTCACTGCAATATCGGTGAAGACGAACAAACTCACAAGGTGAAAATTTTCTACTCATGTTTGTGTCTCTTGGATTGATTTTTTTTTCTTTTAATAAAATTTGGACGACTCTTCTGCTAATTAATTATAGGCATTTGAATCATCTAAAGAAGCCCCGAATGCATCAAATTCTGCCGTGGAGGAGTCGGCACCAAAATCGCTAAATCAAACAACGTTAGTTGTTTCTTCACAGTTTGGAGGATTTCAGTTAGTTAGAGATTTTGGCGTATTTTGCTGATATAGTATCCTATTCTAATGCGTTTTACAGACCTCAAACGGATGTCGCTCCCGCTGAATCTAGTGAAGTAGCAGTGGGAGCAAATGACAGGAATCTGCAGGAAGATTTCGTCCCAACTGAAAAAACTAAGGAAAATGTAAGTATAATGATTTTTTTATATATGTAGTCCTGGCTGTTACTGTGTTGAGAGTTTCTGTTCTAAATTATGTTTATCATGATACTCGTAATAAATTGAAAAGATACAGGATGCTGGAGGCAAATGCAATCCTGAAAATGAAAAGTATGTTATTTTTCTTGCAAAACATCATCTTTTTTTTTTTTTTTGGCATTTGACGTTTCACCCTCAACAAACACTAAAATTTGCTGGTCATGATCAGCCCTGTCTCCGGCAAGGTCTCCTCGTCCCACCCTTCGAACGACGCTGTCCAAGGTTCGTCAACTTTTTTGTTCTTGACATTGCAACCTTTTTTCTGTTTGGGTCTAATCCGAGTGATCACAATGATAGGAGGGACAGAAGTTTGCTGCACCCCAGCACCACAAAAGCTGATCGATAACAAGAAGACGCAGACCGCCAAAAAGATAGCTAGCATTCTCAGAAATCCTTCAGCATTGAACTCTAAAAAGCAGTTGCCAAAATCACAAGTCAAAAGCACCAAACCACCAACTAGTGTTGGGAGGTCTGTGATCAGATACTGCAATTTGCTATCCTGTTATTCTTATAACTTAGTTAATACCTCTCTTGTCCATAGTTATATACTTTGCTGTGCTAAGACATGTATTGTCATTTACAGGGACCTAAATGCTAAGAACATTGTTGGCACTCCCAACTTGGCACACGAAAACCCTGCCGTTAAAAGGCAAAAACTGGAAGGAGGAAAAACACGACAGGTGCGAGTTTTTTTTTTTTTTTTTCATAACTCTTCTCCATGTTTCTGCTTTTTGGTGATAGTCTCTTCAAAATGTTATATCTGTATGTTGTTTCAAAAAAACTATCATGTTTCAGATTCTGACAATCAACAAACCTTCGAATCTGCCTCACAAAACACGAACTGGCATCGTCAACAACAATTCCAGCTTCTGCTCCTCAACTGCTAAAATTAAAACAAATAAAGAAGATAGAAAGGTAGACTGTGTAATATATAGCCTTACTGCAAATTTTTTACGGCTTTTTATCATTGTTAGGATGCTAACTCATTGTTTCATTTGAAGATGTATGTTCGAGAACAAGCACCACAGCCATTTGTTTCCATGGCAGAAATGATGAAGAAATTTCAATCGGGGACACGGGATACGTCTTTGTCTCGCGGCAGTTCTATTTCACATGTAACTTATATTGGCCCCTATTTCTTGTTCGTTTTATGATAAGCTGGTCTGTCCATCAGTTTTATATATTTAGCATATTTATTCTTGATAAAAAAAATGTGCAGAGTGATGCTGCTGGAACTGTGAAGCCTAAGGCTAAGCTTACACTGACAAGGCCAAAAACACCTGAATTCGAAACATCTCAGAGAGTGCGTTCTGTTAAAATTAAAAGTTCGGCCGAATTGGAGGAAGAGATAATGGCCAAAATTCCTAAGTTTAAGGCTCGTCCGGTGAACAAAAAGGTACACATTTTTATCAAACTAATTAAGTCTTTACCAATAAATTTTAGGACATGTACTGTAAGTTAATTCGTTCTTCCAAATTGTTTTTTTGTCTTGTCACAGATTTTCGAGGCCCCAACTTTACCACCATTGCCAAGAAGTACGCCCCACCCCCCGGAATTTAAGGTAGTTAGGCCACATGCTAGTAGAAGTTCTGATGAAATCAAATAATAAAAGCATTAATATTCATTTAAAAAATCTGTTTTGAACGTCGGCAGGAATTTCATTTGGAAACAATGTCAAGGGCCAATCTGAATGCGGAATCATCTTCGGTGGCCTCAACTGAATATACTGCAGTACATGTATTTAATTACTCAATGCTTTTCAGACCTCTAGCGTTCTTTTTACTTCATACTTGCTAATTGTCCGTAATCATTATTTCTGGTATTGCAGAGCCATCAATGGAAACCCCATCACCTTACAGCACCGAGATCACCTCTTCTTCAAACGTCTTTAAGAGCTCGTCCTCCAAAGATCAAAAGCTCCAAGGAAATCGAAAAAGAGGAACTTGAAAATGTTCCTCCGTTCAAAGCGAGACCGTTAAATAGAAAGGTACAATGTCACTTACATTTCCTTTCTCGTTGCGACTTTTATTTTGAAGCTTATGTGTTTTACTTGACAGTTACTTACCCTTCTTCTTTTTGTTTTAATTCTATAGATATTTGAGAGTAAAGGGGAAATGGGTATGTTTTGCAACATGAAGAAGCAGGTCACCATACCTGAGGAATTTCACTTTGCCATTGACAAAAGAATCCCACCACCAACACCTGTAGTAGATTTATTTGATAAGGTAATTTAACTGATCAAGATTTTCCTTGTCTCTCTTAATTTACTAACTAAATTTGTTTTGCTTACATTTGAACTGAAACAAAAAATATCTTTTCGCGTGCCAAATGCAGCTTTCAATAAATTCAGAACCTCACACGGATAAGCCTCTTGCTAGAAATACTACACCAAATCCGTTCCATCTCCACACAGAGGTATAAAGATATAAAAATATAGAACTGGATTGATTGTTGTTCATCCGGTTTAATTTTTTACTCATGTTTTTCTTTTTGTTTCCAGGAAAGAGGGGCGCAGAAAGAGAAAAGAATAGCTGATGAACTCTTACAAAAACAGCTGGAAGAAGAGAGAGCTAGAGTACCGAAAGCGCATCCGTATCCTTATACAACTGACTATCCTGTGGTACTTATTTTTATTATTTTTGTTTTATTTTATGGTTATATAGATATCACTGCTTAGATTGATGTTTCACCATTGAACTCTCATTCGTTCATTCGCTCGTTCAGATCCCACCAAAGCCAGAGCCAAAGCCGTGCACGAAACCAGAACCTTTTCAATTGGAAAGTTTGTTGAGGCATGAAGAGGAAATTCAGAGAGAAACGGAAGAAAGGAGGAGGATGGAGATGGCAGAAGCCGAGATGAGAAGATTTAAAGCGCAGCCTATCTTGAAAGAGTATGATGGTGACACAATGCTTATGATTATTCATAAGTTTCTATGTGTTGCTATTTTTTTAATTTTATTGCTGTTAAGAGTTATGCATTGGTTGATTTTGGAAACAAAACTCGTAATGTGTTGATATGCTTTCAGGGACCCTATACCAGTTCCTGTGAGAGAAAGAAAGCCCCTGACGGAAGTTCAGGAATTCAATCTACACGTCGAACACCGGGCTGTTGATAGAGCAGAATTTGATAAAAAGGTTATATATTTTTTTCCTTAAAATTCCTTTTATCTACCTTCCAATGGAGTTCAGACATTTTGCATTGTTCTGAAATTCTTAACTAAGAGTTGTTTCTCAGATTAAGGAGAAGGAAATGGTTTACAAGAGATATCGAGAAGAGGCAGAATCTGCAAGGATGGTAAGAGCATGTGTTACAAAAAAAAAAAAAAATCATCTCTTGGAATTACAAATAATCCCCTGGGTGTACATTTCTTTTTGTTTTACCAAACTGCACTCCCAAGAGGGAACGGAACGTTGGGGGTAGTTATTGAAATTCCCTTCCATAAAGTTACTTATATTATTAGAACATATGTACATAATAATAATTCACTTTCATCCTTGTATTGAAGATGGAGGAGGAGAAGGCCTTGAAACAGTTGCGGAGGACCATAGTTCCTCATGCAAAACCGGTGCCTAATTTCGAACATCCTTTCTTACCACAAAAGTACGTCTTAAAAGAAAAGAACAACAAATTCATTTTTATTACGTTGCCGCTTTTTATTTCATGCTGCTGCTGCTTTTTAAGCTGTTTCTGCACATATCCTCTCCCCCCACAAACAGGTCCGGGAAAGAAGCCACGAAAGCCAAGTCTCCGAAATTGCGTGTCAATCGGAGGAAGGAGAAGCGAAGAATAGTTTGTCCGGCAGGGTCAGCTTCCGCTTCAACTGCTACTACTCACATAAGATGATTTTCAGGCAACGTTGATCAGTACTACGAGGATTGATTGATCTTGTGCGATGATGTATGTTTATTATCTCAGTTCAAGGACTCTTGAACAATGTGATGTCGTGACGATGGGCTTTGCTTGTTTTGCTGTGCTTGGAGTGTCCGTCCTGTGTACCATTTACTACGTACCCCTCCTCGCCCTTGGGTCTGTTGTTTTGTTGTAAAACAACCAAGTATTGTTAGATTAAATTTGTAATATGTAGAAGCAGTGGAAATTTTATAAAATATAGTTACTGTTGAAATATTAATGGTGATGTTCAATTTCTTATTTTACGCAAATTATGTGGCTCGCTTGATTACCATAAAAGAGATACACCTTAATATAAAGTAGTGTTGGCTGGTGACACCAACTTCAAAAAATAATAAAATATACTTATAAATATAACTAAAAATAACGGACCCGACTGGCGACTGGTGTGTTAGTAGCAGAATTGATTAATCAATGCGATAGAACTCCGGCATAACGCTAACAATTATGAAAAACGAGCGAGTAGGTTGAACATGACCTGGGGCCATTTCCGTAGCATGATTCGTGTTGTTAGACGGGCAATTACGAATTTAGAGTGATGGACACGATCCTGGTCATTTCACTTGACAAGGGTCGTGTATGCGTAAACTTTGAGTTGTTTTGGCTATTTACAAGGTTTAAAATTGTGTTTCTTGCGGTAATTTGATGGAAGACACTTGACCAAAGAATCTTCAAAATAGTAAAGGTGGTGGCGGAAGCCTCAAGAAGTCAAGATCCAATGTAGAAAATAATGCAAGGAAGATAGCAAGAACAGAGTAAGAAAATGCCGAAGAGATTTGTCGTAGAAGGTGGCAAAACGTCGACAGATCCTAAGCCTGATTTTCGCTCTTTTATTCTCTTATAGTTATTTTTTAATATATTGTTTGTTATCATATGTTGAACGAGAAGTTAACGTATTGTTGGTAGCTCATCCTACTCAGAATCCACGTAGGCACTCCAGGCAGCTAAACCGGCCGAGCAGAACCCGATGTCGGACCGGACAAAAAACCCGATTTTCAACCGGGCTCGCTAAAAACCGGACCGGACGGTGACTCCAAGGCCGACCCGGTATCTGATCCGGGAAGGCCGAGCAGAGAAAGGACAAAAATGTCCCGATTCAAGATTACGGCAAGGCCGACCTGAACGGCGGGAGACCCGAAGCCGACCTGAGCGGCGGGGGACCCGAGGACCGACCCCATCGGATAGACATCACCGGAAGTCGGCAAGACAGACCCGCATGCCAATTAACGCATGCAGTCACGCCCCTTCCCAAGACACTCCTTAGAGGCCGCCACGTGTCCAAGACTTAAATGCAGACTGACAAGTGTTATGGGCGTATTCCCCAAACATGCGCCAGCTGTCATCTCTCCACTGGCCCAGATTGTCTATATATAGAAGAATTGTACAGTGAAAAAAGGATCTTTGGATTTTGAGCATTAATAGAAGAGAGAAAAAAAAGAGAGATTTGAGATATACTGAAAAAGAACGATAAAGACTTGTAATTAACAAGCAAACCACATAGACCGACACACATTATTCTGCTCGGCTCTATGCTATCAAAAGGTCATTAATAAAATTTAGTGATCAAATATCTTCCATCTTATTTATTATTTTCTACGTGTCTTCGATCCATTTGTCCAGATCAGCACACGTGACGTTGACCAAACCAGACGTCAACAGATTGGCGCTAGAAGGAGGGCCGAACCTTCTATAAAAAGGTAGATATAGACCCTTCACTAGAGATGTCTCACAACAGTTCGAAAAACCCTCAACTCGCGACGGAGGAAGAAAACCTCCTTAAAGTGGTTGAGTGCTTTAAACACCCTGCCTTCATCCAAGGCATGACGGCCCTTATGGCAAGAGTTACAGGGGGCGGGACCCTTCAAAAACCCTAGGATCAGCTCGAGGCAGAATCTCAGACGGCCCGCCCCGCTGCCTCGGGACGAAACAGAAAAAGGACGGCCTCTGGGGCCGCCAGAGAAAGGGCAGAGAGCCACGGCGAAAGCTCACATCCCTCACGGAAAAGTAAGCTTTCGCGCCCCCCATCCGTTTTTGATCGCCTTGGGGCAGGAAGGAAAATCGAGAAGGCAGCACCGGCTCCTACTGTCCAGAGTCAGAGCCGTAAGGAAGAGAAGGCTCACCACCCGTCCCTAAATCCAACGCAAATATTACCTCCAACTCCGGGCGATAATTCGAGCGAGATCGAGTTTCTAAAAAAGCGCCTTACGGAGCTCGAAAATAAACAACTCCAGCCATCCCAAAGTTCGGAATGGCTCAACAGCCAGGAGAGTCCCCTGGCCCCTAGCGTTCTGGCGGAACCCCTCCCGGAGAAGTTCAAAATTCCTCAAATTCCGCCATACAACAGAGAAACAGACCCTAACGCCCATCTTGGGCATTATAATTCCTGGATGGATCTACACGGGTCTCAGGACGCGTTCCGATGCCGAATGTTTTCCCTAACTCTGGGGGAGAGGGCCCAGAGGTGGTATCGGACGCTGTCCCATCATTCGGTTCAAACGTGGGCTCAGCTTTCGGCGACGTTCCGATCCCACTTCATGGGGTCCCTTGTGCGGGTCGCCCCACGCTCATCCATTACTTCCGTGATCCAGGGGCCGAACGAGTCCCTTAAAGATTATATATCCCATTTCAATAAACGGATATTAGAGACGGAGCCTATGTCCAATGATGCGCTGGCCATTATTGCCCAGGCCGGCCTTCTCAAAAATTCTTTCTTTCGCTGGACGGTGTGCCAGAATGTCCCACACACCTACTAGGAATTTTTGGAGCGCGCTAGCTCCCACATAGCTGCCGAGGAAGCCATGCCGGCACCAATGTTAGTCATGCCCTCCGATCAGAAAGGATCGTATAGAAAGAAAGAAGAAAGGCGTGACTACAAAGAGACCCGTCAAGAACCTCGACGGGAAAATAAAACCCCTGCCTCTTCCTCGGCAGTCCCAGCCACTCAAAGCTATCGCCAGCCCGAGCTCATGGCCAATTTCACTGAAATATATTCCATCGGAGCCGCGGCGATATTCGATCAAATAAAAGACAAAAACTTGCTCCCAGTCCCTCGGCCGATCTACAAAGATCAGAAGGACATGGACCAAACCTACTTTTGTAAATATCATGAGTCAGCGGGTCACAACACCGAACAGTGCCGAGACCTCGTCGCCGCCCTGATCGCGGTATGCGACGAGATAGGCTTGAGGCGGTTTACCCGGAACCCGCCTCGGGATCGCCAGGATAGGGCCGACCCGGCGAGAGCCAAGAATGATCGGGTGCCTCCGGCCCCCAAATCCCCCCGGGAAATTCTAACGATTATGGGCACCGCCGAGGTCGATGATCATCGGTCCAAGCGCCAGAAAAAGGCATCCATCCGAGAAGCCACCACTTCCTATCAGCGGACCGAGCGCCGAGCAGAAGGGGTTTCTATCGGTGGCGAAGAAGCCCCAAAACCCCAGTGGCGATTACTTTTGAGGAGTCCGACGCAGACGGCTTGGACCATCCCCATTCGGACGCACTTGTCATCACTCTGCCCATAATGGGGATCCCGGTCCACAGGGTATTGGTGGATTCCGGGGCCTATGCAAGCATCATCTACCTTCATACCCTTCGTAGGATGAAGGTAGACCAATCGTATGTCCGGCCCTGCAACGAGGATATCCGGGGATTTGCCAACTGCCACACCTCCCCGCTGGTGGAAATCGACCTCGCCCTGGAATTTGGTCATGGGCCGATCAGAAGAACGATGATCACAACCTTTAAGATCATCGACGTTCACAGCGACTACAATGCCATCATAGGCCGACCTGTGATGTCGAGGCTGAGAGCCATTCAGTCCACCTACCACCTGTGCATGAAATTCCCCACCCCGGACGGCGTCGGGGTACACAGAGGGGATCAAAGGGCTGCCCGGGAATGCAATCTCAGCATCCGGGCTCGCGAGATCAACACCGCAGGAGCTGTCCCGGAAAATCTACCGGAAGAAATGGAGACTACCAGCTCCGAACAACAGACGGGAAGCACCCTGCTTGACCGGGGGCCCGACGGTCCCGGGGCCGCACAAACTCCCGAAATGAGAATCGGACAGGAAACGGACCGTGGCCGCAGGCCCGAGAAAGAGCCGATCCTAGAAGAAGATCCCGTTGACCCGCGGTATCAAAATCCAAAAAGAAAAATCCGCCACGCTGAGCCAACAGAAGAATTGGACCTGGTCGACATGGATTCATCTAATCCAACCCGACGGCTAAAGATCGGCCATAACCTCCAAGAGCCGATCCGCTCCGAGGTAATCTTCCATCTAAGACAAAATCTGGATGTCTTTGCTTGGACCCATTCTGATATGTCGGGGATTGATCCGGAACTGGCATGCCACCGACTGAACATCGACCCCAGCTCAAAGCCGGTTGTTCAGAAGAGAAGAAAAATGGGGCCGGAACGACAGAAAGGGCTGGAAGAGGAGGTAGAAAAGCTAATTGATAACGGGTTTATTCGGGAAGCCCAATACCCGACCTGGGTAGCCAACCCGGTCCTGGTAAAAAAGCCGACCGGGCTATGGAGGCTCTGCATTGACTTCTCCAACCTGAACAAAGCCTGACCAAAAGATAGCTACCCACTCCCCCATATCGATTACATGGTAGATGCAACGGCCGGGCACGAGCTAATGAGATTTATGGATGCGTATTCTGGATACAACCAGATCCCAATGCACCCCGCCGATGAGAAAAATACCTCCTTCTACTCGACCCGTGGCTTATACTGCTACCGGATGATGCCTTTCGGGCTCAAGAATACCGGCGCGACATATCAACACCTGGTAAATAAAATGTTCAATAGCTTGATAGGTCATACTATGGAAGTATATGTAGATGACATGTTAGTTAAATCTCTGCGCTCGGCCGACCATGTACATGACCTCAATAAAATGTTTGCTATTTTGCGAGAGTATAAGATGAAGTTAAATCCGAAGAAATGTTCATTCGGGGTAGGTTCTGGAAAATTCCTCGGCTACATGGTAAGTCAAAGAGGGATTGAAGCCAACCCCGATAAAATTAAGGCAGTAGCCGAGCTTGTTCCTCCAAACTCGGTCAAAAAAGTGCAAAGCCTAACTGGCCGCCTAGCCGCACTAAGCCGTTTTATCTCTCGCTCAACGGATAAATGCAAACCTTTCTTTGATGCGATAAAAAAGAACAAGGATTTTCAATGGACAGAACCTTGCCAAAAAGCCTTCGAAGCTATCAAGGAAGTCCTAGCGGAAGCCCCGACCTTGCAGAGACCGACCCGAGGGGAGCTTCTTAACTTATATCTCGCGGTCTTTGACTCCGCGATCAGCGCCGCTCTGATTCGAATGGAGAATGCGGTGCAACATCCGGTCTATTATGTAAGTCAGGCCCTCCATGATGTCGAGCTCAGATATGCCCCGATGGAAAAACTGGCCTATGCGCTCATAATGGCATCCCGGAAGTTGAGGCCCTACTTTTTGGAACATCAGGTAGTCGTCTTAACCAACTATCCATTAAAACAGGTTATGCACCGACCTGATGTTTCCGGCCGGATGGTAAAATGGGTCGTGGAACTCGGACAGTTTGACATAGCTTACGAATCGCGCACTGCTATAAAGGGACAAGCCCTTGCGGACTTCATTGCAGAGTTCACGCCCGCGATCGCCCAGGAGGACGACCGATCAGAAGAATGGTCACTCTATGTGGATAGGTCCTCTACCGCTGACCGATCAGGTGCGGGAATAGTCTTCGTTAGTCCCGACCAGCACCTGTTCTGCTCGGCTATTCGCCTGAATTTCCCAACCACCAATAATGAGGCGGAATATGAAGCTCTCTTGGCTGGTCTAGAAATGACGACCTCTCTCGGCCTTACCCACCTCACCATCCTGAGTGATTCTTAGTTGGTGGTCAACCAGATCAACGGCGAATATGAAGCCAAAGAGCCCAAACTGGTTAAGTACATCAGCCTGGCTCGGGCCCGCCTGCAAGGTTTTCAGGGAACTATACAACATATTCCCCGAACGGAAAACATCCAGGCCGACTCTTTGGCCAAACTCGCATCTAGCTCCGGGGCCGAGCATATGGATGAGGTCAGCATGGGGTATCACGCCTCATCGGCCCTGGAAATGGCCGAAATCCGAGCAGCAGAGCAGTCAGAACCGCGAGGGTGGATGCAGCCTATAATGCAATACCTTCAAAGCAGCATTTTGCCCGAAGACCGAGCTCAAGCAAGATCCTTACGAACTCAGTCTGCCCGGTTCACTATCGTGGACGGAGCATTATATAAAAGAGGATATTCGGTTCCGCTGCTGAAGTGCCTATCCAAATCAGAAGCCGAATATGCCCTCAAGGAGGTGCACGAGGGTATATGCGGGAACCACTCCGGCGGCCAGGCATTGGCCTACAAGTTAATCCGACAAGGCTACTATTAGCCCGATCTCAAAAAAGATGCCATTGCGCTCGTGCGGAAGTGCGTCCGGTGCCAAATCTTTGCTCCGCAGATCCGATCCCCACCGGAAACCCTCACCTCCGCATATTGTCCATGGCCATTCGCCAAGTGGGGAATCGACTTGATCGGCCCTCTGCCTAAGGGACGAGGAGGAGTGCAATACGCAATCGTCGCAGTCGATTATTTTACGAAGTGGGCCGAGGCCGAACCTATGGCACGAGCAACCGAACAGAAGATAGTCGACTTCATATGGAAGTCAATCATATGCCGGTTCGGGATCCCTCAATCCATTGTCTCGGATAATGCGAAACAATTTGACAATAAGAAGTTCGGAGCTTTCTGCGACGGCCTCCAAATACGAAATAACTTTTCCACGCCCTATTATCCACAATCCAACGGGCAGGTCGAGGCAGTCAACAAGATCTTAAAGCAACATCTCAAGACTCGCCTAGAGGAACTCAAGAGTTCTTGGCCAGAGGAGCTCCCCGGGACCCTATGGGCCTACCGAACAACGCATAAATCCGCCACCGGGGAAACGCCTTTCTCCTTGGCTTTCAGCTCTGAAGCCGTTATCCCGGTCGAAATCGGGGCACCTACCTACCGAGTAGCACATTTTGAAGAACAGGATAACGACTTGGCCCTCCAAGTGAACCTGGACCTCCTTGCCGAAAAACGAGCTCAGGCAGAAATGCGAAACGCCGTCTACAAAAGAAGGAGTGAAAAATATTACAACTCCAAGGTTCACCCGAGAAGCTTCCAGGTCGGCGACCTAGTCCTTAAGAGGGTTTTGGGCCCGGATCCCAGGCCGCTCAAGCCCAAATGGGAAGGGCCGTATAAAGTTAGTGAAGTCCTTCAGAATGGAGCCTACCGGCTGGAATATCTGAACGGCCAAAGATTAACTTACCCGTGGAACGCTATGTATCTAAAAAGGTATTATCAATAAAAATTTGATGTTATTCCCTTTTTTAATACTGGTACACCTCGAATGACCGGCTCCTCCGGCACTATAAGACCGAGCTCGCCTCAGCACCTTGAATGACCGGCTCCTCCGGCACTATAAGACCGAGCTCGTCTCGGCACCTCATAAGACCGGCTCCTCCGGCACTATAAGACCGAGCTCGTCTCGGCACCTCGAATGACCGGCTCCTCCGGCACTATAAGACCGAGCTCGTCTCGGCACCTCATAAGACCGGCTCCTCCGGCACTATAAGACCGAGCTCGTCTCGGCACCTCACAAGACCGGCTCCTCCGGCACTATAAGACCGAGCTCGTCTCGGCACCTCATAAGATCGGCTCCTCCGGCACTATAAGACCGAGCTCGTCTCGGCACCTCGAATGACCGGCTCCTCCGGCACTATAAGACCGAGCTCTTCTCGGCACCTCATAAGACCGGATCCTCCGGCACTATAAGACCGAGCTCGTCTCAGCACCTCATAAGACCGGCTCCTCCGGCACTATAAGAACGAGCTCTTCTCGGCACCTCATAAGACCGGCTCATCCGGCACTATAAGACCGAGCTCGTCTCGGCACCTCGAATGACCGGCTCCTCCGGCACTATAAGACCGAGCTCTTCTCGGCACCTCATAAGACCGGCTCCTCCGGCACTATAAGACCGAGCTCGTCTCGGCACCTCATAAGACTGGCTCCTCCGGCACTATAAGACCGAGCTCTTCTCGGCACCTCATAAGACCGGCTCCTCCGGCACTATAAGACCGAGCTCGTCTCGGCACCTCGAATGACCGGCTCCTCTGGCACTATAAGACCGAGCTTGCCTCGGCGCGATCAACCAAGAACAATAAAAAGAACAATGAAAACTGCAAGGAAGGTTTTATTTCATCAAGTCGTTGCTACAAAATACAGACGATTACAAAAGACCTAAGGCAGGTTGGCACGCAGCCCGTACATCAGATGAAACAAAAGAAAGACAAAAATAGGCACACACGCCATGCTAGAAGCAAAATCTAAAGGAAACTGCTCGGCCCCACCATCCTGGCCGGCCGCCTGAAAAGATTGCCCCTCGCCTTCGCCTTGCGGAGCCCGACCGGCATCCTCATCCTCGGCCACCTTCGGCTCGTCGGCCCCAGCAATGTCAACATGAAGGTCGGCCGCTTGAGAGGTGATGTAAGCCTCAATCTCCTGAACGGTCTTACCACCTTTCATAAGATCTAAAATCTCGAAACAAGTGGAGACGTAGTTCAGATTGATCAGCTCCTAAAAGGCAGGCGTCTCCTTGAAGGCCTCCACCCCTTCGGCACGGCCCCTAGCGTAGCTCGAAGCCTCGCAAGTGTTGATACGCTCGGTCAGGCTTTCAACCTGGGCCTTGGTCTCCTTCAAATAAGCCTCGTGCTCGGCCCGGATATCCAAGCACTGCTTTTGCGCCTGATCGGCCGCATCGGTCATCTCCTCGGCCTTCAGCCTCCATATGTCGGCCTGGAGGGCCCGACCGTCCAGAAGCTCCATCTCGCCCCTCATGGAGGTTATCTCCCCCTCTAGAGACTTGATCAAAGAAGGGCACAGGTGATGCTCCTCCTGCAAAGCCTTGAGGTCGGCCTCCGTCTTCTTGTGTCTCTCGGTCGAAGCCAGAAACTCATTGGAGGCCTTCACGTAGGTGCACATGGCCCGGCCGACCAGGGCATTTAAGAACTGGATCTGCTCAACCGGATCCATATCATTAGTCATCATTTCCAGCTTGGGCGTCCAACCCCGGATCGGAATATGACTAGAGACAGCCACCCCAGGAGGGACCCGACTGAGCATCTCAGGAGTCGGGGTAGCGGCCCGGACATAGTCAAGGAACCAGCGCGGCCGTCGCCCCTTCATCTGGTCACACGGCTCCACCCGCTCCTGGTTGACCGGGAGATAATGGCCCTCCAAGTCAATAACGGGCTCCTCCCGACCCGCCCGGACAAGAGTCGGGGCGGACACTACGACTTCAGGGGCAGACGAACCCTCGGCCTTGTTCGCGCTGTCCTCAGGCCCAGTCTCCACCCTCTTGCGCTTGCCGGCCCGCTCCCTCCGCTCGGCGGCCTCGGTACCCGGCCTTGCCCTTGCCAGCTTGCGGCGTCTCCTTCCGACCGGATGAAGTCTTTGCCTTAGGAGCTGGAAAAGGAAGACATGTCAAAAAAAAAAAGATCGGAAAAGAAGGATACCTGAAGAAGACATTGTACTCGGATCGGTCGATCTAAGTCTGGCCGCCCAAAGATTCTCCTCGGTCACTAAAAGATGAGACTTCCTTTGTTCCAGAGGAAGGTCCAAAAGCTGCTCGACCCGGTCGTCGAAATTGGAAGAAGTCTCTGACGCCGGGATGCGTTCTGCACAGGCAACAAATGATGAGCGTTAGACAAAAAGGGAACAAGAACAGAAAATACTACACTCACTCATTTTGGCCGTAAAAAGCACAGGGACCCGCAGCTCAGCATCTATCACCCCCGGCTCTCACTCATCCAAAAAGCTCCTCCATGGCCCCCCGATAAAGAACCACTGTTCTTTCCAGCTATGGATGGTCTCGGGTACCCCCACTAACTCCTTGTGCATAGCGTGCCGGGCCGTCAGATAAAACCGGCCGGCCGTAGGACCTACCAAACCTCCATAGATAGAGGTCATGAACTCCTCAAAGTAGGCTCGGGCAGTATCTTGATTAAAAAGAATAAAAAGGCCCACCACCGAGCCTGTGGTCGGATGAATGCTGGGACAGGAAGGCCCCACTGCCTTAGCCACCGGGAAAAAGTCAACGGAAGCGGAAACCGAAGCTCGGCCAGTAGAGAGCGGTAATACACCGCCGTACAACCGACGGGCGGACTGTGGGGCCTCTCCTCGGGATTCGGAGCAAACATCCGCACCCTCGCCGGAATTTTAAATCGCAGTCGCCAGGCCGCCAATTGTTCCTCCGTAACGGTACTCGGAATCGAAGCTGAATCCCAATCCGCCTCCACGAAAGGGGCCGGACGAGGGCGAGCCCGGGCCACCACCGGCTCGACTCTCTCCGCCGGAGTTTCTCCGACAACTGTCAGCGGCGCCACCATCTCCACTTCCCCAGATCCCGGCGACTTCACAAATTCGTCTCCTTCTTCCTCAACACTCCAGTCAACAGGAGCTTCGCCAATCGATAGATCCGCCACACCCGTGCGGTCCAGCGACACAGTCAAAACCACCTCCGTCTCGTCCCTTGTCTCCGACATCTTAAATAGAGAAGGAAAAAAGAAAGAAAAACGAGCTTACCGGGAAGGTCTGTGAAATCGGAAAAGAAGAAAAAATCGCCGAAAAAATTTCTTTCTCTCTGCAACAATACGTAAAAATGGCGGAGGGAACATTGAAAGAGAAGACAAGCTCTATTTATAGGGAAATGTAGGCATTAAATGCCAGGCGCGTGAAGCGAGAAATTTCAGCAACTGTCGCGAAATTCGAAGCAGCGTGGCGCCGCCCGATCTGCGCCACGCGTCCCCCACATGATGACACCTAAAGACCAGGGAAGCGATTCGACGCGACTCCCGAAGAGACGTCTGTTCGAAAGGTCTTATCCTCCCACAAACCGGATCGGTCTCAACATCAAACGACTCCAGCCCCGGCCAGCTCGGCACGGCCCTGGACTCGGGGGCCCTTGTTGGTAGCCCATCCTACTCAGAATCCACGTAGGCACTCCAGGCAGCTAAAGCCGTAAGCGTAAGTCGGACCGGACAAAAACCCGATTTCCAACCGGCTCGCTAAAAACCGGACCAGACGGTGACTCAAGGCCGACCGTATCCGATCCGGAAGGCCGAGCAGAGAAAGGACTAAAATTTCCCGATTCAAGATTACGGCAAGGCCGACTGAGCAGCGGGAGACCGGCCGACTGAGCGGGGGACCGAGGGCCAAACCCCATCGGATAGACATCACCGAAGTCGGCAAGACAGACCCGCATGCCAATTAACGCATGCGATCACGCCTTCCCAAGACACTCCTTAGAGCCGCCACGTGTCCAAGACTTAAATGCAGGTGACAAGTGTTATGGCGTATTCCCAAACATGCGCCTGGTATCATCTCTCACCTAGGATTATCTATATATAGAAGGGTATGCAGTGAAAAAGGATCTTTGGATTTTGAGCATTAATAGAAGAGAGAAAAAAAGAGATTTGAGATATCTTGAAAAAAACGATAAAGACTTGTAATTAATAGCAAACCACGTAGGCACACATTATTCTGAACTACATCTTTATCAGTCATTAATAAAATTTAGTGATCAAATATCTTCCATCTTATTTATTATTTTCTATGTGTCTTCGATCCATTTGTCCAAATCAACACACGTGACGTTGACCAAACCAGACGTCAACACATATGATAATGCGATCTACAAGAAAACTGTGAAGCTGCTAGTTACAGGCATTATGTCCCGTAAGTCTCATATCCCAAATTTCCGTCTCAAATCTCATCCCGCATTATCCCATTCCGTTCAGAAATTATTTATATAGATGTCCCGTCCCATCCCGTCCAATTTTAATATTTTTTGGATGGTCATGTTTTTTGGGTGGGCAGAGACGAACTACTGATTTAATGCCTAATAGCCACGCAACAACTCTACTCAAACTGAACTAGTTTGAAGCTTAGGGTCTGCATTCCCAGCTACTAAAGGACCCACCTGAACTAGAAATGGAACTGGAACTTCAGATGTACCAAAGGAATGAAACGAATAAACAGGCGATTTACTGTGCGACCGAAACGCAACGAAAATTTAGTGTTTGAGTTTGCATTTAGTCTGCGACACGAAAATACGAACACGAAAGTCTGCGAGATTTAGTGTCGGTTTGTGTTGACTTTGGGTACGACACGACACGAGAGATACGAAATAAATAAATAAATAAATAAATAAATATAATATTTTATATTTAATTTAATAAAAATATAGATTTTATGAATTCTGTTTATACTAAACTTTAAAATTTGAAAATATAATGTGAATTTTCATAAATTTCGTGTAAACATTCGTGTTTTCGTTGCCATTATTTCATTTCGTCTACTAAAAAACCTATAAAAATAATATTATCATATTAAAATTATTATTTTTTATAATATTTTAATATTTATTGTATATTATGTGTCTGACACGAAAACACGAATATATAATATTTTAATATTATTTTATATTATTTTGCAATTGTTTTCATTTTTTTTTGTCAACGGAATTCATCCTTTGCTAAGTTCCAGTTTGATTTGTTTCTTTCTTTTTTGCATCTTTTTATTTTTTAATTTCTTTTAGATGTTTAAATTTATTTTCTTTTATTTGTTAGTTTGATAATTTTTTAATGTATATGTTCCATTCTTTTTTTATCAATAAACAATTATAATATCTATACTATATAACATGAAAGTTTTTTTCATAATTTATTAATCATTTTTAATTTGTTATGTATTTTTTTTTCACTTTTTCCGCCCATACTTCTCCCCATCATTTCTTTACCTATTTTTTTAGGTTTCCTCCCATTTTCCAACTTATTATTCCTACGTTTTTTTTATTTTCTTAATTGCCCCACACTTCCTTCTTGTAATTGCCGAAAAGGTGTGGAGATTATCTTTCCTATTTCTTCACCGTATCCGAAGAAATTCTTTTCTTGAACATTCTTCTCCTTTATTTTTTCCCTTCAGCCATCCTTTCATTTGGAAAGAAAATCTCCACAGATTTTTACTCGAACAATTCTTTTCTTTTCTTGAGCATATCCTTTCAATTCGGAAATATAATCTATACAGATTATCAATGAATACAATTTTGTGTATACAAATCTCCACAGATCCTTACTCGAACGATTCTCTTTTTTTTCAGATCCAGAATTATATACATAGTGTTCTTTTCCCGTACAACCCTAATTCATAATTTCTGCACACAGGTATTGTACACAATTTTGTGTGAGACTTTTCGGTTTTTGTTCACAAGTGTTATTTTCCCCCATAACTGATTATCTTTATCTATTGATTTTGAGTTCTCAGTTTATTATTTTTGTTTATTGATTTACACTTTTTCAGTTTTAATTTACTGTTTTCTTCAATTTCCTTTACTTATTTATTTATTGTTTGTTGATTTTTATTTTTGTTTAATGATTTTAAATTTTCCAGTTTTGGTTTGCAATTTTTTCCGATTTCAGTAAACTACGATACAGTTGCTTTAGCTGAGGAATTAGGTTATTTATTTTCTATTTTTATTTATTGATTTACACTTTTCCAGTTTGGTTTACTGCTTTGTTCAACTTTCTTTACTTATTTTATGTATTGTTTGTGATTTTTATTTTTGTTTAATGATTTTAAATTTTCCAGTTTTAGTTTGCAATTTTTTTCGGTTTCAGTAAACTATGGTACAGTTGCTTTAGCTAAGGAACATTAGGTTATTTATTTTTTATTTTTGTTTATTGATTTACACTTTTTCAGTTTTGGTTTACTTTATTGTTCAATTTTCTTTACTTATTTTATGTATTGTTTGTGATTTTTATTTTTGTTTAATGATTTTAAATTTTCCAGTTTTTTTTTTTTTGATAACTAGGTGATCCCAGTTTAGCCGGACTAATCCTAGTCCCTCAATAAACCCACTCCTAACCCATTGAGAGAAGTAAATCGCGAGTCGCTCGAGCAATTCAGGGTTAAATCGCTTTTCTGCAACCTGCGCATGGAGAAACTCTTAATCGGTCACAGCGCCTCGGGTTCCCGTGTTCTCGGGAGAAACGATCGGCGATTAGTCAAGACCTCCGGGTTCCCAGTAAGAAAATACTCCCACATTGCCGCTTGACGCGAGATTAAACATTGATTAGCGGTCGCTCGAGCTAGTTGCTTTACAATTTTCCAGTTTTGATTTACAATTTTCTCCGGTTTCAGTAAACTACGATACAGTTGCTTTAGCTGAGGAACATTAGGTTTTTTTATTTTTGTTTATTGATTTACACTTTTCCAGTTTTGGTCTACTATTTTGTTCAATTTTCCTTACTTATTTTAGAGTTAATGACCAAATGGGTGTTTTTTAAAAATATATTTACCAATCTAGTGTATTTTTGAACATAATTACCAAAATGGTGTAGTAACCTATTTATTTGGCTTTTTAATGTTTTTTTAAATTGTTTTACTGTTTTTTCACTTAATTTTTTACTGCTTTTTTTACTTATTTTTTACTGGCTTTTTAATGCTTTTTTTACTGCTTTTTTTAATGCTTTTTTTACTTCATTATTTTACTGGGTTTTTTAATGCTTTTTTTAATGCTTTTTACTGCTTTTTTTAATGCTTTTTTACTTCATTTTTTTACTGCAATTTTTAAACAATGCCAACAACCTCTCACAAACGATCGCCCCCTTCGATGGCCACCTCCGATCGCCACCGCTAGGGGTGAAAATTGGGCGGATATTTCCCGCTCGATCCGGCGCCGTATCCCGATCGAATTCGGAGGTGGCGATCCGGAGCCGTATCCCGATCGGGCGGGAAATATCCGCCCAGTTTTCACCCCTAGCGGTGGCGATCGGAGGTGGCCATCGGAGGGGGCGATCGTTTGTGAGAGGATGTTGACATTGTTTAAAAATTGCAGTAAAAAAATGAAGTAAAAAAAGCAGTAAAAAAAGCATTAAAAAACCCAGTAAAAAAATAAGTAAAAAAAAATAAAATAATGAAGTAAAAAAAAGCAGTAAAAAAAGAATTAAAAAACCCAGTAAAAAAATAAGTAAAAAAACAGTAAAAAAATTGCAGTAAAAAAACAGTAAAACAATTTAAAAAAACATTAAAAAGCCAAATAAATAGGTTACTACACCATTTTGGTAATTATGTTCAAAAGTACACTTGATTGGTAAATATATTTTTAAAAAACACCAATTTGGTCATTAACTCACTTATTTTATGTATTGTTTGTGATTTTTATTTTTGTTTAATGATTTTAAATTTTCCAGTTTTGATTTATAATTTTTTCCGATTTCGGTTTCCAGTTTTATTCAATGGTTAACTCATCGAGATCAAAATATTTTTTTGTTATGAGGCATGTTTTGTACCAAGAGTTGTTCTTCATATCATGGAGTTATGCATTAACCCATTATCTCTACTTTTTAAATAGAGTTATGGTCCCCAAAATACTATGTTATCTGAGGTCATTGGGAAGCTGTACAAAAAGTCATCTTTTACACTAAGAGTTGTTCGTCTTTGGAGGGTCCCACTGATAAACAAACTAGAAGTTGCTAGACGGTTGATATGGTTTAGCAGGATACAACTGTACGAAAATATATTCCTATCGCTATTTATTTAATTATTTGTGTTGTAATACAACTACTAAATTATAATCATCAAGTTAAAATATCAGATGTGTACTGCATTTTGCTTTTATTTGTAAGGGTATGCGTATTCAAGCAACAATTGACCAATTTGAACTTATTGAAAAATACAATGATTCTATTGTCGAGCGTGGAGTATATTTGATGAAGAATTTTAATGTAACTCCAAATACTTCTGGGTGGAGGCCAACCTCACATGCTTTCAAGTTATACTTCAATGAAACTACTATAGTCAGCGAAAATATTGCTGTCGATTATCCTGATTTTCACATGGATCTTTACCATTTTAAGACCGTTGAACAAGTGCTTCAAACACCTTCATCTAATGAGGCGCCTGATTTAATTGCTAATTATTTTTTAAACAACATAAAGCAGTTACTTTTTTTTATTTTACTTATTATTTATTGGATTGTGTTATTAACTTATTATGTTTATATATTTCCGTTTCCAGATTTTATTGGGGCACTGGTGCATACAGAGAAGGCATGTCTTTTCGAAAGTGCGGGGTCTAATATGCTCACTTTTCATCTGCTCGACTCTGTGTATTGTTGTTGATTTACTATTATAACATGAAAAATGTGTTAGCAAAACTTATATATCCGTTTTCTTATCATCTTTAAATTAGAACTATCAATGCAGTTGTGGGCAATACTACAGTAACAAATCATCGAGTTTTAATAAATTATAGGAACCAGCGCATTCATGTTACCTTGTGGGGAGAATATGCTGACCAAGCAAAAGATGTTTTGTATAGAGAAGGAATTTTGCTGTTATTGTTCTACTCCAGTTTTGTCGTATATCTAGGAAAAAAAGGTGGATTAACTATCATTGTTCTTTTCTACTAAGTGTGTAATATTTTCGTATTCTAGTTGTGATTAAATTCAAGGTTTTTTATGTGAAAATAACTTAAAGTAGATTTCTCTACATCTATTTTTTTTTTAAATTGCAGATACCAGCATTGGGTTAGCTACATCTTTCCACATAAAAAAATGCTTGTAGATGAGCATATACCTGAGATGGAAGGATTTTCGTTATAGGTGACGTACTAACCTTGACAAAATGTATAAAAATTCAGCTTAAGATCTTTCATCTCAATACTATATGTCTTTGTTTCAGCTGAGAATACCCAATTGAGAAATGATAAAACACAGCTGGAAAAGAATTTTGACAATCTCAGCCAAAATACAGAAAATTTCAAAACCAGTCAGACTGAAACTGAAAAAATAGCTATTGCTGAAATTGATAGATTAACAGCCTTGAACAAAGAAAAATCAGATGCACTCATTTAGGCTGAACTTTCAAAACTCATACAATTAAAAGGTGCTCAAGCTAAAGAAATTATATCATTGAAGGCATCTGTAACCTTAGATGGATTGTGCATAAACCAAAGACCACTTTATTTAAAATCAGGCCTTAGATATGACCCCAATACTCCCTCTACTTCTAAAACTCCTTTCATCAAGGGAGAAACACTTGTACAGACTGCTGAACCTACAATATTCAAAAATATGCAGCAGCCAAGGATTTTAAAACAGCCACCTGGACAAAAGACTAGGTGTTGTTGCCCAAAATATTATCCGGAGATATATATTGCTGGAATGGATGGGAAGCAAACAAAGTACGAGAGCACGTCCGTGGGAATCGAAATAACACAAGATTTGTCGGGTTTGTTAGGCCCGGGCTTGAATGCTCTCGCGAGATGTTATTAATACGAATACGTTTGAGTACAAATATTAATGTAAGAATGCAATTACAATGAGTGTAAAAGATCCTAGTTATCTAGCTCTTGAGCGAAGCTATGTGTGTTCTTAGTCTCATTTTTGCCGACCGTCTTATGGGTTAAGAGGTCTCGAGAGTGAGAAAAGATGTCCGAAGTGTATAGCTTTGCCAAGAATGAAAAGGCAGAGAGCCAGAGAGTGAGAAGTCAATTAATGAGCTGAACTTCTGAACCTCTTTTCCGTTGCTAGAGGCTTCCTATTTATAGAACTGGCCGTAGCTGGGCGATCACCTTTCTTGTGTTATAATAAGGGGGCGATCGTCCTGCATCACGTGGGCTGGTTGCCTTAAAGCCCGCGGCTGCTGCTGGCAGCCAGCTGTGCGAGCCAATGAGGAGCCTACACGCGTCCTGAGTCGCTGTCCCGGGAGGTCCCACTTTGCACCTTTCGGCGGGTCTGTCGGTAGGTGAGCAGATGGTGACAGGCTGTGGTCAATGATCCATGTTCTGCGGCGCATTTTCCGGATCTGCATGTGGGTCTCTGTCCTGCGCTTCGGCCTTCGCCGACTAGACGGATGCTAGATTCGTGTGGCATGAGGCGGTCGTCCTTGGCCGGGCACTAGAATCGATCGCCAGGTGCCGAGAGACGATCGCCTTGGATGTCGATCGCTCGACACTTGGGTTTGATCTGGGACCTTCGATCGGCAGGTCTGCCTTGGCTATTTGACTCCGGCTCGGTCGCCCAGTCTCTATGCCGATCGCCTGTTGAGATGTATAAATCTCGACACAACAATTGCCCCCCAGCTTGCTCCGATGTTGAAGACATGGGGTGAGGTGGTTCCATGGGCGATCGTTTAGGATAAAGACGGGCGATCCGTTGATCGGACTTTAGTCTCGGATTTGGGCGATCTGATCGCTTGGCGAGCTATCTTCGGTCTTGTACCTGCAATCTTCAATTTTGATGATCCCTCGTTGAAAGCTGATTGTTTCGTCGTTGAGGAACCGTACATAGTCGCGGAGTTCGATGGACGGACCTCCATGACCGTGTCTTATGCGCGAGCAACATTCCAACTGTAGGTTTGTCTAGTGACTCATTTTATTGTGAGGGTCATCCGTTAGGCTGCGCCCGCCTCGTATTTAAACGAAGGGCGTGCGGTCTCGGTCTGGAGGAGTCCTTGCGCGGGGCGTCGTCGGATTAATCGACTCCACATCCGTGTATTGTTAGCACTTTTCTACCTCGGATCATCATGTTAGATGGCAATCCTCGACGGTATACGTTGTGATGGGGGTAGGGACGCGTCGCATTGTCTGGGTCCACCAAGTTAGATGATGAACCTTTGAGGGCGGGCGATCGTGTCCACTGATTTGTTTGGAGGGTCCTTTGGCTATGCCCGCCTCGTATTTAAACGAAGGGCGAGCGATTGAAGCCCAAAGGAACTTTGCATGGCCGAAGCAGTCGGTTCCATCGACCACCAGGACCATGGCTGCACTCTTCTACCTCAGATCGTCATGTTAGATGTCGACCCTCGACGGTATACGTTGTGCGGGGGAGGCGATCTCGTGCCTTAGTCCATCATGTTAGATGATGAACTGTAGAGGGCAAGCGAGTCCTCCATTTTTGGGAGATGTTGCTTGATTCTGGCGATCGGGTTCGAAGACTGAGGATCGTCGTTTGTCCGCCGATCGCGTTACTCATAGGTGGAAAAGTAACCTCCGCCTGGCCAAAAAGTCTGCGGCCTTGGCGCGTTAGATTACTTAGGTCGGGGGGAAGTCCTTCGTAAGGTGCGTGAACATAGGCGAAAGACCATTGAATCTCCCTAGGACCGAGTAGAGGGCGATCTCGTCGCTTACGGGCTCGCCGTTGAGGATTATCTCGTCCACCCGGTCGATGTATCGGACTCGTCTTCCCCCTGCCTGATTTTCATCATTCGGTGGGGGCCTTCTGGTCGAGCGACCTTGGCGGCGAAGTATGACGTGAAGTCGTTCGCCAGTTGTTCAAAGGAACTGATGGATCGCGGTGGCAAGGAGACGTACCACCTATGGGCCAGGTCGCCCAGCGTTAGCGGGAACATTTGGCATCTGGTCGCGTTTGATGCCCCACATCCGGTCATGTAGATCCGTAACTTGCTCAGGTGAGTCTCGGGGTCCGACTTCCCCTCGTACAAAGGTGTTTCAGGAGGAGCGATCATTGGTTGCACGGGGGCGAGCTCGATGTGGATCGCGAGTGGCTCGCTCGGCCCGACGATCTTTCTCTTGGCGTCTGCCCAAGATTCCATGAGCGCCTTCATGTCATCGAGCTGGCGTTGCATTGCGGCCATCGCCGTAGCTTGGTCGCTTGTGGTTTGGCTCTCGGAGCGGGCGCCAAGGTGATCGTGTACCGATCTCCAGGCTCCGCGGTAGACGATGAGGTCGTCGCCGCCGATCTTGGTTCTTCTGCGAGGGCGAGCCAAGTGGCCGACCTGCCTTTCGTGAGTTAGGTACGATGAACTCCTGGTGACGGATTCGGTCTCCGTCGTCTCGTGGTTGGGACCAGAATGCCCCGGTCGCCATGATGGGTCGCTTCCTAGGCGGCTGAAAACGGAATCGTCCCGCCTCGCGAGTGTTTCTGCTCGTGAGTCGGGGCTTCCTGACGATCGCTCGACAAGTAACCCCTTGAGATTCCGTTTGCTCGCGCGGCGGTTGGCTGATGGGGCGACTGCGGGCGCGTCGAATGCTCTCCGTCGCTCCCGCAGGATGGCCATTGCCTCCTCGATCTGTTCCGCTGTTTGGAACTGATCGAGCGAGAGGCTAGGGCCGTCTCTCGGGGGCGGGATCTAGAGTCTCGCGCCGCCGCGGCTACCTTCTGCCGTAGGTTGAGGCTCGGACTGAGTCGGAACAAGACGCTCGGCGGTTTTGAGAGCGGTTCTCTTCGCTGTGGTGGCAAACACCTTTATTCTAAAGGCTTTTCCTTGAAGAACAGTAAGTTTTTCTTCAAGTATATGCCTCGGAGAACAGTAAGTGTTCTTCGAGACGATAGGAATGAAAATGAAGGTTAAGATGCCCTCCTTCTAGCGCCAATTGTTGTTGCCCAAAATATTATCCGGAGATATATATTGTTGGAATGGATGGGCAGCAAACAAAGTGCGAGAGCACGTCCGTGGGAATGGAAATAACACAAGATTTGCCGGGTTTGTTAGGCCCGGGCTTGAATGCTCTCGCGAGATGTTATTAATACGAATACGTTTGAGTACAAATATTAATGTAAGAATGCAATTACAATGAGTGTAAAAGATCCTAGTTATCTAGCTCTTGAGCGAATCTCTGTGTGTTCTTGAGCGAAGCTCTTGAGCGAAGCTCTTATGGGTTAAGAGGTTTCGAGAGTGAGAGAGAAAGATGTCCGAAGTGTATATCTTTGCCAAGAATGAAAAGGCAGAGAGCCAGAGAGTGAGAAGCCAATTAATGAGCTGAACTTTTGAACCTCTTTTCCGTTGCTGGAGGCTTCCTATTTATAGAACTGGCCGTAGCTGGGCGATCGCCTTTCTTGTGTTATAACAAGGGGGCGATCGTCCTGCATCACCTGGGCTGGTTGCCTTAAAGTCCGTGGATGCTGCTGGCAGCCAGCTGTGCGAGCCAATGAGGAGCCTGCACGCGTCCTGAGTCGCTGTCCCGGGAGGTCCCACTTTGCACCTTTCGGCGGGTCTGTCGGTACGTGAGCAGATGGTGACAGGCTGTGGTCAATGATCCATGTTCTGCGGCGCCTTTTACGGATCTGCATGTGGGTCTCTGTCCTGTGCTTCGGCCTTCGCCGACTAGACGGATGCTAGATTTGCGTGGCATGAGGCGGTCGTCCTTGGCCGGACACCAGAATTGATCGCCAGGTGCCGAGAGACGATCGCCTTGGATGTCGATCGCTCGACACTTGGGTTTGATCTGGGACCTTCGATCGGCAGGTCTGCCTTGGCTATTTGACTCAGGCTCGGTCGCCCGGTCTCTATGCCGATCGCCTGTTGAGATGTATAAATCTCGACACAACACTAGGCAATGGCCAAAACTACATCATTCTGCTTACTACCAAAGACTCCCCAAAAACAGATTTCAAAATGGGAGAGGTAAATGGAAACCTCAAGGTTATCCAAACTTTCAAGATAATAAGGTTTGGAGACCACAAAACTTTCATAATAGGTCTCAACCAAGGTTTTACAATGGCTCATACCACTCAAATTAATAGTCTTATCCTGTACACAATCCAAATCAATGATACAAACCTAGATACTATGCATCTTATAGAGGTAACAAATATAATTTTCAAAATATGTGGAATTATCATAACAGACCACATCCAACTAGTTACCAATCATATTATATGCATGATCCAAACCAAAGATACAGAGAGCATAAGAATGCATATAGAAATAAGGTTCACAGAAAAAACCACTCCTCAGTGAAAAACACTAACCCTAGAGGACCCACTCAAATATGGGTACCCAAATATCTTCTTATTTGATTGCAGAAGAAATGGAAAGACTACTGTGTAGCAATCACATAGTCATTAGTAAGGGTTGAAGGATTGTTTGCGATCTCAAGGTGGATCAAGAACATGTCTGTGATAAAAAAGAATGTCAGTATAAACTAATCAAGAGAATCAAGAGGCCCAGATGAATCAATAGAGGAGAGCTCATATGGACAAACCAGCAGTTTGGAATAACAACACAAAGAAAAACCTGACATCCCAAAGAGGGGAAACTTGTTAGGAATATAAGCAAAGCTGGTAGCAAAAAGTCATACTGAGTATGAAGAAATAGATTTTGATGAAGCATACGCACCAACAGCAAGAAATCAAGTGCTTAATTGAAATTCTCAAAGTTAGCTGAAAAATTCTCTAATAAGAAAAAGTCATCTGATCAGAACCAAACAAGAGAAGTCACCTGATCAGATGCAGTTGAGAAAAGTCACCTGATCAGAATAAGTCAAGAAAAGTTATTTGATCATAAAATAAGAAGGGACATGTCACCTGATCTGCACAAATCACAGAAAAGACATGTCACGTGATCCAAGGAAAGGGACAAGAAAAGTCAACTGGTCAAAATAAGAAAAACAGATGAGAAAGGTCATCTGACCCGAAGAAAAGTCATCTGACCTGAGGCGGGCAGAGGCGAAGAAAAGTTACACAGTCGGACCGAGGCAGGAAGCCACGATCGGAAGCGAGGCAGAAAGCCACACGATGCGAGAAGCGGACAAGGATCCAAAGGACAGACGAAGGAAAGCTAGCTGATCAGAGGCACAGAGAAGAAAAGACCCCTGATCAGAGCAGATAAGAAATTGAAAGCACAGTTGCGTCAGAAGTCAAACGGTCAACCAGCTAAGTTTCTCATCCCTTGACCGACTTATAATTATTATATTATCCATTTACACGTGGACAAAACACATGATCACACTACCTCCATGATGTCCAATCAACTCTAAGCATCATTCATATTTATTAAAAATCGGACCGCCGCTTGCTTATTTAATTATTAAAATTCAAAAGGTCTTTTCAACTAGGTATATAAGATGGTCGAAATCATTTCAGAAAAACCTTATTGTCTTCAAGCTCAAGAACCCTAGATTTATCAAAACCAAAGAACCCTAGAATTTTCCCTACACTAAATCGAAACATCTTCTTTGCAAAAATGGACTCAACCACTTATTTCGAAGGAGTCAACCTGAAGCTGGTAAAGGAACAAATCATATTCAGTAGTCGACTTTGAAGGTTTGCTGGAGACCAACGAAACGGCGGAGATGGCACACGTCATCCGGAGAATGAAGAAAAATGTCATCTACCATTTTCTGGATACTTCCCCCAAGCATCTCTTCAAGGAAGCTGTCATCTGCTTCTACAGGGAAGCACGGGTCACATAGCACCACATCATAAGCTCGATTTTTGGAGAATAAGTCACCATAACTCCACAGACCATCGCTGACGCCTTCAAAACGGAGAACAAGGGCATAGCGGTCGAATCCCTGAAGCAAAGTCCGACCAAAACTTGGTACGAAATCAAGTCACTTGAGCAGGCAATAAAGGTCAAACTCACAGCCAAGAAGGGAGATCTGAAGAAGAAATACAAGTATGTCCTTGACATCACCAACAAGATAGTCATGGGCATGGCAGGAAGTTTCGACCAACTTTCCTCTGCCAAATACACTGTGATAGGAGCCTTAATCCAAAGGGAGAGGATAAACTGGCCTGATTACATTTACAGGCAGTTAGTCAGGGAAGTTAATAAAGTCAGATGGGATGAGAGTGAAAAGAAATTCAGACAGAAGTTGGCCTATGGAACTCAGATAAGCTGGATCTTGGAGTTCCTTGGCAAGGCCAAAGGAAAAGATGATATATTTCAGATCAGCAAAAGACTTGGTCATCTGGACCAAGATACCTTGAAGAAATTAGGAGATAAGCAGCTGAAGGTAGCCGAGATTCTGAAAGAGATGACAAGTGGCACCTCACCTTACAGAGGATCTTCGGACTCAGACGAGGTCCAATCAGATGCAGCTACCCAATGCCCATCTGAAGTAATTGCAGAGGAGATGACGTCAGCTCCCTCTGTAGCTGAGATTCTGTCAAAGTCACCTGCACCTGAGAACCCACCTGCACCTGAGAACCCACCTGCAGATGACTCTGAATCAGACAACATTCCTCTATCTAAGATATTCAAGAGGAAAACACCTGAATCGTAGGAAGTCGTCTACATCCACTCCTCACCTGATCATCTCTCCAAGAGACAGAGAGGTCTGGTAGACTACTCTTCAGAAGAAGAAGAAGAACTGCAGACTGTCACATCACCTGCACCGATTACAGAACAACCTGATCAGATGCAGATGGTCATATCACCTGTAACAGCTGCACTCACTATACCAGAATCACGATTTTGTGACTGTCTAAAACTGTCACAAATGGCAAAAACAGTCACAAATGACTGTTATAAAATCACCAGTCACAAGTTTTTTTGTGACTGTCAAAAACAGTCACAAAACAGTGACAAAACCTCATTTATATGACTTTGCAATACCACTTTCCATGGCAGTCACAAATATCATTTATGACTGTCATTAGCAGTCACGAATTTCCACTTTGTGACAGTTATTAGAAGTCACGAATTTCAACTTTCGTGACTTCCATGGACAGTCGCAAATATTATTTTTCTTGACTGTCTTGTGACTGTTTTTAGAAGTCACAAATGTTGAAAAAAATACAAAAAAAATAGTAAACCCCATTTTTCTCTGAATGCAATCTAATTATTTTTCACAATGAATTCATAATACAATCTAAACATATTTCCCAGAGTATTCACAAAACACTCCAATTAATTTTTACAAGACATATAAAAATCACAATGTAATCCTTTGACCTGAAAAGAAAAAAATTCAAAACTCTGTATAGATTTTTATTAATCCTTCCATATAAATGAAGATAAAATGTAGATTATAATACTCTAAAGTAAAACTCCAACATGAATTAGCGCTTAAGGTTGATCATTTCCAGAAGCGGAGACATGTAGACTTTGGTGGAGACTCACCAAACTTCAATATATAAGCTATTTCATAACCCCTTTGAAAAGCATTTCACCTTAGCAAAATAAACAGTACTTGCATTTTTTTTCCTAGAAGGATCAATAAATGTGTAGCAAAAGCAAAGCAATGTTCATAGTGATGCTTGGCAGCAAAATGACTTCGGGAATAAACAAATTCATATAGCTACCAGGGAGGGATAACGAAAATAACAAGAATCGAGTTCAGTATTACAGTATTACTTACCAAGTACACACAATCATATTGATAGCAATCTCCCAACTACTCATTGCTGGATATTTATTCCGTTTCTCCAATTGCCTCGATAAATATCCCATAGAGTTTTTTAGTATCTTACTATTTCAAGTGGTCAAAGACCCCTATAAATGAACCATAAAGAGGTCGAGACCTTATGAAACTAACGATATCATGTATTTGAACAGTACTGTTAGATTCAGCAGTTTGAGAATCGTCTGCCAGGTACTGCGAAGAATGTGCGCTTCCATATACACAGACGCTCAAACTCTTCTTCCGAGTGGCACCGAACTTAATGTGCTCGTTGAAGAAATCTATCAATTCCCTTTGAGATAGTTGCCTTAGCGCTTCGACCTGTTTATATCAAGCATAGCTATATCTATGAGACAAAATAATCATATAACTAAATAAACATCTCAATTTATTTCAGAATTTCACCAAAAAAAGAAAATGGGAATTTCATGCGACAGCTCTTTATGGTTCATTTAGGACCAAATTGTCATATAATTATAGGACTTTCTTGCAAATCGTGCATTTCATAGGACCAAAAGTGAGGCGTTATGTGGTTACGAGACATTTTTTGCAAAATGTTCCTTTTACAGGACATTTTGATAATCGTAACAAAGTTACATGACTAATTTTGCAATTTCGCCAAACATGAATTAGGTTGTAAAAGTCCAAGGTCGCATATAAAGATATTAAACGACTCCATATTAGGTGGCTTACTAATCGGAAAATGATTTAGAAAAGAATCTCGAAGGAACTATATATCATGTACTGACTAATAAATACTGCATTAGTATAAATCCAACGCCATACCTCGCATTCTCTCCTGTCGAACTTGAGGGTCCCGTCACATATTTCTCGCCAGTAATAACCAGATTCTTCTCGTAAATTTTTGTGCTTCTCAAGCTTCATTTCAATAAATGCATTGATATTGCTCTGAGTAAAGTGCAGGGAAACTACATATCAGTAATAAGGTGTTTCTCGCGAGAAGTTGAATATGTAAACAATGGTCCTCAGGTTTCATAGAAAGCAAACACAAGTGACTGATTCTAACATATAATTGCGGTCAAATGGATTTTTTTTTTTTCAAAAGCAATTTCGCATCTCATGAATTTGCAGAAATCAAATTATGCAACTCTGACAATGCTATTTATCTTCAAAAATCTTCAGATATCCTTTCTCGATATATTTATAATGGGATGCTAATTTCACTAATAATTCGATGTTATTTTCAAGACCCTTGCAATAACTGAATTCATAAACTTGTATACAGCTGAATCTAAGCATATCCCAACATAAAATATAAAATGGTCAAATAAAATGCATTTGAAGAAATTCCCCGCCTAGAGAATAATCCCCCAGAGGTTCTTTGAGGTTTCCGATTGTTTTAGCCTGTTTCCATGGATTAAAAGAAAAGAAACCATTGAAGCCGTTGGAACCCCATGTGCAAGAGGAATGTCTCACAGCAAATTGTGCACTGGTAGTTTGAAAATGTGGTGAACTGTTGAAAACAACAGAAGAGCTAGGCTATCAGCTTTTGGCCCGATTGTGTCCTGAAACCACTCCTGCACAACTTAGGAATGGGATACTAACGATAGTTCCAGTCAATTAATGGAAACCCAAGTTAACTCTGGACACAGCACTAAGGAAGCAGAGCAGAAGTACAAATAAATTCCTGAGAGAAAGCTGTATCGTGAGTTCTGGATGGCTAAGGCATTGGGAAAGATTGCATCAAAGTTGTGTAGGCCAGGCAGATATCAAGGGTGCTTGTAGAAAAATATATGAAGTTAAGGCAGTCCAATCTACCACAAGAAAGGTAACAATGCAAAGAGTTGGATATAAATGAGCCTAAAATTTGCCACACTTGAGCAAAAACTCCCGGCTAATGTGGCTACTACTTCCCCACAACAATCTACTAGTCAAACCGAACTAACGACCACTTGAGGCAGTTTTGGAATGGCAGGTTATATGGTTCCTTAAAAGTTGAAAGAAAGGGGATGAATAAAATTAATAAATACCCAGTGTAAGACGAAAACACAGCGGCCATATAAGTTTAGTGATGGGAGTATCTCATTGCTTTATATTGTTTGATGGTAAAGTTTTCAGATTTCTTTCAGATTAAATTTCTCATATCAATTTCTTAACATTGTGTAGGACCTGAAAAGTTGCAATTGGCAATTAATTGCCAAAAGAATGCATATTATTGTTTTAGTCTAACCTCAGTCGACAACTGTCCCGATTTTTATTCTTTTCCTTCTTATATGCAAGCTCGTCATTATAGAGAAACTCACTGAAAAATCAACATCTTACCTTAAATTCATCACTTGCCATTTCGTAGAGCTTGGTTTCAAACATTTTAATAAATGACTCAACTCTTGAATCAATTTCCCCAGGACCCTATCAAGCACAACCAATAGAGACAGATAAGCAGATGATACATCAACAAATAATAGTCACATAAATATCAAGACTAAAGTAAAGAAAACACATGATATCCTCAGACACTCTTTTTACATTGTTGGTGGAATGTATACCTTGGCCTTAGATTGAATAATGAATCGTACACCATGCACACCAAAATCATTCCTACAGTAAATCAGCTCTAGGTTATGTCATAATACGCTTACATGAAATAAAGAACATAAATAAAGGGATTTTTCCAACCTCTGCATAAGTACAGTAATATAACCAAGTTGCTCAACTGATCTAAGCTAGTGAAAAGCAGGTTGCTTGGCTATCAGAGTAAAAAGTTGTAGTTTAACATTCATCTTGAAATCATCCGGGTCCACCTACATATCTCAGAACATATATTTGTATTCATACTTGAAAATACCACATTATATATTTGTATTCATCTGTTTCTCCTAGTTTCTTGGATACTTCGGAACTTATCTCTATTTCTAAGCATTATTTGTTCGAAGAAAGGCATTCAATATCTTTTATTTCTTCGTCATCTACTACATTCTCACCAACTTCCGGTATCGTTGGATTTCTTCAATTTCTCAAGTGAATCAGTCTTGACTCTTAGTTCTGCTTTGAGTTTTTCAATTTCAGCTTCAAGCTCTTCATAAGTATTAGTCATTGCTTTGTCTTTAAATATTCAAACAACTTGTTCACCAACAAGGCATAAGAAAAAGATCAAAAGCAGCATTATGTTGCAAAGAACTGCCAATAAAATAAAATAAAAAAAGAAGAACCCCACACAAAACCAAATTGATACAAATTTAATAGTTTGCTCAGCTTCATTTTATCAAACACATGGTTAGCAAACATAAGCAAGCAGAAAAACATGTTTTCACCCAAAATAAAATCATCAAATTCTTTATATAAAAAACCTAAAAGTCATAATAAAATCTAAATCAGACATTTGGCCATAAAATCAAATAAAAGCAATATTACCCCGTATTTTCAGTTTTCTTCTTCTTTTTCTTCATAGCGCATTGCATTTCTGAAAATTCTGTCCAGTGATTAGCAAAACAAATTACCTTCACCAAAACCAACAAAAAATCAAACCTTTAGAATCAATAACCTAACTTTCAAACGAAAACCAGTCTATCAGTTTCTCAAACAAAATCACTACATAAAATACATGAAATTCACAATTATTCATAAAATACACAAAAGTTACAATTTTTAGCATATGCACATTTAGATCAGGTTGCTAGTAAATGAGAAAAAAAAAACAAATATACACATACATAAGTCATAATCTCCGGAAGGAGTGGAATTTGATTGCTCAGATAGACCTCCATAGCCCACCTTCAATCGGATAGATACCCGGATTGGCAGAGAATATCTGTGTTCTCTAAGAAGGATTCAATTTGTTGGAGTTCAAGAGAAAGAAGTAGAGGTATTTTTCAATCTGAAGATGTTGGCAGAGAAGAAAGATTTTGGTAAGAATGAAGATCTTTTGGCAAATCGCGATTTGTAACCTGAAGATTTTTTTTTCTTTTGCTTTTGATAAATCGGGTGTAAAAGAGAGCCGAGGAGAATATGAACGAAAGAGAAGAAAAAGGAAGAGAATCCAGGTTTCCCAAAATGTATTTATACATAAAACTGAAAAGTTTATCACTGCTCAAGACAGTCGCAAATATTTGGATTTGTGACTGCTCAAGACAGTCAGAATACTTGTGACAGACATTAACAGTCACAAGCATTTGGATTTATCACTGTTTGGTCTTTGTGACTGTTATTGGCAGTCATAAAATTGTGACTGTCATTGACAGTCACAAATCCAGCGAGTTTCGAAGTCATAAAAACCTATTTTTGGTGTAGTGACTTGAAGATCAACCTGAAGATGAACCTGCTCACTCCTCAGAGCTAGTGGCAGAGATAATCCCTCTTTTAACACTTCCAAGTGTTACTGAGGAAGAGGGAGCTGAGGAAACCATTGATATACCAGAAGCTGAATATTATCTCAATCTCAGGGAGAACAATCCCCTGAACCTCACCACAGAGCAATTGAAAATGGTGAACAACAATCTCTTAAATTTTCATCTGTCAATATTTTTGAAAAGTGGAAGGAATTAAAACTCTCACCTTCACTCAATTGCGAGAGTTTGTTGAAAGAAGTACCTGGGATCACTCCACGGCTACTGAACAACTTGTTATATTTTTCTGTCAAGAGACAGATGTAAGTTTATTGCTAAAGGAGAACTGGTTCCTGTCTCACTTCAAACAAAATGTGGAACACTTCGTCCTTCATGTTATGAGGGGTGTATGACAAAGTGAAACCCTTGGAGAGGAGGAGAAAGTAGAAGAGAAGGAAGATAGAGGAGTAGAAAAAGAAAAAGGAATTATGATTGTAGAAGTTAAAAAGGAGGACAGAGAAGAAGAAAAGGAAGCTGAAAAAGAAAGAAATGAAAAGGAGGAAGGAGTTGAAAAAGATGAACAAAAGAAAGAGGAATAAAAAAAAGAGGTTGAAAAATATAAGGTAGGAGAGGAGGAAGAAGTTGAAAAGAAAGTAGAAAAAGAAGATGAGGAGATCAGAGAAGAAGACAAAGTAGAAGAAAAAGAAAAAAAAGATGAAAAAGAAGAAGGAGATAGAAAAGAGGAGGAAAAGAGAGATGATGAGGCTAATGATGGTGATGCACCGGATCAAGCATCCAGCTCTCATCTATAACACCCCCAAGATATTCAGGATATATTACAGCACCGTGGACCCCTACATAGGACCCACCAGGCAAAATCAAAAATACCGCTCGTCTAACCATCTCGGTTAGGGAGAAAACACACATCACCAATACGAAAATTAAATAAAATGCCAGGAATAACTGGCAAAACAGACATCACCGACAATCATAAATAACATGTAATACTACAAACCATAATCCAAGTAAAAATGCCTAAGTACTCGCGAGTACTGTCTATACGTTCACAAGTTTGAAAACAACCAAATCAAAATGGACAACAGAAATAAGGAACTCATTTGCACACGTTAACATCCCTGGCCAGCATCCTCGTACTGTCCCAGTGCCCGCTCGTCCGGCTGAACATAACCTGAAATTCATAATAAGAATTTCCCCAAAACGGGTCTCCAAAGGGGTTAGCAATTACGCTAGTACAAGTAATCAAGGCAAACCATTCACTTACACATTTCATAGTACATGCATCAAGTTATTTCAAAAACCAAAACCAGACATGTCTTTTCCGGAAAACGAACAGTCAAATAATCAATTTGCCTAGGACCGGGGTGAAGCCACTGGTCCCATTCGAGGCATCTAAGGACCCTCCCGAACTGTCTAGCGAATAAGCTCGTGAATCCGGAGTGAAGTCACGGATTCCCCCGAGGCCTCATCAGACCCTCCCGGAGTGAGCAAAGCACACACAAATACATCACCATTTCATGTTATAAGCATAAAGGTTTCCAAGAATACTTACCTTGAGTAGTTGACGACGACACGAACGGAAAGGAAAATCAACTACGATCGTTAGGAACCGATAAACCCGAACCTAACGATTCGAAGAACACAATCATAACCATTTCTCAATGAGTACGGAAACGGAATACACCCGAAAACCCACCTACGATTCATGTAAGTTCGTACAAAAACAACGACGAGGATGGATCGCAACCGAACCCTCTCGATTTGAAACTTACCATGAACTCATAGGGAAAACAAGAATACCACCAAGATTAATCATATACACCATGGATTAATCAATAATACGAAACGAATCGGACAAAAAACTTAAAACCCCCCAAATTCCCAAAAATAGGGTTCTAGGAGATTACCTTGGATTAAGAACGAAGAACACGAGTAGATGTTGTTAATCTACACCAAGAACTTAAGGACAATGATACTTGAAGTGATTGGAAGAAGAAATCGCCTCCAAATTGCCTTGGGATCGCTCGGCCGCGGGGAAGGAGAATGAAATGAATAAAGTGGCGAATCTGGGTCAACTCTCGGGTATATATAACCAGAGGGCTTAGGGTGCTGTAATGGCTCACGGTTAGCGTGCGCTAACCAGCCAAAACTAGTCCAGAATCTACAGTTCTGGCCCATTAGCGTGCGCTACCAGGAAATAGCGTGTGCTAACAGTCCCCCGATAGCGCGCGCTATCGGGCCATAGCGTGTGTTACTTGGTCACCAGACCGAGTTCAGAAGCATTCTGCCCAGTCTGGACTACCGAAATAGCGTGCGCTGTCATAAACGAATTCCACCTCGGATGAAAACGACGCGCATCCGACACCAAACAACGGACCGAAGAAGACACACTAATGATAAGATCGAGTCAGAACTAAAGCGCTAAAAGAAAACACGATTCCGACTACCCAAATGTTTGGAAAACGACAACGTTAGTAATCGCCCCAAAACTATGGGAAATTATAAAACGGCCCAAAACATCCGAAATACACGATAGATGATCTAAACAACAAACGAAAGCTCACAACATGCATAATAACATGAGATGGATCTGCGGCGACTCCGAGATGGCGGTTTCGAACAACGATTATGAGAATCGAACGAAATAGCGACGAAAATGACATTAAACATAGAATTGAGTAGAACAAGTCCGAAACGATCTCGGATGACAAAAAGTCCAGTATTAAATATTCTCAAAAGATCAATAGGTTACAAGCGAGTCGCTACAAACAAAAAATACACCAAAAATTAAAATTCCGGGAAAAAGGAAAAACATGCGGATATTACATTCTACCCCTCTAAATATAAGTTTCGTCCCGAAACTTAAGAAACAAACAACTCGGGGTACCTAGCACGCATGCTGTCCTCGGTTTCCCAAGTTGCCTCCTCGACACCATGCCTCGACCACTGCACCTTGACCAAAGGAATGGTCTTATGCCTCAGTCGCTTCTCACGGTGTTCCAAAATCTTCAAGGGACGCTTCTCGAAGGTAATATCCTCGGCGATATCGATCTCACCATAGTCGATGACATGACTAGGATCCGGAACATATTTCCTCAGCTGGGAAACATGGAAAACGCTATGAATGTGGCTCAAAGCCGGAGGCAATGCCAAACGGTATGCCAACTCGCAGACTCTCTCGAGAATCTCAAATGGCCCAATAAATCTCGGACTCAACTTTACCTTCTTCCAGAAGCGGAAACTCCTCTCGTCGGCGACACCTTTAGCAAAATATGGTCCCCCACCTCGAATTCCAAAGGTCGATGACGAACGTCGGCATAGGATTTATGTCGACTCTGGGCAGTCAACATCCTCTCGTGAATCAATTCCACCTTCCGCCTCGTCTACAAAGTGATATCCGGTTCTATCCCGACTAGATCGGACGCCTCATTCCAGCAAATCGGCGATCGACATCGCCGCCCATAGAGCGCCTCATACGGTGCCATATTGATTGACACGTGCCAACTATTGTTGTACGTGAACTCGATCAACGGCAAATGCTCCTCCCAGTTGCTGCTCCAATCGAGAGCACAAGCACGCAACATATCCTCAAATGTCTGGATAGTGCGCTCTGACTGCCCTTCTGACTGAGAATGAAAAGAAGTACTCAGACGCAAATGAGTACCCAACACCTTATGTACCGCCTACCAAAAGTGTGATACAAAACGGCCATCCCGATCCGAAACAATAGACTTCGGAGTACCGTGAAGCCTCACAATCTGCGCAATAAACACACGAGCCAACTTCTATGGACCCCAAGTATCCTTAATGCCCCAGAAATGTGCCGACTTGGTCAGACGATCCACAATCACCCAAACCATATTCATACCATACTTCGATCTCCGCAAGCTCGTGACGAATTCCATCGAAATATCTACCCATTTCCATTCCAGGATGGGAAGCGACTGCAATAAACCGGCCAACCGCTGATGCTCGATTTTGACCCGTTGACAAGTCAAACATCTCGCTACAAACCATGCGACCTCATCCTTCATGTCGTTCCACCAAAAGTTCCTTCTTAGGTCCTTGTACATCTTACTCGAACCAGGATGAACTGAGTAAGGTGTAGCATGGGCCTCGCGCAAAATATTTTGCCTCAATTCTAAGTCGTTCGGTACACAAAGCCAATTTTGGAATCTCAACACACCATCCTCGTGAATCACAAACTCAGGAGACTTCCCTTTAAGAACATTCTCTCGGATTTGAGTAATCATCGGATCCTCCAACTGATTCAGTTTAATTTCATCGATCAACGACGACGAAATCTCCAAAGCGAAAAGTTGCCCGACAGCTCCTGGCAACAAAATCTCAACACTCAACTCGATTAAATCCCGCTGAAGCTCAGATTGAGATGTAAGTATCTCAAGCGTCCACAATGAAATGGGTTTTTGACTCAAGGCGTCTGCCACGACGTTCGCCTTACCCGAATGATAAAAGATCTTAAGGTCATAATCCTTAATCAATTCCAACCACCTCCTGTGCCTCATATTCAACTCCCGCGGAGTAAATATGTACTTCAGACTTTTATGATCGGTAAAAATCTGACATGCAGAGCCAAAAATATAGTGACGCCAATCTTGAGCGCAAAAACAACTGCCGCTAGCTCTAAATAATGAGTGGGGTAGTTAAGCTCATACGGCCTCATCTGTCTCGACGCAAACGCAATAGTCTTGTCGTGCTGCATCAACACGCACCCAGGACCCTGACCCGAAGCATCGCTATAAACAGCAAAACCCTCGTTGCCACACGGCAATGCTAGAATCAGGGCTGAAGTCAAACGCCTCTTCAGCTCCTCAAAACTCGACTGCCTTTCGTCATTCCAGACGAACTTCTTAGATTTCTAGAGCAACTGCGTAAGTGGCCGAGCGAGTTTCGAGAAACCCTCGACGAACCTACGAAGTAGCCAGCCAAACCCAAGAAACTATGGACCTCCTTCACATTCTTAGACGGTGCCCAATCCATCACTGCCTCAATCTTTTGTGGATCCACACGAACCCCCTCGGCTGAAATCACGTGACCCAGAAACATCACTTCCTTCAGCCAGAACTCATATTTCGAGAACTTCGCATAGAGTCGCTCGGTCCTCAAAATGTCTAACACCATACGCAGATGATGCGCATGCTCCTCCGCATTCTTCGAATAGATAAGGATATCGTCAATGAAGACGACGACACACTTATCCAAATTATCGATGAAGACCTTGTTCATCAACTGCATGAACGCTGCCGGCACGTTAGTTAACCCGAAAGGCATAACCACAAACCCATAATGTCTATATCTCGTCCGGAAAGTTGTTTTTGGGACATCGGACTCCTTCACCCGAAGCTGATAGTACCCGAGCTCAAGTCGATCTTCGAGAATACCGCAGCTCCCTGCAACTGATCAAACAAGTCATCAATCCTCGGCAAGGGATACTTGTTCTTGATGGTTACTTTATTTAGCTCGCGATAGTCGATACATAAACACAGTGAACCATCCTTCTTCCGCACAAATAGAACTGGTGCGCCCCAAGGCGACGCGCTCGGTCGAATATACTCCGACTCAAGAAGCTCACTCAACTGCTTCTTCAAACTCGGTGCCTACGAAATTGGAGCCGCTCCTGGCTCTAACTCGATAGTGAACTCAACCTCACGGTCAGGTGGCAACCCCGGTAACTCGTCAGGAAAGACATCAGGGAACTCACTAACGACTGGAATCGATGAAAACTCGACTCCACCATCCACCGTCTTCAGGGCGTAGCACCAATAACCAGTATACCCCTTCTGCAGGAGTCTCATCGCCTTCAAGGCGTTAATTACGAACTTCTGGTTTCCTCTCTTTCGCCCCGCGAAAGAGTGCTCAGTGCCGTCCTCGGCTAACATGGTGATGATTGCACCATGCCGCTCGAGCCAATCATCCCCGAGAATCAAATCCTCACCCTCAATACTCACAACAATAAGATTAGGGAGCCAAGCCCTCTCACAAATAAACACAAAACAGTCTCGGACCTCTCGATCACCAACGATTCTATCACCGCTAGGAATTTTAACGATGAAAGGCTCACAAGGCGACAAATAGTCGAGACTCAAATGACGCACACACTCCAGAGAGATGAATGAATGCGTTGCACCCGAATCAAAAAGCACTCTGACAGGATGAGACTGAATATGAACGGTACCTGTGGCCACGGTGGCTGCTGGGTCATCGGCCCTCCTCATCTCATAAACACACGGATGAGCGGAGCCGGCACTAGAAGCTCCCTCTCTAGCGGGTTGAACCCGACCTCTCCCTCGACTGGCACTCGCGGGGACTGTGGAGCAAACGACCCGTGGTTCACACTCGGCTCCTTAGGCGCTGGAAAAGAAGCCTGGGCACCAAGAATCTGCCCTACCCGCTCACAAAAAGAAGCCTTGTGGCCCGACTAACCACAAGTGTGACAAGTCAACGGTGGACGAGGACATTCCCAGTTCCTATGGCCCGACTTGACATAGTTAAAGCATCTGACATCACGAGTGGAGGCACTGGCAGCACCTCGAAAGCCCCCAAAAAACGAGCCGAACCGCCCGCAGGAATATTTGTAGACTGAGATTTCTGCTGAACTCCGCCCTTATGACCCGAAAAGCTACCGACAGACTTCTGTTTCTTACTTTCTCGAGATGCCTCACTGGCCATTAAGGACATATCATATGCAAGAGCTCTACTCTGATAGTCCTTTAGGGTGGTGCAGGCGAGCCCAGATATGTAATCACGAATCTTCAGTTTCATCTGCCTAGAAAAGTGGCAAATCTTGTCATCCTCCTCCTTAACCTGGGCCTTCACATAGCACAATTCCCGGTTGAAATCCACAATGGCCTGATAAACCGGAATATCTCGAGGCTGAGCATCATAAAAAGCATGGACTCGGGCCTGATGAACCGGCCACGGACAGTATTCAGCTTCCATAAGGTCTCTGAACTCGGACCATGAAGCAACATGATCCCGAGGCTCAACGGCCTCCCACTAATCCGCAACCTCCCCAATGAGAAAATACTGGGCGATAGGGACCTTGCGATCCTCGGGGCAGTTGGTGGCAACAAAGATCTTAGACATACTCTCCCAGTCAATCGGGTCTGAAGCCCCATAGAACTGAGAAAGATGCATCTTGATAACATCCTGAAGCTAACGATCTGTTCCGGCCTGAGCAGCACGAGCCAGATTCGGGTTCTGAACCGCCTGGGCTATTGTAGCCATTTGGTTCACCATTTGTTGCATCATAGTTGCAACACCAATGTCGGCGCCATTGCCGGCTTAATTGCTTTGAGTGGCAGTATGGCCCTGACGACTATCGTTACTGCCGGCTCCCGAAGAGTGTGACGTGATCGCCCCACTGGCTGCCCCACGCCCTCGGCCTCATCCACGACCACGGCCACGACCTCTTCCAACATCCATACTGGAGTTAAGGAGTAGCAAAAGCAATTTGATGATAAGTACGAGAGGAAAAATAGTCACAGTTCAAGAAACGGAAGTACGATACGAGAAAACAAGGAATTGAGTAAGGAAAAACTTACGAGCACTGGAAGTACCGAGATGATCAGGGTGACGATGTGCAAAACAAGACACAACTAGACCCAATAAACCGACAAGCCTAGGTATCCATAAACCTGGCTCTGATATCATTTTCTGTAACACCCCTAAGATATTCAGGGTATATTACAGCGTCGTGGACCCTACATAGGACCCACCAGGCTAAATAAGAAATACCACTTGTCTAACCATCTTAGTTAGCGAGAAAACACACATCACCAATACTAAAATTAAATAAAATGCCCGGAATGACTGGCAAAACAGACATCACCGACAATCATAAATAACATGTAATACTAAAAACCATAATCCAAGTAAAAATGCCTAAGTACTCACGAGTACTGTCTACAAGTTCACAAGTTTGAAAACAACCAAATAAAAATGGACAACGGAAATAAGGAACTCATTTTCACACATCAACATCCCTGGCCAGCATCTGTAACACCCCAAACTAGGCTGATATTACAGTGCCGTAGATCCCCAACTGGGACCTACCGGGCAAATGAAAATGAATGAATTACACAGGATAAATGTAGTACCAAACCACATTACAACAATAATTACTCCGATGAGAAGTTTAGTTACAACACACCAGGACAATACCGAATACTAGTGTATTTTATATGAAGATAAAATACACAACACTGAATGAAACGGAGTATCCAAATGAAAGTCTGCAGCGGAAAATAAAGGACAATAACATGAATAACTGAAAGATCGGGGCCCCCTACTAGTATCACTAGGACTCCTCGACATCAACATGCTATTCCCGTGCGTTTGCCTTGCCATGACCTGAAAAACAAAATCCCAAATGGGCCGGATTAAATGAACAACAATCCTCAAGGGTTGAAAATACACAAACATGATTTAACGAAGTTATGAAATATCCTTAGTTATGAATTACGTGAAGAAGAGTATCATAGTACGCCCGTAGTGTTACGCAAGTGTACAAGACGGATGACCGGACACACCCGTCCTTGTACCTAATTAGTCTCACGGAGGTAATCGTTACCGTGTGCACAGTCCAATGTATCACTCCCAATACATGGCCATCATGTGCCCGACTAAAAATTCCACACATCTGCACCCGGCCACGCAATATGAACCCAGAAGGTCATATGAACGAGAATGACCATAATGAATATCAATGAATAATAATAATCTGACAACATCAAGAATGACTTACCGAGATGAAAGTAATAATGAAGTGATTGATAGATTCAATGGAATGATTGGAACCGCCATTCCTCGTTAATGAAGTGATTATTCGACAATTACAAGTCTCAATATGATTAATACAATGATGAATGAGTTATGATTATGAATGATCAACAACAAAAGGAATGAATGTCCTTTTAACCGAGTAAGAATTAACTTACACAATACCGATGAAGAAAGTCCTTCCACGAACAAATGTCCTAAATGAAGTGTCAGTCGCACGAACAACCTTAATTCAATACAATTACCAATAATCCGATCAATATACGAATTAAACACGAATATAACGAACTCAAAATGTCGATACGATTAAACCAAGTTCATTGGGGCATTATATCGAACACTTTTAGGCCAACTTCGATTGATTACAACTAAACTTCAACAATACCAACCTCAAATCCCCAAGAAGTGTTTCAAACCAACAAAACATCTCCAATACGATCAATAATCCGTTATGAATATCCAAAAACGTGATTATAACAACAATTAGTCGAAAATCCCCAAATCCAACTCGATATTCAAAGTGTTCTTGAATAATCCCTCAATAATCCAATGAATCCTTATACAAACTCATAATCATATACATATCCCTTCATATAACATGATTATAACGTACAAAACATCATATCTCAACACAAAATCGAAATCCAAGATGTTGAAGAAATTACCTCTTGAAGATCCAACCACTTCGATCCGAAGAACATGAGTTTAATCGTGTATCCAAGCTTCACAACCGAATGAAAATGATTAAAAACCACACTCAAGTGATAGGTGAAGAGAATTTTCTCCCTCAAGCCTCTCTCTCTTGTATGAAGGTGGAGGAAATGGAAGGAATGGGCTGAAATGCTCAAAAAACGAATTTATAGGGGTTGACTGCCCTGTCGGACACGGCCCGTGCCGATCGGCACGGTCGCGGCGCACAACTGGCCGGCAGGGACTCGACCGTGTCCTGCTTGACACGGTCGCGGCGCGAAGGGCCTTCCGATAGTGACCTGTCCGACAGCGACTCGGCATTGACTCGACCGTGTCCTGGAACACGGTCGGGCGTCTGGGCGATCGATTCGCTTATCCGGAAGAGTTCGACTGGCCGCTGGGCCGACACGGTCGAGTCCTGGGCGAGACTTCGGCATTTCCGACGAGTACAAAGACGGGCCGTGTCGGACGACACGGCCGAGTTCGGTCGGCAGTGATCGGCCAATAACTGAAAAATGAGCGGGTGAGCTAAAATGACCATAACTCTCTCGTCCGGACTCCGATTGACTCACCGTTTGAACCATTGGAAAGATAACTCGATGCTCTATAATATTGCAAAGATTTAGAATTTTTGGAGTTACCAAAAATTAATGGTGATCTAACAAAGTCGAACTCATATGAGGAAAGTTGAAACAATGAACAATAACGATACACAACTCGAAGTTTTTCCGAACGGTGAACACGGTGAATGAATATGATTGATGAATGATTATAAATGAGTGAAAATCCACTGAGTGACAATCACCGAATGAAATTACTGAATGATAATGACTGAATTACAACCGGGTATTACATACACCCCCCTTAAAAGAGTTTCGTCCCCGAAACTAAGGGTCAAACAACTCGGGATAATTCTCCCGCATACTATCCTCGGTTTCCCAAGTAGCCTCTTCGACTCCGTGTCTAGACCACTGAATCTTGACCAAAGGAATCGCCTTATTCCTCAACTGTTTGATTTGCCGCTCGAACACTCGTATGGGACGCTCCTCATACAATGATCATCTGCGATCTCGATTTCGTCGAACTGAAGTATGTGACTCGGGTCGGCAACATACTTCCGCAACTGAGAGACGTGAAACACATTATGAATTCGGCTCAATTCCGGAGGCAAATCCAATCGATAAGCTAACTCGCCTACTCGATTCAAAATTTCAAACGGTCCAATGAATCTCGGACTCAACTTCCCCCGTTTTCCGAAACGGAAAATACCTCGACTCGGGGATACCTTGACCAAAACGTGGTCACCCGTCTCGAACTCTAGTGGTCGAAGACGATTATCTGCATATGATTTCTGTCGACTCTGAGCTATCAACATACGACTCTTGATCAAAGCTACCTTCTCCCGGGCGGCTATAAGCATATCGGGCTCGGTGCCGATTAATTCTGACAAGTCATCCCAACACAAAGGAGATCGACAACGACGACCGTACAAGGCCTCGTAAGGTGCCATCTTAATGGAGGCATGCCAACTATTATAATACGTGAACTCGATCAGTGGTAGTTGGGCTTCCCAATCGTCCTTCCAATCGAGGACGCATGCCCTCAACAAGTCCTCTAATGTCTGAATAGTTCTCTCTGATTGTCCGTCGGATTGAGGATGAAAGGCAGTACTGAGATTAAGCTGAGTTCCCATAGCACGATGAACTGATTTCCAAAAATGAGACACAAACCGTCCGTCACGATCGGAAACGATACTTTTAGGAGTACCGTGCAGTCTCACTATCTCTTTGATGAATAACTGGGCAAGTCTCTCGGGACCCCACGTATCCTTGATCTCAAGGAAATGAGCTAATTTAGTTAAGCGGTCCACAATCACCCAGATCGCATTCATGCCATGACGACTCGTCGGCAAACTTGTGATGAAATCCATAGAAATGTCTTCCCACTTCCACTCCGGAATAGGGAGAGGTTTCAGCATACCCGCCGGTCGCTGATGTTCAATCTTAACTTGTTGACAGGTTAAGCATCTCGAAACAAATTCTGCGACTTCTCGCTTCATATTACTCCACCAGTAATTTTGTTTCAAGTCCTTGTACATCTTGCTGAACCCCGGATGAACAGAATAAGGGGTAGCATGAGCTTCTCTCAAAATAGAGTTTTTCAACTCGTCATTCGCCGGTACGCACAACCGGTTCTTAAACCTCAAAAGTCCATCCTCGTGGACCACGAATCCAGGGGCTTTCCCCTGAGCCACATCTTCACAGATGCGCAATAATGAAGGGTCTGAACTCTGATTCTCTCTGATTACCTCCTCAAGTGACGATGAAATCTCTAACATACAAAGTCCCCCGAACTCACAAGCCAGACCTCGATCTCGGGTCTAAGGAATTCCTGCTGAAGCTCCTTCTGAACTATTAAACGAGCAAGCATCTGCTCCTGAACGGAGTTACGACTCAAGGCGTCGGCGACAACGTTCGCCTTCCCCGGGTGGTAAAGGATCTCGATATCATAATCTTTGATTAATTCCAACCACCGCCTCTGTCGCATATTTAACTCCTTGTGATTAAATATATACTTCAACTCTTGTGATTGGTGAAGATCTGACAGGTGATGCCATAAAGGTAATGACGCCAAATTTCCAACGCGAAAACCACGGTTGCTAGATCCGGCCGTGGGTTGGATAATTAACCAGCTAATCCGAGGAAACATCGGATTTACTTAATATCTTTCGGAGGTTGCCAATCTCGGATAGTCTCCGTCTTCTGAGGGTCGACACGAACTCTGTCAGATGAAATTACATGCCCGAGAAAGTCACGGACCTCCGTAACTCACATTTGGAAAACTTTCCATAAAGTTGCTCTCGTCTCAACACGTCGAGAACCTCGATGAAGATGAACCTCGTGTTCCTCTCGCTACGAGAATAAATCAAAATGTCGCCGATGAAGACAACAACAAACCGATCCAAAAAGTCGATGAAAACCCGATTCATTAACTCCATGAATACCGCAGTGCAATAGTTAGCCCGAACGGCACAACTACGAACTCATAATGACCATAGCGTGTACGAAACGCTGTCCTCGCGATATCCGACTCTCGAATCCATGAATCGGTGATATCCAGATCTTAAGTCGATCCCGAAAACACCGAGGCTCCCGAAGTTGATCTAAAAGATCATCAATACGGGGTAAGGGATACTACTCTTGATCATCACCTGTTCAACTCCCAGTAATTAATACACACACGAGACGAGCCATCCTTCTCCTTGACAGATCACACCGGTGCTCCTCACGGGGACGCAATCGGTCGGAGATAACCTTTCTCGAACTACTCCTCAAGTTGAATCTTCAACTCCCGCATTCAGTCGGGGCCATCCGATACGGTGCCTTCGATAAAGGGGACGCACTGCTCCAACTCACTCCCGAATTCCCTACTCTATGTGAAGGCAACCAGATAACTCGTCTGAAATACATCGTCAATCGATGACAATGATACCACGAATGATTGAACACTTCGATTGCCCTAGAATGGTCAATCGATAAAAAGAGATACCAATAATGATTGAACAACTCGATTGCCTTAGAAAGGCCAATCGATGAAGATGATACAATGAATGTTTGAATAACTCGATTGCCTTTGAAAGGCCAATCGATGAAAATGATACAATGAATGATTGAATGACTCGATTGTCTTAGAAAGGCCAATCGATGGAAATGATGCAATGAATGATTGAATAACTCGATTGCCCTAGAAAGGCCAATCGATGAAAATGATACAATGAGCGATTGAATAACTCGATTGCCTTAGAAAGGCCAATCGATGAAAATGATGCAATGAATGATTGAATGACTCGATTGTCTTAAAAAAGCCAATCGATGGAAATGATATAAAGAATGATTGAATAACTCGATTTCCTTAGAAAGGCCAATCGATGAGAATGATACAATGAATGATTGAATAGTTCGATTGTGGAATTTCTCTGCTTTCGTCATAATAATACTTCTTCTGGAACAACGGGGATTACTTCCCTGAAGCACACATTCGACAACCAACGACGGAAAGATAGTGACCAAACGCTAACAAATACTGAGGATAGTATCAAGACGATCAAACCAACTAATACCAAAAATTACATCGTCCTAAGATAAGTTCACCACGATTAGATCCATCAACCAATCGCGGTCATTAAGCTTAATTCGGTATGATTCCGAAAATTCTTCCATCGTCAGGTAGACCGATGGTATGAGGTCCACAAGCAATAGAACTATCCCGAAATAAGTCTATTCAAGCATGATTTGAAAATGAAAGAATGCGGTGTACCAGCATCAAAAGGTACACACAAGTTGAAATAAAATTACGAGTATATCTGAAATCATTCGGGCCACCGGATCGTCGATCCTCCTCATCATATGAATCTGGGACTTGCCGGCCCCCGAACTGGATGCTCCCGTCTGATAAATACGAGCTCCAACTCTATTTGCTTCCATTGCCTTAAACGACGATGACAAAGCGATCGATTAAACGCTTGGTTGCTTGGGGCTGAGATGCCGCCGGAGCCGACTTGGAGTCCTTTCGGCAAAAACGGGCCTTATGCCCAAAATTCCCACAATTATAGCACGTGATAGACGATTTCGGACACTCGGCTGAAATGACCCGGCGTTCCACAATTGAAACAGGTGATGGCCGAACTGGCCGCTCGGGACTGAGATCCCGCACGATTATGCGCCGTAGGAGGTCGCTCAGAAACGATAGGACTCACACGAGGCTTCTTGAAGGTTGACTGACCGCCTTCGGGTTGATTACGCTTCGTTGATTTCTTGCTGACAGATGAAGGTTGTTGTTCAGCACTTTCCTTAGCAGCCGTCTCATACGGGAGAGTTCGCTCGATTAATCCGGCCAGAGTGGCGCAATGATGATTGAGCAACTGCACATGGGTCATCATGGCCTGCATAAAAGTGAGTGGATCAACCCGAACATCTCCTGATCGAGCCGAGTCCTGGGCACGATTTCCCGACAGCGAGTGATTATTTCTCGGGTTTCGGTCCGCACCGCGGCCTCTCCCCGTGCATCTCCTGACAGCTCTCTCCATACTGAAGTAGGAAGGTCGCATAATGATTATATTTCCCGCATGATTAGCACGTTATGATTATGTCATGAGATGATGAAAATGAGTATACATGCTCTAACTTAGTGATTATATGAATGATTTACTGAAGTTACATGATTATCTGATGAAATTCTTAAAATGATTATCTTGAATAACTTAACAAGATTGATAATATGATCATCCAGATTGACAACTGAGTAATGAAATGAATTGAGTGATTAATGAGTTAATATGATCGTCCTGATCATTAACTGAGTAATGAAATGAATTAAGTGATTAATGAGTTAATATGATCGTCCTGATCATTAACTGAGTAATGAAATGAATTAAGTGATTAATGAGTTAATATGATCTTCCTGATCATTAACTGAGTAATGAATTAAGTGATTAATGAGTTAATATGATCGTCCTGATCACAATGAATGATGATGTTTGAGGATTGTTAATTGATGAATGATGAATGAATGACTATTGCCAGAAATTATACCATGGCGTTAGAAATCTTACAGTTCTTCCGGTCTGATTGGCTTGGCATTTGCACAGGTCACACATGACGCGAAAGTCCAATGATACTAGTCTGATGACGATGATTTCAAATGAGACATGACTCGGAAGGTAGTATTCAAAACCACGCTCTGATACCAACTCTGTAACACCTCAAACTAGGCGGATATTACAGTGCCGTAGATCCCCAACTGGGACCCACCAGGCAAATGAAAATGAATGAATTACACAGGATAAATGTAGTACCGAACCACATTACAACAATAATTACTCCGATGAGGAGTTTAGTTACAACACACCAGACAATACGAATACTAGTGTATTTTATATGAAGATAAAATACACAAAATCGAATGAAACGGAGTATCCAAATGAAAGTCTCAGCGGAAAATAAAGGATAATAACATGAATAATCGAAAGATCGGGGCCCCTACTAGTATCACTAGGACTCCTCGACATCAACATGCTATTCCCGTGCGTTTTCCTTGCCATGACACGAAAAACAAAATCCCAAATGGGCCGCTAAATGAACAACAATCCTCAAGGGTTGAAAATACACAAACATGATTTAATCAAGTTATGAAATATCCTTAGTTATGAATTACGCCAAGAAGAGTATCATAGTACGCCCGTAGTGTTACGTGCAAGTGTACAAGACGGATGACCGACACACCCGTCCTTGTACCTAATTAGTCTCACGGAGGTAATCATTACCGTGTGCATACCCAATGTATCACTCCCAATACATGGCCATCATGTGCCCGACTAAAAATTCCACACATCCGCACCCGGCCACGCAATATGAACCCTGAAGGTCATATGAACGAGAATGACCATAATGAATATCAATGAATAATAATAATCTGACAACGTCAAGAATGACTTACCGAGATGAAAGTAATAATGAAGTGATTGATAGATTCAATGGAATGATTGGAACCGCCATTCCTCGTTAATGAAGTGATTATTCGACAATTACAAGTCTCAATATGATTAATACAATGATGAATGAGTTATGATTATGAATGATCAACAACAAAAGGAATGAATGTCCTTTTAACCGAGTAAGAATTAACTTACACAATACCGATGAAGAAAGTCCTTCCACGAACAAATGTCCTAAATGAAGTGTCGGTCGCACGAACAACCTTAATTCAATACAATTACCAACAATCCGATCAATATACGAATTAAACACGAATATAACGAACTCAAAATGTCGATACGATTAAACCAAGTTCATTGGGGCATTATATCGAACACTTTGAGGCCAACTTCGATTGATTACAACTAAACTTCAACAATACCAACCTCAAATCCCCAAGAAGTGTTTCAAACCAACAAAACATCTCCAATACGATCAATAATCCGTTAAGAATATCCAAAAACGTGATTATAACAACAATTAGTCGAAAATCCCCAAATCCAACTCGATATTCAAAGTGTTCTTGAATAATCCCTCAATAATCCAATGAATCCTTATACAAACTCATAATCATATACATATCCCTTCATATAACATGATTATAACGTCCAAAACATCATATCTCAACACAAAATCGAAATCCAAGATGTTGAAGAAATTACCTCTTGAAGATCCAACCACTTCGATCCGAAGAACACGAGTTTAATCGAGTATCCAAGCTTCACAACCGAATGAAAATGATTAAAAACCACACTCAAGTGATAGGTGAAGAGAATTTTCTCCCTCAAGCCTCTCTCTCGTATGAAGGTGGAAGAAATGGAAGGAATGGGCTGAAATGCTCAAAAAACGAATTTATAGGGGTTGACTGCCCTGTCGGACACGGCCCGTGCCGATCGGCACGGTCGCGGCGCGCAACTGGCCGGCAGGGACTCGACCGTGTCCTGCTTGACACGGTCGCGGCGCGAAGGGCCTTCCGATAGTGACATGTCTGACGACTGGCATTGACTCGACCGTGTCCCGAACACGGTCGGGCGTCTGGCGCGATTCGCTTATCCGGAAGAGTTCGACTCGGCCGTGCTGGGCCGACACGGTCTAGTCCTGTGGGCAGAGACTTCGGCATTTCCAGACGAGTACAGCACGGGCCGTGTCGGACGACACGGCCGAGTTTGGTCGGTAGTGATCGGCCAATAACTGAAAAATGAGCGGGTGAGCTAAAACGACCATAACTCTCTCGTCCGGACTCCGATTGACTCACCGTTTGAACCATTGGAAAGATAACTCGATGCTCTATAATATTGCAAAGATTTAGAATTTTTGGAGTTACCAAAAATTAATGGTGATCTAACAAAGTCGAACTCATATGAGGAAAGTTGAAAGAATGAACAATAACGATACACAACTCGAAGTTTTTCCGAACGGTGAACACGGTGAATGAATATGATTGATGAATGATTATAAATGAGTGAAAATCCACTGAGTGACAATCACCGAATGAAATTACTGAATGATAATGACTGAATTACAACCGGGTATTACAGCATCCTCGTACTGTCCCAGTGCCGTCTCGTCCGACTGAACTTAACCTGAAATTCATAACAAGAATTTCCCCAAAACAGGTCCCCAAAGGGGTTAGCAATTACGCTAGTCCAAGTAATCAACGCAAACCATCCGCTTACACATTTCATAGTACATGCATCAAGTTATTTCAAAAACCAAAACCACACATGTCTTTTACGGAAAACGAATAGTCAAATAATCAATTTGCCTAAGACCGGGGTAAAGCCACTGGTCCCCTGGCCTCTAAGGACCCTCCCGAAGTGGCTAGCGAACAAGCTCGTGAATCCGGAGTGAAGTCACGGATTCCCCTGAGGCCTCGTCAGACCCTCCCGGAGTGAGCAAAGCACACACAACTACATCACCATTTCATGTTAAGCATAAAGGTTTCCAAGAATACTTGCCTTGAGTAGTTGACGACAACACGAACGGAAAGGAAAATCAACCACGATCGCTAGGAACCGATAAACCCGATCCTAACGATTCGAAGAACACAATCACAATCATTTCTAAACGAGTACGGAAATGGAATACACCCGGAAACCCACCTATGATTCATGTAAGTTCGTACAAAAACAACGACGAGGACGGATCGCAACTGAACCCTCTCGATTTCATAAATACCATGGAACTTACCATGATCTCGTAGGGAAAACAAGAATACCACCAAGATTAATCATATACATCATGGATTAATCAATAATACGAAACGAATCGGACCAAAAACTCAAGAATCCCCAAATTCACAAAAATAGGGTTTTAAGAGATTACCTTGGATTAAGGACGAAGAACACGAGTAGATGTTGTTAACCTACACCAAGAAATTAAGGAAAATGATACTTGAAGTGATTGGAAGAATAAATCGCCTCCAAATCGCCTTGGGATCGCTCGGCCGCGAGGAAGGAGAAGGAAATGAATAAAGTGGCGAATCTGGGTCCACTCTCGGGTATATATAACCAGAGGGCTTAGCGTGCGCTAACGGCTAACGGTTAGCACGCGCTAACCAGCCAAAACTAGTACAGAATCTACAGTTCTGGCCCGTTAGCATGTGCTACCAGGAAATAGCGTGCGCTAACAGTCCCCGATAGCGCACGCTATCGGGCCATAGTGTGCGTTTCCTGGTCACCAGACCGAGTCCAGAAGCATTCTGCCCAGTCTGGACTACCGAAATAGCGCGCGCTGTCATACACCTAGCGTGCGCTATGCCTCAGCCATAGCGTGCGCTAATATACAGATTTAGCGTGCGCTAAGCTGCTCGTCTAGAGAGCAGAGAGGAGAAACAGCCTACTGCCACTGCTGTGCTCGAGTCACTAGCACGCGCTACAGAACAATCATAGCGTGTGCTACTCAACGACACTAGCGTGTGCTATACAACAGAAATAGCGCGTGCTAGCCGGTGCAGACAGTAGCATAGACAGCAGCCAAAGATGGAAAACAGCGAATTCCACCTCGGATGAAAACAACGTGCATCCGACACCAAACAATGGACCGACGAAGACACACGAACGACAAGATCGAGTCAAAGCTAAGCCCTAAAAGAAAACACGATTCCGACTACCCAAAGGTTCGGAAAACGACAACGTTAGTAATCGCCCCAAAACTTTGGGAAATTACAAACGGCCCAAAACATCCGAAATACACGATACATGACCGAAACAACAAACAAAAGCTCACAAAATGCATAATAACATGATATGGATCTGCGTCAAACCCCGAGACGGCGGTTCCGAACAACAATTACGAGAATCAAACGAAATAGCGACGGAAATGACATTAAACACGGAATTGAGTAGAACAAGTCCGAAATGATCTCGGATGACAAAAAGTCCAGTATTAAATATTCTCAAAATATCAATACAGTTACAATAGAGTGGCTAAAAACGAAAAATACATCGAAATGAAAATACCGGGAAAACAAAAAAAATACGGATATTACATCATCGACCCTCTTCAAATGATAGATCAGGCACTCCTGATAAAACCCCACCTGATCAGAGAGCACTTGATAGGAGCTTGCCATCTGAAAAATCTACAGCTAGAAAATCAGCACAGGAAAGCTCAGGAGAGAACAATGCTCATCAGATGGCACCTGAAATTCAACTGCCATCAAACTTCACTGAGATGGTCAGGAGGATTATGGAAGAGACAGTTGCCAAACTCCTGACAACCGAGGTCAAACCTGAGCTGAAGTCCATGAATGACAAGTTGGATACCCTTATCAACAGGAAGAAACCCTCTCCACCACCCTCAAGCTCCAGAATGCCTCTTGGCATGTCTGACTTTATGATTAGGGTGGAGGATCAACTAGCCAAGTAGGGGTGTGCATGGTACGGTATGGTACAGTTTTAGGTTAAAACCGACACCATACCAAATATTTCGGTTTATTATGGTTTAATACCATAAACATACGGTTTTATTCGGTTTGGTAGTTCGGTATTTCGGTTTGGTTTATATCGGTACGGTATTTTTTCGGTTTTTCTACTTGATACTTTTTTTTACCCAATCAGGCAGTTAGATTCACAAATATATCAATTAACTAACCGTACCCACTAAAGAATTGCTTATACACTAAAAAGCTGCTTATATACGCTTACTAAAAGACTGACTTTCATTCATTATCATTAGGCCAGCGTGAAACTAAGAAAGAGAGATGTGCCTAAGGCAGCATGTAAGCAAACTGTGCACGCTAAGAGAAGAGGAGAGATGCTCGCAATTACTACCACAAGAAAGCTGCCCCCTATCAAGATAATGAAAATTTCTCATCTACTCATACCTGCCACATAAACTTCTGTCGTAGAACTGGTTCACAAAATATCAAAGAGCATATCTGAACATAATAAAAGCAACACAACATCTATCTAGAAAACCACCAACTGATATGGCAGCAATAAGTCCGTCGGAAAAGAAATTTCAACTACAAGGTTCCCCACCAGTTAACCTAGAGTTTCGACATACATATACTTTGATCACAAACATAGAATTATAGTAAAATACATTTCCAGCGGAAATGCAATGCAACTGATTTTTTTTTCTTTTTTTTTTTTTTTCTGAATCCAGCAAGAGATAATTCACTTGGGAGGAACTATTTGTTGAGGTTGGTTTTCCTGCACCTGCTGATGGTTCAAAGGCCTCCTAAAAAGCATAATGTCCTGCATCATGCATAACCCAACATTATTACAGTCAATGTGCTGATATACTTTGAATTCACTAGTAACAGACATTTTCATTACAAAACCATTTAAATAGCTTATACAATATTTTACCAATTTTGGAGGATAAAAAAAAAGGACAAACAAGTGTCTTAAATCCATATGGAATAAAATGCATCTTACCCAAATAATTAATCATCGATCATACACGTGGCGAAGAATTTTGGTCCACTTTCAAATGCATCTACAAGAAAGAATGATAAACATTTCATTATATATTGTATAATTTAGTACATAAAATAAAGAAATGATATAATGATACAAAAAAACCATACCAACTTCAAGTTTCTCCAATTTGTCTTGCAATTCCTCAATAGCCTTAGCATGCACATCCGGTAGCTCAATATCTGTGGGTGTAGAACGAATCCAATCTTGTGCGCATATTAAAGCTTCGGCGGTTTTAGGAGTAAGAGAACTCCTAAATGGGTCAATCACCCTACCGCCGGTGCTAAAAGATGACTCCGAAGCAACGGTGGATATTGGCATTCCCAATACATGTCTAGCAACTTGGGAAAGGATTGGAAATTTCAAAGAGTTAGTCTTCCACCAATTTAAAATGTCAAACCTCTCATCCCAATTCTCCATTCCATCCGATAAATATATCTCAACCTCCAATTTCTTTGTCACACCTCCATGTTCTTCCAAATACTTCAAGAAACTTGATTCGAGATTTATTTTAATATCGGTGTTGATAGAACTAGAGGCCTTGGTAGAGTTTGAAGATTGACCCTTGCTCCCACCACCCACTTTTTTCGCTTTCAATTTGTAGTGATCAAATAAATCATTTAATGTCTTTATAACTCTATCCCGAATTTCCTTGGTTTTTGGAGAACCTATTCCATAGATTTGTTCTAAACACCAGTCAAGAAAACACATTTTATTCCGGGGATCTAAAACCACCGCAACATACAACAAAAAATTCATATTGTCCATATTCTCCCAGTACTTGTCATATTTAGCCTTCATTGAAATAGCCATTTTTTTCTTATTTTCATCAGCGCTATTGCACATTTGTGAGATGCTTGCATGCATAGTAACAAGTTTACTAAAGAACATGTTGGAAGTAACATACTTTGACCCGGAGATTAAATTTGTAACATCATAAAATACCCTCAAGTATTCAAGGAACTGTCTAGCATTCTCCCAATCACTTGTTTCTGGAGGACCCACAACTATGTCCTTTCTTTTCTCTTTCTTGTGTTACTCTCACACTCATCTTCATCACCACCACCAAAGTATGCTTTGATCGATAATCTATCATATTCATTCTCACAAAAGCATCAACATACCGAATCAGCTTTCTAACATTAAAAGGTTGAGTTCCACCTAGTCTCAACATCAAGACATGGTTTTTATTGCAATCAATTTTAACTTTTTCAACATATTCTCTAAACCTCGCACTCTAGCAGAGATGACCTAACATATCTCACTGCATTTCTGATTTTTGTAATAGATTCGTCCTGCTCATCCAAGCCATCTCTCACAACAAGATTTATTATGTGTGCACAACATCTTAAATGCATGTACTTACAATCCATTACAGAATTTGGTCCTCTAAGCATAGTCTTCAAAAATTTTATAGCCCCATCATTTGATGATGCATTATCCACTGTAACTGTGAAAACCCGCTCGATACCCCATTTCTGCTAACATCCATAGACCAATTTTCCAATTGTTTCTCCCTTATGATTAGTTATCGGACAAAAGTTTAGGATCTTTTTTCTTAATATCCACTCATCATCAACCCAATGACCAGTGAGACACATGTAATTGATATTTTGACAAGACGACCAAGTGTCAGTAGTAAGAGAGATTGTTTGATTTTCCAAAAGGTTTTTGATAACATTAGCCTCTTCTTTATAAATGGCTAAGCACTCTCTTGCTACTGTCCATTGTGAAGGGATTTGAAACACAGGGTTCAATTCCAATGAATATTCTTGGAAACCTTCGTCATCCACTACACTAAAAGGCCTATTGTCCTTTATGCACATCCTAGCAAGAGCTTTTCGACACTTTTCTGGGTTAAAAGAGTGAGCAGTAAGAGAAGCCTCCCCTTTCACTGATGGTTTAAAACTCAGCACCGATTGTTTACTCATATCACCTTTTTTCTTTTTTAGCAATGGAGATGTCTTACAAACGTTCTCTAAATGATTCTTAAGACCCTGTGTTCCGTTCTTAGAAATATATTTCAACTTTTCTTTATAGTAAGGACATTCAAATTTGGTCGCACCTTTTACATATTTGAAATGGTCCTGCATTTATAGACCTCGTCTTCCGTGCGTACTGCCTTTCTTTCCAGATTCTTCATTTGCATGCTCATTAACTGTGTCATTCTTGGCCCCTGTCCCTCGATTTTCCTCTTGATTTTGATCATCAACCTCAATAGGTGTCTCCATCTGCAATATCAAAATCAGGTTAACTTATAAATATTAAGATTAGTAATCTTTGATATGGTGGACACAGAAATGGACATGACACCTATCCCCGTAATACCCCATATATCCTTCAATTCCAATATTACACCTTACACCTAAAGTGAACCATGGGATGTTAAGACAACTAGCAGTAAGATGAATTGGATTATAATACATCCCATAACCTAAATCCTGATGAACTCTTCTGAACAATAGGACCACCCCATCTTAGATTACAAAGGAATAAAAATTTGAAAAAAAGATTTTTTTTTTTTTGGCAAAACTGAAGAATCGGAAGAGAGAAGAAAATAGGAGAGAGTCAGAAACGGTAAAGAGAGGGAGAAATGAGAGAGATGATGAAATACTTACCGGCGTTTACTAGAAGAAGAAGGCGACGGACGGAGAATGGGGCAATGGGCGATGTTGCGCTCTTTTATCTAGGGTTATGAGAAAAAGATAGAAGAAGGCGATGGAGACTATATTCAATATTCATGTCTGTAGTACTATATATATATATTATATACACCAGTTGTAGGCTATATTCAATTATTCATGTCTGTAGTACTATATATATATATATATTATACACCAGTTGTAGAAAGTAAAGGGCTGGCTGGAGAATCTCGATCCTTAAAAGCCGCATCATGCTTCAGCGATATATATATATATATATATATATATATATATATATATATATATATATATATATATAACGGTACGGTACGGTTTTGTTTTTAGGTATTTATGTCAAATATCGTATCGTTACCGAAATTTCGGTTTTATAAAAAATAAAAACCATATATGTCGGTTTTAGCGGTTTATCGATTTTTTCGGTACGGTTTTTACGGTGCGGTGCGGTTTTTCGGTTTAATCGGTTTTTTTGCACACCCCTATAGCCAAGATTCTTGATGCTGGCAAAAAGGGGGAAGATGGGAATAAGGGGAAACAAAAGCAAGAAGCAAGAACAAAAAATCAACAAGACCTCCTTCTGATTCAGGCAAGTAGTTCTAGCCTGAAAAGGAAAGAGCGAGCTGCACCATCAGACCCACCTGCATCCAAGAGAAAAAGAACTGGACAAAATCCAGAGGTGAGATTCCAATGGGAAGGCAAAGAACTCTAATTTGTTGAAGAATTCATGTCTGCTGATGCAGAACATATGTGGGGAAGTGTAAGAAAGCAATTCATTGAGAAGTACTACCTCTGGGAAATACATCAATATAAGGACTGCTCCCCACAAGAAACATTCATCAACTTCATGGAGATGAATTTCCCCAAACTTTGGGAAATTTTGAAGAAATATGCTGAAAAGGATTTCAATGTATATCCCATGATCCCAAATTTCAGACCTGAAGAAGCACCTACACTCATGAATGGAGAACTTGATGAAATTGCTCTCCAGGAAGAGATTAAAGAGGTATGTATTGAAAATAATTTCACATCTCCAGAAAATCAACAGTTTGATTCCTTAGTGGTCAAGAAGAAATATAGGTTAGTCCCAGTTATAAAAAGATCCATTGGAGCAAAACCCTTGAAGACACTTCCTCCAACAAAGCATATTAGAGGAAGAGGCAGAGGAGGAAGATGATTTTTATTACTTGTAATTTATTTGTAATTTACAGTTTACTTGTAAATTTTCATTTTTACTTGTAATTTTTCATTCCTGTAATGTAATAACTCTGAAAGCTTATAACAGTCACCTGAATGACAACCACTAGTTGTCTCAAACAGACTGAGCTTGATTTTTGTCTTGCACTTTACTTTTGTGCAGACTTGCTTACATTTGAAATGCTTAAGTTTGCCATCATCAAAATAGGGAGAAATTATTAGGAATACTTGTTAGATTTTGATGATGTCATCCCTGTACTTGTGCTTTATTCAAATGTATACTCTAAGTACTTGGCATTGTAAAGAAGAACCAAATGAGTATCTTCTATGAGCTATTGATGTAGGCTAAGATTGATCTGAAGTTAATCAGTTAAAAATCAGCTAAGTATAGAACCGCCGATATATCAGATAAGTTATCAGGCGAGTTTTGGTCAACAAAAATATCAGAGAGGTTTGACCAAAACACTGTAGCAACCGAAGAGCAGACGAGTTATCATTAGGGGAAAAAAGTTTAGCCGAGTCTTGGTCAACTCAAACAGATCATAGAAGATTGACCATAGACAAGTTATCATCAGACTGTAACACCCCCAAGATATTCGAGGTGTATTACAGCGCCGTGGACCCCTACATGGAATCCACCAGGCTAACACAAGAGAACACCTCTCGACTAACCGTCTCGGTTAACAAGGAGACAATTATTAACAACAAGAACATAAAACAACACGCCCGGTACAACCGGCATAATAAACATCAACCGACACACATGGTAACTCCAACGAAGTCCAAACACAACCAGAAAGGAAAAAGCCTAAGTACCCGCGAGTACAATCTATAAGTTTAGAAATATAGGAAACAACCATATCGAATTATACAAAGGAAATAAGACGACCCAAATGCACATGTCAACGACCCTGGCCAACATCCTCGTACTGTCCCGGTGCTCGCTCGTCCGGATAATTATGACCTGAAATCCATAACAAGAATTTCCCCAAAACGGGTCCCCAAAGGGGTTAGCAATTACGCTAGTACAAGTAATCAAGGCAAACCAATCGCTTACACATTTCATAGTACATGCACCAATATCATTTTCAAAAGCCAAAACGAGACATGTCTTTTCCGGAAACAAACAGTCAAACAATTTGCCTAGGACCAGGACGAAGCCACGAATCCCACCCGAGGCCTCTAAGGACCCTCCCGAGCTGGCCATTTCATAAAACAAATCACGCACAGGCATCGCCTAGGACCGGGACGAAGCCACGAATCCCACCCGAGGCCTCTAAGGACCCTCCCGAGCTGGCTAGCGAAACAAACTCATGAATCCAGAGTGAAGTCATAGATTCCCCCGAGGCCCCGTCGGACCCTCCCAGGGTGAGCAAAGCACACACAATATACATTACCATTTCATGTTAAGCATAAGGGTTTCCAAATGAATACTTGCCTTGAATTAATGACGACGCGAAGAACGGAAAGGAAGGTCACCGACGAACGCTAGGAACCAATGAAACCGAACCTAACGATTCGAAGAATACAATCACAACCATTTCTAAATGAATACGGAATTGGAATACACCCGAAAACCTGCCTACGATTCATGTATATTCGTATATAAACGACAACGAGGGCGGACCACAACCAAACCCTCTCGATTCTGTAAAAATCACGAAATATACCATGAATCCGTAGGGAAACTAAGAATACCAACAAGATTAATCATATTCATCATGAATCCATTAACAAAACGAAACGGATCGGAAGAAAATCCCAAAACCCCCAAATTATCCAAAAGTAGGGTTCTAAGAGCTTACCTTGGATTTAGGATGAGAATCACAAGTGGATGATGTTAATCTACACCAAGAATTCAAGCAAAAGAATCTCTGAAGTGATTGGAAGGAGAAAATCGCCTCAAATGGCCTCTGGAGTCGCTCGGCCGCGGAGGAAGGAAAGAAATGAGAAATTGTGTTCATCTCGGTCAACTCCCTGGTTTATATAGCCAGGGAGTGTTAGCGTGCGCTAATCCTTAAGGTTAGCGTGCGCTAACGGAAAAATTACGAGGCCAAACTAGTTAGCGTCGATCCGGTAGCCAAACTTTTGGCCGTTAGCGTGCGCTACTCAAACGTAGCGTGCGCTAATAACCTCTCGGTAGCGCGCTATCGACTAATAGCGTCGCTACGGACATCGATCGAGTCCAGGGCAATCGCCGTAACCCAATCGATACGTTAGCGTGCGCTACCATACAAGCGTAGCGTGCGCTTCGATCCGTTAGCGTGCGCTACCATACAAGCGTAGCGGCGCTAATCGCACTCGACTGTGTTCGTGAGTAAATCGCCCAAAGATCGACACTCACGCTAGCGCACGCTACCGAGCACCATCAGCGTGCGCTAGCCTCTCGAAATTAGCGTGCGCTAGCATATGTAGCGTACGCTAATACGCTAGTCCGTAAGGCCGGAAAACAAGATCGCCACTCCTGTGGCTACTCGCTAGCTGCGCCATTTAAACAAACGTAGCGTGCGCTACTAAGGGACCCCTAGCGTGCGCTATGCAGAAAGAGTAGCGCGCGCTAGGTACGAAATATGAACGGTCCAAAAACACCGGAATGTGAACGAAACATCAAACGGAACATCTCAACAGGCATCATAACGTAGAATGGATCCACGACAACCCCGAAACGGCGGTTCCGCAAGACAATAATGGGAATAAAATCCATAGATAATAGGAATGATACACTGAAAGATTCACGAGGGTCACTAATATCGGGAAATACGCCAAAAAGAAAAATACAAGGGAAAGAAAAATGCGGTTATTACATTCTACCCCTCTAAAAACAAGTTTTGTCCCGAAACTTAAGAAACAAACAACTCCGGGTACCTAGCACGCATGCTATCCTCGGTCTCCCACGTTGCCTCCTCGACACCGTGTCTCGACCACTGCACCTTGACCAAAGGGATGGTCTTATGCCTCAGTCGTTTCTCCCGATGTTCCAAAATCTTCAAAGGGCGCTCCTCAAAAGTAATATCCTCGGCGACGTCAATCTCATCATAATCGATGATGTGACTAGGGTCCGGGACGTATTTTCTCAGCTGGGAAACATGAAAAACGCTATGAACATGACTCAGGGCCGGGGGCAACGCCAAACGGTATGCCAACCCACCGACTCGCTCGAGAATCTCGAAGGGTCCAATAAATCTCGGACTCAACTTCCCCTTTTTCCCGAAACGGAAAATTCCCTTCGTCGGCGACACCTTCAGCAAAACGTGGTCCCCCACCTCGAATTCTAAAGGTCGACGACGAACATCGGCATATGACTTCTGTCGACTCTGGGCAGTCAACATCCGTTCTCGAATTAATTCTATCTTCCGTCTCGTCTCTAAAACGACATCCGGTTCGGTCCCGACCAAATCGGACGCCTCATTCCAACAAATCGGTGATCGACATCGCCGCCCATAAAGTGCCTCGTACGGTGCCATCCGAATCGACGCGTGCCAACTATTGTTGTACGTGAATTCGATCAATGGCAAATGCTACTCCCAGTCGCTACTCCAATCGAGGGCACAAGCACGCAACATATCCTCGAATGTCTGGATGGTGCGTTCCGACTGTCCATCTGACTGGGGGTGAAAAGAGGTACTCAAATGCAAACGGGTACCTAACGCCTTATGCACCGCCTGCCAAAAGTGCGATACGAAACGGCCATCACGATACGAAACAATAGACTTCGGAGTACCGTGAAGCCTCACAATCTGCGCGATAAACACACGAGCTAACTTCTCCGGGCCCCAAGTGTCCTTGATGCCCAGAAAATTTGCCGACTTGGTCAGACGATCAACAATCACCCATACCATGTTCATGCCCGACTTCGATCTCGGTAAACTCGTAACGAAATCCATCGATAAGTCTTCCCATTTCCATTCCGGAACGGGAAGTGACTGCAATAACCCAGCCGGTCGCTGATGCTCGATTTTGACCTGCTGGCAAGTCAAACATCTCGCTACAAACTGTGCGACCTCCTCTTTCATATCATTCCACCAGAAGTTCCTCCTCAGGTCCTTGTACATCTTACCCGAACCAAGATGAACGAAATAAGGTGTGGAATGGGCCTCACGCAAAATACTCTGTCGTAACTCTGGATCGTTCGGCACACAAAGCCGACTCTGGAATCTCAAAACACCATCTTCGTGAATCACAAATCCAGGAGACTTTCCTTTAAGGACATTCTCTCGGATTTGAGTAATCATCGGGTCCTCTAATTGCTTCAGTTTAATTTCATCGATCAAGGACGACGAAATCTCTAAAGCACAAAGTTGCCCGACAGCTCCAGGCAACAAGACCTCAACATCTAACCCGATCAAAGCCCGCCGAAGCTCAGACTGAGGCGTAAGGACCTCAAGCGTTCGCAACGCAATCGGTTTCCGACTCAAGGCGTCGGCCACGACGTTCGCCTTGCCCAGATGATAAAGGATTTCAAGGTCATAATCCTTAATCAGCTCTAACCACCTCCTCTGCCTCATATTCAACTCCCGCTGAGTAAATATGTATTTCAGACTTTTATGATCGGTAAAAATCTGACATGTAGAGCCGAAAAGATAGTTACGCCAAATCTTGAGTGCAAAGATTACCGCCGCTAACTCCAAATCGTGAGTAGGGTAGTTAAGTTCATACGGCCTTAACTGTCTCGACGCATAGGCAATGGTCTTGCCGTGTTGCATTAATACGCACCCGAGACCCTGACCCGAAGCATCGCTATAAACGGCGAATCCCTCGTTGCCACATGGCAACGCCAAGACCGAGGCTGAAGTCAAACGCTTCTTCAGCTCCTCGAAACTCGACTGCCTCTCATCGGTCCAGACGAACTTCTCGGATTTATGGAGCAACTGAGTGAGTGGCCGAGCTAGTTTTGAGAAACCCTCGACGAACCTACGGTAGTAGCCAGCCAAACCCAAGAAACTACGGACCTCCTTCACATTTGTGGGCGATGCCCACCCAATCTGCCTCAATTTTCTGCGGATCCACACGAACCCCTTCGGTGAAATCACGTGACCCAAAAACATCACTTCCTTCACTAACTCACATTTCGAGAACTTCGCATAGAGTTGCTCGGTCCTCAAAATGTCTAACACTATCCGCAAATGATGGGCATGCTCTTCCTCATTCCTCGAATAGATAAGAATATCGTCAATGAAGACGACGACACACTTATCCAAATATTCGATAAAGACTTTGTTCATCAACCGCATGAACACCGGCGCATTAGTTAACCCGAAAGGCATAACTACGAATTCATAATGTCCGTATCTCGTCCGAAAAGTCGCTGCACGTCGGACTCTCTCACCCGGCCGATAGTACCCGATTTCAAATCAATCTTCGAGAATACCGCAGCCTCCTCAGAATCGATCGAACAAGTCATCAATCCTCGGCAAAGGATACTTGTTCTTGATGGTTACCTTGTTTAGTTCGCGATAGTCGATACACAAACGTAGTGAACCATCCTTCTTCCGCACGGAACAGACCGGTGCGCCCCAAGGCGAGGCGCTCGGTCGAACATACCCCACTCAAGAAGCTCACTCAACCGCTTCTTCAACTCGACATCTCTCAAGGTGCCATGCGATACGGCGCCTTGAAACAGAGCCGCACCCGGCTCTAACTCTATAGCAAACTCGACCTCACGATCCGGTGGCAATCCCGTAACTCGTCAGAAAAACATCAGAAACTCATTAACGATCGGAATCGACGGAAGCTCGACTCCACCATTTTCCGTCTGTAAGGCATAGCACCAAGAACCAGGACCCCCCTTTCGCAGGAGACTCATCGCCTTCAAGGCATTAATAACGAACTTCTGGTTTCCCCTCTTTCGCCCCGCGAACGAGTGCTCGGTGCCATCCTCGGCTAACATAGTGATGATTCTCGTGCGGTAGTTCATGATTGCGCCATGCCGCTCGAGCCAATCATCCCCGAGAATTAGATCCTCACCCTCAATATCAACAACGATAAGATTAGAGAGCCAGGCTCTCTCACAAATAAACACAGAACAGTCTCGGACCTCTCGATCACCAACGATCCTGTCACCGCTAGGAAGTTTAACGATGAAAGACTCGCAAGGCGACAAACAGTCGAGACTCAAACGGCGCACACACCCCAGCGATATGAACGAATGTGTAGCACCAGAATCGAAAAGCACACTGACAGGATGAGAATGGATATGAACGGTACCTGTCGCCACCGTAGCTGCTGGGTCATCGGCCCTCCTCATCTCGTAGATACGCGGCTGGGCAGAGCCGACACTGGAAGCTCCTCCTCTAGCGGGCTGACCCCGACCCCTACCTCGACCGGCACTCGGAGGTGGCGGCGGAGCAAAAGAACCCTGATTCACACTTGGCTCCAAAGGTGCTGGAAAAGAAGCCTGAGCACCAGGAAGCTTTCTTACCCGCTCACAAAAGAAGGCCTTGTGGCCCGACTGACCACAAGTGTGACAAGTTAGAGGCGGACGAGGACACTCCTGCCGATGGCGGGCCGCCGCCAGCTTAAAGCATTTGGCATCCCGAACGGAGGCACCCGCAGACTCGATAGCCCCAGAGAAACGAGCCGAATTACCTCCGGGAATATTCACAGACCGAGACTTCGCCGGCCTCCACCTCTGTGACCCGAAAAATTTCCGGCGGATTTCTGTTTCTTACTCTCCCGAACCGCCGCACTGGCTGTCACCGACATGTCGTAGGCAAGAGCTCGACTCTGATAATCCTTCAGGGTAGTACATACAAGTCCAGACTTATAGTCCCGAATGGGCAATTTCATTCTCCTGAAAAAATGGAAAATTTTGTCGCTCTCAGCGACAACTTGGGTCTTCACATAACCCAACTCCTTGTTGAAATCAGCAATAGCTTGGGATACGGGAATATCCCGAGGTTGAGCATCGAAGAAAGCATGCACTCGAGCCTGTCTGACCGGCCACAGACAATACTCGGTTTCCATCAACTCCTGAAACTCGGCCCACGAAGCAACATGATCTTTGGGACTAACGGCTTCCCACCAATCTGTAGCATCTCCCGTGAGAAAGTATTGAGCGATAGGGACCTTACGGTCCTCGGGACAATTGGTAGCAGTGAAGACTTTGGATCTCTCCTTGATCCACCCTTCCCAGCCGATCGGGTCCGAAGCTCCCGAGAACTGAGGAGGATGCATCTTGATGACATCCTGAAGCCAGCGATCCGCTCCGCCCCGATTAGCGTGGGCCTGATCGGGGTTCTGGACCACTTGAGCTATAGCCGCCATCTGGTTAACCATTTGTTGCATGACAGCCGCAATACCAAGATCGGCGCGCTCCTGAGAAGAAGCATGACTGTGACGGTCACCGCATCACGGCCTCGAAGAATGCGACGTGGCCGCCCCACCGGCTGCCCCACGTCCTCGGCCGCGCCCACGGCCACGACCACGACCACGACCACGGTTTCCTCCGGCATCCATACTGATGTTGAGAGATAACAGAAGTATATTGATGATGAGTAAGGGGGAAAAGAAATTACGATTCAGAAGTAGAAATACAATGCAAGAAACAAAAGAGCCGAATAGGAAAACTTACGAGCACTGGAAGTACCGGAATGCTGGCAGCGGCGTGACAATGTGCAAAACAAAACACGACTAGACCCAAATGACCAACAAGCCTAGGTATCCATAAACCTAGAGCTCTGATACCATTTCTGTAACACCCCCAAGATATTCGAGGTGTATTACAGCGCCGTGGACCCCTACATGGAATCCACCAGGCTAACACAAGAGAACACCTCTCGACTAACCGTCTCGGTTAACAAGGAGACAATTATTAACAACAAGAACATAAAACAACACGCCCGGTACAACCGGCATAATAAACATCAACCGACACACATGGTAACTCCAACGAAGTCCAAACACAACTAGAAAGGAAAAAGCCTAAGTACCCGCGAGTACAATCTATAAGTTTAGAAATATAGGAAACAACCATATCGAATTAGACAAAGGAAATAAGACGACCCAAATGCACATGTCAACGACCCTGGCCAACATCCTCGTACTGTCCCGGTGCTCGCTCGTCCGGATAATTATGACCTGAAATCCATAACAAGAATTTCCCCAAAACGGGTCCCCAAAGGGGTTAGCAATTACGCTAGTACAAGTAATCAAGGCAAACCAATCGCTTACACATTTCATAGTACATGCACCAATATCATTTTCAAAAGCCAAAACCAGACATGTCTTTTCCGGAAACAAACAGTCAAACAATTTGCCTAGGACCGGGACGAAGCCACGAATCCCACCCGAGGCCTCTAAGGACCCTCCCGAGCTGGCCATTTCATAAAACAAATCACGCACAGGCATCGCCAGACCGGGACGAAGCCACGAATCCCACCCGAGGCCTCTAAGGACCCTCCCGAGTCAAGCTAGCGAAACAAACTCATGAATCCAGAGTGAAGTCATAGATTCCCCCGAGGCCCCGTCGGACCCTCCCAGGGTGAGCAAAGCACACACAATATACATTACCATTTCATGTTAAGCATAAGGGTTTCCAAATGAATACTTGCCTTGAATTAATGACGACGCGAAGAACGGAAAGGAAGGTCACCGACGAACGCTAGGAACCAATGAAACCGAACCTAACGATTCGAAGAATACAATCACAACCATTTCTAAATGAATACGGAATTGGAATACACCCGAAAACCCGCCTACGATTCATGTATATTCGTATATAAACGACAACGAGGGCGGACCACAACCAAACCCTCTCGATTCCGTAAAAATCACGAAATATACCATGAATCCGTAGGGAAACTAAGAATACCAACAAGATTAATCATATTCATCATGAATCCATTAACAAAACGAAACGGATCGGAAGAAAATCCTAAAACCCCCAAATTATCCAAAAGTAGGGTTCTAAGAGCTTACCTTGGATTTAGGATGAGAATCACAAGTGGATGATGTTAATCTACACCAAGAATTCAAGCAAAAGAATCTCTGAAGTGATTGGAAGGAGAAAATCGCCTCAAATCGCCTCTGGAGTCGCTCGGCCGCGGAGGAAGGAAAGAAATGATAAATTGTGTTCATCTCGGTCAACTCCCTGGTTTATATAGCCAGGGAGTGTTAGCGTGCGCTAATCCTTAAGGTTAGCGTGCGCTAACGGGGAAAAATTACAGGCCAAACTAGTTAGCGTCCAGTCCAGTAGCCAAACTTTTGGCCGTTAGCGTGCGCTACTCGAAACGTAGCGTGCTCTAATAACCTCTCGGTAGCGCGCGCTATCGACTAATAGCGTGCGCTACCTGGACATCAGTCGAGTCCTGTGGCAACTGCCCAGAACCCAACTGATACGTTAGCGTGCGCTACCATACAAGCGTAGCGCGGCGCTAACCGGCACTGACTGTGTTCGTGAGTAAACCTGCCCGATCGACACTCACGCTAGCGCACGCTACCGAGCACCATCAGCGTGCGCTAGCCTCTCGACATTAGCGTGCGCTAGCATATGTAGCGTACGCTAATACGCTAGTCCGTATACCGGAAAACAGACCGCCACTCCCGGGGCTACTCGCTGGCGCCATTTAAACAAACGTAGCGTGCGCTACTAAGGGACCCCTAGCATGCGCTATGCAGAAAGAGTAGCGCGCGCTAGGTACGAAATATGAACGGTCCAAAAACACCGGAATGTGAACGAAACATCAAACGGAACATCTCAACAGGCATCATAACGTAGAATGGATCCACGGCAACCCCGAAACAGCGGTTCCGCAAGACAATAATGGGAATAAAATCCATAGATAATAGGAAAGATACACTGAAAGATACACGAGGGTCACTACTATCGGGAAATACGCCAAAAAGAAAAATACAAGGGAAAGAAATATGCGGTTATTACACAGACAACCTATTATCAGAGAAATTATGGTCAACAGAGTTTATCAGAGAAGTTTGACTGTAGACGACTTATTATCAGAGAAGGTCTGGTCAACACAAAACATCAGCTGGGTTTGACCACATATGAGATATCATCAGACGAGTTTTTCAAGCAACATTCAGTCAAAGTAAAACATCAGTTGTGGTTGACTATAGACAAGTTCTTTATCAAACAATGTTTTTGGTCAAACAGAACATCAGAGGAGGTTGACCAAACTTATTCTGCAGCCAAGTTTTTGAAGAAGCTCAGTCCATGTCAATAAAGCATTGAAAAGTCAACAATAACGGAAAGACATGGGGACGTGGATTCAAGGAGACAAAGTGAGTGATTCTCTAAAATTAAGGAATAATCTATTCCTAAAGATCTATGCCTGAAAGACTTATGAATATACAAATCAAGAAAAGCGGCGCAACGGGAAGATTCTTCAAAATGGACAGATTTGAAGAAAGTGAATCAAGTCGTTCAAGGAGATAAATGAATAAAAAAAGAAGTCTACTCTCCAACGGACGGATTTGTTACAGTGATGCAACGGCAATGAAGAAGCTCAAAGGATTCATACTACAAATATCTGAACACAAAATTGAGCAAAGTATGATGCGAACAAAACATTCAAGCGAACAAAGCAAACAATAGCATCGTGAAGAGCAAAGCTTAACAATCATATTCTAAGAAGCTCTTAAATTTGGAGACGACAAAAACTCTTGTCTTAAAAGTTTGAGTACGGGGTTGCTTTCTTGAATGAGGTTTTTCAAAGTAAAGAGGCTGTAAATGCATCCGCGGGTTCTTGATTGAAAAGTGATAGACAGCTTGCGGGTTGTTGAGGTATCCACGGGTTTCCAATCAGGAGGTGCTAGGTAGTTAAGGGAGTTGCAACGTCTACGGGTTTCCACTGGTTGGAAGCTGTTATAATTGGTTGAATCATTGTAACATTTATCACTGGTTGAAAGTTATAGTGAGTTCATCTCCAACGGGTTTGGAGAAAAGTGGACTAGTAGAGGATTACCCCACCTCTGAAACCACTATAAGTGACTGTGTGTTTTACTACATTCATCATGCTTATCTGCTGCATTCATATTAACTGTTCCATATAGCAGTCAACTGTCTTCCGCACATCTTAGTTTTACAGTTGACATAAGTCACATGCAGACGACATTAGTCACCTGCATTGTAATCAGCTGTGCTTTCGCATTATCTCCAATTAAGTTTTTATTAGCTGCATATTTTATCAGCTGAGTAAACTCACCTGACTTTCAGGAAAAGAGTTTGAATAAGTCTATTCACCTCCCCCTAGACTTATTCCTGGTGTGACCTACAATGTTTTTGTTATTTGCTACTTCCATACCACTTTTTTTAACTGCACTTTGGTTAATAAATTATAGGTATGTAACATAACCTATACTGATTATTGCTTATTATTTTTATCTATTGATTTTGAGTTTCCAAATTATTATTTTTCAGTTTTCATTAATTTTATCTGGCTCATAAACATATTTTCATGTTTATGTTTTAGTTTTGTTCAATTTTCTGTACTTATTTTATGCAATGATTATTTATTTTTTATTTTTGTTTATTGATCTACACTTTTCCAGTTTTGGTTTGCTGTTTTGTTCAATTTTCTTTACTTATTTATATATTGTTTGTTGGTTTATATTTTTGTTTAATGATTTTACGTTTTCCAGTTTTGGTTTGCAATTATTTCCAGTTTCCGTTTCCAGTTTTATTCAATGTGTAACTCATCGAGATGAAAAATGGTTCTTCATTATTCCATATCACTTTTCTTAACAGTACATGCTTCTGGCAATAAATTATAGGTATGTGACATAACCTATTTGATTACTGGTTATTATTTTTACCTATTGATTTTGAGCTTCCAATTTATTATTTTTCAGTTTTCATTAATTTTACCTGGCGCATAAACATATTTTTCTGTTCATGTTCCTTTTCTTTGCTAGGTGAAAGGATACTGGTTTTATGGAATTCTGAACCGTATCCTTTCTAAGGACAATTGGTTTTATCAAGATTGTCCAGATACTAATTGTTTGAAGAAGGTTGAGGCTTGTTCTGATGAATACAAATGCTGCAGTTGCAATAAAACAACTTCGAGTCCTACATTAAGATATAGATTAAAGGTTGAGATAAGGGATAATACATCGTCACTGATTGCCATGATGTGGGATGAGCTGTGCCGCAATCTTTTTTCGAAGTCAGCTGCGGAATTAGCTATATCACGAATATCGGTTAGATCCTGCAATAATAATTACATCTTCAAATCATTGCTTTAATTATTATTTTTCGTTTTACCTAAAAGTTCTTTTACTAAATATATTTAATATCTTACCTGGTTTATGTGATGGATCAACGCATCTTTTCTAATGACATGTATGTGATATATAAGTTTTTTAAAACTTACTATTTATATGGGATGTCATTTGTACGAAAGTATTTGATATATACTTTTTTTGTTTATGCAATAGGATAAAAATTCGACCGATCTCCCTGATGAAATATTGCAGAGCCAGGGTAAAGAATACATATCCAAGGTATCGGGCTACCAAGGCAGTGGAGGTGGTAGGGTGTACAATATATTGGCCTTGTATGCAGTGATCCTATTATCATAAATTTACACAAGCCAGCGCATCACGATTCGAGTTCCGAGGTATAGCTTTTTTTGGTTTCATTCTTCTTGCTTTATCTTTATATTATTAATACTAAAAAAGGATTCTGCATGCAACAAAGTGAATCAAATGATGATCTACACATAATGATGCCCAATACCAAAAAAGCAGATTCTAATGTGGTATGTGATCATTAATAAAACTCCTCTTGTGTCTCATTTATTAAAGATATGTATCATTATTTTACTATAGAAATTTACATTATTTGATTGCAGATTTTGGATTCACCAATAGAACTTGATGGAGAGCCTGATGATCACGAGACTTCTTTTACTCCATCTTCAAAGCGTCAATGTGATAAGGATTGTGAGGGGCATGGTGGTGGTCCAAATACACAATGCTCAACCACGAAAAAATTGAAAAGCGTGAAGATTGAGAAATTATGAAAAACATTTAACTCTAAAGACTGATCCTGTCTCTTTTCATTTGGTAGATTGGTTTATGTTTTGAAAATGGTTTGGTTTTCTTAAGTACTTTGAACATCTTTTAATATCGATTTAGATGATATATTATTTTATTAGTTTTGTTTGGATTCGTTGTTTTACCCAAATTAAAAATATGGTTTCGTTGCTTTACATGTAAAAAGCTCAATGGAGTAGTGAATTAAGTTCTTATTAGTTCAGTTTAGTCCTAGAACTTTTTCTTGGGAATAAATTTTTGACACTTTGTTGGATGTTTCTATTACTCCCGTTTTAGACTTTCTAAATATTCATTTTAGGTCCCAAAATTCAGAACATAAGTTTGAGTGAATTAAGTTTATATAAGTTCAATTTAGTCCCAGAACTTTGTTTTGTAATATCCACACTTTCTATTTTTAGTAATTTCTATTTTTAGTGTATTTTCATTTCGAACGACTCGCTTGTTATTGTTTTGGAATTCTGAAACTATTTTGTTCTGTATCAATGACCATCCGGATGAGTTTCGGAGTTATTTTTATGAGATTTTACTTATTGTGTAACTTTTCCGCGTTGAGGCTCGATTCTCATAAATCTCGTTCTAAACTGACGTTTCGTTACTTCTACAAGTTCCTTTAATAATTCTGGATATGTTACAACTTTCTGAGTTGTCGTTCAGGTCTCGAATTTAGATTTTCGTAAGTTTGGGTCATTCTTGTAAATTCTTATTATATTGGGCGTTGATGCTAATATTCTTTTATTCCGGCCTTCTGATGACCGGAGGCTTGTGATGGTTTTTATGTTTATCTCATCTATAAAAGATCTTCATATATCTGTGGTTTCATCCCTTGTACTTTCATTCCGGTTGTTGACGAATCGTTGTTTTCAAACCAGCCTGACCTACTGCCAGGGCTGAGTTACGGCTGTTGGATTGGTACCGCCACTAGAAGGGGGGTTGAATAGTACGGATAAGAGTTTTGAACTCTTTTTGTGCAGAAGCTAAATATCAGAGTAAATAAAATGCGGAAAAGAAAGAACACAAGAAATTGTTCGAGAGGTTTGGCTATTAACGAAGCCTACGTCCCCTACCTAGTTTTCTCGACTAGGACTTTTCTAGAAATCTTGAATGCACTTTCTAGTTTAGTGCCAACTCTTACAATTTCTTGATTTCCGGGCTCAAGAACAACCTCACTAAAACACTCTTGTTTTTCCGGGTACAAGACAACCTTACAATAAAACAATTGCGAGTAGTAAACTCGACTTTACAAGATTTATCGCTCATTTGATACAAGAATATAGATAAGAAATAATAGAATAATTCTTCTCGTATCACACTGTGGAATGTGTATATCTCTCGAAATATATATGCTTGATATAGCTTGAGTATGCTTGTAAGCTCAGATAAGTTGTGTGTCTTCCAAATCCTTGAATGGTGCAATTTATAGCCTTCATGAGGTGAGTTTCCCGTTGGAGCAGTGGCACACCTTACGTACGTTATGTATGTCTGATTACGTACGTTACCGATTTTACGTACGTTACAAATCTTGTATAACGGCCATAATAACTCCTAAAAATAGTTTAGTGACATGATGAAACTTCTTACGTACGTTATGGAAACGTTGTTTACGTACGTAATGCATTAGTCAAAGAGGCATTGGATGTGTAGACTTGGTGTAATGGTTGATGACTTTTCGTGTTGACCTGCAACGGGTAGAATTTCGAACCTTACGTACGTTATACATGATGTATTACGTACGTTACATGCAGAAAAACGCTTGCCAAAATTGTGAGTGTTACGTACGTTAGATAGGAGTGTTTACGTACGTTAAGTGAAAGAAAAATATGTAAAGTGAATTTTGGTTAAATAACTCATCATCAAAATGTATAAAATGAATTATGAAAAATATTGTACCAATGATCTCCCCCTTTTTGATGATGACAAAATTTATATGGGAGTTTTTGAAAAAGAAGAGTTTTGGAGAATCGAAAGATTTTAAGAAAACTCTCCCCCTGAATAATACTCCCCCTGAAACGAACAAGGGATATTTCAAAAACGAAAAATATTTCCCCCCCTTTTTGTCATTAACAAAAAGACGAGAGAACCTGTAAGAGCAAGTCATTGAAACACAAAATATTCAACCAATATCAACGAAATAGCAACGAATAGTAATAGATAGCAATGAAACTCGTCAATACGAAAAACAACACATTCATTCAAATAAAAACAAAGGTAGCAAGAGTTTATGACAAAAAACATAGAAAAATGCATGGAATGTTGGTCTTAACAAAACAGAATAATCATCATAGGAAAGAAAATCCGCTAGTCAAGGTCGGCTTCTGGAGGTGTAGGAGGGATCCCGAAATGAGTACATATACTTTTAACCATAATTTTGATTTCGCTCATTTCTTTTTCCAGCTTATCCATACGAGCGATCATCTTGTACGAGGAACTCCCTTGTCTCGGTCGATAAGGCCCTGGCTGAGTAAGACGAGGCCTATCATGAGCAATGCCTTGAGATGTGATCCTCTCCTCTGGTCGCGGTAGGACACCACCCTCAACTAAATGATCATCGTCCTTTATGTAGGCGAAGTACACCCATCCACGGTTTCGAGTTCGAAGATATTTCATGGTCCATATGGTACCCTCGTGTACTAGGCTCCCCCTCGGGATGGCGACTCCGTGTAGTCCTGTAAGATCAACTCCTACACTCTCAAAAATCTCAGTCAAAATGGATCCGAAAGGCATTCCGGATTTGCGTTGACGGTCGACCTTGGCGTAGCCTTTCTTGTGGAAAATTTGTCCTTTTTCCACAAACCATTTTAGCACAATTGAAGCAAAGTTTACTTGGTGGTCTTTCAACACATGGTAAATGATTTCCATGTCGATATTTACTAGGCGCTGCTGAGCATTGACCTTAGGCATAAGGCATCTAGTAATAGCATCATGGAGTAGATGAATATTGATTCCAAAATCATTGTTTTCAAAACGACCCGTATTTACTTCAATCACAGCTTTGTCCGTCAAGTAATCACGAACCTTAGCTTCATGTACACTATAGGTTTCATCATCAGAAAAATTATCAATCACTTCATCCGGAGCGGCAAATTGACCCTTACAACAAAATCCCTCATTAGGGAGACCAAATATCTCGGATAATTTAGCGGCATCAAACATGATAGGTTTACACGAACAATGGAGTTGACAACGGCTAATCCATCAGAATCATAAGTAACAAAGAAATTTGCGTAGAATTCCTGTACGCAATCCACAAAAATCGGGCGAGCAAGACTTACGAAACGATTGATACCAAGCATATCAAAAACTTCTTCTATTCCAATACCAACTGAGTTCAAAATGGTGACTCGGAGTTACCTCTTCGTCGATTAACACTTCTTTGAAGAGCTTTGCGGCTTGAGCATTCCGGAAAATCGGCTCTCCAGAGGGTGTAGATGAGGATTGAGAAGTTTCTCCTCTGAGTTTCTTGTTAGTCCTGGTGGCCATTGATGGAATCGACTGGAAGTTTGAGAAGTCGGGCGGATTTTGTGAAGATTTGAGAAGGGTTCGTCGGGATGCGATTAGGGATTAGAGATAGAATGAGGGGATAATTGCCGATCGGGGTATTTAAGTAATAGGGAAATAGGGTGTTACGTACGTTATATGGTTTTCGTAGCGTACGTAATTAAAAATCCAAAACTATCTGTACTAAAAACTGGATTCCGTTACGTACATAGTCCAAAGTCGTGTTACGTACGTAATGTCCTCTTACGTACGTAATATCCCAGTTGTAATGGCTGTAAGCTGGACCAAATGAACAGTGAATTCTTTTCGATGATATTCCATTTTTAATGACCATTTAATGTAAATATGATGAATATGCAAAACTTAAAAATGATCAACATGTCTCACTCCTAAATTTATTCGAATAAAATTGAAAGCATCTTCGGGTAATGGTTTTGTAAAAATATCAGCCAGTTGTTCATTTGTACCAACAAATTGGAGACGCACATTCCCGTTTTGGACATGGTCACGAATAAAGTGGTGATGAATTTCTATATGTTTTGTCCTACTATGCAATATGGGGTTTTTACTTAAATTAATGGCACTTGTATTATCACAAAAAATAGGTGTATTTTTAAGCTCGATGCCATAGCCTAGCAGTTGATTTTTGATCCATATGACTCACTTCCCGCAGTCACATATTCTGCTTCAGCTGTGGAAGTGGCGACACTAGTCTGTTTCTTACTCCCCATGAAATTAAGCATGAACTCATAAAATGACAAGTTCCGGTGGTGCTCTTTCTATCAATTTTGCATCCACCGAAATCGGCATCACTATATGCAAAAAGTTGAAAATCAATGCTCGATGGATACCACAGGCCTAAGCCAGCAGTACTTTTTAAGTAACGAAAAATCCTTTTGCATGCAATGAGATGGGATTCTTTAGGATTTGCTTGAAAACGAGCACATAAGCAAGTAGCAAACATTATATCGGGTCTAGATGCAGTTAAATAAAGTAAAGAGCCGATCATACCTCGATACTGTTTTTGGTCAACAGACTTACCTTTTTCATCTTTGTCGAGCTTAAGAGTGGAAGACATAGGAGTAGATATTGCTTTGCAATCTTCCATCTTAAATTTCTTTAAGAGCTCATTGACGTACTTTGATTGATGAATGAATATTCCGTCATTGAGTGGCTTAATTTGAATTCCGAGAAAGTTTTTCAACTCTCCCATCATGCTCATTTCGAATTCTCCCTTCATAAGATTTGAAAATTCTTGGGACAGAGATTCGTTAGTTGCACCAAAAACAATGTCGTCCACATAAATTTGGCAAATAAGCATATCATCACCTAAATTCTTAATAAATAGAGTATTATCAACATTACCTCTTTTATACCCATTTGAAATAAGAAAAGTGCTTAAACGATCATACCATGCTCTCGGAGTTTGTTTTAATCTATAGAGAGCTTTATGGAGCTTGTACACATGATCTGGATGATCATAGTCTTCAAAACCCTGCGGTTGCTTGACATACACCTCATCCTGGATGATTCCATTTAGGAACACACTCTTTACATCCATTTGATGGAGTTTGATTTTCTTGTACATGGAAAAGGCACAGAGAAGACGAATTGCCTCAAGACGAGCAACGGGAGCAAATATTTCCTCATAATCCAAGCCTTCTTCTTGATTATATCCTTGGGCGACCAATCTCGATTTATTTTTAATTGGGAGACCATCATCATCGGTTTTATTTTTATGAACCCATTTAGTACCAATGATTGATTTTTCTACCGGTTCCGGAACCAATTCCCAAACATTATTTCTTTCAAATTGATTAAGCTCTTCTTGCATAGCGATAGCCCGATTTTCGTCATTGATGGCTTCATCGATATTCTTTGGTTCTGTAAGAGAGATAAACGCAATATAGTTAATACAATCATTTATATTTCTCCTAGTTCGTACACCTTCATCAATTTTTCCGAGAATTTGTTCCATCGGATGGTCTTTCACATTTGCCCAATCTTTAGGAAGGATGTAAGAATTCTCCTCCTACTTGTCCGAGCTTAAGTCGAGCTTCTCCAACTCCTTTGACGCTTCTGATATTTCTTTAGCCGGAACCATACCTGCATCATCAAGAAAAACAACCTTTCTCAGGGGTAAAACTGTATCATCGAATTTTAAATGAATTGGCTCTTCTACCGAGCCTCTTCTACAATTAAATACACGATAAGCTTTACTATTAGTCGAATAACCAAGAAATATTCTAATATCCGATTTAGAGTCAAATTTTCCCAAATTATCTTTACTATTATTATGAATAAATACTTTACAACTAAATAGATGAAAATAAGATAAATTGGGCTTTTTACCTTTAAATAACTCATATGGAGTCATCATTTTGTTCCTCCGGAGATGGACCCGATTAATAACATAGCAAGCGGTGTTAACGACTTTGGCCCAGAAATATTTAGGAAGCCCATATTCATTGAGCATTGTTCGGCTCATTTCTTCTAGAGAGCGATTCTTCCTCTCGATAGCTCCATTTTGTTGAGGTGTCCGAGGTGCCGAAAAATTGTGCCCAATACCATAATTATCTCACCAATCTTCAAAAATATTTGAATCAAAATCTCCACCATGATCGGTTCTGATGGCGATAATTGGTAACTCTTTTTCCTTCTGGGTAACCTTACACCACTTAATAAACTCGTTAAATGCATCATTTTTATTTGTCAAGAATTTTACCCAAGTAAATCTCGAAAAATCATCAAGAAGAACTAAAGTATATAGTTTACCTCTTAAGCTAGCATGCCGAGATGGACCAATCAAATCCATATGAATTAATTCAAGAATGCGACTAGGGGAAATTTCCATTTTTGGTTTAAACGAGCCCCTAGCATGTTTACCTTTAATACAGGCCTCACAAATGTGGTCTTTTCTGAAATTTAATTTTGGTAGACCACGGACAATATCATTTTTGGCCAATTTTGAAAGAAGTGGTAAAGAGGCATGACCCAATTTTCGGTGCCAAATAACGGCATTTTCATCGTATGAAAGTAAAACATTTTTCATTGAAAGAAGATTTATCTTGGAGATCAACAATATGAATATTTCCATATCTCAATCCAATAAAAACAACTTGGTCTTTTCTCATTGCAGTGCAATGCGTACTTTCAAAAATTAATTTAAGACCAGTGTCACAAAGTTGGGAAACACTTAGAAGATTATGACAAAGACCATCAACAAATAGAACATTTTCAATAGTAGGTAAAGATTTCTTACCTATTTTACCTGTCCCTTTTATTTGGCCCTTTTTATTATCGCCAAATGTTACATAACCACGATCTTCCTTTTTCAGCTCCGTGAAGAGATGTTCATTTCCACTCATGTGATTTGAACATCCACTAGCAACATACCATTTATTTGATACTGTTGTCTTCCTTGATTGTACCTACAAAAACAATTTTCTTCCGTTTTATAGGTACCCAGGCTAATTTGGGTCCTGTGGAGTTAGATATAAAAACTTTATTTTGAACAATGGTCCTTTAGGAACCCAAATCTGTTTGACTTTTATAGTTCGTCTAGAACTTCTACAGTAAGTTTCGGTATGTCCTGGTTTTAAACATTTTGGACATGATGGAATTCCCGTTTTTAAAGTGTCCGAATCTTTCGTGGTAATTTCTAAGGTCTTTTTCATTGGAAATTAATTATATCCGAGTCCCTGTTTTGAAAGAGAAAATTTTTGACCAAATAGGAGTTGCTCAAATTTGTCATTACCAGACGTGAATTTTCTAACATAAAGTTTCAATTCTTTCTGAGTTTTGTGTAAATCATCTCTCAGAATTTTCTCGGTTTCCAGACAATTTGTATGATCAATTGATACATCCTTGTTTTTCAATAATTTTGAATTTTCACTTTCAAGAGATTTATTTTCCTTTTCAAATCTTTATAAATATTGCAAACTTTTTCGCATTCATTATTTAAAGATTCGAAAGCATCAAGAAGTTCTTCATGAGAAGAATCACTAACCTCGACTTCTTCATCGCTATCTTCGGATGCGCGGGCCATTAGAGCATGATTGGTTTGAACTTGAGGTTCATCATCCTCATCATCATCGCTCCATGTAGCGACATAGACTTCCTTCTTTTTGAACTTTTCGTGAGGTGGTTTTGATGAACTCATTGGAGCAGCAGCACGACAATCTTTAGCAAAATGGCCTGGAATGCCACACCTTCGACAAGTATTGTCGAAAGTTTTATTTTGTGGGAAGTGAGTCTTTTTGGATTCATCCCTCGGGTCTTGTTTGATGTCTCTCCGGCGCCTTTGTAGAAGATTTTTGAATTTCTTTATATTTTTGGCGTAAAAGGCTGTTTCTTCATCCTCTTCTTCGATAAGTTCATCTTCTAGATCACTATCTTCTTTGTCTTTGAAGGCGATCATCCTTTCTCTCTCCTTGGCCTTTGGTTTCGAGCTTCGAGATTTAATGACAATCTCGTAATTGATGAGAGATCCAATGAGAGCGCTGAATTCAATGGTGTTGAGATCTTTTGGCTCCATGATAGTCGTAACAGTAGCGTCCCATTCTCTTGGTAAAGATCGAAGGATTTTCTTGGCTTTATCACTACTTGATATCGGTTTCCCGAAGGAAGCTAGCCCATTTGTGATAGCCGAGAAGCAGTCAAGCATAGTAGTAATGCTTTCTTCTTCTTTCATAGTGAAGAGTTCATAATCATGAAGAAGCATATTGATTTTGGTTTCTTTCACTTGACTCGTACCTTCATGGGTGATCTCGAGAATTTTCCAGATCTCTTTGGCCGTCTCGCAAGAAGAGATTCTGTTATGATCTTCTGGGTTGAGAGCAGAGTAAAGTAGTTGAGTAGCTTTACTATTGAAGTGATCGTTCTTCTAGTCAGCATTGTCGTACTCTTCAAAGCTTTTGATCGAGCCATCTGTCTTCTTTGGAATGGTAGATCCAAGAGCAATGACCTTCCAAATTTCAATATCGTGAGCTCGGATGAAGATAGACATTTTATTCTTCCACGTCATAAAGTTTGAACCATCGAAGAAAGGAGGGCGATTGAGAGCGTTTCCTTCAAGAGAAGAGTGGATAAAGGCCATTTCTAGATCTTTTCTCTAGCGGGTGTTAATCCGATGAAAAAGAGAATGCTTTGATACCAATTGTTAGATTGGTACCGCCACTAGAAGGGGGGTTGAATAGTGCGGATAAGAGTTTTGAACTCTTTTTGTGAGGAAGCTAAATATCGGATTAAATAAAATGCAGAAAAGAAAGAACACAAGAAATTGTTCTAGAGGTTCGGCTATTAACGAAGCCTACGTCCCCTACCTAGTTTTCTCGACTAGGACTTTTCTAGAAACCTTGAATGCACTTTCTATTTTATTCCCAACTTTTACAATTTCTTGATTTCCGGGCTCAAGAACAACCTCACTAAAATACTCTTGTTTTTCCAGGTACAAGACAACCTTACAATAAAACAATTGCGAGTAGTAAACTCGACTTTACAAGATATATCGCTCGTTTGATACAAGAATATAGATAAGAAATAATAGAATAATTCTTCTCGTATCACACTGTGGAATGTGTATATCTCTCGAAATATATGCTTGATATAGCTTGAGTATGCTTGTAAGCTCAGATAAGTTGTGTGTCTTCCAAATCCTTGAATGGTGCTATTTATAGCCTTCATGAGGTGAGTTTCCCGTTGGAGCAGTGGCACACCTTACGTACGTTATGTATGTCTGATTACGTACGTTACCGATTTTACGTACGTTACACATCTTGTATAACGGCCGTAATGAACTCCTAAAAATAGTTCAGTGACATATGATGAAACTTGTTACGTACGTTATGGAAACGTTGTTTACGTACGTAATGCATTAGTCAAAGAGCCGTTGGATGTGTAGACTTGGTGTAACGGTTGATGACTTTTCGTGTTGACCTGCAACGGGCAGAATTTCGAACCTTACGTACGTTATACATGATGTATTACGTACGTTACCTGTAGAAAAATGCTTGCCAAAATTGTGAGTGTTACGTACGTTAGATAGGAGTGGTTTACGTAAGTGAAGGAAAAATATGTAAAGTGACTTTTGGTTAAATAAATCATCATCAAAATGTATAAAATGAATTATGAAAAATATTGTACCAACAACGGCCATTAGATGGTATGCATTACGGCCGTAAGATTGTATACATTACAGCCGTAATGTCCTTTTTGTAGCGGCCGTAACATAGTTGTGTATTTTGGGCAGTAAGGTCGTGAAGACCATTACGGCCGTAATGGTATAGGTGTTACGGCCGTAACACCTGCCTAGTTTATAAACTGGGCAGCGACCTTTTTCTTCATTTTTCACCTTCCTCTCCTTCTTGCGCGACGGGAGCGATCCTTCAGACTAGGAATCGTCCGTTTTCCACCCAAACTCCGTTGGAGAAGTTTATTCAAGCATTATATCATCTCCCTATCATCATATCATCAGAGGTTTCGCCTTCAAATTGAGGTATATTCTTAGAACCCTAGCTTTTGGGGATTTTGGGTTTTGGCATGATTTTACCCTTTGAATCCGATTTAGCTTTGATAAGTTGTTAGATTATGATTATGTAATCGTAATCCCTTGCTTTAATTATACTTTAATGGATTAAACTTCAAGTTTTTCACCGTTAATATATTAGAATCGATTATGACTTCATAGTGACTGATGAATTATCCCAACGGAATATAGCTGTGTGCGCTGGATCGTTAGATAGGTATTTCCACCATACGTTGGTCCGACGGGATCATCATGGGAATCTATAGCTGTGTGCGCTGGATCTTTGGAATACCATGAGTATGTTGAGATTGATATGATATGTTGTACATTGTTACTGTTTCTCGTTGGAGAGACTTATCGTGATTATTGTTGATATTATTGACGTTATTATTCAGGGATTGTTGAATAAATCATTGTTGCATAATTATTGTACTTGTACTAGCATCATTGTGCTAACCTCTTCGGGGGTGAACATTTGTTTTATGTTCAGGATCCAGGAGAGTGGGAAAACAACCACTAGAGCTGCATGACGACGAGGGTGCAGAGCGATGTTACGGCCGGATTATTTTGTCGTATGTTTGTGTTGTTTTAATAAAGTACACGAGTACGTTGTCGTTTGTGATGTTGGATTTGGTCATGTATTAATGTTCACCGTTTGACGTTTGTCTTTCAGTATTGTTTTCAGACTCATGTTGTATTTTATTTCCGCTGTCGTTGTTTGTTGGTATTTATTATTATCTTTTCATTTCCTCAGCCTTGTAAATTCTTACGTAAAGGATTTACGGCGCTGTAATATTCCTGAATATATCGGGAATGTTATAGAATATGGTATCGGAGCTAAGATTATGGATATCTTGGCCGTTGGGTTAAAATAGGGTCGTATATGTCTTTTTAGGTAACCGACCGCGCTTAACATCACTGTACTGCCTACATCTTCGTGCGAGCGGTGGTTGTAAGTTTCCTAAACTCTATCTTATCCTTTACATGTTATACTTTTTGAATGTTAGTACGATGTTGTTCCCTGTATTTTGAGTATTTATACTTACAGTATGATGAGAGGAGGACGTGGACGTGGCCACGGTCATGGATGTGGACGTAGAAATGCATAAAGGGAAGCTTCACCCTCTGTTCCTGATTCGCTGTCAAATCAGGCTCACTCCAATTCTGGCGAACAGCAAGAGTCCTTTAATAATGAACGAGAACAGACAGTGGAGACAAACGCCAATCCTGCCGTTCCTGACATCCTTTGTCAGGTGGTCAACCAGATGACTCAATTTGCTCAAATGGTGGACAGAATGCAAGTGGTGGTAGGATTGTAGCCAGGGGAAAGACAGCAAGGCTTCCCAGACTTGGGAAATCGAGGAGACAGATGGCTACAGGAGGTGGCGAAGATGCACCCGCCAAAATTAGATGGATTTTCTGAGACGTCGACATGGGATCACTGGTTGAGAGAACTGGAGAAAGTATTTGCCTGGATTAACTGTCTAGATGACCGAAGAGCCCCCATTGCCCAGTATTTTCTAACAGGAGAAGCGTCTGAATGGTGGTAAGCCATCCGACCTGTTGATCATGATGCCGGTTGGGAAGAGTTCAAACTTATGATGGAAGCTCAGTACTGCCCTCGTCCGGTGAGAGAAGCTAAGGTTCGAGAATTTTTCTCTACGCAGCCTTCGGATGTGCCGGTGGCTCAGACGATTAAGATGTTTAATCAACAGTTGACGTTTGTTCGACACCTGGTTTGAACCGAGCAGAAGTGATGATTAACTTTGATATGAGAATGAAGCCGGAAATACAGAGGTACATGTCAGGTTTTGAATGCACCACTCTCCGCCAGTACCAAGACAAAGCCCTAGCGTATGAAATGAGAGAAGCATCTATGGAAAAGTTCTTGGGGTCCAAGAAGTAGAAAGTATCTGGTAGTTTCACAGAGCACAAGAGTAGTGGCCCCGTAAGGTCAGTCATCCTTTCATTCATTTAAGAGGCCCCCGCACCCATCCAAAGGCGGAAAGAACTTCAGAACAGTATCAACACCGACAGATGTGGTCAAAAACTGTTTTAATTGTGGTCGCCCATGAGACCTTTGGCGTGATTGTTTCTATTCTCTAGTGACATGTTATGATTGCGGACAGGAAGGGCATCGTGCGATGTTATGCAGGGATGCCACTAAGATAATTATAGCTCGTACTTCACAGCCGGCTCAGAAGGAAGTAAGTGTTCCGCAGACGCAGCAGAGTGTCCAGCTATCCTAGAGCTTTGGTCGAGGACGAGGCAGAGGACAGTTCGACCGAAAGAGAGCTTCGAGTGCTGGATCCGTTCCCCATGCCTTTATGAGATAAGGAGGGCAGACGATCAGGATGCCACTGTTTCATCAGGTACTGTTCAGATCCTTTCACAACCAGTTAGTGTTTTGTTCGATACAGGGGCTACACATTCGTTTATATCATTGTATTGTGTTAATCGTTTGAACATTTCTTGTTTTCATAAATGTGAGACTTATGTTTTGGGTTTACCGAGTGGGGAGAGAATTGTGGGGAACATAGAAACTAGAGATTTTCCTGTATCAATTGAAGGCAAAGAGTGGCCCTCAAATCTGATTGTGATAGAGATACAAGGAGACGATCTGATTCTCGGAGACGATTGGCTTAATCGATATGGAGCTATTGTGAACTATCGGAAGAGGAATATCTCTATGATAGCCGAAGATGGTTCCAAATTATTATTCGAAGGATGGAGGCAAGGAAGCTCAGGAAAAATGATCAAAGCTATGAAAGCCGTCAGACTGCTAAAACAGGGCTGTACTGGATACTGGTGTTACGCAATGAAGAAGGAAGACGGAAAAGTAGAGCTTTCATCCATTCCTGTTGTGAGTGAATTTCCAGACGTCTTCCCTGACGAATTACCTGGACTACCTCCACGATGAGATGTAGAGTTTACCATCGAGCTAGAACCAGGAGCTACACCAATTTTTAAGGCGCCGTATCGTATGGCACCTACCGAAATGTATGAATTGAAGAAGAAACTGGAAGAGTTACTGGACAAAGGCTATATTCAGCCAAGTGTTTTACCCTAGGGTGCACCAGTTCTTTTTGTCCGAAAGAAAGATGGATCGCTTCGATTGTGTATTGACTATCGGGAGCTGAACAAGATGACGATCAAGAATAAGTACCCGTTGCCACGGATTGATGATTTATTTGACCAGTTACAAGGAGCGACAGTATTTTCCAAGATCGATTTGAGATCGGGATATCATCAGTTGAGGATTAAGGAATTCGATGTTCCGAAGTCAACATTCATAACTCGCTACGGACATTATGAGTTTGTGGTGATGTCGTTTGGTCTCACTAATGTGCATGCTGTGTTTATGCAATTAATGAATCGAGTGTTCATAGAGTATTTGGACAAATTCGTAGTTGTGTTTATTGATGATATTATGGTTTATTCCAAGAACCCGGAAGAGCATGCGCAGCATTTACGGATCCTTTTGGACCTCTTGAGAAGCGAGCAATTATATGCCAAACTTTCTAAGTGTGAATTCTGGCTAAAGGAAGTGATGTTCTTCGGTCATGTGGTATCAATGGAAGGAGTCCGAGTAGATCCCCAAAAAGTCGAGGCAATTTTGGATTGGAAGTCTCCTAAGAACATGAAGGAAGTCAGAAATTTTCTAGGACTTGCTGGGTATTATCGTCGGTTCGTGGAAGGATTTTCTAAAATTACCTGCCCACTTACTCGATTGCTGCAGAAAACCCAAAAGTTTGAATGGAGCAATATATGTCAAACCAGTTTTGATGAATTGAAAAAGATATTGACGACGTCACCAATTTTAGCACTACCACAAGGAACTGAAGGATTCATAGTTTACAGTGACGCTTCAAACCAAGGTCTCGGGTGTGTATTGATGGAGAATGAGAAGGTGATCGCCTACGCTTCATGATAATTGAAACCATATGAAGTAAGTTATCCAACTCATGATTTGGAGCTGGCAGCTGTTGTTTTCGCCTTGAAGATATGGAGACATTATTTGTACGAGACTCACTGTCAAATATCCACAGATCATAAGAGTCTCAAATACATCTTTAATCAGAAAGAGTTAAACATGCGGCAGAGAAGATGGCTAGAATTGATTAAGGACTATGATTTGGAGATTCTTTATCACCCAGGCAAAGCGAATGTAGTGACCGATGCACTGATCTGCAAACCTATTTCTATTCGACTGCTGGAGACTCTCACCTCCCAGTCCAGCATTCAACGAGAGTTGATTCGTGAAAGAATTGAAGTATGGTTTCAAGGAGCCCAAGGGCAACTGTGTGTGATGGGATTAACTTCGTCGTTAATCGAAGAAATCAAGTCTAAGCAATTAGATGACCCTCTGATGATTCGGTTACGTGATGAAGTGAGCAAGGGTAAGGCCCCAGGATTTGTGATTCATGATGATGGAGTTTTGAGATTCTAGAGTCGACTCTGTGTTCCCGATGTTGATGATTTGAAGCAGACAATCATGAAAGAAGCTCACATTACGCCCTATTCTATTCATCCGGGCACCAGTAAGATGTATAAGGATCTGAAGCAGAATTTTTGGTGGGGCAACATGAAGAAATCTGTGGCAGAATATTTCTCGAAGTGTTTAACTTGTCAGCAGGTTAAGATCGAACATCAATGACCCGCCGGAATGTTGAAGCCACTTCCGATTTCTGAATGGAAGTGGGAAGATATATCGATGGACTTCATCACTAATATGCCAAAGACCAGAACAGGGATGAACATGATTTGGGTGATAGTTGATCGCCTAACCAAGTCGGCTCATTTTCTGGGCATTAAGGATATTTAGGGACCATAGAGGTTGGTACGAGTGTTTATTGTGAAGATAGTCCGACTGCATGGTACACTGTAGACCATTATTTCTGATAGAGATGGTCACTTCGTGTCACATTTTTGGAAAACGGTTCATAGAGCCTTGGGGACCGAGCTAAACTTTAGCACAACTTATCATCCTCAGACTGATGGACAGTCCGAGAGGACTATTCAAACAATAGAAGACATGCTGAAAGCTTGTGCCCTAGACCGGTCGACTCAGTGGGAAGTTCATCTACCGTTGATTGAATTCACTTACAATAATAGTTGGCATGCTTCTATTAAGATGGCACCTTTTGAAGCGTTATAAGGGAGGATATGTAGATCACCACTATGTTGGGATGATTCATCAGACTTGATCGGGATGGAACCGGAGTTGATAGTACAGACTCAAGAGAAGGTAGCCTTGATTCGTGAAAGGCTGTTGACTGCCCAGAGTCTACATAAATCTTATGCAGACGTGCGCTGTCGCCCGTTAGAGTTTGATATTGGATACCACGTGCTTTTAAAGGTTTCTCCTACTCGAGGGATTTTTTGTTTTGGGAGAAAAGGAAAGCTAAGTCCGAGATATATCGGACCATTCGAGTGTAACACCCCCAAATCCAATTGGGTCATTACAGTGTCGTGGACCCCACACCAGGAGATCCACCAGGCGAACACAACCAACATACGACAAACTGACCAAAAGGGAAATCACAGTCCCTACTATGACATCCAACATAATATTCCGATATGGAATTTCAACGACAAAAGTAGGCCTACATGGCCAAAATAAAAGTACAACACATCCATGAGCCTTGCTCGGATAATACAAAATGACAACGACTGAACAAAACTGGAGTACTCCAAACTGTCAGACGGACATGAACACCAAAACATCTCGGACTAGTATCGCTCGAATGCCTCGTTACCATCGTCATGCCCCTGTGTCTCAACTCTCTCCTCGCAAGCACCTAAAACATGTAAACATGTTCCGCCCCCACGGGGTCAGTCATCCAGATAATGAATACCAAATACATGTACAACATGATATGCATCCAAAGGCAGAATAAAATGGTACAACAATGGTAATACGAGATGCTCACAAACCAAAGTAAGAATCGAGCATTCGTGAAACACTATGCCCGCGGCATACGATCGGTACCTGCTCAACAGGTTAGAACACAAGTGCCCAACGGCGAATCATCAATATGGAACACAACCATGAACTACCCGAAGGTAAACCAAACCAGAACTGAAATAAATACGAATCACAATGCCCGAAGGCTCCAACAGAAATACCAATACATCACAATGGCCTGAAAGCCACTCAGCCAAAGCTGCCATAATATCACGATCGTCTGAAAACCACTCAGCCGAAGCTGCCAATCATCACAATGGCCCGAAGCCAAACAACCTGAAGCTGTATCATCTGAGGGCCGAAGCCACGGCACGAAGCCATATCACAATGAGGGCCGAAGCCACGGCATGAAGCCGTATCACAATGAGGTCATCCAATGACCGTGATCCGCTGAATTGCAGGTGCTGGGAAACCAACTGCGAAGGTTCAAGCCCCAGACTTACCCATAATGAGATCACCTAGTGAACGTGACCTACTGAACTGTAGGTGTTGGGAAACCAACCGCGAAGGTTCAAGCCCCAAACTTACCCATAATGAGATCATTAACATGATCATGACCTACTGAACTGTAGATGTTAGGAAACCAACCGCGAAGGTTCAAGCCCCAAACTTACCCATAATGAGATCATTAACATGACCGTGACCTACTGAACTGTAGGTGTTGGGAAACCAACCGCGAAGGTTCAAGCCCCAAACTTACCCATCGAGCACTAGCCGAGACTAGCCTCCAAAACATAATTAATCACAGACGGCAACGATCCTAAGATTACCGAATTCACAAGAATAATAATGTGCCGCCTCGAGTCGGCCAACACGATAACAATAACTCACGGATAGGCACCATCCCCGGCGGTCCCAATTCAAATACCTTGACTGCCTTAGGAATGGCCAATCGATCACAACGACATCAACGGATGAGATCCATCCTCAATAGTCCCAATTCAATACATCGATTACCTTAGAACGGTCAATCGATAACAACGACACAACGGATGGGTATTACCTTCGGTAATCCCAATTCAATACGTCGATTACCTTAGAACGGTCAATCGATAACAACGACACAACGGATGGGAATTGTAATACCCGTAATTTTGATTCCCGGTAATTTTCTATTTTTGGCGGAAGTCCGTTTTGACAACTCGCTTGGGACCTTTTCGTCACCCTGAGAATGATTAATTCTACACTTTTTGACACCCGAGTTTGTTTCGGTATCGTTTTGTTGGGTTCCGTGCTTTTGAGCGACTTTTCCGCACTTGAGTTCGATTCTTGCGAATCTCGTCCTAAACTGCTGTTTCGAGTTTCCCGCAAGTCCGTTTAACTTTGTTAGACGTGTTGTGAACTTCGGTTTGGTTATTTGATCACGTATCGTGATTTCTGGGCGTTTTGGGCCATTTTGTAATTTCTTGAAAGTTACGGGTATCCGTATCTGTAATTGTTATCTCGACCCGTTTCTTGGTCGCGTATGATTAATTATGGTATTACGTTTTCATTTGGAGTCGTTGATGTTGTCCGCGAACTTTTCGTCGTGTTCGTTCCGTGACGCTTAAATCGAGTCGCCGAGCCCTCGTGGTCGCACCGGCCGACGAGTGGGATCGACCGGACGGCCGCAGTTCTCGCCGACGATGGTCGCATCGATCGAGCAGCACGGCAGAACCGGCGAGCGCACGCCACGGCCGGACGCCAAGGCGCTAGCTCGGCAGTAGCGCACGCCGCCGAGTCACCAACAGACGCCATCGGGCCCGGGCAGAGGGATTCGAGGTTCTCGACTGGCCAGATCGGCAGTAGCGCACGCCATCAGAGGTCGAGCGCACGCTAACCGGCAGGGTAGCGCACGCCGGCCGACTAGCGACGTTACCAGGTGGGTTTGTTAGTCCAAAGGGCTACCGGATGTGCCGCTAGCGCGCGCAGATTCCGCCGTAGCGCACGCCAGCGGGAGTCGGGCCGAGTCATGGTCGGCACTGGTCGGTGGTGCCGGGTCATGCGGGCCATGGTCGAGAGTGCTCGGCCGACATCGCCGAGAAGCGCACGCTAGGTCGGAAGGCTAGCGCACGCTAGTTCCGGCCAAGATAAAAATGACAGACTGCCGACTTTCTCCGTCATTTTTCATTTCATTTCTCTTCGTTCCTTGGCCGGGTTTCGGAGGAGACGAAACCATGTTGTTGTACAACAAATCCACGAAGTTTCTGAGTTTATATCACCGATCGATCATCCTATAACATCCTTCGATCCAGCGAATCAAGGTTAGATCTTTAGAACCCTACTTTTGGGGAGATTTGGGGGTTTTCGCGTTTTTGCCCGATTCGTTCCGTTTTATCGATTAATTCATGATGAATATGGTTAATCTTGTTGGTATTCTTAGTTTCCCTACGGATTCATGGTATATTTCGTGATTTTTACGGAATCGAGAGGGTTTGGTTGTGGTCCGCCCTCGTTGTCGTTTTTATACGAAAATACATGAATCGTAGGCGGGTTTTCGGGCGTATTTCAATTCCGTATTCGTTTAGAATTGGTTGTGATTGTATTCTTCGAATCGTTAGGTTCGGTTTCGTAGGTTCCTAGCATTCGTCGGTAACCTTCCATTCCGTTCATTGCGTCGTCAACTATTCAAGGCAAGTATATATTTATGATTGTACGTTCTTGACTTTGAAAGTAAGAAACATTGATGGTATGATATGAACGAACCGTTTTTACGGCATTCATAGATGTATTGTTGGCATGTAATGAACGAACCGTTTTGACGGCATTCCTACATGTAACGGCGTATGATATGAACGAACCGTTTCTACGGCATTCATATACGTCTTGATGTGGCACGATGAGACTTTAGTTATTCCGGAATGCTAGTCTTGAATTGATGAATTGACGGTTACATTTACTTTATTGTCGAGAAGTATTGTGTTGCATACTTGATATACTTGCACTAGCTATTCGACGGCTAACCCTTTGGGAAATACGCTTTATGTATTTGTGTTACCGGAGAGCGGACAAAGCGGTATCGGGTCGGCATGAAGATGATGGGCAAGTGTGATAATCGTGTCTTGTCTCCGGTTCTCTTTTGGATTCCTCCATTCAAAGGTTGTTGTATCGAATGGATTTTAAATACTCGAGTATTGTATTTCAGTTTCCTTGATGTTCCGGCCTGTGTTGCCGAGGTATTGTTTTATGTAGTGATGTATATGGTCACATTGGTTATGGTTTGAATACCATTGGTATTGTCCTTCTTTTCATTGTATATGGACCTTCTCGGTCAAGTTTTACAGTTCCGCGCATGAATAGCCTTGTGGGTTCCACGGTGGGGCTCACGGCGCTGTAATATACCCTGAATAACCTGGGGGTGTTACAGAATATGGTATCGGAGCTTAGGTTTATGGATACCTAGGTTGTCGGTCTTTTGGGTCGATTGAGTCGTCATTTGACCACAGTATCACTACTCTGCCATCATCACAGTGCGACCGGTACTTGTAAGTCCTCTCACTCTTCTGGTATTTTTTTTAACCGTTTCGTTTTTAGCTTGGTATTCTTTGGAATTGGTCACTTCGAGAAGGTGCGATTTAGATTATACTTCCGCACGTGTGTGCCCTTTGGAATGTTGGATGTAAGGAGAAGAAGTCGTGACTGTGGTTACGGACGTGAACTCTTCCTTGAGATTTTGTTAAATTGCTAATTTCGATATTAGCGTGTATCGGTATTGTGTTGAGACTTTGTTTGGAAGTCGCATGTTAGTACCACGGGAGATCTTCGACTTCACAGACTTGTAAGTATGTTGTTTGGATTATTCGATAATTCTTGGTTATCTTGGTGATTTGGATTTATATGTTGGATATCGTTGATGGATATTTGTGCTTGAGAACGTTGTGAACGTTTGATAATGTTGCTGAATGCGTACATGTATTCATTGTGCCGTATGATCGTTTGGTATGTCGAGATGTTGGTAGAGAATAGCGGAAAATGGCTAAGTACAGCTACGTTAGCGCACGCTACAAGGTATGCCTAGCGCGCGCTAAGACATATACTTAGCGTACGCTATGGTGCATACTTAGCGCACGCTAAGAGATTCGGTCACGTACGCTAAGGAGGACCCCTAACGTACGTAACGACTTGCTGGGTTAGTTTCGGAAGGTGGCCGACATGTAGGCCCAGGTTGATTTTTATATTCAGTTAGCGCAGGCTAACGCATGTTGGTTAGCGCACGCTAACACCAGATCGCCAATAATGGAATCTTAGCTTTCGGCGGGTGGACCCGGCCATGTTCGACGCGTGTCCAGATAAGGTCAACGAGTGCTTATCGTGTAGAGCTAGCGTACGCTAAAACCGTATGATTAGCGCACGCTAATTCCATATCGGTCAAAGGAATCCCGATAATCGCGGATGCTTTCGGCATGTGGGGGCACGATACTGTAGCAAGTCAACGACGATTAGCGCGCGTTAAGGTCGAAGAATAGCGCACGCTACTGAGCATTTCACTGTATCAAGTCAACGCCTGTTAGCGTACGTTAATGCATGGGCATTACGTACGTTAGATGAATTTCGAAGCAATGTAGTAGCTTCTGGACTGCCCGATAGCGCACGCTATCAAGGAAGGATAGCGCACGCTAGTCATGTAGCGCACGCTAAATATAAGGTCTAGCGCGCGCTAGTGATGTGTTTTATAGAGAGGATAGACGAGTGCTGAGAGGCATTTTGTCCATTCTCCTTCCTTCAGTCAATAGAGAGAACCTTGGGAAGTACTTGAAGTTCCTAAACATGGAGAGATGATTCTCTTAAACCAGATTAAGATGGAGAGCTCGGATTTAAGTATTGTTCTTGATGTTTTTGATGATTCTCGGAATGGAGATCATTTATTCTTATTCGTGATTCGTCCATACAAAGTAATCCTCGTATCCCTTTGATAGTGGTTCGTATTTTTTTTAAGGATTACTATATGTTGGGAATCGTGTGTTTTGATGTTCGTTTTATTTCGATGTAAATGCATAAATTGGACTGTACTTTTATCCGCTGCGTGAGTATTTTGAAATGGCTTTTGGTATATTGCCAACTGAATTTTATTTCGTAAAACCGATTCCCTAAACTGAGTTTTTGGCATTTTGACCTTGATCGTTTTGACGGTATTTGGAAAATGATTTTTTTTAGTATTTGAAAAATATTACCGTCATCGGTATTTTTAACATTTTTGAAATGATGTGGAAAAATTGTGCTTAGCCTGGTAAATCCTTGTGAGAAGGGTTTACGGCGTGTAATATTCCCAGGAGGATCTGGGGTGTTACGACTGTGGTATCATGTGATAATGTTATACGAGATTTATTGGAATTATAATAAGAGATTTCGGATGTTGATATGATTATTGAGACCTTCTTCATATGATGATGACAGTATTGTTGCGACTCTTAAGGTTGTATGAATGGCAGGACGAAGAAAATGGTAACATGGAGATATATACCTCGGATATGTTGTTCTGAATGGGATTTCGGATATTTCGTGTTCTTGAAGAACTCTTGAATTATACGAGGTGATGAATTTTTTTTAGAAGTGTTGATGTATTGAAAATGAATATGGAATATTCATATCTAGAGCTAGACTATGTGTTTGAAATAATATTCGTATAGGAATACGAATGTGATTATGAGTTTGATGAGACTATTATTCATCTCTGAATTTGGAAGCCCATACGTATGGAGCAAATGTTCAAGTCGAATGATTGGACTATTTGATAACCTTTTTAATAGGATTATCTATTGTTTTGAACCAGTCGGATGTTTCGAATTGATTGCGGTCATAATTAAATCTTAACGATGGATTTACGAGAAGGGAACCTTATCAATTCGAATTTAAGAATTTAGTTTGGAATATTTAGACCCTTATTATTGGTCCTCAATTGTTGCTGATTTGATCATCATATTTCGACTCGTATTGTGGACAGGATGTGTAAGTGTCCGAGTTGGATTGTTCAGACTGTGATTAGTCAAGATATAGTGAAACGATTGAGTTTGTGGTTTGGTGGTATTGATATTGGTCGTCATCGAACTCTGATTATTAATCCTTCGCTTTACAATAAGATATGATGTTTGATCGTGAATTATGACTGTGTTGCGGTTAAGGTTGAAGGGTTCGTAGATTAACTTGGTCGAGACCGAGGGATTCGTAAGACGAAATCAATCAATTGGTAATAGCCGTTGTATTGATATCGAGGCAAGTCTTATACTCGTACTAATCAATGAGACTAATGTTATCGTGTAGGTGTACGAATGCGTGTATCATTTCGAGACTTGGTCTACTTATGATTGTATTGATATCAGGGGATTGTTCGATACGACACCCGTCGACAAATCATGCCAAATGTTATTGTTGTTCGTAAATGGCCGATTGAAGGCATTGATGTATTCGAATTTCATCTTCATTATCGGTAACTGATTTAAGTGTGCCGAGACATCCGTTGTACCGTTGTTATCGAGTTGCCGTTCTAAGGTAACCGAAGTATTGAATTGGGACTGTCGAAGATAGTTCCCATCCGTTGAGTCGTTATCGATTGGTCGATCGAAGACAATCGAGATATTGAATGGAGATCGCCGAGGATAGTGCCCATCTGTGAGTTATTATTGTCGTGTTGACCGATTCAAGGCAGCACACTATTATTCTTGTGAACTCGGTAGTTTTGTGATCGTTGAAGGTTGAGGATTTCCCGAACTGTTGTGTTGTGATCGTTGCTCGTGTTAATCGGTCCTTGGGGATTTTGATCCCAGGATGGTTGTTTTGAATATTGTTGGTCGTGTCGATCTTTCATTATTCGTGTGTCATCGTTCACTTGGTGAGTCGTATGATCTGTATTGGATGTGTTATCCTTTGAGTTTTGTTGTCATGTTGTATCGTGACATATCCGGAATCATATCTGCGTGCCGATTGGTTATGTGTAGGATTTTTAGCCAGGCACTCGATGGTCATGCGTGGATGTTTCTGCATTGGACCGTGCACACGAGACGTAGTTCTTGAGGCAAATTAGGTACATTGTCACACGTATATTCTGGATTCCGTATACGGGGTGGACATGTGCACGGACACATTTCCGGATCGGGCGTACTGTGATGTCCCTTTTGAGCTTTATTGTTTGATCGTTCGTAGTCTATGTTGTATTGGATATGTCCGACGATTTGCGACTGGTTGTTCATACGCCGAGGGGTATGTCCGACAGTCAGATTGGTTTCTTTGAGATCTATTTTGTGATGATTCACATCTTTGGGCTGTTCGGCTTTCAGGCCATTGTAATGTATGGGTATTTCCGTTGGAGCCTTCGGGCATTGTGAATTCGTATCTTTTTCGGCATTGGTTTGGTTTACCTTCGGGTAATGTATTGTTGTGTTCTGTATTGATGACTCGCCGTTTGGGCGTAAGTTTTCGGTTCTTGTGTATCTCGTTGAGTTTTTCCTGGCGGAATATTTCTTCTCCTACTGCTTTAAGTTTCGGGACGAAACTTCTTTTAAGGAGGGTAGAATGTAATACCCGTAATTTTGATTCCCGGTAATTTTCTATTTTTGGCGGAAGTCCGTTTTGACAACTCGCTTGGGACCGTTTCGTCACCCTGAGAATGATTAATTCTACACTTTTTGACACCCGAGTTCGTTTCGGTATCGTTTTGTTGGGTTCCGTGCTTTTCAGCGACTTTTCCGCACTTGAGTTCGATTCTTGCGAATCTCATCCTAAAGTGCTGTTTCGAGTTTCCCGCAAGTCCGTTTAACTTTGTTAGACGTGTTGTGAACTTCGGTTTGGTTATTTGATCACGTATCGTGATTTCCGGGCGTTTTGGGCCATTTTGTAATTTCTTGAAAGTTACGGGTATCCGTATCTGTAATTGTTATCTCGACCCGTTTCTTGGTCGCGTATGATTAATTATGGTATTACGTTTTCATTTGGAGTCGTTGATGTTGTCCGCGAACTTTTCGTCTTGTTCGTTCCGTACGTTTTCAGAAATCGAGTCGTCGAGCCCTGGTGGTCGCATCGCCGGACGAAAGTGGACTCGACCGGACGGCCGCAGTTCGCCGGACGATGGATGGCACCGATCGAGCAGCACGGCAGAACCGCGTAGCGCACGCCACGGCCGAGCCGCGCGCGCGCTTAGCTCGATGTAGCGCACGCTGCCGAGTCACCAACAGACGCCATCGGGCCCGGGCAGAGGGATTCGAGGTTCTCGACTCGGCCAGATCGGCGGTAGCGTGACGCCATCGCCGGTCGAGCGCACGCTAACCGGCAGGGGTAGCGACGCCGCCGCCGACTAGCGTACGTTACAGGTGGGTTTGTTAGTCCGGTGCTACTCGATGTGCCAAGCGCGCGCGGATTCCGGCCGTAGCGCACGCTAGCGGAGTCGGCGGTCGAGTCATGGTCGGCACTGGTCGGTGGTGCCGGGTCATGCGGGCCATAGCCGAGAGTGCTCGGCCGACATCGCCGATAAGCGCACGCTAAGTCGGAAGGCTAGCGCACGCTAGTTCCGGCCCAGTATAAAAATGACAGACCAGCGACTTTCTCCGTCATTTTTCATTTCATTTCTCTTCGTTCCGCGGCTGGGGTTTCGGAGGAGACGAAACCATGTTGTTGTACAACAAATCCACGAAGTTTCTGAGTTTATATCACCGATCGATCGTCCTATAACATCCTTCGATCCAGCGAATCAAGGTTAGATCTTTAGAACCCTACTTTTGGGGAGATTTGGGGGTTTTCGCGTTTTTACCCGATTCGTTCCGTTTTGTCGATTAATTCATGATGAATATAGTTAATCTTGTTGGTATTCTTAGTTTCCCTACGGATTCATGGTATATTTCGTGATTTTTACGGAATCGAGAGGGTTTGGTTGTGGTCCGCCCTCGTTGTCGTTTTTATACGAATATACATGAATCGTAGGCGGGTTTTCGGGCATATTCCAATTCCGTATTCGTTTAGAATTGGTTGTGATTGTATTCTTCGAATCGTTAGGTTCGGTTTCGTTGGTTCCTAGAATTCGTCGGTGACCTTCCATTCCATTCGTTGCGTCGTCGACTATTCAAGGCAAGTATATATTTATGATTGTACGTTCTTGACTTTGAAAGTAAGAAACATTGATGGTATGATATGAACGAACCGTTTTTACGGCATTCATAGATGTATTGTTGGCATGTAATGAACGAACCGTTTTGACGGCATTCCTACATGTAACAGCGTATGATATGAACGAACCGTTTCTACGGCATTCATATACGTCTTGATGTGGCACGATGAGACTTTAGTTATTCCGGAATGCTAGTCTTGAATTGATGAATTGACGGTTACATTTACTTTATTGTCGAGAAGTATTGTGTTGCATACTTGATATACTTGCACTAGCTATTCGACGGCTAACCCCTTTTGGGGGAAATACGTTTTATGTATTTCAGGTTACCGGAGAGCGGACAGGCGGGTATCGGGTCGGCATGAAGATGATGGGCAAGTGTGATACTGTGTCTTGTCTCCGGTTCTCTTTTTGGATTCCTCCATTCAGTGTTGTTGTACTGGAATGGATTTTAAATACTCGAGTATTGTATTTTAGTTTCCTTGATGTTCCGGCCTGTGTTGCCGAGGTATTATTTTATGTAGTGATGTATATGGTCACATTGGTTATGGTTTGAATACCATTGGTATTGTCCTTCTTTTCATTGTATATGGACCTTCTCGGTCAAGTTTTACAGTTCCGCGCATGAATAGCCTTGTGGGTTCCACGGTGGGGCTCACGGCGCTGTAATATACCCTGAATAACCTGGGGGTGTTACAGGAATTATCCTCGATAATCCCAATTCAATACGTCGATTACCTTATAACGGTCAATCGATGACAACGACACAACGGATGGGAATTATCTTCGATAATCCCAATTCAATACCTCGATTACCTTAGAATGGTCAATCGATAAACAATGATACAACGAATGGGAATTATATTCGATAATCCCAATTCAACACCTTGATTGCCTTAGAACGGCCAATCGATAACAAAGAAACGATTAGAACAGATGTCCGAGTGCCTTTAATCGGTTACCGACGACGGAGATGATAATCGAACACGTCAATGCCTTCACTCGGCCAACTACAGCATCAATCGTAAAATACCAATATCAACAACAATGATCGCAACAACGTCTCAAACCGACATCAATATCAACAACAACAATCGATACATCGATACCGCGAACCGGCTATCGATAATAACATCAACCTCGAGTATCTCAAAGCCCTGAACGGCTTTTATCGGATAGTACAACATTTGGCATAATTTGCCGAACGGCATCGTATCAAACAATCCCCTAATATCAACAAAATCATAGAGAGACCAAGTCTCGAAATGATACAACACATTCATACACATACATGATAACATTAATATCATTGACTAGTACAAGTATAAAACTTGCCTCAAACCGAAGGCGAGAAAGTCCTTCCACGATCAACGTCCTTCCACGAAACGACGAACGGCGTCCTCCAATGATCACAAGCACTCGAACAACCTTGAATGAAATATGATTCATTTAATAACACAAAATCAATGGAAAGCAACACCAAAATAATCCCGATTCAACCCCGAATCGGTTAAACTCCACGAACGAATACCATAGTTCTCAACTATGAATTCTAACATCCTCCAACACCTCAATGATCGATATGATCAAACGTTCTTAACACTTGTGAAAATAATTCGACAAGAATCACTTAAGAACAATCATCAAAACAAATATCTCAAAATGATAATATCACTAATATCATCATCAATACCCCAAGAACATCATCACCTCAACAATCATGACGTCTAAACAATAATCAATCAACAATTCATCAAGAATTCGGATTAATCAACAAGGTTAACTCAACCATTGCAAGATTATGATAATCATTACATAATTCATCATAACCTTATATCAAAATGGTTATAATCTCCCCAAGAACACAAACAACAACATCAATCATATCAAGACTATGTTAATCATATAACAATCTTAACATAATCCTTCCTAGACATGATTATAACCTCCAAACATTCTAGAACACCAAGAATAACTCCTCCTCAAGACAAAATCATCATGTTCTTCATCACAAGTTATAAAAAACTCATCATGAATCATGATATACTCCAACAATCAATCAATACCCGAAGAAAACAACAACAACAACAACAACATACTCGAAAATCACTTGTACAACAAGAGATTAAGAGAACTTACTAATGAAGAACAAGAAGAACTCTCCAAACAACAATGGAGCACCAACAAGCTTCCAACTTCAAGCTCCAAATCAAGTTAGGATGATCAAAATCGTGTTGGAAGAGGTTATATATCAAGAACATGTCCAAAAGGACGATTTTAGGGAGAGATAAATGATTTTGGTTCGTGAAGAAATGAAACATGAAAACAAGTTATATAATCTGACAAACACATTACGTACGCTATACACCAAGGTTAACGTACGTAAGGGCCATTACGTACGCTATGCCAAAACATTAACGTACGTAATGCTAACTCCAGAACTAACTGACCAAAAACACGAAGACCTTAACGTACGTAAGCAAAAACCATTTACGTACATTAGCAAGCTACATTGATTACGTACATAGAGCTCACATCTTAACGTACGTAAGGATCTGTTGACTGCAATAGTAAGATCGGATCAAAGATGCCCGGGACCCACCGTCCGAAAGTCGAGTCCGAGGAAGGTTCCCTCTACCTACCACTCATTACGTACGTAGCATGAACATCATTACGTACGTTAAGCACACAAGCCAACGTACGTGAGCTCAACAAAGTGGACAACCAAGTTGTTCCACCAACACTCAACCGGAATGAACGAACAACAATGCAACGCACCTCAACAAACACGAATGATGCAATACAATGGCATTTTTACAATTCCAAATGAATATGTTCAACTCAACAGTGAAACGAAAAAAAAATTACCCCCGAATATTACATACTCCCCCTTTAAAAAGAGTTTCATCCCCGAAACTCAGGGTGCACAACACGGGGTACGAACTATCCATCAGGATCTAAAAACAACATCTCCAGGAATACTCCTCACTGCGAACCACTCCGCTTGAGTAATCGGGCCCACCCCACGGGTCCCCGCGTTTCCCCTGCCTGAACACGGCGAAAACTAAGTGATAAAAACACTCAACCAAGTACGAGATCAGTCGAATCATGACTCCTCCGCTAGAGTCCAGTCAGAAAGTTGTACCAACCACATGACTCGTAACACCAACGTACACACCCCGCGGGTGCCGCCCATTGTACATGTCTACAATCATCGGTGTGCACTCCCCTGTTATCATCGGCATCGGACGCCCATGCAATCACTGACTCACGCCACAAAAGGAAAATAACAACGTACATATAGTTCTCGGGACCATATCAATCGCACGCCCAAGTCCTCACGACTTGGCGTATCGAATCGCAATGAGCAATTACCCATATTATCACAAAAATCTCGGGTACAACAACAAAAGGAAAGAAAAACGCATCAAACAACCTCAAATCTCAAGATTATCACATACTATCGTTACAAGATAGATCAACAACAAATGATTCACAACCACAATACCATAATACAAATTAAGTCAAACATCAATCCGAAAACAAGGAAAAAGTACAAATCAAGGCTACATCTCAAATGTACCCGAAATCAACATCCTCCAGATCATCGAGCTCCTCAATCTCATCCACTAAAGGAAGACCCAAACCTGAACTCGCTGCCCCTCCTCGGCTGTCATTTCCTCTGTATCCAGAAGCCTGATAGGACCCCTTGGATGAAGTACGGAATGGAGTAATAAAATCTCTCGAGGCCCGTGAGCTCTCTCGAGACCTACTGGCACTAGAACTCCTGCAGTATTTGTCCTTACCTCCCACACAGAAAACAAGCAATAGACTGCATCAAGCACCGAGTATTGCAATATCCTATTGTATCACAGTTAAAGCAAATAACGGTCGAACCCGTCGCCTGAGAAGAAGATGCTTTCCCAGCACGAAGATGGCTAGAAGACGACCTCTTGGACGTTGGATCCCGATGTCCCTCTGAACGAACCGGCATCCTAGTCCTCTCACCAGAAGAAACTGAAGGGTTCTTCCGAGCAAGCTCCTTGATCAAAAGCTCTGCTCCAAGAGCCTTCTCGATGAATTCACCAAGTGAATTACAATTATGGTTGAACAACTGCATCCTCAACTGAGGGTTTAGCCTCTTGCTAAAATACTTGATCTTATCCGCCTCAGTACGGATAACAAAAGAAGCAAACTGAAGAAGTCCATGAAACCTCTCAGCAATAACAATAACACCCTCGTCCTCGACGGATTCGAGGTTCAAAACCTCTGACAACTTGGCTTCACGAAGTGGAGCCGGATAATACCTCTCTAACATGAGAGTCTTGAACTCGCTCCAAGCACAATCACGATCGGTGGGCTTCACAGAGATCCACCAAGAATAAGCGCCTTTACTCAAGTAGTAAGCCACTATTGCCACCTTACTCTCTTCCGGACACTGAACCATGTCGAAGAGTTTATCAAAATGTTCAATCCAATGAACAATATCATTTGGTTCCGACGAACCCTCAAAGATAGGTGGCCTCTGACGAGAGATGTCACCGACAATCTGACTCACTCTCCCGGCCTGTCCATAAAACGGCACCTGGAGTCCCTGCTGCTGTGTACCACAAACCATCGAGGTCTACATGGTTTCCATTATCTGCGTCATCTGAGTCATCTGGGTCATCATGCCCCTCATAAGCAAGAAAGAGTCGATGTCAGTCTGATCGACTCCTCGAGTATGACGTCCTGAAGGAGAACCGATCACATAAGTCTGATCCATATCGGCATATGCACGCGCATAAATATGAGGTTATGGGTTCCGGCCTGCTCTGCAGCCTTTACCCCCTCTGCCACGTCCTCGAATTCCTCTTTCCATAATGAAAGAATAACGTTCGATCATGGACAAGTTCAAATATGCCTCAAAGGCCAATCCACAATTCTAAGTTAATAGCTAAACACGAGTATACATACTCAACAGATAAACAATCACCTCAAACATGCTAATCATAGCCAATATATATCTCAAACATTCCAAAACAAATAATCATGAGTGAATCATAACACAAATATTACATACAAGTTTCAACAAAACATGTATAATCAATGACATAATGAATGTATGAACATAAAGAGAATCGAGTCCTTACACGGGTCATACGAAGCTTTGAGGTCTTGCAATACTAGTCTTCACTGACGACGGATCGATGAAACAAAGACTCATACAGTCACCCAACTATCACGACTCACAAAACCCGACTGTCTAGATTGCCATAACCTCGCATCCCCACTACTACCGCGTCGGTAGAGCCACATAACTCACATATCAGGGTATCTCAGAACCCAATGCTTTGATACCATCTTCTGTAACACCCCCAAATACAATTGGGTCATTACAGTGCCGTGGACCCCACACCAGGAGATTCACCAGGCGAACACAACCAACATACAACAAACTGACCAAAAGGGAAATCACAGTCCGTACTATGACATCCAACATAATATTCCGATATGGAATTTCAATGACAAAAGTAGGCCTACATGGCGAAAATAAAAGTACAACACATCCACGAGCCTTGCTCGGATAATACAAAATGACAACGACTGAACAAAGCTGGAGTACTCCAAACTGTCAGACGGACATGAACACCAAAACATCTCGGACTAGTGCTGCTTGAATGCCTCGTCGCCATCGTCATGCCCCTGTGTCTCAACTCTCTCTTCGCAAGCACCTAAAACATGTTCCGCCACCACGGGGTCAGTCATCCAGATAATGAATACCAAATACATGTACAACATGATATGCATCCAAAGGCAGAATAAAATGGTGCAACAATGGTAATACGAGATGCTCACAAACCAAAGTAAGAATCGAGCATTTATGAAACACTATGCCCGCGGCATACGATCGGTACTGCTCAACAAGTTAGAACACAAGTGCCTAACGGCGAATCATCAATATGGAACACAACCATGAACTACCCGAAGGTAAACCAAACCAGAACTGAAATAAGTACGAATCACAATGCCTGAAGGCTCCAACAGAAATATCAATACATCACAACGGCCTGGAAGCCACTCAGCTGAAGCTGCCACAATATCACGATGGTCTGAAAACCACTCAGCCGAAGCTGCCAATCATCACAATGGCCCGAAGACAAACAACACGAAGCCGTATCATCTGAGGGACGAAGCCACGGCACGAAGCCGTATCACAACGAGGGCCGAAGCCATGGAACAAAGTCGTATCACAATGAGGTCATCCAATGACCGTGACCCGCTAAATTGCAAGTGCTGGGAAACCAACCGCGAAGGTTCAAGCCCCAGACTTACCCATAATGAGATCACCAAGTGACCGTGACCTACTGAACTGTAGGTGTTGGGAAACCAACCGCGAAGGTTCAAGCCCCAAACTCACCCATAATGAGATCATTAACATGACCGTGACCTACTAAACTGTAGGTGTTGGGAAACCAACCGCGAAGGTTCAAGCCCCAAACTTACCCATAATGAGATCGTTAACATGACCGTGACCTACTGAACTGTAGGTGTTGGGAAACCAACCGCGAAGGTTCAAGCCCCAAACTTACCCATCGAGCACTAGCCGAGACTAGCCTCCAAAACATAATTAATCACAGACGGCAACGATCCCAAGATTACCGAATTCACAAGAATAATAATGTGCCGCCTCTAGTCGGCCAACACGATAACAATAACTCACTGATAGGCACCATCCCTGGAGGTCCCAATTCAAATACCTTGACTGCCTTAGGAATGGCCAATCGATCACAACGACATCAATGGATGGGATCCATCCCCAACAGTCCCAATTCAATACATCGATGACCTTTAGAACGGTCAATCGATAACGACACAACGGATGGGTATTACCTTCGGTAATCCCAATTCAATACGTCGATTACCTTAGAATGGTCAATCGATAACAACGACACAACGGATGGGAATTATCCTCGATAATCCCAATTCAATATGTCGATTACCTTAGAACAATCAATCGATAACAACGACACAATGGATGGAAATTATCTTCGATAATCCCAATTCAATACCTCGATTACCTTAGAATGGTCAATCGATAAACAATGATACAACAGATGAGAATTATATTCGATAATACCAATTCAACACCTCGATTGCCTTAGAACGGCCAATCGATAACAATGAAACGATTAGAACAGATGTCCCGATGCCTTTAATCGGTTACCGACGATGGAGATGATAATCGAACACGTCAATGCCTTCACTCGGCCAACTACAGCATCAATCGCAAAATACCAATATCAACAACAATGATCGCAACAACGTCTCAAACCGACATCAATATCAACAACAACAATCGATATTTCAATACCGCGAACCGGCTATCGATAATAACATAAACCACGAGTATCTCAAAGACCTGAACGGCTTTTATCGGACAATACAACATTTGGCATAATTTTCCGAAGGGCATCATATCAAACAATCCCTTAATATCAACAAAATCATAGAGAGACCAAGTCTCGAAATGATACAACACATTCATATACATACATGATAACATTAATCTCATTGACTAGTACAAGTATAAAACTTGCCTCAAACCGAAGGCGAGAAAGTCCTTCCACGATCAACGTCCTTCCACGAAACGACGAACGACGTCCTCCGATGATCACAAGCACTCGAACAACCTTGAATGAAATATGATTCATTTAATAACACAAAATCAATGGAAAGCAACACCAAAATAATCCCGATTCAACCCCGAATCGGTTAAACTCCACGAACGAATACCATAGTTCTCAACTATGAATTCTAACATCCTCCAACACCTCAATAATCGATATGATCAAACATTCTTAACACTTGTGAAAACAATTCGACAAGAATCACTTAAGAACAATCATTAAAACAAACATCTCAAAATGATAATATCACTAATATCATCATCAATACCCCAAGAACATCATCACCTCAACAATCATGATGTCTAAACAATAATCAATCAGCAATTCATCAAGAATTCGGCTTAATCAACAAGGTTCACTCAACCATTGCAAGATTGTGATAATCATTACATAATTCATCATAACCCTATATCAAAATGGTTATAATCTCCCCAAGAACACAAACAACAACATCAATCTTATCAAGACTATGTTAATCATATAACAATCTTAACATAATCCTTCCTAGACATGATTATAACCTCCAAACATTCTAAAACACCAAGAATAACTCCTCATCAAGACAAAATCATCATGTTCTTCATCGCAAGTTATAAAAAAACTCATCAAGAATCATGATATACTCCAACATTCAATCAATACCCGAAGAAAACAACAACAACAACAACATACTCGAGAATCACTTATAGAACAAGAGATTAAGAGAACTTACCAATGAAGAACAAGAAGAACTCTCCAAACAACAAAGGAGCACCAACAAGCTTCCAACTTCAAGCTCCAAATCAAGTTAGGATGATCAAAATCGTGTTGGAAGACATTAAATATCAAGAACATGTCTAAAAGGATGATTCTAGGGAGAGAAAAATGATTTTGGTTCATGAATAAATGAAACACGAAACCAAGTTATATAATCTGACAAACACATTACGTACGCTATACACCAAGGTTAACGTACGTAAGGGCCATTACGTACGCTATGCCAAAACATTAACGTACGTAATGCTAACTCCAGAACTAACTGACTAAAAACATGAAGACCTTAACGTATGTAAACAAAAACCATTTACGTATGTTAGCAAGCTACATGGATTACGTACGTAGAGCTCACCTCTTAACGTATGTAAAGATCCGTTGACTGCAATAGTAAGATCGGATCAAAGATGTCCGGGACCCATCGTCCGAAAGTCGAGTCTGAGGAAGGTTCCCTCCACCTACCACTCATTACGTACGTAGCATGAACATCATTACGTACGTAATGCCTAAAGCCTAACGTACGTTAAGCACACAAGCCAACGTACGGTAGCTCAACAAAGTGGACAACCAAGTTGTTCCACCAACTCTCAACCAGAATGAACGAACTACAATGCAACGTACCTCAACAAACACGAATGATACAATACAACGGCATTTGTACAATTCCAAATGAATATGTACAACTCAACAGTGAAACGAATAAAAAATTACCCCCGGATATTACATCGAGATTCTTGAAAGAGTTGGAGAATTGGCGTACAGGTTGGCCTTGCCGCCATCGTTGAGTCATGTTCATAATGTGTTTCACATGTCTCAGTTACGGAAGTACATCACAGATCCCAGTCATGTAATTGATTTCAGCGAGATCGAAGTCGCTAAGGATGGCACATTCAAAGAGAAACCAATCAAGATACTCGAAAGTCGAGTCAAACAATTGAGGAATAAACCAATCACCTTGGTTAAAGTTCAATGGTAGCGACACGGATTTGAAGAAGCCACTTGGGAGACAGAGAACAGTATGAAGTCTAGATACCCAAAATTATTTTCGTCTTAAGTTTTGGGACGAAACTCCATTTTAGAGGGAGAGTATGTAATATCCGGAGAATTGTTTGAGTATTTTCATCTGTATTTGAACCTTGTAATATTCGACTTTGTGGTATCTATAATCGAAGTGTGATTTTTCCCATTTTCGTATTCCAAACAGTCATGATCATATTAGGAAGAGTTTGCAAATTCATGCATGCAGCTACTGTAACACCCCCAAATCCCATTGGGTTATTACAGTGCCGTGGACCCCATACCCGGAGATCCACAAGGCGAAACAAGATTAAAATACATTAAATTAACCAACAAGGAAAATCACAGTCCCTACTATGATATCCGACACAATATTCCGATAAGGAATTTCAACGACAATGATGGGCCTACATGGCCAAAATGAAAATACAACAACACCCACGAGCATCTGCTCGGGTAATACATAATGACAATGACTGACAACCTGGAGAACACTCCAACTGACTGACCAACATGAACAACTCAGACTATTATCGCTCGAATGCCTCGTCGCCAACGTCATGCCCCTGTGTCTCAGCTCTCTCCTCGCAAGCACCTAAAACATGAAAACATGTTCCGCCCCCACGGGGTCAGTCATCCAGATAATGAACATCAAATACATGTATAACATGATATGCATTCAAAGACAGAATGAAACGGTAAAATGATAATAATAATACGAGATGCTCACAAACCAAGGTGAGAACCGAGCATTCGTGAAACACTATGCCCACGGCATACTATTAATACCTATTCAACAGGTTAGAACATAAATGCCCAACGGCGAATTATAAGTACAGAACACCACAATGAATTACACGAACATGAACCAAACCAGAACTGAATTAAATATGAATCACAATGCCCGAAGGCTCCAACGAAAATACCAAGACATCACAAAGGCCTGAAAGCCTCTCAGCCGAAGTTGTTAACACTACTACAAAATACCCATTTAACAGCGGACAATTAATAGCGGTTATCTTAAAACCGCTGTTAAATTTGTGCGGTGGCACGGTTCGTAAATATTATGAAAAATTAACAGCGGTTAAAAAGAAATCGCTGTTAAATTAAGAAGTTAACGGCGGTTTTTGCCAACCCGCTGTTAAAATCCGCCAATTAACGGCGGTTATTAAGCAACCGCCGTTAATTTTTCCTATTTTACGGCGGTTACTTGAAAACCGCCGTTCTTTTTCCTCTTCTAACAGCGGTTACTTGAAAACCGCTGTTAATATTCCATTTAATTACAGCCCGTTTCTTTCTTTCTTTCTTTATTTCTTCTTTTTTCCTTTCTTTCTTCCTACGCTTCTGCCGCGACTTTTCACAGGCGACCCGCGACCTCCGGCGACCTCGTGACCCCCGCGAACTCCTGCGACCTTACGACCCCCGCAACCTCCTCGGTGTTTCGCAATTGACCACCGCGAATTATTTGGTAATTATTCCGAACTCTCTTCTTTGTTCCTATTTGGTAATTTTATCTAGTCTTTTAAGGATTGTTGTGTGATGTTTAATGTGTGTGTTGTGTGTGTATGTGCATGTATAGGTGTGGCAGTGTGTGTGCGTGCAGTGTGTGTGTGTGTATTATGTGTGGCAGTGTGTGTGTGTATTGTGTGTGTGTGGCAGTGTGTGTGTATTCTGTGTGGCAGTGTGTGTGTGTATTGTGTGTGGCAGTGTGTGTTGTGTGTATTGTTTGTGTGTGGACTTTTAATTATACCTGGATTGTTTTGGAGAATAATGTTAAAACCTCAATAAAACCACAATAATCACAAACGTGGTATTCAAATGCACATAACGGACAAAATGTGTATGTGCGTGTGCACTATGTGTATGTGAGTGTGTAATGTAGTTTTACATGTTATTTTCTTCTTGTTTGTCGTATAATTTAATCTATTTAGTTGAGTGTGCGTGTTTAATTATGTGTGTTGCTTTTGACAACACTATTTTGTGGAACACGAATTATTTTGGGATAGCTTTGGTTAACTTCTTAAGGATCTTCTTCCTTTGGGATAGATGTTAACTTTCGTCTTAAGGATCTTCTCCCAACAGTTCGTGCAGATAGAGTTAGCAATCTTGACAAAGCCATAAGTTGAAATAGTATACAGTTAATTCTATTTTGACAACCGTCGTTCATGTTTCTATTTTAAACAACAATTATAGGACTACCATACCTTTGTCATTCTCTCTGTCAAAACAATTTTCAAAAAGTTAGTAATCATATAGAAATGAAATTCTTCCCCTTTATACAAAACAATAGAAAATTGATGAACATAGTATGTGTAACAGAAAATAAGAAATGGATCGAAGTTGGATGAATGCAAGTCGTGCGAAAAGTGAGTATGACAATGGAATTGAGCAATTTCTTAAATTTGCTCGACAACATCGCTTGGAACCCGATGAACGATACTTTTGCCCTTGTGTGAAGTGTATGAATGGGAGACGACATGAGGCTGACACAATTCGTGAACATCTTGTTTGTGAGGGGATAAACACCAACTATACGGTGTGGATATGGCATGACGAAATAGTAGATGTTCCAACTGGAAACACTCATGTAGATATAGATGGTGATCAATTTAAAGAAATGATTCGTGATGTCGGACAAGAATCATTTCAAAGAGATCATGTTTATGATGCGTTGAAAAGTGATTCAGAGACTCCATTGTATCTGGGGTGTGAAAATTTCACACGTCTATCTGCCATGTTGAAGCTGGTTAATTTGAAGGCAATAAATGGGTGGAGTGACAAAAGTTTCACCGAATTGCTCCAGTTGATGAATGAGATGCTACCAACAGGCAATACATTGCCTAAGCGTACCTATGAGGCGAAGAAGGTTTTGTGTCCGATGGGTATGGAGTATAAAAAAATACACGCTTGTCCCAATGATTGCATACTGTACAGAAAAGAGTTTGAAGAATTGCATAAGTGTCCTAGGTGTGGGGTATCACGATACAAAGTGAAGAATGATGGAGAGAACACACAACAAGGACCTCCCGCGAAGGTGTTATGGTATCTTCCGATTGTTCCAAGGTTCAAGCGATTGTTTGCTAATAGAGATGATGCAAAGAATCTCACATGGCACGCAAATGAGAGAAAATGCGACGGGCTAATTCGTCATCCAGCTGATGCTGCACAATGGAAGAAAATAGATCATTTATTTCCAGATTTCGGGAGTGATGCAAGAAACCTTAGGATTGGACTTTCCACAGATGGAATGAATCCGTTCGGTAACTTAAGCACCAAGCATAGCTCTTGGCCTGTTTTACTTGTGATATATAATCTACCTCATTGGTTATATATGAAACGGAAGTACGTTATGTTGTCAATGATGATTTCAGGACCAAAACAACCAGGAAATGACAGATGTTTATCTAAGTCCGTTGATTGATGACTTGAGAATGATTTAGGATGAAGGGATTTACGTGTTTGATGGTTACCGCTAGCAAAGTTTCAAGTTGCGTGCAATGTTATTTTGTACGATTAATGACTTTCCTGCATATGGAAACTTGAGTGGATATAGTGTGAAGGGACATCATGCATGTCCTATATGTGAAGAAAAAACAAGCTACATCCAGTTGAAACATGGAAATAAAATAGTTTACACTCAACATCGGAGGTTTCTCAGTCGCCATCACCCGTATCGTAGATTGCGAAAAGCTTTTAATGGATTCCCAGAAAATGGACTTGCGCCGATGCCCTTAACAGGTGAGCAAGTGTACGATCGTGTGAAGAACATAAATACTATATTTGGAAAAACTAAAAAGAAGGTCACGACAAACATTTGGAAGAAGAGGTCAATATTTTTGATCTTCCTTACTGGAGACATCTAGATGTTAGACATTGCATAGATGTTATGCATGTCGAAAAAAATGTTTGCGATAGTGTGATCGGCACACTTCTCAATGTTAAACACAAAACAAAGGATGGTGTCCAGGCTCGTCAAGACTTGGAGGAAATGGGTATACGTCCTCAGTTGCATCCGCAAGTAGTCGGTAAATGAACTTATCTTCCCCCGGCATGTTATACTTTATCCAGAAGAGAGAAAATCAGCTTTTGTAATTGTTTACAAGGCATTAAAGTGCCACAAGGTTATTCGTCGAATATTAAGAGTCTTGTATCGATGCAAAATCTGACATTGGCCGGCTTAAAGTCTCATGACTGTCATGTCTTGATGCAACAACTTCTAGCTGTGGCTATACGTGACGTCTTGCCTAAAAAAGTGAGAAATGCCATAACTCGCTTGTGTTTTTTCTTCAATTCTATATGTAGCAAAGTGGTTCACTTACTTGTCCATGTATTTAAAGAGATTGAAGAGTGTGGCCCCGTTTATTTGCGATGGATGTTTCCGATTGAGCGATACATGAAGATTTTTAAAGGGTATAGTAAAAACCCATTTCGTCCAGAAGCATCTATTGTTGAGAGGTATATTGCAGAAGAAGCAATCGAGTTTTGCACAGATTACATGTCACAAACACCATCTGTAGGGCTTCCGAAGTCTCGACATGATGGGAAACTTAATGGAAAGGGTACATGGGGTGTTAAAATATTAACCAAGAATCGCGATGAGGTGCTTCAAGCACATTTGTACGTTTTGAATAACACTGATGAGGTTCTTCCGTACTTGTCTGCTCACAAGAATCTTTTGAAGACAAAGAATCCCCGAATGAGCGAGAAATGGTTGTTGATTGAACATAATAAGACTTTTTTGAGGTGGTTTAAAGTACAAATCTCTGAAAGTGATAGCGCATATGAAATGTTAAAATGGCTAGCTTACGGGCCGAAGTCCGATGTTGTAACTTGGAATGGATATGATATCAATAAGTACTCATTCTATACAAAGTCACAAGATGACAAAAGTTCGGTTGAAAATAGTGGAGTTACTCTTCAAGCCGAGTCCATGCACTTTTCAAGCTCGAAAGATAAAAATCCAGTTATGGCATCGACAAGTTACTATGGAGTTATTGAAGATATATGGGAACTTGATTATGTTAAGTTTAGAGTGCCTATTTTTAAGTGTAAGTGGGTTGATAATAACACGGGTGTGGTAATCGATGAACTGGGCTTTACATTGGTAGATCTTCATAAGATAGCTTACACTGACGAGCCTTTTATCATGGCATATCAAGCTAAACAGGTGTTTTATGTCAAGGATCCATGCAATGAAATATTGTCAGTGGTCATTCTGGGTAAGTGTGGATATTAATGAAACTGAAGAGTCAAGTTTTGACATTTGTGAGTTTATTCCTTTATCAACACGGATGCCGGCTATCATTGAAGAAAATGTAGCAGGCGACATACATGCCGTTCGAGATGATCATGATGAAGGCATATGGGAAAACGTTGCTATCTAGAGTCAAGTTAGATAGTTGATGATGAAGGCACATTCGATTATGTTGAATTGTAGTATTAATGTTCAATTTTGTGACATTGTTAATGATAAAGTTGGTTTTGTTGAATTTTAGTATTAATGTTGAACGTTCTGTTATGAAGAATCAAGTTTTTATATTTTAGTAATTAAGATTATTTCATTATTTGTTATTAAAAAAATGTGTGTGTGCGTGTGTATATGCACTCTGTGTAGTGTGTATAGCAATGTTTTAAAAACGATCGGCTAAATGCAGTCGACTCGCGAGTCGTACAATAAAACTTACATGTTAATAACACAATAAAAGCTCATAAGATAACTAATGACAATCGAGAAATGGTCCAAAAAAAATTTTTATTAATAAAATAAAACTTACAAAATTGTTGTAGAAAACTGAAAATGACTCTTAAAAACTGAAATCGAACTCAGGTCCATATTATAAAAATCGAATGTGCAGTCTGCACTTCTGAAGGTTCATCCATACTGTGATCACAACCAATTTTAATGCAAAAAATAGTTTAGTGTAAGTAAGATTTAGCATTCGATTTTGAATTTACTAGATTTTTGTAGTTAGGACTTTAGTAATTTAGCTTGTTCTTTCATTTAGTTAGTAAATTTTAGACTGCAAATCGGGCTTACCATTCTGTCTTAGCATAACCTACTTGGTATTGTGTATCAATTTTGATAATATTCTGAAATGATTCTTCTAGCTTTTTATGCTACCACTGAAACATACGATAAATCTAAAAAAATTAGATTAAGTCAGTGGTCTTATTAAGTCAGTCGTATTATTTACTCACCATGAGCTTTCCCTTTGTGGTCTTATCACACAGGAAGTCCTGCTCTGGATTAAGTCAGTGGTAAAAGAGTGCGGGGAAAATGTCAGCAAAGAACACTTGAAAGATTATGTCTGGAAAACGTTGAACAGTGGCAAGGTAATGTGTTGCCTCGATAACTTGTAATTCTCAAAATATTTTTCCCGTTGCCTTCACTGTTGCCATTTTTCTTGGCATTGATAACTTGTAATACATAACAAAAGGTTGTACGGTTTTTGTTAATTTCTCGAAATATTTTGTTGATAGTCATCATTGTTACTTCAGTGCATATAGACAGACAGTGACCATTAGAGAAACTTTGTTAGGTCTTTCTTTTCCTATATTCGGTGACCTTTAACTAATCACCTTTTTTATCATCAATTTTTGATGTCCTCACCTCAAGTCTTCAAAGTCCAAGTATATATACTTTTGTTAGTTTTTCATTTCAACATTCACCTTGGTTCGATATCCTTAGTGTTCACCTTCTAATCACTTAAAAATTTGTACCGTAGGTTGTTCCCGGATTTGGGCATGGAGTTCTGCGCAAAACCGATCCAAGATACACATGCCAGAGGGAATATGCGCTGAAGCACTTGCCCAGTGATCCACTATTTAAACTGGTTACTTCCCACTGTAGCCCTGACAATGCGCCATAGCTAATCCTACACTCATCAACTCATTTGTTGGATTGTTTCAACTAAATCTTGTTCTCCCCTTTATTTGTCGGTGTTTCAAATCTTTATGAAGTAGTGCCCCCTATACTATTGGAACTTGGCAAGGTATGTGACTCTGTTTCATAACGAGAAGTTGCTCGAGGTTTTCATGGGGTTTCTAAACCTTTATTTGGCATTTGGATTTTTCGGTTACTTGAAACAATTTAGATGGTTATTGAATTGGATAGGACGTATGTAAATAAGAACGATGAATTTTATCCTTTGATGTGGAAAAGTCGAATAGTTAAATAACATCGTGAACCCGCTCGTTACTTTTACCCATAATTTTTGTTTCTAATCAATCTCTCACAGCTTAACTTTACATTCCAATAGCTTTTTTTCTGTTTTGCAAAATCACACACCTTAAGGATAACTCTCATTCCAATAAGGTCATTGTTATAGTACTCGCCCTCATCTAAAACTGGTCTATCTTGATCTGTCACCATTATCGTCGACCCAACAAGTTTTCGTGCCTGAATAAAAAACAGCTAAGCATCATACTTCTGCCTGCATATACATTCTACTCAACTAAAATTCAGATTCTCGGCAGACCTGTTCCACTGTGTTGATGTCAGTAAATTTTACAATCCAACTTTGTCCAGAGTGCCCTCGGCCCTCCACCAGATCAATTTCTTTAACTTCTCGCCTTCGACACTTGCTGCTTCAACCATCTTGTTCCTGGCTATAGAAAAAAATGAAATGAACCGCATTCAGACAAATGTGTTTTGGTCTAATATGGTAATTTTATTTTCTCCAATTTTTTTTTTCAATTTCTAGTTATTTGGCCTCATATAATTGATAAAATTGTGATTTATTTTTATTTATTGGTACCTTGGAAAATCGGAGGTCGGGAAAATCTGTGCTCGGTTTTACCCGAACCTCTCCTTGGAAGCCATGAACACCACAAATGTAACCAGTCTCCACAAAGCCTAGTGCAGATGAATTAGCCTCAAGCTGGAAGTGGAAATGCAATATGCACATAAAACGCAAAGAGAAATTTACAATGAGAATCCCATGCACAAAGATATCTCTAGGCACATGACTGCTCTATCATCTAATACAAACCAATTACTTTCGGCAAACTTCCAATAGTTAAACATAATCAGGTATAAACAAATCTTCAGATAAGCTAACCGTAGCCGCATTATATAAGAAACTCAATAATCAAACACTCCCCAAAAGCTTTCAGCCGCCAGAGGTATCCGCACATGTATCGTGCGTTCGTAAGCAACTAAAATATCATTAAGGTTTAGTCTAGTCGAATATCTTTCGGAGAGTGAGTTGTAAGGACGGTTTCTAGGGCCAATTTGAAAGGGAAAAAAAAGGCAGCTAAAATGTCGACTATATTCATTGGTTTGCTTCAAGTTTGAGGGATTTTCAGGTCTGTAAACTTTGTTATTGCTAATTATTACTTCCTCATGTCTAGCTCATTACAATATGTAGCTATTCTGGATTTTGAGCAGAAAGTACAAAACATACCAGTTGATTTCAACTTCATGTTGAGCATTGCAAATGTTCATAAACCAATCAGTTGTATTGATTTTCCGTGTTATGAGAAAAAGTACCATAATAATTTCTACTTAGCACACTTATCAAGCATTTCTACTTAGCACACTTATCAAGCAGTTATTGGTGATTAAATTTATTTGTTAATGCAGGCACATGGCGTCTCCTTCTCGTTCCCCTCACACTCCTCCCGCTCGTTCTCCTCATTCCTCCCGGTCTCCCGATGCTCATACACGTAGTACTTCTACATCGAGAAATCCCACGCGATGTAGAAGTATGTCGAAACGCCGTGTTGATGGAAAAAAATTACCTCTTCACATTGATCCAGTACGGGGAAAGATCAAATACGAACACAAATTGAAGTTAAGTACGTACTTGGGAAAACTTGCCAAGGATCATGTCTCGATACTGTACAAGAGTTGGAAGCAAGTACCTGACAAGCCGGATAAAGAAATGTTGTGGCAGGATATATTGGTACATGACTCTCTTTTTGCAACCATGCTTCAAATTGAATTAGTTAGCAGCATTCGTTTTATTAGTAGTTTTTTACATCAGACATTGTTTTTATGTGTGTGGCACCATTATTAGTTGTTTTTATTAGTTAACCCATTGTAGTTTTTTTACATCAGACATTCGTTTTATTAGTAGTTGTTTTACATCAGCATTGTTTTTTACATCATACATTGTTTTTATGCAACCATGTTTTTATGTTGTGTGTGTTTGTGTGTGTGGCTAACTCTAGTTTTAATTGTCAATATGTAGGCCAATTTTTATGCTAGCCAGATTAGCAATCTTGGTCATTTTCAAAAGACGTGTTTACAGTCCATTCGCATAAAATGGAGGCAGTTTAAGTCTGATTTGACCGGTGAGTACATATATGGTCCAAGCAAAGAAAAATCTCCTTGTGACAAGTATGGTATCTCCGAGGAGGACTGGAGAGATTTCAAAAGGATTCGTGAGGACTCCGATTGGGAGGTAAAACCGAATACAATGTTTTAAGTTTTTTTTTTTAAAGTTCAATGCTGAAAATAATGAACGCACAATCAAATAAAATAATTTCTAATTAATAACATAAAATCTGAAATAAAAAAATGTTTTAAGTTTTTTTTTTTAAAGTTCAATGCTGAAAATAATGAACGCACAATCAAATAAAATAATTTCTAATTAATAACATAAAATCTTAAATAAAAAAATGTTTTAAGTTTTTTTTTAAAGTTCAATGTGAAAATAATTAACGCACAATCAAATAAAATAATTTCTAATTAATAACATAAAATCAAATAAAAATGTTTTAAGTTTTTTTTTTAAAGTTCAATCTTGAAAATAATGAACGCACAATCAAATAAAATAATTTCTAATTAATAAAATAAAATCTTAAATAAAAAAATGTTTTAAGTTTTTTTAAAGTTCAATGCTGAAAATAATGAACGCACAATCAAATAAAATAATTTCTAATTAATAACATAAAATCTGAAATAAAAAATGTTTTAATTTTTTTTTAAAGTTCAATGCTGAAAATAATGAACGCACAATCAAATAAAACAATATCTAATTAATAACATAAAATCTGAAATTAAAAAATGTTTTAATTTTTTTTTTAAAGTTCAATGTTGAAAATAATGAACGCACAATCAAATAAAACAATTTCTAATTAATAACATAAAATCTGAAAAAATTTACAAGAATCAAATAAAACAATTTCTAATTAAGAACCTATTTCTAATTAAGAACATAAAATATGAAAAAAATATTTTGAATTTGAAAATATTTATAAAATTGTTTATGGATTATTTGATACTTGTATCAGGAACAAAGAAGTAAGAAACAAGAATTAGCCAAAATGAACATTCCGCATTATATGGCTCGAGGAGGGTACGACTTGGTGGATATACGGGAGATGGAGAGGAAGATGAAGGAGCGTCAAGAAGTATCCAAATCTGAAGAAGATATTGTTATTGATCCTCCGTCTCCACCTACGCGTCATCAAAGGTGGAAGCTTGGTCATACAAAAAGACGGGAGGGTACGTCATCCGATGCTGCACGGGAGATTGTCGAGAGGATTGTAAGTTCTTTTTAAGAATTATTTTTCTTGTAAGAAAAGAAAAAGCTCCACTTTTTTGTTGCTAAGTGTTAGCAAACATTAAAAATTTGAGGTAAATTATTTGCTTTATTAAATGTAAATAACCACTTTTCTACCCAATTATTTTTATCTACATTCCTGTATTGTTTTTTCTCCTTCATCAACTTGTATCAGTTGTTTGCAAATTTCAAAATTTTGTAATATGGTGCCAAATTAAATTTTTGTAGGATGATTTGGAGAAGCAGTATACACAAGGTACCTTCATTCCTGAGGGACGACAGGATATATTGGCGGCTGCCATTAGGAGACCCGAGCACCCTGGTCGTGTTCGTGGCATTGGTTTTGGTGTGGGTATTCGCGATTACTTTGGACAATCATGTGGATTGACGTCTTTCGTGAGTAAAGATGTGTTGGAGCAGCTAAGGAAAGAGATCACCCTTGATGTCACAAAGACTTTGAGGAAAGAGTTCGGCCAGACAATGGGTGCTAGTTCCCAGCGGCCTGTTGATATTCATACACCGGATGAGGTTACTCGTGTTAGCACGAAGGAGAGTTGTGCTGATGCTATTTCTGACCCTTCCGGAGAGAGGCCTGTGACTAGAGACACTCATCGAGTTGGATTTTATGTGGACGAGCATCCTCCCCGTCTAGTTGCTATCGGTAGGGTTATTCAGGGCGATTCGACCCTACATTGTGCTCCTTTACCAGCTCATTTGGTTAAGGTAGTGGTTGAGGAGGCCGTAGATGCAGTATTTGAAGTCCTGTGGCGACTGATGAGGTGAGAGTCGTGGGGGAAGCTTTAGGTGGATTTATTGCATGGCCACGAGATTTTATTTTCTCCGATTTTTCAAAGGTAAAAAATTTCTTTTTCTTTTTAGTAACTACCAAACATTATTGCAAAATCAATCCAATATAAATTGATTATGATTTCTAATATGGAAAAGATTAAACTCAACCAAAATACGTAGTAACATCCCAAAGGAATGGAAACATGTAGGAATAATAATAAATAAAAATAATAAGCCCTATTCTTTTTTTGTTTTATTGGCTTTATTGGAGTATATATTTAGATAGTGTATATATAAAAATATTTTAACCCCTGACATGTATTGACATGTAGAATGGGACTCTATCTTTATTTTCGTGTGATTAATCAGTTCTTTAAAAGATTTATCAGACTATGGAGTGAATGATTTGATGAATGAATATTCTTTATTCAATATAGAAGAAATTCGCACCAATTCTTCTCTTTTAATATTCAAAAAATAGATATAGGTTCGGGTCATTATTAATGAGTTTATATAGTATTCAATAGATACGTTTATCCTTCATCATTTCTGAAGTTACAATGGAAAGAAAACAAAATAAATTATTTCAAATTTACTTGTATTTTACACTATACTATATGAAATAGGATATTCAGCGACCAAAGAAGCAGGCTCGTCAGAATGACGGGTCGAGGACCAAAGATGACATCATGAGAGACTTACTTATGGCTGCGTCGAGTATGTACAATAGTCCGATATCAGTGCCGTGGGATACAACTATCTTTGGCTGTGGTGGTGATGATGTTCCATTGTACATCGCTCACACTGATATTTTAGAGATCGTTCAAGGAAAGGAGTGGCTTAGTTTATCAGTTTTACAGCTTTGGACTATGTGAGTAATTTCTTTTATGGAATCTTTCTACATTCGTAGTATGTGTGTGTGTGTGTACAGTGTGTGTGTGTGTGTGTTTGTATGTGCTGTGTGTGTGCAGTGTTTGTGTGTGCAGTGTGTGTGTGTGTGTGTATGTGCAGTGTGTGTGTTTTTACTGTGTGGCAGTGTGTGTGTGTGAAGTGTGTGTGTGTGTTTGTGTGCAGTGTGTGGAGTGTTTTTTTATATTAATATTTTGCTTAACAAATTAGGTATTTGTCTACTATGAATGTGGGCACGATGGACGAGGTTTTGTATGGATATTTTGATCCTCAATCCATACAAAATATGGGACAGAGGGGAGAGGAGATCTCGAGATATATATCGACGCGTATGCTTGAGTCGAAGAAGCAAATATACATGGGAGCTTACCATCATAAGTAAGATAAAAGATTGTAAATTTCAAAATATTTTCTTTTTAACAAAACTATTTCCTTTTTTTTACAACATACTGTAGTAATATGTTCTTTCTTTCAAATGCATTTATCTATGTAGGCATCATTGGCAACTTCTGGTCATTGTGCCAGCAAGAGGAACTATTATATGGTTTTGCTCACTACATAGTAGGCCTGACTCTCGCATTAAGGCCATACTCCAAAAGTAAGATTTTATTTATAATATATTTGCTTTAAAATTTTATATCAACGACTCAATATATTATTGTTACTTTTAAGCAGTGTCGTGACCACATTCAATGTAATACCCCGATTTTTCGGATATATTTTTCGTTTATATGTTGGATATCGTTGATGGATATTTGTGCTTGAGAACGTTCTGAACGTTTGATAATGTTATTGAATGCGTATATGTATTCATTGTGCCGTATGTTCGATTAGTATGTCGAGATATTGGTTGAGGATAGCTGAATATGGTTAGGCACAGCAACGATAGCGCACGCTATAAGTGTTTCATTAGCGCACGCTACTGAGTACAGGTAGCGCACGCTACGAAGTATTGATAGCGTACGCTAAGAGGTTCGGTTACGTACGCTAAGGAGGACCCCTAACGTGCGTAACGACTTGCTGGGTTAGTTCCGGAAGGTGTCCGACAGGTAGGCCCAGGTTGATTTTTATATTCAGTTAGCGCACGCTAACGCATGTTGGTTAGCGCACGCTAACATGAGATCGCCAATAATGGAATCTTAGCTTTCGGCGGGTGGACCCGACCATGTTCGACGCGTGTCCAGATAAGGTCAACGAGTGTTTGTCGTGTAGAGCTAGCGCACGCTAAAACCGTATGATTAGCGCACGCTAATTCCAGATCGGTCAAAGGAATCCCGGTAATCGCGGATGCTTTCGGCATGTGGGGGCACGATACTGTAGCAAGTCAACTTCAGATAGCGCACGCTAAGGTCAAGGACTTGCGTACGCTAGGCATGATGTTTTACGTACGTTAATGCATGGGCATTACGTACGTAAGCTAGTTTACGAAGCAAGACAGTAGCCTCTGGGCTGCGATAGCGCACGCTAACAAAGTCAGTTAGCGCACGCTAGTGTCAGAGCGCACGCTAAACATGAGATGTTAGCGCACGCTAATAATGAATATTATAAAAAGGGACAGAAGGGTGTTATGAAGCATTTCGTCCATTCCTTCCTTGCAACCGAGAGAGAGAGTTTTTAGAAAGAGGTTTGAGGTCTCAAACAGTGAGAGATGGTGATCTTTAACAAGATTAAGATGGAGAGCATGGATTCAAGCCTTGTTCTTCAAGTTGTTCATGATTCTTTGGATGGAGTTCTAGTGTTCTTCTTTTTGGTTCGTCTAAACCGGGTAATCTTCGTATTCCTTTGTTAATGGTTCGTTTTCTTGGATGATTACATGTGAGGAACATGTTGGATAATCATATAACGATGTTATATGGGATTTTATGGATTTTGATAAGAACTTCGAATGTTTCTTCATATTATTAAAGATGATGATTCGTTTAAACCGTTTTGAGATGGATTTCTAGATCATAATACGAGGTTGAATTCCAGATTGTGCATGTTATGATCCTTGTTACCGAGTTGGCCCGATTATTGACATGATTGTTGTTCTAGGGTGGTTAATCAATAGGTATAACCGTTGTGCTTCGTTGGAAGACCGTAGATTCGTTCCAGTCAGGGCTGAAGAGCTCGTAGACGAGGGCGATGAGTTCGGTGTTGGTTTTGTCATGTTGGTATCCAGGCAAGTGTTTACTTGTTCGGTTGTAATGTTTTGATGAGTAATTCCACTTACATTTCATAAGTATTTTATGTTGTATTGCATATTGACGAATGTTCAGTGATGTTCTAAAAGGATTAGAATGCACGGTTGATGATTGTTGAGACACTTGGACAATCTTGGGAAGATTGTAGTATTCGGATATTGTTGACGTCATTTTGGATATTCTTGGTCTGTGTATGCATTCCGGAAGGAAGTCCGGGTAGAGGTATGTTTTATGGTAATCGTACATAGAGGATATGTACGAGAAAGTATTCGGTATTGAGGTATTATGTGGTATTATCGTGATATTGGGATTTTGATGAGAATCGTTGGATTACCGGAAGTGGTAAGGTTATCGTTGAGGTTATTATTCTCATGATGCATGGCATGTGAATATTTATGTTTATGTACCTGCGGTTATTTGTCGGGCATTATTGCTGACCCCGTTGTGGGACTTGTTTTTCAGGTATTGAGAACTTTGATGGTAGCGGTCGTGAAGCGAGGATTCCGGACGATACTGGCTATGGCATATTGTTGGGGAATCGTGTATTGTGTTTGTGTATATCATTATTGATGTATATGTATCTTGAACTGTATTTTTATCCGCTGCGTGAGTTCTTTCAAATGGCTTTCGGCTTTATGCCAACTGAGTTTGATTTCGAAAACCGATTCCCTAAACCATTATTTTGGCCTTGATTGTCTTGACGGTAGTTGGTGTTTTCAAATGATTTTGGGAGTTTTGGAAAATACTACCGTTATCGGCCTTCCTATCGTTTTTTGTAAATGGATTTTAGCCTGGTGGGTTCCGGAGTGGGGCCCACGGCGTGTAATACTCCCGGTTGGTTTTGGGGGTGTTATAAATATGGTATCGGAGCCCAAGGTTTTGTGATAACCGGGCATGTGTGTTATGTGGCTCTACCGGTGTGGTAGTAGCGTGATGTTTGTGACGTTTTGGAACTGTGTGATTTTTGAGTACTGTCGTGGTGATGTGTGGGTTTGGGGATTGTTGGTGTTCCCGAGACCGACGAGGCAGGGAGTGAACGCCGGTGCCGTGGTCATGTGCAATGTGCGGCTCCAATCGGGAAGTGAACGCCGGTGCAAGGCACGTGCAATGTGCGGCTTTCGATGTGGAGTGGAACGCCGGTGATACGTGCATGTGACAAGGAGCGGCTCATGCGCTTTAGGTGAGGAGACACAGCGTCACAGATCCCACAAAACTCGACAGTGCTCTAAACTTGTTGTGGTCTTGGCGGAGACCAATCGTTTTCAAATTATGATTATTCCTGTTTTGGCATTCTTGTTGTGTCGAGATTTTTGAAATGGTGTCATATGCTAGTATCACGGGAGATCTTCGTCTTCACTGACCTGTAAGTATATTATTCGGTATTTATTTGGTTGCCTTGGTGATTTGGATTTTTCTGTTGAGATGTTTGTACAGAGATTGCAAGTTTCGAGGACGAAACTTATTTTTAAGGGGGGTAGAGTGTAATACCCCGATTTTTCGGATATATTTTTCGGATATATTTTTCGTTTATATGTTGGATATCGTTGATGGATATTTGTGCTTGAGAACGTTCTGAACGTTTGATAATGTTATTGAATGCGTATATGTATTCATTGTGCCGTATGTTCGATTAGTATGTCGAGATATTGGTTGAGGATAGCTGAATATGGTTAGGCACAGCAACGATAGCGCACGCTATAAGTGTTTCATTAGCGCACGCTACTGAGAACAGGTAGCGTACGCTACGAAGTATTGATAGCGTACGCTAAGAGGTTCGGTTACGTACGCTAAGGAGGACCCCTAACGTACGTAACGACTTGCTGGGTTAGTTCCGGAAGGTGGCCGACAGGTAGGCCCAGGTTGATTTTTATATTCAGTTAGCGCCCGCTAACGCATGTTGGTTAGCGCACGCTAACATGAGATCGCCAATAATGGAATCTTAGCTTTCGGCGGGTGGACCCGACCATGTTCGACGCGTGTCCAGATAAGGTCAACGAGTGTTTGTCGTGTAGAGCTAGCGCACGCTAAAACCGTATGATTAGCGCACGCTAATTCCAGATCGGTCAAAGGAATCCCGGTAATCGCGGATGCTTTCGGCATGTGGGGGCACGATACTGTAGCAAGTCAACTTCAGATAGCGCACGCTAAGGTCAAGGACTTGCGTACGCTAGGCATGATGTTTTACGTACGTTAATGCATGGGCATTACGTACGTAAGCTAGTTTACGAAGCAAGACAGTAGCCTCTGGGCTGCGATAGCGCACGCTAACAAAGTCAGTTAGCGCACGCTAAGGCTGTAGCGCACGCTAAACATGAGATGTTAGCGCACGCTAATAATGAATATTATAAAAAGGGACAGAAGGGTGTTATGAAGCATTTCGTCCATTCCTTCCTTGCAACCGAGAGAGAGAGTTTTTAGAAAGAGGTTTAAGGTCTCAAACAGTGAGAGATGGTGATCTTTAACAAGATTAAGATGGAGAGCATGGATTCAAGCCTTGTTCTTCAAGTTGTTCATGATTCTTTGGATGGAGTTCTAGTGTTCTTCTTTTTGGTTCGTCTAAACCGGGTAATCTTCATATTCCTTTGTTAATGGTTCGTTTTCTTGGATGATTACATGTGAGGAACATGTTGGATAATCATATAACGATGTTATATGGGATTTTATGGATTTTGATAAGAACTTCGAATGTTTCTTTATATTATTAAAGATGATGATTCGATTAAACCGTTTTGAGATGGATTTCTAGATCATAATACGAGGTTGAATTCCAGATTGTGCATGTTATGATCCTTGTTACCGAGTTGGTCCGATTATTGACATGATTGTTGTTCTAGGGTGGTTAATCAATAGGTATAACCGTTGTGCTTCGTTGGAAGACCGTAGATTCGTTCCAGTCAGGGCTGAAGAGCTCGTAGACGAGGGCGATGAGTTCGGTGTTGGTTTTGTCATGTTGGTATCCAGGCAAGTGTTTACTTGTTCGGTTGTAATGTTTTGATGAGTAATTCCACTTACATTTCATAAGTATTTTATGTTGTATTGCATATTGACGAATGTTCAGTGATGTTCTAAAAGGATTAGAATGCACGGTTGATGATTGTTGAGACACTTGGACAATCTTGGGAAGATTGTAGTATTCGGATATTGTTGACGTCATTTTGGATATTCTTGGTCTGTGTATGCATTCCGGAAGGAAGTCCGGGTAGAGGTATGTTTTATGGTAATCGTACATAGAGGATATGTACGAGAAAGTATTCGGTATTGAGGTATTATGTGGTATTATCGTGATATTGGGATTTTGATGAGAATCGTTGGATTACCGGAAGTGGTAAGGTTATCGTTGAGGTTATTATTCTCATGATGCATGGCATGTGAATATTTATGTTTATGTACCTGCGGTTATTTGTCGGGCATTATTGCTGACCCCGTTGTGGGACTTGTTTTTCAGGTATTGAGAACTTTGATGGTAGCGGTCGTGAAGCGAGGATTCCGGACGATACTGGCTATGGCATATTGTTGGGGAATCGTGTATTTTGTTTGTGTATATCATTATTGATGTATATATATCTTGAACTGTATTTTTATCCGCTGCGTGAGTTCTTTCAAATGGCTTTCGGCTTTATGCCAACTGAGTTTGATTTCGAAAACCGATTCCCTAAACCATTATTTTGGCCTTGATTGTCTTGACGGTAGTTGGTGTTCTCAAATGATTTTGGGAGTTTCGGAAAATACTACCGTTATCGGCCTTCCTATCGTTTTTTGTAAATGGATTTTAGCCTGGTGGGTTCCGGAGCGGGGCCCACGGCGTGTAATACTCCCGGTTGGTTTTGGGGGTGTTACATTCAAGACCATGGATGGTATGCATACAAGTAAATCAAAGCAGGCGGTTAGTTGGATATATCCCAAGGTAATACATTTAATTACATGAGTGTAAATATGTGTGTTTGTGTGTATGAATATTTGAGTGTGTACGACAATATTGTTTTTGGAAACACGAATTATTTTGGGATAGACGTGGTTAACGTCGTAAGGATCTTCTCCCTTTGGGATAGATGTTAACTTTCGTCTTACGGATCTTCTCCCAACATATCGTGTATGAAGTGTCCGTTTATTTGTGTTGTTTTTTTTTTCTATGCAGTGTGTGTGTGTGTGTGCAGTGACAGTGTGTCTGTGCTGTGTGTGTGTTTGTGTTTGTGTGTGTTTGTGTGTGGGAGCTTCTCATAGTGGTCGAGTATAATTGATGAGAAGTGTTCTGTATGCGATTCAGAATTATTGGAGTCAAGTATTCTGTTTTCCAAAGAAGATCATCAAGATTATTGAAAGCATTTGTAGGAAATTCCTCTGGACTGGAGAAATATAGAGTCTTGGAATCAAGTGTGTGTTCTGAAACTGTTATGGGCTTTGCTCTAAAGAAGACAAATTATGGATCAGGTGGATCCATGCCTATTACATCAAAGGAGAGAATGTTCTTACTATGGAAACACCACTGCAAGCATCATACTTGGTGAAAAAAAATTTAAAGGCGCGCAAACTGGTACATGAAAATGATGAATGGGGATATTACCTGATGCGGGCTGGGAAGTTCAGAATGTCAGATGTTTATAAGATTGTGAAACCTGCTGGAGCTAAAAAAGAATGGAAGGAACTAGTTACGAACTCTATGGCTACACCCACTATGTTGTGGCAATTGTACCGAGGCCTAGTTCTTTTCTTTGTTGACTGTGAGAAGCTCCCACTATGTTGTGTATCTCTGGTAATGCTTAACTGTTGTCTTTTTCTGTGCTCTCCAACTCTGTGCTTTTGATGTTGAGTACAGTAATCTGTCCTACCAGTATTTTGCTTGCCTAATGTTAACATGTTTATAGAAAAAGGGGCATATAAAAATGAAGACAGTGTAACACCCCCAAAACCATCCGGGATATTACCCGCGCCGGAACCCACCAGGCTAAAAACCGTTTACAAAACCAATTCAAAAATGCCAAAAGGATGATGACGGTAATATTTTGCAAATACTCAAATATTTTCAAAAACATAATTTTGAAATACCGTCATAAAATACCATTTGAAAATACAAGGCGAAGTGCCAAATCTCGATAATTCAAAATGTACGTTAAGACGCCGCTTAAACGTACCGATAAAATAGTTTAGGAAAAGGTTTAACGGAATAACCCAAGTTCGCAAAGTTCTAAAAAGCCCTTTTAAAATACACACACGCAGCGGATAAAGATACCGAAAAGCCATTTTGAAATATACACACGCAGCGGATAAATGCAGTTCAAAATACACATTTGCAGCGGAAATAAATGACCGGAATAGAATACTTAATTCTCCGAAAACAAGCCACAGCCAGTATCACATCGGGAAGCTCATCCCTTCACGACCGCTACTAGCTCGATCTCCGAGTACCTAAAAATAAAGCCCACGACGGGGTCAGCCACAATACTCAACAATGATATCGATCACATCAACATAAATAATTACATACCAATGTAATAATACTGTAAGAATACTACCAACGTAATCTTACCGTTATAACCTTACCAATCCATAATAATCCAATCCTTACCATAATCCACATTTCGCATCCTCGAATGACGAAATGAACTTAACAACAATTATCTGTATTGAATTTCAAAAATACAAACAATCCTCAAAACATCATCATAACTCATAATCATGAAATAATTCATCCGTGCCAAATCCTGTCCATCGGATTACACAATCAAAACTCAACCTGGATAAACCAACAGTACACAACATATCTGTAGATCAACTACCATATGATAATGATAACAAATCCCGAACATCGACGTACATCAATGCTTATACGATCAATAACCAGATCAACCAAAACATCACTGAGAATATCATCGACATGATAACTCCAATACGACCAATAAAGGATCACGATAATTGAGAATACCATCAACAAGGTAAATCTCGAACGCAATCAATGAAGAATCAACAATAACCGAGAATACCATCAACAAGGTAAACTCCAACACGATCAACAAAGGATCAACAATAACCGAGAATACCATCAACAAGGTAAACTCCAAATAATCAACAATAATGGATCTCAAGAAATAACTCCGACTGTCGAACATACCCCTCGGGCGTATGAACAACCAGTCACAAACCGTCGAACATACCCAACCATAAATGGAGGATGAACGACCAAACAATATGGCTCAAAGATGGACGTCATAGTACGCCCGATCCGGAAATGTGTCCGTGCACAAGCCACCCCGGGTATTGATCACATACACGTGTGGTCTTGTACCTAATTAGCCTCACAAACTACGTCTCGTGTGCACGGTTCAATGTGGAAATATCAACACATAACCATCATGTGCCCGGCTAAAAATCCTACACAATAACCAATCGGCACGCAGATATGACTCCAGATATGTCACGATGCAACATGACAACGAAACTCAAAGAAACACATATCCAATAAGGATCAAAAGACTCACCGAAGTGAACAACAACAGACCGACAATGAAAAGTCGACATGACTAATCAATATCCAAAACATCAATCCTGGGATCATCATCCCCAAATGAATGACCAACACGATCTACGATCTCAATACAACAGTCCTGGGATCAACATCCCTCAACGAATAACCGATACGAAACTCATTACACGAAACCTCAACATATACAACAACTCAACATACTAATTATCCACATGACTGAACAAATACTTAGATTACCTCAAAGCCGAGGACCATATCCATCAACATCCCCCAATGAGACGATCAACATAACCATTAATACCAACAATAGTCCTGGGATCAACATCCCTTAACGAACAACCAGTACGAATCTCAATATAGGAAGCCTCAACATACAACATATACAACAACTCAACATAACAATTATCTCAATCTGAACAATACATAAATTACCTCAAAGCCGAAGACAACATCCTTTCCACGAACAACATCCCTGAACGAATATACAGTTATACAAATAACCTCAAATAAGGTACCATCCCTGAACGAATATACAGTTATACAAATAACCTCAAATAAGGTACCATCCATTCAATACCAATAAATCTTTATCCCGATACTTATGTCATCACGATAACTATCCTCGATATCCGATATTCTATATCCTTGACCAAAGATAACTCATGTCTTCCCTGAACACAATTAAATCATATACCTTATGATTTAATACAACCAGAGCACGATATACAAACCATTATCCCGACAACTTACATTTCTAACAACATTGCTATATGAATTAGAAATGAAATGAAAACGAAACCATTCATCAAATATTATAAACTGAACAAGTATAAACTTGCCTCGATACCGATACCAGAAGCCGTTACCAAAATCCATTGCCTTAGTATACGAGCTCCCCAGCCCCGACCAAAATCAATCTACGAACTCTTTAGCCTCAACCGCAACTCAACGGTCATAATCCACGATCAAAACATATCAACCTATTGCAATAACTGATTAACACACATTCGATAAAAACAAATAACCGACATACTCAACCAAAAAACTCAACGGTTCAACGAAACCTCGATCATATACATAAAACCAAATAATCCAACTCAACAAATACGAACTCATAACCACAATACAAGCCGTAACTCGATGATCACAAATATCAATCAATAACCAATCAACAAACACAACGGTTCTACAATATCCCGATTAAACACATATCCAAACAAGCCGAACCAATCAAACACGAACTCAAAACCACAACACGATTCCACAATCCGAAAGATCATATCAATAATCAATTTAAACCAACAAGGGTCCAACATTACCGATTCCAAATTCAATCTTAAATACGGTTACAAGTTTCCTCCTTGTAAATTCATAATATAAACCAATTACCGGTTATCATCATCAATCCGAACGATCCGATTAATTCATCATCATAAATAACCATATTCCAAAGGTTTCAAATAATTTCATTATCCGAATTGAATACTTATTCAATAAGTATGAATTTCCAAATTCAAACATGAATAATAATTCTCATCAAACTCGAAATCATATTCGTATTCCTATACGAATATTGTACCAAATACATAACTTAGTTCTAAATGTGAATATTCCATATTCATATCCAAAACACCAACACTTTAAAACGTATTCATCAAATCAATGATCAATTCATCTCGACATTAAGGATTTTATAACATATTCGATTCCAACTTCAACTCCAAATACGGAGACAAAACTCCTTCTTGATCATACTTGTAAATTCGTAGAAAACAATTTACCGATTATTATCGTGAATAATCACATTCCAAAATTATCCGAAATCCTTCCAAAATCATAACATGTAACTCAAGAGTTCTTTAAGAACACGAATTATCCAAATTCACGTTCATAATCCATAAAACAACATAACCCGATGTTTTCGAACATCTAAACAACCCTTAATCATAATTCAAGGTGTATATAATCATGTCCTTCAACATATACTTCTCATAACATCATGAATCGCAACAAACCACCAAGAACATCGAGAATACTACGATTCCATAATCATAACAACATAATCGAATCATTTGATCACCAATTCATTATCTTCCTTTAACAAAATTCCCATAATTACCAAGAATCATCACAACAATATCATTTCAACCATTATTCATACGAAAACATGTAGAATTGTCCAAGTTCTACTCATTGAGACATTTCATCAAACACTGTGAAGGCATAGTCCAATTCAATCGATTATTCAAAGAAATACTCGAATTCTTTCCACAAAACTTCAAGAATAATGAATGATTAAGAGTTTACAATCAAGTTCAATCAACAATCTGAATCAAAACGAAGCAAATTGGCCAAAACACCAAGAAATCTCAAGAACATCCAAAAACCAAAAGTTTAGGTGTTCTTACCTTCGATCCGGGTGGAAGATGATGTTAATCCATGATTTCAACTTCCAAAACATGTTGTTATAAGTTGCTCATACTCAAATCCATCAATTCTTGCCGAAGGAATCGCGAAGAAATGATGAAAAACGAAAAAATGAGTAGGTGACTCGGTCCAGGCCTTATATAGGCCGAGACCTGTCGGCACGTTACGTACGTAACCGGCGGGTCCTTACGTACATAGCCGGCCGCGGCTGACCCTACTGCCCAATTCCGTCGGAACCCTTACGTACGTAACCGGCAGCTGACTTACGTACGTAATTGGCCCTTACGGCCGTAACCGGCCACTGCCTTACGTACGTAATCGGCCAGTCCTAGCCATCCCTGCGAGTCACTGCCGACCGTGATTGGCCACCCCCACGAGTCACTGTCGACCATGCCCGGCCATTCCAACGAGTCACGACCGGCCATGCTCGGCCATCCAGGTCATCTCGGCCACGACTCGGCCAGCCGCCCCGTAACGTACGTAACACTTATTCCGCGTCGCACGTAATACGACGTTGACTTGCTACAAGATTATACTCAGACACGTCGTAATACACCCTGTATAACGTACGTAACTCCATCCGTTGACTCACCTGTCCACATCTGCGCCGAAAGCTGCCGACCACGGGCCCCACTGTCCGATTCCTCTTGTTACGTACGTTATGTACACTATATAACGTACGTAAGCTAACACATCTTACGTACGTAAGCTCCAAGGCTTAACGTACGTAATGGCTTTTATACTTAGCCAAAAATCCAACTGTTCCTGTCCGACATCTCGACGTACGAAATACAAACATACGGCATACTGAATACACATACTGAATCCAAAAATATTCTCATACGGTGTACCTGATATCCGAATCAGTTCAACCTCATACAACATATCCTGAATATATTTGTCAATCCAAAAACGATAATCACACTAGTATAACTGTCTCGGTTCTCAATTTATTTTATCCATACTGTATAGATACCAAACTATACAGTATATCTCAGATAAAATAACGCGAAAAATTTATACTGAAAATCCGGGTATTACATACTACCCCCCTTAAAATAAGTTTCGTCCTCGAAACTTGCAACCAGTCACCAACAACAGATAAATCCAAAATTTCCAACTCATGACAAAAACAATCAAGCGTCGCCACAAGCGAATAACCAAACCAATATACTTACAGGTGCGTGAAGCCGATGATCTCCCGTGATACTAGCACATGACTCCGACATGAAGTCTCAAAACAATACCAACACACGCCAATATCACACATAGCAGTTTGAAAAGAATCTCAAAAATTTTGGAAACTCCAAAAATCGGTTTGACTCAAAAGTCAGAAAACTCATTTTCAAAAATCACGCTACTCCCGTACCGGTAAAGCCACATAACACACACGCCTGGGTTTCACAAGACCCAAAGCTCCGATACCATCTTCTGTAACACCCCCAAAACCATCCGGGATATTACAGCGCCGTGGGTCCCGCGCCGGAACCCACCAGGCTAAAAACCGTTTACAAAACCAATTCAAAAATGCCAAAAGGATGATGACGGTAATATTTTGAAAATACTCAAATATTTTCAAAAACATAATTTTGAAATACCGTCATAAAATACCATTTGAAAATTCAAGGCGAAGTGCCAAATCTCGATAATTCAAAATGTACGTTAAGACGCCGCTTAAACGTACCGATAAAATGGTTTAGGAAAAGGTTTAACGGAATAACCCAAGTTCGCAAAGTTCCAAAAAGCCCTTTTAAAATACACACACGCAGCGGATAAAGATACCGAAAAGCCATTTTGAAATATACACACGCAGCGGATAAATGCAGTTCAAAATACACATTTGCAGCGGAAATAAATGACCGGAATAGAATACTCAATTCTCCGAAAACAAGCCACAGCCAGTATCACATCGGGAAGCTCATCCCTTCACGACCGCTACTAGCTCGATCTCCGAGTACCTAAAAATAAAGCCCACGACGGGGTCAGCCACAATACTCAACAATGATATCGATCACATCAACATAAATAATTACATACCAATGTAATAATACTGTAAGAATACTACCAACGTAATCTTACCGTTATAACCTTACCAATCCATAATAATCCAATCCTTACCATAATCCACATTTCGCATCCTCGAATGACGAAATGAACTTAACAACAATTATCTGTATTGAATTTCAAAAATACAAACAATCCTCAAAACATCATCATAACTCATAATCATGAAATAATTCATCCGTGCCAAATCCTGTCCATCGGATTACACAATCAAAACTCAACCTGGATAAACCAACAGTACACAACATATCTGTAGACCAACTACCATATGATAATGATAACAAATCCCGAACATCGACGTACAGTATGAATGCTTATACGATCAATAACCAGATCAACCAAAACATCACTGAGAATATCATCGACATGATAACTCCAATACGACCAATAAAGGATCACGATAATTGAGAATACCATCAACAAGGTAAATCTCGAACGTAATCAATGAAGGATCAACAATAACCGAGAATACCATCAACAAGGTAAACTCCAACACGATCAACAAAGGATCAACAATAACCGAGAATACCATCAACAAGGTAAACTCCAAATAATCAACAATAATGGATCTCAAGAAATAACTCCGACTGTCGAACATACCCCTCGGGCGTATGAACAACCAGTCACAAACCGTCGAACATACCCAACCATAAATGGAGGATGAACGACCAAACAATATGGCTCAAAGATGGACGTCATAGTACGCCCGATCCGGAAATGTGTCCGTGCACAAGCCACCCCGGGTATTGATCACATACACGTGTGGTCTTGTACCTAATTAGCCTCACGAACTACATCTCGTGTGCACGGTTCAATGTGGAAATATCAACACATAACCATCATGTGCCCGGCTAAAAATCCTACACAATAACCAATCGGCACGCAGATATGACTCCAGATATGTCACGATGCAACATGACAACGAAACTCAAAGAAACACATATCCAATAAGGATCAAAAGACTCACCGAAGTGAACAACAACAGACCGACAATGAAAAGTCGACATGACTAATCAATATCCAAAACATCAATCCTGGGATCATCATCCCCAAATGAATGACCAACACGATCTACGATCTCAATACAACAGTCCTGGGATCAACATCCCTCAATGAATAACCGATACGAAACTCATTACACGAAACCTCAACATATACAACAACTCAACATACTAATTATCCACATGACTGAACAAATACTTAGATTACCTCAAAGCCGAGGACCATATCCATCAACATCCCCCAATGAGACGATCAACATAACCATTAATACCAACAATAGTCCTGGGATCAACATCCCTCAACGAACAACCAGTACGAATCTCAATATAGGAAGCCTCAACATACAACATATACAACAACTCAACATAACAATTATCTCAATCTGAACAATACATAAATTACCTCAAAGCCGAAGACAACATCCTTTCCACGAACAACATCCCTGAACGAATATACAGTTATACAAATAACCTCAAATAAGGTACCATCCATTCAATACCAATAAATCTTTATCCCGATACTTATGTCATCACGATAACTATCCTAGATATCCGATATTCTATATCCTTGACCAAAGATAACTCACGTCTTCCCTGAACACAATTAAATCATATACCTTATGATTTAATACAACCAGAGCACGATATACAAACCATTATCCCGACAACTTACATTTCTAACAACATTGATATACGAATTATAAATGAAATGAAAACGAAACCATTCATCAAATATTATAAACTGAACAAGTATAAACTTGCCTCGATACCAATACCACGAAGCCGTTACCAAAATCCATTGCCTTAGTATACGAGCTCCCCAGCCCCGACCAAAATCAATCTACGAACTCTTTAGCCTCAACCGCAACTCAACGGTCATAATCCATGATCAAAACATATCAACCTATTGCAATAACTGATTAACACACATTCGATAAAAATCAATAACCGACATACTCAACCAACAAACTCAACGGTTCAACGAAACCTCGATCATATACATAAAACCAAATAATCCAACTCAACAAATACGAACTCATAACCACAATACAAGCCGTAACTCGATGATCACAAATATCAATCAATAACCAATCAACAAACACAACGGTTCTACAATATCCCGATTAAACACATATCCAAACAAGCCGAACCAATCAAACACGAACTCAAAACCACAACACGATTCCACAATCCAAAAGATCATATCAATAATCAATTTAAACCAACAAGGGTCCAACATTACCGATTCCAAATTCAATCTTAAATATGGTTACAAGTTTCCTCCTTGTAAATTCATTATATAAACCAATTACCAGTTATCATCATCAATCCGGACGATCCGATTAATTCAACATCATAAATAACCATATTCCAAAGGTTTCAAATAATTTCATTATCCGAATTGAACACTTATTCAATAAGTATGAATTTCCAAATTCAAACATAAATAATAATTCTCATCAAACTCGAAATCATATTCGTAGTCCTATACGAATATTGTACCAAATACATAACTTAGTTCTAAATGTGAATATTCCATATTCATATCCAAAACACCAACACTTTAAAACGTATTCATCAAATCAATGATCAATACATCTCGACATTAAGGATTTTATAACATATTCGATTCCAACTTCAACTCCAAATACGAAGACAAAACTCCTTCTTGTTCATACTTGTAAATTTGTAGAAAACAATTTACCGATTATTATCGTGAATAATCACATTCCAAAATTATCCGAAATCCTTCCAAAATCATAACATGTAACTCAAGAGTTCTTTAAGAACACGAATTATCCAAATTCACTTTCATAATCCATAAAACAACATAACCCGATGTTTTCTAACATCTAAACAACCCTTAATCATAATTCAAGGTGTATATAATCATGTCCTTCAACATATACTTCTCATAACATCATGAATCGCAACAAACCACCAAGAACATCGAGAATACTACGATTCCATAATCATAACAACATAATCGAATCAGTTGATCACCAATTCATTATCTTCCTTTAACAAAATTCCCATAATTACCAAGAATCATCACAACAATATCATTTCAACCATTATTCATACGAAAACGTGTAGAATTGTCCAAGTTCTACTCATTGTGACATTTCATCGAACACTGTGAAGGCATAGTCCAATTCAATTGATTATTCAAAGAAATACTCGAATTCTTTCCACAAAACTTCAAGAATAATGAATGATTACGAGTTTACAATCAAGTTCAATCAACAATCTGAATCAAAACGAAGCAAATCGGCCAAAACACCAAGAAATCTCAAGAACATCCAAAAACCAAAAGTTTAGGTGTTCTTACCTTCGATCCGGGTGGAAGATGATGTTAATACATGATTACAACTTCCAAAACATGTTGTTATAAGTTGCTCATACTCAAATCCATCAATTCTTGCCGAAGGAATCGCGAAGAAGCTAAGAAAAACAAAAAAATGAGTAGGTGACTCGGTCGAGGCCTTATATAGGCCGAGACCTGCCGGCACGTTATGTACGTAACCGGCGGGTCCTTACGTACGTAGCCGGCCGCGGCCGACCCTACTGCCCAATTCTGTCGGAACCCTTACGTAATCGCTTGGTGGCTTACGTGCGTAATCGCCCTTACGGCCAGAATCGCCACCGCCTTACGTGCGTAATCGGCCATCCTAGCCATCCCTGCGAGTCACCGCCGACCGTGATCGGCCACCCCCACGAGTCATCAATCGACCATGCCCGGCCATTCCAACGAGTCACGACCGCCATGCTCGGCCATCCAGTCATCTCGGCCACGACTCGGCCAGCCGCCCGTAACGCACGTAACACTTATTCCGTTGCGTCGTAATACGACGTTGACTTGCTACATATTATACTCGTATTACGTCGTAATACACCCTGTATAACGTACGTAACTCCATCCGTTGACTCACCTGTCCACATCTGCGCCGAAAGCTGCCGACCACGGGCCCCACTGTTCGATTCCGCTTGTTACGTACGTTATGTACACTATATAACGTACGTAAGCTAACACATTTTACGTACGTAAGCTCCAAGGCTTAACGTACGTAATGGCTTTTATACTTAGCCAAAAATCCAACTGTTCCTGTCTGACGTCTCGACGTACGAAATACAAACATACGGCATACTGAATACACATACTGAATCCAAAAATATTCTCATACGGTGTACCTGATATCCGAATCAGTTCAACCTCATACAACATATCCTGAATATATCTGTCAATCCAAAAACGATAATCACACTAGTATAACTGTCTCGGTTCTCAATTTATTTTATCCATACTGTATAGATACCAAACTATACAGTATATCTCAGATAAAATAACGCGAAAAATTTATACTGAAAATCCGGGTATTACAGCCAGCAGATGATCGGACGTAGATCTCACCATTTTTCTGCTGCCCTCTGTGCGTATCTTTTGTTTTTCCACTTTTTGGTGTTATCATTTATGTACAAAAACACATAACAGCGTGAAACATGCTACAAGATCAGATTTTGAACTTTGTAGCATCATAGCGTATGCGATTCAGGTAAACTTCATGCTGCTATATTATCTTAATTTGTGTCTAATTTTAACATGATGAACATTCCAATCTCTTGAAGTAGAATGTTGATTACTTGCGTTTTAACATCATTTGTCTACTGTGTGTGAAGTTTGTGTGTGCTGTGTTTTTTTTTGTGCATTGTGTGTTTGTGTCAGTGTGTGTTTTTTAACTGTGTATGTTGTGTACGTATTGATTTTATTTACTGAAAGCGACTCATATAATTGTGTCTTATTTTGTTTTAGTGTAATAAACAAAATGGAGGTTGGGAGTGTGGTTATTATGTTATGCACTGGATGTCGACTATCGCCCGAGGGCGTATTTGGATGGTTGAATGGAGGTAGTATATTTTTTACTTGAAGTGGTGATAAAACTGTTTACTCTTTTATATTTAAAGTTTGTTTATTATACGTTTATATGTGCAGATGTTTGATGATGTTGGAGCACTGTCTGAAGATGTTTTTGATAAAATTCGAGTTGATTGGGGACTTTATTTCTTGGAGGTGCGAAATCGTCTCGCGACATGATTTTGGTGTTTTTGTGTGAATTATTTGTATGAATTGTACGAATTATTTTGGATGAATTGAGATTTTTGTATTATATTTTTCAATGTATTGGTGGTTCAATGAATTTGGTGTTGGTTAGTACATTGGATATTTATATGAATTATTTTGGATGAATTGGGATTTTTGTATGATCTTTTTCAATGTATTGGTGGTTCAATGAATTTGGTGTTGGTTAGTTCTTTTCGGTGTGTTTGGATTCGATGAATTGGTGGTTTATTGATTAGTTTGATCCGATTCAGGTACTGGATTGTGAAAAATAGGGGGAAAACTGGATAAAATGATTAATATTTCAACAGCGGTTCCTCCGAAACCGCTGTTAAATGGCACATTTAACAGCAGTTTCCAGAAACCGCCGTAACATATTTGGCAAATTCAACGGCGGTTCTATAACCGCTGTTAAGGATCCGATTTAACAGCGGTTACCTTTAACCGCTGTTAAATGGCACATTTAACAGCGGTTTCCAGAAACCGCCGTAACATATGTAACAGCGGTTAATATGAACCGCCGTTATTTGGCAAATTCAATGGCGGTTTTAAAAACCGTCGTTGATATTAACAGCGGTACATATAACGGCGGTTCCGGAACCGCCGTTAATTGGGCATTTTAACCGCTGTTAAAAGCCAGTTTTGTAGTAGTGTAAATATCCTAATCACTTGAAGTCAAACAGCCCGAAGCTGTATCAATGAGGGCCGAAGCCACGGCAAGAAGCCGTATCACAATAAGGGCCGAAGCCGCGGCACGAAGCCGTATCACAATAAGGGCCGAAGCCACAGCACGAAGCCGTATCATAATAAGCGCCGAAGCCACGGCACGAAGCCGTATCACAATAAGGGCCGAAGCCACGGCACGAAGCCATATTACAATGAAACCATCTAATAGCCGTGACCTACTGAACTGTAGGTGTTGGGAACCAACTGCGAAGGTTCAAGCCCCAAATCTTATTCAAAATAAAATCTAGCCGAGACTAGCCTCCATAATGCAATTAATCACCACCGTCAACGATCCTAAGATTACCGAATTCACAAGAATGATAGTGTGCTGCCTTGAGTCGGCCAACACGATGACAGTAACTCACGGATGGGCACCGTCCTTGACAGTCCCAATTCAATACCTCGATTGCCTTAGAATGACGAACCGATAACAATGATACAACAAATGATTGTACACCTCGATTGCCTTAGAATGGCCAATCGATAACAATGATACAATGAATGATTGAGCACTTCGATTGCCTTAGAATGGCCAATCGATAACAATGATACAATGAATGATTGAGCACTTCGATTGCCTTAGAACGGCTAATCGATAACAATGATACAATGAATGATTGAACACCTCGATCGCCTTAGAACGGCCAATCGATAACAATGATACAAGGAATGCCTCGGCACCTTTAATCGGTTACCGACGACGAAGATGAGAACGAATACGCCAATGCCTTCAATCGGACAATACAACATGAATGACAGGACGCCAACATTAATAACAATGATTACAACAATGTCTTAGATCGACATCATTATTAACAACAACAATCGATACATCGATACCGCGAACCGGCTATCGACAATAACATTAACAACAAGTATCCCAATGCCTTGAACCGGCCATTAATGAACAATAATAAACATTTGGCATAATTGCCGAAGAGTATCGTATCGAATGATCCCCTAATATCAATGAACTCATGAATAGACCAAGTCTCGGAATGATACAACACATTCATACACATATATGATAACATTAATCTCATTGACTAGTACAAGTATAAAACTTGCCTCAAACCGAAGGCGAGAAAGTCCTTCCACGATCAACGTCCTCAATAGAAATACCGGTCGCTCGAACAACCTTGAATAACACAAATACCAACGATTCGCTTAATATACGAATCAAGCATGATCACAACCAACTCAAAAGTCGATACAACAATACCCAAACTCATTGAGGCAATTCAACAAACACGTTGTAGACAACCTCCAATTGTTTACAACCAATCTCAATTATATCGATACCAAACCTCCAATGAATGATTCAATCCAACAAAACATCTTATATACAATCAATATTCTCATAGGAATACACAATTCGAGATTACGACAACATCAAATCGAAACCCCCAATTCCAAAGTCAACATTCGAAATGTTCTTGAATAATCCCAATTAATCCGATGATAATCCATAACAATTCATAATCACAAGTATATCACTTCATATATCATGATTATAACATCCAAAATATCATATCCCAACTCAAAATCGATATCCAAGATGTTGAAGAATTTACCTTTGAAGATCCAAACACTTCGATCCAGTGATTTCGTGTTTAAACGACTATCCAAGCTTCCCAATCCAAGATGTATGCTTAGAACACTACTACACAAGTGTTGTGATGAAGAAAATATCTCCCAAGAACTCCTCTCTCGGAACTCAAGTGAAGGAAAGAGAAAATGAGCACAAAAACCCGACCAGGTACTTAAGTACCGCCGAATGTTACGGCCGTAACTCGGCCTACATACGGCCGTAAATCTCCAAGTCAATGGCCTTACCGCCGTGACCAGCCATATCGTACGGGCGTAACCCGATTTCGCCGAAAGTCTGCCGACATACATACGGCCGTAACCGCACATGCCTTACGGGCGTAACTCGGCTCATACGGCCGTACTCGGCTAATTCTTACGGGCGTATGAAACCTACGTCGAAACTGACCGGACACACTCCTCAATCGTACGGCCGTAACCGGCCAAGCCTTACGGCCGTACCTGCCTCAACTTACGGCCATATGCCGCAACCCTTACGGCCTTAAGTCCTCTTCGTCCGACATGACCTGAAAACAACGAACGTATGTTACGGCCGTAATGCAAGCATGTTACGGCCGTAACTCGCCGTTGGACGTCAACAAAATGATAACTCCATCTACTCGACACAAATCGATGAATGATCCGACATACCATACTTGTATGAATATAATTAAGTCCAATCATACGCAATAATGATACGCCCAACACAAGGCTACCAATCACGATGATGATGAAAATATTCTCGTCTCGATCCCAAACAGTGATGAATGACGAATAACAACTGTTACATGATTCTAAAGTACGCTGAACGGTGAACACAATTGAATGCATATGAATGGTGAATGATTATTACTGAGTGAAAAATTTCTGAGTGACAATTACTGAATGATAATCAATGAATTCACAACCGGGTATTACATACTTCCCCCCTTAAAAAGAGTTCCGTCCCCAAAACTAAGGGTACACAGCTCGAGATATGAACTATAGGATCTGAAAACAACATATCCAGGAATACTCCTCAACGCGAAACACTTCGTCGGAGACCAGCCAGAAATTCGTACCAACCGCATGATTTGAAACACCGGCGTACACACCCTGAGGGATCCGCTCATTGTACATGTCTACAATCCATCGGTGTACACTTCCCTGTCCTCATCGGCGTCAGGCGCCCATGCCAGCACTGACTCGCACCTCAAAATAAAAGCAACAACGCACATATATTCTTCGGAACCATATCAATCATACGCCAAAGTTCTCATGACTTGACGTCTCGAATCACGATGAACAATTACTCAGATTATCATGAAATCTTGGGTACAACGCCAAAGGAAAGAAATCCCAACAAATGACCCAAATCTCAAAATCCTCAATTACCATAGTTACAAGATAAATCAACAACAGATGGTTCACAACCACAATACTAACAATGCAGATTAAGTTAAACAGTAATCCGGAACACAAGGCTTCATCTCAAATGTACCCAACATCGATATCCTCCAGATCATCGATCCCCTCGATCTCATCGATTCAAGGAAGACCCAAATCTGAACTCATCGCTTAATATGATCCCGGAAGGTCACAAGAACGAGAGTGACTATGGTGAATGATAAATGACTAGAAATCCGACAAGGATCAAGAATGACTCACCGAGGTGAATTAATAACGCAATGAGTGATAACTCAAATGAAGTGATTAGAACCGTTGTTCCTCGTGAATTGAATGATCAGTTTGATAATTACAAGTCTCAAAATGATAGATGTATGATCAATGAATTAATGAATGAATGAACGCCAATGAAATGAATGATTATCCTATTAACGAGCAAGAATTAACTTGTCCAAAACCGGTGATGAATATCCTTACCTCTGGCTCTCGAAGCCCGATAGGACCCCTTAGATGATGCACGGGCTGGAATAACAAAATCTCTCAAGGTTTACGAGCTCACTCGAGATCTAATGGCACTAGAACTCCTGCAGTATTTTTGCCGGTGTCCCTGCCTCCCACACAGAAAACAAACAATAGCTGACACCGTACACCGAGTACTAACATGCCATGCTGAATCACAGTTAAAGCATACAACAGTCGAACTCTTCGTCTGAGAGGAAGATGCTTTCTCAGCATGAAGATGGCTAGAAAACGACCTCTTGGATGTCAGAGCCCGATGTCCCTCAGAATGAACTGACATCCTCGTCCTCCCACCAGAAGAAACTGAAGGGTACTTCTAAGTAAGCTCCTTGATCAAAAGCTCTGCCCCAAGAGCCTTCTCGATGAACTCACTAAGTGAATTACAATTGTGATTGAACAACTGCATCCTCAACTACGGATTTAGCCTCTTGCTAAAATACTTGATCTTATCCATCTCAGTATGGATAACAGACGAAGCAAACTGAAGTAGTCCCTGAAACTTCTCAGCAATGACAATAACACCCTCGTCCTCAACGGGTTCAGGGTTTAAAACCTTTGATAACTTGGCTTCACGAAGTGGAACCGGATAATACCTCTCTAACATGAGAGTCTTGAACTCACTCCAAACCCAATCACGATCGGTGGGTTTCATAGAAAGCCACCAAGAATAAGCACCTTTACTCAAGTAGTAAGCCGCTACTGCAACCTTACTCTCTTCCAGACACTGAACCATCTCGAAGAGTTTATCAAAATTCTCAAGCCAATGAACAATATCAGCTGGTTCCGACGAACCCTCAAAGGTAGGCGGCCTCTGATGAGAGATATCGCCAACAATCTGATTCACTCCTCCAGTATGTCCATGAAATGGCACCTGGAATCCCTGCTATGGTGGACCACAAACCATCGAGGTCTGTATGGTCTCCATCAGACGCGTCATCTGAGTCATCTGGGCCATCATGCCCTGCATGCATATGAATGGGTCCACCCGAACACCTTCCGATTGAGCTGCTTCTCGGGTACGACTCCCTGACAGTGAATGACTATCTGACAGTGAATGAGTAGCATCGCTAACTGTTAAACCAATGTTATACCTCACGTTCACGTGAGTATTCACACGAGATCCCGGGTTTCGGCCCGCACCACGGCCTCTTTCCCTGCGTCCTCTGACAGCTCTATCCATACTGAAGCAGAAAGGTCACATGATAATTATAGATCCCGCATGAAGATCGCATTATGGTTACGTTACGGAATGATAATAATGAGCATACACGCTTATCACAATGAATGCATTAATAATGCAATAAAATGATCGTCGACATTACGCCGGAATATGATAAGATCGCATGAAAGATCAAGTGAGGTAACATGATTATATGATGAAATTCCTAAAATGATTATCTTGAACAAGTTAACAAGATTGATAATTCGATCCACAAGATCAACAACTAAGTAATGAGATTGACTGAGTGATTAATGAATTAACATGATCGACAAGATCAAAAATGATGATTGAGGATAGTTAACTGATGAATGAGTTGATCCTTAATGATTACACAGGCCACATGTGCTCCAAAACAATTATTCACGAATCAATCGTAACACTAATATCACATATAGGTTTCAACAAGGCATGTATCATTATTGACATGATGAATGTATGAACATAAAGAGAATCGAGTCCTTACACAGGTCATACGAAGCTTCGAGGTCTCGCGATACTAGTCTTCACTGACGATGACTCGATGAATGAATGACTCGTGCAGTCGTACAAATATCACGACTCACAAAACCCGACTGTCCAGATTGTCATAAACTGACAGTCCCACTACTACCGCGCCGGTAGAGCCACATAACTCACATATCAGGGTATCTCACAACCCAACTCTCTGATACCATCTTCTGTAACACTCCCAAATCCCATTGGGTTATTACAGTGCCGTGGACCCCACACCCGGATATCCACCAGGCGAAACAAGACTAAAATACATTAAATTAACCAACAAGGAAAATCACAGTCCCTACTATGATATCCGACACAATATTCCGATAATGAATTTCAACGACAACGATGGACCTACATGGCCAAAATGAAAATACAACAACACCCACGATCATCTGCTCGGGTAATACATAATGACAATGACTGACAACCTGGAGAACACTCCAACTGACTTACCAACATGAACAACTCAGACTAGTATCGCTCGAATGCCTCGTCGCCAACGTCATGCCCTATGTCTCAACTCTCTCCTCGCAAGTTCTTAAAACATGAAAACATGTTCTGCCCCCACGGGGTCAGTCATCCAGATAATGAACATCAAATACATGTATAACATGATATGCATCCAAAGGCAGAATGAAACGGTACAATGATAATAATAATACGAGATGCTCACAAATCAAGGTGAGAACCGAGCATTCGTGAAACACTATGCCCACGGCATACTATTAATACCTATTCAACAGGTTAGAACATAAATGCCCAACGGCGAATTATAAGTATAGAACACCACAATGAATTACACGAACATGAACCAAACCAGAACTGAATTAAATATGAATCACAATGCCCGAAGGCTCCAACAAAAATACCAAGACATCACAAAGGCCTGAAAGCCTATCAGCTGAAGCTGTTAAATATCCTAATCACTTGAAGTCAAACATCCCGAAGCTGTATCAATGAGGGCTGAAGCCACGGCACGAAGCCGTATCACAATAAGGGCCGAAGCCACGGCACGAAGCCGTATCACAATAAGGGCCGAAGCCGTATCACAATAAGCGCCGAAGCCACGGCACGAAGCCGTATCACAATAAGGGCCGACGCCACGGCACGAAGCCGTATTACAATGAAACCATCTAATGGTCGTGACCTACTGAACTGTAGGTGTTGGGAACCAACGCGAAGGTTCAAGCCCCCAAACTTATTCAAAATGAAATCTAGCCGAGACTAGCGTCCATAATGCAATTAATCACCACCGGCAACGATCATAAGATTACCGAATTCACAAGATTGATAGTGTGCTGCCTTGAGTCGGCCAACACGACGACAGTAACTCACGGATGGGCACCATCCTCGACAGTCCCAATTCAATACCTCGATTGCCTTAGAATGACGAACAGATAACAATGATACAACGAATGATTGCACACCTCGATTGCCTTAGAACGGCCAATCGATAACAATGATACAATGAATGATTGAGCACTTCGATTGCCTTAGAACGGACAATCGATAACAATGATACAATGAATGATTGAGCACTTCGATTGCCTTAGAACGGCCAATCGATAACAATGATACAATGAATGATTGAACACCTCGATCGCCTTAGAACGGCCAATCAATAACAATGATACAAGGAATGCCTCGGCACCTTTAATCGATTACCGACGACGAAGATGAGAACAAATACGCCAATGCCTTCAATCGGACAATACAACATGAATGACAGGACGCCAACATTAATAACAATGATTACAACAATGTCTTAGATCGACATCATTATTAACAACAACAATCGATACATCGATACCGCGAACCGGCTATCGACAATAACATTAACAACGAGTATCCCAATGCCTTGAACCGGCCATTAATGAACAATAATAAACATTTGGATAATTGCCGAAGAGTATCGTATCGAACGATCCCCTAATATCAATGAACTCATGAAGAGACCAAGTCTCGGAATGATACAACACATTCATACACATATATGATAACATTAATCTCATTGACTAGTACAAGTATAAAACTTGCCTCAAACCGAAGGCGAGAAAGTCCTTCCACGATCAACGTCCTTAATGGAAATACTGGCCGCTCGAACAACCTTGAATAACACAAATACCAACGATTTACTTAATATACGAATCAAGCATGATCACAACCAACTCAAAAGTCGATACAACAATACCCAAACTCATTGAGGCAATTCAACAAACACGTTGTAGACAACCTCCAATTGTTTACAACCAATCTCAATTATATCGATACCAAACCTCCAATGAATGATTCAATCCAACAAAACATCTTATATACAATCAATATTCTCATAGGAATACACAATTCGAGATTATGACAACATCAAATCGAAACCCCCAATTCCAAAGTCAACATTCGAAATGTTCTTGAATAATCCCAATTAATCCGATGATAATCCATAAAAATTCATAATCACAAGTATATCACTTCATATATAATGATTATAACATCCAAAACATCATATCCCAACTCAAAATCGATATCCAAGATGTTGAAAAATTTACCTTTGAAGATCCAAACACTTCGATCCGGTGATTTCGTGTTTAAACGACTATCCAAGCTTCCTAATCCAAGATGTATGCTTAGAACACTACTACACAAGTGTTGTGATGAAGAAAATCTCTCCCAAGAACTCCTCTCTCGGAACTCAAGTGAAGGAAGGAGAAAATGAGCACAAAAACCCGACCAGGTACTTAAGTACCACCGAATGTTACGGCCGTAACTCGGCCTACATACGGCCGTAACTCTCCAAGTCAACGGCCTTACGGCCGTGACCAGCCATATCGTACGGGCGTAATCCGATTTCGTCGAAAGTCTGCCGACAGACATACGGCCGTAACCGCACATGCCTTACGGGAGTAACTCAGCTCATACGGCCGTACTCGGCCAATTCTTACGGGCGTATGAAACCTACGTTGAAACTGACCGGACACACTGCTCGATCGTACGACCATAACTAGCCAAGCCTTACGGCCGTACCTGCCTCAACTTACGGCCGTATGCCGCAACCCTTACGGCCTTAAGTCCTCTTCGTCCGACATGACCTGAAAACAACGAACATATGTTACGGCTGTAATGCAAGCATGTTAGGGCCATAACTCGCTATTGGACGTCAACAAAATGACTACTCTGTCTACTCGACACAAAACACTGAATGATCCGACATACCATACTTGTATGAATATAATTAAGTCCAATCATACGCAATAATGATACTCCCAACACAAGGCTACCAATCACGATGATGATGATGAAAATATTCTCGTCTCGATCCCAAACAGTGATGAATGACGAATAACAACTGATACACGATTCTAAAGTACGCCGAAAGGTGAACACAATTGAATGAATATGAATGGTGAATGGTTATTACTGAGTGAAAAATTTTTGAGTGACAATTACTAAATGATAATCAATGAACTCACAACTGGGTATTACAGCTATGTCATAACATACGGTAGCAGATGAGCTTAACGTATGTTATGGACTGAGGATAGCGTACGCTATGGACGAAGCATAGCATACGTAACAGGCAGTCAGGTAGATAAGGTTAGTCGGCACATGGGCCATCTTGGGACGGGGACAAGGATAAGATTCCCGCATGATCCGGACAGCTTTTTGAAAAAGCAAGTCAACGAGGTTTAACATATGCTAAAGGACTAAGATAGCTTACGCTAAACAGAGCTTATTACGTACGTAAAATATAATGGTTAACGTACGTTAAGAAGGTCAGAAATGAGGCAATAGCTACTGTCGGACGTTAACGCACGCTAAAGATTTCAGATAGCGTACGTTAAGGCAATAACGTACGTAATGCTGTGAGGTTAACAAACGTAAAGGTCTGAGTTTTATAAATATGACAGCACCCCATTTCATTTCAACTCATTTCTTTTCATTCCTTATCCGATTTCTGAGAGTCCAGAGAGCTTTCTCCCCCACACATAATCCTTATATAGCCTCTCTACCTGGTTTAGAAGATAATAGACATCTAGGATTGGTGTTCAAGCCTACGGTGTCGAGTTCTACCGATCGTTTTCATCGTTATTCTTCGTGAAAGGTATGTTGATACTAAACACAACCTTGAATTCGGTTTCTTGAGTATGTTACTGTGATTTTTACATTTCAAGAATGTCGTAGTAATCAAATCTTATCTTGGGTTGGTTATACTTGGATTGTTCTTCGTTGTTAAGAGAATTGTGATTGAACCTTGGCATGTTGAACCCTAAGACGTAGTTTCTGAGATTGTGGTATGTTTTGGTCAAGTTGTATACCAATGTCATGTTAATATGATCACCTAGAATCGAAGTGTTCAAGAAGATAAATTCTAGGAGTTTTCACCAAGATTATTTCGTATTTCGTAAGAGGTGTTTGAATTGATAAACTTCGTTATATTCTTGGTTAGAATGGAATGATTATGTTGAGGATAATCGAATTGAACCTAGAACATAGTTGTTTCATCTCCCTTCGAGAATTTGTTAGTATTCGTATGATCATACCTTTGATACGAATTGTATGAATGGCCGAACCATGAGTAAAGATTGAAGTATAGAATTAAAATGGTTTGATGAATATCTTTGAAATCGTAGACACCGGCATTTTACCCCAATGTGTTTGTAAGTATAACGTACGTTAAGTGTCATGCATTACGTACGTTATAGCATCAGGTGAGACGTAGTCGTCTGATCAGAGAACTTTGTCAAAAACAAGCGTAGCATACGTTAGGCATAGGAGCTTGCGTACGTTAAGACACAGACTTAACATATGTTATGTTGAGCATATAACGTCCGTTATGAAGAGAATCGGACAGTATCCGTAGTATCGGCAACTTTCGGTCATAGTTTAGGATGTTAGATGTTCGTACGTTAGTTATATGACGTAAGATGAACTCTATATTATTTCTTTTGTTTAAGGTCCGAGCTTTGCAAAGTGATTGATCGAAGGGGCGACCTTCGAGTGTATTGACATCTGTCGAAGTATTATCCTTGTCGTCAATTTAAGGCAAGTACCTTAATTATATTTATTCGTATTGATGTCGGTTATATTGTTGTTGTATTGTGCATATGTGTTGTGATTGTTTGTCCACCATGCGTTGGTCCGACGGGATCATCATGGGAATCTATAGCTGTGTGCGCTGGATCGTTGGACAGGTATTTCCACCATGCGTTGGTCCGACGGGATCATCATGGGAATCTATAGCTGTGTGCGCTGGATCGTTGGAATACCATGAGTATGTTGATATTGATATGATATGTTGCACATTGTTACTGTTTCTCGTTGGAGAAACTTGTCGTGATTATTGTGATATTATTGACGTTATTATTCAGGGATTGTTGAATAAATCATTGTTGTATAATTATTGTACTTGTACTAGCATCGTTGTGCTAACCCCTTCGGAGGTAAACATTTGTTTTATGTTTAGGATCTAGGAGAGCGGGAAAACAACCACTAGAGTTGCATGACGACGAGGGTGCAAAGTGATGTTACGGCCGGATTATTTTGTCGTATGTTTGTGTTGTTTTTAATAAAGTACTCGAGTACGTTGTCATTTGTGATGTTGGATTTGGTCATGTATTAATGTTCAACGTTTGACGTTTGTCTTTCAGTACTGTTTTCAGACTCGTGTTGTATTTATTTCTGCCGTCGTTGTTTGTTAGTATTTATTATTGTCTTTTCATTTCCTCAGCCTTGTAAATTCTTACGTAAAGGATTTACGGTGCTGTAATATTCCTGAATATATCGGGGGTGTTACAGTATATACAGGACCCTCACAGAGAGATTGTTAGTAGAATTGAAGCTGTGAGGTTAGTCTTTATGTTGTCCAGTAAAATTTTTAAGTTGTGAGCTTTTGTATATTATTATGAGCTCATTCAAAAATAAGACTAACCTTAAATTGCATATAGAAGATTCGCAATAGTTTTAGTACTAACTTCATAGGTTTGCATTTTAGGGACAATTGTTTTTCTCATGTTGATCCAAAAATTTATCTTGTAACTTTATCATCCCGTATATTTTAAAAATTCACTTTAGACCTTAAACTTTATATTCTTGATACTTTTTTACTTGTTAGTCCGGATTTTTATTAACGAAGAATCTTCACCGATCATCCAAAGTGTTTCTTCAATGCCGTAAAAAATCCGTGTGTTGTTTCGAAATTTCAGTCAAGTTAGTTTTGAAGTTGTATTTTTTTCACCAATTGACATAATATATTGATAAAAAAATATTAACATATTCTTTTCATTTCTTTAGTCTTTTCACTTTCTATTTAGTCCCTACATTTTGACATTTACTTCTGGACATGTAAGTTTTAATATTTCTTAGTAAAACTTATTGTCTTATATCCTCTCTGTAATATAAACTGGAACACCCCATAATTGATAAATCATGTTGAATTCAAAATTTATCTTATAACTTTATTGTCCCAGTTATATTTGGAAAAATAACTTTAGACCTTAAATTTTATACTATTGAGATTTTTTTACCTGTTATCGACATTTGTGTTAACAGAAAGTCTTTTTTGATCATCCGGTAATATTTTTTAGAGCCTGCAAAAAAATCATTTTCGTTTCAAAGTTTAAACAGTTAGTTTCAAAGTTGTATTGTTCACACCATATTTTTTCCAATATACATATTTGACATAATATTATTCATAAACAATAATTTAAACCTTATTGTTCAGTTTCTTTAGTATCTACACTTTCTGATTAGTCCATACACTGACATGTTAGTTTTAATGTTTCTTAGTAAAACTAAATGTCTTTTATCCTCTCTCTGTAATCTTTCAGATTATTTCTTTTTAGTTTTTTCTTAAGGTTAGTAGAATATTTGAATATCTCTTTTACTGCATCACAGGTTCACGGAAGTAAAAGAGTTGCACTCCGAGATTGTGTCTGATCTGAGGGATATGCTCGACAAACATAATGTGTTTGCGAAGTCATTTAGAATGGCTAGAGATAGGTTAAAGGAAAATGACTGTGTTGATATCAAAATGAGACTTATTGGAAGGAGAAGGGTGGATGGGAGGCAGTATAACCTCCCACAACAGGACGAGGTTGCGGCCCTTATCAAGGGTAATATAATCCAGGATAGACTGGAACGTGATGTTATTGTTGAAACGAAGGGTGTTTGTCTTAAGCGCATGAATCATTTGAATGCATCTTTTCTTGGTTTACAATATCCTTTGTTGTTTCCATTTGGACAAGATAGATATAGGGAAGACGTACCACTTACGCGTGTCTCTACATCATCTTCGATTAAGAAAATAAAGAATGCTAGTATAAGATAATTCTTTGCTTATAGGATACAAGAAAGAGCAAGAGAGTCGTCGTATTCTGCAATATAGACATTTATTTCAACAATTTTTAGTCGATGGTTATACCATGATTGAGGCAGCTTGGATGACTTATATAAGGACGCATCAACAAGAGTTAAGATATGAGTTGTATTGCGGATTCCGGGATGCACATGGTCGTGGAGAGACAGATCCGACGAAGCTGGAAAAATTAATAGTGTTGCCCGAAACATTTACTGGTGGTGCATGTAACATGATGCAAAACTATCAAGATGCGATGGCTATTTGTAGATGGGCTGGATACCCTGGGTTGTTTATGACTTCACCTGCAATCCTAAGTGGCCCGAGATAACCCGCTTCTACCAGCATAGAGGTTTACAACCTGTCGATCGGCCAGATATCATTTGTAGAGTCTTTAAGATGAAGCTGGATATGCTCATCAATAACATCAAGAAAAACGAATCTTTGGAGAAACAAAAGCAGGTACCTTTCGTAATGAGTTCAAGAATTTTTAACATTTTAAGGCCATCTAATAACTTTCATGCATAATTAATATAATTTAGAGGACAAATTTCGATCACATAAAATCTGGACGAGTACTCGCTTATATTTGTAATTTCAAGTTGCAAAATTTTTTACCCATGTCATATATCACACAAAGTTCAGGAAACTTACCGAAGTATAGTTTATAAAGGTCAATGAAAACTATATATTCATAATAGTACACCCTAAGTTACGAATTTAGAATTTATCCCTGACCAATTTGAAAATTCTAATAAATAATGGGGTCAAATTATATTTAATATAGATATGAACACAAGTTCTTGATAAGGTAGAACACAAGTTCATATGCTGATAATTCTTTTAGTAATGTTTATTCTTGATGATAAATATTCCTAATGGTTATGTGTTTTTCATTGACAAATTATTATAAATTGTTCAATAACATATTGGTCGTCTTCATTTAATCTTTTGTTGCAGTTATATATACCATTGAGTTTTAAAAAAGAGGGTTGCCCCACGCACATATTTTGTTATTCATGGCCCAAAAGAAAAAGAACCTGAATGCTGAAAAAATTGATCAAATAATTTTTGCTGAAATTCCAGACGAGAATACTGATCTTGCATATTATAATGTTGTTAGTGATCTCATGATTCATGGTCCTTGTGGTGCTGCAAACAAGAATTCACCTTGTATGGACAAAGAAAGGTGTACAAAACTTTTTCCATAGAAGTTTGTGGAGAACACCTATATAGATAAATCAGGTTATGCTGTGTATAGACGGAGAAACAATGGGAGGATAGTTGAAAAAAGTGGAGTACTCCTTGATAGTAGATATGTAATACCAAATAATCATTTTTTACTTATGAAATACGGGGCACACATCAATGTTGAATGGTATAATCAGCATAGATCTATCAAGTATTTATTCAAATACATAAATAAAGGGAATGATAGAATCACCGTTGCTTTTTCTAAAAGTGCTGATACTAATCCAAATGTTGTCGTTGATGAAATTAATCGGTATTATGATTGTCGTTATGTGTCTGCTTGTGAAGCTGTTTGAAGGATGTTAGGTTTTAAAATACATTATAGAGATGTCTCTGTTGAACGTTTGAGCTTCCATCTTCCCGGTCAACAGGTTGTCGTATACCACGAATCTGATGAAGTTGGCCAGGTCGTCGAGCGGTGCACCGTGAAATGTAGCAAGTTTGTTGCATGGTTTAAGGTATCCTGAAGCTAGAGAATTGACCTATGCACAGTTTCCCAGTTATTTCATGTGGCGTCAAAAAACACGTGAATAGGTTCCAAGGCATCAACGCAAGTGTGTTGGTCGACTGTACTTTGTTCGACCAGGAACAGGAGAGAGAGTCTATCTACGACTACTTTTAAATCATGTTCCTGGCCCAAGGTGTTTCGAGGATATAAGAACATTTGATGGTGTTGTATATGACACTTTTAGAGATGTATGCTATGCGCGAGGATTACTGGACGATGACAAGGAGTATGTGGATGGTATTGTTGAAGCCAGTCATTGGGCATCTGAACATTCACTACGTAATTTATTCATGATTTTACTTGTGTCTGATTATTTGGACACACCTGAGACTTTGTGGCAAAAATGTTGGGAGTATCTATCTATTGATATTGAAAACAACTATAGGAGGAACCTAAACAATCCAGGTACTTACTATTCTACACAATTAATTTATTAAACATGTGTCTTTCGTATATCGTGTACACATCTTCATGAATCATTATAGATTATTCTATAAATATGTTTAATATTATAATTGGATATAGTTATTTTTTTAAATTGTGTAACCAACAATCCGCAAATCCAGAAATTATGACACTTAGTGCGAAACGACAAGAAGAACTCAAGAAGTGTTACTGTTTAAGTTTGAAACAGTTTTCTGAAACTAGTCCTGGAAGATTTTCAAAAATATCAGCTTAGTCCATAAAATTTTCTATTTTCATGAACCATTATAGTTGTGGGGTGTATCATAGTTGGTTCTTTTTCCTGGTGTTTTATACCTTATACATTCAATAGTTTATTCTTTTTCCCTATTAGATGGTGCTTATAAATCAACATGATTCAGATGTAGCATTCTTATTAACTGTATAATAGTGTTGGCAAATGTTGTTTGGCAAAAATAGTCATAAGTATTTTAATCAATAAATTGGATTGACGTGACAATTATTTGGCGAAGTCATGAATAATTGTAAAGATCCTTTTCAAATATTTTCAAAAGGTTTCAGAAACAGCACTTTTTGATTTATTTGAAATTTCAGTTTAGTCCTTACATTTTTTAGTTTTCTGATTTATGACAGTTTGTTGGAATTTCAGCTTAGTCTTTTTCTAATTTTCTAATGCATCTTTTTGATTTAAGATGCATTCTAATTTTATTCCGACTTGATATTTTTCATTTTGCACATCTGTAAGATATATCTCTTTAATTATTTATTTTATTTTATGAATTCATGCATTAGTTCTTTGAATGCTAATAAGTTCATTTGGATGATTTCAAATTCAATTATAGATATTCAACCAATGGAAGAACAGGTCAAGAACTATGCTTTGGTAGAAATTGAAAAAATACTCAGACAAAGGGGAAAGAGTCTACGTGATTATGATTCCATGTCATATCCTGATATTACTTATTTTGCATCTCCAGATAATTTGTTGATAAGTGATGAATTAAACTACGATACAGTTGCTTTAACTGAGGAACATGACAAGCGGGTGTCAAATTTGATAGATGAGCAACGTGGCATGTGTTGTTACCCAAAATATTATTCGGAAGGGTTTGCTGGAATGGATGAGTAGCTAACAAAATGCGAGAGCACGTCCGAGGGAATGTAAATAACACAACATTTGTCGGGGTTGTTAGTCCCGGGCTTGAATGCTCTCGCGAGATATTATTAATACGAATACTTGGGAGTATAAATATTAACGTTAGAGTACAATTACAATGAGTGTAAAGACCCTAGTTATCTAGCTCTTGAGTGCTGATGATTGCCGGAAGAACCAGAATTGATGCTCTGTGAGTTCTTGTAACAACAATGGAGTGTTGTGTTTTTAGCTGTAGGATTCAACAGTTTCTGAACCTTTGTATGAAAACAACTATTTTTGAACCGAACCCCCTTCCAGTTGCTGGAGGTTCCCTATTTATAGGAGTGGAGGTCGCTGGGCGATCCCCTCTACTGTATTGTAATAATCGGGCGATCGTCTTTATCACATGGGTTGGTCTCCTTAAAGTCTGCATCAGCTGTTGGCAGTCGGATGTGCGAACCAATGAGAAGACAACACGCGTCCTATGTCGCTGTCTTGGGAGGTCCCACCTAGGACCTTTCGGCGGGTCTGTCGGTAGGAGGGACTGTCCTTGTCGTTGACAGCTGTTGATGGGCTGGAGTCAAAGATCCTTATTCTGCGGCGCCATTCGCGGATCTGCATGTGGGTCTTCACTCCGAGATCCGGTCTTCATATATATGACGGATGATGGCCTTACACGTGGCATAGGACGGTCGTCCTTGGTCGGGTACCAGAGTCGATCGCTAGGTGCCAAGAGGCGATCGCCCTGGACGTCGATCGCTCGGTACCTGATCTCGGTCTGGACTCTTCGCTTGGCATGTCTGCCTTGGATTATTTGATGCTGGCTTGGTCGTTCGGCCCTTATGCCGATCGCCATCTTGGCGTATAAATCGCCGCACAACAATTGCCCCCCAGCTCGCTCTGATGTTGAAGACGTGGGGTGAGGTGGTTCTACTGGCGATCGCTTGACTTAGACGAGCGACTCAGTATTTTATGGAATAGACGATCATCACTCGAACGGACTGATTTTGAATTTGGACGACTTATTCGATCGCTGAAATGAGCGGGGAATGACAGCGGTCTTGAAACGTCCTGGGGCACGTGTCGCGTTTCTGTTGGGGGAGTCCGTCGGTTTGTCAGACTCTGTCCTTTGGCGTGCCCTCGAAACGACGCGCACGCGGGATTCGAGGGCGGCATTAAATACTGACTTCCCCGACCTTTGGAGCTCGACTAACTTTTTAATGAAGCCGATGCGGCCAAGGCCGAGCGGATTCGTTCACTGAAACAAGAGGAGATGGATGCGACGGCGCACTGGGAGCGGAACAGCGCGTTCGGAAAAGCCTTCACAGATTTTGCCGATCTCATGGAGAGATTGGCCGGCCCACTCCCCAAATTTAAATTTACTGAATACTCGATCGTCTATCCTTATGAACCCGTAAGGCGGACGTTGTTCTGGGCTGCTCGCCGCTCTCCGTGGACCCTTGGCCAGATCGGGAGCTCGGCGACCAGAAAGGATCTGGACCGTTGGAGGGCGAGGTTCCATGTTCCTTCTGATGTTTGCCTCCATGTGCCCGCCGAGAATGAGCGAGCCGATCAACCCTCCCGAGGGCATGATCACAGTCAACGAGGCGATAATGGAGGCTGGACTGCGATTCCCGTTGCCATTTGCTGTCTCCTACCTGCTGACCGCCTGGAACGTGGCGCCGCTTCAATTGACGCCGAACGCCTGGCTGCAGATCGTCAGCACCCTTACTTTGTTTGGTGGCCATCGGCTGTATCGTCTTCCCTCGCCGTTAGAGATGAACCATCTCTTCAAATTAACGGCTCAAAAAAGCTCTGTTGGCGCCTACCATATCTAAGGTCGCTCAGGCCGGGTGATTCTTGGGGTCCCGAACAAAGTAAGGGGCGATCCGTCGAAGTGGTTCTGGGTCAGTGGCGCGTGGAAGTCGGCAGCGAGCGACAACCCAACCGACGAGTTGGATATTCCCACCGGCTTTCGGGAGAGGAGTCCGAGTAAGGATTTAGACTCTCCCTTTGTTCGGATATATTCTGAACTGATTTGATTTTGGCCTTTTTTTCGCAGGTGTCATTGTTTCGGCAGCAGGAGACCTCGCTTTTGATTTCGCGATCGTCTGGGAGAAGATACCGAGTCTTCTTGACGACCATATAGACACACGCCGAAATAAACAACGAAGCCTGTTGGTTGGCTGCTCGACTATTTCGCTACCCTCGCCATCTAAAGGTTCCAGGTACGAACTCTCGCGATCTTCTTTGACATGTCGATCGTCTTGATTGAGGAAGGTTACTAACTTTGTCGATTGTTTTCTTTTGCAGAAATTCGCTTCCCTTGTTTCCCAGAGCCCCCTGCTGCGATTGCCATGTCTAATCCGGGGGTCATGAACCGCCTTCGTCAAAGGAAAAAGGTGAGCCGAGCTCCTGCTGCTCTGCTGCGACCGACCCCAAAGGCAAGACCTCTCCAGGAGCCTGTCTTCGAAGAGCATGAGCCTCGGGAGGAGGAGCAACTTCGGCTCATCCACAAGAAACGGAGGACTGTGGAGCCCTCGGCCCATGCCACTGCTGACGAGCCGCCGATCTCCGTGCCTCCACTTTCCGCGGTTCCTCTGGTGGAGGGGTCCACGCCTTCTTCGGCTTTCCTTCAGGCCATGGCGACCGCTGAGGCCGAGACTCCACGTGGCAGGCCGTTCTTCGGCCGTGACCCAGAGAAGGTCGAATGGTGCGCCCGGTCGCTTTGCTGAGTTATGTCACTTGTGTAGGAAACATACTAACTCTTTTGCTCTTTGTGTAGGATCCACCACTCCGACCCGAACTGCTCGCCGATGGTGTTGGACTTCCTGACGAGCAAAGCTCCTCGCGAGGTCAGCGATATCCCTTCTTACGTTGCTCGGGCTACTGCCTCCCTGCCTAAGGCCTGGACGACCGATCTGGATGCGATCGCGCACCGGTGATCTGCTGACGCGATGCAGGCTACTTTCGCGCTGGCCCTTCAGAAGGCGATGATGGCTGCTCAGGCTGTGAGGGACTTTGAGGGGCGTCCGTCCACCGCCCGTCTCCATGCAGACCTCGAAGCCACACGGAAACAAAACATTGAGTTTCCCGACAGGCTCGCAGCCATGGAGAAGAGCTCTGTGGAGGCGGCTAAGCAGGCGAGGCAGGATCTTGACCGGGCGTGGGCGGCGACTGACCGGATGCGGGACCAGATGACGGAAGCCCGCAGGTCGCACGCGGTCGCGCAGAAGGAGGCCGACCACCTGAAGGTGACCGTCGCCCGACTGACCAGCGAGCTGGCGTCCTTGAAGGAAGAGGTGGCCGCCAAAACTGCCGAGCTCGAGGGCATGAGCCAAACGGTTGCGGAGCTGAAGGGAAAGCTAAAGGCGACTGAGGCCGATCCCTTCCTTAACATGGAGTACGTCAGCGAATTCGCCTACTATATGGCTTATGCTTACGCGATCCGCGCCGCTAAGAAGGGAGGGCTCGAGGTCGGCCCTTTGGCTGAAAATTTCAAAGCCTATGCGCTTGAGCACCCTCTGCAGCCAGACTTCACCGTACCGATCCTCGACCTTTCTATGGATTATGGGATCGATTTGAGTTGGTACCTGTTGCTGGACAACCTTGTTCATTCGGGTGCCCCGGAGGATGGGGGTCCAGAGCCTGCTGCTGGCGATGGAGCGAGCGTCGATCCCTGAGCTTTTCTCGCTTTTTACTTATAATTTTATAGCTTTCGTTGTATTTTGCCTTTGGGCGACCGTGCTTGTATTTGTATTCCAAGTGAAATGAAATAAATATTTGCTTCTCTGATCTTTTGCTTATATGATTTTATACAAGTATTTGAGGAACGATCGTCGTGCGTACATCTCCAAGTGAATTGATAAACTCATACTGGTAACTTTAGAACAAAGTCGATCGTTGCACATATATCTGAACAATGCCGATCATCGTACGTGTATTTGAGTAAAGACGATCGTGGTATAAATAGCTCCGCTCTTTCCCCTTGTTTTTGTTTACTTAGTGAAAGTAATAGAACAAAAATAAATCGTTTAACGAGCGGTCTTCAATTTTGCAGATTCCTCGAGGAAGGCCAACCATCCCGGCCTAGAGGAACCGTGCACGATCGTGGAGTTCGATGGAACCGACCTCCGCGACCATGTCTTGTGCGCGAGCGACATTCTGTCTGATGGCCAACTTCTCGCGACTCACTTAATTGTGAGGGTCCTCTGTAGGCTACGCCCGCCTCGTATTTAAACGAAGGGCGAGCGATCTCAGCCTGGAAGAGTCCTTGCATGGGGCGTGTTAGTTGTATTTTTATGCGCTTAATCATCATTATTTTATACCAATTTTTAGTTTAAATCGGCGTAAATGAGCTTTTAATGCATTATCTTTATATGTTTTGAAGGAAATTGGAGTTCGGAACCTTAAACGACGAAAAACGGGCCAAAACGACAATTTTTGGTCAGGGGCCGTGGCACACCAAGGCCAGGCCGCGGCACACGCACGGCATAGCAGGCGCGGTACTCACTGTACCGGGGCCGCGGCACACTTAAGCTGAGCCGCGGCCCGTGTGAAAAATACCGCCCAGGCATATGGCGCTGAACACTTAGGGCCGCGGCACACTAATGCCGAGCCGCGGCCCGCGGGGCGGGATTTCTGAGTCAGCCGCGTTTTTGGAGCCTGTTTTTGACCTAAATTCCCGGACGCGTTTTGGAGACTAATGAAGGTTATAAATAGGCATTGAAGGTCTGAAGATATGGGCATCGAAGAGAAGGAGAAAACACCGATCGAGCAGAGAGCAGAAGCTAGAGAACGGAGGAATTCAAGTTCTTCAACTGTGTTTGATTTCTATTATGCTTTCTTTAATTCTTTATGTATTATTTTCTAGCATGTCGGGCTAGAATCCTATTCTAGGATTGTGATGAAACCGAAGTTTTGACGAATCAACTTTTGATTTTGCATTATTAATATAAATATCCCTTTTTTATTGAGTTTTCCCTAATTGTTTTTAATGCGTTCAATTATGTGGCCTATGATTGAATTGTTTTGATTATGCAACTCGAATCGGGAGAGGAGAGTTAGTAGGAAATTGGTGAGAAACGTTTTATCTTGTGAGATAGGAATATACTCATAGAAATTACGTGGCCTGTCTGAAGATTTTGTACTTTTTGCCTATTGTCGAATTAATTCACCTAGGAATAGAGTGTTTTATTCGCCTTAGAAAATTCTACTGACCTCGGGAGAGGCATTAGAGTATCTTAGCAAATCTTCGCCTTCAATAAATTGGGAAATCACTTAATTCATATAAATCAAGAGTAATTCGGATAAATCGAGGCGAATTCTCAATCCTAGATTATTCTCCTGTTTGATCTTCTTTCTTCTAATAATCGATTTTATTAATTGTTCTTAGTTTATCATTATATTAATTTTCTTTAATATTCCTTGCACCACCATATTCGATCGTTCAGATAAAATTAGAATACACATAAATTGGTAGTTAGTAAGTCAGTCCTCTTAGGAATGCTATCTTACTTATTACTTTATTACTTGCTTACGACAACGTGCACTTGCGTTCAACGAAAAACGTAACATGTTTTTGGCGTCGTTGCCGGGGATTGATTGTTTTACTAATATCGATTTCAGTATTTCTAGTTTTAATTTGAACACTATTTTATTTTTGTGTAATTTTTTATTATGTGTTTTCCTTTCAGGAGTTTCGTTTAGTGCATGAGAAAATTCGGTAACGAAGGTCTATTACCTTTGGATACTGAACTCGAGCGCACTCTGTGGAAAAACAAGAAGGAAAAGCGTGAGCTGTCAACAAAAGATACCATGGCCGATAACACAGAAAATCACGGAGTAGACAATCCTATGCAGCAAGCTCAACTGGCATTGGCACTCCGAGATTATGCATTGCCTCAAATCAACGCGAATTTTTTGGGGATTCGGCGCCCAACTGTCCAAGCAAACAATTTCGAGATAAAGCCGGCCATAATCCAGATGGTACAAGCAAGCCAATTCTGCGCATTCGCGAATGACGACCCCAATGCTCATATTGCGTCCTTTCTCGAGATATGTGATACGTTCAAGAACAATGGAGTTTTTGATGACGCCATTCGTCTACGGCTTTTCCCATTTTCTTTGAGGGATAAAGCCAAGTTTTGGTTGAATTCACTTCCGACGGGCTCTATCACGACTTGGGCGGAGTTAGCACAAGCCTTTTTGGCTAAGTTCTTTCCACCGGCAAAGACAGTGAGACTTCGGAACAAAATAACGACGTTCGGGCAATTTGAGATGGAATCGCTTCATGAAGCTTGGGAGCGATACAAGGATTTACTAAGGAGATGCCCACACCATGGCCTACCGGATTGGCTACAAATTCAGACCTTCTATAACGGACTAAGTGCATCTACACGCACTCTTGTTGATGCAGCCGTTGGAGGAGCTTTAATGGGCAAGACGATGGCAGAAGCTCATTCTTTATTGGAAGCGAGGGCTACAAATGCTTATCAGTGTCCTTCCGAACGTGTGAACCCAAAGCGAGTTATGGGAGTTTCCGACAACGATCCGATCTCTACACTATCACCCAAGTTGCAGCGCTGACTCAACAATTGCAAGTTTTTTCACATGCTCCTTCTACTGTTACCACAGACTCATGTAATTGGTGTAATGGGTCTCATCCTAGCGCGGAGTGCCAAGTCGGAAATCCTTTCGAGCAACCTCCGATGGAACAAGCTCAGTTTGTGGGGAACGGAAATCGGCAGAACAACCCATATTCCAACACTTACAATCAAGGGTGGCGAAATCACCCAAATATTTCGTGGAGGAACGGGCAAGCTTTAAATAAACCTCCGCAAGCTCAATTCGCGCAGCCCCCACAGCAGCCCCCTCAACCACCAAAGCTGTCCTTGGAAGATGCTCTTGCTCAAATGGCGGCTAATACGAGCCAATTCATAACCCGCACTGAGACTATCCAAAACATAATAATGAATTAATTCCCACTAGGATTGTTACGGGATGGCGTATGTACATAGATTATAGGAAATTAAATAAAGCCACTAGATAAGACCACTTCCCTTTACCATTTATTGATCAAATGTTGGATAGATTAGCCGGACACGATTTCTATCGTTTTCTTGATGGTTATTCTGGGTATAATCAGATTTATATAGCCCTAGAAGACCAACAAAAGACGACGTTTACATGTCCTTATGACATTTTCGCTTATAGGCGCATGCCTTTTGGTTTGTGTAATGCGCCGGCCACTTTTCAATGGTGTATGATGGCTATCTTTTCTGACATGGTAGAGCATTGCATTGAAATTTTTATGGATGATTTTTCTATTTTCAGTGATTCGTTTGATATATGTTTGCAGAATTTGCACAAAGTCCTAAAAAGATGCGAAGAAACAAATTTGGTCTTGAACTGGGATAAGTGCCATTTTATGGTCCAGGAGGGCATTGTACTAGGCCACCGCATATCCTCCCATGGAATTGAAGTCGACCGGGCAAAAATTGAAACAATCGAGAAGATGCCTCCGCCTACTTCGGTAAAAGGGATAAGGAGATTTTTGGGACACGTCGGTTTTTACCGCCGTTTTATAAAGGATTTTTCGAAGATCACGAAGCCGTTGTGCAATTTTCTCATGAAGGATGTTCCGTTTAATTTTGACGAGTCTTGTAAAGAAAGTTTCGACCTATTGAAGAAAGCTCTAAGTACCGCCCCGGTAATAGTCGCTCCAGACTGGGACCTTCCATTCGAGTTAATGTGTGATGCTAGTGATTTTGCCATTGGGGATGTTTTGGGACAGAGACGAGGGAAAGTGTTCCACGCCGTGTATTATGCAATCCGAACTCTTGACGATGCCCAAAGAAATTATGCCACAACAGAAAAAGAATTGTTAGCTGTGATCTTTGCGTTTGATAAATTTCGGGCGTATTTATTGGGGATGAAAGTAGTGGTGTGGACTGATCATTCGGCGATCAAATACCTTTTGGTGAAGAAGGATGCTAAACCAAGGTTGATTATGTGGGTGCTTCTCCTCCAAGAATTCAACTTGGAAATTCGCGACAAAAAGGGGACTGAGAATGTTATTGCCGATCACCTTTCACGTTTAGAGAATCCCCTTGAGAAGGGGGAAAGTCATCCACAAATTGTGGAAAACTTTCCCAATGAACAGCTCTATAAGTTGGGTTCGCAACACGCACCCTGGTACGTTGATCTAGTGAACTATCTGGCGAGCAAAATAATTCCGAATGATCTCTCACGTCATCAAAAGAAGAAGCTAATTTCAGACGCTAAGTATTACTTGTGGGACGATCCTTTCCTGTTTAAAAGATGCCCTGATCGAATCATTCACAGATGTGTTCCGGATGAGGAAATCCGCAGTGTGCTAAATCATTGCCGTGCATCACCCTGCGGTGGGCATTTTAGCGGAAATAGAACAGCGGCAAAGGTCTTACAATCGGGTTTATATTGGCCATCGTTATTCAAAGATGCTCACTCCTTTGTGTCCACGTGTGATCGGTGTCAACAGATGGGAAACATCTCAAAACGACATGAAATGCCGTTGAACACAATACTTGAGGTTGAATTGTTCTACGTATGGGGGATAGACTTCATGGGTCCATTTCCTCCATCAAATAAGAACCTCTATATTCTAATAGCAGTGGACTACGTCTCAAAGTGGGTCGAAGCGGTGGCACTACCAACAAATGGGTCTAATGTCATGATCAAATTTATAAGAAAATATATTTTCATGCGTTTTGGGACTCCACGTGCTATTATCAGTGATGGTGGTTCACACTTCGACAACAAATTCCTTGATGCGGTCTTAAGAAAATACGGAGTCACTCATCGTGTTGCTACAGCCTACCATCCCAGACGAGCGGTCAAGTCGAGATATCAAATCGAGAGCTAAAGTGGATCTTAGAAAAAATAGTCAGCTCGTCTCGAAAAGATTGGTCCTTTAACTCGATGATGCACTTTGGGCGTACCGTACTGCATACAAAATACCTATCAGCATGTCACCTTACAGATTGGTCTATAGGAAAAGTTGTCATTTGCCAGTAGAGATGGAACATCGTGCATACTGGGCGATAAAGAAATTGAATTTTGATCTTAAATCTGCTGGTGAAAAGCGCTGCTTGCAGTTGAACGAGCTGGAGGAAATTCGTCATGATGTGTACGAGAATGTGAAGCTTTATAAGGAGCGGACAAAGATTTGGCACGATAAGCACATCACACATCGAGAGTTCGTTCCGTGTCAAGAGGTGTTATTGTTTAATTCTCACTTGAGGTTGTTTCATGGGAAATTGCGTTCACGATGGTCGGGACCATTTACGGTAGTTCAAGTATTCCCACACGGAGAAGTGGAAGTACAAAAAGATGACCAAAGATTTAAAGTTAATGGGCAGCGGTTGAAGGCCTACATGGGTAATCCAATAGACGCACAGAAGACGAGCGTCGTCCTATCCACCGCAAAATGAATGCTAGAAAATTCCGGCTGAAGACTATAAACTTAGCGCTTCTCGGGAGGCAACCCGAGTATTAGTTGTAGATTTTAATTTTTCATTGTTTTCATTCATTTTAGGAGTCTAATTTTTCATCATATTTGCTTTGATATGCTTATCTCTCATGTTCTAGGTGTTTTCCTTTGAAATTTCTGTGCAGGAACCTTCCAGGGGCATTTGTCAGGTTTGGGCCGCGGCACAATGATAGCGAGCCGCCTCACACATAAGTCAAGGAATTGGGCTAACCTTCCTGTACTCTATGTCGCGGCACGAACATACTGAGCCGCGGCACACTCGACCCCTGAGCCGCGGCACGCCAAACGCCTAAGAAATACCCAGGAGCCTACACTCTGTGCCGCGACACGATGATGCTGAGCCGCGGCACACTAACCCTTCGAGCCGCGGCACCCCCGACATGAGCCGTGGCGCGCTTCGAAAAACATTGATTGCACAAAACAGACTGTACTACGGTCTGCGGCTCACTTGCAACATGTCGCGGCCCCTGACGAGGAATTTAAAAGCCCAGCGCTTGAATTAGAATTCTTTCGGCCAAAACAGGTTTTACTTCTCCAAATCCCTTCCTCCTCCATGTGGCACAAGGTTACCCTCTCCGAAGTTCTTCTTCTTCTCATTTTTTTCAATCCAACACAAGGTAAATCTTATTCCTTAATCTTAATTGCAATATGGATTGAGGAGTGAGGTAATTTTCCTCATTCATTGTTGAATATGTTTTTAGTTTTCTTAAAGTTCTATCAAGGTTTAGTCGGAATATGGTGATTATCGATTGATTATTGATGTTGTTTTGTTGTTTTGTCATGAATATATGTGATTATCGATTGATGTTATTGTTGTTGGGGATTGAATTAAGCCATTATTGTTTTTGTTCTTCATTTAAACCAACGCATGCAGAGTGTTTGACAAAATGCACCAATGGAATTTTTTAAGCCGAGCATCTTCAAATTGTATGCAACGAATTCGATCATCGGATTAAATTGTGCCCCCAACCCTTATGTCATGTTTGAGCTTAAAATCTCGGCCTTATTTCCCCATACGATAGTGCGAGTTCATTCGACTCTATATTCATTTCCGCACGTTTTAAGTCGAGAGTGGTGTAGTTATCTTTAAAGTTGTTTAACTTCCGGCATTTATTTTTCAGGAACTTCGTCATGGCTAGGAAAAGGAAGTTGAGCACGAGGGCTAGGACGCGATCGTCACCCACAAGAGGGGAAACGTCACAGAACCGAACCGATATGGAATCCCACCAATTCTGTGATCCTGACATCCATAGAATATTCAACGAGAGAATCTTTCCTCGTCCAATAATTCCGGAGCGGGGATTCACTCCCGCACCCCAGGATGGCGAGCTATTGGCTATGATCAACGAGATGAGTTGGACTCGATTCACTGCGCCACCCGAGCCGGCTGTGATTTCTATTGTCCAGGAACTCTACGCCAGTGCTCTATTGCGACATATCCAGGCAGGACAGATGATGGGGCGACCAGATACACGGACTGAGGTCATCGTTCGAGGCCAAACTGTGGACTTTTCGGTGGCCGCGATTCGGAGGCTGTATGTGCTACCGGAGGTGGACGAATCGGAGTACACACGGATTATGAGTTGTCTCACAAGGGAGGCTCTGCTGGAGGCACTTGCTCAGCCCGGTTCCGTCTGGGAGATGCGCATCCCGGGTTCCACAGGTTTTTATTTCAAGAGTTTTCTCCTCAGTCGGCTCGGGCGAGCCTGGCTCTACTTCCTCTGTGCACGAGTTGACCCTACATCACAGATCCGCTCAGTCTTGCTTCCTCGTGCCCGGTTATTGTATGCTATCACGACGGGACTCCGGTTTGATGTGGCCCCACGTCTGTCCCGTTCTATATTTCAGTGCATCCAGGGAGGGGCAAATACGAGATTAAAATATCCATCGCTGATTTGTGCTCTATGCTGCCAGTCGGGCGTGACGTGGTCCGACGACGAGCCATCTATTGCACCCCAAGGTCCGATCGACCACCATATTATCTCCCATTTCGACCAGTGGGGTGGCGCGAGGGCACATGAGTGGGGGCGAGGATTTTTGATCAATGAGCCACACGAGCACTCTCCCGAGCCACTACTCCTGACACATGAGCCGACGGCGGATGCTGGTGATCGGACTGAGTCCACTCCACCGCCAGCGAGAGAGCACCTTCAGGCGATGTTTGACAGCCTGAGGGAGGAGATACGGAGAGAGAGAGACAGCCATCTAGCAGCTGTTCGAGAGGAGATGCGGGCTGAGAGAGACAGCCTCCTCGCAGCTGTTCGGGAGGAGATGTGCGAGCAGGCCCGCCGGGCCAATCGACGTGAGGAGAGGCGCTTCGCGGCGAGGGATGCTTATCATCAGGACTATCTTACTGCGTGGACGAGCCATATACTCCATCCAGACGGACCCTTCATTCCACCAGTCAGGCCATCTACACCACCCTCCTCGCCAGACGAGGCCGGCACCAATTCCTGAGCTGATATTAGGGGAGTACTTGACCTTTTCTCATATTGCATATTACTATCTGTGTCCATTGAGGTCAATCTACGTCTTAAGTTTGGGGGGGTTACTTTCAGTTGTTATTTGCTTATTCGTTGTTATTTTTCGTTGTTATTGACTCTAGCCTTGCTTGTCTTGACTTTAATTGCATTCGTGGATTTTTCGTGCAGCCTTGTGGAAAACTAATGATATGACTGATTTCTTTTTGAAGAAACGGTTGAGTTTTGGTCGAGTTTGCAGTCTGCGATATTTGTTTCCTTTGAGTATTCATTTAGGTCTGAATTTTTTTTTTTTGCGTTATTGTAGAAATCTTAGCATATAAGAAATGAGACATACGTGTTTACGAACCGCCGTCTATACGTTTGGTTACACTTTTCACGTAGCTAGTCGTCCAGTAACATGAGTCTTCTTGGCATTTAATTTGAGTTTAGAGTCGGACAGTCTTTCCCAAAAATTCGAGAAATTATACATGTTCTATGATGGGAAGTCTAGTAACCGGGGGTATTCACGCGACTCGTTGTTTACTCTCGCGTAAAACGACAACCCTAAATAGACTAACGGTTCAGAACAATCGCATAATGATAAAAAGAAGCCAAGTAACCGGATGTATTCACGTGACCCGTCGTTTACATTCGCGTAAAACAGCAACTTTGAATCGGACATGCGGGAATAACCATTCGAGTTTTTTTTCTCCGCTGTAGAAGGAGACTTAGTAACTAGAAGCACTCATGAGCCCCATGAGTGTCTTTTACGTCAAACGGTTCCCCAATACATGACAATGGATTTCCACCCTAGGGTCATTTCATGGAACATACCGAGAGTCGGAACCTAGTGGTTAACTCGAATCATTATAATGATTATACATAAGGGAATGCTGTCCGAGGATTATTATTAACGATGAAACTCTTGCATTTTTGCCACGAGACTGTGGGACTGGGCGAGTTGGCTTGTTTAAACTAACCCTTCATATTGGCGGTCGCCTAAATTCACGCTTGTTAATCTTTGAGCTTTGATTTCCTTCATGACCGATAGATCAGCACTAAAAATGATTACTTTATGGAACCCGTATCCGTGATGTGACTCACAAAAACGATACGTGTATTTTTCTTTGATATTTTCAGGGTAGTATTAATCAGGTGAATACTATGGATATTGCACGTTTACCCACGATACTTGTCATCTCATTTGAAATTAATTTTTGCTTGAGGACAAGCAAAGGCTTAAGTTTGGGGGTATTTGTTAGTTGTATTTTTATGCGCTTAATCATCATTATTTTATACCCATTTTTAGTTTAATTCGGCGTAAATGAGCTTTTAATGCATTATCTTTATATTTTTTAAAGAAAATTGGAGTCCGGAAGCTTAAACGACGAAAAACATGCCAAAACGACAATTTTTGGTCAGGGGCCACGGCACACCAAGGCCAGGCCGCGGCACTCGCACGGCACAGCAGACGCGGTACTCACTGTACCGGGGGCCGCGGCACACTTAAGCTGAGCCGCGGCCCGTGTAAAAAATACCGCCCAGGCATATGGCGCTGAACACTTAGGGCCGTGGCACACTAATGCCGAGCCGCGGCCCGCGGGGCGGAATTTCTGAGTCAGCCGCATTTTTGGGCCGTTTTTGGAGCCTGTTTTCGACCTAAATTCCCGGACGCGTTTTGGAGACTAATGAAGGTTATAAATAGGCATTGAAGGTCTGAAGAGATGGGCATCGAAGAGAAGGAGAAAACACCGATCGAGCAGAGAGCAGAAGCTAGAGAACGGAGGAATTCAAGTTCTTCAACTGTGATTGATTTCTATTATGCTTTCTTTAATTTCTTTGTGTATTATTTTCTAGCATGTCGGGCTAGAACCCTATTCTAGGATTGTGATGAAACCGAAGTTTTGACGAATCAACTTTTTATTTTGCATTATTAATATATATATCCCTTTCTTATTGAGTTTTCCCCAATTATTTTTAATGCGTTCAATTATGTGGCCTATGATTGAATTGTTTTGATTACGCAACTCGAATCGGGAGAGGAGAGTTAGTAGGAAATTGGTGAGAAACGTTTTATCTTGTGAGATAGGAATATACTCATAGAAATTACGTGGCCTGTCTGGAGATTTTGTTCTTTTTGCCTATTTTCGAATTAATTCACCTAGGAATAGAGTGTTTTATTCGCCTTAGAAAATTCTAATGAACTCGGGAGAGGCATTAGAGTATCTTAGCAAATCTTCGCCTTCAAGAAATTGGGAAATCACTTAATTCATATAAATCAAGAGTAATTCGGATAAATCGAGGCGGATTCTCTATCCTAGATTATTCTCCTATTTGATCTTCTTTCTTCTAATAATCGATTTATTAATTGTTCTTTGTTTATCATTATATTAATTTTCTTTAATATTCCTTGTACCACCATATTCGATCGTTCGGATAAAATTAGAATACACATAAATTGGTAGTTAGTAAGTCAGTCCTCGTGGGAACGATATATTACTTATTACTTTATTACTTGCTTACGACAACGTGCACTTGCGTTCAACGAAAAACGTAACAGGGCGTCGTCGGATTAATCGACTCCACGACCGCGGCTTGTTTGCACTTTTCTATCTCGGATCGTCATGTTAGATGGCGATCCTCGACGGTATACGTTGTGACGGGGGGAGGGACGCGTCGCATTGTCCGGATCCCCCATGTTAGATGATGGACCTTTGAGGGCGGGCGAACGTGTCCACAGATCTGTTTTGGAGGGCCTTTTGGCTACGCCCGCCTCGTATTTAAACGAAGGGAGAGCGATCTCTGCCCAAAGGAACCTTTGCATGGACGGATCGTCGGTTTCATCGACCTCCGCGACCATGGCGGCACTCTTCTACCTCGGACCGTCATGTTAGATGGCGATCCTCGACGGTATACGTTGTGCTGTGGGAGGCGATCGCTTGTCTAGGCTCATCATGTTAGATGACGAACTTTAGAGGGCGAGCGAGTCATCTTCTTTCTCGAGGCATTGCTCAGGCAGTAGCCTTTCGTTTGACATGGTGGTAATCGGGGAAAGACCTCCGAGGTTCCCACCTCTTTATTGAAACATATAGATCCGGCCACCGAGGTTGATCGGGGGGTCGACTCGTACGAGCCTTCCGGCCTGTCGCATTCGACTCTGGCGATCGGTTCGGGAGATTGGCGGGGCTCCGTCTAAGCCATTAAACTGTCCAGCTTGCCCTCCTCGAACAATCTCTAGAGTTGTCTGAGGAGGTCGCGGCATTGGTTGGTATTGTGACCGGGACTCTTTTGGTAAGCACAAAATTTACTGTGGTCCAGATGACCGTTGTCCCTTATCGCCTTTGGCTTGCTTAGCGGTTCGCGCCCCTTGATGGCGTAAAAAATATGGGTCGGGGTTCGGTTGAAGTTGTGGAGGAGATGGGCTTCCACATCCTCGAATGCCTTGAAATCACCGGGTGGCTTGGCGACCGCCTTGTTGGACTTGGCGATCGCCGTCTTTTGGACGGGAGGCAGCGTCCCCTCGCCTAGGCGAAGGGTGAGCAACCTCTGCCTGGCCAGAAAATCGGCAGCCTTGGCGCGGAAGGTCGCGTAGGTTAGGGGGATGTCCTTCGTGAGGTGCCTGAACATGGGTGAATGACCATAGAACCCCCCCAGGACCGAGTATAGGGCGAGCTCGTCGCTAATGGGCTCGCCGGTGAGGACTATTTCATCCACCCTGTCGATGTAATCTGCATCGGACTCGTCTTCCCCCTGCCTGATTTTTATCATGTGGTGGGGACCTTCTGGTCTAGCGACCTTGGCGATGAAGTATGACGTGAAGTCGCTCGCCAGTTTCTCAAAGGAATTGATTGATCGTGGTGGCAGTGAGATGTACCACCTATGGGCCAGATCGCCCAATGTTAACGGGAATATTCGGCACCTGGTCACATCTGACGCCCCACATCCGGTCATGTAGATCCGGAACTTGCTCAAGTGGGTCTCGGGGTCCGATCTCCCCTCATACAAAGGTATTTGAGGAGGAGCGATCCTTGGTTGCACGGGGGCCAGCTCGATCTGGACCGCGAGTGGCTCACTCGGTCCGGTGACTTTCTATTGGCGCCTGCCCCAGTTTCCATGAGCGCTTTCATCTCGTCGAGCTGGCGTTGCATAGCGGCCATCCCCGTGGCGTGGCTGCTCGCGGCTAGGCGCTCGGAGCAGGGGCCGAGGCGATCAAGTACTGATCCCCTGGCTCCGCTGTAGATGATGTCTTTGCCGCGGGCTCGATTCTTCGGCGGATGGGAGCCAAACGGCTGACCTGTTTTTGATTGGGAGTTGGGTATGCTGAACTCCTGGTGACGGATTCAGACTCTGTCGTCTCGTGGTTGGGGCCAGAATGCCCTGGTCGCCACGGTGGATCGCTTCCTAGGCGGCTGAAGACGGAACCGTCCTGCCTCGCGAGAGCCTTTTATCGTGAATCGTGGCTTTCTGACGATCACCCGACAAGTAACCCCTTGAGCTTCCGCTTGCCCGCGCGGCGGATGGCCGAGGGGGTTATAGCGGGCGCTTCGCATGCTCTCCGTCGCTACCTTAGGATGGCCATGGCCTCCTCGATCTGTTCCGCGGTTTGGAACTGGTCGAGTGAGAGGCTGGGGCCGTCCCTCGGGGGCGGGATTGAGAGTCTCGTGTCGCCGCGGCTACCCTCTGTCGTAGGTTGGGGCTCGGATTGAGCCGGAATAAGACGCCCGGCGGATCGGAGAGTGGCTCTCTTCGAAGTGGTGGCAGACGTCATTATTCTGAAGGTTTTTCTTTGAAGAACAGTGAGTGTTTCTTCAAGTATATGCTCCAGAGAACAGTGAGTGTTCTTCGAAACGGTCGGAATTAAAATGAGGGTAAATGCCCTTCCTCTAGCGCCAATTATTGTTACCCAAAATATTATTCGGAAGGGTTTGCTGGAATGGATGAGTAACTAACAAAATACGAGAGCACGTCCAAGGGAATGTAAATAACACAAGATTTGCCGGGGTTGTTAGTCCTGGGCTTGAATGCTCTCGCGAGATATTATTAATACGAATACTTGGGAGTACAAATATTAACGTTAGAGTACAATACAATGAGTGTAAAGACCCTAGTTATCTAGCTCTTGAGTGCTGATGATTGCCGGAAAGACCAGAGTTGATGCTCTGTGAGTTCTTGTAACAATGATGGAGTGCTGTGTTTTTAGCTGTAGGATTCAACAGTTTCTGAACCTTTGTAAGAAAACAATAGTTTTTGAACCGAACCCCCTTCCAGTTGCTGGAGGTTCCCTATTTATAGGAGTGGAGGTCGTTGGGCGATCGCCTCTACTGTATTATAATAATCGGGTGATCGTCTTTATCACATGGGTTGGTCTCCTTAAAGTCCGCATCAGCTGCTGGCAGTCGGATGTGCGAACCAATGAGAAGACAACACGCGTCCTATGTCGCTGTCTTGGGAGGTCCCACCTAGGACCTTTCGGCGGGTCTGTCGGTAGGTGGGACTGTCCTTGACGTTGACAGCTGTTGATGGGCTGGAGTCAAAAATCCTTATTCTGCGGCGCCATTCGCGGATCTGCATGTGGGTCTTCACTCCGAGATCCGGTCTTCGTAGATATGACGGATGATGGCCTTACACATGGCACAGGACGGTCGTCCTTGGTCGGGCACGAGAGTCGATCGCTAGGTGCCAAGAGGCGATCGCCCTGGACGTCGATCGCTCGGTACCTGATCTCGGTCTCGACTCTTCGCTTGGCATGTCTGTCTTGGATTATTTGATGCTGGCTTGGTCGCTCGGCCCTTATGCCGATCGCGGTCTAGGCATATAAATCGCCGCACAACAACATGTACAGTACGATAATGACTGTTGTTGATGGAAATCATGGAGGTGTTTTCTTTTTGTATGGTCACGGAGGTACGAGCAAAATATATTTGTGGAGGACTCTATCAGCTGCTATAAGGTCACGAGGGGAAATAGTTCTCAATGTTGCATCTAGCGCCATTGCAGCAACTCTTCTTCCAGGAGGGAGGACGGCACATTCGAGATTTGTTATCCCGTTGAACCCCGAAAAAGATTCCTCTTGTAATATCAAACAGGGAAGTCATCTTGCAGAGCTCATTGAAAAGACTCGATTGATAATATGGGATGAAGCTCCCATGATGAATAAATTATGTTTTGAAGCATTAGACTTTACAATGTGAGACCTCTTAAAGTACAATAACCCGCATGGTGTCAACAAGCCTTTCGGTGGCAAGACAGTTGTGTTTGGAGAAGACTATAGATAAATTCTTCCCGTTATACCTGGTGGAACCAGACAACAAATATTCAATGCATCTCTCAACTCATCGTACCTATGGGATAATTGCAAGGTATTGATCGTTCACTTTATATCTCCTGGTATATTTTCTGTCTTAAGATTTTGATTTTATTTTTTTACGATATTTTTTTGCATCCAACTACCATTTATAATAATAAATTTATAATAAATAAATATTATACTAAAATATATTTACAATATTCATTGTGGGTCATCAACAAAACAATACTAATGTTTAGTTAAATTATAGTTAGATAAACCATGATGTAGTTTTTATATTATTCTATAACTTTTAGTACTTAAAATAATTGCAGCTAAGAAAATTAACTTCTTTGTAAGATGTGTCTTCACAACTATTATTCAGATGAAATAAAAATAGACATGAGAATTTTAAAAGACTTAGAAAATTATACGGAATTTTTTTCAAATTAATTAACTAATGATTAAAGTAACCGCTTATTTTCATGACTAATATGTAGTTGCGGTTTATTAATATGATTGTAAGTTGAAGCTTATTAATATGATTGTAAGTTATAGCTTATTTCATGCTCTTACAAATCAGATCAATGCTCTTACAAAAATATATTTTTATAATGTATTTTTCACCCAAAAAAAGTATGTGGGTTTTATTTATAATTAGATAAAATCTATTTTTTTCGTAGTATTCTATAGCTTTATTAGTTAAAATAATCGCATCTATAAAAAATTAAATTCGTTATAAGATATGGCTTGACAACTAAAGTATGAAATAAATAATAGTCATGAATTGTAGTAAACTTGGAAAATTATATGATTTTTTTTTATTAGGAAATGAACAATGAAATTTAACACTAAAATCAGTTGTATTTGTTCTTGGAACGTTTCTTTCTGGCATTATCAAGAATATATACAGTTTTACTTACATCAATTATAGATTATCTTTTAGTTTTACACTCTTTATCTGTTGTGCGCGTGTATTAAAGCTCACCAAGAACATAAGACTACAAAACCTTCCAGGGGATGAAGAAACAAATGCTCATAGAAATTTTTCTGAGTGGATTTTGAGCATTAGTGATGGAGTAGTAGGAGGGCCAAATGATGGCGAGATTTCGGTTGAAATACCAGAAGATATGCTGATACATAATTTCACGAATCCGGTTAAAGCTATTGTGAGTAGCACGTACCCCAACTTTTTAAGCGAATGTCGTTCTCCTACTTACTTAAAGTCTTAAATGGAAGAGCGATACTTGCTCCTACACTTGAGGACGTACATATGGTTAATGAATACATGATTGGCATGAACAGTCTGAGTTATTAACTTATTATAGCTCAGATTCTACGTGTAGATCTGATGATTACGATAGTGAACTTCTCCGAGATATTCATACTCCTGAATTTTTAATGCGCAATATAGATCACTCGTCTGGATTATATAATGGTACTCGTCTTATTATTACTAGACTTGGCGAGCACATTATAGAGGCAAGAGTGTTAAATGGAATTAGTGCAGGAAAGGAGTTTCTTATTCCTAGATTGAGCCTCACTCCATCAGACGTAAGGCTACCGTTTACTTTTCAAAGGAGACAGTTTCCTTTGAATGTATGTTATGCAATGACTATCAATAAAAGTCAAGGACAGACTCTTAGTAATGTTGGGGTTTTTCTGAGGAGACCAGTCTTTACACATGGACAATTATATGTGGTTGTTTCTAGGGTCACAAATAGGAAAGGATTGAAGTTTGTGGTATTTGATGCTACGGAAAAGCCTGCAAACATGACCACAAATGTTGTTAATAAAGAAGTTTTTAATAATCTATAATACAACTCAATATTCGATGGTACGTTCGTTTACCTTTGAACGCTTGCTCTTTTTAAAAAGAATTGCGATTTAACAGGTTTGAATGATTTTAATATTCAGTGTGCATGGATGGATTTTGATGTTCGTTTGGTGCCTTATCGTTTGTATGCATTGTTCTTTTTGAAGAAGTCATAGTGAATCATCTTATTATGTCTTGGCAGTTGGAAATATTAGTTAAATTTGTGGAGACGGTATGAATGATGGTAAATTGATAGTCATGTTGAAATTATTATAGGATTTTTATTTCTTTTATTCTAATATTTTATTTATTTATAATTTAATAAATATAACTTCCCGTGCAACGCACGGGTTAAAGAACTAGTAAATTTAATATGTACAGTATATAACATAAATTATACCAATATATAGAAAAAATAGCATACAATATAATATTCATTTTAGTATAACACAATATCCTTTTTAATATAATATTCCTTTTAGTACTTTACTCTCTTTGCTGCGTCTAAAACATACATTTCACTAAAAAAAATTTCCCTTTAAACTTATCATTTTTACCCAATCAACTCCTCCATTCAAATTTTACTTTTTAATATGCACCGCAACATTCCAGAGATTTTTTTTACTATTGTATTTTACATAGTTGCCACTTGTATTATCAAAGCTTTTGTTACATTGTAGTATAAAGGCGAAATCCCTTGTCCCAGGGCCCCACCCCGGCCCGTCAGGGATTGGTGGAGGAATTAAATCATGGTGACTCAACGGCCCACTAGGTGGAAGGAACTTATATGAGCTCGAGCGAGCCAATAGCTATATTATCGTCTTATATGGGAGATAAAGATAATTTGTGTGTGTTCATCGCAAAATCCTATTTTCATAACTTTCATCATCTCGAATTCAATTATCTAAATAAAATTGGTATTACTACAAAGAAAAACTTAATATTATTATTTTATTAATTTGTACTGGATATAATCTTACTTGCTGCAATTTATATCATGGACCCCGGTTATTGATCGATACGTCGTAAACTCGTGATAAGTATAAAAAAGATAAATGAATAAAGGTCAAAATATTGTGGCAAATCTATATCCACTTATATTTTGTATATTATTTCAGGGTCCGAATTGTATTATGAATTCGACTCCATAATATAAAAATAGGGGAACAATGAAGATTCGAATTTGAGAAGTCACCCTATTTTCTTTTTAACGGAAATTGCTATCAATATAACTTGGCCCTAAGGTCATGAAAAGTGCATGAACAATTCCACGAAACTTGAGTGATCATAGACAAACCAACAAGTAACGTTAAGCCTCCAAAATCAAAGGTTAAGACACATGTATATATTTATATGCTCCCCATTGCTTATTATCACCAAAATATTGTTACAATATGAGTCCTCTTGTTTTCGTCTTCGCATTATTTCTCGTTGTTTCGAGGCCAGCTATGGCTTGCACTAATTGTGTGGCCTGCAGGGACGTGTTCGTTAATTTTGCCCAATGCTCGATATTCGTCCAGGGGCTGAACAACGATCCATCACCTATGTGTTGCCGAAATATCGCCAATCTGAACGCGATCGCCAAGCAAGAAAAAGGCGGGGCGAGGAGGATATGTAGATGTATCGAGGAGTATGGCAAGAATTACATCCACCATACATACGATGCGTCGCACATTCAACAACTACCTATCAAGTGCAAAACAAAATTAAGCTTCCCTATATCAGAAAACATGGACTGCTCAAGGTATGTGATTGGAAGATTGTCTTGCTCTCTTAGTGTTAAATAAAATATATTAATTAATTAAAACTATTAATTGCTAATATTAATTTATCAAAGTTCAAGTGTATTAACCTGGTTTTATATATAATTCCTTTGATGCAGGATCAAATGAGAAATAAGCTCTCTCAGAGTTCGTCAACTGTCATGATTTCCTGAAGAATAGCAACTATGTGTAATTAGTGAAATACAGATTAATATAATAATGTTTGTTTATATAATCAAATCTATTTTGATAATATGTAGAAACAAGTATAATAAATACAGTAAAACCCCTATAGAGTAATACTCTATATAGGAATAACCTCTCTATTGTAATAAAAAATTGCAGTCCCTACTCGGGACCAGTTATAATTAAGAATAACCTCTACATCGTAATATTCTATAATTTTTATAAGTCCATCCTTTACAAAATACCCTCTATATAAGATTAACTTTGCTTAATATATATATATATATATATATATATATATCCAACAATATATAATCATGTTACATATGTGAAAATTCAAGATGTCTTAAAATATTTGTCCAATGTTGTTTGTGACAAACATTTTATTGTTCGGGTTGACACTGCTTCCTTTAACTTGCGCATTCATAGTAACTCATCAACATGATCACCTTCTTGTTGTATCCAATACATTTCCAGTAATATTTCCTTTAAAATTTTATGGTATATCTTCTAATAGGGATTTGTTATGCATCAGACACCCCAAGGTAGGCATGTCCAAGGGTCAAGGGTCGATCCGGACCCGGCGGATTACGACCCGGCGGGAACCTGTCCCGATCCGAACCTGTCGGGTCACGGGTCATACGGGTCAAGGGTCGTACGGGTTGCGGGTTAGAGTTAGGGTCGACCTAATTCCTACCTGCCGGGTTAACCCGGTGGGTCGACCATTTTTTTAAAAAAAAAAACTTTCTGCTGGCCCTGGCCCGACCCACCACACCAGCCCAGCGGAGCAAACTTCTTTTTTTTTTTTTGGAATAGAGCCGTTGCTCAAGAATCGGCCTGCACCGCACTGCAGCGTAATTATTTTTAATTTATAAAAATACGGCCACAGACAGAGCAGACTTCTTTTTATTTGGAATAGAGTCGTTGCTCTCAGTCTCAGCAACGGTCTGACCAATTATCCTCAGTAAAAAATTAAAAACTATATAACAAATTAACAATTGTATTTCAAAAAATAATTTTTATATTACGAATAAAAAAAATCTGACCAAGACCCGCTGACCCGGCGGGTTCTAAACCCGACAGGTTGTCTTTATTTCCGGGTTAGGGTTCGGGTCCCCCTTATTGGACCCCGACGATCTGGCGGGTCGGACCCGGTGACCCAGCAGGTCCGACCCGTGGACATGCCTACCCCAAGGGTTGTTAACTAATCAAATTATTTTGACTCTATTCGTGGTTTGAAATCGTTTAACTTGATTTGAATTCGTAAAGTTCGAGTTCGGATTCGAATAAGAATCATTTGTTATATTTGTATAATATTCGAATCCGAATACAAATAAAACAATATTCGATTCGAATATTTTGAATATTCGATTCGTTTATTTATATATATATGATTACTTTTGTATAATATATTATATACATTTATTAATTTATTATATAATATATATATATATATGTGTGTGTGTGTGTAGAGATTTTATTATATATTTATCAAATATACTTTTAACATATACTATATATTTTTATATATTTTAATAATTTAATTGGAAAAATACAAACAAAAATTCGAATTTCGAATTGAATAGAATAATTCGAATATCAATATCTAATTGAATTTGAATCAACTTTTAATATTCAAAAGTAGTTTTGAATCGAATCGAATAATTTGAATAGTTTCACGAATACAAATAGAATATAATAGTATTCGCTTCAATTCGACTCGTTTACAACCCCAGTCCCAAATAACGCGAGCAAGAAGAGAGTCGTTCATATGGAAGATGGACCGAATGCCTAAGACGCCCTCAGATTTAGGAGAACAACATCGTTTCCAAGCAATGTGAGAGAAACCTTTTTTTTTTTTCCTCACCCAGCATTTGCCCTGTATTTTCTTTTCCTCTAAAATTTAAGAGCTTCAATCACCCATACAGCAGTGCCTGAATGTATATTTAGAAGATGGCAGGACTTATAATGTACAAATTTCTGATCAACAAAGAAAGTATATTCTATTTTATTCTGTATGGGCAAGTCGATATGGAATTCAAAAGTTCGTACAATTTGAAAACTTGTTCGCACCAAATACTCGTATATTTTTACATAAAGAATTGAGTGTGGCGCGATTGATTAAACATTATATCTTCCCTCTGAGGATTTTCACCCTACCCTTTATAAGATTGGGAAGTTTTGCCGTATTCGTCTTTTATATGTGTTCATTATTAGATTAATAATTAATTTTATATTATACTTTCAATGATGAATATACATACAAGTATGGTATCTTAAAGATAATTCTATAAAATTTATTTATAGTTTAGTCCTTGTTTGTCTCACCTTTTTTTACCGATTAAAATGGAATTTGACTGATTAAAACTAACTTTTATTGAACTGATTTTTATTACTGAATTATTTCCACTGTTAAAATTAACTTTTACTCAGTAAAACTGACTAGCAGTCTTTATTATCATAAAATAAGACAGTAGGAGAACTTGATGTTTGCAGTGAGGTGCAGTTAAAATAAAAAAGTATCTAACATGTTATCGTTGTTTATATATAAATATTTTTTTTTGTAACAAATTGTTAAATGAGAGAGAAGAAGACGCGAGATATTGGAAAGGTTAAATGTGTAAAAGATACTGACCAAAAAGTTTTGGTTCAAGATAAAGAGATAAAAGAGAGATGGAGGTCATACTTTGATACCCTATTCAATGGCCATCAAGAACAAGATATTGGGAATTTAAACATCCCCTCAAGTATAGTTAACCGAGAGTTTAAGAGGAGAATTCAAAAAGGTGAAGTGACAATTGCATTGAAGAAGATGGGGTCAAATAAAGCAGAAGGACCAGATGGTACATCTATTGAAGTTTGGAGGTGTTTGGGGGAGAGAGGGATCGAATGGGTAACTATGCTTTTCAATAAGATTTGGAGAAGCAATAAGATGCCATCAGCATGGAGGAAAAGTATTCACGTCCCTTTGTATAAGAACAAAGGTGATGTTCAAGATTGTTCTAATTATCGCGAAATTAAACTAATGAGTCATACCATGAAGTTGTGGGAACGAATGATTGAACAAAGGATCAGGAAATGTGTGAAGATAACAGAAAATCAGTTTGGATTTATGCCTGGAAGATCGACCATGGAAGCAATTTATCTTATCCGCCAGTTGATGGAATATTATCGAGATAAAAAGAAAGATCTACATATGGTTTTTATTGATTTAGAGAAGTCATATGATAAAGTACCAAGAGAAGTACTTTGGTGGGCCTTAGCAAAGAAGGGTGTATCGCGGAAATATATTGACATTATAAAGGACATGTATGAGGGAGCTAGTACAAGTGTACGTACTAATGTTGGGAGGACAGAAGAATTCCCTATTACGATTGGGGTGCATCAAGGATCTGCTCTTAGTCCTTTTCTCTTTGCCATAGTCATGGACGAATTGACAAGAGAAATTCAAAATGACGTTCTGTGGTGTATGATGTTCGCAGATGATATTGTGTTGATTGATGAAACGAAGGTTGGAGTGCAAAAGAAATTGGAACTTTGGAGGGATACTTTGGAAGCTCGAGGCTTTAGGCTGAGCATAAGTAAGACTGAATATATGGAGTGTAGGTTTAGCGAAAACAGTGATAGAGAGGCGGGGATGATCACATTTGATGGGAAAGTTGTTCATGGATCCACTTTCTTTCGGTATCTTGGATCTATTATCCAAAAGGATGGATAGATGGATGGCGATGTGGCTCACAGAATAAAGGTCGGGTGGTTGAAGTGGAAGAGTGCCACATGAGTTTTATGTGATCCTGACATGCCTCATAGATTAAAGGGTAAATTTTACCGCACGACAATTAGGCCTGCGCTGTTATATGGCACCGAGTGTTGGGCTGTAAATCAATGTCACGTTCAAAAGATGAATGTGGTGGAGATGCGTATGCTACGATGGATGTGTGGTCATACAAAAAAGGATCGGCTCAGAAATGAGGTGATTAGAGAGAAGGTAAGAGTTGCGGCTATAGAAGACAAGATGATGGAGAATCGATTACGATAGTTTGGTCATGTGAGAAGAAGACCTGTTGATGCCCCAGTGAGGAGGCTAGAAAGTTGGGGAACAAGTAATGTTGTGAAAGGTAGAGGAAGACCCAAGAAAACTTGGATAAAGATGATTGAAAATGATATGCGGTTTCTTGGAATTCGAGAAAGTATGGTGATAGACACGCAAATGTGGCGGAAAAGAATACGGATGGTGGATGGAATCTGATTCCTTTTTTTTCTGTATTTTTATTCCTATTTTTTCTTTTATTCCATGTTATCTGTTAATTTATTTTTCAGGATTTTTCATTTTTTTTAACATTCATTCTCTTTTTTTATTTGCTCGTTTCTCTACTTTTTTCTCTATTTTTTTCCCTCTTTTTCTCCTTTTATGTTATTTATGTAACGATCATTGACGGTTTCAAAGTTTGATTCATGTTAGCCGACCCCAAATCATTTTGGGACTAAGGCTTAGATGTTGTTGTTGTTGTTGTTGTAATACAAATTGTTAAATGAACGACATAAACCGAGTTGATTACGTGGATCTAATGAGCTTGAGCATAAGCCCAAAAGGGCCCATAAATTAGGATCCTACGAATCCCAGGAACAAATTCATGAACTCGGCATCAAGTGCGACGGTTAGGCCGACATGAATACATGACCTTGACTCAATTAGGCCTTCTCTCAGATTTAAGTCAAGACGGTTACCAGACAACCAACTTATTACGCCAACTCGGCCTAATGGCAAAACAAGCCAAGGTCCCCCAACTTAAGCCACTTCTCGGTGGGGACAGTCTTATTCTTTCAGTATGACATGAATCTACGGCAGAATCCTGTATTGACACAAATAAGGAAATCCTTTCCTAACAAGGAGACCCTCTCCACAAGGAAACTACGTAGACAATCCTTATCAGGATTCTCTCCCATAACATACGAGTCCAATACCAATATGGACCCTATGGCTTCCTTTACAAGTTAGGGTTACAACATTCATGCCTATATAAATAGGTGTCCTTACACCTACACTGGTACAGAACTCTTGACTATCAGCATAGTCAATGCTCCGATTCTCACCTTATATTCATAATTTTACTCTCACGTCGGAGGGTCTTCGCCGGTGAAGCCCCGACTTAGTTCATGTCTTATTGTTTCTTATGTGTAGGTCCATTAAGAAGGTTATCTTGCTGGATTTATTTGAACCGCTTGGATAAGGGCTGATCCGATACGATTTTGCAGCATCAGTTTGATTCCGTTGCCGGGAAAATCGTCGGAGAAATTCTTTCGGATAACCACACCTTATGGATGAGATCCCTCGAGATGGGAAAGATACCAGCGTCACCCCAAGTGATCAGAACAGGCCTCCACAAATGAATCGACAAGGCACGAACGCCGCTACTCAGAACGCAACCGATGTTGCCAATAATATTGGGGAATTTCCTCCGCTACCTCATCCCAAAGTAGGCATGACTTTGTGCAGGGGACTCCCTCCCCCAATGATCAAGAATACGTATGGCCGTCGAAAACGAACGGAAACCTCGACAATGCAGCCCCAGAATGATGATGGTGGTCCCTCACGATCACCTCCCTTAGACAGAAGGACTTCGGTTCATCAGAATTTAATAACGCTCCAATAACTAGCTGAAGCTCAAAGGGGCCTTCTGGAGTATGACCCAAACCATTCCATGGTACATCTCTTTCAACCCTCCAAAACTAGAATCATGGGAGGAAACCGTATGGAGGACAATAGGGTCCTATCGGTGGATAATCGACATGACCGACCTCCACTGGTGAATCTAACTGGAAATCGTCCTAGCCAACTTAATGGATAGTTTGATAGAAGAAACCGAGGAGGGGAAGATCTGATGGATCGATTAAATCAGCAAAGAGAGCAAGAGGTTGAGTCTCCCAAAGTTAATATAATGGGTGAGAGACAACCAAGGGACGACCCACGACGAACTCCTTCAAGGCAGACACCACCCCATCGCACTCCCCCCAGACGGCCCCCCTTGGGTCCAGCAGGAAGTCGAGTTGCAGGAGTAAAACGAGATGATCAAAGAGACAGAGGTCTGGATGACCAAGGAAGGCAAAGTTGAGATAGAGAGAGGGAAAAGCAAAGGAACTCTTGTAGTAGCTGAGGACTGGAAGCTCGTGTTTTATGGGAATTATAGGAGAGAATGGATAACATGGAAAACAACCAAGGACAGAGTAGACCTAGAAACGAATACGATGCTATGCGTCCTTTTGCTCAATGGATTATTGATTCACCCCCAAACCCTTATCTCAAGCTTCCCAATCTAGACAAATACGCCAGCACTTCTGACGCGAGAGACCACCTTCAATCCTTTGATGGCATGATGGCCCTGATCTCCAATCAAAACGACATTCTTTGTAAAGCCTTTGCTAGCACATTGACTGGAGCTGCCAGATCCTGGTTCATGGATTTGGAGAAGAAAAGTATTGATTCATTCTCAAAATTGAAAAGACAGCTCTTAGAATATTTTGCTACAGCCGGAGCAAGAAAGAAACGACTATCTGACGTGGCAAACATGGTGCAAGGGAAGAACGAGTCAACTATGGACTTCTACAACAGGTTCAAAACCTTGGCTGACTCCATAGAAGAGCGGCTTACGGATAGGGAAATCATTGTCTGCTTTACTAACAGGCAAAGATCTGAAGCCCTTACCCATGAACTGTTCGTGATGGAGCCAATGACAAAAGCAGACCTATATCACATGCCCTACGCAATAGGCATTGCTGAAGAAAAGAAGAAGCAGAGGTCGGAAAGGGGAGACCAAGACTGAGATAAGGACCCAGAGAGCAAGCTGACTAATGGCACTCATCCTCAAGGCTCCAGTGGTGGAGGTTTCAAAGGAAAGAATAGAACGAGAGGCACAGAGAAGGCCGAGATCTTCACTCCCCTCACTAAGCCGATCTCATAGGTACTCAACTTGGTGGACCTTCCTTCGCCTAAACCCATCAGAGACAACCCGAAGTATCCCAAAGACTCCAACAAGTATTGTGCCTACCACAAGGATAATGGACATGAAACGGAGAATTATTACTCCTTAAACAAAATGGTATAGAAATGGATCGACGAGGGGAAGTTAGACCGATATGTCATGAAGAAAGATGGCAAGAGGTTAAGGGATGATATACGAGATGAGGAGATAGGAGACAGGCCGCCCAGGGCCAAATTGCATGTCATTAGAGAAGAAATCCCCTCAAACACCAAATTGAAAGAGCAAATTCATGAGCTAAGTAAGGTGTACCACATCCCACCATGGATTCATAGGGGCGATGAAGTAATAAGTTTTTCTCCAAATGAGTTGGCGGGAAACAAATCCACGAGGCAACAACCCCTAGTAATCAAGGGGAGGATAGATAACTATGAGTCATAAAGACTTCTAATTGACTCAGGGGCCGCGAAAGATGTCCTGTATTACAGAACCTTCAAGGAGATGGAGATACCTGATAGCATGCTATCTCCTTATAATGGAAGACTAGAGGGATTCACAAACCACAGGGCAGAGGCAAAGGGGGCAGTGGACCTAGTACTTGAAGTTGGAGATTACCCCTTCAGGACCTCAATAACTATAACATTTATTATGATGGACTTAGCATCAGATTATCATGCCATTCTAGGCTCCCAAAGCCAAGTCAAACTCGGCATAGTTGCTTCCCTACCTCACCAAAGGGTGAAGTTCCCCATCCCAGCTGGAATATGATGTGTTCTAGGGGCTCCCAAGAATTTCTTGGAGTATGTTATGAGATTGATGAACAAATTAAAACTCGCAAATGTACTAATCGCTTTTGTAGGTAGCGACAAGTAACTCCGAGGTCAATCTCACAAGGAGTTGGAAACGGTTTGAAATTCAATAATGTTCGGCAAATAGTCGAATTAACAAAAGTAAAGTAAAATACGCCAATGATTTGATAGGATTACAATCACAAAAGCAGAAAATTAAAATAAACGAAATGTTAAAACACCGAATTAAAGGTTGGATAATTAAGAGATTACAATTATGAGAATGATATGGGAGTTTAGAATCACCGACACACATAATCAATTATTAGTTCCGATACTCAAAGAAATAAGGTTTGGAATTATCGATTGCTCACGATTAAAAGAAATCCATTTGATGGCGGTAATTCTAGACCACGATTGTTCTTTTCGAAAATAAGAGACACTCCTTTGATGGGGATGAATCCCTAACTAACAATCGATTAACCGACTACTTTTGATGAGGTAAATCGCTAAAAGATCGCGTAAAAAAGTTTAGAACATTAACAATCGCTTCTATCGGGTCGTTTGATGGCGGACTCCGACAAAAACCCTCGTTTTGATAATAATAACAACTTTGAAATAGGTTTGATGATCTAAATTCTTATACGAAGAACAAACAAAGAGGAACAATTCCAAACTCTACCCGGAAAATCAATTGAAATTAACAATAGACAACATGTGTGTGGCTCAATCTAAAAATCCATATGAAAAGATTAGCTACACATGATTATTTCAACAATAATAGTGAAAATCGTAAAACAAAACATGGTAGAAACTTCCCTTGTAAAAGCCGAAATCGAATTCCCGATGAAGGTTTGATGTTCTTCCTTCAAGAACTCATAACAAATGATACAAGGAATTATAATCACTCACAAATGTATTTTCCAAAATGATGAACATACAAGGAAGATGATGAAAAATCTCTTTTTTCCTCCCTTTTTGGTGTTTTCTCCACAAATCCTGTGTTTTTCCACGCAAAATATCTCACAAGATCAGAATCTCCCTTCAAATCGTGTAAAATTGTTAATGAAAATGTCATGAACGGAAAAGTGACACGGCCCGTGTCGAACTGTCCTGAAAACGAAAATCTCACTGTCCAATGGACCAGGCCGTGTCCTGTGACACGGCCCGTGTCGAACTGCTCCAAAAATTGAATTCTCACTGCCTTGATGACCCGGCCGTGTCGTATGACATGGTCGAGTTGCCTGGCGCAGCCCGGATCGTTTCTTCTTGATTTGACTCAAATTTTTGGTCTTCTTCGGCTTGATCTTTCGTTTTTGCATTAATACACCTCGGAATTTAGCGTATGATATACCATTTCGAAGCTAGTTTAACGAGGAATCTATATCAATAGAGAACACATCCAAATTAAGAGTGATGATTCTATAATTTAGAAAATACGACCGATGTTGCTTCGGTTTTCATCGCCCGAGCTATGTTTTTGCTCTCGACTTGCTATTGATCGTCATAAACTCCAATATTGGCCATAAAAGTGCATATTTCACCTCAATATTCGTTCGGATACCTACAAAACAAAAACATAACATACCATGCGTAAAAAGAGCAAAAATACTTAAAAGCAAATGCAAGCACGACTCAATAGAACAGAATGAGACGATCAAAAATCGACTCATCAAATCCCCCTAGACCTAAACTTTGCTTGTCCCCAAGCAAAAATAAATAAAACACACGACAAAGAAAACGAGAAGGATTGAATAATCAAGTTAATCATCGGGTATACATACAATCAACTGAGAATGTAAAAGTATCGTAAAGTCTCGTAATTCATCATGGAAGCGTAAACTCACAAATGAATGGATAGTAATGGCACTTAATCGAACATGCAAGAAAACAAGTCTTAGTAGTCCCCCATAGAATTTTATCGAGTCACTCATCTCTCAAGTGTTTAGATAGGTCAATACCCTCAGCTCGATTCGAATGGAAAGTTCTACTATATGCTTGCACTTCTTCTCTTCATCAGTCGTCAATATTTACAAAACACGAGTCATAGGATCTTACTTTTTGGTTGTAACTGGGCTGTGACTCAGGTTGGGAAAATTTGGCTAGTAGTTACAAGTTCAGTCCAAGTAGAGCATATACGATCCTCACATATATGAAATAAACACTCAAAGCGATCATTCTACGTCAATTCTCCCGTGTATATATATATATATATATATATATATATATATATATATATATATTTTCTAGGCCTTGTTAAGCGCAATTCTTATGATATTGGCCTATGCTCACAACCCAACGACTTCCCTTTTTGTTTTTCTTAGGCTCACTCCTCTCCTCTCCTATCTTTTCCATCCCATTATTATTATTAGGATCGCCCTTTTTTTTGGGGGGGGGGGCTTATTATTTTCAGGGGAACGGGAGAGAAGATTTTTGCCTCTATACACCACAAACTTTGCACACCTTCGTTTTTCAAATATACCCTCTCATGCTCTTACGTGGACCAATACTTGGGTAAGTTATGGATTTTGGATATGGAGCTATAAGATGCGGGTTTTTCAAACAAAATTACGGCTAAAGGCTCAACGGGGCTAGCAAAGGATATTGATATGAAATGGTGTGTATTTTAAGATAAGTAGGTTCAAGACAAAAAAATGGGCAGCCCTAATCATTTCTCATGTATGTAAATATCAACACATCATCCGATAGAATCATGCAAGTTCTAAAGAATACAATCCATAAGAAGAGAAATCACACATGAAAGAATTTTACCGTTAAAGTGAACGGTTCAATTAGGCACAAGAACTCACAGCTTTTGGACTGCCATACTCATTCCTTACACGTCAAATCAAGTAACCAAAATTATACGTTCACACGCAAGGTCAAACAATCAATTAGATTTATAAAACTCTACGAGTCAAGTACAAACACGATTAATCATCCATATACCCAACAGTTAACAAGGTTATTGCAATCCAACTACGACATCACGCAAGAAGAAAAAAAATAAAAAAATGAAACAAACATCACACAAACTAAAACAAATAAAAATCGAAGAAGTTGCACCCCCCCCAAACCTAAACCTTTGCTTGTCCCTAAGCAAAAAGATTAAGTCATGAAATATACGAAAACGCAAATTAAAAAGAAAGAAAATAAAAATACCGGATTAAGAAGTGTGGTTTTTGATCGCGGGGTACCATGTTTTTGTGCTCGGGTCTCAACTTTCAATAGGCTAGGCTTCTTGCTCCCATAAATACCTCATTTTTAGAAGTAACCGATTCTGCCTTGCCAGCCCGGCCGTGTCATATGACGCGGTCCATGTCCAACTCTTCCAGAATTACAAAAACTCACTGTATTGCTAACCCGGCCGTGTCCTGTGACACGACCCATGTCCAACCTGCCCAGAATGTGAATTTTTTATAACGCTATAGTTTCTCTGCATTTTTAACACCTAAAGTCGAACTGTCAGTATCTAACCAAACAAAAACGAATAAGGGAAATGAATTCGAAAAACAAAAAGATGAAAATCTAACTAAACCGTTGGGTTGCCTCCCAAGTAGCATTTTTTTATAGTCATTAGCTCGACTTCTTCCTGTTTTACTCAATTTTTGACACCATGCACCTCTATGCATTCAAACACATTGATTTCTTCACTTCGGCCGAAGTATGGCTTCACTCTATGTTCGTTCACCTTAAAATGCTCATTCTTCCGTGGATCAAGGAGTTCTACCGGTCTGTGTGGCCATACTTGAACGACTTTGAAAGGTCTGCCCCATCGCGACACTAATTTTCCCCGCATGAGCTTAAGACGAGAGTTATGTAGTAGAACGTCCATCCCAGGCTTGAGAGATTTGCGAATAATACGCTTGTCGTGATACCGTTTCGTCCGTTCCTTGTAGAGCTTAGCATTTTCGTATGCCTCGTATCGCATCTCTTTCAACTCATTCAAATGTAGAAGTCGTTCTTGCCCCGCCTTTTCTTGATCTAAATTTAGCGCTTTGATAGCCCAATACGCCTTATGTTCTAACTCAACAGGTAGGTGGCATGCCTTCCCAAAAACGAGGCAATACGAGCTCATTCCAATCGGAGTTTTGTAAGCCGTGCGATATGCCCATAAGGCGTCGTTCAACTTCAATGCCCAATCTTTCCTTGTCGGCTTCACTGTCTTCTCAAGTATTGTCTTTATCTGTCAATTACTCACTTCAACTTGCTCAGAGGTTTGTGGATGGTAAGCCGTCGCGACCTTATGTGTCACGTTATACTTCTTTAGCAACCCTGCAAGTTGTCTGTTGCAAAAGTGTGTGCCTCTATCGCTAATCACAGCTCTAGGCGTCCCAAACCTGCAAAAAATCACATCCTTAAAAAAATTGCAAACCACGTTAGCATCGTTAGTCTGGGTTGGAATTTCTTCCACTCACTTAGAAACGTAATCCAAAACAACTAAAATATATATTCAAAACCAAAGGAAGGTATAAAGGGACCCATGAAATCAACTCCCCAAACATTGAAAAGTTCTACTACAAGATTGTTTGTCAACGGCATCTCATTTCTTTTGCTTATGTTTCCCGTTCGTTGACAACGATCGCAACTCTTGCAATAGGAATAATCGTCCTTAAATAATGTCGGCCAATAGAATCCAGATTGAAGAACTTTATGTGCCATTTTCTTCACGCTAAAATGTCCCCCACAGTGCAAGTCATGACAAAATGACAAGATGCTCTCGTACTCTTCTACCGGGATGCAATGTCGGAATACTTGATCGGATGAAAGGGAGAGAAAAATGATCTTTTTTCATTACGGCATTTAATTTTCGATAATCAATGCACATTCTCCAACCGGTCACTGTTCTGGTGGGCACTAATTCATTTTTATCATTACGAACCACCGTTATTCCAGATTTCTTAGGCACTGCATGCACAGGACTAACCCACTTACTATCGAATATCGGGTAGATGACTCCGACATCTAACAATTTCAAAACTTTCTTTTTTACCACATCCTGCATGTTCGGCTTCAAACGCCTTTGATCTTGCCTATCAGGTTTAACATTATCCTCAAGAATTATTTTATGCATGCACCTAACAGGACTTATCCCCTTGATATCAGAAATACTCCACCAATTGCTTCCTTTAATTTAGTCAAAACTTCTAATAATTTGTTTTCTTTCAAAGGAGTTAATTCGGAAGAGACAATTACAGGGTAAGTGTCACTTTTGCCTAAGAAAACATATTTAAGATGTGCCGAAAGTTCTTTCAATTCAAGTTGGGGCGGAACGGGCTCCTCAAAATTTAATTCCAATGGCATATTAAGATCGTCAACTTCATCAATGGGTTCAGATTTATCTAACAATGCAACATATTCTTCAATTTCTAAATTATTCAGCCCCATATCATGCTCAACGGTTAGAGCATCATGCAACGTGTCCCCTACATTGTCATGCAAATATGTATCATCAACCAAAGAATCAATGCAATCAATAAAATTACAATCATGGGCAGCATAAATATGAGAAGGGATAGGAGATGAACCGAACACGTCGATTTCCAAAGTTTCGCCCAAGATGGTCATGGTGACCTTTTCTTCATCAACATCGCGATTGTTTTTGTTGTACGCATGAATGGCCGTCCTAGAAGTATTGTCCCTTCATTTTGGCTTGTTGCGAAATCGCTCATCTCCAAGATAACAAAATCGGCCGGAATCACCAACTTGTCCACTTGCACTAATAGGTCTTCAATGATTCCCTTGGGGTACTTCACCGACCTATCTGCCATTTGAAGAGTCATTCTTGTTGGTTTGATTCCCCCGAGTCCAAGCCTCAAATAAGTTGAGTATGGCATGAGATTCACACTTGCTCCCAAATCGAGCATCCCACGAGCAACTTTCTTATCTCCCATAGTGATGTCGATCATAAAACTTCTGGGATCACCCTTTTTTGAGTCCTTGCTTCTACCTCGTAGAGCACCACTTTATCGTCCCCAAAATATCGTCTCTTGTTGAAGGTCAATTCTTTGAAAAAATTTGTGTAAGCGGGAATGTTCTTCACAACATCCAAGAGAGGTAAGCTGACATAAACCTTCGAAAGCATGTCGTAGATTTCGGAAAATTGCTCATCTTGCTTTGCTTTTCTAAGTCGGCTCGGAAAAGGGACCGGTGGCTTACATGGTTGAGCAGATTTGTGAAGCTTGGAGGTCTAAGTTGCTTCGTCTACTCTCTCTTCTTGATTTCACGACTCGTCTTCTTTCCCACGCCCATCTTTTGCTTCCGAAATTGTCTCTTTATTAATCACTTTACCACTTCGGAGGGTGGTAATAGCTTGAGCTTGCTCGGGTTGACTTGGTAGTTTACCCCTTTCTTGTCGACGTGCCTCGGTAGCAAGTTGCCCAATTTGAGTTTCCATTTTCTTCACCGAAGCTTCTAAAGATTCGAACCTTTTATTGCTTTCCTTAATGAATGCCGCAATACTCTCCTCAATAGAGTTCCTTTGTTGTGGAGATAGTTCACTTTGTGTTGTTGTTGGGCTCGGTTTCCTCCGTTGTATTGAGCTTGGACGCTTGTGTCGTACGGCATCGGGTTGTTGTTTCTCCATGAGAATTTCGGATGGTTTCTTAGCCCAGGATGATAAGTGTTCGGTAGAGGTGCATTTCTTGCAATTCCGCCATAATTATTTCTCCTCTCCTCCCACTCGGGCCTTCCCGTGCTTTGTCCCATAGCCCAATTCACTTGTTCGGTTTGTTCTCCCGGAAAAGTATGTGGGCAAGAATTAGCATCATGTCCGGGTGCTCCGCAAATCTGTCAAACTCGTGAGCTCGAAGATTAATTTTGAGTCTTGAGTTGTCTTAGTTCCCTTGTTAACTCATCGATTTTAGATTGCATCTCGTCCTTCTCGCTTACTTGGTTCACAGCTCCCCTACGAACACGTACACTTTTTTGTTGTGAATTAGCTCCCAACGTTTCATACACATCATAAGCTTGTCTCTCCATTAACCTCCAAAACGAACAACCAGCTGCGTTATCCACCGCACCTTGGAAATATTGAGTCAACCCATTATAGAAGAATTGATTAAGTAGTTGAAGCGGATAATAATGGTGTGGGCATTGAATGAGGAGCATCTTGAATCAGTCCCATGCTTCGTGAAATGCCTCTCCCTCTTGTTGTCCAAATGTTGAGATTTGACTTCTCAATTGTGTAGTCTTCGAATGAGAGAAGTACTTGGTAATGCATTTATCGTAAACTTCATCCCACGTTCTTAGTGAGCCCGGTGCCAAAGTCATCAACCATTGTTTTGCCCCATCATTGAGTGTATAAGGGAAGCACTTCATTCTTAGTTGATCCTCGCTCAACCCATTTAATGGGAAGTTGTCAATCACCACATAGAAGTCTCAGATGAACGATAATGGGTCCTCACGTGCTAATCCGTGAAATGAGGGCAATTGCTCGATGTGAAATCCACTGATGTGGTAGTTCCTTGCTGCCGGTGCTAATTGGATGCATGAGATGGCGGTGTTAATTACGGGCTTTGCATAGTCCCGCATTAGATGCTCAACTGGAGGTTGTTGCGGCATATTGTAGTTTGCTTCCATCCCATATTGAGGCCCGGGATAATAGTTCGCTCCATATTGCACTCCAACGGGTGGTTGTCTCGGATAAAAGTATCTCCCTTGTTGAGCTTCGGGTATCCCTTGATTATGCCCAACATTCTCATATCTCGGAAACCTCGGTTGACGAATGTTTTCTTCATCTAGATTTTGTGCAACATTCTCATGCCTCGGTTGACGAGGGTTTTCTTCCTGGAGCAAAAGTCGCTCTTCAAGATCCAGATTCTCCTCGTCGTTTGCCATTGATGATGTGGCTATTGTTTTTGGTGCTCTAATCATTTGAATTTTTTTATGGGTGGAAGAATTAGGTTTCCCAACGATCTCCTACCAAGCATAAACAAGAGAAGTTAGAGCGAATTTTTTAGACTTTATCGAAAATAATGAAAAAAAGAAAAATGATCAAGAAAAACAATTCAACTATTATTAAAACAAGATCAAAAATTAAACGCCAACTCCCCGGCAACGGCGCCAAAAACTTGATGAACAAATTAAAACTCGCAAGCGTACGAATCTTTTTTGTAGGTAGCAACAAGTAACTCCGAGGCCGATCTGACAAGGAGATGGAAATGGTTTGAAATTCAATAATGTTCGGAAAATAGTCGAATTAACAAAAGTAAAGTAAAATACACCAATGATTTGATAGGATTACAATCACAAACGTAGAAAATTAAAATAACCGAAACGTTAACAACACCGAATTAAAGGCTGGATAATTAAGAGATTATAATTATGAGAATGATATGGGAGTTTAGAATCACCGACACACATGTAATCAATTATTAGTTCCGATACTCAAAGAAATAAGGTTTGTAATTATCGATTGCTCACGATTAAAAGAAATCCGTTTGATGGCGGTAATTCTAGAAATCACGATTGTTCTTTTCGAAAATAAGAGACACTCCTTTGATGGGGATGAATCCCTAACTAACAATCGATTAACCGACTACTTTTGATGAGGTAAATCGCTAAAAGACCGCGTAAAAAAGTTTAGAACATTAACAATCGCTTCTATCGGGTCATTTTATGGCGGACTCCGACAAAGACCCTCGTTTTGACAATAATAACAACTATGAAATAGGTTTGAGGATCTAAATCAAAAGTTCTTATGTGAAGAAAAAACAAAGAGGAACAATCCCAAACTCTACCCGGAAAATCAATTGAAACTAACAATCGACAACATGTGTGTGGCTCAATCTAAAAACCCATATGAAAATATTAGCTACACATGATTATTTCAACAATAATAGTGAAAATCGTAAAACAAAACATGGTAGAAACTTACCTTGTAAAAGCCGAAATCGAATTCCCAATGAAGGTTTGATGTTCGTCCTTGAGGAACTCATAACAAATGATACAAGGAATTATAATCACTCACAAATGTTTTTTCAAAATGATGAACATACAAGGAAGATGATGAAAAAATATTTCTTTTCCTCTCTTTTTGGTGTTTTCTCCACAAATCTTGTGTTTTTCCACACAAAATATCTCACAAGATCAGAATCTCCCTTCTTTTGGTCCCCAAGACCTTTTTATAAAGCCAAAAAGCCAAGAAAATTCCTCCAAATCGTGTAAAATTGTCAATGAAAAGGTCATGCACCGAAAAGTGACACGGCCCGTGTCGAAATGTCCTGGAAACGAAAATCTCACTGTCTAATGGACCCGGCCGTGTCCTGTGACACGGCCAGTGTCGAACTACTCTAAAAATTGAATTCTCACTGCCTTGATGACCCGAACGTGTCGTATGACACGGTCGAGTTGCCTGACGCGGCCCGGGTCGTTTCTTCTTGATTTGACTCCAAGTTTTGGTCTTCTTCGGCTTGATCTTTCGTTTTTGCATCAATACACCTCGTAATTTAGCGTATGATATACCGTTTCGAAGCTAATTTCACGATGGATCTATATCAATAGAGAACACATCCAAATTCAGAGTGATGATTCTGGAATTTAGAAAATACGACCGATGTTGCTTCATTTTTCATCGCTCGAGCTAAGTTTTTGCTCCCGACTTGCTATTGATCGTCATAAACTCCAATATTGGCCATAAAAGTGCATATTTCACCACAATCTTCATCCATCTATCTACAAAACAAAAACACAATATACCACAAGTAAAAAGAGCAAAAACACTTAAAAACAAACGAAAGTACGACTCAATCGAACAGAATGAGACGATCAAAAATCGACTCATCAGAGATCTAGAATAAAAAGCATAAGATGGAGATCGACTCCCCAGAGAATAACATCACCATCACCAAGTCTACTAAAGTAACGGGGCCGAGTCCCTCAAGAGAAGTCATCCTGGCAATAATTGAGACTCCGAAAGAATGGGTTATGATAGGTGCCGAGGGCATTCCAGTTGAAGCTGATGCCAGATATAGAGTTGATATATTTGGTACTTTCTCCCTAAACACAACTTTAGACGAGCTGAAAGACGCAACCCTCGCCCTCGTCCCAAGTTCAGGGGCCACAGAGACGACTCCAGTAGAAGCTGATGTGGACCAGCTATTAGACCTCGAGAATCTGAACCTAGATGGTGAGAACAAGGAAAAAGTCCAAAAAATCATCATTGAAACCTTGGAGTTCAGAGATGGACCGGAACTAGAACCAGTTGATCAGCTAGAAGAGTTCATCATTAACATGGACTATCCAGAGCAGAAGATCAAGATAGGAGGACAGCTCCCTCATGAATAGAGAAAAGAAATAATTGCCCTTCTCAAGAAAAACCTGTACGTATTCGCATGTAATGTGGAGGATATGATTGGGGTGAAGGATGACATAGCCTTACATAAACTGGAAGTTGATAAATTCTTCAAACCCATCAAACAGATAAGAAGAATCTTCGCCAAAGGCAAAGAGAAGGCAATCGAGGAAGAAATAGAGAAATTACTCAAAGCGGGCATCATAAGAGAGGCAACTTATCCGGTCTGGTTGGACAATGTAGTTGGTCAAAAAACATAATGGCAAGTGGAGGATGTGTGGACTTCACAGACCTCAACAAGGCCTGCCCAAAGAATAGTTACTCACTCCCGAGGATTGATAAGTTGGTAGACTCTATTACCGGGCATCAGACACTTAGTTTCCTTGATGCTTACTCGGGCTATCATCAAATCAAGATGGCAGAAGAAGACATTGAAAAGACGGACTTCCAAGCAGCTTAACCCCAACAAATGTGTATTTGGGGTCACAACGGGCAAGTTCCAAGGCTTCATGGTTTCTCAAAGGGGCATTAAGGCCAACACAGAGAAGATCAAGGCATTGACAGACATGCAAGAGCCAACTTGCATCAAAGAAGTTCAAAGGCTTAATGGAAGAGTAGCAGCGTTGGGAAGGTTCATAGCCAAATTAGCAAAGAAGTCCCATCCCTTTTTTAAGATCTTGGACATCCGAGTGGTTGGCCTCGTTTCAGGAATTGAAGAAATATTTGGGCTCACCACCTCTTCTCAGCAGCACGGTCGTGGGAGAGATGCTCTCTGTATTCTTAGCATCAACAGATCATGCCATTGCAGCAGTCTTAGTTCGTGATGAAAAATGTGCTAGAAGCCGATCTATTATGTAAGCAAGCCATTATCAAAGGTTAAATCAAGATACTCCAACGCTGAGAAGATAGCTTACGCCTTGATCATTGCGGCAATAAAACTTCGCGCCTACTTTTCAGCTCACCCCATCACGGTTAGAGGATTTCACGGTTCCTGTTCGAACTGGCGAACCGCCAGTTTTGAACCATTGACCGCGGTTCGGTTAACCGTTGACTGCAGTTCGGTTCAAAATCGGAACCGTCAACCATTTTAAGGCAGTTTGGTTCCAGTTTGGCATTTTGATGAACTGCGAACTAGAGGTTCAACCACCGATTTTAAAAAAAAAATCAAATTTTGAATTTTATATCCGTTGCTCAACCACCGGTTCGAACCGGAACCGCCGGTTCAACCGGGAACCGGCAGTTCCAACTCAATTTTTTTATACATTTTTACACCTATAAATACTCCCCCTCATCCTTCATTTTTCTCACACCAACTCTAATTATCTATCTACTTTCTCTCTACATTCATTCTAATTTCTATTCTCTCAAGTCTCAAGTATTATACTTTTAATTGAAAAAACATGTCAAGTGGCCAATTCAATCGGGGAAAGGGAAAGGCTACCACCGACATTCCTCGACGAGGAAGAGGCGGTGCTAGTGGTAGTAATCCTACTCATACTCCAAGTTCTAATTCTATTCTAAGTCCGAATTTTGGAGATTATGTTCCCGAAGAAATAACCGAGGAACAAATCAACGAAATGTTTGAAGCCTCAAAATCGATTCATATTATCGAAGATAATGAAGATGATGCGCAACCAACAAAACCAAAACAAAGAAAACCATCCGAGATCAAATCTCCATAATTTGCGGTGCATTATACAAAAATGGACGACGTTGCCTCCGGTCCCGGTCATTTCTTGGCCAAGTGCAACTATTGCGAGAAAATTTACAAATTTAAAAAATGAGGAGGTTACGGGACACTCAATGGCCATATGCAAAGACAACATCCCGACAAAGTTGGTATAGAGTCTAATCAAACCCAACTCCAAGGTACGACGACGTCGTCTAATGCCCCCAATCAAGGTAATAGTTCTTTATTTAAATTTAATTCCAATTACCGCAAAGAATTAGCTAGATTTGTTTGTGGTAAATCTCTTCCTTTTAACTTTTCCGACGACCAAATGTATGAACATTTTACTCAACAAAGTTTTAATCCCGCTAGTAAAAAAATTTCACGCTCTACTATAACTCGTGATGTTCGAAAAACTACTAGCGAGGCAAAATTAATTTTAGCTAATATGTTTTTAAACTTAGATCATAAAGTTTGTATATGCTCCGATGCTTGGCGTGGTCATTGAGAACCAAATTCATATATGGGAATTACTTGTATTTGAATGGATTATTCTTGGACTATGCAAACGTTTAATTGGTTTTAGAGAGTTTAATATCGCACATACCGCCCAAAATATTTCGCATAAAATTCATACAATTTTATTTGAATATAATTTAGTACAAAAAAATTTCAATTTCTTTTGATAATGCTAGCTCCAATACAGCTAGTTTAGAATCACTTATTGCAATATATGAGCCATCTCTTGGTGGTAAATTTTTTCATGTTAGGTGCATTTGTCATGTTCTTAATTTATGTATTCAAGATGGTTTAGCTGTTTTACAAGAAGCATATCCTCCTATCTGTGAAGCAATAATGTATTTAATTATACATTCTTATGTAGGTAAAAAATGGAATAGATATTGCATAAAAAATAATATGCATCCAAAGAAATTTTCAGAAAAGATGTGTCAAATCGTTGGAATTCTACTTACAATTTGTTAAATGATAGTTATGAATATCGTATTGCATTGTGCAATTTTTATAATGAAGAACAAGTACCCGTTTGCTTATTGCCAAGTCAATGGGATAAGTGTTCTAGTTTAATGACACTTTTGAAATTTTTTAAAGAGGCAACTGAGTCTTTGTCCGGTGTTTATTATCCCACTTCTACACTTGTTGTTGAACATTAAAATTGTACTTGTATTCAAGTCTTTAATTAAAGTTCCCGATATATTTAATTGTATAAAAGAAATAAGAGGCAAATGGATTAAATATTTCGCCTACATTTCTCTGTTTTTTTTAGTTGCTAAACTTTTATATTCTCAAGTTAGAGAGGAAGGTTTGCTAAAATTACTTACACTTTACTATAATGCTTTATTTCCTAATCCTGTCGCTAATTTTATTCCTCCAAATCCTAACGATTGTGTTCAAAATGCAAAAAAAATCCTTATCTGCTCTTTATCGCGAATATGCTTGTAGTTATAGTGGTAGTCTTGATCTTGGTATAGGTTATTTTTATCCTGTTCACATTCCTTCTAGTAGTAGTAGTAGTAGTATATCTTCTTTTGGTTTTGATATTCCGGATCTTAGTGAGTGGAATGCCTATCAAGAAGATTTATCCCAAAAACGAACAAGGTACCAAAGTAATGTTTATCATGAACTTGAAAATTATTTAACTGCTTGTGAATTAGGAGCTTTAGAATGTGGATCGGATGGTAATAACAATCTTCTTAAGTGGTGGGCAAAAAGGTCTATACTCTTTCCTGTGGTTGCCACGATCGCAAAGGAAATACTAGTTGTCCCCTCCTCAAGAGTTTCTTTGAACAAGCCTTTAGTGTAGGAGGATACATTCTGGATGAATGAAGATCTCGATGGACGCCTCAAAATCTTGAAGCCCAAGCATTATTGAATGATTGGGTGAAAGCCGAGTTATGACAACAAGAACCAAATTAAAAAGAACAAGAAGACTGCGATATATATGATATCGGATCTAGCAATAATTCGATTGACTTGGGTGATTGAACAATCTCCTCTCCGCCTCCGCTCTGCTCCCTAAGGTAAGTATAAGGTAAGTGAACTGCGAACTTTGATTCCTAAGTTAAGAGGATACGTGTAACACCCCCAAACAACTCGAGAATATTACAGCGCCGCAGACCATCTCCGTGAGGATCTACCACGCTAAATACATAAACAATACATCATATTACAAGCCGACATGGCTAAATAACGAACCGTTAGACCGATTTGGTCTTTTACCACAATATACACATCAACCATACATAACTCCACCTCGACTCATACTTATGCCAGGTTCAAATACACAAACCATATTTTACAACCATGGAATATGACAGTGGAACATACAATACAATATGACTTAACCAGTATACTCAGAACTGGTCTTCATGTGATTAGTATCGTTGGTCTTCCATCATCCTTCGTACCGATCTTGTGTTTAGCTCCCCAAGGACCTGCATATAACTGGACACAATACAGACATCCACCGGGGGTTAGAAAAACTCCATTATTTTGCTAGCGCAAGTATAAAGTGCAAATACGAGCCATACACAACATACTCCGAGAACATAATAATCGTGAACATACTTCCCGAGATAATTCACTTGATTAAAATAGTTCGAACTATGAAAGGTAGGAATGAAATCATTATACATCTAGCAAAACATTTTAAGATCTCAGGAGTTTTGAAAACATTTGATATTTAAGAATTCTATCGAAAAGCACTTAGGGACACAACCCAAAGATCATTTTCCAAAATACAAATCCGCTAACAGCATACGGGGTCCACGACCCAATCATATAATTTCGATCACAAAACACGGGGTCCACAATCCAATCATCCATATCAACATCCTCTCAAGGATTATTCGCGTCCCGTGCTAGGAAGCCACGAACCTCAGAGCCTCTTCGAGACATACCCGAGTGAATAATCTAATGGGAAACTACACAATATCATATATCACCGTGACAGCAGTTACAATACCATAACCATGACATACGTTCATAGTCAATCCGGCATCGGGCTAGCAAGACACGAACCCCGGAGCCTCCTCGAGACCTATCCGGTTTGGACAACCCATGGCATGTACGCCCCACAACCAAACCACAACCATAAGTTGTCCCAGCATCGGGATAGCAAGCCACGAACCTCGGAGCCTCCTCGAGACCTAACCGGTTGGGATAACCCTATGGTCACGCCCGATCCATACTAGCAAGGACGAATCCCGGAGATTCAACAAATCTTACCCGGTGGCACATCACTTTACAACAATCACACAGCAACAAGGAAGTACCATTTCCAAACAACACTGAACATCACAACCTCCTTACAAAGGAGTCACAACTAATATCACACAACATCACACATTCACCAAACGAATACACGTATCAATACCCAATCCTCACCCAGTGGAAAAGGTCTGCTATAACCACGTAATACAATCACAACACCTTCCAATATACAAGACTAATACACATATACAGAGAAACACATTGGTTCACAAGAACATACGAGTTATCTTTTGACGGAAACCTTTATCTAGAATATATCTATTCTTTTCGAAAGCTCAAAGCTCATTGAAAACATTCCAATTGCACATACATTCAATTACAAACTATTACGTCTACGAAATACGGAATTTATGGGCAAGATACTTGCCTCGATACCACGAGCAACGGAACAACGAATGGACGTGGTCGAGCAGCTCTTGGACTTCCAAGAACAACCAAGAACTAGACATCCCTACGAACACTACGAGAATAACACCATCCAGATCAACAACACTAACCGGAGTCCGAATCAACACTAAGAACAACAAGAGTCCAAGGGTTTGTTCCAAGAAAACCAAAAATCAAGTTCCATATGAAATAAAATTGATAAACGAGTTTACAATCTGAAGATCACGACCAAGACAACAATAATTACATAATTAATTCATTCACTTCGGATTAAACAAAGGAATCATGGAAAAGATCCCCTAGATTGCACAACTAGGGTTCTAAGAAGAAAATACTTCGATCCAGAATGAAAACAAGTTAGATGATGTTGATAACATGAAGAAAACTCACCAAGATGATGCTTGATGATGAAGATCGCCCCTGGAACTCGTCCCGACGGCTAGAAATGAAAGAAATAGGAAATGAAGGAAAAAGAGGCTGTTGTCCTGTATTTATACTAGACAGTTATTAGCATGCGCTAACCATGCTACATTAGCGCGCGCTAACGGGGTCAACTTTCTGCCCGAAACACTGTTAGCATGTGCTAGCCGATATACATATCGTGCGCTAATGAGTCATGTCTCCAGCCAGTGGCTTCTCGACAGTTCTGCACCTTCTAGGTAGCATGCGCTAAGATAAACAATAACGTGCGCTAAGACGGATGATAGCGTGCGTTAACTACCCACCTTAGCATGCGCTATCGAGACTCCAGTCCCAGTCTAGTAGTTCCTGGACTGCCTCTGAACTGCCAATTAGCGTGCGCTAACTGGAAGATAGCGTGTGCTATCAGTACACAAATAGCGTGCTCTATGAAGAAACATAGCGTGCGCTACAACTGCTGCACATGTGATAAAATCGCACTAAAGCCCAATGCAACAACGATCGGAATCACAACCGAACACGTGTCCCAACATGGTAGCCCAAACATGGCACACGATTCCAAAGACATGGACGACAACAATCCACTAAACCATATAAAACTCAATGAAACCGGAACGAAGATCTCGGGTATTACATTCTACTTCCCTAAAAATAAGTTGCGTCCTGAAACTTTAAACATGAAACGATCAAGGCAGGACAACTCTAGATAACACCCGTTATTTATTGCTGACAGCACACAACAAACCTCATGCAGTACAGAACTGCTGCAGTCCAATTCGCTACGCCAGAGCGATAACAAAATGCAATGAACAAACATCACTACGGTCGATTAATCCGAATAGGACAACGACCAAAACACCTGTCTAACGCTGAACAAGTATGAAATTTAGATAACCCCAAAGATTTGGAAGATCCAATACAAAGACAATCAGTTCAAACTCTGGAGAAATTACGAAATGGCACAGACGCTAAAAAAATCACGATATGAAGTCAAACGATAACAATCAGACAATAACGATCAAACAACAATGATCGAACAACAATGATCGAACAACAACGATAAAAATAACAAATCCGAAGTTTACACCTCAACTCAAGACATTAAATGATCTTGCAAGAACTACAAGATATTCATTTCGCATAGGCTCACAGAAAACGAACCGAACTCGAAAAAACCACAATGGCAAGCGGGTTAATCCGAAACAATATCACAAATCGTTCAAACAACAAAAAGGGAAGAATAGAACCAGTTCAGAAGGTAGCAATGAACACAAACGAGTCGATAGAATTGAAAAATATAGAAGCGGAAAAAATACGAGTATTACATTCCATTACCTTTAAAAGAGGTTTCGTCCCGGAAACCAAAACAACAAAACAAGGAAATAACATAGCAAGCAACTGGCAGACTACACCTTCAGGGACTTCTCAGAGTCGATCCTGATATCGGTGCTGCTGGAGTCCGTGCCTCGGAAGACTCGGTGACTAACTCACAAAACTGAATTCGGTGTCCCTCAAGTCCGCACTTGTAACACGTTATTGGCGGGGAAGGACAATGTGCACGAATATGCCCCCACACATTACAGTTGAAACACCTCATGATTTTACCCAGAGCCAAAGCTGGCGACTTGGAACTCTTAGTCCCACTCATTGAGCGATGGAACTTCACAGCAGAAAACCTACGGTGCTGCAGCTTAGAAACACCAACTCCTGTACTGACCATAAGATCATCAGACTTTCTCTGTTTCTTTGACTCAAGTACACATTCCGACGATAACGAAGCTAGCTCATAGCCTAAGGCTCAATTCTGATAATCTCTTAACATAGTGCAAGTGAGTCCCGCCATATACTTGTGAATCTCCGGCTTCATCCGCATATTAAAATGACGGATCTTCTCTTCTTCAGTCCTCACCTGATCCCGCACATATTTGAGTTGTTTGCTATAGTCGGTGATAGCTTGCGACTCCGATATATCATGTGGTTCTGCTAAATAAAAATCACGAATCCTATGGTCTCTAATCGGTTTCGGACAAAACTCAGCTTCCATAAATTCTTAGAACTCCACCCACGTGACAACACGATCACGAGGTTTAACAGCTTCCCACAAATTAGTGGGATCTTTGTCAATAAGGTACTGAGTGATAGGCACCTTTCGATCTTCGGGACAATCAACTGCCACGAATATCTTTCCCAATTGAAAAAGCCAACCATCCCAGCCCAACGCATCCGCGGCACAGGTAAATTGAGGGGATTCATATGAACTACCTCTCAAAGCTATTGATTTACGCCGACATTCTGAGTCACGTCAGTGTTACGTTGAACCGCCTAGGTCAACTGAGTCATCTGTATTGCTACTTGTTTCAATACAGTAGCAATGCCAAGGCCAATGTCATTCCCGGTAACATTCGCTTAATTCTGCTTCTGATCCCCGTGGCCATCTGTACCACGGTTATGACTATGACCTCTGCCCCTCGGCATACTAACAAGAAACCACCTAGCGCAACGAAAATCATAACACATAATCACACATGACAATTGTCATCACTAGACAACACACATAGAATACAGTCACAGATGATCGGTTTAACGACTGCATAAGTTAGACCTGGCGGCTAAAAATTCAGTTCCATAGCTTCTGCCCAGACTGATTAGCGTGCGCTACAACAGAGATTTAGCATGCACTAAACATGCCACATTAGCGCGCGCTAGCGTCATATTTAGCATGCGCTAACTACTCCGGTTCAGTAGAACAATCGTGAACTAATCCCGAACAACACTAGAACCGAAGGTTACAAATAAACGACAACGTACCAATCCAAACCCCACCGGTTCGCTCATATATATTATTACACAAGCAATCATCAAAAGACCGTTACCATTGAAATTGAAATCCCACCTCTCAATAAAGAGGGCTATCACTACGAGTGCATACAGAACGACTTAACGTTCACACCATCAACTTGGTCAAAATTATGAGCATTATTGCCCAAACAACAATGTCATCAACATCATATACTTCCTGACTGTTCACCGTGAATCGAAAAGTTAAAACGTGAGAGTCACATCTTGAGTAAATTTGGAAGACCCCATTTGAGTTTAAAAGTTATGTTTCTAAAAATCATAGTACAAGATGAAAATGAAATATCAATAGTTTGAATTTTCAATAAAATTCGGCTACGAAATTCAAAATTCTCCGTTGGAGAATGTTTTAAAATAAAATTACGTGACTCCCCAAAAACGTTCAAAGCCTTAAAATTCCAAGGTCATTACTCCTATAAATAAGGTTTATACATAAATATACACCTTGCACCACTCTTCATTTAAATACAATACGAGAATCAACAAATATATGTCACATATTCACAAGTCGCATTTAAATTCCACCTCATAACACAGAATCACACAAACTCGGATAACACGAGGCACAACACATAGTAGGGAGACTTACATCCACAGATCGCACGAAGATGATGGTTGCACATTGATACTAATCACAACCGACATTACAGACGACGCGTCGCGACACGACTCAATCAGACACCATCCGACATGACAAAACTCAACAATACACAACTCGACCCGACAACCTAGGTTTCCACAACCTAAGTTCCGATACCATATTCTGTAACACCCCCAAACCACTCGAGAATATTACAGCGCCGCAGACCCTCTCCGTGAGGATCTACCAGGCTAAATACATAAACAATACATTATATTACAAGCCGACATGGCTAAATAACAAACCATTAGACCGATTTGGTCTTTTGCCACAATATACACATCAAACATACATAACTCTGCCTCGACTCATACTCATGCCAGGTTCAAATACACGAACCATATTTTACAACCAGGGAATATGACAGTGGAACATATAATACAATATGACTTAACCAGTATACTCAGAACTGGTCTTCATGTGATTAGTATTGTTCGTATTCCATCATCCTTCATACCGATCATGTGTTAAGATCCCCAAGGACCTGTATATACCTGGACACAATACAGACATCCACCCCCGATTACTCGGGGGTTAGCAAAATTCCACTATTTTGCTAGTGCAAGTATAAAGTGCAAATACGAGCCATACACAACATACTCCGAGAACATAATAATCGTGAACATACTTCCCGAGATAATTCACTTGATTAAAATAGTTCGAACCATGAAAGGTAGGAATGAAATCATTATACATCTAGCAAAACATTTTAAGATCTCAGGAGTTTTGAAAACATTTGATATTTAAGAATTCTCTCGAAAAGCACTTAGGGACATAACCCAAAGATCATTTTCCAAAATACAAATCCGCTAACAGCATACGGGGTCCACGACCCAATCATATAATTTCGATCACAAAACACGGGGTCCACAATCCAATCATCCATATCAACATCCTCTCAAGGATTATTCGCGTCCCGTGCTAGGAAGCCACGAACCTCAGAGCCTCTTCGAGACATACCCGAGTGAATAATCTAATGGGAAACTACACAATATCATATATCACCGTGACAGCAGTTACAATACCATAACCATGACATACGTTCATAGTCAATCCGGCATCGGGCTAGCAAGACACGAACCCCGGAGCCTCCTCGAGACCTATCCGGTTTGGACAACCCATGGCATGTACGCCCCACAACCAAACCACAACCATAAGTTGTCCCAGCATCGGGATAGCAAGCCACGAACCTCGGATCCTCCTCGAGACCTAACCGGTTGGGATAACCCTATGGTCACGCCCGATCCATACTAGCAAGGACGAATCCCGGAGATTCAACAAATCTTACCCGGTGGCACATCACTTTACAACAATCACACAGCAACAAGGAAGTACCATTTCCAAACAACACTGAACATCACAACCTCCTTACAAAGGAGTCACAACTAATATCACACAACATCACACATTCACCAAACGAATACACGTATCAATACCCAATCCTCACCCAGTGGAAAAGGTCTGCTATAACCACGTAATACAATCACAACACCTTCCAATATACAAGACTAATACACATATACAGAGAAACACATTGGTTCACAAGAACATACGAGTTATCTTTTGACGGAAACCTTTATCTAGAATATATCTATTCTTTTCGAAAGCTCAAAGCTCATTGAAAACATTCCAATTGCACATACATTCAATTACAAACTATTACGTCTACGAAATACGGAATTTATGGGCAAGATACTTGCCTCGATACCACGAGCAACGGAACAACGAATGGACGTGGTCGAGCAGCTCCTGGACTTCCAAGAACAACCAAGAACTAGACATCCCTACGAACACTACGAGAATAACACCATCCAGATCAACAACACTAACCGGAGTCCGAATCAACACTAAGAACAACAAGAGTCCAAGGGTTTGTTCCAAGAAAACCAAAAAGAAAGTTCCGGATGAAATAAAATTGATAAACGAGTTTCCAATACGAAGATCACGACCAAGACAACAAGAATTACATAATCAATACATTTACTTCGGATTAAATCAAGGGATCATGGAAAAAATCCCCAAAATTCCACAACTAGGGTTCTAAGAAGGAAATACTTTGATCCAGAATGAAAATAAGTTAGATGATGTTGATAACATGAAGAAAACTCACCAAGATGATGCTTGATGATGAAGATCGCCCTTGGAACTCGTCCCGATGGCTAGAAACGAAAGAAATAAGAAATGAAGGAAAGAGAGGCTGTTGTCCAGTATTTATACTGGACAGTTATTAGCGTGCGCTAACCATGCTACATTAGCGCGCGCTAACAGGGTAAACTCTCCAGCACCTTCTGCCCGAAACACTGTTAGCGTGCGCTAGCCGATATACATATCATGCGTTAACGAGTCATGTGTCCAGTCCAGTGTCTTCTGGACAGTTCTGCACCTTCCAGGTAGCGTGCGCTAAGATAAAAAAATAGCATGCGCTAAGGCGGACGATAGCATACGCTAACTACAAACCTTAGCGTGCGCTATCAAGACTCCAGTCCCAGTCCAGTAGCTTCTGGACTGCCTCTGAACTGCCAGTTAGCGTGTGCTAACTGGAAGATAGCGTGCGCTATCAATACACAAATAGCGCGCTCTATGAAGAAACGTAGCATGCGCTACACCTGCTGCACAGGTGATAAAATCGCACTGAAATCCTATGCAACAACGATCGGAATCGCAACTGAACACGTGTCCCAACATGGTAGGCCCAAACATGGCACACGATTCCAAAGACATGGACGACAACAATCTGCTAAACCGCAGAAAACTCAATAAAATCGGAACGAAGATCTCGGGTATTACAATACGTAGGCAACTTAATCCAAATATTCAAAGTTGAAATTCTTAATTTTTACTTTAAATATTTGAATAAGCTCAAGTCCATTTTTATTTTTCCCGCTTTCCCCCCAAAAATTTAAAAATGAACTACGAGAACTTTGATTTTGATTTTTAAACTCTAAAGTTACGGATATCAGATACGTAGGCGCTTATTTCAAAGATTTAAAATTACAAAATTCAAGTTTAAACTTTAAATACTTGAAGTAAGCTCAAGTCCAATTTTTACCCCTCCTTTTTTAACTTAAAATTTAAAAAATTAAAAAAAATGTGAACCGCCGGTTTCGGTTTGGTTTGAAACCGGCGGTTCACGGTTCAAAACCGTAACCATGAACCTCCATAAGGCAGTTCGGTTACGGTTCTGATTTTCGGCCAACCAGAACCGGCGATTCAAAAAACCGACGGTTTTGAATCGCCGAACACCTCTAATCAAGGTTTACACATATGCTCCCCTAAGAAAGATATTGCACAAGATAGATAGCTCAGGGCGACTTCTCAATTGGTCTATTGAACTAACCAAGTTTGACATCACTTATAAGCCGAGAAATACGTTACTTGCACAACCCTTGGCTGATTTTCTGGTTGAGACCTCTTTTGCAAGAGAACACGTATCTGTAGTTCGAAAAAGAAAGGCCCCCATGGGCACAGAACCCTTCTCTGAGCTACCTAAAGACTGCTGGATTTTGTACACAGATGGGTCTGCTACAAAAGGAAGAAGTGGCGCAGGAGTTGTTTTAATCGGTCCTGGAAGTGAGCACGTGACTAAAGATTTTGTACGCTTCAAGTTCCCATCCTCAAACAACCAGGCCGAGTATGAGGCCCTTATTCTTGGGATTGAAAAGGCTAAGTTCCTTAGAAAATCAAAACTGGTAGCTTACAGTGATTCAAAGCTGGTAGTAAAGCAGGTCCAAGGAGAGTTCGACACTGAAAACCACATGATGACCAATTAAAAAGACCTCGTCCTTGACATGACCTAGGATTTGGAATTCTGGGAGATAAGACTAATAGGCTGAGAACATAACAAGGAGGCCGATTTGCTTTCCAAAATGGCCACAGCTGAATACGTTGATCCGTTGTGTTGGACAAAATATATTTTGATGATGCGTTTTATCAAAACATTTAAAAATAATATCAAAGGCTCGATAAACAGCGTACATTCCTTCACAAATCAAAAAGCTTCAAAAACAAGTGGAATTAGCGCACCCTATGCACTCAGTTTAGCGCATGCTACACAAGGACTTTTAGACTTATTCAGAAATAGCTTAACGCACGCTATCTGTCCTCAGATATGAAGATTAGCACATGCTATGTGCACTAGTAGCACACGCTACCTGTTCCGAGTGTAATCAAGGCAGAAAGGTCAGTGAAGTCTACTAGCCTCAGTTAACGCACGCTACCATGAAGTTAACGTACGCTATGACAAAATGGTAACGCACGCAACAGACACTAATTACGCACGCTACCTGACAGTCTATGCAAGACAGTGAGCTCTGGATCTCAAACGAAGCAACAGTTAATGCAGCTACAATGAAGCCTAGTGCACGCTACATAAAGAAATTTAGCGCATGCTAACTTCTATATTCACCGCGCGCTAAATATTAAAAATTCTACTGTTGGACAAAGATCCATTGGATTGACCTTCTAGAATGCGTAAATCACGCTCAGTCACAAAAGGATCTAAATGACTAGCTAGCGCATGCTAAGGAACATACTAGCGCATGCTAGATTCAAAATTACCGCCGTTGGATGCTTTTGACAAATGCTACTGCCATATTTGACCAAGAGTAGCGCACGCTAAGAAGGAATATTAGAGCACGCTGATATCACTGTACCGTAACGGCTCCAATGCTTGAAAATCCGATAAATACCATCACATTTGGTATGGATGGACACACAACTTCAAGCGAACTTGCATTACATTGAGATCTGATTAAATTGCTATATTTATTCCATTAAAGTTGTGACAAGAAATATCCGAGTGTTGTTCTTATATTGTAATATTTCATATACTTCGTATCTTCTTCAATCGTTGTGAGTGTTGAATCACTCCTTCACAAAGCTTGAGAGAAACGATTCAAAGAGCTTTCATCTGATGTTATTAGGATCATTGATCCGACACTATTAGTATTCAACTCCACCGGTCCTAAGTGAGGCTTTTCTAGTTCATATAGAACACTAGAACACAAAATATTTCTGAGTGAATGGTTGTGCTTGGACCCATTGAAGACAAGCGGTATAACGGTTGTGCTCGAGCCTATAGTAGACGAGACAAAGTTGTGTGTGGTTTCTCCTAAGACAATAGAAAAGGAACGAAGAGAGGACGTAGGCCACGTTTTGGACTGAACCTCTATAAATCTTGGTGTCATTTATTTTTCCGCAAGTTATTATTTTTTTATTTTACGAAAAACTTTATCCATTATTCAAGCCCCCCCTTTCTAGTGGATATTTTGATTCATCAATTGGTATCGGAGAGGGTCACCTCCTATATCGGTTTAACCACCGGAGGAAGATCCATAATGGCACTTATGGCTCAGACCGAAGGCAGTGCCCTCAACCGCCCACCTTTCTTCGATGGCTCTAATTTTATGACCTGGAAGAAAAAGATGGCTATCTTTGTCCAAGCCTACAATATCGAGATTTGGAAAGTGATAGATCTTGGTCCCAAACTGGCTAAGAAAGAAGACGGGTCATTGAAAAATTTCGATGAATATAATTATGATGACTGGAGAAATATGCACATCAACTCTCATGCTACTCAACTGCTATATTGTGCACTATATCCCTAAGAACTCGATCGAATCTCTGCTTATGAAAGCGCTAAAAAAATATGGGAGATTCTTGAGGTCACCCATTGTTGTGCGGCGATTTATACATCTCGAAGGCGATCGGCATAATGGTCGGATGCCAACCGAAGAAGACATATGCTGGTCAAGTGCCTAGCGGTCGACGTCCAAGGCGATCGTCTATTGGCACCTGGCGATCGCCTCTAGTATCCGACCGGGGACGACCATACCATGCCACGTATAAATCCAACATCCGTCAAAGTTTGCGAAGACTGAATCTCGGGATGAAGGCCCACGTGCAAATCCGCAAAAGGCGCCGCAAGAACATGCTTTACTCCAGCCCATCAGCAACTGTCAGTGACAAGGACAGCCTCACCTACCGAAAGACCCGCCGAAAGGTCCTAGGTGGGTCCTCCCAAGACTGCGATGTGAGGCACATGTCGCCTCCTCATTGGTTCGCGCATCTGGCTGCCAGAAGCAGCTGCGGACTTTAGGGAAACTGTCCCACGTGCTGGGACGATCGCCCGCCTTATTTAATGCAGGAACGGCGATCACCCGTGTGGGACAGGGACATCCCAACAACTTCCTCTCCTATAAATAGGAGACCTCCAGCATTGGCAAAAGGAGGTTACAATGTAAACACGATTACACACAGTAAACAATATAGAGAACACCTCATATTGGTAACAAGAACTCACAGAGCTTTAACTCTTGTTCTTCCGGAAATCAACAGCACTCAAGAGCTAGATAACTAGGGGCATTACACTCATTGTAATTGTACTCTAACATTAATACTCGTACTTCAAAGCAGCACCCATATTAATAATATCTCGCGAGAGCATTCAAGCCCGGGACTAACAACCCCGGCAAATCTTGTGTCATTTATTTTCCTTTGTACGTGCTCTCGCATTTTGTTTGTTACTCACCCGTATCCATATCCAGCAAACGATTACATATAATATTTTGGGTAACAACAATTAGCGCTAGAAGGAGGGGTGCCAACCTTCGACCGTTTCGAAGAACACTCACTGTTCTCCGGAACATATACTTGAAGAAACACTCACTGTTCTTCAAAGAAAAACCTTCAAGATAATGACGTCTGCCACAACCTCGAAAAGAGCCACCCTACGATTCGCCGAACGCCTTATTCCGTCCCAGGACGAGTCCCAACCTGCGGCGGAAGGCGACCGCGGCGACGCTAGACTCTCACTCCCACCCCCGAGGGACGGCCCCAGCCTATCACTCGATCAATTCCAAACCGCGGAACAGATCGAGGACGCCATGGCCATCCTAAGGGAGTGACAGAGAGCATGCGACACGCCCACCATTACTCCATCATCCATCCGCCGTGCGGGCAAGCGAAAACTCAAGGGGTTATATGTCGAGAAATCGTCAGAAAGCCCCGAGCCGCAGGAAAAGGCACTCGTAAGGTGGGACGATTCCGTCTTCAGCCACCTAGGGAGTGATCCCTCATGGCGACCTGGGCATTCAGGCCCCATTCGTGAGACGTCGGAGTCCTAATCCGTCACCAGGAGTTCGGCGTACCCAACTCCCACAAGACAGGTCGGCCATCTGGCTCCCACTCGCCCAAGAATTGAGCTCGGCAGCATAGACCTCGTGGCCTACCACGGGGCCAGGAGATCAGTACATGATCGCCTCGGCTCCCGCTCCTCCTCAAACACCTCTAAATGAGGGGAGATCGGACCCTGAGACCCACTTGAGCAAGTTCCGGATCTACATGACCGGATACGGGGCATCGGACGCGACGAAGTGCCAAATGTTCCCATTAACATTGGGCGATCTTGCCCATAGGTGGTACATCTCATTGCCACCACGCTCAATCAACTGTTTTGAGAAGCTGGCGAAAGACTTCACGTCGTATTTCGCCGCCAAGGTCGCTCGGCCAGAAGGTCCCCACCGCATCATGAAGATCAGGCAGGGGAAGGATGAGCCCGACGAAGATTACATCGACCAGGTGGATGAAATAGTCCTCACCGGCGAGCCCATTAGCGATGAGCTCGCCCTCTACTCGGTCCTGGGGGGATTTTATGGCCATTCACCCATGTTCAGGCACCTCACGAGGGACATCCCCCCGACCTACGCGATCTTCCGCGTCAAGGCGTCCGACTTTCTGGCCAGGAAGAGGACGCTCACCCTTCGCTTAGGCAAGGGATCCACCGGAGAAGGGAAGGCGCCATCTCCCGTCCCGAAGAAGGCGGTCGCCAAGCCCAGAAAGGCGGTCGCAAAGCCGCCCGGTGAGTTCAAGGCCCTCGAGGATGTGGAAGTTCACCTCCTCCGCAACCTCAATCTGTCTCCGGCCCATATTTTCAACACCATCAAGGGGCGCGAATGGCTTATCAAGCCGAAGCCGATGGGGTACAACGGCCATCTGGACCACAGTAAATTTTGTGCCTACCACAAAAGTCCCCGCCACAACACCAGCCAATGCCGCGACCTCCTCAGACAACTCTGGAGGTTGTTCGAGGAAAGCAAGCTGGACAATTTGGTGACCAAGCCAGAACCCCGGGCATAAAGGACCGGGGGACACGATCGTCGACAGAATGACAACCGTCTCCCTCCCAATACGGTCGCCAATATCAAGCAAAACGAGCCGGAGTACTCGGACGAGTTGATCCCTCCGATCAACCCGGCGGCCGGATCGATATGCTTCAGTCGGGAGGTGGAAACCTCAGAGGTCTTTCCTCGGTTTCCACCATATCAAATAGAAAGCGGAAGGCCTAGCTGAGGGCGTTCGCCGGAGTCCATGTTGTGGTGCCCCCAGAGCCAACCATCTCCAGAGACGCGCTCATCTCCTTCTCCAACAAGGATAGGGAGGGAGTGCAGTGCCCCAAAGAGGATGCATTGGTGATCTCTCCATGTATCCTTGGGAAAATGGTCGACCGCGTGCTGGTTGACAATGGGAGCTTTTGCAACATCATATTCAAATCTGCTATGGACCATCTCGGCAACCTGACCAAGTTCATCAAGCCATTCAATACCGTGCTTCAAGGGTTCGGCGACAACACGGTCCAAGCCTATGGAACACTACTACAAAACTGGCTTTTAACAGCGGTTAAAATGACCAATTAAGGGAGGTTCCGGAACCGCCGTTATATGTGCCGCTGTTAATATCAACGGCGGTTTTGAAAACCGCCGTTGAATTTGCCAAATAACGGCAGTTCATATTAACTGCTGTTAAATTTGTTACGGCGGTTTCTCAAAACCGCTGTTAAATGTGCCATTTAATAAATGATTACAGTAACCGTTAAACTCGATACTTTCACGGTTATAGAACCGTTAATTTTAAAAATAACGCGGTTTCGAGGAACCGCTGTTGAAATATTAATCATTTTGTCGATTTCCCCCTATTTTGCACAATCCAGTACCTGAATCGGATCAAACTAATCAATAAACCACCAATTCATCGAATCCAAACACACCGAAAAGAACTAACCAACACCAAATTCATTGAACCACCAATTCATTGAAAAAGATAATACAAAAAATCCCAATTCATCCAAAATAATTCATACAAATATCCAATGTACAATTCATACAAATAATTCACACAAAAACACCAAAATCATGTCGCGAGACGATTTCGAACCTCCAAGAAATAAAGTCCCCAATCAACTCGAATTTTATCAAAAACATCTTCAGACAGTGCTCCAACATCATCAAACATCTGCACATATAAACGTATAATAAACAAATAAACTTTCAATGTAAAAGAGTAAACAGTTTTATCACCACTTCAAGTAAAAAATATACTACCTCCATCCAACCATCCAAAATACGCGTTCGGGCGATAGTCGACATCCAGTGCATAACATAATAACCACACTCCCAACCTCCATTTTGTTTATTACACTAAAACAAAATAAGACACAATTATATGAGTCGCTTTCAGTAAATAAAATCAACACACAACATACACAGTTAAAAAACACACACTGACACAAACACACAATGCACAAAAAAAAACACACAGCACACACACACTGCACACAAACATACACAAACACACACATACACACAGTACCCACACACACACATTGCACACAAACACATACACACACACACACTGCACAAACAGAAAAAAAAAAAAAAACAACACAAACACACACACACACTGCACACAGCATAAACACAATACACACACAAACAGAAAACAAAAAAAAAACACAAACATAAACACACACACACACACACACTGCACAAACAAAAAAGAAAAAAAAAACAACACAAACACACACACTGCACACATCATATACACAATACACACACAAACAGAAAAAAAAAAAACATAAACACACACAACACACACAGTACACACAGCACACACACACACCTACTGCACACAAACACACACATACACATAGTACACACACACATTGCACACAAAGAAACACACACACACACACAGTACACACACACACACACTGCACAAACAGAAAAAAAACACAAACACACACACACTGCACAGCTAAACACACAATACACACACAAACAGAAAAAAATACAAACACACAATACACACACAAACATAAACACACACAGCACACACACACACACATACTGCACACAAACACACACATACACACAGTACACACACACACACACATTGCACACAAACAAACACACACACACACACAGTACACACACACACTGCACAAAAAAAACACAAACACACACACACACTGCACAGCTAAACACACAATACACACACAAACAGAAAAAAAAAACACAAACACACAATACACACACAAACATAAACACACACAACACACACAGTACACACAATACACACACACACACTGCACAAACAGAAAAAAAATCATATCATGCCGCATAGCACACTCGAGTTATTCTTACCAGTATAAAAATCCGTATACACCTTTCGTCGTCCTAAAATCCCAAACCCCAAACAATGAAGCAAAAACAGTATCCAGGAAAAAAAATGGGCTCATTTCAGAAATCTGAGGAGGAATGGCGGTCCACTCTCACTCCTGATCAGTTTCATATTCTCCGCCAGAAGGGCACCGAGTCCGTGTTCTCCTGAGCATTCCTTTTTCTTATTATTATTTTTGCATATATATATATATATATATGTGTGTGTGTGTGTGATTAGCTAGTTGTTGCATGTTATAAAGAAATCTTGACCTTCGTAAGAGCCCTGATTAATTTTCTCACTTCATTTATGTGAGCAAATAGATGATATGTCCAGTTTCTGTGAACATTTATTGTAGTATTCACTATAATCTACCTTAAGAAGATGGTTCGTCCTTAATGAGAGAGAGTGAGAGAGAGGCATATGGGGAGAGGGAGGGAGAGAGGGAGGGAGGGAGGGAGGGAGAGAGTATTTGTGGAATCTTTGTATAGAGATTTTTTAGGATATTTATCATCCGAAACTCGAATACTTCACATGCTGATGCTTTCGGTAATTGCACAGGCCACAAACACACACACACACACACTGGACAGCTAAACAAAAATAGAAAACAAAAAAACCAACACAAACACACACACACGGCACACACACACACACAAACCAACACAAACAAACGGACACTTCATACACGATATGTTGGGAGAAGATCCTTAAGACGAAAGTTAACATCTATCCCAAAGGGAGAAGATCCTTACGACGTTAACCACGTCTATCCCAAAATATTTCGTGTCTCCAAAAACAATGTTGTCGTACACACTCAAATATTTACACACACACACAGCACACACACTGCCCACACACAAAACACAAACACACACAAACACAAACACACATAAACACAAAGACACACACACACTCACAGCACACACAGCACACACTGCACACAAACACACACAAACACAAACACACACACACACAGCATACACACGCTGCCACTGCACACATACACACACTGCATAGAAAAAAAACCAACACAAACAAACGGACACTTCATACACGATATGTTGGGAGAAGATCCTTCAGATGAAAGTTAACATCTATCCCAAAGGGAGAAGATCCTTACGACGTTAACCACGTCTATCCCAAAATAATTCGTGTTTCCAAAAACAATATTGTCGTACACACTCAAATATTCATACACACAAACACACATATTTACACTCATGTAATTAAATGTATTACCTTGGGATATATCCAACTAACCGCCTGCTTTGATTTACTTGTATGCATACCATCCATGGTCTTGAATGCGGTCAGCCGCTTAAAAGTAACAATAATATATTGAGTCGTTGATATAAAATTTTAAAGCAAATATGTTATAAATAAAATCTTACTTTTGGAGTATGGCCTTAATGCGAGAGTCAGGCCTACTATGTAGTGAGCAAAACCATATAATAGTTCCTCTTGCTGGCACAATGACCAGAAGTTGCCAATGATGCCTACATAGATAAATGCATTTGAAAGAAAGAACATATTACTACAGTATGTTGCAAAAAAAAAAAGGAAATAGTTTTGTTAAAAAGAAAATATTTTGAAATTTACAATCTTTTATCTTACTTATGATGGTAAGCTCCCATGTATATTTGCTTCTTCGACTCAAGCATGCGCGTCGATATATATCTCGAGATCTTCTCTCCCCTCTTTCTCATATTTTGTATGGATTGAGGATCAAAATATCCATACAAAACCTCGTCCATCGTGCCCACATTCATATTAGACAAATACTTAATTTGTTAAGCAAAATATTAATATAAAAAAAATACTCCACACACTGCACACAAACACACACACACTGCACACACACACACACTACCACACAATAAAAACACACACACTGCACATACACACACACTGCACACACACACTGCACACACACAACACATACAAACACACACACACACACACACACACACACACACACTGTACACACACACATACTACGAATGTAGAAAAATTCCATAAAGGAAATTACTCACATAGTCCAAAGTTGTAAAACTGATAAACTAAGACACTCCTTTCCTTGAACGATCTCTAAAATATCAGTGTGAGCGATGTACAATGGAACATCATCACCACCACAACCAAAGATAGCTGTATCCCACGGCACTGATATCGGACTATTGTACATACTCGACGCAGCCATAAGTAAGTCTTTCATGATGTCATCTTTGGTCCTCGACCCGTCATTGTGACGAGCCTGCTTCTTTGGTCGCTGAATATCCTATTTCATATAGTATAGTGTAAAATACAAGTAAATTTGAAATAATTTATTTTGTTTTCTTTCCATTGTAACTTCAGAAAGGATGAAAGATAAACGTATCTATTGAATACTATATAAACTCATTAATAATTGCCCGAACCTATATCTATTTTTTGAATATTAAAAAGAAAAGAATTGGTGTGAATTTCTTCTATATTGAATAAAGAATATTCATTCATCAAATCATTCACTCCATAGTCTGATAAATCTTTTAAAGAACTGATTAATCACACGAGAATAAAGATAGAGTCCCATTCTACATGTCAATACATGTTAGGGGTTAAAATATTTTTATATATATACTATCTAAATATATACTCCAATAAAGTCAATAAAACAAAAAAAGAATAGGGCTTATTATTTTTATTTATTATTATTCCTACATGTTTCCATTCCTTTGGGATGTTACTACGCATTTTGGTTGCGTTTAATCTTTTCCATATTAAAAATCATAATCAATTTATATTGGATTGATTTTGCAATAATGTTTGGTAGTTACTAAAAAGAAAAAGAAAATATTTACCTTTGAAAAATCGGAGAAAATAAAATCTCGTGGCCATGCAATAAATCCACCTAAAGCTTCCCCCACGACTCTCACCTCATCAGTCGCCACAGGGACTTCAGCGCTGGCATCTACGGCCTCCTCAACCACTACCTTAACCAAATGAGCTGGTAAAGGAGCACAATGTAGGGTCGAATCGCCCTGAATAACCCTACCGATAGCAACTAGACGGGGAGGATGCTCGTCCCCATAAAATCCAACTCGATGAGTGTCTCCAGTCACAGGCCTCTCTCCGGAAGGGCCGGAAACAGCATCAGCACAACTCCCCTTCGTGCTAACACGAGTAACCTCATCCGGTGTATGAATATCAACAGGCCGCTGGGAACTAGCACCCATTGTCTGGCCGAACTCTTTCCTCAAAGTCTTTGTGACATCAAGGGTGATCTCTTTCCTTAGCTGCTCCAACACATCTTTACTTACGGAAGACGTCAATCCACATGATCGTCCAAAGTAATCGCGACTACCCACACCAAAACCAATGCCATGAACACGACCAGGGTGCTCGGGTCTCCCAATGACAGCCGCCAATATATCCTGTCGTCCCTCAGGAATGAAGGTACCTTGTGTATACTGCTTCTCCAAATCATCCTACAAAAATTTAATTTGGCACCATATTACAAAATTTTGAAATTTGCAAACAACTTATACAAGTTGATGAAGGAGAAAAAACAATACAAGAATGTAGATAAAAATAATTGGGTAGAAAAGTGGTTATTTACATTTAATAAAGCAAATAATTTACCTCAAATTTTTAATGTTTGCTAACACTTAGCAACAAAAAAGTGGAGCTTTTTCTTTTTCTTACAAGAAAAAATAATTCTTAAAAAAGAACTTACAATCCTCTCGACAATCTCCCGTGCAGCATCGGATGACGTACCCTCCCGTCTTTTTATATGACCAAGCTTCCACCTTTGATGACGCGTAGGTGGAGACGGAGGATCAATAACAATATCTTCTTCAGATTTAGATACTTCTCGACGCTCCTTCATCTTCCTCTCCATCTCCCGTATATCCACCAAGTCGTACCCTCCTCGAGCCATATAATGCGGAATGTTCATTTTGGCTAATTCTTGTTTCTTACTTCTTTGTTCCTGATACAAGTATCAAATAATCCATAAACAATTTTATAAATATTTTCAAATTCAAAACATTTTTTTCATATTTTATGTTCTTAATTAGAAATAGGTTCTTAATTAGAAATTGTTTTATTTGATTCTTATAAAATTATTCAAATTTTATGTTATTAATTAGAAATTATTTTATTTGATTATGCGTTCATTATTTTCAGCATTGAACTTTGAAAAAAAATTAAAACATTTTTTTATTTCAGATTTTATGTTATTAATTAGAAATTATTTTATTTGATTGTGTGTTCATTATTTTCAGCATTGAACTTTAAAAAAAATAAAATATTTTTTATTTCAGATTTTATGTTATTAATTAGAAATTATTTTATTTGATTGTGCGTTCATTATTTTCAGCATTGAACTTAAAACAAAATTAAAACATTTTTTTATTTCAGATTTTATGTTATTAATTAGAAATTATTTTATTTGATTGTGCGTTCATTATTTTCAGCATTGAACTTTAAAAATAAAAAACTTAAAATATTTTTTTATTTCAGATTTTATGTTATTAATTAGAAATTATTTTATTTGATTGTGCGTTCATTATTTTCAGCATTCAACTTTAAAAAAAAAACTTAAAACATTGTATTCGGTTTTACCTCCCAAGCGGAGTCCTCACGAATCCTTTTGAAATCTCTCCAGTCCTCCTCGGAGATACCATACTTGTCACAAGGAGATTTTTCTTTGCTTGGACCATATATGTACTCACCGGTCAAATCAGACTTAAACTGCCTCCATTTTACGCCAATTGACTGTAAACACGTCTTCTGAAAATGACCAAGATTGCTAATCTGGCTAACATCAAAATTGGCCTACATATTGACAATTAAAACTAGAGTTAGCCACACACACAAACACACACAACATAAAAATACACGCACAGTACACAAACACACACACACACAGCACAAAAACACACACTGCCACACACACGAAAAAACACACACACACACACACTGCCATGATGTGAATTTTTTGATAAGCAATTTATCACACTCCACACAGTGCACTTTACTTTCATACTCTCAACAACCATGCAAAACTCAGAGTTTCATACTCATGAGTCAGTTCCAGACCACAAGAGACTGACTTGCCGTTATCGTCGGTCGATTCATATCTTATTATTGAATTTACCTATCTGATTGATATCTCCATGGCAGATATCTCGCTAGGCAATGTCTGATGTAAAAAACTACTAATAAAACGAATGCGGCTAACTAATTCAATTTGAAGCATGGTTGCAAAAAGGACCAACTTGGACATTAAAATGGGTTAACTACAAAAAGTACCCTTGAGGTACTAATTACAAAAAGAGACCAGCTGACTTTCGAAATAACAAAAACACCTATTGACATTTTATTGTCTTACATTTACCTCTTCATAAACAAAAAACATTTCTCCGATTTTTAATACAAAAAGAGAGTCATGTACCAATATATCCTGCCACAACATTTCTTTATCCGGCTTGTCAGGTACTTGCTTCCAACTCTTGTATAGTATCGAGACATGATCTTTGGCAAGTTTTCCCAAGTACGTACTTAACTTCAATTTGTGTTCGTATTTGATCTTTCCCCGTACTGGATCAATGTGAAGAGGTAATTTTTTTCCGTCAACACGGCGTTTCGACATACTTCTACATCGCGTGGGATTTCTCAATGTAGAAGTACTACGTGTATGAGCATCGGGAGACCGGGAGGAATGAGGAGAACGAGCGGGAGGAGTGTGAGGGGAACGAAAAGGAGACGCCATGTGCCTGCATTAACAAATAAATTTAATCACCAACCACAATATACACTGCACACATAAAACACACACAACGCACACACACACACTGCACACATTCACACACTACACATACTGCACTCAACACACACACACACATACTGCACACACTCACACACACTACACACACACACTACACACACTGCACTATCTCTCACACACACTGCACTCTGCACTTCTGAAGGTTCATCCTTTGCACTCACACACACACACACACACACACAGATGGCTTTATGACAAAAAGAGTTCAAAAGAGTGGTAACTAGCCGAAATATGCTCAAGGACCACAGCCAAATACACTAGTTTCAACTTAATAATAAGCTTCCTAACAAGCTCAAATCACCACAACATGCCAATACTGATAAAGCTAGAACAGAACACTTAATTAGAGACCTAAATTCAACTAAATCTAATCAACTAAATCAGTAGACAAGAAGTAATCAAAAAGCTGGAAAAGATATAAACATATGCAGGCAGAAAAACTATCAACTACGACTATTTAAGCTAATAATAAGACTAACAATTGATCAAACTAAGCTCTAGAAAGTAGAATAAGGTGAAACACATGACAACAAGCTGGAAAAGAACACGTATGCTAAATTTCAGACAAGAATAAGCTAAAATACAAAGTTTATGTAAGGAGTAGTTGGACAAAACAGTTGTGCAAGCTAGTGCGGGGGCAAAATTAAGCTAACCAAAAGACTCTAAAAGCTACTCTAGGGGGGAGATTAAACTAAGTTATACTAGGAGAGTCCTAAAAGCACTAAGGGGTCAGAATAAGCAATAATCACTAAGCCTACAGTATTAAACATGCAATCAAAACAAAGAACAAGGGTTGCACATAAAAGGGTAAAACAGGCCTACAGGGCTACATTGGTGGCCTAAAAGCAGCAGGTAAAAAAAAATCATAAAAATAGAATAAAAATATGGGGCAGAACACAAGCAATCAATGATGAACCATGCAAATATTTAGAGCAAACGGGCTTATAACGAAGAAATGAAAAATAAAAAACTTCTGGGCTGTGTGGTGGTTTTTTTGAACAGCAAAACAGAGAAAAATTGCAACTTTAAGCTAAAATCTAGATAAGCTAATGGTAAAACTAGTGTGTAAAAGCTGTTGGAATGTAAGGTTAAGCTCTGAGTTCGATTTCAGTTTTTAAGAGTCATTTTCGTTTTCTACAACAATTTTGTAAGTTTTATTTTATTAATAAAATTTTTTTTTGGACCATTTCTCGATTGTCATTAGTTATCTTATGAGCTTTTATTGTGTTATTAATATGTAAGTTTTATTGTACGACTCGCGAGTCGACTCATATGAGCTGATCGTTTTTTAAAACATTGCTATACACACTACACACAGTGCATATACACACGCACACACACATTTTTTTTAATAACAAATAATGAAATAATCTTAATTACTAAAATATAAAAACTTGATTCTTCATAACAGAACATTCAACATTAATACTAATTCAACAAAACCAACTTTATCATTAACAATGTCACAAAATTGAACATTAATACTACAATTCAACATAATCGACTGTGCCTTCATCATCAACTATCTAACTTGACTCTAGATAACAACGTTTTCCCATATGCCTTCATCATGATCATCTCGAATGGCATGTATGTCGTCTGCTATATTTTCTTCAACGATAGTCGGCATCCGTGTTGATAAAGGAATAAACTCACAAATGTCAAAACTTGACTCTTCAGTTTCATTAATATCCACACTTCTACCCGGAATGACCACTGACAATATTTCATTGCATGAATCCTTGACATAAAACACCTGTTTAGCTTGATATGCCATGATAAAAGGCTCGTCAGTGTAAGCTATCTTATGAAGATCTACCAATGTAAAGCCCAGTTCATCGATTACCACACCCGTGTTATTATCAACCCACTTACACTTAAAAATAGGCACTCTAAACTTAACATAATCAAGTTCCCATATATCTTCAATAACTCCATAGTAACTTGTCGATGCCATAACTGGATTTTTATCTTTCGAGCTTGAAAAGTGCATGGACTCGGCTTGAAGAGTAACTCCGCTATTTTGAACCGAACTTTTATCATCTTGTGACTTTGTATAGAATGAGTACTTATTGATATCATATCCATTCCAAGTTACGACATCGGACTTCGGCCCGTAAGCTAGCCATTTTAACATTTCAGATGCGCTATCACTTTCAGAGATTTGTACCTTAAACCACCTCAAAAAAGTCTTATTATGTTTAATCAACAACTATTTCTCGCTCATTCGGGGATTCTTTGTCTTCAAAAGATTCTTGTGAGCAGACAAGTACGGAAGAACCTCATCAGTGTTATTCAAAACGTACAAATGTGCTTGAAGCACCTCATCGCGATTCTTGGTTAATATTTTAACACCCCGTGTACCTTTTCCATTAAGTTTCCCATCATGTCGAGACTTCGGAAGCCCTACAGATGGTGTTTGTGACATGTAATCTGTGCAAAACTCGATTGCTTCTTTTGAAATATACCTCTCAACAATAGATGCTTCTGGACGAAATGGATTTTTACTATACCCTTTAAAAATCTTCATGTATCGCTCAATCGGAAACATCCATCGCAAATAAACGGGGCCACACTCTTCAATCTCTCTAACTACATGGACAAGTAAGTGAACCATAATATCAAAAAAAGGAGGAAAATATATCTCCAATTGGCACAAGATAACAACAGCCTCATTTTTCCACTCATCCAAAACCAAAGGATCAATCACTTTGCTACATATAGAATTGAAGAAAAAACACAAGCGAGTTATGGCATTTCTCACTTTTTTAGGCAAGACGTCACGTATAGCCACAGCTAGAAGTTGTTGCATCAAGACATGACAGTCATGATACTTTAAGCCGACCAATGTCAGATTTTGCATCGATACAAGACTCTTAATATTCGACGAATAACCTTGTGGCACTTTAATGCCTTGTAAACAATTACAAAAGCTGATTTTCTCTCTTCTGGATAAAGTATAACATGCCGGGGGAAGATAAGTTCATTTACCGACTACTTGAGGATGAAACTGAGGACGTATACCCATTTCCTCTAAGTCTTGACGAGCCTGGACACCATCCTTTGTTTTGTGTTTAACATTGAGAAGTGTGCCGATCACACTATCGCAAATATTTTTTTCGACATGCATAACATCTATGCAATGTCTAACATCTAGATGTCTCCAGTAAGGAAGATCAAAAAATATTGACCTCTTCTTCCAAATGTTTGTCGTAGTGACCTTCTTTTAGTTTTTCCAAATATAGTATTTATGTTCTTCACACGATCGTACACTTGCTCACCTGTTAAGGGCATCGGCGCAAGTCCATTTTCTGGGAATCCATTAAAAGCTTTTCGCAATCTACGATACGGGTGATGGCGACTGAGAAACCTCCGATGTTGAGTGTAAACTGTTTTATTTCCATGTTTCAACTGGATGTAGCTTGTGTTTTCTTCACATATAGGACATGCATGATGTCCCTTCACACTATATCCACTCAAGTTTCCATATGCAGGAAAGTCATTAATCGTACAAAATAACATTGCACGCAACTTGACACTTTGCTGGTGGTAACCATCAAACACGTAAATCCCTTCATCCCACATCATTCTCAAGTCATCAATCAACGGACTTAGATAAACATCTATGTCATTTCCTGGTTGTTTTGGTCCTAAAATCATCATTGACAACATAACGTACTTCCGTTTCATACATAACGGTAGATTATATATCACAAGTAAAACAGGCTAAGAGCTATGCATGGTGCTTAAGTTACCGAACGGATTCATTCCATCTGTGGAAAGTCCAAGCCTAAGGTTTCTTGCGTCACTCCCGAAATCTGGAAATAAATGATCTATTTTCTTCCATTGTGCAGCATCAGCTGGATGACGAATTAGCCCGTCGCATTTTCTCTCATTTGCGTGCCATGTGAGATTCTTTGCATCATCTCTATTAGCAAACAATCGCTTGAACCTTGGAACAATCGGAAGATACCATAACACCTTCGCGGGAGGTCCTTGTTGTGTGTTCTCTCCATCATTCTTCACTTTGTATCGTGATACCCCACACCTAGGACACTTATACAATTCTTCAAACTCTTTTATGTACAGTATGCAATCATTGGGACAAGCGTGTATTTTTTTATACTCCATACCCATCGGACACAAAACCTTCTTTGCCTCATAGGTACGCTTAGGCAATGTATTGCCTTTTGGTTGCATCTCATTCATCAACTGGAGCAATTCGGTGAAACTTTTATCACTCCACCCATTTATTGCCTTCAAATTAACCAGCTTCAACACGGCAGATAGACGTGTGAAATTTTCACACCCCAGATACAATGGAGTCTCTGAATCACTTTTCAACGCATCATAAACATGAGCTCTTTGAAATGACTCTTGTCCGACATCACGAATCATTTCTTCAAATTGATCACCATCTATATCTACATGAGTGTTTCCAGTTGGAACATCTACTATTTCGCCATGCCATATCCACACCGTATAGTTGGTGTTTATCCCCTCACAAACAAGATGTTCACGAATTGTGTCAGCCTCATGTCGTCTCCCATTCATACACTTCACACAAGGGCAAAAGTATCGTTCATCGGGTTCCAAGCGATGTTGTCGAGCAAATTTAAGAAATTACTCAATTCCATTGTCATACTCCGCACTCGCACGACTTGCATTCATCCAACTTCGATCCATTTCTTCTTTTATGTTACACATCCTATGTTCATCAATTTTCTATTGTTTTGTATAAGGGGAAGAATTTCATTTCTATATGATTACTAACTTTTTGAAAATTGTTTTGACAGAGAGAATGACAAAGGTATGGTATGTAACACCCCCAATCCGCTCAGGGATATTACACGCCGTAGAACCTTTCCTCAAGGATCTACCAGGCTGGTAATGACATATAACAACTCAACCATGCCTTTCAGGCTAAAATGAGTCAGTAGAACGATTTGGTCTTTCCACAAATACATACAACTCAAATACAACTCATGCCTACGCAGGGGACAAAATACAACCACACCCGTACAACGGGAACAATATAGCAACGGAAAAATAAAGTACAACTGAACCAACACACGATGTACGGTTCCTCATGTGATTAGTATCGATCATCTTTCATCATCCTTCGTGTCGACCCTGTGTTATGCTCCAAAACCTGAATGCAAAAACAGACATCCACCCCCCGAATACTCGGGGGTTAGCAAAACTCCACTGTTTTGCTAGTGCAAGAACAAAGTGCAAATACGAGCCATACCATTCACATTCCACGAATAACAATAACCAAGGATCCTCAAAGATCCAAACGAAACGAAAAGTACTTCCCGAGGCAAGAGTTTGAGAAAACATTTCAAAATCGAAATATCATAAATCAATGGGAATAATTTATAAAACGGTTTAGAATGCCATCGAGAGTTTTAATAGAAAACCATTTAGGATTATAAAATCATACTTTTCAAAATCCACAAGACAAAAGGGGTCACCGCCCCAAAGGTTTACTTTCCGAAAAATGACATTTACCAAACCGTTGGGATTTTAGCCCCAAACCCGTAAAATGACTTTTACAAAACCATTGGGATTTTAGCCCCAAATCTCATCAACTCACAGTACACAAGAACGACCACAAGGTTCGTTTCCCAACATCAAAATCCACAAATAAAGGATTTAAAACAAACAACAAAATACTCTTGTGCCATCCTAGCCAAGTAGGCCAAACGAACAACTTACCTCTTACACACTTAGTCAATGCATGCAATCATGAAAACCGTTCGAAAGCACTCATTTTCGAAAATACCATAATCAAATCACATTTGCAAAATGCACCACAATTAACCGTGGATCCACCCCTCCGTGGACCCCTACCGAGACCCAGTCGGATCTAACCCATAGTGGTTAAAAGCAAGCTCGCGGATCCACCCCTCCGTGGACCCCTACCGAGACCCCGTCGGATCTAACCCGTAGTGAGCATACACACACACACACACACGTTACTCATGCAATACTAACATGCTAAGAATGTAAGTTCATTAAGAATACTCACTAGAGATGGCCATTAACTCGACACCATTACCAAACTCTTCAAAAATACAATAACAAGATTAAATACGGAATACACGATTCCATAACTTTAAACAATAGGAGTATCATCATAAAATCCTTCAACGTTCAAAATAATCACCTCATAATCAATTCTCAAAACACCGTTCACAAAACACACGCGTTTTGAAAGAAAGCCTTTAACGAGGCCAAACCGAAATCCTTTGAAACTTCATTTCAAATAACTAAACAAACACACCAAGACGATCACCGATCATCATATCCATAAAACGAGAAAAGTATGGGCAAGGTACTTGCCTCGAATAACCACAACGCGGAGAATCGGCCGAAGTAGGTTGGCACGAACCGACTACGAACTCGCTGACTCCACTGAACGATAATACACAACAATGAACTACGAACGAAAACAATAACAACGAAAATGAATTTCAAAGTACGACCCAAAGCCGCTGAATTCAAAGAACAAATGACGAAAGTTCAAGGATTTCCCCCAAAACGGCCAAGAACACGATTCGTCCCGTCAAAACCCGAAAACGGAATTCCAAGTTGAAATATGGATATACAATCCATAGAATGTGTTTAACAACATCATTTAACCACAATCGATCCATCAAAAACGGATGAAAAACGAGATCGAGAACAAATCCCCCAAAAAGTCAATTTGAAGGAAATCGAGAAATATACTTCGATTCGACGAAGAACAATGGATTAAATGATGTTAAACACAAGAATACTATCAAGATTAATCATACACATCATGAATTAATCAACAAAACGGAACGAATCGGACAAAAACGCGAAAACCCCCAAATCTACCCAAAAGTAGGGTTCTAAAGATCTAACCTTGATTATTTGGATCGAAGGATGTTATAGGACGATTGATCGGTGATATAAACTCTGAAACTTATGTGATTTGTTGTTCACCAACTTGGTTTCGTCTCCTCCGAAAACCTCACCATGACCGAAGAGAAATGAAATGAAAATGTCGGAGAAAGTCAGCGGTCTCATATATATATCGGCCGGAACTAGCGTGCGCTAGCCTTCCCGACCTAGCGTGCGCTTATCGCCAAGATCGGCCGAGCTCTCTCGGCCATGGCCCGCATGACCCGGCACCACCGACCACCCCGCCGACCATGACTCGACCGCCCGACTCGCTAGCGTGCGCTACGGCCGAAGCTGCGCGCTAGCCGACTCCGCCCAGAGCCACCGGACTAACAAACTCACCCGTGTAACGCACGCTAGTCACCGGCGTCGCTACCCCTGCCGATTAGCGCGCGACCGACAGAGCGTGCGCTACTCGCCGATCCCGACCGAGCCCGAACCTCGTAATCCTCCGCCCGTGCCCGAGAACAGACTTGCCGACTCGGCAGCGGCGCTACATCGCTGAAGCTAGCGCGCAGCTGCCCCGCCATAGCGTGCGCTACGCGGTTCTGCCGAACTGCTCGCCGCCAGCTCAAGATTTCGATGCCGCACGGTCCGGCCACCGCCACCGCCACGACCCGATGCCTCGATTTCCGAAAACGCACGGAACGAACACGACGAAAAGTTCGCGGACGACATCAACGACTCGAGATGAAAACGTAATGCAATAATTAATCATACGCGACCAAGAAAAGGGTCAAGACGACAAATACAGATATGGATACCCGTAACTTTCAAGAAATTACAAAATGGCCCAAAACGCCCGGAAATCACGATACGTGATCGAATAACCAAACCGAAGTTCACAACACGTCTAACAAAGTTAAACGGACTTGCGGGAAACTCGAAACAGTAGTTTCGGACGAGATTCGCAAGAATCGAACTCAAGTGCGGAAAAGTCGCTAAAAAGCACAGGACTCAACAAAACAACACCGAAACGAACTCGGATGACAAAAAGTGTAGAATTAATCATTCTTAGAATGACGAAACGGTCATGAGCGAGTCGTCAAAACGGACTCCGACCGAAAAAAGAAATTTATCGAAAATCGAAAATTGCGGATATTACATGGTAGTCCTATAATTGTTGTTTAAAATAGAAACATGAATGACGGTTGTCAAAATAGAAGATAGTTCGAAATAATTACCAAATAATTCGCGGTGGTCGATTGCGAAAAGCCGAGGAGGTTGCGGGGTCGCGAGGTCGCCGGAGGTCGCGGGGGTCGCGAGGTCGCCGGAGGTCGCGGGTCGACTGTGAAAAGTCTCGGAGTCAGAAGCGTAGGAAGAAAGAAAGGAAAAAAGAAGAAAGAAAGAAAGAAAGAAAGAAACGAGCTGTAATTAAATGGAATATTAACAGCAGTTATAAATAACCGCTGTTAAAAGAAGAAAAAGAACGGTGGTTTTCAAGTAACCGCCGTAAAATATGAAAAATTAACGGCGGTTGCTTAATAACCGCCGTTAATTGTCGGAATTTAACAGCGGTTTGGCAAAAACCGCCGTTAACTTCTTAATTTAACAGCGGTTTCTTTTTTAACCGCTGTTAATTTTTCATAATATTTGCGAACCGTGCCCCCGTACAAATTTAATAGCGGTTTTAACATAACCGCTGTTAATTGTCCGCTGTTAAATGGGTATTTTGTAGTAGTGGAAGGATCAAGCTCTCTGTCGAGCTAATATGCTGTTACGATCCCAAGGTTAAGATCACTAGGAACCTCAATTTTGTAATCATAGATAGGCCCAGCATCTATAATGGGTTCCTAGGTCGCCCCTTTCTAGAAACCTTTGAGGCGGTAGCCTCTTCTTTCTTTTACTGTATCAAGTTCCCCACTACCGATGGGACAGTCGGTACTGTAAAAGGAGACCAGCTAATGGCAAAGAAATATTTGAATTACTCCTGTGTCGTAACTTCCCCTTTAAACGTTTCCCGTACTATTTGTAACATTGAGACGATCGACATTCAACCAATGGAGATCGACAAGCCAAGCACCTCATACCAGCCCGAATTAGAGGACGGCATATCGCATCAATTGTCGGACGACAGCGAGCCAAGGATCGGTTTCGAGCCAAGCCTCGACGTTGATCCAAGGATCGAGTTCGAAGATCGTTCCAAACGAGAAGCGACCGTCCCTATTGAAGAGTTGGAAAGTATAATAATCGATCTGGCTCACCCGGAGCGGGAAGTGCAGATCGGCTCAAGCGTCGGTCCCGAGTTAAAAGACAATCTGATCAGTTTACTACGAAAGGACATCGGAGTCTTTGCCTGGTCACATCAAGATATGGTCGACATCACGCTTGCCACTATCTAAAGATCGACCCGGCAAAGAAGCCTGTTCACCAGAAACATAGGGAATTCGGTCCTGAGAAGTATGCTGCGCTCGACGCAGAAGTCAAAAAGCTACTCGACAACAAACTGATCGGAGTAGCTACCGACGAGCCACAGTGGGTAGCCAACGCGGTGCTCGTTAAAAAGGCGAGCAACTCCTGGAGGTTATGCATCGATTTCACCGACCTCAACGCGGCGTGTCCGAAAGACCACTTTCCAATGCCTCATATTGACCACTTGGTCGATAGCACGACAGGTTGCGCAATGATGTCGTTTATGTACGCCTTTGCCGGGTACCATCAGATCTCAATGGCGGAGAAAGACATAAAACACACGTCATTCCACACGGAAAAAGACATATACTTTTGGGTCCGAATGCCGTTCGGTCTGAAAAATGCGGGGGCAACCTACCAACGACTAGTCAACGGGATGTTCGCCGGTCAGAGCGGCAAGACCATGGAGGTTTATATTGACGACATCGTGGTCAAGAGCCTCAAAAAGGAAGATCACCTCAAAGACCTTGCTGAGACGTTCGCTATCCTCGAGAAATTCAACATGAAACTGAACCCCAAGAAATGCAACTTCAGGGTAAGCTCCGGAAAGTTCCTGGAGCACATCGTGAGCCAAAGGGGGATCGAAGTGAACCTACCAAGATCAAGGCGATCCTCGACATGCAGGAGCCACAGAATGTCAAGCAGGTGCAATGCCTCACGGGTTGTCTAGCATCCCTTAACCGTTTCATTTCTCGGCTCGGAGACAAAAGCAAGCCATTCTTCGCCACCATAAAGAATAAGAAATTTGCATGGACGAAGGAAAATCAAATGGCATTCGCCAAAATCAAGGAGTATCTGTCTAATCCCCAAATTTTGACGAAACCAATCCCCGGCGAAAAGCTATTCCTCTACCTGGCAGCCTCGGAGGTCGCGTTGAACGTTGTATTAGTGCGAGCAGAGGGGCAAGCCCACTTGTCGATCTACTTCATCAGTCAAGCGCTTCATGACGCGGAAATGCGTTACATACCTCTGGAGAAGCTCGCCTACGCACTAGTCATGAGTGTTCGCAAGCTGAGGGCCTACTTCTTCGAACACCAAGTGGAGGTTCTGATGACTCTCCCTCTAAGGCAAGTTCTACACCGGCCAGACACTAACGGGCGACTCCTCAAGTGGTCACTGGAGATCGCCCAATACGGTGTCACGTACGCTCCTCGCACGGCTATCAGGTCGGCCGTCCTGTCTGGAAATTGTATGTATATGGCTCGGCGACCAGCTCGCGAGCAGGGGCAGGGATTGTCCTCATCAGCCCCGATGGCCAAAGTTTTACAAATGTTGTGCGTTTCGGGTTCCGTGCGACCAACAATGAAGTCGAGTACGAAGCCTTGGTAGGCGGGCTCGATCTAGCGCTCGCCATGGACGTCGTCGCCTCCACATCTTCATGGACTCCCTCTTGGTCGTGAACCAAGTCAAGGGGAAATATGAGGCGCGCGGTGAACAGATGATCAAATATCAAGAATTGGTTGCCGAAATGAGCACAAAGTTTGAAGAAGTGCTGATCGAACAAGTCCCGAGAGAGCACAACTCCCACGCCGATGCCCTATCCAAACTCGCATCGTTAGATGGGGCGGCAGATTTCTCTAACATCTAAATCACGGAGTCAGCAAAATCGGCGATCGACAGAAGCCTGGTCACCACAATTGCCATCGCCGAAGAGAACTGGATGACTCCGTTCGTTATGTACTTGAAGGACGGAACGGTCCCCACAGATCGGATCAAAGCTCGCCAGCTTCAGCTCCGAGTAACCAGATACACCCTATTGGATGAACGGCTTTACAAGTGAGCTTTCAGCCTTCCTCTCCTCAAATGCATTACGCCGGAGGAAGGCCGACTTGTTTTAGCCGAAATCCATGACGGGATCTATGAAAATCACGCTGGAGGGCGATCTCTCATCCACAAGACGACCAGGCAAGGCTTTTTCTGGCCTACCCTACAAAAGGACGCGATCGCCTATGCCCGATCTTGTCACAGGTGTCAAGTAATAGGCCCTAACATCAAGCTCTCCCCCGAGCAGCTCACTTCTATGTACAGTCCGTGGCCGTTCGCCCAATGGGGCATCGACCTCCTCGGTCCTTTGCCGACGGCGCCAGGAGGATGTAAATTCGCCATCGTGGGGGTCGATTATTTCACGAAATGGGCAGAGGCCGAGCCACTCAACAAGATCGACCAAGAACAAGTGATCAAGTTCATTTGGAAGAACATCATATGCCGATTCGGTCTACCTCAGGCTATCATATCCGACAATGGAAAGCAATTCGACAGTTTGGAAGTTATGCAATTCTGCGAGAAATGGGGACTTAAAAAGCTGTTCTCGGCCCCTTACCACCCTCAAACAAACATGCAGGTAGAGGCTGTAAACAAGATTCTCAAACACACAATCAAAGCAAGACTCGAATCCAAATAAAGACGATGGGCGAGCGATCTCCCGGATGTTTTTTGGTCCTACCGAACGACGACCCGAAATTAAACCAGCGAAACCCTATTCGCCCTCGCCTTCGGAACAGAAGCAGTGATCCCTTCGGAGATCGCCGTCCTCAGCCACCGAACTGCATAACAAATGACGACAGACAATGATGTAGCTCGGCGGATCGACTTGGATATGCTCGAGGAATGACGACTGACCTCGGAAATGAAGAACACAATCCACAAAAGTAAATCCGAGAAATTCTTTACATTCGAAGGTCAAGGAAAGGCGATTCCAAGTGGGCGACCTAGTCCTCAAAAATGTCCAGGCTCGCACGGGAGTATTTGGCCCGAATTGGGAGGGGGCCTTCAGGATATCCAAATGGATGACCAAAGGAGCCTACGAGCTCCAACACCCAGACGGCACTCCAGACCAATATCCCTGGAACGCCGTTCATTTGAAGAAATACTATCAATAAAAACTCTGTATTCAGTTATCCAATGTACAAAGAGCTTAATGAGATTTTCCGATCGAGTCTAATTGATTCGCCTCGGCAAAACAAACAAACAAACAAAAAAGAGGACGACTCGCTCGCCCTCCAAGAGTTCGTCATCTAACATGATGGACCTAGGCAAGCGATCGCCCCCCTAGCACAATGTATACCGTCGAGGATCGTCATCTAACATGGCGATCCGAGGTAGAAAAGTGCAGCCATGGTTCTGGAGGTCGATGGAACCGATATCCCATCCATGCAAGGTTCCTTTGGGCAGAGATCGCCCGCCCTTTCGTTTAAATACGAGGCGGGCGTAGCCGAAGGACCCTCCAAAACAGATCAGTGGACACGCTCGCCCGCCCTCAAATCCATCATCTAACATGGTGGACCTGGACAATGCGACGCGTCCCTCCCTCCGTCACAACGTATTCCCTCTTAGATCCGTCCTCTAACATGTCGGTCCCAGGCAGAAAAGTGCTAACAAGCCACGGTAGGGAAGTCAATTTATCCGATGGCGCCCCGTGCAAGGACTCTTCCAGGCAGAGACCGTCCGCCCTATTGTTACATTGCGAGGCAAAACGTAGCCTACGGAGGACCCTCACAATTAAGTGAGTCACGAGAAGTTAACCATCAGACGGAATGTCGCTCGCGCACAAGACATAGTCGTGGAGGTCGGTTCCATCGAACCCCACGACTGTGCGAAGTCTTTCCAGGCCGGGACGTTCGGCCTCCCTCGAGGAATCAACAAAATCGAAGATCGCAAGAACCAAACTAAAGATAGCTCGCTAAATGAATTATTTTCGTTCCCTTACTTTCACCAAGTAAACAAAAACAAGGGCCAGAGCGGAGCCATACATACGATCAGGAGGACGGAACCACATACGATCGGCTTTGTTCAAATACACATATGATGATCGGTTTTGTTCAGAAATTTACAAGTGAGAATTTAAGTATACCAATACATTCGGAGCTATACATACAATGACCGCTCCTCAAACACTTGTGTGAAGTCAAATGCGAAAGATTCAGATAGACGATTGTACAAGCAAGGAATCATATGCAATTATTTATTTCATTTTATTCGGAATACTTGTACAAGCGCCAAGGCAAAACACAACGAAATCGAAAATTACAAGTGAAAACAAAATAAAAGCGGATTAACTCAGCCGCCCCGCCGGCCTTCGCCACCGGGCCGGATCGGTCCGCCTTCGCCATTGCCTTTGGATCGACGTGCGCTTCCTCACCATCATCCAGTGAACGAGGTTGTCCGCGATGGATACCACTGTGTCGATTCCGAGGTCGGAGAGGTCAAGGATCGCCACAAAGAAAGTCGGATGCAGAGGATGCTCAAGCACATAGGCTTTGAAGTTATCACAAAGGGCCGACCTCGAGCCCTCCCTTCTTGGCAGCGCGGATGGCGTCAGCGTAAGCCATGTAATAGGCAAATTCACTAACATTCTCCACGATGAGGAAGGGATCGACCTCGGTCACCTTCAACTTCTCCTTCAGCCCCGTGATTGTTTTATCCGCACCCTAGAGCTCGGCAACCTTAGCGGCTAGCTCTCCCTTCGACGACTCCAGCTCGCCATTTAACCGGTCCACCACCGCCTTCAGCTCAGTTGCCTCCTTCTGCGAGGCCGTGTGCAACCGATGGGCTTCCGTCATTTGATCACGCATCCAGTCGGTTGCCGCCTGGGCCCGGTCGAGATCCTGCTTCGCCCGCTTGGCCGTCTCCATGTACTCCTTATCCATTGCCGCGATCCTGTCGGCAAACTCGGCATTCCGATTCCGAGCAGCCTCGAGGTCCAAATGGAGACGGGCAGTAGAGGGCCGCCCCTCATAATCCTTCATGGCCTGAGCAGCCATCGTCACCACTTGAAGGGTTAGAGCAAGAGTCGTCTGCATTGCTTCTCCGGACCGCCGGCGCGCGATCGCATCCAGATCAGTCGTCCAAGCCTTCAGCAGGGCGGCGATAGCCCGAGAGACGTAGTGAGGGATGTCGCTAGACTCGCGGGGAGATCTGCTCGCGAGGAAGTCCAACACCATCGGCGAGCAGTTCGGGTCGGCAAGACGGGCCCTGCACCAAGAACAAAGAATTTAGTATGTCCCCTACACAAGTGACGTAACTCAGCAGAGCAACCAAACTTACCTTTCGACCTTCTCGGGGTCACGGCCGAAGAAAGGCTTGCCCCGCGGGGTCTGGGCATCAGTGGTCGCCATGGCCTGTAGGAAGGCCGATGAGGGCGTAAGCCCCTCCGCCATTGGAACTCCATAAAATGGAGGCGCGACGACCGGCGGCACCACTACGGGCGCCTCAGCAGCAACAGATGGTCAGGGCTCCTCCGGCCTCCGCCTCTTGCGGTTATGCTGGAGCTGCTCCTCCTCCCGAGTTTCCAGCTCAATGATGATCGGCCCCACGAGAGGTCTCGCCTCTGGGATAGGATGGGTCGTCGCCGCAGGGGCACGGCTCGTTTTCTTCCCTTGGCGGAGACAACTCATGATACCAGGGTTCGACATGGCAATTTCTCTCGGTAGCTCGGAGTAGCGGGGGAAGTAGATCTCTGTCAAAGAAGACAATCAACTAGGTTAGTCGTCTTCTTCAATCAAAGGTGATTGTCAGGCAAAAAGGAGATCGTAAACATCTGTACCTGGGACTTTTAAGTGGCGGGGAAAGCGAAACAACCGAGCGCCCAACCAATGAGACTTCGTTGTTGATCACGCGAGCGTCGATATAACTATCCATAAGACTACGGATTCGCTCCCAGACGATCGAAAAATCAACCAAACTTACCTTTCGACCTTCTCGGGGTCGCGGCCAAAGAAACACTTGCCCAGTGGGGTCTGGGCATCAGCGATCGCCATGGCCTGTAGGAAGGCCGATGAGGGCGTAGGCCCCTCCACCATTGGAACTCCAGAAAGTGGAGGCGCGGCGACCGGCGGCACCACTGCGGGCGCCTCAGCAGCAACAGATGGCAAGGGCTCCTCCGGCTTCCGCCTCTTGCGGTTGTGCTGGAGCTGCTCCTCCTCCAGAGTTTCTGGCTCGATGATGATCGGTCCCACGAGAGGTCTCGCCTCTGGAATAGGACGGGTCATCGCCGCAGGGGTATGGCTCGTTTTCTTCCCTTGGCGGAGACGACTCATGATACGAGGGTTCGACATGGCGGTTTCTCTCGGTGGCTCGGAGTAGCGGGGAAAGTAGATATATGTCAAAGAAGACAATCAACCAGGTTAGTCGTCTTCTTCAATCAAAGGCGATCGTCAAGCAAAAAGGAGATCGTAAACATCTGTATCAGGGACCCTTAAGTGGCGAGGAAAGCGAAACAACCGAGCGCCCAACCAATGAGCTTCGTTGTTGATCACGCGAGCGTTGATATAACTATCCGTAAGACTACGGATTCGCTCCCAGACAATCGAAAAATCAAATGGTAGGTCGCCGGATGCTGGAACAAGGGAGCCTGCAAAAATAAAACCAAATTAGATCAGTTCAAGATGTATCCGAACGAAGGGAGAGTCAAAACCATTACTCGGATTCCTCTCCCAGAAGCCAGTGGGGATATCCAACTCATCCTCGGGTTTGTCGCTCGCAGCTGATTTCCACGCTCCGCCGACCCAACACCACTTTGTCAGGTTGCCCCGGACCTTGTTCAGCACCCCAAGAACCACCCGGCCTAAGCGACCCTGGATGTGGTAGCTGCCAACAGAACCCTTTTGCACCGTCTGCTTAAAGAGATAGTTCATCTCCAGTGCAGAAGGAAGACGGAACAGCCGGTGACCGCCAAATAGAGTCAAAGTGCTGATGATCTGTAACAAGGCGTTCGGCGTCAGTTGGAGCGGCGCCACATTCCAAGCAGTCAACAGATACGACACAGTGAACGGTAGTGGGAACCGCAATCCGGCCCCCATGATCAACTCGTTAACGGCGACCATACCCTCGGGAGGTTGGTTGGCACGCTCATTGTCGGCAGGCACATACAGTGAAACGTCGAAGGGGACATGGAACTCCGCCCTCCAACGAGTCAAATCCTTCTTAGTTGCCGAACTCTTAATCTGGCCAAGGGTCCACGGGGAGCGGCCCACAGCCCAAAACGACATCCGCTTTACGAGTTCATGGGGGTGGGCGACCGAATATGTGCGAAAATCGAACTTAGGGCGTGGTCCGGCAAGTCTCTCCATAAGCTCGGCAAATTCCAGAAAGGCTTGGCCGAACACACTGTTCTGCTCCCAGTGCAGTCTTATTGCCTCCTCCTCGTCGGCCAGCGAGCGCTTCTGCTCCGCCGCCGCTGATTTCGCCGCGTCAGCCTCATTGAAGAGTTCTTCAACCTCCGCGAGTTCAATCCCAGCGCGGATGGCCTCGACGGCCATCTCCACATGAAAATCCGCAGAGGTTTCATCCCGAGCAGTCAAAGTCGAGGCGGCGGAACTGCTACCCGCCTCATACACGGTTGATCCTCCTCTGGGCATATTCAAATAGAAAGGAGGGAGAAAAGTTTTTGTTCTTACCTAGAGACTGAGTCGAACGTCGATCGGCACACAAAGCTTCAAGAAAATTCAGCTATGTCTTCTTTTCAGGCGAAAACGCATAAAGATATAACCCCAAAAGCCCTATCCCCTTTTGTTGACACAAAATGTATTTTGATGATGGTTACATACAAAATATTTAAATTGGATCAATCTCGGCTCGATAATATTTTGAAGGAGCAAAATATGGCTAACGCACGCTACGTATCATATCGTAGCGCACGCTATCGGGACATGCATATCTGAGACGGTCAAGTCGATTGCGACTCATCAAGTCGCTTTGATCGATAGCGCCGCAAGCTATTCAATAATAGCGCATGCTAATAACCTACAGTTAGCGCACGCTATACAACAACTATAACGCACGCTATCGCAAGTCTCCAGAGGTCAGTGAAGTCTGGAAGGAAATCAGAATTGGACGTTGCGCACGCTACACATATATTCTTACGTACGCTAAAGTGAGGACATAGCGCACGTTACTTATCATCTCTAGCGCACGCTACCAATATTATGGTTAGTAGTCCAGTAGCTACTGGACTCATTTCGTCAAAGCTTTTACGTACGCTACACAAGGTAACGTACGTTAATGAAAGAACTCAGTAGCGCACGCTAATGTAAAGGTATTAGCGCACGCTAAAAGGAATCTGCATTTTACCATTTGAATTTCAACCGTTGGAAGCAAGAGTCAATGCAGATCCGGAAAATCTGGAAAAGTTGGATTTAATTAATGCTAGCGCACACTATGCATACTTGATAGCGCACGCTAATCATGAATTTAGCCGTTGGATAAAGAGTTGTTGGAGAGAAAATCGGATATTGTCAAAGTCAAGATCGAAGACTAGTTGACCAGGCGTTAGCGCACGCTACCATTTCATTACTAGCGCACGCTAGACATGGCATTTTACCGTTGCAACAGTCTTTGTGACCGTTCATAGATTTCAAGTCAAAATCCGCTAACGCACGCTACAAGAAACTATTAGCGCACGCTAATAGTATGTTTTTCAGAATTTGAAGGATGTCTCACACCTATAAATACCCGAAGGACTTGGGTATCAAACACACAACTTCAAGCATTCAAGCATATAAGCATACAAGCAATCAAAGCGTTCTTGAGCTCAGATTTATATATTTTTGCATTACAAGTTGTGAGAAAAGAAAGATACAAGAGCGATTTCAATTGTAATATCCATTAGTCTTTGTATTCTTTCATTTGGTTGTAAGTGTTGCATCACTTACACTTGAGCGAAAAAGAAACGAATCAAGAGTCACTAATCCGGTGTTATTAGGATCTTTGATCCGGCATTGTTAGGATTATACTCCCATATTCGTATAGTGAGGATTATCTAGTTCCTATAGAACACTAGATAAACAATCATTTATATTGAGGGAAAGGTTGAGCTTGGACCGATAGAAGACAAGCGGATTGTATGTTGTGAACTCGGACCGATAGAAGACGAGTTAAGATTGTGGTTTTCTTTAGCCAATAGAAAAAAAAGTCGGAGAGAGGACGTAGGCAAGTTGCCGAACCTCTATAAATTCTTGAGTCTTTAAATTTCGCACTATTTTCTTTTTACTACAAGAAATTTCGGTATTCCGCATCACCACTATTCAACCCCCTTCTAGTGGTGAATTTATCTCTTCGATTGGTATCGAGCGGGTCTCTTTTTAAAGGTTTAACCACCTAAGAGAAAAAGATCCGCAAATGGCACTTCTTGGCCAAATTGAAGGAAATGCTCTCAACCGTCCTCCTTTCTTGACGGTTCCAATTTCATGACGTGGAAAAAGAAGATGGCGATCTTCGTTCAAGCCTACGATATTGAAATCTGGAAAGTTATTGCTCTCGGTCCTAAACTTGCTAAGAAAGAAGATGGATCGTTGAAAAAGATCGAAGAATTCAACGATGAGGATTGGAGAAACACGCATGTCAACTCTCGAGCTACTCAACTCCTCTATTGCGCTCTCAATCCCGAAGAACTTAATAGGATATCGTCCTATGAAAGTGCAAAAGAAATTTGGGAAATTCTCGAAGTCACTCACGAGGGAACCACCCAAGTCAAGGAGACCAAAATTAATATGTTACTCCATGACTACGAATTATTTTCCATGAAAGACGAGGAAACGATCACAAATATGTTGGATCGATTTTCAGCTATAACAAACGGTCTTGCATCTTTCGGAAAGCCTATATCGAGCAGCGACAAAGCTAAGAAAATTCTTCGATCATTGCCACGAGAATGGGATGCCACGGTCACCGCGATCATGGAATCCAAGGATCTCAACAAGCTCGAATTTAGTGCCATCATCGGGTCACTCATCAACTATGAGATCATTCTCAAGTCTAGAGGCACAAAACCAAAGCCTCGGGAAAGAGTAGTCGCATTCAATGTGGACAGCGACGTTGAGGAATATGTTGCCGAAGAAGAAGACGACGAGGAACTCGCTCTTTATGCCAAAAACTTTAGAAGGCACAAAAACCTAATTCAAAAGAGGCGAAGTTTTCTTGGTCGGGATGGCAAACCGGAGCAAAAGAAGAGTGGCTACACACCTATCAAGAAGTTCGACAATAATTGTCGGAAATGTGGTCAAGCCGGTCATTATGCCAAAGAATGCCGAGGATCCTCTTCAAAACCGCAAATGGAAAGATTCAAAAAGAAGGAGGTTCTAATCGCATATTGGAGTGATGACGAGGAGGATATTGAAAGATCTCTAGACGCAAATCTTGCATTCATGGCCCTCGACTCCGAAAGCAATATCGAGGTAAGCTCTAAACTCAATGATGATGAATATGACTCTTTTGATTTTTGTGATTCACAAGAAATTCATCAAGATGATGAGTTGTTGAGTGCGTTTGAATCGTTAAATACGGAGTATGACGAGATGGTCAAGTTAAATATATCTTTAAAGAGAAAAATAAAATCTCTAGAACTCGAAAACTCCTCGCTTCAAAACAAGGGCAAAACTATTGAGACCGACCATACTTCATGTCTTGAAAAAGAAAATGTTTTGAAAATTGAGTTAACAAAAACTCAAAAGGAGCTAAAATATATTTTGAACAAATTTACTCTCGGAAATGAGAAATTGAAAGGCTCCTATCTATTCAAAATCGCCCTTGCTCAAACACGGTCTTGGTTTCGACCCTTTTAAACGGGAACAATCCCTTATCAACCTTGACAAAATAAAGAAAGCCGAAACCGAGAACTCAAAAGATCCGTTCAAACGAGTTCACAATGTTAATATTCATTCAAAGTTAAGGACTATCAATGTTAAGCAAATATGGGTTCCGAAAGGGACGATTGTTTTGCATGCTATAAGCATAGTTAACTTTGGAGGACCCAAACGGGCTTTGGTACCATAACAACCAAGAAATTCCATTTTTGTAGGTACCGGCACCAAGGAAAAACAAGTGGTACATTGATAGCGGATGCTCAAGGCACATGTGCGGTTCCGAGGACTTATTTGAAGACCTCGAATATCAAGATCAAGGACATGTGACCTTTGGAGATAATCAAAGGGAAAAATCAAAGGAATCGGCAAAGTCGGTAAGGAACCTTCTCCTTCTATCAACAAAGTACTATTTGTTGAAGGTTTGCATCATAATCTCCTTAGCGTTTCGCAACTTTGTGATGAAGGCTTTAAAATTCTATTTGAGCAAACGCATTGCACGGCATTTAGAAATAATAAAATTGCATTCATTGGTTTGAGATGTGGAAACATCTATATTGTTGATCTTAATGATAAAAGCTCTTTCAATGAAAAATGCCTTATTACCTTGGATGACAATGCATATTTATGGCATCGAAAATTGGGGCATACTTCTCTACCTATTATTTCTATTTTATCTAGACACGACCTTGTTCGTGGATTGCCCAAACTCAAATTCGATAGAAAACATTTGTGTGAATCATGCATTAAAGGGAAACATACTCGAGAATCGTTTAAACCGAAATTCGAGGTTTCCACTAGTCGAGTTCTTGAACTCGTGCATATGGATTTGATTGGACCATCTAGACATGTTAGTTTAAATGGTAAACTTTATACTTTGGTTATTGTTGATGATTTCTCTCGATTTACTTGGGTTAGATTTTTAGCTCATAAAGATGATGCATTTTCCGAGTTTTCTAAATGGTGTCGTTTGGTATCAAATGAGAAAAACCTCTCCATAATTTCTATTCGCACCGACCACGGAGGTGAATTTGATTGCACCCCGTTTGAACTTTTATGTGATAAATACGGTATTAATCACAATTTTTCGGCTCCTAGAACGCCTCAACAAAATGGAGTTGTTGAAAGGAAAAACCGATCTTTGGAAGAAATGTCGAGGACAATGCTAAATGAATACTCTCTTCCACGATACTTTTGGGCCGAAGCAATCTTTACGGCATGTTATGTGATTAACCGAGTTCACGTCCGTAGAACTCATCTTAAAACTCCTTATGAATTATGGAAGGGCAAAAAGCCCAATATTGCTTATTTTCATCCTTTTGGTTGCAATGTATTTATTTTGAACAATGGCAAGGATAACTTGGGCAAGTTTGATGCCAAATCCGACTCCGGAATATTTCTTGGTTATTGTACTAATAGCAAAGCATATCGTGTGTATAATATTAGAACGAATAAAGTTGAAGAGTCCATACACGTTAAATTCAATGATATGATCTCACCCCCGAGAAAGGTAGAATATTTTGATGATGCAGGTACCTTTCCGGATCCCTCGCCCGAAGTGAAGAAAATTTCGGAAATCGAAACGAACACAATCGTTGATTTACCGAAAGATTGGAGGCACATCAAGGACCATCCGAAGGATCTCGTGATCGGAAACATTGAAGACGGTGTTCAAACCCGAAGGAGGACCACCGAATTTATGGCTCATTGTGCTTTTGTATCCGAAATAGTTCCCAAGAATATATCCGAAGCTCTCGATGATGAAAGTTGGGTGATGGCTATGCAAGAGGAGCTTGTGCAATTCAAGCACAATAATGTATGGAATTTAGTTCCCGCGCCTAAAGATAAAACAATTATCGGAACTAAATGGGTGCATAAAATCAAGAGTGACGAAGACGGCTATCCCATTCGAAATAAATCTCGTTTGGTCGCTCAAGGATATAATCAAGAAGAAGGTCTTGATTACGAAGAAAGTTTTGCTCCCGTGGCTCGACTCGAAGCCATTCGCTTGCTTTGTGCATTTGCCGCTCATAAGAAGATTAAACTATTTCAAATGGATGTCAAAAGTGCATTCTTGAATGGTTTCATTCAAGAAGAAGTCTACGTCAAGCAACCTCCCGGTTTTGAAGACCATCATTTTCCGGATTATGTCTACAAGCTCAACAAGGCACTCTACGGGTTGAAGCAAGCACCCCGAGCATGGTATGATCGTTTAAGTCAATTTTTAATTGCAAATGACTATAAAAGAGGCAAAGTCGATAATACCTTGTTTGTTAAAATACTAAATGATGATATACTTGTTTGCCAAATTTACGTTGATGACATTGTTTTTGGAGCTACTAATGAATCCTTGTGCCAAGATTTTTCTAATCTTATGAAAGGAGAATTCGAAATGAGTATGATGGGAGAATTAACGTTCTTCCTCGGGCTTCAAATCAAACAATGCGAAGATGGAATTTTTATCCATCAAACGAAATACTCAAACGACCTCCTCAAGAAATTCAATATGGAAAATAGCAAGGTGATATCTACACCAATGTCGTCATCATTAAAGCTTGAGAAAGATGAAAATGGCAAATCCGTAGATCAAAAATTATATCGAGGTATGATCGGATCTTTGCTATATTTGACCGCATCTAGGCCAGATATAATATTTGCTACATGTCTATGTGCTCGATTCCAAGCTAATCCCAAGGAATCACATTTAATTGCTTGTAAACGCATTTTTCGCTATTTAAAAGGAACTATTGGACTAGGTCTATGGTATCCTTCTTGCTTGGACTTTAATTTAATTGCCTATAGTGACGCCGATTTCGGCGGATGCAAAATTGACAAAAAGAGTACTAGTGGTACATGTCACTTTGTTGGATCTTGTTTAATATCTTGGGGAAGTAAAAAGCAAACCAGCGTAGCTTTGTCTACAGTTGAGGCCGAATATGTCGCTGCAGGGAGCGCCTGTGCTCAAGTGCTATGGATTAAAAATCAACTACGCGACTACGACATTCATTTTGAAAATACCCCTATCTTATGTGATAACACTAGTGCAATTAAGTTAAGCAAAAATCCTGTTTTGCACAGTAGAACCAAACATATAGATATTAGACATCATTTTTTACGTGATCATGTTCAAAAGAAAGACATTTGTTTAATCTTTGTCGGGACGAAGGATCAACTTGCTGACATCTTTACAAAACCTCTTCCCGAAGAATCTTTTAACTCCATTCGTTTACAACTTGGCATGGGACATGTAGACAACTTTTGAAATAAGCTTCTACTCAAAACATCAAAATCCTTGATTCAGATCACTCGCTAGCGCGCGCTAGCTTCATATTCTTAACGCGCGCTAAAGTCTGCATTCGATAACGTACGCCAAACACTACCCTCTTGCGTACGCTAATTAAAGTTTTTCGAATTCCACTGGACAGTCCAGTAAGCCCTTCTTTTTCGCCTAACGTACGCTAACTCTACAATCCTAGCGTACGCTAACTTAAAGCTTGCTGACTATATATATTTCCGTACAACCCTAAAACACATCTCATCCCTAACGTACGCAATCGACTTCTCTCTTGCAAAAACCCTAGACACACATCCGATCCAATCTGCGAGCTTCTCCCTCAAAATCTTTGATTCTCTTTGTTTTTCCCTCATAATGTCTAGCAAAAATAGCAAGGCTATGGAAAAGAACTATAAACGTCCTCGCAACAACGATTTCGACAGCAATCGATTCGTCTCCTTCATTGCGTCGAAAATTTTCTTCGATGTTCTTCCGCAAGAAAGCCTGACCGATTGCTACTATTTCAATTTCAGTAGCCTTGAACGGGTCAAGGTAAGCATTCGCGATTTTTTTGAAGCCTTGGGTATTGCATGTTTTGTCGAGTGCAAGGAAATTGTGTACCCTGAGTGTGTTCGTCAATTCTATGCGAACTTGCATTTTGGTGAAAGTAGTAATGGAGGTTTCGTGCTCGAAAGCCTCGTGAACGGAACTATGGTGAAGGTTTCGTCGGAAATCCTTCACGAGTTGTTTGGGTTGTCGAAGGAAGGATTTGATTGCTGTGGTAAAATCATTGATGAGGAATCTGCGGTGTCAGAGGGAGAGATTGCTAATTTTCTGTGTTCGAAAACTGTCATCGAAGTCACGGATGACGTTTTCGAAAACAATGATTTCGGTATACACATTCGGTTGCTGTTGGCCGCTTTAACGAAATGCCTAATGCCAAAGGTCAACACCCAACATAAGCTAGTTGGTGTTGATAAGAATGTCGTATACAGGGTGCTGAAGGATGATCGAGTAGATTTCACTGGGATTGTGTTAAGTTGGATGAAGGCTAAAGGGGAGTCCTTTCGGTCAAAGAACTATATGTCGAGAACCAGGAAGTCTGGACTGCCATACGGGTCAATCCTTACGGTGATTTTTCGTCATTTCAGTGTTGATTTGTCCAATGACGCTCACGTTCCGGTGTCTCGGGGACACGAGATAAGTGACATAACCCTCAAGGCCATGCACTATGTCGAGACCTTCAATCGAGGCTGGGTTTTGTTTCCATATCTCCGAGATGACGACCAAGTGCCGAAAGGCACACGGATGCCTACACCGACCGAGCAAGTCGTGCACCGAGGACCCCACACGCTAAGGAGCTGCAGTCCAAGTCTTTTGTTCGTCATCCAAGAACGAAAGGAAAACGCCCGATGAGAGATGTGGTGACGGAAGAGGAGGAAAGTGATCTCTGTGCTCGGATGCGGGGCATCGAGACCTCACACGCTGAGATACGAGAGGATGTTCGGGCTCTGCGTTCAGAAGTCCGGGAAGTGCGCTCAGAAGTCCGGGAAGTTCGTGGGCTGATATCCGAGTTCATTCGTTACACACACCCCTCGTTCCCCTTCCCTTCGTCTTCTTCCGATCCTTAGATTTGAGGATTTTATTTCTTGATGTTTGATGTAGAAACTTGTTGTTCGAACAAGCTATATGTTTTTTGCCATGAAAAACTCGTTGTATTCCTGCACTTTATCTTAATGAAATTCGCATTTCTTCATTTGGCATTTGTTATGTTCAAGTATTTGCTATTTACAAGTATTGTTATTGTTGTTTACTAGTATTGTTGAATTAACCTTGAATAATGGCAAACTTTCGTTAATATTTATTAATAATGCAACAATTCAGGGGGAGTTCCTTTTTGTTTATGTCAAAAAGGGGGAGAATACTCCAAAAACGAAAATTTACTAATATATCGAACAAGTTTACCTTGATTCGAATTATTTCAAAATGTTTTTGCAGGTATTAATTAAATGTTTTGACATCATCAAAAAGGGGGAGATTGTTGACACAAAATGTATTTTGATGATGGTTACATACAAAACATTTAAATTGGATCAATCTCGGCTCGATAATATTTTGAAGGAGCAAAATATGGCTAACGCACGCTACATATCATATCGTAGCGCACGCTATCGGGGCATGCATATACAGACCAGTCAAGTCAGCTGCAGCCTACTGAAGTCGCCTGATCGATAGCGCACGCAAGCTATTCAATAATAGCGCACGCTAATAACCTACAGTTAGCGCACGCTATACAACAACTATAACGCACGCTATCGCAAGTCTCCGTGAGGTCGATGAAGTCTGGAAGGAAATCGAGTGGACGTTGCGCACGCTACACATATATTCTTACGTACGCTAAAGTGAGGACATAGCGCACGTTACTTATCATCTCTAGCGCACGCTACCAATATTATGGTTAGTAGTCCAAAGAGCTACTGGACTCATTTCGTCAAAGCTTTTACGTACGCTACACAAGGTAACGTACGTTAATGAAAGAACTCAGTAGCGCACGCTAATGAAAATGTATTAGCGCACGCTAAAAGGAATCTGCATTTTACCATTTGAATTTCAACCGTTGGAAGCAAGAGTCAATGCAGATCCGGAAAATCTGGAAAAGTTGGATTTAATTAATGCTAGCGCACGCTATGCATACTTGATAGCGCACGCTAATCATGAATTTAGCCGTTGGATAAAGAGTCGTTGGAGAGAAAATCGGATATTGTCAAAGTCAAGATCAAAGACTAGTTGACCAGGCGTTAGCGCACGCTACCATTTCATTACTAGCGCACGCTAGACATGGCATTTTACCGTTGCAACAGTCTTTGTGACCGTTCAGAGATTTCAAGTCAAAATCCGCTAACGCACGCTACAAGAAACTATTAGCGCACGCTAATAGTATGTTTTTCAGAATTTGAAGGCTGTCTCACACCTATAAATACCCGAAGGACTTGGGTATCAAACACACAACTTCAAGCATTCAAGCATACAAGCATACAAGCAATCAAAGCGTTCTTGAGCTCGGATTTATATATTTTTGCATTACAAGTTGTGAGAAAAGAAAGATACAAGAGCGATTTCAATTGTAATATCCATTAGTCTTTGTATTCTTTCATTTGGTTGTAAGTGTTGCATCACTTACACTTGAGCGAAAAGAAACGAATCAAGAGTCACTAATCCGGTGTTATTAGGATCTTTGATCCGGCATTGTTAGGATTATACTCCCATATTCGTATAGTGAGGATTATCTAGTTCCTATAGAACACTAGATAAACAATCATTTATATTGAGGGAAAGGTTGAGCTTGGACCGATAGAAGACAAGCGGATTGTAACGGTTGTGAACTCGGACCGATAGAAGACGAGTTAAGATTGTGGTTTTTCTTTAGCCAATAGAAAAAGATAGTCGGAGAGAGGACGTAGGCAAGTTGCCGAACCTCTATAAATTCTTGAGTCTTTAAATTCCGCACTATTTTCTTTTTACTCGCAAGAAATTTCGGTATTCCGCATCACCACTATTCAACCCCCCTTCTAGTGGTGAATTTATCTCTTCACCTTTTACAGGCGAGAGCAGGGACTTCTGGGAAAATAAACAGAATCTCGAGGGCTGAAGTGCAATCGTCGGATAAGTCGCATTTAATGCCGCCCTCGAAATCCGCGCGTGCGTCATTTAGAGGGCACGCCAAACGACAAGTCTGACAAACCGTCGGACTCCCCCAACGGGAGCGCGACACGTGCCCCAGTGACGTTTCAAAGCCCACTTCCACTTCCCGCTCTTTTCAGCGTCCGGGGAGGTTGTCCAGATTCGAAACTAGTTCGTTCGGGAGACGATCGTCTGCTTCATAAGTGGATGAGTCGCTCGTCTAATGCAAGCGATTGCCAGCAGAGCCACCTCACCCCACGTCTTCAACATCAGAGCGAGCTGGGGGGCAATTGTTGCGCGGCGATTTATACGCCTCGAAGGCGATCGACATAATGGTCGGATGCCAACCGAAGAAGACAGATGCTGGTTAAGTGCTTAGCGGTAGACGTCCAAGGCGATCGTCTATTGGCACCTGGCGATCGCCTCTAGTATCCGACCGGGGACGACCGTCCCATGCCACGTGTAAATCCAACATCCGTCAAAGTCTGCGAAGACCGAATCTCGGGATGAAGGCCCACGTGCAGATCCGCAAAAGGCGCCACAAGAACAGGCTTTACTCCAGTCCATCAGCAGCTGTCAGTGACAAGGACGGCCTCACCTACCGACAGACCCGCCGAAAGGTCCTAGGTGGGACCTCCCAAGACTGCGATGTGAGGCATATGTCGCCTCCTCATTGGTTCGCGCATCTGGCTGCCAGCAGCAGCTGCGGACTTTAAGGAAACAGTCCCACGTGCTGGGACGATAACCTACCTTATTTAATGCAGGAACGGCGATCGCCCGTGTGGGACAGGGACATCCCAACAACCTCCTCTCCTAAAAATAGGAGACCTCCAGCATTGGCAAAAGGAGGTTACAACGTAAACACGATTACACACAGTAAACAATACAGAGAACACCTCATATTGGTAACAAGAACTCACAGAGCTTTAACTCTTGTTCTTACGGAAATCAACAGCACTCAAGAGCTAGATAACTAGGGGCATTACACTTATTGTAATTGTACTCTAACATTAATACTCGTACTTCAAAGCAGCACCCGTATTAATAATATCTCGCGAGAGCATTCAAGCCCGGGACTAACAACCCCGACAAATCTTGTGTCATTTATTTTCCTTCGTACGTGCTCTCGCATTTTGTTTGTTACTCACCCGTAGCCATATCCAGCAAATGATTATGTATAATATTTTGGGTAACAACACCCATAGGGAACGAGTCAAGTCAAAGAAACCAAAATTAACATACTCCTCCACGACTATGAACTCTTCTCCATGAAGGATGACGAAACCATCACCAACATGTTGGATCGTTTCTCAGCAATAACTAATGGTCTTGCATCATTCGGGAAGCCTATATCAAGCAGCGACAAGGCGAAGAAGATCCTCCGGTCTCTTCCACGTGAATGGGATGCCCTGGTGACGGCAATTATGGAATCGAAAGGCCTCAACAAACTTGAGTTCAGCGCCCTCATAGGATCGCTTATAAACTATGAGATTGTGCTAAAATCTAGAGGCTCCAAACCTAACCCTCGTGACAAAGTTGTCGCTTTCAAAGTCGATAGCGAGGATAACGATGAGGTTCTGGAAAATGAGGATGACGAAGAATTGCATTATACGTCAAAAATATGAGAAGATATAAAAATATAATTCAAAAGAGGTGAAGCGCTCTTGGTTAAGATTCCCGGACCGACCAAAAGAAGAATCATTATGTTCCTATGCAAAAATTTGACAATAATTATCATAGGTGCGGACAATCCGTACACTATGCTAAGGATTGTCGAGTAACGAACCCCAAGGGACAAAATGAATTGTACAAAAAGAAAGAAGTTCTTATTGCCTCTTGGAGTGATGATGAAAATGAGATTGAAGGAATCGAGGAATCTAATCTCGCTCTCATGGCTCTTGAATCTAAAGAATCCACCAATGAGGTTAGTTCTATTTATGAAGATGATCTTTTAGATTTATGTGAATCTAATAAGGATGATGAACTTCTAAATGCCTTTGAATCATTGAACAACGAATACGATGAGATGGTTAAAATAAACATATCTTTGAAAAGAAAAATAAAATCTCTTGAGCTAGAAAATTCAAATCTACGAGATAAAGGCAAAAATGTTGATCACACTCCTGCCTTAATAATGAAAACAATTTGAAAATTGAGTTGTCTAAAACTCAAAAGGAAGTAAAATACATAATGAATAAATTTACGCTTGGTAATGAGAAATTCGAAAAACTTTTATCCATTCAAAAATCTCTTTTATTAAAACACGGTCTTGATTTTGATCCATTCAAAAGAGAAAAATATTTTATAAATCCTGACGAAATTAAGGAAACCAGGAATCATAGTCATTTACGAGAAGTAAATGAAGAAAGTAACAATAAAGTCCGTCCAAACTTAAGGACAATAAAAGTTCGACAAAATTGGGTTCCTAAAGGGATGATAGTTCCAAATGCCATTAGTGTTATTAACTTTGGAAGACCCAAAAGGGCTTGGGTACCAAAACGACCAAAACAAAATATGTTTGCAGGTACCTCGTTCAAAGAAAAGCAAATGGTATATTGACAATGGTTGCTCAAGAAACGTGTGTGGCACCAAAGAGTTGTTGTAAGAGTTTGAATATCAAGAACAAGGACTCGTAACTTTTGGAGACAACAAAAAGGGAAAGATTATGGGCATAGATAAGGTTGGTAAGGAACTTTCTCCCTTTATTAATTTAAGTTTTATTTGTTGAAGGATTACATCATAATTTACTAAGTGTTTCACAACTGTGCGATGAAGATTTTAAAATTCTTTTTGAAGAAATTCACTCTACCACCTTCAAAAATGATAAAGTGGCATGTATTAGTTTAAGGAGTGGAAATATTTATATCGTTGATCTCAGTGATGAAAACTCTTTCAATGAAAAATGCCTTATGTCCTTAGGTGAAAATGCATTTTTATGGCATCGAAAATTACGACATATGTCCTTACCCATCATTTCAAAACTTTCTAAACATGATCTAGTTCGTGGATTGCCAAAATTGAAATTTGATCGTAAACACTTGTGTGAATCTTGTATTAAAGGAAAACACACAAGAGAATCATTTAAACCGAAATTTGAAATCTCTATTCGTCGTATTCTTGAACTCATGCACATGGATTTGATTGGACCCTCGAGATATGCTAGCTTGAATGGCAAATTTTACACTTCTCTCGCTTTACTTGGGTTAAATTTCTCACTCGCGGAATTTTCTAGATGGTGTCGTTTGGTTCCAAATGAGAAAAATCTATCTATTATTTCTATTCGAACCGATCACGGGGGAGAATTCGATTGCTCTCCATTTAAAATTCTTTGTGACAAATATGGAATTAATCATAACTTTTCGACTCCTAGAGCCCTCAACAAAATGGAGTTGTTGAAAGAAAGAATTGAACCCTGGAGGAAATATCTAGAACAATGCTCAATGAATATTCTCTTCCTTAATATTTTTAGCCAAGCAATAAACACAAAGATGCTATACAATAAACCGTGTCCATCTCCGAAGAGCCCGACTTAAAACTCCATATGAAACTGGAAAGGTAAAAGCTTAATATTTCATACTTTCACCCTTTCGGTTGCAAAGTTTTTGTGTTAAATAACGGAAAGGACAATCTAGGAAAATTTGATTCAAAATCTGACATAGGTATCTTCTTGGGATACTCATTAAATATCAAAGCATTTCCTGTGTACAACCTCAGAACAAATAACATTGAAGAATCTATTCACATAAAATTTGAAGGGAGATTTTATTGATGATGCAGGTACACTCCGAGAAGTTCAACTATCAAAAGAACCAGAAAAACTTCAGGAAAATCCTCTTGAGAAATTACCAAAAGTTTGGAGGCATGTTCGAGATCATCCTAAGAATGTGGTGATTGGGAATATTGAGGATGAGATTCAAACTCGAAGAAGAACGCTTGAATTTCAGAATAACTTTGCATTCGTGTCCAAAATCGAACCCAAAAACATCAATGAAGCACTTGATGACGAAAGGGGTAATGGCAATGCAGAAAGAGCTTGTGCAATTCGAGCAAAATAAAGTCTGGGAATTAGTTCCAGCTCCTTCAGATAAATCTATCATCGTAACTAAATAGGTGCATAAAATAAAACGCGACGAAGATAGATATCCAATCAGAAATAAATTGCGTCTTGTTGCCCAAGGCTATAGTCAAGAGGAAGGTATTGACTATGAAGAAAGTTATGCTCCCGTCGCTCGACTCAAATCCATCCGACTTCTTTATGCATTTGCATCACACAAAAAGATTAAGCTGTTCCAAATGGATGTCAAAAGTGCGTTTCTCAACGGTTTCATCCAAGAAGAAGTCTACGTGAAGCAACCTCCGGATTTGAAGACTATGAATTCCCTAACATGTGTATAAACTCAATAAAACGCTATATGATTTAAAACAAGCTCCGCGAGCATGGTATGATCGTTTGAGCAATTTTCTTATTTCACATAATTATAGGAGAGGTAAAGTTGATAATACTCTCTTCATAAAATTATTTAACGATGATATGCTAATTTACCAAATTTATGTGGATGACATCATTTTTGGTGCTACTAATGTATCTCTTTGTCAAGAATTTTCCAATCTTATGAAAGGTGAATTTGAGATGAGTATGATGGGCGAACTCACATACTTTCTCGGTCTTCAAAGTAAGCAAGGAGATGATGGAATTTTTAGTCATCAAACAAAATGCACCAAAGACTTTCTTAAGAAATTTAAGATGGAGAATTGCAAAGCTATATATACTCCAATGTCATCTTCACTAAAGCTTAACAAAGACGAGCATGGGAAATCCGTGGATCAAAAATTCTTTCGAGGTATGATTGGTTCATTACTTTATCTAACTGCTTCTAGACCGAATATAATCTTTGCTACTTCCTTATGTGCTAGATATCAATCTAATCCTAAGGAATCACACTTAATTGCATGTAAACGAATTTTCCGGTATCTTAGTGGAACCACTGGCTTAGGCTTATGGTATCCTTCTTGCCTTGATTTTAATCTTGTTGCGTATAGCGATGCCGATTTCGGTGGTTGTAATATAGATAAAAAGAGTACAAGTAGCACATGTCATTTTCTTGGCTCTTGCTTGATTTATTGGGGGAGTAAGAAACAAACGAGTGTAGAAATTTCCACCGCCGAAGCCGAATATGTGGATGCTGGCAGTGCGTGTGCCCAAGTGCTATGGATCAAAAATCAACTTCGAGATTATGACATAAATTATGAAAACACTCCCATTTTATGTGATAATACTAGTTCTATTAATCGAGTAAGAATCCGGTATTACACGGTAGAACCAAACACATCGACATAAGACATCATTTCCTTCGAGGTCACGTTCAGAAAAAAGATATTCGTTTAATTTTTGTCGGTACAAAAGATCAGCTGGCTGATATATTTACAAAACCCTTACCCGAGGAATCTTTATCCGTTTACAACTCGGTATTGGACACATCGACAATTTTTAAAAGATTAATTTTTATTATTTGTCTTATGAGAAATCAATTCTTGAGATTTTTATCTGCATCTAGCGCGCGCTAGCCACCTTCATTAACGCGCGCTAACTAAACTCTCCAGAATAAGCTCGAACCCGATAGCGTACGATACGCACATCATTAGCGTACGCTAATCATTTTTTCCTCAAAAAGGCCTGAAGGTTCTGGACAGTCCACTAACCTATTTTTTTTCCAATAGTGCGTGCTATATACTACATAGCGTACGCTAAAGAGTTGACAGTTCACTTAAAATCAAAAGACGGTCGATCCCCTTTTCATTTCTCACTCAACCCTAAAATCTTCAGCCACCAGAAATCCAAAAAATTTCTCTCCAAAACATCAAATCCATCCTAATCAAACTCTCTTCAATGGCAAATGGATCAAGAGTCCCCATGAAAAAGCAATACAAGAGCGCCAAACATCCTAGAGAGTCCGATTTCAATTCGACCCCGTTCGTTTCATCCACGGTAATCAAGGTATTCTCTTAAATTATTCCACAAGAAAACATCACGTATAGTTATTATTTCAATTATGGAAGTTTGGAGCGTGCTACAATCAAAATCTGTGAATTTTTTTCATTGTTGGGCATTGATCGGTTTGTTGAGTGCAAAAACTCAATTTATCCGAATCTTGTTAGAGAATTTTTTGCAAACCTTCATGTTGGAGAGAACGAGGGTTCTACGTGTTGTGTTCTTCAAAGTTTAGTTGGAGGAATTCATGTGAAAATCTTGTCAGAAATATTGAATGATTTATTTGGATTACCGAATGACGGCTTTATGTGTTTTAGGAAGTCGATTGATGATGAAGAATATGATCTGAATGAATTATAGGTTAAGGAATTGCTTATCTCAAAAGCGATTATCGAAATAACCGATGATGTCTTTGAAAACAACGATTTTGGGATACAAATCCATTTATTATTGGTTGCTTTAACAAAATGCTTGATGCTGAAAGTCAATACTCAACACAAGTTGGTTGGGATTGACAAACTTGTTGTTTACCGGATCTTGAATGATGATAAACTGAATTTTGCGGCAATTGTGCTTAGTTGGATGAAAGCTAAAGGTGACATTTTTCAAGCACTACGCTTCTCGATCAAGAAATGTCGGAGTGCCGTTTGGTTCAATTCTCACTGTTATCTTTCGACATTATAATGTGGACTTATCTACGGAGGCTGCAGTTACGGTGTCTCGAGGACACGATATTTCAGATTCTACTTTAAGGGCGATGCATTATGTTGAGACAATAAACCGAGGATGGGTTTTGTTTTGGTATCTAAAGGAAGACGATGAGGTTCCCAAAGGAACTCGTGTGCCGACCCCAGCTGAGCGTATCACACGAAGAGGGCCGGAAACTCTATGGGTATTACAAATGGAAACATTTGTCCGCCATCCGAAAACAAAGAGAAAGAGGAAAGTGAGTGTAGAAGATAATGAAGAAGATGACCTCATTGCTCGGATGCATAGCCTCGAAACTACGCAAATTGAGATTTGTGACGACGTTCGGGCTCTTCGATCCGAAGTACGAGAGGCTTCATAAGAAATCCACTCACACAAATCCCTCTTGGAAGACTTCATTCGCTTTTCTAATACGTCATTCCCATTTCCAACCTCTCGTTCCGACCAAACCCATAAAATCTCATATGTTGATTTCTCGGTAAAAACGAATAATATGATCATGTATTTTGATGACATTCTTGTTTTCTTTGTTTGAATGTGTGGTTTGCTAGTTGAATTAAGCATATGCTCAATGTTTCGGATAATTCATCTATTTTGAACTCTATTGCTCTATGAATTTATCGCATTATTGTTGTTAAGTCGTACTTATTGAATACCTCGCTCCATATGAATATTACTTTGCACAGAGTTATGCTTTAGCTTATAGCTTAAATTTTAAGCTCGAAGCTATAAGTTGTTTGTTTCATTAAACGTTAAGAAAGCTCTGTTTCAAGGGGAGCCCTGTTCGTCTACCTTTTTTATTATGACAAAAAGGGGGAGAAAAAGTTATAACTTTGAACATTGCTCTTGACGAATTGGTTTCAAAAATCACTAACAAATCGAACAAAGAAATGACTTTGATTCGAAGATTTTTTATGCAGGTATAACTTGTTAAATGTTTGTCATCATCAAAAAGGGGGAGATTGTTGGACAAAATATATTTTGATGATGCATTTTATCAAAACATTTAAAAAAACATCAAAGGCTCGATAAACGGCGTACATTCCTTCATAAATCAAAAAGATTCAAAAACAAGTGGAATTAGCACACGATATGCACTCAGTTTAGCGCACGTTACACAAGGACTTTTGGACTTATTCATAAACAGCTTAACGCGCGCTATCTTTCCTCTGATATGAAGATTAGCATACATTATGCACACTAGTGGCGCACGCTATCTATTCCTAGTGTAATCAAGGCAGAAAGGTCAGTGAAGTCTGTCAGCCTCAGTTAACGCATGCTACCATGAACTTAACGTACGCTATGAGGAAATGGTAACGCACGCTACAGACACTATTTGTGCACATGATGACCAATTACAAAGACCTCATCCTTGACATGACCAAGGATTTGGAATTCTGGGAGATAAGACTAATAGGCTGAGAACATAACAAGGAGGCCGGTTTGCTTTCCAAAATGGCCACAGCTGAATACATTGATCCGTTGTGTTGGACAAAATATATTTTGATGATGCATTTTATCAAAACATTTAAAAAGAACATCAAAGGCTCGATAAACAGCGTACGTTCCTTCATAAATCAAAAATCTTCAAAAATAAGTGGAATTAGAGCACGCTATGCACTCAGTTTAGCGCACGCTACACAAGGACTTTTGGACTTATTTAGAAATAGCTTAACGCATGCTATCTGTCCTCAGATATGAAGATTAGCACATGCTATGTACACTAGTAGCACACGCTGCCTATTCCGAGTGTAATCAAGGTAGAAAGGTCAGTGAAGTCTTCCAACCTCAGTTAACGCACACTACCATGAAGTTAACGCAAGCTATGACGAAATAGTAATGCACGCAACAGATACTATTTACGCACGCTACCTGATAGTCTATGCATGACAGTGAGCTCTGGATATCAAAGGAAGCAACAGTTAAGGCACGCCACAATGAAGCCTAGCGCATGCTACATGAAGAATTTTAGCGCACGATAACTACTATATTTAGCGCACACTAAATATTGAAAATTCTACTGTTGGACAAAGATCCGTTGGATTGAACTTTTAGAACGCATAAATCACGCTCAGTCACAAAAGGATCTAAATGACTAGCTAGCGCACGCTAGATTCAAAATTTACTGTCGTTGGACGCTTTTGACAAACGCTACTGCCATATTTGATCAAGAGTAGCGCACGGTAATAAGAAATATTAGCGCACGCTAATATCACTGTGCAGTAACGGCTCCAAGGCTTGAAAAACCTATAAATACCATCACATTTGGTATGGATGGACACACAACTTCAAGCGAACTTGCATTACATTGATCTCTGATTAAATTTCTATATTTCTTCCATTTAAGTTGTGACAAGAATGATCTAAGTGTTGTTCTTATATTGTAATATTTCATATACTTCGTATCTTCTTCAATTGTTGTGAGTGTTGCATCACTTCTTCACAAAGCTTGAGAGAAATGATTCAAAAAGCTTTAATTCGGTATTATTATGATCATTGATCCGGCATTACTAGGATTAAACTCCACCGATCATAAGTGAGGCTTTTCTAGTTCATATAGAACACTAGAACGAAAAATATTTCTGAGTGATTGGTTGTGTTTGGACCAATTGAAGACAAGCAGTGTAACGGTTGTGCTCGGACCTATAGAAGACGAAACAAAGTTGTGTGTGGTTTATTCTAAGTCAATAGAAAAGGAACGAAGAGAGGACGTAGGTCACGTTTTGGACCGAAATCTTGGTATCGTTTATTTTTACACAAGTTGTTATTTTTTTTTTATGAAAAACTTCATCCATTATTCAAGCCCCACTTTCTAGTGGATATTTTGCTTCATCACGTTAGTCATTTATGCCGACCAGCCAACGTTTGAAAGGATAGAGATCTTGGCTATTGATGACGAAGAGAGAAGTTGGATAGACGACTACAAGGACTATATTAGAGATGGAAAGCTACACGAAGACAAGTTGGCTACTAAAATGATCAAAAAGAAGACTGTAAGGTTCGTCGTGTGGAATGGAGTGCTTTATAGAAGATCTTTCACCAAACCTCTCCTTAGATGTGTTCCTTCAAGATATGCGAAGAACTTGCTAGCCGAGGTCCATAATGGAGTTTGTGAAGGACACCCGGGGGCCAGAACTTTAGCCGACAAGGTCCTAACCCTCGGATATTATTGGCCTAAATTGAGGGAAGATGCCCAAACCTATGTGAAGAAGTGCGATAAATGTCAGAGGTATTCAGACTTACCTAAGGTCCCGACTGTTGAACATAGCCTCATCATACCGACTTGGCCCTTCGACATGTGGGAAGTCGACATTATTGGACCCTTCCCCTTGGCCAAAGAAAGCAAAAAATTTGTCATAATAGCAGTTGATTACTTCACAAAGTGGGTCGAAGCTAGATCATTGGCAAAGTTCACGGAGGAGAACACAATCTACTTTATACACGATTACATCTGGTGTCGGTTTGGTGTTCCTAATATGATTGTAACGGATAGTGGACTTCAATTATCGAATGCCTTCACTGAAGAACTTAACAGATTGGGAGTTCAACATCAGAAGTCCTCAGTTAATCATCCTCAGGGCAATGAGCAAGCAGAAGCAGCCAACGAACTAATCTTGAAAGCCCTCGCAAAAAACCTAGAAGGAAGTGAAGGGAAGTGGCTGGACGACCTCCCCTTGCTCTGTGGGCAGTTCGTACAACCACTCGGGGGCCGACTGGTGAAACACCCTTTGCCTTGACCTACGATTCAGAAGCCATGGCTCCAGCAGAGATGGCACTCCCAACCTTTAGGGTAACCAACTATGACGAGGTGGTCAATGAACATAACTGACTTCTGGATTTGGACTTGCTTGATGAGAAGAGACTAGTTACACAGCTAAGGATGATCAACTACAAACAGAGGACCAAGGCCTATCATGACAAAAAGGTGAAGAAGAGGGTGTTTGAAGTTGGTGATTGGGTACTAAGAAAGATTAAGTCTACTCACAGAAAGGCTCAACAGAATAAGCTCTCTCCAAATTGGGAAGGCCCTTACATTGTTACCCATGTTATCTGGGAAGGGACCTACATGCTCAACACACCAGAAGGGAAAGAGTTAAAACACCCATGGCATTCAGAGCACTTGAGGAAGTATTATTAGTAACCACCCAACACCCTATGCCTTAGTCTTTTTCAGAAAAATCTTTACAAAATACTTTACTTTACGAAGCATTTTTGTGATCTAGAATTTAAGCTTATACCTTTTTACTTATACCTTGGATGTAATGGTTTTTTTATCAAATTCCTTCTCATCATTCTATCAAGTACTTTATATATACATGCCTAGGCATTACATAACAATGCCTAGACATTAAAACAAGCCTGTAGCACAAAATGCCTGACTTAAACATTTGAGCCAAGGAACGCTTGCAAACTCGGATGAAAGCTTAGTTCCTATAACTAGCCAGGCTAAAGCATACATAACATGCTTGGTCACCAAATCGAGTTAATATTAAGACATCTAAATCCATAGACAATTTGAGTCTAGTTCTAACAACTAGTTCACTCAAATTTAAAAATGAGTAAATGATACTCAACACGCCAATCAAGGATAAACAATCCCTGGCTCATCTACACTTAGCTCGTACTGGCTAAAGTAAAACATGTAAATAAACTGAGTTACTCAACTCTGCTCCACCTAAGGAAGGGTAGACCATCCTAGGCCTACAAACACAGCTAAGTAAACAAGTATAGCGACTCGCCAAACCGAGTTACATGCCTCATATTTACTTCGATGTAGGAAGACCCTTTTTGAGGATGATTTCAATCACGCTGACTTCCGCAGCTCGACATGGCTTAAAACCAGTTCACAATTGGTTAAGTATAAAACAAGTTACCAACATCTCTAATGGCGAGATAAGCAACTTGAACACAGGCTACATAATAAGTCGAGTACAAAAGCAAACATAAGAATGGCGAAAACACCCAAACCGGGTTAAAAGTCAGGCCAAACATAAGAGAAAATTACATGAAAGTATAAATGCCCCCCATAAATGATCGGGTATTATAATACTTGGAACAAGGAGGGAAATATATTGTTCTAGCCAAACCGGCTTTAAAACCCATCAAAATTACAAACAGTTCAGATAAATAATCCAAATGTAAACTACCCCATCCCGGCACTATCCTCATCCTCGGTGTAGGCTATCAGACCATCAAAATTATTTTCTTGAGGAGTTGGAGGATCCCATGCCGGCTTTCCCTCTTGAGAGTCCCTAGCCCTTATGCTTTTAAGAGCATTCTCTGAATACGGGATGATAGAGTGAGCTGCCCTGGCTTCGGCACTATAGGGATCTTGGGCAAAGATCCGAGCAAGCTTCTCCAAAGGCACCTCGACTTCTGGATCGATGTAGAGGATCCGAGACAGATTATACCAGGCATCGCCATAGACGGAGCCTGTTTCATCATCCAAGTCATCTCGATATTGCTTACTCTTTCTATATCATTCCACGGCGGCCATCTCTTTGTCGGGTATGCTCTCCTCCAATAAGGACAACCTGTCATCCGCGGCATGCTTCTCTAAAGCCAAAACTTCAGATCTCTTCCTCTCCGCCTCGGCATCAACCTCAGCAAGCTTCAAGGCAAACTCAGATTGAAGCAAGGCTTCCTTTAGTTTCTCTAAGTCGTCCAGTGTAGACTTCTTGGCCGCCTCGGCATGTTCCACCTTCAGCTCGGCCTCTTAAATCACAGCATCATGAGAAGCTTTCTCCTTCTCAAGGGCTTCAACCTTTTCAGTGAGCTTGATGATGGATTCTTGGGCCGACTTAGCGGCAGCCTCATTCTTGTGCGCCAGATCCACGACCTGCTTGGACACGGCGTATTCATACTGGGCTATGGAGGCAAGCTAAAAAAAGGGAAAAACTTCAAGTCCAAATGGATTGCATAAAGGGAATTCGAAGTATGAAAAACCGAGGCGGGATAATAGAGTACCTCACTGAGAATTAAGCCCTTCCTGTTAAAAAGTTGGAGCAAGCTCGGGTTGTCGGCAACAAGTTGTTCGATATAAGACCTGTTAGCACACTTGATGACATGTCTTCCAAGCTTGAGGGCGGCCCCATATCGAACTGTCGAATCAAACCCGCACATGATGGGCGCAACAACGAAGGAGTCAACCAGATTTTTGATCTCGGCATCAGAAAGGATGGAAGCCGAGACTAAACCATGTGGTGAGGGAGTAGTTCTTTTTTGAGAAGGCTCTTCTCGATATCGACCTCTCTCTTCCCTCGGCCTCTTCTGACTCTGGCGTTGGTCCACCTCAAACTCCGGCCCTCGATCTCGGCTCAGCTTTTGAGAGTGCCATTGGCCTTGACTTCGGGCTCGACTTTGAGAAGGGTTAGCCTCCTCAGTATGTAATACCCGGTTGTGAATTTATTTATTATCATTCAGTAACTGTCACTCAGAATTTTTTTCACTCAGTAATAATCATTCATCATTCATATTCAGTCAACTATGTTCACCATTCGGCGTATTTTGGGATCATCAATGTTTGAGATCGAGCCGAGATTATTGTCATCATCATCATCATGTTTTGATTTTCATTTTGAGAGGTAGCGCACGCTACCCATTGTAGTTAGCGCGCGCTAATGAGGTGCATGTAACGCACGCAATGATTCAGTACTAGCGCACGCTAGCGCAAGTGAGGCAGACAGTCCAGAAGGTACTGGGCTGATTTGGGAAATTCGTAGCGCACGCTACGAGTGGTAAGTAGCGTACGCTAACTATGCGGGTAACGCACGCTAAGACTTCAGAGTAGCGCACGCTAGCGCGCTCAGAACAGAGGACAGTAGGTTCTGGACTCCAGGATTTTGGATATCAACTATCAGGTAGCGCACGCTAACATAAGGTTAACGTACGCTAAGGTCAGGCTGTTAGCGCACGCTACCAAAGGTACTTAGCGCACGCTAACGATTCAGTCAGGGGGTACTGGACTACCCGGTACACGCGTTAGCGCACGCTAACATCAGGAGTTAGCACGCGCTAAACTGGGACAGTATATATAGGACAATTTGGTCCAACGTTCGTCATTTCTTCATTTCTCAATCATTTCGGACGAGCTCGGGCGATTCAGAAAGGTCTTTTCGAGCTACAATCATCTAGCATCATCTTCAACCTTCTAAGTTGGATTAATCATCATCTAAATCAGTTTCATCACTCCAAATCAAGGTAATGATTCTTGGATCTAGAATTTCGAGTCTTGGGTATTTTGCCTCCGATCTCTTCGTGTTAAATCGATATTATGTTGGAATATGTTAGATATGGATTATCTATCTTGGATACATGTATTTCTACGGATTCATTGGTGTAATTTTCGGAATTTGTGAATAATTGAGGAATTGTTCAAGAACCCTTACGGGTTGACTTTGGAATTTTGGGGGTTTTCGACTAAATGTTGTTGAAATATCGTTTTAAGTATTCCTATTGGATTATTGATAGTATTCATGAGTTTTTGTGGTTTTGAATCATTCATTGGGAGTTGGTTTCGGATGTAAATGAGTTTTGGTTGTAAACAATTGGAGATTGTTTACAACGCGTTTGTTTAAATGCCCCAATGAGTTTCGGGTATTGTTGTATCGACTTTTGAGTTGGTTGTGATTATGCTTGATTCATGTATTAAGAGAATTGTTGGTTTTTGTGTTGTTTAAGGTTGTTCAAGCGGCCGGTAATTTCATTAAGGACGTTGATCGTGGAAGTACCTTCTCGCCTTCGGTTTGAGGCAAGTTTTATACTTGTACTGGTCAATGAGCTAATGTCATCATGTATGTGTATGAATGTGTTGTATCATTCCGAGACTTAGTCTCTTCATGAATTCATTGATATCAAGAGATCGTTCGATACGATACCTTCCGGCAATTTTGCCAAATGTTGATTGTTGTTCGTTAACGGCCGATTCAAGGCATTGTAGTACTCATTATTAATGTCATTGTCGATAGCCGGTTCGCGGTATCGATGTATCGATTGTTGTTAATATAGATGTCAATTTAAGACATCGTTGAGATCATTGTTATTCCTGTTTGGATCGTCATTAAAACCATGCAGCCGATTAAAGGTATTGGCTTATTCATTTCTCACCTTCGTCGTCGGTAACCGATTAAAGGTGCCGAGGCATCATTCGTATCATTGTCATCGATTGGCCGTTCTCAGGCAAATCTAAATGTTCAATCATTCACTGCATCATTGTTATCGATTGACCTTTCTAAGGCAATCGAGGTATTCACTCATTCATCGTGTCATTGTTATCGATTGACCTTTCTAAGGCAATCGAGGTATTCACTCATTCATAGTGTCATTGTTATCGATTGGCCGCTCTCAGGCAAATCGAAGTGTTCAATCATCCGCTGCATCATTGTTGTCGGTTGGCCGTTCTAAGGCAATCGAGGTGTTAATTTGGGACTGTCAAGGACGGTGTCTATCCGTGTGTTACTATCATCGTGTTGGCCGACTCAAGGCAGCACACTATCATTCATTGTGATACGGCTTCGTGCCGTGGCTTCCTCAACCACTACCTTAACCAAATGAGCTGGTAAAGGAGTACAATGTAGGGTCGAATCGCCCTGAATAACCCTACCGATAGCAACTAGACGGGGAGGATGCTCGTCCCCATAAAATCCAACTCGATGAGTGTCTCCAGTCACAGGCCTCTCCTAAGGGCCGGAAACAAAGATCAAGACAACTCCCTTCGTGCTAACACGAGTAACCTCATCCGGTGTATGAATATCAACAGCCACTGGAACTAGCACCGATTGTCTGGCAGAACTATTTCGTGAAAGTCTTTGTGACATCATGGGTGTTCTCTTTCCTTAGCTGCTCCAACACATCTTTACTTACGGAAGACGTCAATCCACATGATAGTCCTACGTAATCGCGACTACCCACACCAAAACCAATGCCATGAACACGACCAGGGTGCTCGGGTCTCCCAATGACACCGCCAATATATCCTGTCGTCCCTCAGAATGAAGGTACCTTGTGTATACCGCTTCTCCAAATCATCATACAAAAATTTAATTTGGCACCATAATACAAAATTTAGAAATTTGCAAACAACTCATCAAAGTTGATGAAGGAGAAAAAAAAAAAAAAGAATGTAGATAAAAATAATTGCGTAGAAAATTGTTTATTTACATTTAATAAAGCAAATAATTTACCTCAAATTTTTAATGTTTGCTAACACTTAGCAACAAAAAGTGGAGCTTTTTCTTTTTCTTACAAGAAAAATAATTCTTAAAAAGAACTTACAATCCTCTCGACAATCTCCCGCGGCAAGACGGATGACGTACCCTCCCGTCTTTTTATATGACCAAGCTTCCACCTTTGATGACGCGTAGGTGGAGACGGAGGATCAATAACAATATCTTCTTGATTTAGATACTTCTCGACGCTCCTTCATCTTCCTCTCCATCTCCCGTATATCCACCAAGTCGTACCCTCCTCGAGCCATATAATGCGGAATGTTCATTTTGGCTAATTCTTGTTTCTTACTTCTTTGTTCCTGATACAAGTATCAAATAATCCATAAACAATTTTATAAATATTTTCAAATTCAAAACATTTTTTTCATATTTTATGTTCTTAATTAGAAATAGGTTCTTAATTAGAAATTGTTTTATTTGATTCTTATAAAATTATTCAAATTTTATGTTATTAATTAGAAATTATTTTATTTGATTATGCGTTCATTATTTTCAGCATTGAACTTTGAAAAAAAATTAAAACATTTTTTTATTTCAGATTTTATGTTATTAATTAGAAATTATTTTATTTGATTGTGTGTTCATTATTTTCAGCATTGAACTTTAAAAAAAATAAAATATTTTTTTATTTCAGATTTTATGTTATTAATTAGAAATTATTTTATTTGATTGTGCGTTCATTATTTTCAGCATTGAACTTAAAAAAAAAATAAAACATTTTTTTATTTCAGATTTTATGTTATTAATTAGAAATTATTTTATTTGATTGTGCGTTCATTATTTTCAGCATTGAACTTTAAAAAAAAAAAACTTAAAACATTTTTTATTTCAGATTTTATGTTATTAATTAGAAATTATTTTATTTGATTGTGCGTTCATTATTTTCAGCATTGAACTTTAAAAAAAAAACTTAAAACATTGTATTCGGTTTTACCTCCCAAGCGGAGTCCTCACGAATCCTTTCGAAATCTCTCCAGTCCTCCTCGGAGATACCATACTTGTCACAAGGAGATTTTTCTTTGCTTGGACCATATATGTACTCACCGGTCAAATCAGACTTAAACTGCCTCCATTTTACGCCAATTGACTGTAAACACGTCTTCTGAAAATGACCAAGATTGCTAATCTGGCTAACATCAAAATTGGCCTACATATTGACAATTAAAACTAGAGTTAGCCACACACACAAACACACACAACATAAAAATACACGCACAGTACACAAACACACACACACACAGCACAAAAACACACACTGCCACACACACGAAAAAACACACACACACACACTGCCATGATGTGAATTTTTTGATAAGCAATTTATCACACTCCACACAGTGCACTTTACTTTCATACTCTCAACAACCATGCAAAACTCAGAGTTTCATACTCATGAGTCCGGCCTGCACCACAAGAGACTGACTTGCCGTTATCGTCGGTCGATTCATATCTTATTATTGAATTTACCTATCTGATTGATATCTCTATGGCAGATATCTCGCTAGGCAATGTCTGATGTAAAAAACTACTAATAAAACGAATGCGGCTAACTAATTCAATTTGAAGCATGGTTGCAAAAAGGACCAACTTGGACATTAAAATGGGTTAACTACAAAAAGTACCCTTGAGGTACTAATTACAAAAAGAGACCAGCTGACTTTCGAAATAACAAAAACACCTATTGACATTTTATTGTCTTACATTTACCTCTTCATAAACAAAAAACATTTCTCCGATTTTTAATACAAAAAGAGAGTCATGTACCAATATATCCTGCCACAACATTTCTTTATCCGGCTTGTCAGGTACTTGCTTCCAACTCTTGTATAGTATCGAGACATGATCTTTGGCAAGTTTTCCCAAGTACGTACTTAACTTCAATTTGTGTTCGTATTTGATCTTTCCCCGTACTGGATCAATGTGAAGAGGTAATTTTTTTCCGTCAACACGGCGTTTCGACATACTTCTACATCGCGTGGGATTTCTCAATGTAGAAGTACTACGTGTATGAGCATCGGGAGACCGGGAGGAATGAGGAGAACGAGCGGGAGGAGTGTGAGGGGAACGAAAAGGAGACGCCATGTGCCTGCATTAACAAATAAATTTAATCACCAACCACAATATACACTGCACACATAAAACACACACAACGCACACACACACTGCACACATTCACACACTACACATACTGCACTCAACACACACACACACATACTGCACACACTCACACACACTACACACACACACACTACACACACTGCACTATCTCTCACACACACTGCACTCTGCACTTCTGAAGGTTCATCCTTTGCACTCACACACACACACACACACAGATGGCTTTATGACAAAAAGAGTTCAAAAGAGTGGTAACTAGCCGAAATATGCTCAAGGACCACAGCCAAATACACTAGTTTCAACTTAATAATAAGCTTCCTAACAAGCTCAAATCACCACAACATGCCAATACTGATAAAGCTAGAACAGAACACTTAATTAGAGACCTAAATTCAACTAAATCTAATCAACTAAATCAGTAGACAAGAAGTAATCAAAAAGCTGGAAAAGACATAAACATATGCAGGCAGAAAAACTATCAACTACGACTATTTAAGCTAATAATAAGACTAACAATTGATCAAACTAAGCTCTAGAAAGTAGAATAAGGTGAAACACATGACAACAAGCTGGAAAAGAACACGTATGCTAAAATTCAGACAAGAATAAGCTAAAATACAAAGTTTATGTAAGGAGTAGTTGGACAAAACAGTTGTGCAAGCTAGTGCAGGGGCAAAATTAAGCTAACCAAAAGACTCTAAAAGCTACTCTAGGGGGGAGATTAAACTAAGTTATACTAGGAGAGTCCTAAAAGCACTAAGGGGTCAGAATAAGCAATAATCACTAAGCCTACAGTATTAAACATACAATCAAAACAAAGAACAAGGGTTGCACATAAAAGGGTAAAACAGGCCTACAGGGCTACATTGGTGGCCTAAAAGCAGCAGGTAAAAAAAAATCATAAAAATAGAATAAAAATATGGGGCAGAACACAAGCAATCAATGATGAACCATGCAAATATTTAGAGCAAACGGGCTTATAACGAAGAAATGAAAAATAAAAAACTTCTGGGCTGTGTGGTGGTTTTTTTGAACAGCAAAACAGAGAAAAATTGCAACTTTAAGCTAAAATCTAGATAAGCTAATGGTAAAACTAGTGTGTAAAAGCTGTTGGAATGTAAGGTTAAGCTCTGAGTTCGATTTCAGTTTTTAAGAGTCATTTTCAGTTTTCTACAACAATTTTGTAAGTTTTATTTTATTAATAAAATTTTTTTTTGGACCATTTCTCGATTGTCATTAGTTATCTTATGAGCTTTTATTGTGTTATTAATATGTAAGTTTTATTGTACGACTCGCGAGTCGACTCATATGAGCTGATCGTTTTTTAAAACATTGCTATACACACTACACACAGTGCATATACACACGCACACACACATTTTTTTTAATAACAAATAATGAAATAATCTTAATTACTAAAATATAAAAACTTGATTCTTCATAACAGAACATTCAACATTAATACTAATTCAACAAAACCAACTTTATCATTAACAATGTCACAAAATTGAACATTAATACTACAATTCAACATAATCGACTGTGCCTTCATCATCAACTATCTAACTTGACTCTAGATAACAACGTTTTCCCATATGCCTTCATCATGATCATCTCGAATGGCATGTATGTCGTCCTGCTATATTTTCTTCAACGATAGTCGGCATCCGTGTTGATAAAGGAATAAACTCACAAATGTCAAAACTTGACTCTTCGTTTCATTAATATCCACACTTCTACCGGAATGACCATCGACAATATTTCATTGCATGAATCCTTGACATAAAACACTGTTTAGCTTGATATGCCATGATAAAAGGCTCACGGTGTAAGCTATCTTATGAAGATCTACCAATGTAAAGCCCAGTTCATCGATTACCACACCCGTGTTATTATCAACCCACTTACACTTAAAAATAGGCACTCTAAACTTAACATAATCAAGTTCCCATATATCTTCAATAACTCCATAGTAACTTGTCGATGCCATAAGCGGATTTTTATCTTTCGAGCTTGAAAAGTGCATGGACTCGGCTTGAAGAGTAACTCCGCTATTTTGAACCGAACTTTTATCATCTTGTGACTTTGTATAGAATGAGTACTTATTGATATCATATCCATTCCAAGTTACGACATCGGACTTCGGCCCGTAAGCTAGCCATTTTAACATTTCGTATGCGCTATCACTTTCGGAGATTTGTACCTTAAACCACCTCAAAAAGTCTTATTATGTTTAATCAACAACTATTTCTCGCTCATTCGGGATTCTTTGTCTTCAAAAGATTCTTGTGAGCGCATAAGTACTAAGAACCTCATCGGTGTTATTCAAAACGTACAAATGTGCTTGAAGCACCTCATCGCGATTCTTGGTTAATATTTTAACACCCCGTGTACCTTTTCCATTAAGTTTCCCATCATGTCGAGACTTCTAAGCCCTACAGATGGTGTTTGTGACATGTAATCTGTGCAAAACTCGATTGCTTCTTTTGAAATATACCTCTCAACAATAGATGCTTCGGACGAAATGGATTTTTACTATACCCTTTAAAAATCTTCATGTATCGCTCAATCGGAAACATCCATCGCAAATAAACGGCCACACTCTTCAATCTCTCTAACTACATGGACAAGTAAGTGAACCATAATATCAAAAAAGGAGGAAAATATATCTCCAATTGGCACAAGATAACAACACCTCATTTTTCCACTCATCCAAAACCAAAGGATCAATCACTTTGCTACATATAGAATTGAAGAAAAAACACAAGCGAGTTATGGCATTTCTCACTTTTTTAGGCAAGACGTCACGTATAGCCACAGCTAGAAGTTGTTGCATCAAGACATGACAGTCATGATACTTTAAGCCGACCAATGTCAGATTTTGCATCGATACAAGACTCTTAATATTCGACGAATAACCTTGTGGCACTTTAATGCCTTGTAAACAATTACAAAAGCTGATTTTCTCTCTTCTGGATAAAGTATAACATGCCGGGGGAAGATAAGTTCATTTACCGACTACTTGAGGATGAAACTGAGGACGTATACCCATTTCCTCTAAGTCTTGACGAGCCTGGACACCATCCTTTGTTTTGTGTTTAACATTGAGAAGTGTGCCGATCACACTATCGCAAATATTTTTTTCGACATGCATAACATCTATGCAATGTCTAACATCTAGATGTCTCCAGAAGGGAAGATCAAAAATATTGACCTCTTCTTCCAAATGTTTGTCGAAAGTACCTTCTTTTAGTTTTTCCAAATATAGTATTTATGTTCTTCACACGATCGTACACTTGCTCACCTGTTAAGGGCATCGGCGCAAGTCCATTTTCTGGGAATCCATTAAAAGCTTTTCGCAATCTACGATACGGGTGATGGCGACTGAGAAACCTCCGATGTTGAGTGTAAACTGTTTTATTTCCATGTTTCAACTGGATGTAGCTTGTGTTTTCTTCACATATAGGACATGCATGATGTCCCTTCACACTATATCCACTCAAGTTTCCATATGCAGGAAAGTCATTAATCGTACAAAATAACATTGCACGCAACTTGACACTTTGCTGGTGGTAACCATCAAACACGTAAATCCCTTCATCCCACATCATTCTCAAGTCATCAATCAACGGACTTAGATAAACATCTATGTCATTTCCTGGTTGTTTTGGTCCTAAAATCATCATTGACAACATAACGTACTTCCGTTTCATACATAACGGTAGATTATATATCACAAGTAAAACAGGCTAAGAGCTATGCATGGTGCTTAAGTTACCGAACGGATTCATTCCATCTGTGGAAAGTCCAAGCCTAAGGTTTCTTGCGTCACTCCCAAACTGAAATAAATGATCTATTTTCTTCCATTGTGCGATCAATTTGGATGACGAATTAGCCCGTCGCATTTTCTCTCATTTGCGTGCCATGTGAGATTCTTTGCATCATCTCTATTAGCAAACAATCGCTTGAACCTTGGAACAATCGGAAGATACCATAACACCTTCGCGGGAGGTCCTTGTTGTGTGTTCTCTCCATCATTCTTCACTTTGTATCGTGATACCCCACACCTAGGACACTTATACAATTCTTCAAACTCTTTTCTGTACAGTATGCAATCATTGGGACAAGCGTGTATTTTTTTATACTCCATACCCATCGGACACAAAACCTTCTTTGCCTCATAGGTACGCTTAGGCAATGTATTGCCTTTTGGTAGCATCTCATTCATCAACTGGAGCAATTCGGTGAAACTTTTATCACTCCACCCATTTATTGCCTTCAAATTAACCAGCTTCAACACGGCAGATAGACGTGTGAAATTTTCACACCCCAGATACAATGGAGTCTCTGAATCACTTTTCAACGCATCATAAACATGAGCTCTTTGAAATGACTCTTGTCCGACATCACGAATCATTTCTTCAAATTGATCACCATCTATATCTACATGAGTGTTTCCAGTTGGAACATCTACTATTTCGCCATGCCATATCCACACCGTATAGTTGGTGTTTATCCCCTCACAAACAAGATGTTCACGAATTGTGTCAGCCTCATGTCGTCTCCCATTCATACACTTCACACAAGGGCAAAAGTATCGTTCATCGGGTTCCAATCGATGTTGTCGAGCAAATTTAAGAAATTACTCAATTCCATTGTCATACTCCGCACTCGCACGACTTGCATTCATCCAACTTCGATCCATTTCTTCTTTTATGTTACACATCCTATGTTCATCAATTTTCTATTGTTTTGTATAAGGGGAATAATTTCATTTCTATATGATTACTAACTTTTTGAAAATTGTTTTGACAGAGAGAATGACAAAGGTATGGTATGTAACACCCCCAATCCGCTCAGGGATATTACACGCCGTAGAACCTTTCCTCAAGGATCTACCAGGCTGGTAATGACATATAACAACTCAACCATGCCTTTCAGGCTAAAATGAGTCAGTAGACCGATTTGGTCTTTCCACAAATACATACAACTCAAATACAACTCATGCCTACGCAGGGGACAAAATACAACCACACCCGTACAACGGGAACAATATAGCAACGGAAAAATAAAGTACAACTGAACCAACACACGATGTACGGTTCCTCATGTGATTAGTATCGATCATCTTTCATCATCCTTCGTGTCGACCCTGTGTTATGCTCCAAAACCTGAATGCAAAAACAGACATCCACCCCCCGAATACTCGGGGGTTAGCAAAACTCCACTGTTTTGCTAGTGCAAGAACAAAGTGCAAATACGAGCCATACCATTCACATTCCACGAATAACAATAACCAAGGATCCTCAAAGATCCAAACGAAACGAAAAGTACTTCCCGAGGCAAGAGTTTGAGAAAACATTTCAAAATCGAAATATCATAAATCAATGGGAATAATTTATAAAACGGTTTAGAATGCCATCGAGAGTTTTAATAGAAAACCATTTAGGATTATAAAATCCTACTTTTCAAAATCCACAAGACAAAAGGGGTCACCACCCCAAAGGTTTACTTTCCGAAAAATGACATTTACCAAACCGTTGGGATTTTAGCCCCAAACCCGTAAAATGACTTTTACAAAACCATTGGGATTTTAGCCCCAAATCTCATCAACTCACAGTACACAAGAACGACCACAAGGTTCGTTTCCCAACATCAAAATCCACAAATAAAGGATTTAAAACAAACAACAAAATACTCTTGTGCCATCCTAGCCAAGTAGGCCAAACGAACAACTTACCTCTTACACACTTAGTCAATGCATGCAATCATGAAAACCGTTCGAAAGCACTCATTTTCGAAAATACCATAATCAAATCACATTTGCAAAATGCACCACAATTAACCGTGGATCCACCCCTCCGTGGACCCCTACCGAGACCCCGTCGGATCTAACCCATAGTGGTTAAAAGCAAGCTCGCGGATCCACCCCTCCGTGGACCCCTACCGAGACCCCGTCGGATCTAACCCGTAGTGAGCATACACACACACACACACACGTTACTCATGCAATACTAACATGCTAAGAATGTAAGTTCATTAAGAATACTCACTAGAGATGGCCATTAACTCGACACCATTACCAAACTCTTCAAAAATACAATAACAAGATTAAATACGGAATACACGATTCCATAACTTTAAACAATAGGAGTATCATCATAAAATCCTTCAACGTTCAAAATAATCACCTCATAATCAATTCTCAAAACACCGTTCACAAAACACACGCGTTTTGAAAGAAAGCCTTTAACGAGGCCAAACCGAAATCTTTTGAAACTTCATTTCAAATAACTAAACAAACACACAAAGACGATCACCGATCATCATATCCATAAAACGAGAAAAGTATGGGCAAGGTACTTGCCTCGAATAACCACAACGCGGAGAATCGGCCGAAGTAGGTTGGCACGAACCGACTACGAACTCGCTGACTCCACTGAACGATAATACACAACAATGAACTACGAACGAAAACAATAACAACGAAAATGAATTTCAAAGTACGACCCAAAGCCGCTGAATTCAAAGAACAAATGACGAAAGTTCAAGGATTTCCCCCAAAACGGCCAAGAACACGATTCGTCCCATCAAAACCCGAAAACGGAATTCCAAGTTGAAATATGGATATACAATCCATAGAATGTGTTTAACAACATCATTTAACCACAATCTATCCATCAAAAACGGATGAAAAACGAGATCGAGAACAAATCCCCCAAAAAGTCAATTTGAAGGAAATCGAGAAATATACTTAGATTCGACGAAGAACAATGGATTAAATGATGTTAAACACAAGAATACTATCAAGATTAATCATACACATCATGAATTAATCAACAAAACGGAACGAATCGGACAAAAACGCGAAAACCCCCAAATCTACCCAAAAGTAGGGTTCTAAAGATCTAACCTTGATTCGCTGGATCGAAGGATGTTATAGGACGATTGATCGGTGATATAAACTCAGAAACTTCATGGATTTGTTGTTCAACAACATGGTTTCGTCTCCTCCGAAACCCCAGCCACGGACCGAAGAGAAATGAAATGAAAAATGTCGGAGAAAGTCACCGGTCATCATATATACTGGCCGGAACTAGCGTGCGCTAGCCTTCCCGGCCTAGCGTGCGCGATCGGCCGAGCTCTCTCGGCCATGGCCCGCATGACCCGGCACCACCGACCAGTGCCGACCATGACTCGACCGCCCGACTCCCGCTAGCGTGCGCTACGGCGGAAGCTCGCGCGCTAGCCGACTGCCAAGAGCCACCGGACTAACAAACTCACCTGTAACGTACGCTAGTCGGCCGGCGGCGTCGCTACCCTGCCGGTTAGCGCGCTACGACCGACAGTGGCGTGCGCTACCCGCCGATCCCGACCGAGCCTGAACCTCAAAATCCTCTGCCCGTGCCCGATGGCGTCTGCTGGCCGACTCGGCAGCGCGCTACATCGCTGAAGCTAGCGAAGGCAGCTGCCCCGGCCATAGCGTGCGCTTACGGTTCTCGCCGGCTCGCCGGCGATGTCCAAGATTTCCGATGCCGCACCGGTCCGGCCACCGCCACTCGCCACGACCCGATGCCTCGATTTCCGAAAACGCATTAACGAACACGACGAAAAGTTCGCGGACGACATCAACGACTCGAGATGAAAACGTAATGCAATAATTAATCATACGCGACCAAGAAAAGGGTCAAGACGACAAATACAGATATGGATACCCGTAACTTTCAAGAAATTACAAAATGGCTCAAAACGCCCGGAAATCACGATACGTGATCGAATAACCAAACCGAAGTTCACAACACGTCTAACAAAGTTAAACGGACTTGCGGGAAACTCAAATGTTAGCTTTGACGAGATTCGCAAGAATCGAACTCAAGTGCGGAAAAGTCGCTAAAAAGCACAGGACTCAACAAAACAACACCGAAACGAACTCGGATGACAAAAAGTGTAGAATTAATCATTCTTAGAATGACGAAACGGTCATGAGCGAGTCGTCAAAACGGACTCCGACCGAAAAAAGAAATTTATCGAAAATCGAAAATTGCGGATATTACATGGTAGTCCTATAATTGTTGTTTAAAATAGAAACATGAATGACGGTTGTCAAAATAGAATTAACTGTATACTACGTCAACTTATGGCTTTGTCAAGATTGCTAACTCTATCTGCACGAACTGTTGGGAGAAGATCCTTAAGACGAAAGTTAACATCTATCCCAAAGGAAGAAGATCCTTAAGAAGTTAACCAAAGCTATCCCAAAATAATTCGTGTTCCACAAAATAGTTTTGTCAAAAGCAACACACATAATTAAACACACACACTCAACTAAATCGATTAAATTATACGACAAACAAGAAGAAAATAACATGTAAAACTACATTACACACTCACATACACATAGTGCACACGCACATACATATTTTGTCCGTTATGTGCATTTGAATACCACGTTTGTGATTATTGTGGTTTTATTGAGGTTTTAACATTATTCTCCAAAACAATCCAGGTATAATTAAAAGTCCACACACAAACAATACACACAACACACACTGCCACACACAATACACACACACACACACACTGCCACACACAATACACACACACACACACACACTGCCACACACACACACACAACACAATACAGCCTCACACACAATACACATACACACACTGCACGCACACACACTGCCACACATATACATGCACATACACACACAACACACACATTAAACAACACACAACAATCCTTAAAAGATTAGATAAAATTACCAAATAAGAACAAAGAAGATAGTTCGAAATAATTACCAAATAATTCGCGGTGGTCGATTGCGAAAAGCCGAGGAGGTTGCGGGGTCGCGAGGTCGCCGGAGGTCGCGGGGGTCGCGAGGTCGCCGGAGGTCGCGGGTCGACTGTGAAAAGTCTCGGAGTCAGAAGCGTAGGAAGAAAGAAAGGAAAAAAGAAGAAAGAAAGAAAGAAAGAAACGAGCTGTAATTAAATGGAATATTAACAGCAGTTATAAATAACCGCTGTTAAAAGAAGAAAAAGAACGGTGGTTTTCAAGTAACCGCCGTAAAATATGAAAAATTAACGGCGGTTGCTTAATAACCGCCGTTAATTGTCGGAATTTAACAGCGGTTTGGCAAAAACCGCCGTTAACTTCTTAATTTAACAATGTTTTTTTAACCGCTGTTAATTTTTCATAATATTTGCGAACCGTGCCCCCGTACAAATTTAATAGCGGTTTTAACATAACCGCTGTTAATTGTCCGCTGTTAAATGGGTATTTTGTAGTAGTGGAAGGATCAAGCTCTCTGTCGAGCTAATATGCTGTTACGATCCCAAGGTTAAGATCACTAGGAACCTCAATTTTGTAATCATAGATAGGCCCAGCATCTATAATGGGTTCCTAGGTCGCCCCTTTCTAGAAACCTTTGAGGCGGTAGCCTCTTCTTTCTTTTACTGTATCAAGTTCCCCACTACCGATGGGACAGTCGGTACTGTAAAAGGAGACCAGCTAATGGCAAAGAAATATTTGAATTACTCCTGTGTCGTAACTTCCCCTTTAAACGTTTCCCGTACTATTTGTAACATTGAGACGATCGACATTCAACCAATGGAGATCGACAAGCCAAGCACCTCATACCAGCCCGAATTAGAGGACGGCATATCGCATCCATTGTCGGACGACAGCGAGCCAAGGATCGGTTTCGAGCCAAGCCTCGACGTTGATCCAAGGATCGAGTTCGAAGATCGTTCCAAACGAGAAGCGACCGTCCCTATTGAAGAGTTGGAAAGTATAATAATCGATCTGGCTCACCCGGAGCGGGAAGTGCAGATCGGCTCAAGCGTCGGTCCCGAGTTAAAAGACAATCTGATCAGTTTACTACGAAAGGACAACGGAGTCTTTGCCTGGTCACATCAAGATATGGTCGACATCACGCTTGCCACTATCTAAAGATCGACCCGGCAAAGAAGCCTGTTCACCAGAAACATAGGGAATTCGGTCCTGAGAAGTATGCTGCGCTCGACGCAGAAGTCAAAAAGCTACTCGACAACAAACTGATCGGAGTAGCTACCGACGAGCCACAGTGGGTAGCCAACGCGGTGCTCGTTAAAAAGGCGAGCAACTCCTGGAGGTTATGCATCGATTTCACCGACCTCAACGCGGCGTGTCCGAAAGACCACTTTCCAATGCCTCATATTGACCACTTGGTCGATAGCACGACAGGTTGCGCAATGATGTCGTTTATGTACGCCTTGCCGGTACCATCGGATCTCAATGGCGGAGAAAGACATAAAACACACGTCATTCCACACGGAAAAAGACATATACTTTTGGGTCCGAATGCCGTTCGGTCTGAAAAATGCGGGGGCAACCTACCAACGACTAGTCAACGGGATGTTCGCCGGTCAGAGCGGCAAGACCATGGAGGTTTATATTGACGACATCGTGGTCAAGAGCCTCAAAAAGGAAGATCACCTCAAAGACCTTGCTGAGACGTTCGCTATCCTCGAGAAATTCAACATGAAACTGAACCCCAAGAAATGCAACTTCAGGGTAAGCTCCGGAAAGTTCCTGGAGCACATCGTGAGCCAAAGGGGGATCGAAGTGAACCTACCAAGATCAAGGCGATCCTCGACATGCAGGAGCCACAGAATGTCAAGCAGGTGCAATGCCTCACGGGTTGTCTAGCATCCCTTAACCGTTTCATTTCTCGGCTCGGAGACAAAAGCAAGCCATTCTTCGCCACCATAAAGAATAAGAAGTTTGCATGGACGAAGGAAAATCAAATGGCATTCGCCAAAATCAAGGAGTATCTGTCTAATCCCCAAATTTTGACGAAACCAATCCCCGGCGAAAAGCTATTCCTCTACCTGGCAGCCTCGGAGGTCGCGTTGAACGTTGTATTAGTGCGAGCAGAGGGGCAAGCCCACTTGTCGATCTACTTCATCAGTCAAGCGCTTCATGACGCGGAAATGCGTTACATACCTCTGGAGAAGCTCGCCTACGCACTAGTCATGAGTGTTCGCAAGCTGAGGGCCTACTTCTTCGAACACCAAGTGGAGGTTCTGATGACTCTCCCTCTAAGGCAAGTTCTACACCGGCCAGACACTAACGGGCGACTCCTCAAGTGGTCACTGGAGATCGCCCAATACGGTGTCACGTACGCTCCTCGCACGGCTATCAGGTCGGCCGTCCTGTCTGGAAATTGTATGTATATGGCTCGGCGACCAGCTCGCGAGTAGGGGCAGGGATTGTCCTCATCAGCCCCGATGGCCAAAGTTTTACAAATGTTGTGCGTTTCGGGTTCCGTGCGACCAACAATGAAGTCGAGTACGAAGCCTTGGTAGGCGGGCTCGATCTAGCGCTCGCCATGGACGTCGTCGCCTCCACATCTTCATGGACTCCCTCTTGGTCGTGAACCAAGTCAAGGGGAAATATGAGGCGCGCGGTGAACAGATGATCAAATATCAAGAATTGGTTGCCGAAATGAGCACAAAGTTTGAAGAAGTGCTGATCGAACAAGTCCCGAGAGAGCACAACTCCCACGCCGATGCCCTATCCAAACTCGCATCGTTAGATGGGGCGGCAGATTTCTCTAACATCTAAATCACGGAGTCAGCAAAATCGGCGATCGACAGAAGCCTGGTCACCACAATTGCCATCGCCGAAGAGAACTGGATGACTCCGTTCGTTATGTACTTGAAGGACGGAACGGTCCCCACAGATCGGATCAAAGCTCGCCAGCTTCAGCTCCGAGTAACCAGATACACCCTATTGGATGAACGGCTTTACAAGTGAGCTTTCAGCCTTCCTCTCCTCAAATGCATTACGCCGGAGGAAGGCCGACTTGTTTTAGCCGAAATCCATGACGGGATCTATGAAAATCACGCTGGAGGGCGAGCTCTCATCCACAAGACGACCAGGCAAGGCTTTTTCTGGCCTACCCTACAAAAGGACGCGATCGCCTATGCCCGATCTTGTCACAGGTATCAAGCTCTCCCCCGAGCAGCTCACTTCTATGTACAGTCCGTGGCCGTTCTCCCAATGGGGCATCGACCTCCTCGGTCCTTTGCCGACGGCGCCAGGAGGATGTAAATTCGCCATCGTGGGGGTCGATTATTTCACGAAATGGGCAGAGGCCGAGCCACTCAACAAGATCGACCAAGAACAAGTTATCAAGTTCATTTGGAAGAACATCATATGCCGATTCGGTCTACCTCAGGCTATCATATCCGACAATGGAAAGCAATTCGACAGTTTGGAAGTTATGCAATTTTGCGAGAAATGGGGACTTAAAAAGCTGTTCTCGGCCCCTTACCACCCTCAAACAAACATGCAGGTAGAGGCTGTAAACAAGATTCTCAAACACACAATCAAAGCAAGACTCGAATCCAAATAAAGACGATGGGCGAGCGATCTCCCGGATGTTTTTTGGTCCTACCGAACGACGACCCGAAATTAAACCAGCGAAACCCTATTCGCCCTCGCCTTCGAATGTAAGGTGATCCTTCGGAGATCGCCGTCCTCAGCCACCGAACTGCATAACAAATGACGACAGACAATGATGTAGCTCGGCGGATCGACTTGGATATGCTCGAGGAATGACGACTGACCTCGGAAATGAAGAACACAATCCACAAAAGTAAATCCGAGAAATTATTCACATTCGAAGGTCAAGGAAAGGCGATTCCAAGTGGGCGACCTAGTCCTCAAAAATGTCCAGGCTCGCACGGGAGTATTTGGCCCGAATTGGGAGGGGGCCTTCAGGATATCCAAATGGATGACCAAAGGAGCCTACGAGCTCCAACACCCAGACGGCACTCCAGACCAATATCCCTGGAACGCCGTTCATTTGAAGAAATACTATCAATAAAAACTCTGTATTCAGTTATCCAATGTACAAATAGCTTAATGAGATTTTCCGATCGACTCTAATTGATTCGCCTCGGCAAAACAAACAAACAAACAAAAAAGAGGACGACTCGCTCGCCCTCCAAGAGTTCGTCATCTAACATGATGGACCTAGGCAAGCGATCGCCCCCCTAGCACAATGTATACCGTCGAGGATCGTCATCTAACATGGCGATCCGAGGTAGAAAAGTGCAGCCATGGTTCTGGAGGTCGATGGAACCGATAGCCCATCCATGCAAGGTTCCTTTGGGCAGAGATCGCCCGCCCTTTCGTTTAAATACGAGGCGGGCGTAGCCGAAGGACCCTCCAAAACAGATCAGTGGACACGCTCGCCCGCCCTCAAATCCATCATCTAACATGGTGGACCTGGACAATGCGACGCGTCCCTCCCTCCGTCACAACGTATGCCCTCTTAGATCCGTCCTCTAACATGTCGGTCCCAGGCAGAAAAGTGCTAACAAGCCACGGTAGGGAAGTCAATTTATCCGATGGCGCCCCGTGCAAGGACTCTTCCAGGCAGAGACCGTCCGCCCTATTGTTACATTGCGAGGCAAAACGTAGCCTACGGAGGACCCTCACAATTAAGTGAGTCACGAGAAGTTAACCATCAGACGGAATGTCGCTCGCGCACAAGACATAGTCGTGGAGGTCGGTTCCATCGAACCCCACGACTGTGCGAAGTCTTTCCAGGCCGGGACGTTCGGCCTCCCTCGAGGAATCAACAAAATCGAAGATCGCAAGAACCAAACTAAAGATAGCTCGCTAAATGAATTATTTTCGTTCCCTTACTTTCACCAAGTAAACAAAAACAAGGGCCAGAGCGGAGCCATACATACGATCAGGAGGACGGAACCACATACGATCGGCTTTGTTCAAATACACATATGATGATCGGTTTTGTTCAGAAATTTACAAGTGAGAATTTAAGTATACCAATACATTCGGAGCTATACATACAATGACCGCTCCTCAAACACTTGTGTGAAGTCAAATGCGAAAGATTCAGATAGACGATTGTACAAGCAAGGAATCATATGCAATTATTTATTTCATTTTATTCGGAATACTTGTACAAGCGCCCGAAGGCAAAACACAACGAAACTGAAAAATTACAAGTGGAAACAAAATAAAAGCAGATTAACTCAGGCTGCCCCCGCCTGGCCTTCGCCACCGGCTGCTGGATCGGTCCGGCCTTCGCCACCGGCTGCTGGATCGACGTGCGCTTCCTCACCATCATCCAGGTGAACGAGGTTGTCCGGCGATGGATACCAGCTCAGGTCGATTCCGAGGTCGGAGAGGTCAAGGATCGCCACAAAGAAAGTCGGATGCAGAGGATGCTCAAGCACATAGGCTTTGAAGTTATCACAAAGGGCCGACCTCGAGCCCTCCCTTCTTGGCAGCGCGGATGGCGTCAGCGTAAGCCATGTAATAGGCAAATTCACTAACATTCTCCACGATGAGGAAGGGATCGACCTCGGTCACCTTCAACTTCTCCTTCAGCCCCGTGATTGTTTTATCCGCACCCTAGAGCTCGGCAACCTTAGCGGCTAGCTCTCCCTTCGACGACTCCAGCTCGCCATTTAACCGGTCCACCACCGCCTTCAGCTCAGTTGCCTCCTTCTGCGAGGCCGTGTGCAACCGATGGGCTTCCGTCATTTGATCACGCATCCAGTCGGTCGCCGCCTGGGCCCGGTCGAGATCCTGCTTCGCCCGCTTGGCCGTCTCCATGTACTCCTTATCCATTGCCGCGATCCTGTCGGCAAACTCGGCATTCCGATTCCGAGCAGCCTCGAGGTCCAAATGGAGACGGGCAGTAGAGGGCCGCCCCTCATAATCCTTCATGGCCTGAGCAGCCATCGTCACCGCTTGAAGGGTTAGAGCAAGAGTCGTCTGCATTGCTTCTCCGGACCGCCGGCGCGCGATCGCATCTAGATCAGTCGTCCAAGCCTTCAGCAGGGCGGCGATAGCCCGAGAGACGTAGTGAGGGATGTCGCTAGACTCGCGGGGAGATCTGCTCGCGAGGAAGTCCAACACCATCGGCGAGCAGTTCGGGTCGGCAAGACGGGCCCTGCACCAAGAACAAAGAATTTAGTATGTCCCCTACACAAGTGACGTAACTCAGCAGAGCAACCAAACTTACCTTTCGACCTTCTCGGGGTCACGGCCGAAGAAAGGCTTGCCCCGCGGGGTCTGGGCATCAGTGGTCGCCATGGCCTGTAGGAAGGCCGATGAGGGCGTAGGCCCCTCCGCCATTGGAACTCCATAAAATGGAGGCGCGACGACCGGCGGCACCACTACGGGCGCCTCAGCAGCAACAGATGGTCAGGGCTCCTCCGGCCTCCGCCTCTTGCGGTTATGCTGGAGCTGCTCCTCCTCCCGAGTTTCCAGCTCAATGATGATCGGCCCCACGAGAGGTCTCGCCTCTGGGATAGGATGGGTCGTCGCCGCAGGGGCACGGCTCGTTTTCTTCCCTTGGCGGAGACGACTCATGATACCAGGGTTCGACATGGCAATTTCTCTCGGTAGCTCGGAGTAGCGGGGGAAGTAGATCTCTGTCAAAGAAGACAATCAACTAGGTTAGTCGTCTTCTTCAATCAAAGGCGATTGTCAGGCAAAAAGGAGATCGTAAACATCTGTACCTGGGACTTTTAAGTGGCGGGGAAAGCGAAACAACCGAGCGCCCAACCAATGAGACTTCGTTGTTGATCACGCGAGCGTCGATATAACTATCCATAAGACTACGGATTCGCTCCCAGACGATCGAAAAATCAACCAAACTTACCTTTCGACCTTCTCGGGGTCGCGGCCAAAGAAACGCTTGCCCAGTGGGGTCTGGGCATCAGCGATCGCCATGGCCTGTAGGAAGGCCGATGAGGGCGTAGGCCCCTCCACCATTGGAACTCCAGAAAGTGGAGGCGCGGCGACCGGCGGCACCACTGCGGGCGCCTCAGCAGCAACAGATGGCAAGGGCTCCTCCGGCCTCCGCCTCTTGCGGTTGTGCTGGAGCTGCTCCTCCTCCAGAGTTTCTGGCTCGATGATGATCGGTCCCACGAGAGGTCTCGCCTCTGGAATAGGACGGGTCATCGCCGCAGGGGTATGGCTCGTTTTCTTCCCTTGGCGGAGACGACTCATGATACGAGGGTTCGACATGGCGGTTTCTCTCGGTGGCTCGGAGTAGCGGGGAAAGTAGATATATGTCAAAGAAGACAATCAACCAGGTTAGTCGTCTTCTTCAATCAAAGGCGATCGTCAAGCAAAAAGGAGATCGTAAACATCTGTATCAGGGACCCTTAAGTGGCGAGGAAAGCGAAACAACCGAGCGCCCAACCAATGAGCTTCGTTGTTGATCACGCGAGCGTTGATATAACTATCCGTAAGACTACGGATTCGCTCCCAGACAATCGAAAAATCAAATGGTAGGTCGCCGGATGCTGGAACAAGGGAGCCTGCAAAAAGAAAACCAAATTAGATCAGTTCAAGATGTATCCGAACGAAGGGAGAGTCAAAACCATTACTCGGATTCCTCTCCCAGAAGCCAGTGGGGATATCCAACTCATCCTCGGGTTTGTCGCTCGCAGCTGATTTCCACGCTCCGCCGACCCAACACCACTTTGTCAGGTTGCCCCGGACCTTGTTCAGCACCCCAAGAACCACCCGGCCTAAGCGACCCTGGATGTGGTAGCTGCCAACAGAACCCTTTTGCACCGTCTGCTTAAAGAGATAGTTCATCTCCAGTGCAGAAGGAAGACGGAACAGCCGGTGACCGCCAAATAGAGTCAAAGTGCTGATGATATGTAACAAGGCGTTCGGCGTCAGTTGGAGCGGCGCCACATTCCAAGCAGTCAACAGATACGACACAGTGAACGGTAGTGGGAACCGCAATCCGGCCCCCATGATCAACTCGTTAACGGCGACCATACCCTCGGGAGGTTGGTTGGCACGCTCATTGTCGGCAGGCACATACAGTGAAACGTCGGAGGGGACATGGAACTCCGCCCTCCAACGAGTCAAATCCTTCTTAGTTGCCGAACTCTTAATCTGGCCAAGGGTCCACGGGGAGCGGCCCACAGCCCAAAACGACATCCGCTTTACGAGTTCATGGGGGTGGGCGACCGAATATGTGCGAAAATCGAACTTAGGGCGTGGTCCTGCAAGTCTCTCCATAAGCTCGGCAAATTCCAGAAAGGCTTGGCCGAACACACTGTTCTGCTCCCAGTACAGTCTTATTACCTCCTCCTCGTCGGCCAGCGAGCGCTTCTGCTCCGCCGCCGCTGATTTCGCCGCGTCAGCCTCATTGAAGAGTTCTTCAACCTCCGCGGGTTCAATCCCAGCGCGGATGGCCTCGACGGCCATCTCCACATGAAAATCCGCAGAGGTTTCATCCCGAGCAGTCAAAGTCGAGGCGGTGGAAGTGCTACCCGCCTCATACACGGTTGATCCTCCTCTGGGCATATTCAAATAGAAAGGAGGGAGAAAAGTTTTTGTTCTTACGTCGATCGGCACACAAAGCTTCAAGAAAATTCAGCTATGTCTTCTTTTCAGGCGAAAACGCATAAAGATATAACCCCAAAAGCCCTATCCCCTTTTGTTGACACAAAATGTATTTTGATGATGGTTACATACAAAATATTTAAATTGGATCAATCTCGGCTCGATAATATTTTGAAGGAGCAAAATATGGCTACCGCACGCTACGTATCATATCGTAGCGCACGCTATCGGGACATGCATATACAGACCAGTCAAGTCAGTTGCAGCCTACTGAAGTCGCCTGATCGATAGCGCACGCAAGCTATTCAATAATAGCGCATGCTAATAACCTACAGTTAGCGCACGCTATACAACAACTATAACGCACGCTATCGCAAGTCTCCAGAGGTCAGTGAAGTCTGGAAGGAAATCAGAATTGGACGTTGCGCACGCTACACATATATTCTTACGTACGCTAAAGTGAGGACATAGCGCACGTTACTTATCATCTCTAGCGCACGCTACCAATATTATGGTTAGTAGTCCAGTAGCTACTGGACTCATTTCGTCAAAGCTTTTACGTACGCTACACAAGGTAACGTACGTTAGTGAAAGAACTCAGTAGCGCACGCTAATGTAAAGGTATTAGCGCACGCTAAAAGGAATCTGCATTTTACCATTTGAATTTCAACCGTTGGAAGCAAGAGTCAATGCAGATCCGGAAAATCTGGAAAAGTTGGATTTAATTAATGTTAGCGCACACTATGCATACTTGATAGCGCACGCTAATCATGAATTTAGCCGTTGGATAAAGAGTTGTTGGAGAGAAAATCGGATATTGTCAAAGTCAAGATCGAAGACTAGTTGACCAGGCGTTAGCGCACGCTACCATTTCATTACTAGCGCACGCTAGACATGGCATTTTACCGTTGCAACAGTCTTTGTGACCGTTCATAGATTTCAAGTCAAAATCCGCTAACGCACGCTACAAGAAACTATTAGCGCACGCTAATAGTATGTTTTTCAGAATTTGAAGGCTGTCTCACACCTATAAATACCCGAAGGACTTGGGTATCAAACACACAACTTCAAGCATTCAAGCATATAAGCATACAAGCAATCAAAGCGTTCTTGAGCTCAGATTTATATATTTTTGCATTACAAGTTGTGAGAAAAGAAAGATACAAGAGCGATTTCAATTGTAATATCCATTAGTCTTTGTATTCTTTCATTTGGTTGTAAGTGTTGCATCACTTACACTTGAGCGAAAAAGAAACGAATCAAGAGTCACTAATCCGGTGTTATTAGGATCTTTGATCCGGCATTGTTAGGATTATACTCCCATATTCGTATAGTGAGGATTATCTAGTTCCTATAGAACACTAGATAAACAATCATTTATATTGAGGGAAAGGTTGAGCTTGGACCGATAGAAGACAAGCGGATTGTAACGGTTGTGAACTCGGACCGATAGAAGACGAGTTAAGATTGTGGTTTTTCTTTAGCCAATAGAAAAAAAAAGTCGGAGAGAGGACGTAGGCAAGTTGCCGAACCTCTATAAATTCTTGAGTCTTTAAATTTCGCACTATTTTCTTTTTACTCGCAAGAAATTTCGGTATTCCGCATCACCACTATTCAACCCCCCTTCTAGTGGTGAATTTATCTCTTCAGTTGGTATCAGAGCGGGTCTCTTTTTAAAGGTTTAACCACCTAAGAGAAAAAGATCCGCAAATGGCACTTCTTGGCCAAATTGAAGGAAATGCTCTCAACCGTCCTCCTTTCTTCGACGGTTCCAATTTCATGACGTGGAAAAAGAAGATGGCGATCTTCGTTCAAGCCTACGATATTGAAATCTGGAAAGTTATTGCTCTCGGTCCTAAACTTGCTAAGAAAGAAGATGGATCGTTGAAAAAGATCGAAGAATTCAACGATGAGGATTGGAGAAACACGCATGTCAACTCTCGAGCTACTCAACTCCTCTATTGCGCTCTCAATCCCGAAGAACTTAATAGGATATCGTCCTATGAAAGTGCAAAAGAAATTTGGGAAATTCTCGAAGTCACTCACGAGGGAACCACCCAAGTCAAGGAGACCAAAATTAATATGTTACTCCATGACTACGAATTATTTTCCATGAAAGACGAGGAAACGATCACAAATATGTTGGATCGATTTTCAGCTATAACAAACGGTCTTACATCTTTCGGAAAGCCTATATCGAGCAGCGACAAAGCTAAGAAAATTCTTCGATCATTGCCACGAGAATGGGATGCCACGGTCACCGCGATCATGGAATCCAAGGATCTCAACAAGCTCGAATTTAGTGCCCTCATCGGGTCACTCATCAACTATGAGATCGTTCTCAAGTCTAGAGGCACAAAACCAAAGCCTCGGGAAAGAGTAGTCGCATTCAATGTGGACAGCGACGTTGAGGAATATGTTTCCGAAGAAGAAGACGACGAGGAACTCGCTCTTTATGCCAAAAACTTTAGAAGGTACAAAAACCTAATTCAAAAGAGGCGAAGTTTTCTTGGTCGGGATGGCAAACCGGAGCAAAAGAAGAGTGGCTACACACCTATCAAGAAGTTCGACAATAATTGTCGGAAATGTGGTCAAGCCGGTCATTATGCCAAAGAATGCCGAGGATCCTCTTCAAAACCGCAAATGGAAAGATTCAAAAAGAAGGAGGTTCTAATCGCATCTTGGAGTGATGACGAGGAGGATATTGAAAGATCTCTAGACGCAAATCTTGCATTCATGGCCCTCGACTCCGAAAGCAATATCGAGGTAAGCTCTAAACTCAATGATGATGAATATGACTCTTTTGATTTTTGTGATTCACAAGAAATTCATCAAGATGATGAGTTGTTGAGTGCGTTTGAATCGTTAAATACGGAGTATGACGAGATGGTCAAGTTAAATATATCTTTAAAGAGAAAAATAAAATCTCTAGAACTCGAAAACTCCTCGCTTCAAAACAAGGGCAAAACTATTGAGACCGACCATACTTCATGTCTTGAAAAAGAAAATGTTTTGAAAATTGAGTTAACAAAAACTCAAAAGGAGCTAAAATATATTTTGAACAAATTTACTCTCGGAAATGAGAAATTCGAAAGGCTCCTATCTATTCAAAAATCGCCCTTGCTCAAACACGGTCTTGGTTTCGACCCTTTTAAACGGGAACAATCCCTTATCAACCTTGACAAAATAAAGAAAGCCGAAACCGAGAACTCAAAAGATCCGTTCAAACGAGTTCACAATGTTAATATTCATTCAAAGTTAAGGACTATCAATGTTAAGCAAATATGGGTTCCGAAAGGGACGATTGTTTCGAATGCTATAAGCATAGTTAACTTTGGAGGACCCAAACGGGCTTGGGTACCAAAACAACCAAGAAATTCCATTTTTGTAGGTACCGGCACCAAGGAAAAACAAGTGGTACATTGATAGCGGATGCTCAAGGCACATGTGCGGTTCCGAGGACTTATTTGAAGACCTCGAATATCAAGATCAAGGACATGTGACCTTTGGAGATAATCAAAAGGGAAAAATCAAAGGAATCGGCAAAGTCGGTAAGGAACCTTCTCCTTCTATCAACAAAGTACTATTTGTTGAAGGTTTGCATCATAATCTCCTTAGCGTTTCGCAACTTTGTGATGAAGGCTTTAAAATTCTATTTGAGCAAACGCATTGCACGGCATTTAGAAATAATAAAATTGCATTCATTGGTTTGAGATGTGGAAACATCTATATTGTTGATCTTAATGATAAAAGCTCTTTCAATGAAAAATGCCTTATTACCTTGGATGACAATGCATATTTATGGCATCGAAAATTGGGGCATACTTCTCTACCTATTATTTCTATTTTATCTAGACACGACCTTGTTCGTGGATTGCCCAAACTCAAATTCGATAGAAAACATTTGTGTGAATCATGCATTAAAGGAAACATACTCGAGAATCGTTTAAACCGAAATTCGAGGTTTCCACTAGTCGAGTTCTTGAACTCGTGCATATGGATTTGATTGGACCATCTAGACATGTTAGTTTAAATGGTAAACTTTATACTTTGGTTATTGTTGATGATTTCTCTCGATTTACTTGGGTTAGATTTTTAGCTCATAAAGATGATGCATTTTCCGAGTTTTCTAAATGGTGTCGTTTGGTATCAAATGAGAAAAACCTCTCCATAATTTCTATTCGCACCGACCACGGAGGTGAATTTGATTGCACCCCGTTTGAACTTTTATGTGATAAATACGGTATTAATCACAATTTTTCGGCTCCTAGAACGCCTCAACAAAATGGAGTTGTTGAAAGGAAATCCGATCTTTGGAAGAAATGTCGAGGACAATGCTAAATGAATACTCTCTTCCACGATACTTTTGGGCCGAAGCAATCTTTACGGCATGTTATGTGATTAACCGAGTTCACGTCCGTAGAACTCATCTTAAAACTCCTTATGAATTATGGAAGGGCAAAAAGCCCAATATTGCTTATTTTCATCCTTTTGGTTGCAATGTATTTATTTTGAACAATGGCAAGGATAACTTGGGCAAGTTTGATGCCAAATCCGACTCGAATCTTTCTTGGTTATTGTACTAATAGCAAAGCATATCGTGTGTATAATATTAGAACGAATAAAGTTGAAGAGTCCATACACGTTAAATTCAATGATATGATCTCACCCCCGAGAAAGGTAGAATATTTTGATGATGCAGGTACCTTTCCGGATCCCTCGCCCGAAGTGAAGAAAATTTCAGAAATCGAAACGAACACAATCGTTGATTTACCGAAAGATTGGAGGCACATCAAGGACCATCCGAAGGATCTCGTGATCGGAAACATTGAAGACGGTGTTCAAACCCGAAGGAGGACCACCGAATTTATGGCTCATTGTGCTTTTGTATCCGAAATAGTTCCCAAGAATATATCCGAAGCTCTCGATGATGAAAGTTGGGTGATGGCTATGCAAGAGGAGCTTGTGCAATTCAAGCACAATAATGTATGGAATTTAGTTCCCGCGCCTAAAGATAAAACAATTATCGGAACTAAATGGGTGCATAAAATCAAGAGTGACGAAGACGGCTATCCCATTCGAAATAAATCTCGTTTGGTCGCTCAAGGATATAATCAAGAAGAAGGTCTTGATTACGAAGAAAGTTTTGCTCCCGTGGCTCGACTCAAGCCATTCGCTTGCTTTGTGCATTTGCCGCTCATAAGAAGATTAAACTATTTCAAATGGATGTCAAAGTGCATTCTTGAATGGTTTCATTCAAGAAGAAGTCTACGTCAAGCAACCTCCGGTTTTGAAGACCATCATTTTCGGATTATGTCTACAAGCTCAACAAGGCACTCTACGGGTTGAAGCAAGCACCGAGCATGGTATGATCGTTTAAGTCAATTTTTAATTGCAAATGACTATAAAAGAGGCAAAGTCGATAATACCTTGTTTGTTAAAATACTAAATGATGATATACTTGTTTGCCAAATTTACGTTGATGACATTGTTTTTGGAGCTACTAATGAATCCTTGTGCCAAGATTTTTCTAATCTTATGAAAGGAGAATTCGAAATGAGTATGATGGGAGAATTAACGTTCTTCCTCGGGCTTCAAATCAAACAATGCGAAGATGGAATTTTTATCCATCAAACGAAATACTCAAACGACCTCCTCAAGAAATTCAATATGGAAAATAGCAAGGTGATATCTACACCAATGTCGTCATCATTAAAGCTTGAGAAAGATGAAAATGGCAAATCCGTAGATCAAAAATTATATCGAGGTATGATCGGATCTTTGCTATATTTGACCGCATCTAGGCCAGATATAATATTTGCTACATGTCTATGTGCTCGATTCCAAGCTAATCCCAAGGAATCACATTTAATTGCTTGTAAACGCATTTTTCGCTATTTAAAAGGAACTATTGGACTAGGTCTATGATATCCTTCTTGCTTGGACTTTAATTTAATTGCCTATAGTGACGCCGATTTCGGCGGATGCAAAATTGACAAAAAGAGTACTAGTGGTACATGTCACTTTGTTGGATCTTGTTTAATATCTTGGGGAAGTAAAAAGCAAACCAGCGTAGCTTTGTCTACAGCTGAGGCCGAATATGTCGCTGCAGGGAGCGCCTGTGCTCAAGTGCTATGGATTAAAAATCAACTACGCGACTACGACATTCATTTTGAAAATACCCCTATCTTATGTGATAACACTAGTGCAATTAATTTAAGCAAAAATCCTGTTTTGCACAGTAGAACCAAACATATAGATATTAGACATCATTTTTTACGTGATCATGTTCAAAAGAAAGACATTTGTTTAATCTTTGTCGGGACGAAGGATCAACTTGCTGACATCTTTACAAAACCTCTTCCCGAAGAATCTTTTAACTCCATTCGTTTACAACTTGGCATGGGACATGTAGACAACTTTTGAAATAAGCTTCTACTCAAAACATCAAAATCCTTGATTCAGATCACTCGCTAGCGCGCGCTAGCTTCATATTCTTAACGTGTGCTAAAGTCTGCATTCGATAACGTACGCCAAACACTACCCTCTTGCGTACGCTAATTAAAGTTTTTCGAATTCCACTGGACAGTCCAGTAAGCCCTTCTTTTTCGCCTAACGTACGCTAACTCTACAATCCTAGCGTACGCTAACTTAAAGCTTGCTGACTATATATATTTCCGTACAACCCTAAAACACATCTCATCCCTAACGTACGCAATCGACTTCTCTCTTGCAAAAACCCTAGACACACATCCGATCCAATCTGCGAGCTTCTCCCTCAAAATCTTTGATTCTCTTTGTTTTTCCCTCATAATGTCTAGCAAAAATAGCAAGGCTATGGAAAAGAACTATAAACGTCCTCGCAACAACGATTTCGACAGCAATCGATTCGTCTCCTTCATTGCGTCGAAAATTTTCTTCGATGTTCTTCCGCAAGAAAGCCTGACCGATTGCTACTATTTCAATTTCAGTAGCCTTGAACGGGTCAAGGTAAGCATTCGCGATTTTTTTGAAGCCTTGGGTATTGCATGTTTTGTCGAGTGCAAGGAAATTGTGTACCCTGAGTGTGTTCGTCAATTCTATGCGAACTTGCATTTTGGTGAAAGTAGTAATGGAGGTTTCGTGCTCGAAAGCCTCGTGAACGGAACTATGGTGAAGGTTTCGTCGGAAATCCTTCACGAGTTGTTTGGGTTGTCGAAGGAAGGATTTGATTGCTGTGGTAAAATCATTGATGAGGAATCTGCGGTGTCAGAGGGAGAGATTGCTAATTTTCTGTGTTCGAAAACTGTCATCGAAGTCATGGATGACGTTTTCGAAAACAATGATTTCGGTATACACATTCGGTTGCTGTTGGCCGCTTTAACGAAATGCCTAATGCCAAAGGTCAACACCCAACATAAGCTAGTTGGTGTTGATAAGAATGTCGTATCTGGTCTTTGAAGGATGATCGAGTAGATTTCACTGGGATTGTGTTAAGTTGGATGAAGGCTAAAGGGGAGTCCTTTCGGTCAAAGAACTATGTGTCGAGAACCAGGAAGTCTGGACTGCCATACGGGTCAATCCTTACGGTGATTTTTCGTCATTTCAGTGTTGATTTGTCCAATGACGCTCACGTTCCGGTGTCTCGGGGACACGAGATAAGTGACATAACCCTCAAGGCCATGCACTATGTCGAGACCTTCAATCGAGGCTGGGTTTTGTTTCCATATCTCCGAGATGACGACCAAGTGCCGAAAGGCACACGGATGCCTACACCGACCGAGCAAGTCAGGCACCGAGGACCCCACACGCTTAAGGAGCTGCAGTCCAAGTCTTTTGTTCGTCATCCAAGAACGAAAGGAAAACGCCCGATGAGAGATGTGGTGACGGAAGAGGAGGAAAGTGATCTCTGTGCTCGGATGCGGGGCATCGAGACCTCACACGCTGAGATACGAGAGGATGTTCGGGCTCTGCGTTCAGAAGTCCGGGAAGTGCGCTCAGAAGTCCGGGAAGTTCGTGGGCTGATATCCGAGTTCATTCGTTACACACACCCCTCGTTCCCCTTCCCTTCGTCTTCTTCCGATCCTTAGATTTGAGGATTTTATTTCTTGATGTTTGATGTAGAAACTTGTTGTTCGAACAAGCTATATGTTTTTTGCCATGAAAAACTCGTTGTATTCCTGCACTTTATCTTAATGAAATTCGCATTTCTTCATTTGGCATTTGTTATGTTCAAGTATTTGCTATTTACAAGTATTGTTATTGTTGTTTACTAGTATTGTTGAATTAACCTTGAATAATGGCAAACTTTCGTTAATATTTATTAATAATGCAACAATTAGGGGAGTTCCTTTTTGTTTATGTCAAAAGGGAGAATACTCCAAAAACGAAAATTTACTAATATATCGAACAAGTTTACCTTGATTCGAATTATTTCAAAATGTTTTTGCAGGTATTAATTAAATGTTTTGACATCATCAAAAAGGGGGAGATTGTTGACACAAAATGTATTTTGATGATGGTTACATACAAAACATTTAAATTGGATCAATCTCGGCTCGATAATATTTTGAAGGAGCAAAATATGGCTAACGCACGCTACATATCATATCGTAGCGCACGCTATCGGGGCATGCATATACAGACCAGTCAAGTCAGCTGCAGCCTACTGAAGTCGCCTGATCGATAGCGCACGCAAGCTATTCAATAATAGCGCACGCTAATAACCTACAGTTAGCGCACGCTATACAACAACTATAACGCACGCTATCGCAAGTCTCCAGAGGTCAGTGAAGTCTGGAAGGAAATCAGAATTGGACGTTGCGCACGCTACACATATATTCTTACGTACGCTAAAGTGAGGACATAGCGCACGTTACTTATCATCTCTAGCGCACGCTACCAATATTATGGTTAGTAGTCCAGTAGCTACTGGACTCATTTCGTCAAAGCTTTTACGTACGCTACACAAGGTAACGTACGTTAATGAAAGAACTCAGTAGCGCACGCTAATGAAAATGTATTAGCGCACGCTAAAAGGAATCTGCATTTTACCATTTGAATTTCAACCGTTGGAAGCAAGAGTCAATGCAGATCCGGAAAATCTGGAAAAGTTGGATTTAATTAATGCTAGCGCACGCTATGCATACTTGATAGCGCACGCTAATCATGAATTTAGCCGTTGGATAAAGAGTCGTTGGAGAGAAAATCGGATATTGTCAAAGTCAAGATCAAAGACTAGTTGACCAGGCGTTAGCGCACGCTACCATTTCATTACTAGCGCACGCTAGACATGGCATTTTACCGTTGCAACAGTCTTTGTGACCGTTCAGAGATTTCAAGTCAAAATCCGCTAACGCACGCTACAAGAAACTATTAGCGCACGCTAATAGTATGTTTTTCAGAATTTGAAGGCTGTCTCACACCTATAAATACCCGAAGGACTTGGGTATCAAACACACAACTTCAAGCATTCAAGCATACAAGCATACAAGCAATCAAAGCGTTCTTGAGCTCAGATTTATATATTTTTGCATTACAAGTTGTGAGAAAAGAAAGATACAAGAGCGATTTCAATTGTAATATCCATTAGTCTTTGTATTCTTTCATTTGGTTGTAAGTGTTGCATCACTTACACTTGAGCGAAAAAGAAACGAATCAAGAGTCACTAATCCGGTGTTATTAGGATCTTTGATCCGGCATTGTTAGGATTATACTCCCATATTCGTATAGTGAGGATTATCTAGTTCCTATAGAACACTAGATAAACAATCATTTATATTGAGGGAAAGGTTGAGCTTGGACCGATAGAAGACAAGCGGATTGTAACGGTTGTGAACTCGGACCGATAGAAGACGAGTTAAGATTGTGGTTTTTCCTTAGCCAATAGAAAAAGATAGTCGGAGAGAGGACGTAGGCAAGTTGCCGAACCTCTATAAATTCTTGAGTCTTTAAATTCCGCACTATTTTCTTTTTACTCGCAAGAAATTTCGGTATTCCGCATCACCACTATTCAACCCCCCTTCTAGTGGTGAATTTATCTCTTCACCTTTTACAGGCGAGAGCAGGGACTTCTGGGAAAATAAACAGAATCTCGAGGGCTGAAGTGCAATCGTCGGATAAGTTGCATTTAATGCCGCCCTCGAAATCCGCGTGTGCGTCATTTAGAGGGCACGCCAAACGACAAGTCTGACAAACCGTCGGACTCCCCCAACGGGAGCGCGACACGTGCCCCAGTGACGTTTCAAAGCCCACTTCCACTTCCCGCTCTTTTGGCGTCAGGAGGTTGTCGGTCGAAACTAGTTCGTTCGGGAGACGATCGTCTGCTTCATAAGTGGATGAGTCGCTCGTCTAATGCAAGCGATTGCCAGCAGAGCCACCTCACCCCACGTCTTCAACATCAGAGCGAGCTGGGGGGCAATTGTTGCGCGGCGATTTATACGCCTCGAAGGCGATCGACATAATGGTCGGATGCCAACCGAAGAAGACAGATGCTGGTTAAGTGCTTAGCGGTAGACGTCCAAGGCGATCGTCTATTGGCACCTGGCGATCGCCTCTAGTATCCGACCGGGGACGACCGTCCCATGCCACGTGTAAATCCAACATCCGTCAAAGTCTGCGAAGACCGAATCTCGGGATGAAGGCCCACGTGCAGATCCGCAAAAGGCGCCACAAGAACAGGCTTTACTCCAGTCCATCAGCAGCTGTCAGTGACAAGGACGGCCTCACCTACCGACAGACCCGCCGAAAGGTCCTAGGTGGGACCTCCCAAGACTGCGATGTGAGGCATATGTCGCCTCCTCATTGGTTCGCGCATCTGCCCGGCCAGCTGCTGCGGACTTTAAGAAGCAGATCCCACGTCTTTGGGACGATAACCTACCTTATTTAATGCAGAACAGCGATCGCCCGTGTGGGACAGGGGACATCCCAACAACCTCCTCTCCTAAAAATAGGAGACCTCCGGCATTGGCAAAAGGAGGTTACAACGTAAACACGATTACACACGAAACAATACAGAGAACACCTCATATTGGTAACAAGAACTCACAGAGCTTTAACTCTTGTTCTTACGGAAATCAACGGACTCAAGAGCTAGATAACTAGGGGCATTACACTTATTGTAATTGTACTCTAACATTAATACTCGTACTTCAAAGCGGCACCAGTATTAATAATATCTCGCGAGAGCATTCAAGCCCGGACTAACAACCCCGACAAATCTTGTGTCATTTATTTTCCTTCGTACGTGCTCTCGCATTTTGTTTGTTACTCACCCGTAGCCATATCCAGCAAATGATTATGTATAATATTTTGGGTAACAACACCCATAGGGAACGAGTCAAGTCAAAGAAACCAAAATTAACATACTCCTCCACGACTATGAACTCTTCTCCATGAAGGATGACGAAACCATCACCAACATGTTGGATCGTTTCTCAGCAATAACTAATGGTCTTGCATCATTCGGGAAGCCTATATCAAGCAGCGACAAGGCGAAGAAGATCCTCCGGTCTCTTCCACGTGAATGGGATGCCCTGGTGACGGCAATTATGGAATCGAAAGGCCTCAACAAACTTGAGTTCAGCGCCCTCATAGGATCGCTTATAAACTATGAGATTGTGCTAAAATCTAGAGGCTCCAAACCTAACCCTCGTGACAAAGTTGTCGCTTTCAAAGTCGATAGCGAGGATAACGATGAGGTTCTGGAAAATGAGGATGACGAAGAATTGCATTATACGTCAAAAATATGAGAAGATATAAAAATATAATTCAAAAGAGGTGAAGCGCTCTTGGTTAAGATTCCCGGACCGACCAAAAGAAGAATCATTATGTTCCTATGCAAAAATTTGACAATAATTATCATAGGTGCGGACAATCCGTACACTATGCTAAGGATTGTCGAGTAACGAACCCCAAGGGACAAAATGAATTGTACAAAAAGAAAGAAGTTCTTATTGCCTCTTGGAGTGATGATGAAAATGAGATTGAAGGAATCGAGGAATCTAATCTCGCTCTCATGGCTCTTGAATCTAAAGAATCCACCAATGAGGTTAGTTCTATTTATGAAGATGATCTTTTAGATTTATGTGAATCTAATAAGGATGATGAACTTCTAAATGCCTTTGAATCATTGAACAACGAATACGATGAGATGGTTAAAATAAACATATCTTTGAAAAGAAAAATAAAATCTCTTGAGCTAGAAAATTCAAATCTACGAGATAAAGGCAAAAATGTTGATCACACTCCTGCCTTAATAATGAAAACAATTTGAAAATTGAGTTGTCTAAAACTCAAAAGGAAGTAAAATACATAATGAGTAAATTTACGCTTGGTAATGAGAAATTCGAAAAACTTTTATCCTTTCAAAATTCTCTTTTATTAAAACACGGTCTTGATTTTGATCCATTCACAAGAGAAAAATATTTTATAAATCCTGACGAAATTAAGGAAACCAGAATCATAGTCATTTACGAGAAGTAAATGAAGAAAGTAACAATAAAGTCCGTCAAACTTAAGGACAATAAAAGTTCGACAAAATTGGGTTCCTAAAGGGATGATAGTTCCAAATGCCATTAGTGTTATTAACTTTGGAAGACCCAAAAGGGCTTGGGTACCAAAACGACCAAAACAAAATATGTTTGCAGTACCTCGTTCAAAGAAAAGCAAATGGTATATTGACAATGGTTGCTCAAGAAACGTGTGTGGCACCAAAGAGTTGTTGTAAGAGTTTGAATATCAAGAACAAGGACTCGTAACTTTTGGAGACAACAAAAAGGGAAAGATTATGGGCATAGATAAGGTTGGTAAGGAACTTTCTCCCTTTATTAATTTAAGTTTTATTTGTTGAAGGATTACATCATAATTTACTAAGTGTTTCACAACTGTGCGATGAAGATTTTAAAATTCTTTTTGAAGAAATTCACTCTACCACCTTCAAAAATGATAAAGTGGCATGTATTAGTTTAAGGAGTGGAAATATTTATATCGTTGATCTCAGTGATGAAAACTCTTTCAATGAAAAATGCCTTATGTCCTTAGGTGAAAATGCATTTTTATGGCATCGAAAATTACGACATATGTCCTTACCCATCATTTCAAAACTTTCTAAACATGATCTAGTTCGTGGATTGCCAAAATTGAAATTTGATCGTAAACACTTGTGTGAATCTTGTATTAAAGGAAAACACACAAGAGAATCATTTAAACCGAAATTTGAAATCTCTATTCGTCGTATTCTTGAACTCATGCACATGGATTTGATTGGACCCTCGAGATATGCTAGCTTGAATGGCAAATTTTACACTTCTCTCGCTTTACTTGGGTTAAATTTCTCACTCGCGGAATTTTCTAGATGGTGTCGTTTGGTTCCAAATGAGAAAAATCTATCTATTATTTCTATTCGAACCGATCACGGGGGAGAATTCGATTGCTCTCCATTTAAAATTCTTTGTGACAAATATGGAATTAATCATAACTTTTCGACTCCTAGAGCCCTCAACAAAATGGAGTTGTTGAAAGAAAGAATTGAACCCTGGAGGAAATATCTAGAACAATGCTCAATGAATATTCTCTTCCTTAATATTTTTAGGCCGAAGCAATAAACACAGCATGCTATACAATAAACCGTGTCCATCTCCGAAGAGCCCAGCTTAAAACTCCATATGAAATCTGGAAAGGTAAAAAGCTTAATATTTCATACTTTCACCCTTTCGGTTGCAAAGTTTTTGTGTTAAATAACGGAAAGGACAATCTAGGAAAATTTGATTCAAAATCTGACATAGGTATCTTCTTGGGATACTCATTAAATATCAAAGCATTTCCTGTGTACAACCTCAGAACAAATAACATTGAAGAATCTATTCACATAAAATTTGAAGGGAGATTTTATTGATGATGCAGGTACACTCCGAGAAGTTCAACTATCAAAAGAACCAGAAAAACTTCAGGAAAATCCTCTTGAGAAATTACCAAAAGTTTGGAGGCATGTTCGAGATCATCCTAAGAATGTGGTGATTGGGAATATTGAGGATGAGATTCAAACTCGAAGAAGAACGCTTGAATTTCAGAATAACTTTGCATTCGTGTCCAAAATCGAACCCAAAAACATCAATGAAGCACTTGATGACGAAAGGGGTAATGGCAATGCAGAAAGAGCTTGTGCAATTCGAGCAAAATAAAGTCTGGGAATTAGTTCCAGCTCCTTCAGATAAATCTATCATCGTAACTAAATAGGTGCATAAAATAAAACGCGACGAAGATAGATATCCAATCAGAAATAAATTGCGTCTTGTTGCCCAAGGCTATAGTCAAGAGGAAGGTATTGACTATGAAGAAAGTTATGCTCCCGTCGCTCGACTCAAATCCATCCGACTTCTTTATGCATTTGCATCACACAAAAAGATTAAGCTGTTCCAAATGGATGTCAAAAGTGCGTTTCTCAACGGTTTCATCCAAGAAGAAGTCTACGTGAAGCAACCTCCTGGATTTGAAGACTATGAATTCCCGGAACATGTGTATAAACTCAATAAAACGCTATATGATTTAAAACAAGCTCCGCGAGCATGGTATGATCGTTTGAGCAATTTTCTTATTTCACATAATTATAGGAGAGGTAAAGTTGATAATACTCTCTTCATAAAATTATTTAACGATGATATGCTAATTTACCAAATTTATGTGGATGACATCATTTTTGGTGCTACTAATGTATCTCTTTGTCAAGAATTTTCCAATCTTATGAAAGGTGAATTTGAGATGAGTATGATGGGCGAACTCACATACTTTCTCGGTCTTCAAAGTAAGCAAGGAGATGATGGAATTTTTAGTCATCAAACAAAATGCACCAAAGACTTTCTTAAGAAATTTAAGATGGAGAATTGCAAAGCTATATATACTCCAATGTCATCTTCACTAAAGCTTAACAAAGACGAGCATGGGAAATCCGTGGATCAAAAATTCTTTCGAGGTATGATTGGTTCATTACTTTATCTAACTGCTTCTAGACCGAATATAATCTTTGCTACTTCCTTATGTGCTAGATATCAATCTAATCCTAAGGAATCACACTTAATTGCATGTAAACGAATTTTCCGGTATCTTAGTGGAACCACTGGCTTAGGCTTATGGTATCCTTCTTGCCTTGATTTTAATCTTGTTGCGTATAGCGATGCCGATTTCGGTGGTTGTAATATAGATAAAAAGAGTACAAGTAGCACATGTCATTTTCTTGGCTCTTGCTTGATTTATTGGGGGAGTAAGAAACAAACGAGTGTAGAAATTTCCACCGCCGAAGCCGAATATGTGGATGCTGGCAGTGCGTGTGCCCAAGTGCTATGGATCAAAAATCAACTTCGAGATTATGACATAAATTATGAAAACACTCCCATTTTATGTGATAATACTAGTGCTATTAATCTGAGTAAGAATCCGGTATTACACAGTAGAACCAAACACATCGACATAAGACATCATTTCCTTCGAGGTCACGTTCAGAAAAAAGATATTCGTTTAATTTTTGTCGGTACAAAAGATCAGCTGGCTGATATATTTACAAAACCCTTACCCGAGGAATCTTTATCCGTTTACAACTCGGTATTGGACACATCGACAATTTTTAAAAGATTAATTTTTATTATTTGTCTTATGAGAAATCAATTCTTGAGATTTTTATCTGCATCTAGCGCGCGCTAGCCACCTTCATTAACGCGCGCTAACTAAACTCTCCAGAATAAGCTCGAACCCGATAGCGTACGATACGCACATCATTAGCGTACGCTAATCATTTTTTCCTCAAAAAGGCCTGAAGGTTCTGGACAGTCCACTAACCTATTTTTTTTCCAATAGTGCGTACTATATACTACATAGCGTACGCTAAAGAGTTGACAGTTCACTTAAAATCAAAAGACGGCCGATCCCCTTTTCATTTCTCACTCAACCCTAAAATCTTCAGCCACCAGAAATCCAAAAAATTTCTCTCCAAAACATCAAATCCATCCTAATCAAACTCTCTTCAATGGCAAATGGATCAAGAGTCCCCATGAAAAAGCAATACAAGAGTGCCAAACATCCTAGAGAGTCCGATTTCAATTCGACCCGGTTCGTTTCATCCACGGTAATCAAGGTATTCTCTTAAATTATTCCACAAGAAAACATCACGTATAGTTATTATTTCAATTATGGAAGTTTGGAGCGTGCTACAATCAAAATCTGTGAATTTTTTTCATTGTTGGGCATTGATCGGTTTGTTGAGTGCAAAAACTCAATTTATCCGAATCTTGTTAGAGAATTTTTTGCAAACCTTCATGTTGGAGAGAACGAGGGTTCTACGTGTTGTGTTCTTCAAAGTTTAGTTGGAGGAATTCATGTGAAAATCTTGTCGGAAATATTGAATGATTTATTTGGATTACCGAATGACGGCTTTATGTGTTTTAGGAAGTCGATTGATGATGAAGAATATGATCTGAATGAATTAGAGGTTAAGGAATTGCTTATCTCAAAAGCGATTATCGAAATAACCGATGATGTCTTTGAAAACAACGATTTTGGGATACAAATCCATTTATTATTGGTTGCTTTAACAAAATGCTTGATGCTGAAAGTCAATACTCAACACAAGTTGGTTGGGATTGACAAACTTGTTGTTTACCGGATCTTGAATGATGATAAACTGAATTTTGCGGCAATTGTGCTTAGTTGGATGAAATCTAAAGGTGACATTTTTCAAGCACTACGCTTCTCGATCAAGAAATGTCGGAGTGCCGTTTGGTTCAATTCTCACTGTTATCTTTCGACATTATAATGTGGACTTATCTACGGAGGCTGCAGTTACGGTGTCTCGAGGACACGATATTTCAGATTCTACTTTAAGGGCGATGCATTATGTTGAGACAATAAACCGAGGATGGGTTTTGTTTTGGTATCTAAAGGAAGACGATGAGGTTCCCAAAGGAACTCGTGTGCCGACCCCAGCTGAGCGTATCACACGAAGAGGGCCGGAAACTCTATGGGTATTACAAATGGAAACATTTGTCCGCCATCCGAAAACAAAGAGAAAGAGGAAAGTGAGTGTAGAAGATAATGAAGAAGATGACCTCATTGCTCGGATGCATAGCCTCGAAACTACGCAAATTGAGATTTGTGACGACGTTCGGGCTCTTCGATCCGAAGTACGAGAGGCTTCATAAGAAATCCACTCCGTCAAATCCCTCTTGGAAGACTTCATTCGCTTTTCTAATACGTCATTCCCATTTCCAACCTCTCGTTCCGACCAAACCCATAAAATCTCATATGTTGATTTCTCGGTAAAAACGAATAATATGATCATGTATTTTGATGACATTCTTGTTTTCTTTGTTTGAATGTGTGGTTTGCTAGTTGAATTAAGCATATGCTCAATGTTTCGGATAATTCATCTATTTTGAACTCTATTGCTCTATGAATTTATCGCATTATTGTTGTTAAGTCGTACTTATTGAATACCTCGCTCCATATGAATATTACTTTGCACAGGTTATGCTTTAGCTTATAGCTTAAATTTTAAGCTCGAAGCTATAAGTTGTTTGTTTCATTAAACGTTAAGAAAGCTCTGTTTCAAGGGGAGCCCTGTTCGTCTACCTTTTTTATTATGACAAAAAGGGGGAGAAAAAGTTATAACTTTGAACATTGCTCTTGACGAATTGGTTTCAAAAATCACTAACAAATCGAACAAAGAAATGACTTTGATTCGAAGATTTTTTATGCAGGTATAACTTGTTAAATGTTTGTCATCATCAAAAAGGGGGAGATTGTTGGACAAAATATATTTTGATGATGCATTTTATCAAAACATTTAAAAAAACATCAAAGGCTCGATAAACGGCGTACATTCCTTCATAAATCAAAAAGATTCAAAAACAAGTGGAATTAGCACACGATATGCACTCAGTTTAGCGCACGTTACACAAGGACTTTTGGACTTATTCATAAACAGCTTAACGCGCGCTATCTTTCCTCTGATATGAAGATTAGCATACATTATGCACACTAGTGGCGCACGCTATCTATTCCTAGTGTAATCAAGGCAGAAAGGTCAGTGAAGTCTGTCAGCCTCAGTTAACGCATGCTACCATGAACTTAACGTACGCTATGAGGAAATGGTAACGCACGCTACAGACACTATTTGTGCACATGATGACCAATTACAAAGACCTCATCCTTGACATGACCAAGGATTTGGAATTCTGGGAGATAAGACTAATAGCCGAGAACATAACAAGGAGGCCGGTTTGCTTTCCAAAATGGCCACAGCTGAATACATTGATCCGTTGTGTTGGACAAAATATATTTTGATGATGCATTTTATCAAAACATTTAAAAAGAACATCAAAGGCTCGATAAACAGCGTACGTTCCTTCATAAATAAAAAATCTTCAAAAATAAGTGGAATTAGAGCACGCTATGCACTCAGTTTAGCGCACGCTACACAAGGACTTTTGGACTTATTTAGAAATAGCTTAACGCATGCTATCTGTCCTCAGATATGAAGATTAGCACATGCTATGTACACTAGTAGCACACGCTGCCTATTCCGAGTGTAATCAAGGTAGAAAGGTCAGTGAAGTCTTCCAACCTCAGTTAACGCACACTACCATGAAGTTAACGCACGCTATGACGAAATAGTAATGCACGCAACAGATACTATTTACGCACGCTACCTGATAGTCTATGCATGACAGTGAGCTCTGGATATCAAAGGAAGCAACAGTTAAGGCACGCCACAATGAAGCCTAGCGCATGCTACATGAAGAATTTTAGCGCACGATAACTACTATATTTAGCGCACACTAAATATTGAAAATTCTACTGTTGGACAAAGATCCGTTGGATTGACCTTTTAGAACGCATAAATCACGCTCAGTCACAAAAGGATCTAAATGACTAGCTAGCGCACGCTAGATTCAAAATTTACTGCCGTTGGACGCTTTTGACAAACGCTACTGCCATATTTGATCAAGAGTAGCGCACGGTAATAAGAAATATTAGCGCACGCTAATATCACTGTGCAGTAACGGCTCCAAGGCTTGAAAAACCTATAAATACCATCACATTTGGTATGGATGGACACACAACTTCAAGCGAACTTGCATTACATTGATCTTTGATTAAATTTCTATATTTCTTCCATTTAAGTTGTGACAAGAATGATCTAAGTGTTGTTCTTATATTGTAATATTTCATATACTTCGTATCTTCTTCAATTGTTGTGAGTGTTGCATCACTTCTTCACAAAGCTTGAGAGAAATGATTCAAAAAGCTTTAATTCGGTATTATTAGGATCATTGATCCGGCATTACTAGGATTAAACTCCACCGATCATAAGTGAGGCTTTTCTAGTTCATATAGAACACTAGAACGAAAAATATTTCTGAGTGATTGGTTGTGTTTGGACCAATTGAAGACAAGCAGTGTAACGGTTGTGCTCGGACCTATAGAAGACGAAACAAAGTTGTGTGTGGTTTATTCTAAGTCAATAGAAAAGGAACTAAGAGAGGACGTAGGTCACGTTTTGGACCGAAATCTTGGTATCGTTTATTTTTACACAAGTTGTTATTTTTTTTTTATGAAAAACTTCATCCATTATTCAAGCCCCACTTTCTAGTGGATATTTTGCTTCATCACGTTAGTCATTTATGCCGACCAGCCAACGTTTGAAAGGATAGAGATCTTGGCTATTGATGACGAAGAGAGAAGTTGGATAGACGACTACAAGGACTATATTAGAGATGGAAAGCTACACGAAGACAAGTTGGCTACTAAAATGATCAAAAAGAAGACTGTAAGGTTCGTCGTGTGGAATGGAGTGCTTTATAGAAGATCTTTCACCAAACCTCTCCTTAGATGTGTTCCTTCAAGATATGCGAAGAACTTGCTAGCCGAGGTCCATAATGGAGTTTGTGAAGGACACCCGGGGGCCAGAACTTTAGCCGACAAGGTCCTAACCCTCGGATATTATTGGCCTAAATTGAGGGAAGATGCCCAAACCTATGTGAAGAAGTGCGATAAATGTCAGAGGTATTCAGACTTACCTAAGGTCCCGACTGTTGAACATAGCCTCATCATACCGACTTGGCCCTTCGACATGTGGGAAGTCGACATTATTGGACCCTTCCCCTTGGCCAAAGAAAGCAAAAAATTTGTCACAATAGAAGTTGATTACTTCACCAAGTGGGTCGAAGCTAGATCCTTGGCAAAGTTCACGGAGGAGAACACAATCTACTTTATACACGATTACATCTGGTGTCGGTTTGGTGTTCCTAATATGATTGTAACGGATAATGGACTTCAATTATTGAATGCCTTCACTGAAGAACTTAACAGATTGGGAGTTCAACATCAGAAGTCCTCAGTTAATCATCCTCAGGGCAATGAGCAAGCAGAAGCAGCCAACGAACTAATCTTGAAAGCCCTCGCAAAAAACCTAGAAGGAAGTGAAGGGAAGTGGCTGGACGACCTCCCCTTGCTCTGTGGGCAGTTCGTACAACCACTCGGGGGCCGACTGGTGAAACACCCTTTGCCTTGACCTACGATTCAGAAGCCATGGCTCCAGCAGAGATGGCACTCCCAACCTTTAGGGTAACCAACTATGACGAGGTGGTCAATGAACATAACTGACTTCTGGATTTGGACTTGCTTGATGAGAAGAGACTAGTTACACAACTAAGGATGATCAACTACAAACAGAGGACCAAGGCCTATCATGACAAAAAGGTGAAGAAGAGGGTGTTTGAAGTTGGTGATTGGGTACTAAGAAAGATTAAGTCTACTCACAGAAAGGCTCAACAGAATAAGCTCTCTCCAAATTGGGAAGGCCCTTACATTGTTACCCATGTTATCTGGGAAGGGACCTACATGCTCAACACACCAGAAGGGAAAGAGTTAAAACACCCATGGCATTCAGAGCACTTGAGGAAGTATTATTAGTAACCACCCAACACCCTATGCCTTAGTCTTTTTCAGAAAAATCTTTACAAAATACTTTACTTTACGAAGCATTTTTTGTGATCTAGAAGAATTTAAGCTTATACCTTTTTACTTATACCTTGGATGTAATGGTTTTTTTATCAAATTCCTTCTCATCATTCTATCAAGTACTTTATATATACATGCCTAGGCATTACATAACAATGCCTAGACATTAAAACAAGCCTGTAGCACAAAATGCCTGACTTAAACATTTGAGCCAAGGAACGCTTGCAAACTCGGATGAAAGCTTAGTTCCTATAACTAGCCAGGCTAAAGCATACATAACATGCTTGGTCACCAAATCGAGTTAATATTAAGACATCTAACTCCATAGACAATTTGAGTCTAGTTCTAACAACTAGTTCACTCAAATTTAAAAATGAGTAAATGATACTCAACACGCCAATCAAGGATAAACAATCCCTGGCTCATCTACACTTAGCTCGTACTGGCTAAAGTAAAACATGTAAATAAACTGAGTTACTCAACTCTGCTCCACCTAAGGAAGGGTAGACCATCCTAGGCCTACAAACACAGCTAAGTAAACAAGTATAGCGACTCGCCAAACCGAGTTACATGCCTCATATTTACTTCGATGTAGGAAGACCCTTTTTGAGGATGATTTCAATCACGCTGACTTCCGCAGCTCGACATGGCTTAAAACCAGTTCACAATTGGTTAAGTATAAAACAAGTTACCAACATCTCTAATGGCGAGATAAGCAACTTGAACACAGGCTACATAATAAGTCGAGTACAAAAGCAAACATAAGAATGGCGAAAACACCCAAACCGGGTTAGAAGTCAGGCCAAACATAAGAGAAAATTACATGAAAGTATAAATGCCCCCCATAAATGATCGGGTATTATAATACTTGGAACAAGGAGGGAAATATATTGTTCTAGCCAAACCGGCTTTAAAACCCATCAAAATTACAAACAGTTCAGATAAATAATCCAAATGTAAACTACCCCATCCCGGCACTATCCTCATCCTCGGTGTAGGCTATCAGACCATCAAAATTATTTTCTTGAGGAGTTGGAGGATCCCATGCCGGCTTTCCCTCTTGAGAGTCCCTAGCCCTTATGCTTTTAAGAGCATTCTCTGAATACGGGATGATAGAGTGAGCTGCCCTGGCTTCGGCACTATAGGGATCTTGGGCAAAGATCCGAGCAAGCTTCTCCAAAGGCACCTCGACTTCTGGATCGATGTAGAGGATCCGAGACAGATTATACCAGGCATCTCCATAGACGGAGCCTGTTTCATCATCCAAGTCATCTCGATATTGCTTACTCTTTCTATATCATTCCACGGCGGCCATCTCTTTGTCGGGTATGCTCTCCTCCAATAAGGACAACCTGTCATCCGCGGCATGCTTCTCTAAAGCCAAAACTTCAGATCTCTTCCTCTCCGCCTCGGCATCAACCTCAGCAAGCTTCAAGGCAAACTCAGATTGAAGCAAGGCTTCCTTTAGTTTCTCTAAGTCGTCCAGTGTAGACTTCTTGGCCGCCTCGGCATGTTCCACCTTCAGCTCGGCCTCTTAAATCACAGCATCATGAGAAGCTTTCTCCTTCTCAAGGGCTTCAACCTTTTCAGTGAGCTTGATGATGGATTCTTGGGCCGACTTAGCGGCAGCCTCATTCTTGTGCGCCAGATCCACGACCTGCTTGGACACGGCGTATTCATACTGGGCTATGGAGGCAAGCTAAAAAAAGGGAAAAACTTCAAGTCCAAATGGATTGCATAAAGGGAATTCGAAGTATGAAAAACCGAGGCGGGATAATAGAGTACCTCACTGAGAATTAAGCCCTTCCTGTTAAAAAGTTGGAGCAAGCTCGGGTTGTCGGCAACAAGTTGTTCGATATAAGACCTGTTAGCACACTTGATGACATGTCTTCCAAGCTTGAGGGCGGCCCCATATCGAACTGTCGAATCAAACCCGCACATGATGGGCGCAACAACGAAGGAGTCAACCAGATTTTTGATCTCGGCATCAGAAAGGATGGAAGCCGAGACTAAACCATGTGGTGAGGGAGTAGTTCTTTTTTGAGAAGGCTCTTCTCGATATCGACCTCTCTCTTCCCTCGGCCTCTTCTGACTCTGGCGTTGGTCCACCTCAAACTCCGGCCCTCGATCTCGGCTCAGCTTTTGAGAGTGCCATTGGCCTTGACTTCGGGCTCGACTTTGAGAAGGGTTAGCCTCCTCAGTATGTAATACCCGGTTGTGAATTCATTTATTATCATTCAGTAACTGTCACTCAGAATTTTTTTCACTCAGTAATAATCATTCATCATTCATATTCAGTCAACTATGTTCACCATTCGGCGTATTTTGGGATCATCACTGTTTGAGATCGAGCCGAGATTATTGTCATCATCATCATCATGTTTTGATTTTCATTTTGAGAGGTAGCGCACGCTACCCATTGTAGTTAGCGCGCGCTAATGAGGTGCATGTAACGCACGCAATGATTCAGTACTAGCGCACGCTAGCGCAAGTGAGGCGAGCATGTCCGTAAGGTACCGGGCTGATTTGGGAAATTAAAGCGCACGCTACGAGTGGTAAGTAGCGTCGCTAACTATGCGGGTAACGCACGCTAAGACTTCAGAGTAGCGCACGCCAGCGCGCTCGAGCAGGACGATGAGGTTCGACTCCGAGATTTTGGATATCAACTATCGTAGCGCACGCTAACATAAGGTTAACGTCGCTAAGGTCAGCCGTTAGCGCACGCTACCAAAGGTACTTAGCGCACGCTAACGATTCGATCGGGTCTTGGACTACCCGGTACACGCGTTAGCGCACGCTAACATCAGGAGTTAGCGCGCGCTAAACTGGGACAGTATATATAGGACAATTTGGTCCAACGTTCGTCATTTCTTCGTTTCTCAATCATTTCGGACGAGCTCGGGCGATTCAGAAAGGTCTTTTCGAGCTACAATCATCTAGCATCATCTTCAACCTTCTAAGTTGGATTAATCATCATCTAAATCAGTTTCATCACTCCAAATCAAGGTAATGATTCTTGGATCTAGAATTTCGAGTCTTGGGTGTTTTGCCTCCGATCTCTTCGTGTTAAATCGATATTATGTTGGAATATGTTAGATATGGATTATCTATCTTGGATACATGTATTTCTACGGATTCATTGGTGTAATTTTCGGAATTTGTGAATAATTGAGGAATTGTTCAAGAACCTTTACGGGTTGACTTTGGAATTTTGGGGGTTTTCGACTAAATGTTGTTGAAATATCATTTTAAGTATTCCTATTGGATTATTGATAGTATTCATGAGTTTTTGTGGTTTTGAATCATTCATTGGGAGTTGGTTTCGGATGTAAATGAGTTTTGGTTGTAAACAATTGGAGATTGTTTACAACGCGTTTGTTTAAATGCCCCAATGAGTTTCGGGTATTGTTGTATCGACTTTTGAGTTGGTTGTGATTATGCTTGATTCATGTATTAAGAGAATTGTTGGTTTTTGTGTTGTTTAAGGTTGTTCAAGCGGCCGGTAATTTCATTAAGGACGTTGATCGTGGAAGTACCTTCTCGCCTTCGGTTTGAGGCAAGTTTTATACTTGTACTGGTCAATGAGCTAATGTCATCATGTATGTGTATGAATGTGTTGTATCATTCCGAGACTTAGTCTCTTCATGAATTCATTGATATCAAGAGATCGTTCGATACGATACCTTCCGGCAATTTTGCCAAATGTTGATTGTTGTTCGTTAACGGCCGATTCAAGGCATTGTAGTACTCATTATTAATGTCATTGTCGATAGCCGGTTCGCGGTATCGATGTATCGATTGTTGTTAATATAGATGTCAATTTAAGACATCGTTGAGATCATTGTTATTCCTGTTTGGATCGTCATTAAAAGCATGCAGGCGATTAAAGGTATTGGCTTATTCATTTCTCACCTTCGTAAATCGTGAATCGATTAAAGGTGCCGAGGCATCATTCGTATCATTGTCATCGATTGGCGTTCTCGTGCAAATCTAAATGTTCAATCATTCATGCATCATTGTTATCGATTGACCTTTCTAAGGCAATCGAGGTATTCACTCATTCATCGTGTCATTGTTATCGATTGACCTTTCTAAGGCAATCGAGGTATTCACTCATTCATAGTGTCATTGTTATCGATTGGCCGCTCTCGTGCAAATCAAGTGTTCAATCATCCGCATCATTGTTGTTGGTTGGCCGTTCTAAGGCAATCGAGGTGTTAATTTGGGGATCGAGGCGGTGTCTATCCGTGTGTTACTATCATCGTGTTGGCCGACTCAAGGCGGCACACTATCATTCATTGTGATACGGCTTCGTGCCGTGGCTTCGCCCTAATTGTGATACGGCCGATGCCGTGGCTTCGCCCTAATTGTGATACGGTGGATGCCGTGGCTTCGCCCTAAGTGAGATACGGCTGGAAGCCGTGGCTTCGGCCCTCATTGTGATACGGCTTCGTGCCGTGGCTTCGGCCCTCATTGATACAGCTTCGGGCTGTTCTGACTTCAGGTGTTTGTGATATTTGTTAATTTCCGCTGAACGGCTTGTAAGCCTTTATTATTGTCCTGGTAATTTCATTGGAGCCTTCGGGCATTGTGATTCATAATTAATTCAGTCCTGGTTTGGTTCATGTCTTGTCATTCATTGTGGTATTCTGTGATTTTGATTCGCCGTCGGGCACTTATGTTCTAACACAGTCGAGCAATTATTAATAGTATGCTGTGGGCATAGTATTGCACGAATGCTCGGTTCTTACCTTGGTTTGTGAGCATTTCGTATTATTATCATCATTGTACCATTTCATTCTGCCTTTGGATGCATATCATGTTATACATGTATTTGATGTTCATTATCTGGATGACTGACCCCGTGGGGGCGGAACATGTTTTTCATGTTTTAGGTGCTTGCGAGGAGAGAGTTGAGACACAGGGGCATGATGATGGCGACGAGGCATTCAAGCGATACTAGTACGAGTTGATCATTGTCGGTCAGTCGGTTGGAGTGTACTCCAGTCTTGTCAGTGTTGTCGTGTTGTATTACCCGAACAGATGTTCGTGGATGTTGTTGTATTTCATTTTGGCCATGTAGGCCACTTTTGTCATTGAAATTCCTTATCGGAATATTGTGTCGGACATCATGGTAAGGATTATGATTTTCTCTTGTTGTTCAAATTAATGTATTTTTAGTCTTGTTCGCCTGGTGGATCTCCTGGCGTGGGGTCCACGGCACTGTAATAACCCAATAGGATTTGGGGGTGTTACAGAAATGGTATCGGAGATTTGGGTTGTGTAATACCCTGAGATGTGAGTTATGTGGTCCTACCGACGCGGTAGTAGTGGGATTGTCAGGTTATGACAATCTAGTCAGTCAGGTTTTGTGAGTCGTAATATTAGTACGACTGCACGAGTCATTCATTCATCGAGTCGTCGTCAGTGAAGACTAGTATCGCGAGACCTCGAAGCTTCGTATGACCTGTGTAAGGACTCGATTCTCTTTATGTTCATACATTCATCATGTCATTAATTGTTCGTGCCTTGTTGAAACCTATATGTGATATTAGTGTTATGATTGATTCATGACTAATTGTTTTGGGACACGTGTGGCTTGTGTAAGCATTAAAGATCAACTCATTCATCGGTTAATAATCCTCAATCGTCATCGATCTTGTCGATTATGTTAATTCATTCATTACTCACCAATATCATTACTCACTAATTCATCACTCGGATAATTCATTCATTACTCACCAATATCATTACTCACCAATTCATCACTCGATAATTTATTCATCACTCATCAATATCATTACCCGCTTAATTCATCACTCGATTAACTTATTCATCACTCGCTTAATTCATTCATCATTCATCAATATCAATTACTCGGTTTGCCGTTCATCACTCAATTAACCTCATCGTTCACCTAATTCATTCATCACTCAATTAATCTCATCGTTTAGCTAATTCACTCGTCACTCACCAATCTCATTGCTCGGTTAATTCATTCCTCATTCACTAATCTCATTGTTCGGTTAATTCATTAATCATTCAGCCCATCTCACGGTTCGGTTGTTGATCTTGAGGATCTAATTTTCAACCTTGTTAACTTGTTCAAGGTAATCATTTCAGAATTTCATCAGCAATCATGTTACCTCATTTGATGTTTCATACGGTCTTATCATACTCGCGTAATGTCGACGATCATTTCATTAAATCATTAATGCATTCATTGTGTTAGAGCGTGTATGCTCATTGTTGTCACTCGTAACGTAATCATAATACGATATTCATGCGGAATCTATAATCATGTGACTTTCCTACTTCAAGATGGATAGAGTCATCGGAGGACGCAGGGAAGAGGCAGCGGTGCGGCCGGAACCCGGGATCTCGTGTGCATGCCCACACGAACGCGAGGGATATCATTAATTCATCAAACAATGAGGCTACTCATTCATCGAGATAATCATTCACCGTCAGGAGTCGTGCGAGAGGCATCTCACTCGGAAGGTGTTCGGGTTGATCCATTCATATTTATGCAGGCATGATGGCCCGTGATGACTCGGATGACGCGGATGGTGGAGACCATGCAGACCTCGATGGGTTGTGGTCCACCGCATGAGGATACAGTGCCATTTCATGGACAGACAGGAGGAGTGAATCAGTTGTTGGCGATATCTCTCGCCGATGCCGCCTACTTTTGAGGGTTCGTCAGAACCAGCTGATATTGTTCATTGGCTCGAGCATTTTGATAAACTCTTCGACATGGTTCAGTGTCCGGAGGAGAGTAAAGTGGCAGTAGCGGCTTATTACTTGAGTAAGGGCGCTTATTCGTGGTGGCTTTCTGTGAAACCCATCGATCGTGATTGTATTTGGAGCGAGTTCAAGACTCTCATGTTAGATAGGTATTATCCGGCTCCACTTCGTGAAGCTAAGTTGTCAGAGGTTTTGAACCCCGAACCCGATGGGGACGAGGGTGTTATTGTCATCGCTGAGAAGTTTCAGGACTACTTGATTTGCTTCAATAATCCGTACCGAGGCGGATAAAATTAAGTATTTTAGCAAGAGGCTAAATCCAGCTTGAGGATGCGATTGTTCAACCACAATTGTAATTCACTTAGTGAGTTCATCGGGAAGGCTCTTGGAGCGAGCTTTTGATCAAGGAGCTTACTCAAGCATCCTTCGTTTCTTCGGGTGAGAGGACTAGAATGCCGGCTCGTTCGCAGGGACATCGGGCTCCGTCATCCAAGGGGTCGTTTTCTAGTCGTCTTCGTCTTTGGAACAACATCTTCCTCTCGAGCGACGAGTTCGACCGTTGTTTGCTTTAATCGTGATTCAAGAGTCACGTTAGTACCGGTGCACGGTGCCGGCTATTGTTTGTTTTACGTGTGGGAGGCGGGGACACCGCAGTAAATCTGCAGGGTTCTAGCGCCGAAATCTCAAGAGAGCTCGAGGGCCTCGAGAGACTTCGTTACTCCAGCCCGTGCATCATCCAAGGGACCCTATCAGGCCTCGAGGGCCAGAGGTAAGGACATTCATCACCGGTTTGAACAAGTTAATTCTTGTGCGTTAATAGTATAATCATTCATTTCAGTGTCGTTCATTCATTCATATAATTCATTCATCATATATATCAATCATATGGGGACTCATAATTATCGATTAATCATTCAATTCACGAGGAACGGCGGTTCCAATCACTTCAGGAACTATCACTCATGACATTAGTAATTCACCTTGGTGAGTCATTCTAAATCCGTGTCGGATTTGTAGTCATTTATCATTCATCATTCATTTTTGTCACTTTCATTCGCGTGACCTTCTGAGATCATAGTTAGTGGCGAGTTCATCGTCGGATATACCTTAAATCGTTGAGATAGAGGAAATCGAGGATATGGAAGGATATCGATGTTGGGTACATTTGAGATGTAACCTTGTTTTTGGATGACTATGTTAATCTATCAGTAATAATGTATCGTGACTGTGGATCATTTATTGTTGATCTATCTTATTATGATTATATTTGAGAATCTTGAGATTTGGATCATTTGTTGGGAGTTCATACCTCCGGCGTTGTGCTCGAGATTTCGTGATAATTTGAGAAATCGTTCACTGTGTTTCGAGACATCAATTCTTGGGGACTTGGGCTTGCGGTTGATTTGGTCCCGAGGACTATTTGGGCGTTATTGTTTTCAGATCGTGATGGATAGTTCATATCCCGAGTTGTTTACCCTCAGTTTCGAGGACGAAACTCTTTTTAAGGGGAGTATGTAATACCCGGTTGTGAATTCATTTATTATCATTCAAGAATCGTCACTCAATTTTTCACACAGTAATAATCATTCATCATTCATATTCAGTCAACTATGTTCACCATTCGGCGTATTTTGGGATCATCACTGTTTGAGATCGAGCCGAGATTATTGTCATCATCATCATCATGTTTTGATTTTCATTTTGAGAGGTAGCGCACGCTACCCATTGTAGTTAGCGCGCGCTAATGAGGTGCATGTAACGCACGCAATGATTCAGTACTAGCGCACGCTAGCGCAAGTGAGGCAGACAGTCCAGAAGGTAATGGGCTGATTTGGGAAATTCGTAGCGCACGCTACGAGTGGTAATTATCGTACGCTAAATATGCGTGTAACTCTCGCTTAGACTTCAGAGTAGCGCACGCTAGCGCTCGAGCAGGACGATGAGTTCGGACTCCGTGATTTGGATATCAACTATCGGGTAGCGCACGCGCTAACATAAGGTTAACGTACGCTAAGGTCAGCCGTTAGCGCACGCTACCAAAGGTACTTAGCGCACGCTAACGATTCGATCGGGGTCTTGGACTACCGGTACACGCGTTAGCGCACGCTAACATAAGGAGTTAGCGCGCTAAAGCCGGGACGATATATAGAATGATTTGGTCCAACGTTCGTCATTTCTTCATTTCTCAATCATTTCGGACGAGCTCGGGCGATTCGTAAAGGTCTTTTCGAGCTACAATCATCTAGCATCATCTTCAACCTTCTAAGTTGGATTAATCATCATCTAAATCAGTTTCATCACTCCAAATCAAGGTAATGATTCTTGGATCTAGAATTTCGAGTCTTGGGTGTTTTGCCTCCGATCTCTTCGTGTTAAATCGATATTATGTTGGAATATGTTAGATATGGATTATCTATCTTGGATAAATGTATTTCTACGGATTCATTGGTGTAATTTTGAATTTGTGAATAATTGAGGAATTGTTCAAGAACCCTTACGGGTTGACTTTGGAATTTTGGGGTTTTCGACTAAATGTTGTTGAAATATCGTTCTAAGTATTCCTATTGGATTATTGATAGTATTCATGAGTTTTTGTGGTTTTGAATCATTCATTGGGAGTTGGTTTCGGATGTAAATGAGTTTTGGTTGTAAACAATTGGAGATTGTTTACAACGCGTTTGTTTAAATGCCCCAATGAGTTTCGGGTATTGTTGTATCGACTTTTGAGTTGGTTGTGATTATGCTTGATTCATGTATTAAGAGAATTGTTGGTTTTGTGTTGTTTAAGGTTGTTCAAGCGGGTAATTTCATTAAGGACGTTGATCGTGGAAGTACCTTCTCGCCTTCGGTTTGAGGCAAGTTTTATACTTGTACTGGTCAATGAGCTAATGTCATCATGTATGTGTATGAATGTGTTGTATCATTCCGAGACTTAGTCTCTTCATGAATTCATTGATATCAAGAGATCGTTCGATACGATACCTTCGCAATTTTGCCAAATGTTGATTGTTGTTCGTTAACGGCCGATTCAAGGCATTGTAGTACTCATTATTAATGTCATTGTCGATAGCCGGTTCGCGGTATCGATGTATCGATTGTTGTTAATATAGATGTCAATTTAAGACATCGTTGAGATCATTGTTATTCCTGTTTGGATCGTCATTAAAAGCATGCGAGGCCGATTAAAGGTATTGGCTTATTCATTTCTCACCTTCGTCGTCGGTAATCGATTAAAGGTGCCGAGGCATCATTCGTATCATTGTCATCGATTGGCGTTCTCGTGCAAATCTAAATGTTCAATCATTCACTGCATCATTGTTATCGATTGACCTTTCTAAGGCAATCGAGGTATTCACTCATTCATCGTGTCATTGTTATCGATTGACCTTTCTAAGGCAATCGAGGTATTCACTCATTCATAGTGTCATTGTTATCGATTGGCGCTCTCGTGCAAATCGAAGTGTTCAATCATCCATTTGCATCATTGTTGTCGGTTGGCGTTCTAAGGCAATCGAGGTGTTAATTTGGGACTCAGGGCGGTGTCTATCCGTGTGTTACTATCATCGTGTTGGCCGACTCAAGGCGGCACACTATCATTCATTGTGATACGGCTTCGTGCCGTGGCCCGGCTTCTAATTGTGATACGGTGGATGCCGGGCTCGCCCTAATTGTGATACGGTGGATGCCGTGGCTTCGCCCTAAGTGTGATACGGCCGATGCCGTGGCTTCGCCCTCATTGTGATACGGCTTCGTGCGTGGCTTCGCCCTCATTGATACGACTTGGTCATTCGACTTCAGGTGTTTGTGATATTTGTTAATTTCCGCTGAACGGCTTGTAAGCCTTTATTATTGTCCTGGTAATTTCATTGGAGCCTTCGGGCATTGTGATTCATAATTAATTCAGTCCTGGTTTGGTTCATGTCTTGTCATTCATTGTGGTATTCTGTGATTTTGATTCGCCGTCGGGCACTTATGTTCTAACCTGTCGAACATGTATTAATAGTATGCTGTGGGCATAGTATTACACGAATGCTCGGTTCTTACCTTGGTTTGTGAGCATTTCGTATTATTATCATCATTGTACCATTTCATTCTGCCTTTGGATGCATATCATGTTATACATGTATTTGATGTTCATTATCTGGATGACTGACCCCGTGGGGGCGGAACATGTTTTTCATGTTTTAGGTGCTTGCGAGGAGAGAGTTGAGACACAGGGGCATGATGATGGCGACGAGGCATTCAAGCGATACTAGTACGAGTTGATCATTGTCGGTCAGTCGGTTGGAGTGTACTCCAGTCTTGTCAGTGTTGTCGTGTTGTATTACCCGAACAGATGTTCGTGGATGTTGTTGTATTTCATTTTGGCCATGTAGGCCACTTTTGTCATTGAAATTCCTTATCGGAATATTGTGTCGGACATCATGGTAAGGACTATGATTTTCCCTTGTTGTTCAAATTAATGTATTTTTAGTCATGTTCGCCTGGTGGATCTCCTGGCGTGGGGTCCACGCCACTGTAATAACCCAATAGGATTTGGGGGTGTTACACAGTAGGCCCCTCCTCGACCTCAACTTCAGGCTCAGTTGGTGCCCTGGCTTGAACAATGGGCGGCCTCTTGGGGAGTGAAGACTCCTCCTTATCCTGCAACTCTTTCTGCTGAGCCTCCATGTCGGTATGTCTATTCTCAACCCCTCTCATCCTGGACAATCTCTTTTTCTTCTCAGGCGCCATAATAGGGTCAATATGCTCCTCACCGACTTTTTGGATGCCCTCCATTAAGAGATCCGCACAAAAATCAATGTCAGTCCCAGGACGAGATGGAAGAAAAATAAATAAGTATGAAGGAAATTACATCCTATGATGTCCACGGCTTTCAGACATTTGTCGTCCTCGGCTTTGCAGGTTGCGCAATCATCACGAAAGATGAAGTTGGGGTGAACAACCCAGTTAGGAAACTGAGTTCCCCTTGGGACCTCAACTAAGGGACTAACCCCAGCTATGGTACCCCTCATCAGTCCATCCTGAACGTGGTAACGAAAATCTATCTCTAGCTAGGCCCGGTTGAGAATGGCAACGGAGGCAAACTGCTCAAGCTTTTCGATTAAATCGGCACTCTAGTATGTCTTGTGAACGTGTGAAGGGCGATGCGGGGAATTGACAGGTGTCATGTATTCCCAGCCATGTAGGCTCTCAACCTTAATCACGTGTCTGTCCCAACCTGTGACCTTATTGATAGTGTTTGAAATTGGAGGCCATGAGCTTCGGCTTGTTGGGATCAGACTTAATAGTGATGGTTCTAGCCTTGAAATTATAGGATGAGTTAAAGAAGTGATAGAAGGCGAACATACAAGGCTCGAAGCCGAGACTACGATATAGAATGATGAAGGCAGTGAGATACCTAACCGCATTAGCACCAAGATTGGCCAGGACAATTTCCCAATCTTCCAGAAACTAATTAATAAAAGGGTCTATGGGCAATCTTAGGCCGAGATGGAATTGGTTGAAGTAAAATGGGATGAATGCATTGTTATAATAGAAGGTTTTGGCTTCATTCTCATCATCAAAAGGGGTGGCCAGACTATGGTAAAGCTTGTATTCTTCCCTATCTACCCCATACGTAGTGTAAAAATCCTCAAGCATCTCATCTCCACCTTTGGGGTGCTTGGGCCGAGATAATCCTCACGGGTTTATCTTGCCTTTACCTCGACCTCGTCTCATCTCGACTACCTTGGTATCAAACTCATTGACGGTTTTATCAGAAGTACTCTTCTCAGCCATACCTGTCGAAGAAACCAAGAGGTTAGACTCATCCTGTGAGGAAGACGAGGTGGCCTTCCCCCGTCTCAACTACTTGGGCCGAGGAGAGACCTCCCCCGAAACTAAGCCGAGCTTGAGACTTATCCTTAACATAATGTAAAAAGATGCAGTCTAGGACTTCATCCAAGCTACCGAGAGTTAACATATCAGCATCATTGCCATCTATGGTCCTAGGCGCAAAAGACCCAGAGGGATACCTAACATCGATTCTAGGGGTTTTATTCAAGTACAGTATCTCTCCAATGGCAAGTAAAGACAAGAGTTTCCACGATCCATCAGATTTAACATAAATCCTAGAATTCATAGTGTAAAAGTTGTAAATAGAGTTTCTCTCCAAATACCCACATTTAGACATCATGTAAATAGGGAGTAAACAAAGCAAGAAGAGGTTTGAAGCTTCGAAAGCCCTTAAAACCTTAATAATGGCGAAAAGTATAAGCCGCAAATGGAGGTGAAAAATACCTCAAAAAGCAAAAATAAACGGATGAAAATGGACGGGAAGCAACACCGGTGAAATTAATCAGAATAAATCGTCAGAAAAATGGCCTGAGATGGTGCAATATGAAGTTTCTACGGGCTGCTGCAAGCTCTCAAAGTTTCTATTTGGAATCCGATAAAATGAAGAGGGGGTATTGGATTTATACTCGGAGCAAGTGGGTTAAACCCAGCCTCAACCCGGTCTGGACCCGAAGTCTATAGGTCTGGCGCGTAGGCCCACAGAACCATAATTACACCGCATTAATAGGCGCAGTTTTCCAAGGAGGAATCTCCGTTCGTTCTACCTCGTGCGCGCCGCCCGATTTTATGACGGGATATGAAACAATTGGCATGACCGAACCATTGAAATTCATGAAGACAACTAAAGAAGCAAACTGAAGCCGACTTGACACTAAACGAAGTCGACTCCACCAAAGAAGCAGCCAAAATACTGGACAAGATGGACATGAGTTCCTACTCGGCATGCCGAGATAGAAACTCGGGGGCCACTGAACGAAATAAACCGAGTTGATTACGTGGATCTAATGAGCTTGGGCATAAACCCAACAAGGCCCATAAATTAGGATGTTACGAAACGCAGGAACAAATTCACGAACTCGGTATCAAGTGCGACGGTTAGGCCGACATGAATACATGGCCTTGACTCAGTTAGGCCTTATCTCAGATTTAAGTCAAGACGGTTACCAGGCAACCAACTTATTACGCCAACTCGGCCTAATGGCAAAACAAGGCGAGGTCCCTCAACTTAAGCCACTTCTCGGTGGGGACAGTCCTATTCTTTCAGTATGACACGAAATCTACGGCAGAATCCAGGATTGACACAAATAAGGAAATCCTTTCCTAACAAGGAGACCCCCTCGACACGGAAACTACGTAGACAATCCTTATCAGGATTCTGCTCCCATAATATACGAGTCCAATACCAATATGGACTCTATGACTTCCTTTACAAGTTAGGGTTACAACATTCATGTCTATATAAACAGGTGTCCTTACACCTACACTGGTACAAACCTCTTGACTCTCAATATAGTCAATTACTCCTATTTTCACCCTATATTCATAATTTTACTCTCACGCCGGAGGGTCTTCGCCGGTGAAGCCCCCGCTCAGTTCACGTATTATTGTTTCTGTGTATAGGTCCATTAAGAAGGTTCTCCTGCCGGATTTATTCGAACCGCTTGGATAAGGGCTGATCCGATACGATTTTACAGCATCATTAAAATAGAGTGATTATTACTTACGCTGACTATACAAAATGAATTTGCTGAATTCATTAATATTGAATTGATTCTTATTGAACTAATTTTTTTTTTATTAAAACTAATTTTACGTATTAAAACTATTTTTTACTAATTAACCATTTTTACTGGAAGTTATTAGTTTAAAGTGAGCAGAACTAGGGATATGTTAAAACAACTGAAAAACCAAAACTTTGAAAAACCCTGAAAAAAACAAAATCGAAAAACTGAACCTAAATAAAAATTAAATGTTTTTTTACGCGAAACAAAAATTTTTGGTTCGATTTCTGTGAAAAAATCCGAAAACCCCCAACCAAACTCAAACTCAAGATTAAAATATTTTACCTAATTTTTAGATCATTATATTATATTCTTTATTAACTAAAATATTTTATATTTTAGAATAATTTTAATGTATCCTATATTTTTGTTGAATTTCCTTCTCACTTGGGACTTTTTTTTTATAAAATTCTAGGAAATTATTCTATTTTGTATTTTTTTTAAAAAGAAAAGCATACCATTTTAAAACATAAAACCAAAAAATCAAAACTAAATTGTTTCGTGATTGCGGTCTTAAAACTAAGAAACTGAAATTTTAGTTTCATTCGACTTTACACAAAAACCAAACTCAATAGATCCAGCGAATTTTATCTCGCACTTCGAGGAGTATCAAACTAGGTGTTCCCTATAATGTGGCGGTGTGTATAAATTTATTTAAATTTAAAATAAATATGTAAAATGTTATCTACATAAAAAAACGAACACCTTATTAAATGTTCATGATATAATTTCTGAACCGATCCATACTCACCCTCGTAAAGACAGACCCTCCAAAAATATGTACCGTCATTATTTTTTTCTATGAACGTATTTTTCGAGTGCACACTGAATAAATTTACGAACGGGACGTAATAGCCTCAATGGATGGATTCAAAGGGAATGTTACCATTTCCATCCTAATCTTCCCAGGTTTAAATACCAACGCGAACCATTCATGAAACGGGGTTGGATCTGTTTCTCATTTTGATTCTCGTGTATCCTTTTTGTTTTAAAATATAAAAGGAAAATTTAAATAAAATATCTAACAGCTATAAAAAATAAATAAATAAATATATATATATATATATATTAAATTAATAATTTTTTAATAACTTCACATTTATAATTAGTAATACCTGAATGAAGATATTTATATGTATACTGTTGTAGAAAATTAGCAATACATAAATTTAATTAGTAATACATGAATATAAATTTTATATGTATAGTTTTTAATAGGACCAATATCAAACCGAATTATTCGATATTTGATTCGAGCTTAATCATTTTAAAATTTGTTTGAGCTTGACAAGTTAATAAAATGAACTAAATTTAAACATAATTTGTTGTTTGATAAATTTTACAAATCAGATCAAGCTCGGCTGGATCAGATTAAAAATTATAAAATGTATATAAAGAAATTAAATTTATTTAACTTGATTCATATTTGACTTGATTAAAACTTGTTCAATTCAATTTGAAAATTCTGATTAAGATTTCAAACAAACAAAAATAAATTCATCTCGATTGGATTAATTGACGTCGTATAAGTTATACTCGCTCCGTCCACGAAAATGTGTCCAAATTTTGATTTTTTCTGGTAAAAAATTATAAACTTTGACCAAAAAATTGCAATTAATATATAAAATTTTATAAAATATATAAGTTGTATTTTAGAAATACACATTAAGACAAATCTAATCAAGTGTATATTACTACAATTTTTTTATATATCAATTGTAATTTATAATTAAAATTTATAAATTTTGACTGAGATAAAAAAAAAGGGCATTCATATACTAAAGGAGTAAATATCATTTGAAAATATCATTTTGAAATAGTCTTTTGTCTTGTTCGAGTCTTCTGGTCCCAAGTCAACACTATATCATCTCTAGATAGAAATTTCTAATCTTTGTTTTTCGCTGACAAATACTAATACACTTGAATTTGTTTCTGGGTTCAGAATAACAAAAGATTTTTTGAGAAAAAAGAAGGGATCATGACAGGAGGAAGAGATATTCTAAACAAGATGAAGGTCGTCAGTTAATTCTTTTTCATTTTTTTTTTTTACTTTCATCTTTCTTTTTTATTCATATAATTCAAATTTTGGTAATTTTCTACTTGATCGATCGGAGTCTCACATAGTTGGATCATTCGAGTTGAAGGCAATTATCGGTGATTTTTTTTTTCTTCAATCAGTGATTTTATATGGTTTGGAAGACAAAACATATGGTTTATTGAAGTGAGAATCCTGTATGTTCTTATGGGTTAATTGATTTGTTTAAATTAGGCATGCTATTTCTATCTTAATTCTGAAAATGGGCAGTTAATTTTTCTGATAAATTACATTTACCATAGGGTGGATTGCTTAAGGGAGTGTTTGGCAAACCCTAAAGAAATGGGTGGTGTGACTTGAAACACAAAAAAACATTTAACTTATTTACCTTTACTTTGTCTGAACTTAATCAGTTTTCAACTACTGTTTGCTTATGGTTCCTTACGTCGGGTTAGTTTGGCATTGATGTGGTCAAGAGAACCTGCTGTGGGGGGGAAGTGTTGTGGGGAAAAGTATTGTGGACAAAAAACTGATAAGTATTTGGTAAATACCGTTGGGTCCATGGTACATCCCATGTAGTGCATCCCCTGCCGGATGCACTACACATGGCGTGCATGGACGGTGCAGATCGATGCTCCATCTAGTGCATCAATCTGCACGTGTCTGCACGCCACGCTGCATCCGGCGGACGATGAGGCACTACATGGGCCGGTACCGGTAAATACGTATAAAAGTTCTAAAAGTCAAGAAATAAAAGCCCCAAAAAAAAAAAAACTAATGTCAACTTTCCTGATAAGTTATGACGACTACTTTCCCCAAAAGCTATGAAAGCAATTTTCCAAACTTTTAAGGAAAACAGTTTTGCATTTGCTAGACACTCTTTTGACTGAAAAAAGTTGGGAAAGCTGCTTTCAGGGGCTGGGAAAGTAATGCCAAACAGGGCCTTAGTGACGATAAGTCACTTCCTTCGGACATAAGTGTTTTCGTAACTCCCTAAGCGTGGGTGCACTAAAGATGTTTTGCGGCCTTTGAGACATTGAGATTGCAATTCTTTTTTTTTAAATAGTTTTGCAACTAATTTCTGATGAAATATAGTTGTTGCAAGTATTAATCAGAGTTTCATTATGAATTACATAGATGAATGCTACCCTGTCAAAATGATTCGTAAATTGCTATGTTCTGCTTATAAGTTTAGACGATGGTGCACTTTTGGTTGGTAGCCCCCCGGCGCGCTAAAAGAGTCTTTTTCCTTACCAAGTTGTACTTACAAATATTCTGTTTTTTTTTTTTATTTCTAATAATGATCTGCAAAGACAAAGAGGATTGGTTTACATACATTTATTTTTAACGTCTATGCAACTTTTACATACTCTATTCTTGAGATCATTCATTATCTCGTGATTTTTTTTCCCATCCTTCTCTCATTGGAAGAATATTTTTATACAGAGTAAATGAAATATGGGAACATAAGAATCCAATATACTAAGAAAGATCATAAAATTATGTCATATCCATCAGAAATGTGTAAGCTCATCAGGGTTTTTGGTTTTGGACTAGAGTGCAATTACTGGTCTTCCACTTTGTATGAACTTGTGTGTTGAATATATCAATACATAATTGGATTTGGGAGCTCAGGCTTGATGGCAAAGTAAACACGTGGTGGTTGTTCATAAAATCTGATCCATGTTCTCAATTTTCTCTAAGTATATAGGAGAAAGCATGTTTTTCCACTCCGGTCACGCCTGAAGCTAGAAAAGGCAAAAGCAGATACTCAAAGCGCATCACCCATGGCTTCCATCTGGCCAAAGGAAAAGCAAATCATGCCATGGAAGATTGTTTGGTTTCTGAATTTAAGATATTGGACGACAACGAGTTGGGTCTGTTTGCTATCTTTGATGGGCATATGGGGCACGATGTTGCAAAGTACTTGCAAAACCACCTGTTTGAGAATATTTTGAAGCAGGTGACCACACCTTTTCTATTTCGTTTCCTTTAGAATATGGTACTGCGTAGGGATCATGACTAATACCCCTGAGGTTTCTGCTAATTAAAAAAGGTGTAATCACCATCCTACCTCGAGATATGTGGTATTTTACAAACAAAAAACAACTAAATTTGAAAATTACAAAAACCGCCCATGAGGTTTGGTTCTGCGTACGTTTTCTCCCTATCATTAGCTAGTGATCTGAACGGAATTTGCTAACATTATCGAATATAGTATATTTACACCCTCAGCAACTTTTTTTGTCTATTTGTAAAATGTAATTGTAAAAGTATTTGATGATGTCGGTAATTTCCCTTAGTTCCACTGACGACATGTGCAAAGTGTAAGACGGGAATAACATCAAGGGTGAATTTTGTAATCTTCAAAGTTGGATGATATTTCTGTAATCTGGTCAACCCTCAAGGGTTGTTTTATAATTTTTCCTAAAAAAATAAAACAAGAGAAGTTTCAAAATTACAAAGGAGCCCTTGGGGTTTGATCCCATCTTAATCTTTCACCCCTCGGAAGATTTTTTTCTCCAAAAAACCTCCCTACATTAAGAAAAATATTATAGTTACCTCTTTAAAATCAGTTTTTTTTTTTTTTTTTTTTGGTTTTCAAAGCTTCTCTAGACATTTCCAAAACATCAGGGGTAGTTTTTGTAATTATCCCTAATACCATAATAGCATCTGATAAAAACCAATACCTTGTTATAGAATAACGTTTCCTTTTATAGTTCTATATGATGTTTCATATAACTCTTACATTTCTACATTAGTAACTCGTATTATTTTGCTTAAACAGAGTGAGTTTTGGACTGACACAAAGAGTGCACTAAAGAATGCATATCAGTCAACAGATAAGGATATATTAGAGCAATCATTTCACTTGGGAAAAGGCGGGTCGACAGCTGTCACTGCAATATTGATAAACGGCCAGACGCTTGTAGTTGCCAACATTGGGGACTCTCGGGCTGTTATATGTAAGAAAGGCGTCGCTAAACAACTATCTGTTGATCATGAACCAAGCAAGGAAAAGAAGTTGATCGAGAGCAAGGGTGGATTTGTATCAAACATTCCAGGTAATATAAGTTTCTAGCTTGCTCGTAGTTATTAGCAACTAGTACTCCCGTTCATTTGCCTTATCTAGTATCATGTGCTAAATTTGATTAGACTTTTCGAAGTTGCTTTATTTTTTAGGGTTAATTGCCAAATTACCCCTGAGGTTCGGCTGAATTACTAAAAAAACTCAGTCATCTTGTAAAACTGTAAATGCCACTTGACATTTGCTTATTTTTTTGTTAAAAATGTGCACCCAGAGAGGGGCTATTTGCCATTTTAAAATATAAGTTTTTTTTTTTAAACTAAACCGCATGGGTGACTTTTCCAGAAGGGTATAGGAGTTGTAGTATCTGTATATAGGTAGTCTTCTTATATCCATCAGATCGAGTCAAAATTAATCATGATCATTGATCATTAATACTACAATCCATATGTTGTATTTCATTGTTTGTTTATAATTTTGAAAATGGGAACAGATAAATATGAAATTCCCATAATACTCTTAAAAAGTTGCAAGTCTATTATTAATTTGTCCAACTTTCTAAAGTAATCTTTTTTATTAAGTATTCATATTATTAGATAATTATTTACTTTGTAATTAAAATCCAACTTCAAAATAAGTTATTACTATTTATATGTAATTTTCCGAATTTGCTTGTAATCAAGAACCGTTGTGCTTATAAATATAATATATATATTTCGAATTTGAGTATGTGCTTAATGTTTGGAATAGTTATTCTAATCCATTTTTGTATTCACGGTTCACCTTCGTTTAACTTAATTTTATCCATGATGATCAAATAGTGTAGGATGCACGAACCACGCTGTATTTTTTGAATTTACTGATAAAATATTTTATTTTGAAGGGTACAATTATACCTTTTAATATTCTTCAGTTATATTTTTTCAGAATTTATCGTAGTTCTCTAATTTGATCTTCACTTTATTTGTATGTTTTTAGCTATATTAAAATAAATATATTTTAAAGGATTATGTTAATTTTGTGAGGATTTATTTTAATGTTATCATTTATTTCTAATTTTTAGGCTTTACTTATAAATTGTAGTATTAATTGTTACTTTTATAGAATTTTTATGTATTTTTTTGCATTTATTTGTACTTCTTTAGAATTTATTTATATTATTTGTTTTATAAGATTTATTCATATTATTACAAATTTATTAAAAGTTGACAAGAAATATTTGCATCTTATCTATAATTTGATAAACTTATATATGTTGTTAGTATATTATGTTTATTTATATTCTTTAATATTTGTTTGTATTTTATGGATTTATTTGTATGTTTTTTTTATTTTAAAGATTTGTTTAATTTGTATTATTAATTTTTATCTATGTTTATGATTTTTTTTAATTTTTTAACTGATTATTGTTTTAGAATTTAATTTTGTACTTTTAGCATTTATCTTTATTTTTTCAGAATTTTTTTGTATTTTTTCAAATATTATTATATTTAATAGGATTTATTTTATATTTTCTCATATTTATTTGTGAATATTAGAATTAATAAATATTTTATTATGATTTTTGAAAATTGTTTTATAATTTAGATGATTTTTTCTTTGTGTAATTTACATTGTAAAAATAAAATAAAAGAAAATTTCCATTTATTTATTTCTCTTCTCAACTTAAGGTTATTTTTGTATTTAAACAATTTTTTAAATTTATATTTTATATACTTATTGAGTACAGTTCTTATACCTACTTATACCTACTTGCATAAGGTAGTACAATGTCTACATATTCCAAGAATACCCCTCTATTTCTTTATGCCTGCTATCTTTATGGGAGCCTTGAGAGGCTTCTGCCTGGTCATATTTTTTCTAAAAAAACTACTCAGCTTCCATTTTTATGTCCTTGGAATTTGGGATAGCTTGACATTCTTTTGGGATAATTACCAGAAGTACCCCTAGGGTTGGAGTATTCCGAGAAGACCCAAAGAAGTTTTAAAATTACAAAAAAAGTACAAGAAAAGTCTTGAGGTTCCAGTCAGTCTTAATTTTATGTTGGGTGGCGTAACTGTAATATTTCTAGTTTTTGGATTTTTTTTTTTCTTTTTATGAATAGGAATAATATAAAACGAAATCAAACGTTATGGTTTTTGAAAATTTTCTGGGTTCTTTTGTAATTACCCCAAACCTCAAGGAACATTTTGTAAATTATCCTTTTTTTCCCTGAACTATGTATAACATCTGTAATAAAAAATGAAAAGTCACTGCTCTTGGCTGATTCTTTCCCTGAAGTGAAGGCTGAGAATTTTGTTGTTCTTGCAGGCGACGTCCCTCGAGTTGATGGTCAGCTGGCAGTGGCTAGGGCATTTGGTGACAAGAGCTTGAAGAGACATCTTAGCTCCGAGCCGGATATTGCAGTCGAGATAATAGATGATGACGTTGAGTTTGTCATTTTAGCTAGCGATGGATTGTGGAAGGTTTGTATTATCATCTCCATCTTTTACTGCACAAATTTACCATCTTTTGGTATATTTCCATAAGTCAGGGTCTTGTGTCTTGAAACACTGGGGGATGATGCTTAGATACTGTCTTGGTATAATTATAAAAACAACCCCTTGGGTTTAGCTTAATTACCACACAAAAATCCAGACATCTTTTAAAATTATAAATTTTTGGTTAAAATAGTGCAAATACTGCCTTGAGGTTTGCATCTGTATCACAACAAATTACCAACTCAGTAGGTGCAATTTGTTAAATGGAAGCACAAGTGAAGGAAGGTATTTGTAATTTAAGCAAACATCAAGGGTAATATTTGTAATTATCATTTATTAAATCTCCAACATTCTGGTGCCGGATAGCAAATTAATTGAGAAAATAAACGAGTGTGATCACAATTTACGAACCTTGTTCGTAGGTCATGTCCAATCAGGAAGCTTTAGACTCCATTAGAAACATTAAGGACTCTCACTCAGCAGCAAAGCATTTGATCGACGAGGCTGTGTCGAGGAAAAGCAAGGATGACATCTCCTGCATAGTTGTGAGGTTTCATTAATCATAAAAATTCATATCATATTATATATGCTTGCTTTAAGGTGCCTTGTCATGTGGGATTTAAATAGATGCAATGTTTGTTGTGTAAATTGTCTATAAATCTGTTTTTTCTTACTTAAGCCCCGATATAATTGCATCTTGAACGATAGCGATACCTTGTATATACACGATGAACATGTTGTGAATCATTAGTTTGCATAACTGGTTATGAACCAGATTTGTTTATCTTATTATCTTTTGCTAGTGATGTTTGCTTGAAATAACTTTGAGGCTTCATCCGGGATGGATTTATTTTGAAGTTGTCCCGAATTGAGTTTGTTTCCATACAATATATTTCAGATACATCGCTTCCTTCTGCAAGAACTAATCAGTGGATGAATTAATTATTCAGGAGCTTATATTAACAACTAAATGTTTCTGAAGCTTTGGGCTTACGGTTGCTACATCTAGCATATGTGTCCACTTTGAACTAATAGTGACAACAACAAAAATAATAAAAGCTTTGGTTCACTAGTCCTCCACTTCAAGTGGGAGACTCGAATAGTGGAAGACTCGGATTCGATTCCCCGTGAGGACAAGAATTTTTAAGGGTTTATGACTCTTTAGTCTGTGGCTAAAGAAGAGACTTTAGTCCGAGGGTACGTTGGTGGAACAATTAAATATTGAGGGCTTCAGGCGGCACTCTGATCTCGGTTGGTCTCTGCAGTTGTATTTGATGGGGTCCAACATGGAGCAACCACTTGGGGAGGAATTCTTATGCGCGGTAGTTGATATTTAAGAATGTGGGAGCGAAATACACATCTTGTGATTTAACTGGTAGCAGCTCTGATGGGCCAATCATGTTGTTTCGAGAACTAGTCAGTTGTAAGGTTAGAATCTCAGTATCAAATAAAAAACTATGATAATAAAATAAAAAGAGGGAGAGAAAAAGAGAACAAACTTAATTTCGTTTTCTGTCTGAACCTGTTTGCTAAATCATGGTTAGCTCTTTCATTTGGTTGGTTCGACTAGCCGATCTTCTTGTTGATATTAGTTATTTGGGGGACCAAGTCTAAAAATGTACTTTAGTAAAGAAAAAATATATTTCGAAGTACTCAACATATAAAAGCGATATTAAGAATTTATAAATAAATTAAGTGAATGAACTGCTTTTTCTCTAAGGGGGTTGGCATTGTACGCTAGATGGCCACGGTATGGAACCCATACTATGCGGTAACACCGCCGCCAACCCCGCGGTATGGGTCGCGGTATGAATGCCACGGTATTGATTGCCGCACGAGAAGAGGTGAAGGGGAGCCTCGTTTGTAGCCATTGGAGGCCTCCAACGGCCTTATTTTTTTTTTTTTAAATATCCATCTTCAACAACAAACAATTCATTTTCAAACAACAAACAAACAACCATTTTGTATTTTTAACAATCAAAAAAGTCCAACTCATTTTTCACACTAAAAATCATATATGGATAAAAGAATTGGTTCCACTGTATTCTTGGATGAGCCGTTTGAGTGGTCGAACGATAGTAGTCTCGATGTTTTTCTGAACGCGATTGAGGAAGTTGAGGAAGACGATACGACAAGGTCGAAACGAAAATTTGTCAATCGCAATCGGATCAAAGCTTCAGAAAGATTGCATCGTGATTATTTCGCCGACCCTTCGATTTCCGACGCCCAATTTTTTGAAGATGGGTATCGTATGCCTAAACATCTATTTTTAAAATCGCACATGATCTTGAGTCTAGATACGAGTATTTTGAAGATAGGTTCTGTTGTTACCCAAAATATTATTCGGAGATAGTATTGCTGGAATGATCGAGTAACAAACAAATGCGAGAACACTTCCGTGGGAAAATAGATGACACAAGATTTGTCGGGGTTGTTAATCCCGGGCTTGAATGCTCTCGCGAGATGTTATTAATAAGTATACTGTGGAGTACAAATATTAATGTTAGAATCTATTACAATGAGTGTAAAGACTTCTAGTTATCTTAGCTATAGAGCATGTAGATTGCCGGAAGAACCAGATATGAAGCTCTGTGAGTTCTTGCTATTGATGTTCAGTGTATGAGAATGTATATTTCTCTCTCTATTCACGGTGATGACAGCATGTGCTTCAGCCACTGTTGTGAGCCTCCTATTTATAGGAGATAGGGTTGCAAGGACCTCTCCGGCGATCGCGGGCGACCGCCGTTTTCTATATTATAATAAGATGGCCGATCGTCCCGTCACGTGGGGCTGTTCCCTAAAAGTCTGGGGCTGCTGCTGGCGGCCAGCTGTGCGAGCCAATGGGAAGCCTGCACGCGTCTTGAGTCGCTGTCCGGGGAGGACCCACTTTGTACCTTTCGGCGGCCCTGTCGGTAGGTGAGGTAGGTGACAGGCTGGGGTCAAAGGTCTTATCTGTCGGCGCCCTTTGTGGATCTGCATGTGGGTCACCGTCCAGGATTCGGTCTTCGACGACTTTGACAGATGTTGGATTCATATGTGGCACGAGACGATCGTCTCTGGTTGGACATCATGGACGATCGCCAGATACCAAAAGACGATCGCCGGATACCAAAAGACGATCGCCGTGGGTGCCGACTGCTGGGTGTTTGCCCAGAGTATGTCTTCTATGGTTGGCTCTCTGATCGTTATGCCGATCGCCATTGAGGCGTATTAATCGCCGCACAACAATTGCCCCCCAGCTCGCTTCGATGTTGAAAACACGGGGTGAGGTGGCACTGTTGGCGATCGCCAATGTTTAGACGGTCAGACGATCTGATTTCAAATTTGGACGATCTCCTTTTGCGCTGGGAGCAGCGGGAAATGAAGGCGGGCTCTCGAAACGTTGCAAGGACACGCGTCGCGCTACCATTTGGGGAGTCCGACGGTTTGTCAGACTTGTCGCCTGGCGTGCCCTCGAAAAGACGCGTACGCGGGATTCGAGGGCTGCATTTAATGTGTCCCCCCCCCCCGACGGTTGCACTCCAGCCCTCGGGGTTCCGCCTATTTGCACAGAGACCCCTGCTTCTGCCTATAAAAGGGGCTATGGCTTCTTCATTTTCACTCTTCACGCACCCTTGCTTTCTAGCCGAGACTCTGCAGAAATTTCCGAAGCTCCTTGTGCCGATCGTTCTCCTTTTTTAGGTAAGAACACAAATCTTCTCTCCCTCTTTTCTTTTTAAGAACATGTCTGGAGGATCTAGAACCTTCGAGACTGGAAGCTCCTCCGCCGCCGCGATTTTGCCTGACCGGGAGGAAATTCCCGTGGGACTTCATATGGAAACGGCCGTTGAGGCTATTCGTGCGGGGATTGCACCCGCAGAACTTGAAGAGCTCTTCAACGAGGCCGAAGTGGCGAGATCAGAGGCGGCGGCGGAGCAGGGGGGCTCGCCGGTGGATGAAAACGAACTGGTGCGGCTGTCTTGGGAACGGGATAGCGTATTCGGCCCCGCCTATATTGCTTTCGCTAAGCTTATGGAGGGGATCGCCGGACCCTGTCCAGAATTTGATTTCGAAGTGTATTCCGCTGCTCATCCCTACGAACATGTGAAGCGGACGGTGTTTCGGGCCGCCGACCCGTCTCAGTGGAATCTTGGTCAAATCCGGAGTTCGGCGACCCGGAAAGACTTGAGCCGCTGGAGGGCAAAATATCATATTCCTTCTGATGTTTCACTGCACGTGCCCTCCGAGAATGAACGTGCCGACCAGCCTCCCGAGGGTATGGTCGCCGTCAATGAAATGACCCTGGCGGCCGGACTGCGGTTTCCCTTGCCGTTCGCCGTCTCGTATCTGCTGATCGCCTGGAATCTGGCGCCTCTCGATTGGCGTCGAGCGCACAGCTCTGGTCGTCAGTACCTTGACATTGTTCGGCGGTCACCGACTGTTTCGTCTGCCTTCTGCGTTGGAAATGAACTATCTTTTCAAGCTGACCGCGCAGAAGGGGTCGGTCGGAGGTTACCATATCCAAGGTCGCCTGGGTAGGGTGGTCCTTGGTGTGCCGAACAAGGCTCGGGGCGACCTGGCAAAGTGGTGCTGGGTCGGTGGTGCATGGAGGTCGGCATCGGGCGATAATCCGGAGGAGGAGTTGGATATCCCCACCAATTTTCGGGAGAGGAATCCGAGTAAGGGTTTTAACTCTCCCTTTATTTGGATACTCCTTGAACTGATCTAATTTGTTTCTCTTTTTGCAGGACTCCTTGTTCCAGCAATCGGCGATCTCCCCTTCGATTTCTTGATCGTCTGGGAGCGGATTCGCACCTTGCCGGATTCCTACATAGACGTTCACTCAGTCAGCCACGAACTTCACCGGTTGGGAGCTCGACTGTTTCGCTACCCTCGCCACTTGAAAGCCCCGGGTATGACCTTTTATTTCCTCTTTCCTGTGTGACGATCGTCTCCAAGAGGTCGCAATGTCTAAGTAGTTGTCTAACTTGTTTGAGTTTCTTCTTTGACAGAGATCCATTTTCCCCGCTACGCCGAGCCACCACAAGAGATCACCATGTCTAACTCTGGTCTCATCGGTCGTCTTCACCAGGGAAAGAAGACGGGTCGCGTTGCTGCGATGGCGTCTCGCCCCGTCCCTGTGGTGAGGCCCGCTGTGGTGCCAGTTGCCGAGCCGGAAATTCAGTAGGAGGAACAACTCCAGCGCAATCGCAAGAGGCGGAGGCCGGAGGGGTCCCTGCCGACTGCTGAGGCGGACTTAACTATCATGGAGCCGCCGGTCGCCGCTCCCCCCATCTCTGCTGTTCCGATGGTGGAGGGGTCTGGCCCTAGGCCCTCGGCGTCTGGCTCCAGGTCCTCGGCCGGCTTCTTGAAAAATGCGGCGATCGCCGAAGCTGAAACTTCTCGGGGCAAGCCCTATTTTGGCCGCGACCCCGAGTTGGTCAACAGGTAAGACCGGATTGATCTTTCCGAGTTAGGCAATTTGAGTAAGGTATATACTAACACATTTGTTTCTTTTGTTTGTGTTACAGGGTCCGTCTTGCTGATCCAGACGTCTCGCCGATGGTGCTAGATTTCCTGGCGAGCAAGCCTCCGCAAAAGTCCCTTGATATCCCTTCTTACGTCTCCAAGGCCATCGCCTCTCTGCCTAAGGCTTGGACGACCGATCTCGACGCGATTGCTCGTCGGCGATCTGGAGATGCCATGCAGGCGACCATCGCCCTGACTCTCCAGGCGGCGACGATGGCCGTCCAAGCCGCCAAGGATTACGAGGGGCGACCCTCTAATGCTCGTCTCCATCAAGACCTCGGGGCCGCCCGGAATAAAAACGTCGATTTTGCTAACCGAATCCAAGCTATGGAGAAGGAGTACTTAGAGACGGCCAAACGAGCTAAACAGGACATCGATCGGATGAAGCAGGAGCTGAGCCGCTCCAAGGAAGTGGCTGATCGGTTCCGTGACCAGGAGAAGGAAGCTCGCCGGATGCATGTGGCTTCGCAGGAGGAGGCGACCGGGCTGAAGGCGACGGTGGATCGGCTCAACAGCGAGCTGGAGACGGCGAAGGGAGAGCTGGAGAAAGTAAAGGGAGAACTGGCCGCCAAGGTGGTCGAGCTATCGGATGCTGAGAAGACGACCACGGAGTTGAAAGGGCAGCTAAAGGCGATCGAGACCGATCCCTACCTCAATGTGGCACTCGTCGGCGAGTTCGCCTATTATGTGGCCTACGCCGACGCTGTTCGAACCGCCAAGAAGGTAGGGATCAAAATCGGTCCTATGATGGAGAGCTTCAAGGCCTATGCACTCGAGCACCCTTTGCATCCGGAGTTTTCCCTGCCGATCCTTGACCTCGTCGACTTGGGGATCGACTTGAGTTGGTATCCTTTTCCGGATAAACTCATTTATCCTGAGGCCGATGAGGGAGCGCGTGCCGATCCGCCACCTGGGGGCGAAGACCAGCCGGAGGGACCCTGAGTGATTTCTTTGTCTTCCTTTACTTGTAATTTTTTGCTTTCTCTTTGTATTGCCTTCGAGCTTTGTATTGTACGAACTCCTTGATAATGAATAAAATACTCCTTTTTCGCACCTGATTCTTTTCATGTACGATCGCCTTTGAACGTTTGCATGTGAATTTTTTACAAGTGTATATATGATTGCTTCTGATGCCTTGTTCGCCCGACCGAGTGTTTGAATGTTGGATGTATTGACATGTTTGGAAATTCTTACTTGTAAATATTATTGAACAAAACCGATCGTCCTGCGTGTGTTTGAACGAAGCCGATCGGGTACGGTTCCTTCCTTCCGATCGCCTTTAGGACTAGCTCCACCTCTTTTGCCCCTTGTTTTTGTTTACTTATTGTAAGTAAGGGAACAAAAATAGTATGTTTGGTGAGCTATCTTCAGTTTTGCCGGCTCTGAGGAATCGTGCACGGTCGCGGAGTTCGATGGACCGACCTCCACAACCGTGTCTTTGTGTGCGAGGGACATTCCCGCGACTCACTTTATTGTGAGGGTCCTCCGTTAGGCTGCGCCCGCCTTGTATTTAAACGAAGGGTGGGCGATCTTGGTCTGGAGGAGTCCTTGCACGGGGCGTCGTCGGTTTATTCGACTCCACGTCCGCGGCTTTGTTAGCACATTTCTACCTCGGGTCGGCATGTTAGATGGCGACCCTCGACGGTATACGTTGTGACGGGGTAGGGACGCGCCGCCTTGTCCGAGTACATCATGTTAGATGACGTACTTTGAGGGCGTGCGAACGTGTCCGCAGATTATTTTGGAGGGTCCTTCGGCTACGCCGGCCTCATATTTAAACGAAGGGCGGGCGATCTCAGCCCAAAGGAACCTTGCATGGGCGAAGCTCTCGGTTCCATCGACCTCCAGGACCATGGATGCATTGTTTCTACCTCGGATCGCCATGTTTGAACGACGATCCTCAACGGTATACGATATGCCTGGTGGGGCGATCGCTAGAATAGATGGGATAGGAAGAAATCTCATTATATTCCTTGTACATAGGGTAGTAGAAACTGAATACAAAGTTTTCACTGGTAGTATTTCTTCAGATGTACGGCGTTCCAGGTATATTGGTCCGGAGTACCGTCAGGGTGTTCAAGTTCGTAGGCTCCCCTAGTTAGCCACTTAAATATCCTGAAGGGGCCTTCCCAATTTGGGCCAAAAACTCCTGTGTGGGTCTGGACCTTTTTGAGGACTAGGTCGCCTACTTGAAACCGTCTTTCCTTGACCTTCGAATTGAAGAACTTCTCGGATCTCCTTTTGTGGATCGTGTTCTTCATTTATGAGGTCAGTCGTCATTCTTCGAGCATGTCAAGGTCGATCCGCCGGGCCACATCATTGTCTGTCGTCATCTCTTGTTCGGTTCGATGGCTGGGGACGGCGATCTCCAAGGGAATCACCGCTTCTGTCCCGAAGGCGAGGGCGAATGGGGTTTCGCCGGTTGAATTACGGGTCGTCGTTCGATAAGACCACAAAACGTCTGGGAGCTCGCTCGCCCACCGTCCTTGCCTGGACTCGAGTCGTGCTTTAATCGTGTGTTTGAGGATTTTGTTTACGGCTTCTACCTGCCCGTTCGTCTGAGGGTGGTAGGGGGCCGAGAACAACTTCTTGATTCCCCACTTCTCGCAGAACTGCATGACTTCTAAGCCGTCGAACTGCTTTCCGTTGTCGTAGATGACGGCCTGGGGCAGACCGAATCGGCATATGATGTTTTTCCAGATAAACTTGATTACTTGCTCTTGGCCGATCTTGTTGAGTGGCTCGGCTTCAGCCCATTTGGTGAAATAGTCGACCCCTACGATGGCAAACTTACAGCCCCCTGGAGCCGTCGGCAAGGGCGATGCCCCATTGCGCGAATGGCCATGGGCTGTACATTGAGGTGAGCTGTTCGGGGGAGAGTTTAATGTTTGGGCCCATTACTTTAGACCTGTGACACGATCTGGAATAGGCGATCGCGTCCTTCTGAAGTGATGGCCAGAAAAAACCTTACCTGGTTGTTTTATGGATGAGAGCTCGCCCGCCAGCATGGTTTCCGCAGATCCCGTCATGGATCTCGGCTAAAACGAGCCGACCTTCCTCCGGTGTAATACACTTGAGGAGGGGAAGGCTGAAAGCTCACTTGTAAAGCCGGTCGTCCAATAAGGTGTATCTGGTCGCACGGAGCTGGAGTTGGCGAGCTTTGATACAGTCGTCGGGGACCATTCCGTCCTTTAAGTATTTGATGAACGGAGTCATCCAGTTCTCCTCGGCAACGACAACTGTGGTAACCAGGTTTCTATTGATCGCCGGCCTTGCTGACTTTGTGATTTGGATACTAGAGAAATCGGCTGCCCCATCCGACGATGCTAGCTTGGATAGGGCGTCGGCCTAGGAGTTGTGCTCTCTCGGGACTTGTTCGATTAGCACTTCCTCAAATTTCGTGCACATTTCGGCGACCAATTCTTGGTATTTGACCATCTGTTCGCCGCGCGCCTCATATTCTCCCTTGACTTGGTTCACGACCAAGAGGGAGTCCATGAAGATATGGAGGCGACGAACATCTAGGGCGAGGGTTAGATCGAGCCCGCCTACCAAGGCTTCGTATTCGGCTTCATTGTTGGTCGCACGAAACCCAAAACGCACGGCATTTGTGAAACTTTGGCCGTCGGGGATAATGAGGACAATCCCTGCCCCTGCTCGCGAGTTGGTCCCCGAGCCATCCACGTACAGCTTCGGGCGGGCGGGCGACTGGCACTGGTCGGGTGTGAGGGAATGTTAATTCCACCACGAAGTCTGCCAGAGCTTGGCCTTTGATCGTCATGCGAGGAGCGTATGTGATACCGTATTGGGCGATCTCCAGTGACCACTTGAGGAGTCGCCTGTTAGTGTCCGGTCGGTGTAGAACTTTCCTTAGAGGGAGAGTCGTCAGAACCTCCACTTGATGTTCGAAGAAGTAAGCTCTTAACTTGCGAACACTCATGACAAGAGCGTAGGCGATCTTCTCCAGAGGTGTGTAATGTGTTTCCGCATCATGGAGCGCTTGACTAACGTAGTAGATCGGCAAGTGGACTTGTCCCTCCTCTCGCACCAAAACGGCACTCAGTGCGACCTCCGAGGCCGCCAGGTAAAGGAATAGTTTCTCGCCGGGGATCGGCTTTGCCTGGATCTGGGGGTTAGATAGATATTCCTTGATTTTGGCGAACGCTACTTGACTCTCCTTCGTCCATGCGAACTTCTTGTTCTTTATGGTCGCGAAGAAAGGCTTGCTTTTATCGCCGAGCCGAGATATGAAACGGTTAAGGGCGGCTAGACAGCCTGTGAGTCGCTGCACCTGCTTGACATTCCGTGGCTCCTGCATGTCGAGGATCGCCTGAATCTTGGTGGGGTTCGCCTCGATCCCCCTTTGGCTTACGATATGCCCCAGGAATTTTCCGGAGCTCACCCGAAGTTGCATTTCTTGGGGTTCAGTTTCATGTTGAACTTCTCGAGGATGGCGAACGTCTCGGCGAGGTCATTGAGGTGGTCTTCCTTCTTGAGGCTTTTGACCACGATGTCGTCAATGTAGACCTCCATGGTCTTGCCGATCTGATTGGCGAACATTCCGTTGACTATGCGCTGGTAGGTTGCCCCCGCATTCTTCAAGCCGAACGGCATTCGGACCCAAAAGTATATGTCCTTTTCCGTGTGGAAAGATGTATGCTTTATGTCTTTCTCCGCCATTGGGATTTGATGGTATCCGGCGAATGCATCCATGAACGACATCATTTCGCAACCTGCTGTACTATCGACCAAGTGATCAATATGAGGCATCGGAAAGTGATCTTTTGGACATGCCGCGTTGAGGTCGGTGAAGTCGATGCATAACCTCCAGGAGCCGTTTGGCTTTTGTGAGCACCGCGTTGGCGACCATCGTGGTTAAATCTGTAGCTACTCCGATTAGTTTGTTGTTGAGTAGCTTTTTGACTTCTATGTCGAGTGCTGCGTACTTCTCAGGACCGAATTTCCTACGTTTCTGGTGAACAGGCTTCCTAGCCGGGTCGATCTTTAGATAGTGGAAAGCGTGTTCAGGACTTATGCCAACCATATCTTGATGCGACCAGGCAAAGACTCCGATGTTCTTACGTAGTAAATTGATCAGGTCCTCTTTTAATTCGCGATCTATGCTTGCGCCGATCTGTACTTCCCGCTCCGGGCGAACCGGATCTATCGTTATACTTTCCAACTCTTCAACGGGGACGATCGCTTCTTGTTTAGAACGATTTCCGGACTCGATCCTTGGATCGATGTCGAGACTTGGCTCGAAACCGATCATTGACTAGATGTCGTCCGCTAATCGATGTGAGATGGCGTCCTCTAAGTCGGGTTGGTACGATGTGCTTGGCTCGTCGATCTCCATGGGTCGATCGTCGATCGTTTCAATGTTACACATAACATAGGAAGTATTGAAAGTAGTTACGACATAGGAGTAATTCAAACATCTTTTTGCCATTAGCTGATCTCCTTTTACAGTACCGACCGTCCCATCGGCAGTGGGGAATTTGATACAGTAAAAGAAAGAAGAGGCGACCGTCTCGAAGGTTTCTAGAAACGGACGACCTAGGAACCCATTATAGATGCTGGGCCTATCTATGATTACAAAATTTAGGTTCCTAGTAATCCTAACCTTGGGATCGTAAAAGCATATTAGCTCGACAGAGAGCTTGATTCTTCCGTAGGCTTGGACTGTGCTGTCGCCGAACCCTTGGAGCACGGTGTCGAACGGCTTGATGAACTTGGTCAAGTTGCCGAGCTGGTCCAGGGCGGATTTGAATATGATATTGCAGAAACTCCCATTGTCAACCAGCACGCGATCGACCATCTTCCCAAGGATACAAGCAGAGATCACCAATGCATCCTCTTTGGGGCATTGTACTCCCTCCCTGTCCTTGTTGGAGAAGGTGATGAGCGCGTCTTTTGTAATATCCACAATTTTCGATTTTCGGTAAATTTCTTTTTTCGGCCGAAGTCCGTTTTGACGACTCGCTCATGACCGTTTCGTCATTTCGAGAATGATTAATTCTTCACTTTTTGTCATCCGAGCTCGTTTCGGTGTCGTATTGTTGAGTTCCGTGCTTTTTAGCGGTTTTTCCGCACTTGAGTTCGATTCTTGCGAATCTCGTCCGAAACTGTTGTTTCGACTTTCTCGTAAGTTCATTTAATATTAATATTCATGTTGCGAGCTTTGGCTTGGTGTTTCGATCACGTATCGTGATTTTCGGGCGTTTTGGGCCATTTTCGTAATTTCCCAAAGTTTGAGGTAATTACTTTTCGTTGTCGAATTTCGAGCCTTCGGGTGGTCGGAATCGTGTGTTCTCTTAGTGCTCGGATTCGTCTTTGCGAGTACTTCGTAACCGTATCTTCGATTAGTACTCAGATTCGGGTTTCGGGATCGTTCGGGCCGTCGGAGTGGGTCCCGGCCGAGTCATGGCCGGGCATCTTTGGGTCGAGCGACCACTGGCCAGTAAGGTACGGTAGTGATCGGCGATTCGTCGTAAGTCCGATTACGTCGTAAGGCCTGTCCGGTTATGTACGTAACGCTTTCGGCATTTCGAGCGATGAGTTCGGCCATGGCGGATTACGTCGTAAGCCATGGCGATTCGTCGTAACCGGCCGTGATCGGCTATTTAAGGCACAGCAACGTTTTCTTGACCATTTCTCACTTGTTTTCTTCCCTTCCGCGGCTGGAGCTTGGGTAATCATGTAGAGATGTTGTTGGACAATGAATACATGAAGTTTTGAGGTTCATATCATCAATCATCCGTCCTATAACATCCTCCGATCTACCGAATCAGGTCAGATTTCCTAGAAATCTAGTTTTGGGGAATTTGGGTTTTTTGGTTGTTTTCGTCCGATTAATCCGATTTAACTTAGGATTATGATGTATTGATGAATATGTAGATGTATTATATCTTTTTCCTGGTTATTCCATGGTTGGATCGTATCGATTTGTTATTTGGGTCGAGTTCTTGACCGACGCCTTAAAGGTGTCCGGTAAAATGTCTTAGAGGGGTTTTCGGGCGTCCTACGATTATTCTTCCTCGTATGATCGATGATTTATTGATTATATATTGTTAGGGTCGAGTTTCTTGCGAAGAAACCGAGTTGAACCCTTCTGTTCGTTGTCGTCTTTCTTTTCGATTGCATCGGGCGTTTCGAAGCTTTCCGGTTGAGCCGTCTTCGTCGGGATACTTGCGTGCCGATTTTGAGGCAAGTACCTTGCCCATACTTTTCTTATTTTATGGATATGATGATCGGTGATCGTCTTGGTGTGTTTGTTTGGTTGTTTGAAATGAAGTTTCAAAAGATTTCGGTTTGGCCTCGTTAAAGGCTTTCTTTCAAAACGCGTGTGTGTTTTGTGAACGTTGTGTTTTGGGAATTGATTATGATTTGATTATTCTGAACGTTGAAGTCTTTGATGATGATACTCCTGTGTTTAAAGTTATGCGATCGTGTATTCCGTATTTAATCATTGTTGTGGTGTTTTTGAAGAGTTTGATAATGGTGTCGAGTTAATGGCCATCTCTAGTGAGTATTCTTAATGAACTTACATTCTTAGCATGTTAGTATTGCATGAGTAACGTGTGTGTGTATGCTCACTACGGGTTAGATCCGACGGGGTCTCGGTAGGGGTCCACAAGAGACGTGGATCGACGAGCTTGCTTTTAACCACTACGGGTTAGATCCGACGGGGTCTCGGTAGGGGTCCACAGAGACGTGGATCGACGGTTAATTGTGGTGCATTTTGCAACTGTGATTTGGATTATTGGCGTTTCTGGAAACGAGTATTTTGAACGGTTTTCATTTGCATGCATTGACTAAGTGTGTAAGAGGTAAGTTGTTCGTTTGGCCTACTTGGCTAGGATGGCACTAGAGTATTTTGTTGGTTGTCTTAAATCCTTTATTTGTGGATTTTGATGTTGGGAGACGAACCTTGTGGTCGTTCTTGTGTACTGTGAGTTGATGAGATTTGGGGCTAAAATCCCAATGGTTTTGTAAAAGTCGTTTTACGGATTTGGGGCTAAAATCCCAACGGTTTGGTAAATGTCATTTTCGGAAAGTAAAACCTTTGGGGTGGTGACCCCTTTTGTCTTTTGGTTTTGAAAAGTAGGATTTGATAATCCTAAATTGTTTTCTATTAAAACTCCGATAGTATTTCAAATCATTTTATAAATTGTTTCCCTTGATATTTTGATTTTGAAATTTTGGGAAGTACTTACTCAAACTCTTGCCTCGGGAAGTGTTCATCTGTTGTATTTGAATCTTTGAGGATTCCAATTATTATCGTTCGTGGAATGTGAATTGTATGGCTCGTATTTGCACTTTGTTCTTGCATTAGCAAAAGCAAAGGAGTTTTGCTAACCCCAGTATTCGGGGTGGATGTCTATTTTTGCATTCGGGTTTTGGAGCATAACACGGGGGCGGCACGAAGGATGATGAAAGATGATCGATACTAATCACATGAGGAACCGTACTTTGTTTATTAGTTCGATTGTACTCTATTTTTCCATTGCTATATTTTCCCGTTATGCAGGTGTGGTTGTATTTTGACCCCTACGTGGGCATGAGTTGTATTTGAGTTGTATGTATTTGTTGAAAGACCAAATCGGTCTACTGAGTCATTTTAGCCTTAAAGGCATGGTTGAGTTGTTATATGTCGTTACCAGCCTGGTAGATCCTTGAGGAAAGGTTCTACGGCGTGTAATATCCCTGAGCGGATTGGGGGTGTTACAGAATGGTATCGGAGATTAGGTTGTGGAAACCTAGGCTGTCGGGTCAGTGGTGTCTATTGAGTTTTTGTCTCGTCGGATTTTGTCTGACTAAGTCGTGTCGCGACGCGTCGTCTGAGTTTGTTGGTCGTGATTAGTATCGTGGGCGATCATCATCTTCGTGCGACCTGTGGAAGTAAGTCTCCCTTCTTTGTGTTGTGCTTCGTGTGACATGAGCTATTTTTATGATTATTTGTTAAGTGGTGGAATCCTTATGTGGATTTTGATTTCACGATATGTATTTAGTCGACTCTCGTATTTGATTTATACGAGGAGTGTCGTCGCTTGTGATGTATTTTTATTGTTGTTTTTGTCCGTTGCTGATGATTTTCGAATCGATTTGCACGTTTTACAAGTTCTCTTATGGAGGCTTTGTGCTTATACGCGTACGACTTGTTCACTAGTCAGTACGGGAGGGTCCTTAGAGACCTCGAATGGGGTCAGTGGTTTTGTTCTGAATCCTAGGCGGTCTTCGACTGTGGTATTTTATCGTTTATTTCTATTTAAAGACATGTGTTGTCTTGATTTTAAACGTTTCGATGCGTGTACTAGGAGTTGTTTTAGTGAACGTCGATATGTGTGAGTTTTGGGCACTCTGGCCTATTGGATTTTTTTTTTGAAAACCTTGAGTATCTTGGAAAAATAAATTTCGAGACATACTTTTCAAATGAGTTATTTTCTTGTGGTACATCCTAGGTGCCACAATATATTTCAAAAATGTTCTACTTCGAGGACCAAAATGCTTTGAGATATTTTCAATGTTTTAGAAACACTTTTATTTAGACCCGAGGGTCGAATATTCTGAAAGTCTTTCACTAAGAGAAGGTGTCCTCATTTTTGTTCAAACGCAAGACGATTTTCAAAGTCTCGATAACAATGTTTGCACTACTTTTTGTAAAGTGATACTCAAGATCAACTGGTGTTTCCAAACTATTTTCAAAAGGTGGTTTTCGTTTTAAAACCCATCATTTCCTGCTTTTGGTCGGAGAAAGTGTGTATGCTGTTTGTATTATTGTTAGGGTGTTAGCCTCCGAATTGTGATTGAATTGGTGGTGTGAACGTTGAGTCGTTCGCCACGCATATGTTTTGTTAGCCCTCTGTGAGAGGTGTGAACTGGTGTTTACTGTTTATCGCCTCGTAGTTATTTGCGTGTTTTCGCACTAGTGTGAGTTGTTAAAGCTTAGATTTTTGTGCGTTATACACATGGGTGATTATTTCATGATGTTTGTGATTGTGTGCTGGCTATCGTTCGGGATGTTGTAATCGTCGAACGATGCCGTTGTTGTTGTGATTTTTGTATGCGTTGATATGTTATCTTTGAGTTGGCATCTCCGGTATGTTGTTTTGCGGTGTTTTGTTCCATTGTATCGAGCATTTGTATTTTCGGTATGCGAGCGAGACGTTTCAACCGTGATGTGCGGGGCATGCACGTGTATATTGTCCTTCTCGTCGGTAACACATTTCAAGTGTGGACTCGAGGACACGAATTGATTTTGCGAATTGACTACCAAGACTTTCGGAGTTCGCGCTTCAGCGCAGTTATCAGAATCGGATTTGAGAGGCCTTTGAAGGATGTTTCTGTCGGTTGCTTGTTGTGTTGTCGCCTTGATTTCGTTGTTGTGAGTTTCGGGGACGACACTTCTTTTAGAAGAGGTCGAATATAATACCCGTATTATTTTGGCTTCTGCATTTTCTCTTTCTCAATTCTATCGATTCGCTCGTGTTCGTTGATACTTTCTGAGCTTGTTCTGTATTCCGGTTTCATCGTTCAATCGAGCTGTGATCTTGTTTTGGGTCGATCTGGTTATCGCAGTGACTTTTCCGAGTCCGGTTCGATTCTTGTGAACCTTGTTCGGAAGTAACATCTTTTGGTTCTACTAGTTTATTTTATTCGAGGCGGAACGGATTTGAACTTCTGTATTTTCGATTTTGTCGACTCATTTATGTTCGTTGACATTTTCTTAGCTTTCCCTGTCCCTTGCCTTTATTGATCGAACGAGGGTGGTATTGTTTCGGAATAACTCGTTTGTCGTTGTGACTTTTCTATTGCCATTCCCTTTCCTGTGGATCTTATATGAATGCACATCCTGTTGTTTTCACCGAATTATATATTGTCTCGAGTCGAGATGTGAACCTTGGAGTTGTTGTTTGAATTTTATTATCCTTCGTACTTCGGACATGATTGTTCGATTTTTGTTGTCTCGATCGTTTGTTTGTTCGGTTTTTGTTCTCGTTTCGTGATTGTTGAGCGTTCAGGCTCCTTCCTAATTCTCTTAAGTTCGGGAAATTTGTCTTGTTTTCGATCTTCCAACCCTTGAGCGATTGGCTCGCGTTTTGATTGATGTACCGTTGGGTTGGTCAATCGTATTGATTTTCGCTCGTTGTGTTTTGTGATTGTTCGGATAATTGACTTGATTGTATTATCCATTTGATGATGCTTGTCACTTGTTGGTTCTATTATATCCCTAACGGCGTTGTGTTGGTAAATCGTGGAGCGTGTTTTCACATCGTATTTTCCGTTGCGTTGTTCGTAACGTTTCGCCGTTGGGCGTTAGTTACGCGTTTCTTGCGTATCTCGTTGAGTTTTCTGGCGGGATATTGCTTCTCCCTACTTGTTTTAAGTTTCGGACGAAACTTCTTTTAAGGAGGGTAGAATGTAATATCCGCAATTTTCGATTTTCGGTAAATTTCTTTTTTCGGCCGAAGTCGGTTTTGACGACTCTCTCATGACAGTTTCGTCATTTCGAGAATGATTAATTCTTCACTTTTTGTCATCCGAGCTCGTTTCGGTGTCGTTTTGTTGAGTTCCGTGCTTTGTAGCGGTTTTTCCGCACTGAGTTCGATTCTTGCGAATCTCGTCCGAAACTGTTGTTTCGACTTTCTCGTAAGTTCATTTAATGTTAATATTCATGATGCAAGCTTTGGCTTGGTGTTTCGATTACGTATCGTGATTTTCAGGCGTTTTGGGCCATTTTCGTAATTTCCCAAAGTTTGGGGTAATTACTTTCCGTTGTTCGAGCCTTCGGGTGGTCGGAATCGTGTGTTCTCTTAGTGCTCGGATTCGTCTTTTCGAGTACTTCGTAACCGTATCTTCGATTCGTACTCAGGTTCGGGTTTCGGGGTCGTTCGGGCCGTCGGAGTGGGTCCCGGCCGAGTCATGGCCGGGCATCTTTGAGGCGAGGCCCGGCCAGCCGAGTAACGTCACGGTAGTGATCGGCGATTCGTGCGTAAGGCGGTTACGTCGTAAGGCCACGGCGATCTACGTACGTAACGCTTCCGGCATTTCCAGGCAGTGAGTTCGGCCATGGCCGGTTACGTACGTAAGCCATGGCCGGTTACGTACGTAACCCGGCCGGCAGTCGGCCTATTTAAGGCCTGGCAGCGTTTTTCTTCAGCCATTTCTCACTTGTTTTCTTCCCTTCCGCGGCTGGAGCTTGGGTAATCATGTAGAGATGTTGTTGGACAATGAACACATGAAGTTTTGAGGTTCATATCATCAATCATCCGTCCTATAACATCCTCCGATCTACCGAATTAGGTCAGATTTCCTAGAAATCTAGTTTTGGGGAATTTGGGTGTTTTTGTTGTTTTCGTCCGATTAATCCGATTTAACTTAGGATTATGATGTATTGATGAATATTTAGATGTATTATATCTTTTCCCTTGTTATTCCATGGTTGGATCGTATCGATTTGTTATTTGGGTCGAGTTCTTGACCGACGCCTTAAAGGTGTCCGGTAAAATGTCTTAGAGGGGTTTTCGGGCGTCCTACGATTATTCTTCCTCATATGATCGATGATTTATTGATTATATATTGTTAGGGTCGAGTTTCTTGCGAAGAAACCGAGTTGAACCCTTCCGTTCGTTGTCGTCTTTCTTTTCGATTGCATCGGGCGTTTCGAAGCTTTCCGGTTGAGCCGTCTTCATCGGGATACTTGCGTGCTGATTTTGAGGCAAGTACCTTGCCCATACTTTTCTTATTTTATGGATATGATGATCGGTGATCGTCTTGGTGTGTTTGTTTGGTTGTTTGAAATGAAGTTTCAAAAGATTTCGGTTTGGCCTCGTTAAAGGCTTTCTTTCAAAACGCGTGTGTGTTTTGTGAACGTTGTGTTTTGGGAATTGATTATGATTTGATTATTCTGAACGTTGAAGTCTTTGATGATGATACTCCTGTGTTTAAAGTTATGCGATCGTGTATTCCGTATTTAATCATTGTTGTGGTGTTTTTGAAGAGTTTGATAATGGTGTCGAGTTAATGGCCATCTCTAGTGAGTATTCTTAATGAACTTACATTCTTAGCATGTTAGTATTGCATGAGTAACGTGTGTGTGTATGCTCACTACGGGTTAGATCCGACGGGGTCTCGGTAGGGGTCCACAAGAGACGTGGATCGACGAGCTTGCTTTTAACCACTACGGGTTAGATCCGACGGGGTCTCGGTAGGGGTCCACAGAGACGTGGATCGACGGTTAATTGTGGTGCATTTTGCAACTGTGATTTGGATTATTGGCGTTTCTGGAAACGAGTATTTTGAACGGTTTTCATTTGCATGCATTGACTAAGTGTGTAAGAGGTAAGTTGTTCGTTTGGCCTACTTGGCTAGGATGGCACTAGAGTATTTTGTTGGTTGTCTTAAATCCTTTATTTGTGGATTTTGATGTTGGGAGACGAACCTTGTGGTCGTTCTTGTGTACTGTGAGTTGATGAGATTTGGGGCTAAAATCCCAATGGTTTTGTAAAAGTCGTTTTACGGATTTGGGGCTAAAATCCCAACGGTTTGGTAAATGTCATTTTTCGGAAAGTAAAACCTTTGGGGTGGTGACCCCTTTTGTCTTTTGGTTTTCGAAAAGTAGGATTTGATAATCCTAAATTGTTTTCTATTAAAACTCCCGATAGTATTTCAAATCATTTTATAAATTGTTTCCCTTGATATTTTGATTTTGAAATTTTGGGAAGTACTTACTCAAACTCTTGCCTCGGGAAGTGTTCATCCTGTTGTATTTGAATCTTTGAGGATTCCGAATTATTATCGTTCGTGGAATGTGAATTGTATGGCTCGTATTTGCACTTTGTTCTTGCATTAGCAAAACAGTGGAGTTTTGCTAACCCCCGAGTATTCGGGGGGTGGATGTCTATTTTGCATTCAGGTTTTGGAGCATAACACATGCACGGCACGAAGGATGATGAAAGATGATCGATACTAATCACATGAGGAACCGTACTATGTTTATTAGTTGATTGTACTCTATTTTTCCGCTGCTATATTTTCCCGTTGTACGGGTGTGGTTGTATTTTGACCCCTACGTGGGCATGAGTTGTATTTGAGTTGTATGTATTTGTTGAAAGACCAAATCGGTCTACTGAGTCATTTTAGCCTTAAAGGCATGGTTGAGTTGTTATATGTCGTTACCGCCCGGTAGATCCTTGAGGAAAGGTTCTACGGCGTGTAATATCCCTGAGCGGATTGGGGGTGTTACAGAATGGTATCGGAGATTAGGTTGTGGAAACCTAGGCTGTCGGGTCAGTGGTGTCTATTGAGTTTTTGTCTCGTCGGATTTTGTCTAACTAAGTCGTGTCGCGACGCGTCGTTTGAGTTTGTTGGTCGTGATTAGTATCGTGGGGCGATCATCATCTTCGTGCGACACTGGGAAGTAAGTCTCCCTTCTTTGTGTTGTGCTTCGTGTGACATGAGCTATTTTTATGATTATTTGTTAAGTGGTGGAATCCTTATGTGGATTTTGATTTCACGATATGTATTTAGTCGACTCTCGTATTTGATTTATACGAGGAGTGTCGTCGCTTGTGATGTATTTTTATTGTTGTTTTTGTCCGTTGCTGATGATTTTCGAATCGATTTGCACGTTTTACAAGTTCTCTTATGGAGGCTTTGTGCTTATACGCGTACGACTTGTTCACTAGTCAGTACGGGAGGGTCCTTAGAGACCTCGAATGGGGTCAGTGGTTTTGTTCTGAATCCTAGGCGGTCTTCGACTGTGGTATTTTATCGTTTATTTCTATTTAAAGACATGTGTTGTCTTGATTTTAAACGTTTCGATGCGTGTACTAGGAGTTGTTTTAGTGAACGTCGATATGTGTGAGTTTTGGGCACTCTGGCCTATTGGATTTTTTTTTGAAAACCTTGAGTATCTTGGAAAAATAAATTTCGAGACATACTTTTCAAATGAGTTATTTTCTTGTGGTACATCCTAGGTGCCACAATATATTTCAAAAATGTTCTACTTCGAGGACCAAAATGCTTTGAGATATTTTCAATGTTTTAGAAACACTTTTATTTAGACCCGAGGGTCGAATATTCTGAAAGTCTTTCACTAAGAGAAGGTGTCCTCATTTTTGTTCAAACGCAAGACGATTTTCAAAGTCTTGATAACAATGTTTGCACTACTTTTTGTAAAGTGATACTCAAGATCAACTGGTGTTTCCAAACTATTTTCAAAAGGTGGTTTTCGTTTTAAAACCCATCATTTCCTGCTTTTGGTCGGAGAAAGTGTGTATGATGTTTGTATTATTGTTAGGGTGTTAGCCTCCGAATTGTGATTGAATTGGTGGTGTGAACGTTGAGTCGTTCGCCACGCATATGTTTTGTTAGCCCTCTGTGAGAGGTGTGAACTGGTGTTTACTGTTTATCGCCTCGTAGTTATTTGCGTGTTGTCGCACTAGTGTGAGTTGTTAAAGCTTAGATTTTTGTGCGTTATACACATGGGTGATTATTTCATGATGTTTGTGATTGTGTGCTGGCTATCGTTCGGGATGTTGTAATCGTCGAACGATGCCGTTGTTGTTGTGATTTTTGTATGCGTTGATATGTTATCTTTGAGTTGGCATCTCGGTATGTTGTTTCTTTGTGTTTTGTTCCATTGTATCGAGCATTTGTATTTTCGGTATGCCGAGCCGAGACGTTTCAACCGTGATGTGCCGGGGCATGCACGTGTATATTGTCCTTCTCGTCGGTAACACATTTCAAGTGTGGACTCGAGGGACACCGAATTCAGTTTTGCGAATTGACTACCAAGACTTTCGGAGTTCGCGCTTCAGCGCAGTTATCAGAATCGGATTTGAGAGGCCTTTGAAGGATGTTTCTGTCGGTTGCTTGTTGTGTTGTCGCCTTGATTTCGTTGTTGTGAGTTTCGGGGACGACACTTCTTTTAGAAGAGGTCGAATATAATACCCGTATTATTTTTGGCTTCTGCATTTTCTCTTTCTCAATTCTATCGATTCGCTCGTGTTCGTTGATACTTTCTGAGCTTGTTCTGTATTCCGGTTTCATCGTTCAATCGAGCTGTGATCTTGTTTTGGGTCGATCTGGTTATCGCAGTGACTTTTCCGAGTCCGGTTCGATTCTTGTGAACCTTGTTCGGAAGTAACATCTTTTGGTTCTACTAGTTTATTTTATTCGAGGCGGAACGGATTTGAACTTCTGTATTTTCGATTTTGTCGACTCATTTATGTTCGTTGACATTTTCTTAGCTTTCCCTGTCCCTTGCCTTTATTGATCGAACGAGGGTGGTATTGTTTCGGAATAACTCGTTTGTCGTTGTGACTTTTCTATTGCCATTCCCTTTCCTGTGGATCTTATATGAATGCACATCCTGTTGTTTTCACCGAATTATATATTGTCTCGAGTCGAGATGTGAACCTTGGAGTTGTTGTTTGAATTTTATTATCCTTCGTACTTCGGACATGATTGTTCGATTTTTGTTGTCTCGATCGTTTGTTTGTTCGGTTTTTGTTCTCGTTTCGTGATTGTTGAGCGTTCAGGCTCCTTCCTAATTCTCTTAAGTTCGGGAAATTTGTCTTGTTTTCGATCTTCCAACCCTTGAGCGATTGGCTCGCGTTTTGATTGATGTACCGTTGGGTTGGTCAATCGTATTGATTTTCGCTCGTTGTGTTTTGTGATTGTTCGGATAATTGACTTGATTGTATTATCCATTTGATGATGCTTGTCACTTGTTGGTTCTATTATATCCCTAACGGCGACGTTGTGTTGGTCGTCGTGGAGCGTGTTTTCACATCGTATTTTCCGTTGCGTTGTTCGTAACGTTTCGCCGTTGGGCGTTAGTTACGCGTTTCTTGCGTATCTCGTTGAGTTTTCCTGGCGGCATATTGCTTCTCCCTACTTGTTTTAAGTTTCGGGACGAAACTTCTTTTAAGGAGGGTAGAATGTAATATCCGCAATTTTCGATTTTCGGTAAATTTCTTTTTTCGGCCGAAGTCGGTTTTGACGACTCTCTCATGACAGTTTCGTCATTTCGAGAATGATTAATTCTTCACTTTTTGTCATCGAGCTCGTTTGGTGTCGTTTTGTTGAGTTCCGTGCTTTGTAGCGGTTTTCCGCACTGAGTTCGATTCTTGCGAATCTCGTCCGAAACTGTTGTTTCGACTTTCTCGTAAGTTCATTTAATGTTAATATTCATGTTGCAAGCTTTGGCTTGGTGTTTCGATTACGTATCGTGATTTTCAGGCGTTTTGGGCCATTTTCGTAATTTCCCAAAGTTTGGGGTAATTACTTTCCGTTGTTCGAGCCTTCGGGTGGTCGGAATCGTGTGTTCTCTTAGTGCTCGGATTCGTCTTTTAGAGTACTTCGTAACCGTATCTTCGATTCGTACTCAGGTTCGGGTTTCGGGGTCGTTCGGGCCGTCGGAGTGGGTCCCGGCCGAGTCATGGCCGGCATCTTTGAGGCGAGCCCACGGCCGAGTAACGTCTGGTAGTGATCGGCGATTCGTCGTAAGGCGATTACGTCGTAAGGCCACTGGCGATTACGTCACGTAACGCTTCGGCATTTCCAGCGGTGAGTTCGGCCATGGCCGGTTACGTACGTAAGCCATGGCCGGTTACGTACGTAACCCGGCCGGCAGTCGGCCTATTTAAGGCCTGGCAGCGTTTTTCTTCAGCCATTTCTCACTTGTTTTCTTCCCTTCCGCGGCTGGAGCTTGGGTAATCATGTAGAGATGTTGTTGGACAATGAACACATGAAGTTTTGAGGTTCATATCATCAATCATCCGTCCTATAACATCCTCCGATCTACCGAATTAGGTCAGATTTCCTAGAAATCTAGTTTTGGGGAATTTGGGTGTTTTTGTTGTTTTCGTCCGATTAATCCGATTTAACTTAGGATTATGATGTATTGATGAATATTTAGATGTATTATATCTTTTCCCTTGTTATTCCATGGTTGGATCGTATCGATTTGTTATTTGGGTCGAGTTCTTGACCGACGCCTTAAAGGTGTCCTAAAATGTCTTAGAGGGGTTTTCGGGCGTCCTACGATTATTCTTCCTCATATGATCGATGATTTATTGATTATATATTGTTAGGTCGAGTTTCTTGCGAAGAAACCGAGTTGAACCCTTCCGCTCGTTGTCGTCTTTCTTTTCGATTGCATCGGGCGTTTGAAGCTTTCCGGTTGAGCCGTCTTCGTCGGGATACTTGCGTGCCGATTTTGAGGCAAGTACCTTGCCCATACTTTTCTTATTTTATGGATATGATGATCGGTGGTCGTCTTGGTGTGTGTGTTTGGTTGTTTGAATTGAAGTTTCAATTGCTTTCGGTTTGGCCGCGTTAAAGGCTTTCTTTCAAAGCGCGTGTGTGTTTTGTGAACGCTTGTTTTGGGAATTGATTATGATTTGATTATTCTGAACGTTGAAGTCTTTGATGATGATACTCCTGTGTTTAAAGTTATGCGATCGTGTATTCCGTATTTAATCATTGTTGTGGTGTTTTTGAAGAGTTTGATAATGGTGTCGAGTTAATGGCCATCTCTAGTGAGTATTCTTAATGAACTTACATTCTTAGCATGTTAGTATTGCATGAGTAACGTGTGTGTGTATGCTCACTACGGGTTAGATCCGACGGGGTCTCGGTAGGGGTCCACAAGAGACGTGGATCGACGAGCTTGCTTTTAACCACTACGGGTTAGATCCGACGGGGTCTCGGTAGGGGTCCACAGAGACGTGGATCGACGGTTAATTGTGGTGCATTTTGCAACTGTGATTTGGATTATTGGCGTTTCTGGAAATGAGTATTTTGAACGGTTTTCATTTGCATGCATTGACTAAGTGTGTAAGAGGTAAGTTGTTCGTTTGGCCTACTTGGCTAGGATGGCACTAGAGTATTTTGTTGGTTGTCTTAAATCCTTTATTTGTGGATTTTGATGTTGGGAGACGAACCTTGTGGTCGTTCTTGTGTACTGTGAGTTGATGAGATTTGGGGCTAAAATCCCAATGGTTTTGTAAAAGTCGTTTTACGGATTTGGGGCTAAAATCCCAACGGTTTGGTAAATGTCATTTTTCGGAAAGTAAAACCTTTGGGGTGGTGACCCCTTTTGTCTTTTGGTTTTCGAAAAGTAGGATTTGATAATCCTAAATTGTTTTCTATTAAAACTCCCGATAGTATTTCAAATCATTTTATAAATTGTTTCCCTTGATATTTTGATTTTGAAATTTTGGGAAGTACTTACTCAAACTCTTGCCTCGGGAAGTGTTCATCCTGTTGTATTTGAATCTTTGAGGATTCCGAATTATTATCGTTCGTGGAATGTGAATTGTATGGCTCGTATTTGCACTTTGTTCTTGCATTAGCAAAACAGTGGAGTTTTGCTAACCCCCGAGTATTCGGGGGGTGGATGTCTATTTTTGCATTCAGGTTTTGGAGCATAACACAGGGTCGGCACGAAGGATGATGAAAGATGATCGATACTAATCACATGAGGAACCGTACTTTGTTTATTGGTTCAGTTGTACTCTATTTTTCCGCTGCTATATTTTCCCGTTGTACGGGTGTGGTTGTATTTTGACCCCTACGTGGGCATGAGTTGTATTTGAGTTGTATGTATTTGTTGAAAGACCAAATCGGTCTACTGAGTCATTTTAGCCTTAAAGGCATGGTTGAGTTGTTATATGTCGTTACCAGCCTGGTAGATCCTTGAGGAAAGGTTCTACGGCGTGTAATATCCCTGAGCGGATTGGGGGTGTTACAGAATGGTATCGGAGATTAGGTTGTGGAAACCTAGGCTGTCGGGTCAGTGGTGTCTATTGAGTTTTTGTCTCGTCGGATTTTGTCTAACTAAGTCGTGTCGCGACGCGTCGTTTGAGTTTGTTGGTCGTGATTAGTATCGTGGGGCGATCATCATCTTCGTGCGACCTGGGGAAGTAAGTCTCCCTTCTTTGTGTTGTGCTTCGTGTGACATGAGCTATTTTTATGATTATTTGTTAAGTGGTGGAATCCTTATGTGGATTTTGATTTCACGATATGTATTTAGTCGACTCTCGTATTTGATTTATACGAGGAGTGTCGTCGCTTGTGATGTATTTTTATTGTTGTTTTTGTCCGTTGCTGATGATTTTCGAATCGATTTGCACGTTTTACAAGTTCTCTTATGGAGGCTTTGTGCTTATACGCGTACGACTTGTTCACTAGTCAGTACGGGAGGGTCCTTAGAGACCTCGAATGGGGTCAGTGGTTTTGTTCTGAATCCTAGGCGGTCTTCGACTGTGGTATTTTATCGTTTATTTCTATTTAAAGACATGTGTTGTCTTGATTTTAAACGTTTCGATGCGTGTACTAGGAGTTGTTTTAGTGAACGTCGATATGTGTGAGTTTTGGGCACTCTGGCCTATTGGATTTTTTTTTTGAAAACCTTGAGTATCTTGGAAAAATAAATTTGAGACATACTTTTCAAATGAGTTATTTTCTTGTGGTACATCCTAGGTGCCACAATATATTTCAAAAATGTTCTACTTCGAGGACCAAAATGCTTTGAGATATTTTCAATGTTTTAGAAACACTTTTATTTAGACCCGAGGGTCGAATATTCTGAAAGTCTTTCACTAAGAGAAGGTGTCCTCATTTTTGTTCAAACGCAAGACGATTTTCAAAGTCTCGATAACAATGTTTGCACTACTTTTTGTAAAGTGATACTCAAGATCAACTGGTGTTTCCAAACTATTTTCAAAAGGTGGTTTTCGTTTTAAAACCCATCATTTCCTGCTTTTGGTCGGAGAAAGTGTGTATGCTGTTTGTATTATTGTTAGGGTGTTAGCCTCCGAATTGTGATTGAATTGGTGGTGTGAACGTTGAGTCGTTCGCCACGCATATGTTTTGTTAGCCCTCTGTGAGAGGTGTGAACTGGTGTTTACTGTTTATCGCCTCGTAGTTATTTGCGTGTTGTCGCACTAGTGTGAGTTGTTAAAGCTTAGATTTTTGTGCGTTATACACATGGGTGATTATTTCATGATGTTTGTGATTGTGTGCTGGCTATCGTTCGGGATGTTGTAATCGTCGAACGATGCCGTTGTTGTTGTGATTTTTGTATGCGTTGATATGTTATGCTGAGTTGGCATCTCCGGTATGTTGTTTTGCTGTGTTTTGTTCCATTGTATCGAGCATTTGTATTTTCGGTATGCCGAGCCGAGACGTTTCAACCGTGATGTGCCGGGGCATGCACGTGTATATTGTCCTTCTCGTCGGTAACACATTTCAAGTGTGGACTCGAGGGACACCGAATTCAGTTTTGTGAATTGACTACCAAGACTTTCGGAGTTCGCGCTTCAGCGCAGTTATCAGAATCGGATTTGAGAGGCCTTTGAAGGATGTTTCTGTCGGTTGCTTGTTGTGTTGTCGCCTTGATTTCGTTGTTGTGAGTTTCGGGGACGACACTTCTTTTAGAAGAGGTCGAATATAATACCCGTATTATTTTTGGCTTCTGCATTTTCTCTTTCTCAATTCTATCGATTCGCTCGTGTTCGTTGATACTTTCTGAGCTTGTTCTGTATTCCGGTTTCATCGTTCAATCGAGCTGTGATCTTGTTTTGGGTCGATCTGGTTATCGCAGTGACTTTTCCGAGTCCGGTTCGATTCTTGTGAACCTTGTTCGGAAGTAACATCTTTTGGTTCTACTAGTTTATTTTATTCGAGGCGGAACGGATTTGAACTTCTGTATTTTCGATTTTGTCGACTCATTTATGTTCGTTGACATTTTCTTAGCTTTCCCTGTCCCTTGCCTTTATTGATCGAACGAGGGTGGTATTGTTTCGGAATAACTCGTTTGTCGTTGTGACTTTTCTATTGCCATTCCCTTTCCTGTGGATCTTATATGAATGCACATCCTGTTGTTTTCACCGAATTATATATTGTCTCGAGTCGAGATGTGAACCTTGGAGTTGTTGTTTGAATTTTATTATCCTTCGTACTTCGGACATGATTGTTCGATTTTTGTTGTCTCGATCGTTTGTTTGTTCGGTTTTTGTTCTCGTTTCGTGATTTTTGAGCGCCTGTGCTCCTTCCTAATTCTCTTAAGTTCGGGAAATTTGTCTTGTTTTCGATCTTCCAACCCTTGAGCGATTGGCTCGCGTTTTGATTGATGTACCGTTGGGTTGGTCAATCGTATTGATTTTCGCTCGTTGTGTTTTGTGATTGTTCGGATAATTGACTTGATTGTATTATCCATTTGATGATGCTTGTCACTTGTTGGTTCTATTATATCCCTAACGGCGACGTTGTGTTGGTCGTCGTGGAGCGTGTTTTCACATCGTATTTTCCGTTGCGTTGTTCGTAACGTTTCGCCGTTGGGCGTTAGTTACGCGTTTCTTGCGTATCTCGTTGAGTTTTCCTGGCGGGATATTGCTTCTCCCTACTTGTTTTAAGTTTCGGGACGAAACTTCTTTTAAGGAGGGTAGAATGTAATATCCGCAATTTTCGATTTTCGGTAAATTTCTTTTTTCGGCCGAAGTCGGTTTTGACGACTCTCTCATGACAGTTTCGTCATTTCGAGAATGATTAATTCTTCACTTTTTGTCATCCGAGCTCGTTTCGGTGTCGTTTTGTTGAGTTCCGTGCTTTGTAGCGGTTTTTCCGCACTGAGTTCGATTCTTGCGAATCTCGTCCGAAACTGTTGTTTCGACTTTCTCGTAAGTTCATTTAATGTTAATATTCATGTTGCAAGCTTTGGCTTGGTGTTTCGATTACGTATCGTGATTTTCAGGCGTTTTGGGCCATTTTCGTAATTTCCCAAAGTTTGGGGTAATTACTTTCCGTTGTTCGAGCCTTCGGGTGGTCGGAATCGTGTGTTCTCTTAGTGCTCGGATTCGTCTTTTCGAGTACTTCGTAACCGTATCTTCGATTCGTACTCAGGTTCGGGTTTCGGGGTCGTTCGGGCCGTCGGAGTGGGTCCCGGCCGAGTCATGGCCGGCATCTTGAGCCGGGCCAGCGCCTCGCCGAGTAACGACGGTAGTGATCGGCGATTACGCACGTAAGGCCGTTACGTACGTAAGGCCCTGGACGGTTACGTGCGTAACGCTCCGCATTTCCAGCGTGAGTTCGGCCATGGCCGATTACGTCGTAAGCCATGGCGATGACGTAATCACGGGCAATGCCTATTTAAGGCTGGCCGCTTTTCTTCAGCCATTTCTCACTTGTTTTCTTCCCTTCCGTGGCTGGAGCTTGGGTAATCATGTAGAGATGTTGTTGGACAATGAACACATGAAGTTTTGAGGTTCATATCATCAATCATCCGTCCTATAACATCCTCCGATCTACCGACTAGGTCGATTTCCTAGAAATCTAGTTTTGGGAATTTGGGTGTTTTTGTTGTTTTCGTCCGATTAATCCGATTTAACTTAGGATTATGATGTATTGATGAATATTTAGATGTATTATATCTTTTCCCTTGTTATTCCATGGTTGGATCGTATCGATTTGTTATTTGGGTCGAGTTCTTGACCGACGCCTTAAAGGTGTCCAGAAATGTCTTAGAGGGGTTTTCGGCGTCCTACGATTATTCTTCCTCATATGATCGATGATTTATTGATTATATATTGTTAGGGTCGAGTTTCTTGCGAAGAAACCGAGTTGAACCCTTCCGTTCGTTGTCGTCTTTCTTTTCGATTGCATCGGGCGTTTCGAAGCTTTCCGGTTGAGCCGTCTTCGTCGGGATACTTGCGTGCCGATTTTGAGGCAAGTACCTTGCCCATACTTTTCTTATTTTATGGATATGATGATCGGTGATCGTCTTGGTGTGTTTGTTTGGTTGTTTGAAATGAAGTTTCAAAAGATTTCGGTTTGGCCTCGTTAAAGGCTTTCTTTCAAAACGCGTGTGTGTTTTGTGAACGTTGTGTTTTGGGAATTGATTATGATTTGATTATTCTGAACGTTGAAGTCTTTGATGATGATACTCCTGTGTTTAAAGTTATGCGATCGTGTATTCCGTATTTAATCATTGTTGTGGTGTTTTTGAAGAGTTTGATAATGGTGTCGAGTTAATGGCCATCTCTAGTGAGTATTATTAATGAACTTACATTCTTAGCATGTTAGTATTGCATGAGTAACGTGTGTGTGTGTATGCTCACTACGGGTTAGATCCGACGGGGTCTCGGTAGGGGTCCACAAGAGACGTGGATCGACGAGCTTGCTTTTAACCACTACGGGTTAGATCCGATGGGGTCTCGGTAGGGGTCCACAGAGACGTGGATCGACGGTTAATTGTGGTGCATTTTGCAACTGTGATTTGGATTATTGGCGTTTCCGGAAACGAGTATTTTGAACGGTTTTCATTTGCATGCATTGACTAAGTGTGTAAGAGGTAAGTTGTTCGTTTGGCCTACTTGGCTAGGATGGCACTAGAGTATTTTGTTGGTTGTCTTAAATCCTTTATTTGTGGATTTTGATGTTGGGAGACGAACCTTGTGGTCGTTCTTGTGTACTGTGAGTTGATGAGATTTGGGGCTAAAATCCCAATGGTTTTGTAAAAGTCGTTTTACGGATTTGGGGCTAAAATCCCAACAGTTTGGTAAATGTCATTTTTCGGAAAGTAAAATCTTTGGGGTGGTGACCCCTTTTGTCTTTTGGTTTTCGAAAAGTAGGATTTGATAATCCTAAATTGTTTTCTATTAAAACTCCCGATAGTATTTGTTGCTACCCAAAATATTATCCGGAGATAGATATTGCTGGAATGGATGGGATAGCAAACAAATGCAAGAGCACTTCCGTGAGAAAGATAAATAACACAAGATTTGCCGGGGTTGTTAGTCCCGGGCTTGAATGCTCTCGCGAGATATTATTAATACCGATATTCGGGGATACAAGTACTAATGTAAGAATACAATTACAATGAGTGTAAAGTTTCTTGTTATCTTAGCTAGTGAGCGTGTAGATTGCCGGAAGAACCAGATTTGATGCTCTGTGAGTTCTTGTAACAAAGGTGATGAACAGTCGCGGCGGTGAGAGATCGACCACCTCTCACGGCGAGTATATAGCTGGATGTTTGGGCTTCTGGGCTTGTGAATCCCTTGGAATCTGTCTAGTGGAGACTTGATGCTTCTGCCGATCGTTTTCTGGACGAGAGATTTGGAGAGAGAAGTCCTGAGATGGATTCCGGTGAGATAGCCGGGAGCTTGATGATATGTGGGTGTTCTTCAGTATTTCCGTGGATGTATCGGAATGTGAGAGAATGAGCTCTGAGCGTAAGTCAGAATGAATTCGGAACTGTAGTGGATGAGTTCTGAACCGAGAACCGAGAACCTTTTTCCAGTAGGAGGTTCTCTATTTATAGGGCTTGGATACGCCGGGCGATCGCCTTTACTGCAATATAATAATCGGGCGATCGTCTTTTAGCACATGGGCCTGTCCCCTCAAAGTCTGCAGGAGTTGCCGGGCCAACTACTCGGTCCAATGGGAGCTTACACGCGTCCCGAGTTAGTCACATGCGGCCCTACCGACAACTTTCGGCGCACATGCCGGTAGGTGGGGTAGGTGACAGGCTTTGGTCAAAGATCTTGTCGATTAGCAAAGATCTTGTCGGCGCTTTTATGGATCTCGCACGTGGGTGCTTTTCGAGATCCACCTCGATGACTTAGACGGCGATCATCTCGCCGGGCGCAGTCGATTGCCCTTAGCCGGTTAGTAGAGCAGATCGCCGGTGCCAAAGGGCGATCGCCCAGGAGTCGATCGCAGTGCACGATGGTGGTTTGATATCTTCGACTTGGCGAGCTAGTCGGGTTTGACCGGAGTTGACTTGGTCGCTCGGCCTTATAGTCGATCGCTGTCGGGATGAATAAATCGTGACACAACAATTGCCCCTCACCGCTCATACGTTGGAAACGTGGGGTGAGGTGGCTCTCTTAGCGATCGCCGAACTATTGACGAGCGACTTCGTGTTTAATGGAATCGCGATCGTCTTTGAGATGATATACTGGATTTGGACGACTGTTGGCCGAATCACAAGGAAAAAACAACGGGCGTTGAAAAGTCTCCTCGCACGTGTCGGGCCTTATTGAGGACGCCAACGGTCATTAATGACTCCTCGGCCGACGCGTCTCGAAAAGACGCGTACGCGAGTCTCGAGGGGTCAACTGTGCGCCGTTTGAGATCCGACTTCGAGGTTTTCCTTTATTGCAATCGGGTCCCTGCTTTCCTATAAAAGGGGGCGCGGCTGCGATCTCACTCACGCGTACGCATTGGAGAAAGAAGGTCCTGCGCCGAATTTTTGAAGATCTAAGCGCCGATCGTCGATCGATTTCACTTTAGGGTAAGAAAACCTTCTCTTCCTTTCTAACTCAAAATGGCCTAACCTCATCGTCGTTTGGAGCAGAACTAGTTCTCGCCACGGGACATCGGCCGCCAGGAGAAACTTCTTCCGTCTTCCACAGAGACGGCGGCTTGCCATTCGAGCCGGAATCGACCCGGCTGAAGTTGAGGCTTTGTTCAATGAGGCCGATGTTGCTAGGGAGTCGGCTGCCGAGGAGAGACGATCGCAGATCGAGAGAGATCCGCGATCGGGGCTTACCGGGAGCAACATAGTGATTTTGGACGGGCCTATAGGGCCTTTCTTTGAAATAATGGATAGATTGGCCGGTCCTACTCCGCGATTCGATTTCAGGGATATTCGGTCGCTTATCCCTATGTGCTCCCCAAGCGGTCGCAGATCGTGCCGCGCAGCGATCGTTGTGGTCGCTCGGCCAAATACGGAGCTCGACGTCCGAGAGATCCGCCGTCTGGAGGACAAGATTCCATGTTCCTTCAGATGTGGACATGTTCGCGCCCGCGGAGAATGAACGAGCCGACCAGCCTCCGATGGGTATGGTCGCAGTGAGTGAGGCCGTTATGGAGGCCGGGCTGCGCTTCCCTCTGTCCTTTGCGGTCTCCCATCTGTTGGCCGCTTGGAACGTGGCGCCACTTCAGCTGACGCCGAACGCCTGGCTCCAAATCATATGCACTTTCACCCTATTCGGCGGTCACCGCCTGTACCGTCTCCCGTCGCCGTTGGAGATGAACTATTTGTTTAAACTGACGGCACATAGAGGGTTGGTCGGCGGTTACCACATCCAAGGCCGATCTGGCCGGGTGATTCATGGAGTTCCGAATAAGATACGGGGCGATCAGACGAAGTGGTTCTGGGTCGCTGGCAAGTGGAGAGCTTCGGCGAGCGACAACCCCAGTGCGAATCGAGATCCCACTGAATTTCGGGAGAGGAATCCCGGTAAGGGTTTAGACTCTCCCTTCGCTTGGATGCGTTTTGGACTGATCTAATTTGATTTATGTTTTGCAGGCTTTCATATCCCGGCGATCGAGGAGCTGCCTTTCGACTTCCTCGTTGTTTGGGAGTGAATTAGGAGCTTGTCGGACGACGACCTAGACGCCACTCGGATCAACAAGGAGAGTCGCTGGTTGTCGGCTCGACTATTCCGCTTCCCGAGACATCTCGCGGTGCCAGGTATGACTTTATGCGACCTTCAATTTCTAGGCGATCGCCTTTTTTGAAGATTGGGTCTGACGGTTTGTCGATCTTCTTTAACTGCAGAGGTTCGCTTCTCGCTCGCTTTGGAGCCTCCGGCGGAGATCGCTATGTCGAACCCGGGAGTCCTAGCCGTCTTCACGCGAAGAGGTCGACTCGGGTTCCACCGCCGCATTGCCTATAGTTCCGGAGGCGGAGCCTCGTGCGGAGCCGGAGCCTCGCGTAGCGCAGTCGAGGTTGAGGAGGAAATTCCGAGGAGGGGCTTCGGCGACCGCAAGAGGCCGAGGCCGCAAGAAACTTCGTTTCCTGCCCCGGGCGATGAAGGGCCGATCGCCGCGCCTCCGATCACCATCGTTGCTCCGGAGCGCGAGCCGCCCTCTGCAGCTTTTCTGCGGGAGACGGCGATCGCGGATGCGGAAACTCCTCGAGGGAAACCGTTTTTCGGTCGGGATCCCGAGAAGGCTGAGAGGTAGATAGCATTTCTGTGTTGACAATTACATCTGCGTAGGAGTTGTATTAACCTTGGTGTTTTGGTGCAGGATCCGTCGCGTAGACCCGTCTTGTCCACCGATGGTCGTGGATTTCCTGGCGAGTCGATCTCCTCGCCATTCCTGCGACATTCCTCCCTATGTGAGCAAGGCTGCTTCTGCTTTGCCGAAGGCGTGGACAACTGATCTGGATGCGATCGCCCGGCTGCGATCGTCGAGTTCGATGGATGCTGTTGTCGCCCTTTCTCTTCAGACGGCGACCATGGCCGTCAGTGCTCGCCAGAGTTTGAGGCGGCCCTCCACTATTCGCCTTCAGGAGGATCTTGAGGCGGCTCGGAAAGAGAACGCCGAGTTTGCCGACAAGATCGCAGCGATGGAGAAGGACTCCTTGGAGGCGGCCAAGCGCAGCCACGAGCTTGAGCCGGAGAAGAAGGAGACCGAGAAATTCCAAATGGCGGTCGACCGATTTCGGGACCGATGCAGAGTGCCGTCCGTGCGAGGAATGTTGCCGAGGAGGAGGCCGACCGCCGAGCAGGACGATCGCTCGGTGATGAGCGAGCCGGGCGGAGGCGAAAGAGAAGGTTGCTGCGAGGGAGGCCGAGCTCCGTGGATCGCAACAGCGATGGCCGAGCCGAGAGGAGAGGTTGAGGCGACCAAGGCCGATCCCTTCCAAAACTTGGAGTATGTCGGCCGAGTTCGCCTATTACTTGGCGTTCGCCGACTCGATCCGAGCGGCTAAGAAGGGAGGCTTGGAGGTCGGTCCTCTTGCCGAGAAGTTCAAGTCATATGCATTGGAGCATCCTCTCACCCGGCTTTCTCCTTGCCGATCTTGGACTGGCGGACATCGGTGTGGATTTGAGTGGTATCCGTCTCCGGATAGTCTTGCTCATCCCGATGCTCCTAAGATGAGGGAACCGCGCCGAATGCCGATGGCGAAGGCAGGGCCTGAGGCGCTTCCTTTGATGTTTTTAGCTTACTTTCTTTGTAGTTTGTAGCTTTCTTTTTGTAGCACTTAGGCCTTCTGCGATCATGTACTCTATTTTTCAAGTAATGAAATGAGCATTTGTCTTTCTGACTTATCACTTGAATGAATGGTTATTTTTAAGTCTTTGTTTGACTTTGTACAAATGTGTGAGGAGAGATCGTTGCGAGGGTAGTTCCAAATGAATTGATAAACTCATAAGACAACTTTTTACAACAAGTTCGATCGCTGCACTACATCTGAAAAAATGACGATCTCCGTATGTGGTTGAATAGCGACGATCGTCGTGTAGGTAGTCCGCACTCTTCTTGCCCCTTGTTTTTATTCACTTAGTGGAAGTAAGGGGATGAAAATAATTCCTTGAGTGAGCGGTCTTTAACTTTGTCGAATCCTCGGGGACGGTCGTCCATCTTGAGGAACCGTGCACGATCGCGGAGTTCGATGGACCGACTCCTTGATCATGTCTTGATGCGCGAAGACATTGAGTGTCTCGTGACTCACTTTATTATGAGGGTCCTCCGTTGGCCGCGCCTCGCCTCGTATTTAAACGAAGGGCGTGCGGTCTCGGTCTAGAGGAGTCCTTGCGCGGGGCAGCGTCGGATGAATCAACTCCGCGCCCGCGGCTTGTTAGCTCTGCTTCCACCTCGGCCAGCCATGGAGATGGCCGACCTCGACGGTGTACGTTGAGACGGGGTTGTGGCACGTCGCATTGTCCGGGTTCACCATGTTAGATGATGAACCTTTGAGGGCGAGCGATCGTGTCCACTGATTTATTTTGGAGGGCCCTCAGACTACGCCGGCCTCGTATTTAAACGAAGGGCGGGCGATCTTGGCCTAAAGGGACCTTGCATGGCCTAAGCAGTCGGTTCCATCGACCACCAGGACCATGGCTGCACTCTTTCACCTTGGATCGCCATGTAGATGTCGATCTTCGACGGTGTACGTTGTGTGGGGGAGGCGATCTCGTGCCTTAGTCCATCATGTTATATGGTGAACTGTAGATGGCGATCGAGTCCTCCGGTTTCTTGAATAAGGAGGGAGATCGGGATGACTTCCGTGGTCTCCCTTTCTTGATTGAAGCATATAGAGACGGTCGCCGAGGTTGATCCAGGGGTCGGCTCGTATGAGCTTCCCAGCCTGTTTTGTGTTCGACTCGGCTGATCGTCTATAGAGATAGGCGGGGGCTTCGGCTAAACCAATAAGCTGTCCAACTTGCCCTCCTCGAACAATCTCCAGAGCTGTTTGAGGAGGTCGCGGCAATTGTTGGTGTTGTGGCCGGGACTCTTGTGGTAGGCACAATATTGATTGTTGTCCAGGTGACCGTGGTCCCTTATCGCCTTTGGCTTTTTGAGTTCTTCGTGCCCCTTGATGGCATAGAAAATATGTGCTGGAGTTCTGTTGAAAGTATGGAGGAGATGGGTTTCCATGTCCTCGAAAGCCTTGAGATCTCCGGGTGTCTTGGCGATCGCCTTCTTTGCTTTGGCGATCGCTATCTTCTGGGCAAGAGGTGGCGTTTCCTCGTCTAAGCGGAGGGTGAGCAGCCTTTGCCTGGCCAGAAAGTTGGCAGCTTTAGCGCGGAAGGTCGCGTAAGTTGGGGGAATATCCTTGGAGAGATGTCTGAACATGGGAGAGTGACCGTGGAATCCCCCCACGATCGAATAGAGAGCGAGCTCATCAGCGACGGTTCGCCGGTGAGGATGATTTCGTCTACCCGGTCGATGTAATCTGCGTCGTTCGTCCTTCCCTGCTGGATCTTTATCATGCGGTGGGGGCCTTCGGTCTGGCGACCTTCTTTGGCGAAGTATGACGTGAAGTCATCCGCCGGTTTCTTAAAAGAGGTCACCGATCGTGGAGGAACTGAGACGTACCACTTATGGGCGGCTAAGCCCAATGTCGTGGGAAGATCCGGCACCTGGTTGCATCAGATGCCCCACACCCAGTCATGTAAATCCGGAATTTACTCAGGTGGGTTTCGGGGTCCGATCTCCCCTTATACAGAGGTGTTTTAGGAGGAGCGATCGTTGGTTGTATGGGGGCAAGCTCGATGTGGACCGCGAGTGGCTCGGTCGGCCCGGCGATCTTCTTGCTGGTGCTTGCCCCAGTGTCCAAGAGTGCTCTCATCTCGTCGAGCTGACGTTGCATGGCGGCCATCGCCGTGGCCTGACTGTTAGCGGCTCGGCGATCGGAGCGGGAGCCGAGGCGATTGAGTACTGAGTCCCTGGCGATCGGGGCGGGAGTCAGATGGCTGACATGCGTTCGGCCGTGAGGTGAGTAGGCCGAACTCCGGGGGACGGATTCGGATTCCGTCTTTTCAAGGTTGGAAACAGAGTGCCCCGGTCGCCGGGAAGGGTCGCGTCCCAAGCGATCGAATATGGATCCGTCCGGTCGTGCGAGAGCCTTTCCTCGCGAATTGGGGCTTTTTGACGATCGCTCGTTCAGTAGCCCATTGAATTTCCGTTTTCCCATGCGGCGGATGATCGAGGGAGTTATCGCGGGCGGCGCGCATGCTCTCCGTCGCTCCTCCAGGATGGCCATAGCCTCCTCGATCTGTTCCTCGGTTTGGAACTGATCGAGTGAGAGGTTGGGGCCATCTCTCGGATGCGGGATCGAGAGTTTCGCGTTGCCGCTGCTTCCCCCTGTCGTCGGCTGGGGTTCGGACTGAGCTGGGAAATGGTGTCCGGCGGTTCGGAGAGCAGCTTTCTTCGACGGACCGGCGGATGTCATGATTCTGGAGGTTTTCTTTGAAGTGCAGTGAGTGTCACTTCAAGTATTTGCCCCGAGAACAGTGAGTGTTCTTCGGGACGGTAGAAATAAAAATATGAGGGTTAGATACGGCCCTTCCTCTAGCGCCAATTGTTGCTACCCAAAATATTATCCGGAGATAGATATTGCTGGAATGGATGGGATAGCAAACAAATGCAAGAGCACTTCCGTGAGAAAGATAAATAACACAAGATTTGCCGGGGTTGTTAGTCCCGGGCTTGAATGCTCTCGCGAGATATTATTAATACCGATATTCGGGGATACAAGTACTAATGTAAGAATACAATTACAATGAGTATAAAGTTTCTTGTTATCTTAGCTAGTGAGCGTGTAGATTGCCGGAAGAACCAGATTTGATGCTCTGTGAGTTCTTGTAACAAAGGTGATGAACAGTCACGGCGGTGAGAGATCGACCGCCTCTCACGGCGAGTATATAGCTGGATGTTTGGGCTTCTGGGCTTGTGAATCCCTTGGAATCTGTCTAGTGGAGACTTGCTGCTTCTGCCGATCGTTTTCGGGACGAGAGATTTGGAGAGAGAAGTCCTGAGATGGATTCCGGTGAGATAGCCGGGAGCTTGATGATATGTGGGTGTTCTTCAGTATTTCCGTGGATGTATCGGAATGTGAGAGAATGAGCTCTGAGCGTAAGTCAGAATGAATTCGGAACTGTAGTGGATGAGTTACGAGCAGGAACCGGGAACCTTCTTCCAGTAGGAGGAGGTTCTCTATTTATAGGGCTTGGATACGCCGGGCGATCGCCTTTACTGCAATATAATAATCGGGCGATCGTCTTTTAGCACATGGGCCTGTCCCCTCAAAGTCTGCAGGAGTTGCTGGCAGTCAACTACTCGGTCCAATGGGGAGCTTACACGCGTCCTGAGTTAGTCACATGCGGCCCTACTGAAAACTTTTGGCGCACATGCCGGTAGGTGGGGTAGGTGACAGGCTTTGGTCAAAGATCTTGTCAGTTAGCAAAAGATCTTGTCAGCGCCTTTTATGGATCTGCACGTGGGTGCTTTTCTGAGATCCAGTCCTCGATGACTTAGACGGGCGATCATCTCTGCTCGGGGCGCAGGTCGATTGCCCTTAGCCGGTTAGTAGAGCAGATCGCCCGGTGCCAAGGCGATCGCCACAGGAGTCGATCGCTGTGCACGATGGTGGTTTGATATCTTTGACTTGGCGAGCTAGTCAGGGTTTGACTGGAGTTGACTTGGTCGCTCGGCCTTATAGTCGATCGCCTGTCGGGATGAATAAATCGTGACACAACAGTATTTCAAATCATTTTATAAATTGTTTCCCTTGACATTTTGATTTTGAAATTTTGGGAAGTACTTACTCAAACTCTTGCCTCGGGAAGTGTTCATCCTGTTGTATTTGAATCTTTGAGGATTCCGAATTATTATCGTTCGTGGAATGTGAATTGTATGGCTCGTATTTGCACTTTGTTCTTGCACTAGCAAAACAGTGGAGTTTTGCTAACCCCCGAGTATTCAGGGGGTGGATGTCTATTTTTGCATTCAGGTTTTGGAGCATAACACAGGGTCGGCACGAAGGATGATGAAAGATGATCGATACTAATCACATGAGGAACCGTACTTTGTTTATTGGTTCAGTTGTACTCTATTTTTCATTGCTATATTTTCCGTTATGCGGGTGTGGTTGTATTTTGACCCCTGCGTGGGCATGAGTTGTATTTGAGTTGTATGTATTTGTTGAAAGACCAAATCGGTCTACTGAGTCATTTTAGCCTTAAAGGCATGGTTGAGTTGTTATATGTCGTTACCAGCCTGGTAGATCCTTGAGGAAAGGTTCTACGGCGTGTAATATCCCTGAGCGGATTGGGGGTGTTACAGAATGGTATCGGAGATTAGGTTGTGGAAACCTAGGCTGTCGGGTCAGTGGTGTCTATTGAGTTTTTGTCTCGTCGGATTTTGTCTGACTAAGTCGTGTCGCGACGCGTCGTTTGAGTTTGTTGGTCGTGATTAGTATCGTGGAGCGATCATCATCTTCGTGCGACCTGTGGAAGTAAGTCTCCCTTCTTTGTGTTGTGCTTCGTGTGACATAAGCTATTTTTATGATTATTTGTTAAGTGGTGGAATCCTTATGTGGATTTTGATTTCACGATATGTATTTAGTCGACTCTCGTATTTGATTTATACGAGGAGTGTCGTCGCTTGTGATGTATTTTTATTGTTGTTTTTGTCCGTTGCTGATGATTTTAGAATCGATTTGCACGTTTTACAAGTTCTCTTATGGAGGCTTTGTGCTTATACGCGTACGACTTGTTCACTAGTCAGTACGGGAGGGTCCTTAGAGACCTCGAATGGGGTCAGTGGTTTTGTTCTGAATCCTAGGCGGTCTTCGACTGTGGTATTTTATCGTTTATTTCTGTTTAAAGACATGTGTTGTCTTGATTTTAAACGTTTCGATGCGTGTACTAGGAGTTGTTTTAGTGAACGTCGATATGTGTGAGTTTTGGGCACTCTGGCCTATTGGATTTTTTTTTGAAAACCTTGAGTATCTTGGAAAAATAAATTTCGAGACGTACTTTTCAAATGAGTTATTTTCTTGTGGTACATCCTAGGTGCCACAATATATTTCAAAAATGTTCTACTTCGAGGACCAAAATGCTTTGAGATATTTTCAATGTTTTAGAAACACTTTTATTTAGACCCGAGGGTCGAATATTCTGAAAGTCTTTCACTAAGAGAAGGTGTCCTCATTTTTGTTCAAACGCAAGACGATTTTCAAAGTCTCGATAACAATGTTTGCACTACTTTTTGTAAAGTGATACTCAAGATCAACTGGTGTTTCCAAACTATTTTCAAAAGGTGGTTTTCGTTTTAAAACCCATCATTTCCTGCTTTTGGTCGGAGAAAGTGTGTATGCTGTTTGTATTATTGTTAGGGTGTTAGCCTCCGAATTGTGATTGAATTGGTGGTGTGAACGTTGAGTCGTTCGCCACGCATATGTTTTGTTAGCCCTCTGTGAGAGGTGTGAACTGGTGTTTACTGTTTATCGCCTCGTGGTTATTTGCGTGTTGTCGCACTAGTGCGAGTTGTTAAAGCTTAGATTTTTGTGCGTTATACACATGGGTGATTATTTCATGATGTTTGTGATTGTGTGCTGGCTATCGTTCGGGATGTTGTAATCGTCGAACGATGCCGTTGTTGTTGTGATTTTTGTATGCGTTGATATGTTATGCTGAGTTGGCATCTCCGGTATGTTGTTTTGCGGTGTTTTGTTCCATTGTATCGAGCATTTGTATTTTCGGTATGCCGAGCCGAGACGTTTCAACCGTGATGTGCCGGGGCATGCACGTGTATATTGTCCTTCTCGTCGGTAACACATTTCAAGTGTGGACTCGAGGGACACCGAATTCAGTTTTGCGAATTGACTACCAAGACTTTCGGAGTTCGCGCTTCAGCGCAGTTATCAGAATCGGCTTTGAGAGGCCTTTGAAGGATGTTTCTGTCGGTTGCTTGTTGTGTTGTCGCCTTGATTTCATTGTTGTGAGTTTCGGGGACGACATTTCTTTTAGAAGAGGTCGAATATAATACCCGTATTATTTTTGGCTTCTTCATTTTCTCTTTCTCAATTCTATCGATTCGCTCATGTTCGTTGATACTTTCTGAGCTTGTTCTGTATTCCGGTTTCATCGTTCAATCGAGCTGTGATCTTGTTTTGGGTCGATCTGGTTATCGCAGTGACTTTTCCGAGTCCGGTTCGATTCTTGTGAACCTTGTTCGGAAGTAACATCTTTTGGTTCTACTAGTTTATTTTATTCGAGGCGGATCGGATTTGAACTTCTGTATTTTCGATTTTGTCGACTCATTTATGTTCGTTGACATTTTCTGAGCTTTCCCTGTCCCTTGCATTTATTGATCGAACGAGGGTGGTATTGTTTCGGAATAACTCGTTTGTCGTTGTGACTTTTCTATTGCCATTCCCTTTCCTGTGGATCTTATATGAATGCACATCCTGTTGTTTTCACCGAATTATATATTGTCTCGAGTCGAGATGTGAACCTTGGAGTTGTTGTTTGAATTTTATTATCCTTCGTACTTCGGACATGATTGTTCAATTTTTGTTGTCTCGATCGTTTGTTTGTTCGGTTTTTGTTCTCGTTTCGTGATTGTTGAGCTTTCAGGCTCCTTCCTAATTCCCTTAAGTTTGGGAAATTTGTCTCGTTTTCGATCTTCCAACCCTTGAGCGATTGGCTCGCGTTTTGATTGATGTACCGTTGGGTTGGTCAATCGTATTGATTTTCGCTCGTTGTGTTTTGTGATTGTTCGGATAATTGACTTGATTGTATTATCCATTTGATGACGCTTGTCACTTGTTGGTTCTATTATATCCCTAACGGCGAAGTTGTGTTGGTCGTCGTGGAGCGTGTTTTCACACCGTATTTTCCGTTGCGTTGTTCGTAACGTTTCGCCGTTGGGCGTTAGTTACGCGTTTCTTGCGTATCTCGTTGAGTTTTCCTGGCGGGATATTGCTTCTCCCTACTTGTTTTAAGTTTCGGGACGAAACTTCTTTTAAGGAGGGTAGAATGTAATATCCGCAATTTTCGATTTTCGGTAAATTTCTTTTTTCGGCCGAAGTCCGTTTTGACGACTCGCTCATGACAGTTTCGTCATTTCGAGAATGATTAATTCTTCACTTTTTGTCATCCGAGCTCGTTTCGGTGTCGTTTTGTTGAGTTCCGTGCTTTGTAGCGGTTTTTCCGCACTTGAGTTCGATTCTTGCGAATCTCGTCCGAAACTGTTGTTTCGACTTTCTCGTAAGTTCATTTAATGTTAATATTCATGTTGCGAGCTTTGGCTTGGTGTTTCGATCACGTATCGTGATTTTCAGGCGTTTTGGGCCATTTTCGTAATTTCCCAAAGTTTGGGGTAATTACTTTCCGTTGTTCGAGCCTTCGGGTGGTCGGAATCGTGTGTTCTCCTAGTGCTCGGATTCGTCTTTTCGAGTACTTCGTAACCGTATCTTCGATTCGTACTCCGGTTCGGGTTTCGGGGTCGTTCGGCCCGTCGGAGTGGGTCCCGGCCGAGTCATGGTCGGGCATGCTGGGGCCAGGCCAGCCCTGGCCGAGTAACGTACGGTAGTGATCGGAAGTTATGTACGTAAGGCCCTGGCGATTCGTGCGTAACGATTCGAATTTCAGCGATGAGTTCGGCCATGGCGATTACGTCGTAAGCCATGGCGATTTACGTCGTAACGTGCCGGCGGCTTTATTTAAGGCACAGCGGCGTTTTCTTGACCATTTCTCACTTGTTTTCTTCCCTTCATGGTGGAGCTTGGGTAATCATGTAGAGATGTTGTTGGACAATGAATACATGAAGTTTTGAGGTTCATATCATCAATCATCCGTCCTATAACATCCTCCGATCTACCGAATTAGGTCAGATTTCCTAGAAATCTAGTTTTGGGGAATTTGGGTGTTTTTGTTGTTTTCGTCCGATTAATCCGATTTAACTTAGGATTATGATGTATTGATGAATATTTAGATGTATTATATCTTTTCCCTTGTTATTCCATGGTTGGATCGTATCGATTTGTTATTTGGGTCGAGTTCTTGACCGACGCCTTAAAGGTGTCCGGGAAAATGTCTTAGAGGGGTTTTCGGGCGTCCTACGATTATTCTTCCTCATATGATCGATGATTTATTGATTATATATTGTTAGGGTCGAGTTTCTTGCGAAGAAACCGAGTTGAACCCTTCCGTTCGTTGTCGTCTTTCTTTTCGATTGCATCGGGCGTTTCGAAGCTTTCCGGTTGAGCCGTCTTCGTCGGGATACTTGCGTGCCGATTTTGAGGCAAGTACCTTGCCCATACTTTTCTTATTTTATGGATATGATGATCGGTGATCGTCTTGGTGTGTTTGTTTGGTTGTTTGAAATGAAGTTTCAAAAGATTTCGGTTTGGCCTCGTTAAAGGCTTTCTTTCAAAACGCGTGTGTGTTTTGTGAACGTTGTGTTTTGGGAATTGATTATGATTTGATTATTTTGAACGTTGAAGTCTTTGATGATGATACTCCTGTGTTTAAAGTTATGGGATCGTGTATTCCGTATTTAATCAATGTTGTGGTGTTTTTGAAGAGTTTGATAATGGTGTCGAGTTAATGGCCATCTCTAGTGAGTATTTTTAATGAACTTACATTCTTAGCATGTTAGTATTGCATGAGTAACGTGTGTGTGTGTATGCTCACTACGAGTTAGATCCGACAGGGTCTCGGTAGGGGTCCACAAGAGACGTGGATCGACGAGCTTGCTTTTAACCACTACGGGTTAGATCCGACGGGGTCTCGGTAGGGGTCCACAGAGACGTGGATCGACGGTTAATTGTGGTGCATTTTGCAACTGTGATTTGGATTATTGGCATTTCCGGAAACGAGTATTTTGAACGGTTTTCATTTGCATGCATTGACTAAGTGTGTAAGAGGTAAGTTGTTCGTTTGGCCTACTTGGCTAGGATGGCACTAGAGTATTTTGTTGGTTGTCTTAAATCCTTTATTTGTGGATTTTGATGTTGGGAGACGAACCTTGTGGTCGTTCTTGTGTACTGTGAGTTGATGAGATTTGGGGCTAAAATCCCAATGGTTTTGTAAAAGTCGTTTTACGGATTTGGGGCTAAAATCCCAACGGTTTGGTAAATGTCATTTTTCGGAAAGTAAAACCTTTGGGGTGGTGACCCCTTTTGTCTTTTGGTTTTCGAAAAGTAGGATTTGATAATCCTAAATTGTTTTCTATTAAAACTCCCGATAGTATTTCAAATCATTTTATAAATTGTTTCCCTTGATATTTTGATTTTGAAATTTTGGGAAGTACTTACTCAAACTCTTGCCTTGGGAAGTGTTCATCCTGTTGTATTTGAATCTTTGAGGATTCCGAATTATTATCGTTCGTGGAATGTGAATTGTATGGCTCGTATTTGCACTTTGTTCTTGCACTAGCAAAACAGTGGAGTTTTGCTAACTCCCGAGTATTCGGGGGGTGGATGTCTGTTTTTGCATTCAGGTTTTGGAGCATAACACAGGGTCGACACGAAGGATGATGAAAGATGATCGATACTAATCACATGAGGAACCGTACTTTGTTTATTGGTTCAGTTGTACTCTATTTTTCCGCTGCTATATTTTCCCGTTGTACGGGTGTGGTTGTATTTTGACCCCTGCGTGGGCATGAGTTGTATTTGAGTTGTATGTATTTGTTGAAAGACCAAATTGGTCTACTGAGTCATTTTAGCCTTAAAGGCATGGTTGAGTTGTTATATGTCGTTACCAGCCTGGTAGATTTTTGAGGAAAGGTTCTACGGCGTGTAATATCCCTGAGCGGATTGGGGGTGTTACATCTTTAGAGATGGTCGGCTCTGGAGGTACCACGACATGGACCCCGGCGAACGCCCTCAGTTCGGCCTTTCGCTTCCTGTTTGACATGGTGAAAACCGGGGAAAGGCCCCCGAGGTTTCCACCTCCTGCTTGAAGCATATTGATCCGGCCGCCAGGGTTGATCGGAGGGATCGATTCATCAGAGTACTCCAGCTCATGCTCGATCCTGGCGACCGGATTGGGAGGGGTTCTTTCGTTTTGTCGGCGCTCGCGCCCTCCAGACCTCTCTGTCCTAGGTTCTAGCTTGGTGACCAAGTTGTCCAATTTGCCTTCCTCAAACAGTCGCCAGAGTTGTCTGAGGAGGTCGCAGCATTGGCTGGTGTTGTGGCCGAGACTCTTGTAGTAGGCACAGAATTTGCTGCGGTCTAGATGACCGTGGTCCCTTAACAGCTTTGGTTTAGAAAGCTACTCGCGCCCCTTGATTGCGTTGAAGATGTGGGTCGGAGATAAGTTGAGGTTGTAGAGAAGGTGGACCTCCACATCCTCGAAGGCTTTGAACTCACCAGGCGGCTTAGCGACCGCCTTTCTGGGCTTGGCGATGTTGGGATTCCGAAAATAAAACAGAATACGCAGCAGAAATAAATACGAATCCCAAACAGGATCGATCAAGTAACGTATATACGAAAACATTGACTACAAAGATAAAGATTCATACCCTTGAAGCCTTTGAAATAAATCTTCGTAAAATGTAGACGATGATCACGATCCCGTCCCGAACACGAAAACCCTTTATTCCAAGCACCGAAAATTCGAAGCCTCTACTTCACACGCGTTGGAAGTTGCCCGGAAAATTCGACGTAACTTCGTTCTCCAAGAACACGGCTAGGAAGTTACCGTAGGAATTTTATCTCTATTTTTTGTTGAATTCCTTTCACCTCTAAGATGAAAATTGAAAAATAAAATAAAATTCTCTCCCTTCCTCACAACTCTCACGGCCAGAAGAGAGACTTTCAAGCTGAAAATATGTGTGTGTGTGTGTGTTAGTTGTTATAATGTGTTGTTTTTATATTATCTCAAACCATATAATTGAGATAAAATGTCAACACATAATAACAAAAATACAACTAACACATACACATGCATGAAATGATTCCATGTGATGTGGGGAGAGGGAGGGCGGCCCATGGTGGAAGTTTCCTAGAAAACGAGCCGAGTCACTCGGCTCGTCTACCGGACGTTCGTCAAACGACTCCGTTAAATACACTCCGTTTAATCACCTAATGTATTTATATTAATTAATTAATCTAATTAATTAATAATATCAAATACAAATATATTTCTCTAAGAAATATAATTTATGAATTAAATTAATCACCCGGTAACTTAATTTTAATTCATAAGACCGCTATTTTGATTTATCTAATAAATCATAATTAGATATCCAATATCTAATATTTATAGAGAGATAATAAATTCACATTTATCCGTCAACGCTCCCGATGCGCGACTCAGTAGGTCCGCCTCGGCCGGCATTGGGAGGAACATGAGTGCGGGCGGCACTTAGCCCGACTAGCGGGCCGCACTGTAAACCCGGCGAGAACGAATGAAGGGATCATTCCGGAACCATTATGTCGTGAATACTATATACGTATAGACCCTTTATCGGATGTCCCGGTCAAGTCTTGGTCACGGTAAAGTCAAACCCTACTATTGACTAGACTCTATACATGTGTTAATGCAAATCAAGACCGATCGATTAATAGTGTATCTAATACGACTATATCGAATGCTTTGGCCAAAGACTCATGATCTTATTTGCCATTAACCGCATAGGACATACGCCGCTCACTAACAGAGATAAAATCCTTTCTTGGCATACGGTAAGATCGCTACTGCTGTATAGTCCGCACTTCGAGGTCGACTCGGCAATTAAGCAAATGAGTCTAACTACTCTAATGACAAACTAAACGTCACAGCACATCTTCTACCGAATCCTCAAGTCAAAGGTCCACATACACTATCACAACTTTTTGATTCGTCATCGACTCTTCGAGAGTGAATACCGTGTGGTGAATCGAGTATGAGTCGTGTTCGAGTATCTTGGTCCCACTAATATACTTTATAACTATGCTATCAAGACGTGCACACGTCCTAGCATCGATTATACAAGTCTTATTAAAACTTAATGCCCATTTAAGTTTATTGACTTATGACGATTTTCGTAAATAAACTTTAAACACCTCCAGTGCATTTTCTCTTATCCCATAACGAGAATGGAATGTTCGATTTATTTACATGGACTTCACTTCAATGTTTACCAAGTCAAGAATGCAACTGAAATACAATAAACAGTGAATGAATCGAATTGCCTTTTTATTATTTATTCCATAATTACAAGTACAATGCCCCTACTCTCTCATCCCCTGAGTGGCATTCGAGGGCATATTCCTAACAATCTCCCACTTGCACTCAATGCCACACATCATGATATCCAATACCCATGTTCTTGGATGTCTTTCCAAGACGGCTGAGATAATGGCTTAGTCGTGGTCAGAGACATTGTCTTCTGAGTCTACTCTTTCCAATGAAACATATCCTTTTTCCACCATCTCTCGAACGATGTGGTACTTTCTCTCTATATGCTTGGTGTTGTGGTGAGCCCTCGGATCCTTGGCTTGGGCGACAGCTTCATCATTATCACAGAATAGTGATATAGGCAACTCCGCGTTAGGCACCACTTGAAGTTCTTGTATAAACTTCTGCTTCCAAAATGCTTCTTTGCTAGCCTCTGAGGCAGCTTGATACTCTGCTTGGCAGGTGGAATCTGCAGTAGCGGTTTGCTTGGAGCTTCTCCAAGATACTGCTCCTCCATTGAGAGTAAATAAATACCCAGATGTCGACTTAGAGTCGTCATTATCTCCTTGAAAATCAGAATCGGTGAATCCAATCACCTTCAGTTCTCCACCACCATAAGTAAGAACTAAATCTCTAGTTCTTCTTAAGTACTTAAGAATGTTCTTTACGGCAGTCCAATGTTCCCTTCCCGGGTTTGCTTGAAATCGACTTACCATACTCACAACGTAGGCTAAGTCTGGTCTCGTACACAACATAGCGTACATGAGGCTACCCACTGCCGAGTCATAGGGTACCTTACTCATCTCTCTCTTGTCTTCCTCACTTTGAGGACACATTTTCGTGGTGAGATGAATTCCATGTCCCATGGGAAGGAACCCTCTTTTAGATTCATCCATCTTGAATCTTCTTAGGATTTTATCGATATAAATGGCTTGGGAAAGTCCTATCATTCTTCGCGGTCTATCTCTGTAAAGACGGATCCCTAGAATATAGGAAGCTTCTCCCAAGTCTTTCATGGAGAATGTTTTAGAAAGCCAAGCTTTCACAGTGCTGAGCATTGCTATGTTATTTCCTATAAGTAGAATATCATCTACATATAGTACTAAGAACGCAATGTTGCTCCCACTGATCTTTTTCTAAACACACGGTTCCTCCTCATTTCGTTCGAAGTCAAAGTCCTTAATCGCCGTCAAATCGAAGGTTCCAACTCCGAGAAGCTTGCTTGAGACCATAAATGGCTCGTTGCGGCTTACACACTTTATGAATATTAGCTTTGGACACAAAACCTTTAAATGTTCCATATAGATTTCCTCCTTGAGGTATCCATTTAGAAAAGCCGTTTTGACATCCATTTGCCATATTTCATAATCATAATAAAGAATGGCAAGCATCATGCGAATCGACTTTATCATAGCTACGGGCGAGAAGGTATCATGATAATCGATTCCTTCCCTTTGGGTATAACCCTTTGCCACAAGCCTGGCCTTATAGGCATCAACCTTGCCATCCCCATCAGTCTTTCTCTTATAGATCCATTTATTTCCAATAGTCCTCATGCCGCTTGGAAGATCTACTAGAGTCAGACTGATTGGTATGCATCGAGTCTATCTCAGCTTCCATTGCTTCTTTCCATTTATCAGAGTCTACATCCACTATCGCTTGGTCATAGGTGACAGGGTCGTTTTCACTGCTATCAGGTGTGTCGTGGAGACCCAGTTCCACGACATGTGTATAGCCATACCACTCAGGTAAGTGAGATACCCTATCAGACCTTCGAAGTGGAGGTTGTGTTACAATAGGTTCGGTTCTTGATCCCTGATCAGATGTCTCCTTAGGAGTTTCATTATGCTCTTCCAAAGAGATATTTCTACCCGAGCCACCTTCCTGAATGAATTCATCCTCAAGGAAGTGCGCTTGTAATGCCACAACGACCCTATGGTCTTCTGGCATGTAGAATAGATAACCCATCGAGTCCTCTGGGTATCCTATGAAACGTCCTTTTATGGACCTCGCTTCGGCTTGTCCACCTTAGCCTTTTTGACATAGGCTGGACATCCCCAAATCCTTATGTGATTAAGGCTTGGTTTCTTACCCTTCCACATCTCATGCGGAGTGATAGGAACAGATTTGGAAGGACATCTATTTAGGATATAGGCAGAGGTTAGTAAGGCATACCCCCACAGGTAAATAGGTAAATCAGTGTAATTTAACATGGAGCGAACCATGTCCAACAAAGTCCGATTTCTCCTTTCTGAAACACCATTTAACTGTGGGGTTCCTGGAGGCGTGAATTGTGAAACTATTCCATGTTCCTTAAGGAACTCATCAAACTCAGTGCTCATATATTTTCCACCTCGGTCCGACCGAAGTGCTTTGATATGACATCCAGTTTGTTTTTCAACTAGGGCCTAAATTCTTTGAATTTAGCAAAGGCTTCAGATTTATGTTTCATTAAGTACACAATCCCATACCTAGTATGATCATCTGTGAACGTTATGAAATATTGATATCCGTCTCGGGCTACTTCTAAAGCACCACAAACATCGGTATGCACCAATCCAAGTTTATCGGCAGCCCTTTCAAAAGTCCCTGTGAAGGGGAACTTAGTCATTTTGCCTCTAAGGCAAGATTCACAAGTTGGATAGGGTTCTACACCCAATGGACTTAAAAGTCCATCTTTTTCCATTTTCTGAACCTTGGTCTGACCAACATGACCAAGTCTAAGGTGCCATTTAAGAGCTTGATTAGTATCTTGCCTACCACGTTTCCTAGTTATAGTGTTCACTGCTGTTTTATTTTGCATGTTCAGATGATATAAACCATTCAACAATGTAGCTGTTCCAACCAATTTATTTCGAAAATAAATTTTACAACTGCCATTGCCAATGAAGAAACAAAATCCTTTCCGGTCCAAGACTGGAATGGATACAATGTTTTTATGCCCCTTGGGCAAAACAAGTACTTCATCTAATGTCAAAATAAAACCAGATTCTAAACCCAGAAGGATTGATCCAATATCGGTTGCCTCGACACTTTGTCCGCTTCCAACAGTGATCATTATTTCCCGACTTCAAGTTTTCTACTTCGTTCAGATCCCGATTCATAGTACAAATGTGAGAAGTGGCACGAATCCGAGAATCCATGAAGCGAGAATATACGATAGCGGAACAATTAGTTTCAAAAACAAAAGTTCCGTGCACTGATGCGCCATTAATCTTGGGACAAGTCCTTCGCCAGTGTGACTCACCGCATTCAAGGCATTTGTCCGTAGGTTTTGGACCGCCTACCTTTTGAACCTTTCGGGCCTTGCCCTTTCCTTTTGCACCCCTTTCTTGGGTTTGTCTTGCTCGTAGGTCTTTTTCTTCTTGTTCTTGGACCTCTTAGGCCCGGAAGAAATCACAAGAGCAGCCTCTCTCGGTTCGATCTTCATGTTAGACTGCGCCGTCACCGGTTATTCATTAGCCCGGCTAATGTGCATGTAATTTCATTACGGTTGAAATTCATTACAAAGCTGCGTGAAAGAGTCGAGTAGAGATTGAAGGATGAGATCAATTTGAAGGGATAAATCCATATTAAAGTTGAGCACCTCGAGCCTCTCAATCATAGAGATCATCTTGAGGACGTGGTCTCCCACTTTCTCCCCTTCTTTCATCCTAGATGAACAAGCTGCTTTGATATTTCATATCTAGCGGTCCTCTGTGCTCTCCATAAAGTTCGATCAAGTGTGCGAGAATCGCCTGGCAGTCATTTTCGTGCGCTCTCTGCACTCATTAGTCATTGAGCCCATCATAAAACCACGGACTAGCACATCATCCTTGACCCATTTTTCATGGACGTCAATGTCTTCTGATTACCCCTAGTCCGGATTGGAGTTGGTGGAATGTCCGCCTCCAAGACGTATCCCAGAGACTCCATCGAGTACAATCATCGATTCCGCAACTATCAACAAAGTTAGGGCCGATTAGGAGATTCTTTTCAAGTAGTATTGCAAGTGGGTTTTTAGCCATTTTAGAGAGATTCAATTTCGTTTTACGCAAAGATTTAGACAAGATTAAATTAGTGACTTGTTTAATTATGACCGAGTATAGAACTTAAGGGCTTGTATAATTCTTGTCTCGGCTCCCACTAATTTTATCGAATTATACACTCCCATGTTATAATCCGAAATCATGGTTAGATCGACTTCTTAGTGGTGATCAAGTTCTTTACAAATTTTATGACGCAACCTATCAGGTTTCTTGCCAATTAATTTCTGTAAAGTGGTGTCTAACACCAACCCGTCTAACGGATGATTTGATCTTATTTTACCCCTAGTCTTCATGCCCTCAACCTATCAGGTTTCTTGGCAATCCAGACTATCTAACTTGTTGACCATCAACGTCTATCGGTTTGACTATTGAATCTCACCCGCAACCTATCGGGTTTCTAGGGCGAAATTTATCACCAACCGAAGACATCTAATGCACTCAAGAATTTTTCAACCTCTACCAAATGTACTACCCCGATAATTCAAGCATAGCACACCACTCGGGTATCAATTTTCTACGAGTTTGATGGAGGGTAGGAAACCTCGTAACTTTTTCAAACTTAGTCTGTTTGTAGTCGGGAGAATTTCGCGATTAATGTTACACTTTGCACATTAATTCAATTATACGCGCGTTTGTTGGTTTGTCAATCATTCAAAATGAAAAAGCAAAACAAGAACCTAGTTACTACCAACATATAGCTCATGGACCTAATTCCTAAATCTTGGGCCAAGCGAATGACCCAATAAAAAAGCAGTCTTGATTCTTCGTCTTATCGCTCGGTTATCTTGAAGCGTCATACCCAAAATAATAATTACATCATTGAAAAATGCATCCTATAAAAGTTTTTCTAGTAAATATAAATAGGCTCAAAACGGCCTTTACAACCCAATCGAATCGAACAAATCAAAAACTAAGTCCACGAGCTATATCACCATCACATAAGGATTCCATACAACATGTAATGGCAACGAAATTAAACAATTAATCTTAATATAAATTAATCTAATTAATCCATAAATTAATCTATTCAATTTCTACTATATTAATCCAATTAATATAAGGTGGCATTAAAATTAAATAATCAATTAATATATTAATCAAATCAATATAAAATTAATCTATTCAATTTTAATGGTATTAATCCAATTAATACTAATAATCGTCATTTAAATTCATTCAAGTAATCGCCAAAATAATATTTTCGTTTAATTTATTTCCCTTAACTAAAAAAAATATTCCAAATATTAATTTAGTCAAATTAAAATCCAATTTAAATTTTGGGAAATAATTACAACAAAATATAAACTTAAAACGGAGTCCCGGATAATCCGGTTTAGGCCCGACCATGCGGATTCAAAATCGGGCCAAAAACCCGAGGGCTTCTGGCGAGCCACCGCTCAGCGGTCGGCGATCATTCTCGGCCGTTGTGGCGAGACATGGCGATCATGGCCGAGCATGATCGGCGGCAAAGCGGCGACGAGCGATTACGCGGCACCTGCCGGCCCGTTTCTTTGTTTTTCGGCCCGTTTCAAAAAACGTGATGTTGTGCGGCGGTTAATACGCCTCGATAGGCGATCGGCATCACGATCAGAAAAGTCAACCATGGAAGACAAACTCCGGACGAACGCCTAGAGTTCGGCACAATGCGGCGATCGTCTTTTGGTACCCAGCGATCGTCTTTTGTTATCTGACGATCGTCTTTCATTAACGGACCAGAGGCGATCGTCTCATGCCACGTGTGGATCCAGCATCCGTCAAAGTCGTGGCCCACCCGCGAATCTTCAAAGGATACCGACAGATAGGATCATTGACCCCAGCCTGTCACCTACCACACCTACCAACAAGGCCGCCGAAAGGTACGAAGTGGGCCCTCCTCAGACAGCGACTCGCAACGCATGCTGGCTTCCCATTGGTTCACCCAGCTAGCCTCCAACTGCAACCTCGGACCTCAAGGGAACAGGCCCACGTGACGGGACGATCGGCCGTTTATTTTAATATAGAAAATGGTGATCGCCCGCGATCGCCTGAGGGATTCCAACTACCTTGTCCCCTATAAATAGAGGACTCACTGCTGCGGCCAAAGGGGACGGATTCTACTACGAATTAAGTGAAAAATACACACCAAAGAGAGAATCAAAGGCTCTTTTGGCAACCACTAACACATTCATAGTGATATTCATACACATTCATCATATATCCCAAGCAAGAACTCACAGATTCATCTATCTGGTTCTTCCGGCAATCTACGCGCTCTAAAGCCTAGATAACTAGAAGTCTTTACACTCCTTGTATTAAGATTCTAACATTAATATTTGTACTCGACAGTATACTTATTAATAACATCTCGCGAGAGCATTCAAGCCCGGGATTAACAACCCCGGCAAATCTTGTGTTATCTATTTTCTCACGGAAGTGTTCTCGCATTTGTTTGTTACTCAATCATTCCAGCAATACTATCTCCGGATAATATTTTGGGTAACAACAATTGGCGCTAGAAGGAGGGCATCTAAACCTTCATTTTTATTCCTACCGTCTCGAAGAACACTCACTGTTCTCCGAACATATACTTGAAGAAACACTCACTGTTCTTCAATAGAAAAACCTTCAGAAAATGACATCAGCAACAACCTCCAAGAGGGCCACCCTGAGATCTGCCGGAAATCTTATTCCGGCGAGGACCGAATCCCAGCCCACGGCGGAAGGCGACCGTGGCGACGCTAGGCTCTCACTCCCGCCCCCGAGGGACGGTTCTAGCCTCTCACTCGATCAGTTCCAGACATCGGAACAGATTGAGGAGGCTATAGCCATCCTCAAGGAACGGCAGAGGGCCCACGATTCGCCCACCATCACCCCGTCAGCTAACCGCCGGGCAAGCAAACGGAAGCTCAAGGGGATCTATGTTGAGAAATCGACAGAAAGCCCCGAGCCGCAGGGGAAGGCTCTCGTAAGGCGGGACGATTCCGTCTTCAGCCGCCTAGGGAGCGATCCCTCATGGAGACCTGGGCACTCAGGCCCCACCCGGGAGACATCGGTATCTGAATCCTTTACCAGGAGTTCGGCATATCCGACTCCCAAGAGACAGGTCGGTCAGCGAGCCCCTGCTCGCCCAAGGAAGGAACCCACTGGCAGGGAGCTCGTCATTCACCACGGAGCTAGGGGATCAGTACACGATCGCCTTAGTTCGCATTCTGAGAGCCAATCGGCGAGCAGTCAGGCAACGGCGATCGCCGCCATGCAGCGTCAGCTCGACGAGATGAAGACGCTCCTAGAGATTGGGGCAGGTGTCAGGAGACCGATCGCTGGGCTAAATGAACCACTCGCGGTCCAGATCGAGATCGCCCCAGTCCAATCAACGATCAACCCTCCACAAACGCCTCTATATGAGGGGAGATCGGATCCGGGAACCCACTTAAGCAAATTCCGGATCTACATGACTGGATGCGGAGCTTCAGATGCGACGAAATGTCGTATGTTCCCGTTAACTCTGGGCGATATCGCCCACAGGTGGTACACCTTACTACCATCTCGCTCAATCAATTGCTTTGAGAAGCTGGCGAACGACTTCACGTCGTACTTCTCCGCCAAAGTCGCTCGCCCGGAAGGTCCCCACCGCATGATGAAAATCAGGCAGGGAAAGGACGAATCGGATGAGGATTACATCGACCGGGTGGACGAGATAGTCCTCCCCGGTGAGCCCGTCAGCGACGAGATCGCTCACCACGCAGTCCTGAACGGATTCCACGGACGCTCACCCATGTTCAGGCACCTCATAAAGGATTTTCCTCCGACCTATACAGCGTTCCGCGTCAGAGCCGCCGATTATCTGGCCAGGCAGAAGATGCTCTCACTCCGCTTGGACGAGGGACAGTCCGAAGAAGGAAAAGCACCTTCCCGTGTCCAGAAGAAGGCGGTCGCCAAGCCCAGAAAGGCGGTCGCCAAGCCGCCTGGCGAGTTCAAAGCCTTCGAGGATGTAGAGGTCCACCTTCTTCACAACCTCAACTTATCTCCGGCCCACATCTTCAACGCGATCAAGGGTCGCGAGTGGCTTTCCAAGCCAAAGCCAATAAGGGACCATGGTCACCTAGACCGTAGCAAATTCTGTGCCTATCATAAAAGTCCCGGCCACAACACTAGTCAATGCCGCGACCTCCTCAGACAGCTCTGGCGACTGTTTGAGGAAGGCAAACTGGACAATTTGATCACCAAGCCAGAACCCAGGACGGAAAGAGCCGGAGGGCGCGAGCGCCGACCAAGCGAAAGAATTCCTCCCAATCCGATCGCCAGGATCGAGCATGAGCCGGAGTACTCTGATGAGTCGATCCCTCCGATCAACCCTGGCGGTCGGATCAACATGCTTCAAGCTGGAGGTGGGAGCCTCGGGGGCCTTTCCCCGGTTTCCACCCTGTCAAACAGAAAGCGAAAAGCCGAGCTGAGGGCTTTCGCCGAAGTCCATGTTGTAGTACCTCCGGAGCCGACCATCTCAAGAGACGCGCTCATCACCTTTTCCAACAAGGACAGGGAGGGAGTGCAATGTCCCAAAGAGGATGCACTAGTAATCTCCGCTTGCATCCTTGGGAAGACGGTCGATCGCGTGTTGGTCGACAATGGGAGTTTTTGCAACATCATATTCAAATCCGCCCTAGACCAACTCGGCAACCTAATCAAATTCATCAAGCCTTTCGACACCGTGCTCCAAGGGTTCGGCGACAACACAGTCCAAGCCTACGGGAGGATCAAGCTCTCTGTTGAGCTAGTATGCTTTTATGATCCCAAGGTTAGGATTACTAGGAACCTAAGCTTTGTAATCATAGATAGGCCCAGCATCTATAGTGGGTTCCTAGGTCGCCCCTTTTTAGAAACCTTTGAGGCGGTCGCCTCATCTTTCTTTTACTGTATCAAATTCCCCACTGCCGATGGGACGGTCGGTACTGTAAAAGGAGATCAGCTAATGGCAAAGAGATGTTTGAATTACTCCTATGTTGTTACTTCTTTCAATACTTCCCATACTATATGTAACATTGAAGCGACCGACGATCAACCCATGGAGATCGACGAGCCTAACACTTCGTACCAACCCGACTCAGGGGACGCCATCTCTCATCAATTGACGGACGACATCGAGCCAAGGATCGGTTTTGAGCCAAGTCTCGACATCGATCCAAGGACCGAGTCCGGAGATCGTACCAAACGAGAGGCGACCGTTCCTGTCGAAGAGTTGGAAAGCATTACGATGGATCCGGATCATCCAGAACGGGAAGTACAGATCGGCGCAAGCATCAACCACGAATTAAAGGGGGATCTGATCAACTTGCTACGTAATAACATCGGAGTCTTTGCCTGGTCGCATCAAGATATGGTTGGCATAAGTCCCGAACACGCCTGCCATTATCTGAAGATCGACCGGGCGATGAAGCCTGTTCACCAGAAGCGTAGGAAGTTCGGTCCCGAGAAATACGCGGCGCTCGACATAGAAGTCCAGAAGTTACTCAACAACAAATTGATCGGAGTAGCCACATACGAACCACAGTGGGTCGCCAACGCGGTGCTCGTCAAAAAGCCAACTGGCTCCTGGAGATTATGCATTGACTTTACCGACCTCAACGCGGCATGTCCAAAAGATCACTTCCCGATGCCTCATATCGATCACCTGGTCGATAGCACGGCAGGTTGCGAAATGATGTCGTTTATGGATGCCTTCGCCGGATATCATCAAATCCCAATGGCGGAGGAAGACATAAAACACACATCTTTCCGCACAGAAAAAGACATATACTTTTGGGTTAGAATGCGGTTCGGCTTGAAAAACGCGGGGGCGACCTACCAGCGATTAGTCAACAGAATGTTCGCCGATCAGATCGGCAAGACCATGGAGGTCTACATTGACGATATCGTAGTCAAAAGCCTCAAAAAGGAAGATCACCTCAGCGATCTCGCCGAGACGTTCGCCATCCTTGAGAAGTTTAACATGAAGCTGAACCCCAAGAAATGCAACTTCGGGGTGGGCTCCGGGAAGTTCCTGGGGCACATAGTGAGCCAAAGGGGGATCGAGGCGAACCCCACTAAGATACAGGCAATCCTTGACATGCAAGAACCGCGAAACATCAAGCAGGTGCAACGTCTCACAGGTTGTCTAGCCGCCCTCAACCGTTTCATATCACGGCTCGGAGATAAAAGAAGCCTTTCTTCACGACCATCAAGAACAAGAAGTTCGCGTGGACGAAAGAAAGCCAGGTAGCATTCGCCAAAATAAAGGAATATCTATCTAACCCCCAGATCCTGGCAAAGCCGATCCCCGGTGAAAAATTATTCCTTTACTTGGCGGCCTCAGAGGTCGCGCTGAGTGCCGTTCTGGTGCGAGCAGATGGGCAAGCCCACTTGCCGATCTACTATGTTAGCCAGGCGCTCCACGACGCTGAGACACGTTATACACCATTGGAGAAGATCTCCTATGCCCTTGTCATGAGTGTACGTAAGCTGAGGGCTTACTTCTTCGATTACCAAGTGGAGGTCCTAACAACTCTACCTCTAAGACAAGTCCTGCACCGACCGGACACCAACGGGCGACTCCTCAAGTGGTTGCTGGAGATCGCCCAATACGGTATCACTTACGCTCCTCGCACGGCGATCAAAGGCCAAGCTCTGGCGGACTTCGTGGTGGAATTAACGTTCCCTCACAACCACCCAGTCGGCCGACACGCCTGAAATTATACGTGGATGGCTCAATACCAATGCGAGAGCAAAGGTGGATTGTCCTCATTAGCCCCGACGGTCGAGTTTCACAAATGCTTTGTGCGTTTGATTTTCGTGCGACCAACAATGAAGTCAATACGAAGCTTTGGTAGGCGGGCTTGATCTAGCCCTCGCCCGGATGTTCGTCGCCTCCATATCTTCATGGACTTCCTTTGGTCGTAAACCAAGTCAAGGGAGAATATGAGGCACGCGCGAATGATGGTCAAATACCAAGAGCCGGTCGCCGAAATGTGCACAAAATTTGAAGAAGTACTAATCGAGCAAGTCCCGAGAGAGCACAACTCCGTGCCGATGCTCTTTCTAAGCTAGCGTCATCGGATGGGGCACCGACTTCTCTAATATCCAAATCACAAAGTCGCAAGGCCGGCGATCGACAAACTGGTTACCTCGGTCGCCATCGCCAAGGAGAATTGGATGACTCCGTTCACAAATACTTAAAGGATGGAACGGTCCGGACGACCGTGTTAAAGCTCGCCAACTCCAATTCCGTGCGACTGTATACCCTAGTGGACGATCGGCTTTACAAGCGAGCCTTCAGCCTTCCCCTCCTCAAGTGTATTACACCGGAGGAAGGTCGGCTCGTTTTAGCTGAGATCCATGACGGGATTTGCGGAAACCACGCGGGCAGGCGAGCCCTCATCCATAAGACAACCAGACAAGGATTTTTCTGGCCATCACTTCAGAAAGATGCGATCGCTTATGCCAGATCGTGTCATAGATGTCAGATAATGGGCCCCAACATTAAACTATCACCCGAGCAGCTCACCTCAATGTATAGCCCTTGGCCATTTGCGCAATGGGGCATCGACCTTATAGGTCCCTTGCCGACGGCTCCAGGGGGCTGTAAGTTCGCCATCGTAGGGGTCGATTATTTCACCAAATGGGCTGAGGCCGAACCGCTCAACAAGATCGGCCAAGAGCAAGTGATCAAGTTTATGTGGAAAAACATCGTATGCCGATTCGGCCTGCCCCAGGCCATCATCTCCGACAACGGGAAACAGTTCGACGGCTTAGAAGTCATGCAACTATGAAAAGTGGGGAATCAAAAGGTTATTCTCAGCACCCTATCACCCTCAGACGAACGGGCAGGTAGAGGCAGTGAATAAGATCTTCAAACACACGATCAAAGCACGACTCGAATCCAAGCAAGGATGATGGGCGAGCGAGCTCCCAGACGTTTTGTGGTCCTACCGAACGACGACCCGCAATTCAACCGGCGAAACCCCATTCGCCCTTGCCTTCGGAACGGAAGCGGTGATTCCTTCAGAGATCGCCGTCCTCAGCCATCGAACCGAACAGGAGATGACGACCGACAACGATATAGCCCGACGAATCGACCTAGACATGCTCGAAGAAAGACGGATGACCTCAGAAATGAAGAACACAATCCACAAAAGGAGAGCCTAGAAGTTCTTCAATTCAAAGGTCAGAGAAAGAAGATTTCAAGTGGGCGATCTCGTCCTTAAGAAGATCCAAACCCACACAGGCGTTTTTGGTCCGAACTGGGAGGGACCTTTCAGAATATCCAGATGGCTAACTAAAGAAGCCTACGAACTGGAACATCCTGACGGTACTCCGGACCAATACCCCTAGAACGCCGTGCATCTGAAAAAATACTATCAGTGATAAATTTGTATTCAAATTCAATGATGTACAAGGAATATAATGAGATTTTTTCCTATCCCATCTATTATGACGATCGCCCCACCAGGCATATTGCATATCGCCGACGATCGCTGATCACGACGATCCTAGGTAAAATTAATGCAGCCATGGTCCTGGAGGTCGATGGAACCGACAACTTCGCCCATGCAAGGTTCCTTTGGGATGAGATCGCCCGCCCTTCGCTTAGATACGAGGCCGGCGTAGCCGAAGGACCCTCCAAAATAATCAGTAGGCACGATCGCACGTCCTCAAGGTACATCATCTAACATGGTGAACCCGAACAATGCGACGTGCCGTTGCCCCCGTCTCAACGTACACCGTCGAGGATCGCCATCTTCATGGCGGGCCGAGGTGGAAGCAGAGCTGAAAAGCCGCGGACGTGGTGTCGAATAAGCCGATAACACTCCGCGCAAGGACTCCTCCAGACCGAGATCGCCCGCCTTTCGTTTTAACACAAGGCAGGCGTAGCCTAACGGAGGACCCTCACAAAAAGTGAGTCGCGGGATACACAATGTCCCTCGCACACGAAGACACGATTGGGGAGATCGGTCCATCGAACACCCCAACCACACATGACTCTTCAGAATCGGCAAAATGAAGATAGCTCGCCAGACAGACTAGTCTTTGTTCCCTTACTTACAATAAATGAACAAAAACAAGGGGGCAGGGATAGGTCGAGCTAATCTCAAATACGATCGAGTATAGGTCGAGCTAATCTCAAATACGATCGAACAAAGAGGAACCACACTCGATCGGCTTCGCTCAAATACATGCAGGGCGATCGGGGTCGTCCGACGAAAATTACAAGTAAGAATTCCGATTCAAAACATGTCAATGCTTTCAACACTCAGACAATCGGCCGGACGAACAAAATGTCGAAAGCAAATATACACGTACTCGTGAAAATTGCACACAAACAATCAAAGGCGATCGCATGTAATACATTACGCAGTATGAAAAAAGGAGTATTTTATTCATAACACAAGCTTCATACATTTCGAGGCCCGAAGGCATTACAACAAAAAGTACAACTTATGGAGGAAAAACAAAAATGCCTCTCAAGGCCCCGCCTGCTGGTCTTCGCCCTCGGGTTGCGGATCGGCTTCGGCCTCGGGATAAATGAGTTTTCCCGTATACCAACTCAAGTCGATCCCGAAGTCGGCTAAGTCAAGGATCGGCAAGGAGAACTCCGGGTGCAGAGGATTCGCGAGGGCGTAGGATTTGAAGCTCTCCATCAAGGGACCGATCTCGATCCCTGCCTTCCTTGCGGCTCGAACAGCGTCAGCAAAGGCCAAGTAGTAGGCGAACTCGCCGGCGAGCGCCACACTTTGGTAGGGATCGGTCTCGATCGCCTTCAGTTGGCCCTTCAACTCCACGGCCGTTTTCTCAGCCTCCGCCAGCTCGGCAACCTTGGCGGCATTCTCACAGCGGGCCTTCTCCAGCTCCTTCCTCGCCACGTCCAGCTCACCGCTGAGCCGATCGACCATCGCCTTCAGTCCGGCCGCCTCCTCCTGTGACGCCGCAAGCTTCTGGCGAGTTTCTTTCTCCTCATCATGGGACCGATCGGCAGCCTCCTTGGAGCGGCTCAGCTCCTGCATCAATCGATCCACGTCCTGCTTAGCCCTTTTGGCCGTCTCCTCATACTCTTTCTCCATAGACCGGATCCGGTTAGCATCCTCGATATTTTTGTTCCGGGCAGCCTCGAGGTCGCGATGGAGATGAGCAGTGGAGGGTCGCCCCTCAAAATCCCTAGCGGCTTGGACGGCCATCGTCGCCGTCTGAAGAGCCAGGGAAACGGTCGCCTGCATGGCGTCTCCAGATCGCCGACGAGCGATCGCATCGATATCGGTCGTCCAAGCCTTGGGCAGAGAGTTGATAGCCTGGCGAACGTAAGCAGGGACGTCGAGAGACTGTTGCGGAACCTTGCTCGACAGAAAGTCCAGCACCATGGGAGCAACGTCCGGATCGTCAAGACGAACCCTGCAGCGCAAACCAAGGAAACCAAAGGAGTTAGCCTAAACCTTACTCAGAACGCCTAGCTCGGAAGGTTCAAACCATTCTCACCTGTTGACCAGCTCTGGATCACGGCCGAAAAAGGGCTTTCCCCGAGGAGTCTCGGCGTCAGCGATCGCCGTCCTTTTCAAAAAGCCGGCAGATGTCCTGGAGCTTGATGTCGATGGCCTGGGACCAGACCCCTCCATCATCGGAACGGAAGAAACAGGGGGAGCGGCGATCGGCGGATCCAAAATAGCTAAATCCGCCTCAGCCGACGGAAGGGACTCTTCCGGCCTCCGCCTCTTGCGGCGCTGGAGCTGTTCCTCTTCCTGGACCACCGGCTCGGCGACCGGCACCGCAGCGGGCTTCAACACAGGGGCAGGGCGAGACGACGTCGCGCCAACGCGAACCGTTTTCTTTCCCAGATGAAGGCGACCGATAAAACCGGGATTAGACATGGAAATCTCCTGCGGTAGCTCGGCGATACGGGGAAAATAAATCTCTGCCAAAGAAGAAATTCAAACAAGTTAGACACTTACTTAGTCGTGGCGACCTCTTGGAGACGATCGCCTCGCAGAAGAGAGTAGATGAAAAGTCATACCAGGGGCCTTCAAGTGGCGAGGGAAGCGAAACAGTCGAGCTCCCAATCGATGAGATTCGTGGCTGACTGACTGAACGTCTTTATAGGAAACCGGCAATGCGCGAATCCGCTCCCAGACGATCGAGAAATCAAAGGGGAGATCGTCGACCGATGGAACAAGGGATCCTGCAAAAAGGGAAATAAATTAGATCAGTCCAAGGAGTATCCAAATAAAGGGAGAATGGAAATCCTTACTTGGATTCCTCTCCCGAAAATTGGTAGGGATATCCAACTCCTCCTCCGGCGGTTCGCTCGATGCCGACCTCCATGCACCACCAACCCAGCACCACTTTTTCAGGTCGCCCCGAGTCTTGCTCGGCACCCCAGTAACCACCCTACCCTGACGACCTTGGATATGGTAACCGCCGATCGATCCCTTCTGCACAGTCAGTTTAAAAAGATAATTCATCTCCAGCACAGAAGGCAAGCGAAACAACCTGTGACCGCCGAACAAAGTCAATGTGCTGATAATCTTCAGCCAGGCGTTCGGCGTCAACTGAAGAGGCGCCAAATTCCAGGCGATCAGCAGATACGAAACGGCAAACGGCAAGGGAAACCGCAGTCCGGCAGCCAGGGTCATTTCGTTGATGGCGACCATACCCTCGGGAGGCTGGTCGTCACGTTCGTTCTCGGAGGGCACGTGCAATGACACATCAGAGGGGATATGATATTTGGCCCTCCAGCGGGTCATGTCCTTCCAGGTCGCCGAACTCCGAATCTGACCTAGAGTCCATTCAGACGGCTCAGCAGCCCGAAACTCCATCCGTTTCACATGCACGTAGGGATGAGCGGCGGAGTAAGCCTCGAAATCAAACTCCGGACAGGGCCCGGCTATCCCCTCCATAAGTTTAGCAAAAGCCGTATAGACGGGGCCAGAGACGCTATCTTTTTCCCAAGACAAACGCATCAGTTCGTCTTCCTCCACCGGCGACGCATCTCGCTCCTCCGCCGCCGCAGATCCCGCCACTACGGCCTCGTTAAAAAGCTCCTGAAGCTCTGCGGGTGCAATCCCCGCACGAATAGCCTCTACGGCCGTTTCCACGGGGATTCCCTCAGGAATTCCCTCCCGGTCCGGCGAAGCCACGGCGGCAGAAGTGCTTCCGGCCTCGAAGACCTTAGATCCTCCCGACATATTATCAAAAAACTAAGGGAGAGAGAAGAATTGGGTTTCTTACCTAAAGAGAGGAAGACGGTAGGCACAACAAGCTCCAGAAATTTCTGCAGAAATTCGGCTATGGATACGAAAGACGCATAAAATAGTGAAGAGAAGAAGCACATGCCCCTTTTATAGACGGAGACGAGGGTCTAGATGCAAATAGGAGAAACCTCGAGGGCTGGATCGCAACCATCACGTGGGGACGCATTAAATGCCGCCCTCGAATCCCACAGACGCGTCTTTTCGAGGGCATGCCAGCCGACAAGACCGACAAAACCATCGGACTCCCCCAACAGCGGCGCGACGCGTGTCCCTGCCACATTAGAAAGCCCGCCTTCTTTTCCCGATGCTCCCGACGCGAAAGAAGGTCGTCCATATTTGAAGTCAGATCGGATGATCGTTTAAAATATTGGCGATCGCCAACAGTGCCACCTCACCCCGTGTTTTCAACATCGAGGCGAGCTGGGGGGCAATTGTTGTGCGGCGGTTAATACGCCTCGATAGGCGATCGGCATCACGATCAGAAAAGTCAACCATGGAAGACAAACTCCGGACGAACGCCTAGAGTTCGGCACAATGCGGCGATCGTCTTTTGGTACCCAACGATCGTCTTTTGTTATCTGACGATCGTCTTTCATGAACGGACCATATGCGATCGTCTCATGCCACGTGTGGATCCATCATCCGTCAAAGTCGTCGAAGACCGAATCTTAGACGGTGGCCCACCCGCGGATCTTCAAAGGATACCGACAGATAGGATCATTGACCCCAGCCTGTCACCTACCACACCTACCGACAAGGCCGCCGAAAGGTACGAAGTGGGCCCTCCTCAGATAGCGACTCGCAACGCGTGCTGGCTTCCCATTGGTTCACCCAGCTGGCCTCCAACTGCAACCTCGGACCTCAAGGGAACAGGCCCACGTGACGGGACGATCGGCCGTTTATTTTAATATAGAAAACGGCGATCGCCCGCGATCGCCTGAGGGATCCTAACTACCTTGTCCCCTATAAATAGAGGACTCACTGCTGCGGCCAAAGGGGACGGATTCTACTACAAATTAAGTGAAAAATACACACCAAAGAGAGAATCAAAGGCTCTTTTGGCAACCACTAACACATTCATAGTGATATTCATACACATTCATCATATATCCCAAGCAAGAACTCACAGATTCATCTATCTGGTTCTTCCGGCAATCTACGCGCTCTAAAGCCTAGATAACTAGAAGTCTTTACACTCCTTGTATTAAGATTCTAACATTAATATTTGTACTCGACAGTATACTTATTAATAACATCTCGCGAGAGCATTCAAGCCCGGGATTAACAACCCCGGCAAATCTTGTGTTATCTATTTTCTCACGGAAGTGTTCTCGCATTTGTTTGTTACTCAATCATTCCAGCAATACTATCTCCGGATAATAATTTGGGTAACAACACGTGATGCTACAACGAATAATTTAAAATCTACAATTATTCCAAACATGATTCTAAATCATAATCATCATCCAAAAGCATTCAAAATGCACAAATAATCGTATATACGGAAACATTGACCTCGCTCCGATACCACTGTTGGGATTCCGAAAATAAAACGAAATACGCAGCGGAAATAAATACGAATCCCAAACAGGATCGATCAAGTAACGTATATACGAAAACATTGACTACAAAGATAAAGATTCATACCCTTGAAGCCTTTGAAATAAATCTTCGTAAAATGTAGACGATGATCACGATCTCGTCCCGAACACGAAAACCCTTCGTTCCAAGCACCGAAAATTTGAAGCCTCTACTTCACACGCGTCGGAAGTTGCCCGGAAAATTCGACGTAACTTCGTTCTCCAAGAACACGGCTAGGAAGTTACCGTAGGAATTTTCTCTCTATTTTTTGTTGAATTCCTTTCACCTCTAAGATGAAAATTGAAAAAAATAAAATAAAATTCTCTCCCTTCGTCACAGCTCTCACGGCCAGAAGAGAGATTTTCAAGCTGAAAATATGTGTGTGTGTGTGTGTTAGTTGTTATAATGTGTTGTTTTTATATTATCTCAAACCATATAATTGAGATAAAATGTCAACACATAATAACAAAAATACAACTAACACATACACATGCATGAAATGATTCCATGTGATGTGGGAGAGGGAGGGCGGCCCATGGTGGAAGTTTCCTAGAAAACGAGCCGAGTCACTCGGCTCGTGTACCGGACGTTCGTCAAACGACTCCGTTAAATACACTCCGTTTAATCACCTAATGTATTTATATTAATTAATTAATATAATTAATTAATAATATCAAATACAAATATATTTCTCTATGAAATATAATTTATGAATTAAATTAATCACCCGGTAACTTAATTTTAATTCATAAGACCGCTATTTTGATTTATCTAATAAATCATAATTAGATATCCAATATCTAATATTTATAGAGAGATAATAAATTCACATTTATCCGTCAACGCTCCTGATGCGCGACTCTGTAGGTCCGTCTCTGCCGGCATTGGGAGGAACCAATGAGTGCGGGCAGCACTTAGCCAGCCTAGCGGGCCGCACTGTAAACCCCGACTGAGAACGAATGAAGGGATCATTCCAGAACCATTATGTCGTGAATACTATATACGTATAGACCCTTTATCAGATGTCCCGGTCAAGTCTTCGGGTCACGGTAAAGTCAAACCCTACTATTGACTAGACTCTATACATGTGTTAATGCAAATCAAGACCGACTGATTAATAGTGTATCTAATACGACTATATCAGAATGCTTTGGCCAAAGACTCATGATCTTATTTGCCATTAACCGTATAGACATACGCCGCTCACTAACAGAGATAAAATCCTTTCTTGGCATACAAGAAAGATCGCTACCTGCCCGTATAGTCCGCACTTCGAGGTCGACTCAGCAATTAAGCAAATGAGTCTAACTACTCTAATGACAAACTAAACGTCACAGGCACATCTTCTACTGAATCCTCAAGTCAAAGGTCCACATACACTATCACAACCTTTTGATTCGTCATCGACTCTTCGAGAGTGAATACCGTGTGACTGAATCGAGTATGAGTCGTGTTCGAGTATACTGGTCCCACCAATATACTTTATAACTATGCTATCAAGACGTGCACACGTCCTAGCATCAGTTATACAAGTCTTATTAAAACTTAATGCCCATTTAAGTTTATTGACTTGCGAACGATTTTTGTAAATAAACTTTAAACACTTCCAGTGCATTTTCTCTTATCCCATAACGAGAATGGAATGTTCAGTTTATTTACATGGACTTCACTTCAATGTTTACCAAGTCAAGAATGCAACTGAAATACAATAAACAGTGAATGAATCGAATTGCCTTTTTATTATTTATTCCATAATTACAAGTACAATGCCCCTACTCTCTCATCCCCTGAGTGGCATTCGAGGGCATATTCCTAACAGGCGACCGCCTTCTTCTGGACGTGGGATGGCATCCTCCCTTCTCCGGTAGATCCCTCGCCTAAGCGGAGGGAGAGCATCCTCTGCCTGGCCAGGAAATCGGCGGCTCTGACGCGGAAGAGCGAGTAGGTCGGGGGGATGTCCTTTGTGAGGTGCCTGAACATGGGTGAGTGGCCGCAGAATCCCCCCAGGACTGAGTAGAGAGCGAGATCGTCGCTAATGGGCTCGCCGGTGAGGACTATCTCGTTTACCCGGTCGATGTAATCTTCATCTGACTCGTCCTTCCCCTACCTGATTTTCATCATGCGGTGGGGGCCTTCTGGGCGAGCGACTTTGGCAGCGAAGTACGATGTGAAGTCGTTCGCCAGCTTCTCAAAGCAATTGATTGAGCGAGGTGGTAGTGAGATGTACCACCTGTGGGCGAGGTCGCCCAGAGTTAATGGGAACATTCGACACTTCGTCACATCTGATGCTGTTAGGCGTATTTTTATACGCTTATTTATCATTATTTTGTATTTTTTTGTGAGTAAATCTGCATAAATAAGCTTTTAATGCCCTATTCTTGTGTGTTTTGCAGGAAATTGGAGTCCGGAAGCTCGAACGATGAAAAACGGGCGAAAACGGCGAATTTTGGCCTGGGGCCGCGGCACAAGGAAAGCGGGCCGCGGCACACGAAGACACCCAGCTAGCCCCGAACCAACTGTACCCTGAGCCGCGACACAAGGATGCTGAGCCGCGGCCCAGGAGGAAAATGGCGCGCCCAGGCATTGCGCTGAAGACCGTGAGCCGCGGCACAGATTAAGTGAGCCGCGGCCCACGGGGCGGTTTTGGAGTGTTCTACGTAGTCTTGGGCCGTTTTGGAGCCTGTTCTCGACCCAATCACACGAACGCGTTTTGGAGGCTGAGTAGGGTTATAAATAAACATGGAAGGTCAGAAGAGGAGGATCGAGGGATTATCATCGGAGGATCGGAGAATCGATTATCATCAAGGAGCAAAAGCAGAAGACACCAAGAGCAGAGAGCGGAAGCCAGAAGAACGGAGGAATCCGAACTCTTCATCTGCGTTTGATTTCAATGCTTTCATTCATTATTTCTGTATTTTTATTATTTAGCATGTCAGGCTAAAACCCCATTCTAGGATTTTGATGAAACTAAGGTTGTGACGAATTTGCTTTTGATTATTTATATGATTCCTTTTTCTGTTGAGTTTTCCCAATCGGTTTTAATACTTTCAATTATGTGGCCAATAGTTGAATTGTTCTAATCACGTAATTCGAATCGGGAGAGGAGAGTTGGTGAGGAACTACTGGTGAGAACCGTTTTATCTTGTGAGATAGGAATATACTCATTGGAACTACGTGGCCTTTTGAAGATTTTGTGCTTTTGCCCTATTGTCGAATTAATTCACCTAGGGATAGAGTGCGTTATTCGCCTTTAGAAAAATCTACTGACCTCGAGAGAGGCGGTAGAGTATTTTAGAAATCTCCGCCTTCAATAAATTGGGAAAATCATTAACTTCAGATAATCGAGAGTAAATTCGGATAAACCGAGGTGGATTCACAATCCTAGACTTATTCATCATTTGATTTTCTTTCTTCAAGCGATTGTTTTTCTGTTTATTATTGGTTTTCTTTAGTTATTAATTGCATCCCAAATTTCGACTGTCCAGATAAAATTAGAATACACATAAATCAGTACTTAGTGATTCAGTCCTCGTGGGAACGATAACTCACTCATCACTTTATTACTTGTCTACGATAACGTGCACTTGCGTTCAAGGAAATATCGCAACAAGTTTTTGGCGCCGTTGCCGGGGACTGATTTTTTACTAATATCGATTTCAGTATTTCTAGTCTTAGTTTGGACAATTTTTTTATTGTTTTCTTGTAATTTTATTTATTTGTTTTTCCTTTCAGGATTTTTCGGTTAGTGCATGAGAAAATTCAGTAACGAAGGCCTACTACCTTTGGATACCGAACTCGAGCGCACTCTTCGGAGAAACAAAAAGGAGAAACGAGAGTTACCAGTGAAAGTCACTATGGCCGATAATATCGAAAATCACGGAGGAGATAATCTTGTGCAGCAGGCTCAACCGGCATTAGCACTCCGCGATTATGCTATGCCGTAAATCAACGCGAACTTTTTGGGGATTCGGCATCCCACCATCCAGGCGAACAATTTCGAAATCAAGCCTGCAATTATTCAGATGGTGCAAGCGAGCCAGCTCTGTGGATTGCCGAACGATGACCCCAACGCACACATTGCGTCGTTTCTCGAGATTTGTGACACCTTCAAGAACAATGGTGTCACCGATGATGCTATCCGTCTACGGCTTTTCCCTTTCTCTTTGAGGGACAAATACAAATTTTGGTTAAATTCTTTACCACCGGGCTCTATCACGACATGGGCAGAATTAGCGCAAGCCTTCCTTGCTAAATTCTTCCCACCTTCGAAGACAACGAGGTTACGAAACGAAATTTCTACTTTTGGTCAATTTGATATGGAGTCACTTCACGAAGCTTGGGAGCGGTACAAAGATTTGTTACAGAGATGCCCACACCACGGCCTTCCGGACTGGCTACAAATTCAAACATTTTACAACGGATTGAGTGCTTCTACACGCACTCTTGTGGATGCAGCCACTGGAGGAGCCTTGATGGGAAAAACGATGGCTGAAGAACACTCTTTGTTGGAAGCTATGGCCGCAAATGCGTATCAGTGGCCTTCTGAACGAGTAATCCCGAAGCGAGTTATGAAAATCTCGAATAATGATCCGATCTCTACATTGTCGGCCCAAGTCGCAGCATTAACTCAACAACTTCAGGCATTTTCGCATGCTCTGTAACACCCCCAATCCGCTCAGGGATATTACACGCCGTAGAACCTTTCCTCAAGGATCTACCAGGCTAGTAACAACATTAAACATATCGACAATGCCTTTAAGGCTAAAATGACTCAGTAGACCGATTTGGCCTTTCAATAAAGCATACAACTCGATTACAATACCAGCCCACGCAGGGGTCGAAATACAATAGACTCCCATACAACGGGGAAAAGATACTGCAGCGGAAAAGAAAATACAACTAGACCAATACGACATCAACGGGTCCTCGTGTGATTAGTATCGTTCATCTTTCATCATCCTTCGTGTCGACCCTGTGTTATGCTCCCAAACCTGAATGCAAAAACAGACATCCACCCCCCGAATACTCGGGGGTTAGCAAAACTCCACTGTTTTGCTAGTGCAAGAACAAAGTGCAAATACGAGCCATACAATTCACATTCCACGAATAACAATAACCAGGAATCCTCAAAGAGTCAAACGAAACGAAAAGTACTTCCCGAGGCAAGAGTTTGGGTAAAACATTCCAAAACCGAAAGACCATAATTAAGGGGAAACAATTTATGAAACAGTTTAAAATGCCATCGAGAGTTTTAATAGAAACAATTTAGGATTATCAAATCCTTAACCTTCCAAAATCAATAGGGTCACAGCCCAAAGGTTTTGTTTTCACAAATAGAAAACCGACAATAATTTACAGGTCCAAAACCCAAATCACGTGTCCTCGACAGACATAAAAATCAATACCAACTCGTGAAGTTTTTACTCGTGAATCCCGGACTCAACCCATTGGAATTCCCTTCGAGGCCCCGTCGAACCTACCCAAGGTGAGTAAAATACGTTCACTAAATAAACACCAACCTGTGAAGTTTTACTCGTGAATTCCGGACTCAATCCATTGGAATTCCCTCCGTGATCCCGTCGGACCCCCCGAGGTGAGTAAAATACGTTCAGTAAATAACATATCACACCAAGCATCGCCTTGGGAATAGGGTAATACCATTGATCCCGCCCGAGGCCTCGAAGGACCCTCCCGAGCTGGCTAGCTAAACAACTCACAACACATGCATCGCCTTGGGAATAGGGTAATACCATTGATCCCGCCCGAGGCCTCGAAGGACCCTCCCGAGCTGGCTAGCTAAACAAATCACACACATAGCACAATGCAACAAAGATATCCAAATAATTCATTCAGAGGTATCAAACACTTAGCAAAAACACCTCGTCGAACCACAACGCACTGAAATGAAATAATATACGTCCACACGCAATACCAAGTGCAACATATATACCAAACATATCCATAGAAATCACATAGTCATTTACAAACTACACCATTCACAAAACACACGCGTTTTGAAAGTGAGCCTTTAACAAGGCTAGCCAAATCTTTTGAAAACTCGTTTCAAATAACCAAACAAACACATTGAGACGGTCACCAATCATCATATCCACGAAACAATAAAAGTATGGACAAGGTACTTGCCTCGAATAAGAACAACGCGGAGAATCGACTGAAGTAGGTTGGCACGAACCGACTACGAACCCGCCGACTCCACCGAACGCCAACTCGCGATAATAAACTACGAAGGACAATAACAACAATGAAAATGAATTCCATAGCATGACTTAAAGCCGTTGAATTCAAAGAACGAATGACGAAAGTTCAAGTGTTTCCCCCAAAACGGCCAAGAACATGATTCGTCCCGACAAGACACGAAAACGGAATTCCAAGTTGAAATATGGATATACAATCCATAGAATATGTTTAACAACATCATTTAACCACAATCGATCCATAAAAAACGGATGGAAAACGAGATCGAGAACAAATCCCCCAAAAAGTCGATTCGAAGGAAATCAAGAAATATACTTTGATTCGATGAAGAACAATGGATTAAATGATGTTAAAACACAAGAATGCTACCAAGATTAATCATACCCATCATGAATTAATCAACAACACGGAACGAATCGGACAAAAATGCGAAAACCCCCAAATTCACGAAATTAGGGTTCTAAGGAAGATTACCTTGATTCGCAGGATCAAAGGTGATAACGGATGATTGATTGATGTTATGAACTCAAGAACTTCATGGATTTGTTGTTCAACAACATGGCTCCATGATAAGCACACCCTCAGCCGCGGAAGAGAAGGAGAAGAAGGAGAAAAATGGCCAAAAACCCGACTGCAGGGCCTTATATAGGCTGATCTGCACTGTGTGCCGCGGCCCAGCCGTTGTGTGCCGCGGCCCGGACGAATGTGCCGTGGCAGTGACTCGGCAGTGTGCCGCGGCCCCGTCGGCATGTGTCGCGGCACACGGTACAGAAGGTTTGGCCGCACGAGTGTGCCGCGGCTCGGACGAATGTGCCGCGGCAGTGACTCAGCAGTGTGCCACGGCCCTGCCGGCATGTGCCGCGGCCCATGATAAAACTGCCGAGCACTACCGGCCGTAACTCGGCCAGTGCCGGCCTGGGCCCAGATTGCCCGGCCATGACTCGATCGGGGCCAACTCCGACGGCCCGAACGACCCCGAAACCCGAACCTGAATACGAATCGAAGATACGGTTACGAAATACTCGTAAAGACGAATTCGAGCACTAAGAGAACATACGATTCCGACCACCCGAAGGCCCGAAATTCGACAACGGAAAGTAATTACCCCAAACTTTGGGAAATTACGAAAATGGCCCAAAACACCCGAAAATCACGATACGTGATCGAATAACCAAACCGAAGTTCACAACACGTATAACAAAGTTAAACGGACTTACAGGAAACTCGAAACAGCAGTTTCGGACGAGATTCGCAAGAATCGAGCTCAAGTGCGGAAAAGTCGTCAAAAAGTACGGAACTCAACAAAACGATACCGAAACGAACTCAGATGACAAAAAGTGCAGAATTAATCATTCTCGGAATGACGAAACGGTCATGAGAGAGTCGTAAAAACGGACTTCCGCCGAAAAAAGAAAATTACCGAAGTCCGGAAATTGCGGGTATTACATGCTCCTTCCCCCGTTACCATTGAATCTTGTAATTGGTGTAACGGATCTCACCCTAGCGCAGAGTGCCAAGTCAGAAACCCTTTCGAGCAGCCCCCAATTGAACAAGCTCAGTTCGTAGGAAATGGGAATCGACAAAACAATCCGTACTCCAACACGTATAATCCGGGATGGCGTAATCATCCTAACTTCTCATGGAGAAACGGAAAAAACTCGAACCAGCCTCCGTTTACTCAACACCAACAGCAGCCTCCTCCCACTCCAAAAATCTCTCTAGAAGAAGTAATGGCGAAATTGGCAGCGAACACGAATCAGTTCATGGCTCGTACAAAAGCGACCTTGCAAAACCATTCCGCTTCTATACGCAACTTGGAAGTCCAACTGGACCAGATTGCTAATGTATTAACAACCCGCCCGGAAGGTACCTTGCCAAGTACGACCGAAACAAATCCGAGAGAGAGTGTCAATGCCATTGGGTTGAGAAGTGGGAAACAATTGGGTGAGCTGCCCAGGCAGAACAAAAAGAGAAGTGAGGATGAGGGGAAGAAAAATTCAGCGACTGAGGAATCACAAGATTTGAGACCCTCGATACTGTTTCCGGATAATCCCAAGGTATATGTGCCACCTGTCCCGTTTTCGCAGTGATTACAACAGAAAAAGGTGGACAAGCAATTCTCTAAGTTCCTCGACATCTTCAAGAAACTGCATATTAACATTCCATTTGCCGATGCCTTGGAGCAAATGCCGAGTTATGTCAAATTCATGAAGGAGATCTTGTCAAATAAAAGAAAACTCGAGGAGTATGAGACAGTCGCATTGATGGAGGAGTGCAGCGCTATTCTTCAGAAAAATCTTCCGCCAAAATTGAAGGATACGGGAAGCTTCAATATACCGTGCACCATAGGGAACCTCTCTTTTGATAGGGCGTTGTGCGATCTCGGCGCTAGCATTAATCTGATGCCTCTGTCTATTTTCAAGAAGCTAGGAATTGGGGAGGCAAAACCGATGACAATCTCACTGCAATTAGCAGATCGATCTATCAAGTATCCGAGGGGAATAATCGAGGACGTCTTAGTAAAGGTTGATAAATTCATATTTCCGGCTGATTTCATTGTGCTCGACATGGAGGAGGATCAAGACATCCCAATTATTTTGGGAAGACCATTTTTAGCTACCGACCGAACTCTCAAAGACGTGGAAAAAGGGGAACTAACTCTAAGGGTTCAAGACGAGCATGTCGCTTTTCAAGTATTTAAATCCTTTCCATGTACAGGTGGTGTTGAGAAGAGCTCGCAAATTGAAAATGTGGATACCGTTGCGAAAGACACACACCAGAAGAATCGTCGGTCGAAAAACTCAGAATCCGTTTTAGAGGGTCCGAATTCTAAGAAAAATGTAGAACGAGTCGCATATCTAAAGCATGGGGGCATGCCGTCATCATCAACCGTTCATCCACCAATGAAAAATTCCGATGCTGTCATAAGTTCGTTCGAGAAGAAAGAGAATAAGCCGGACGTAAAACGGATGCCAAATCATGTGAAAAATGGGTGCTTCGGAAAGTTGTTTGTGTCAAAACCTTTTCGCAAACAACATTGGGTGTCCAAACCGAAAATCGGATCGTTAAGGACCAATGGTCAAAATTTTAAAACACACATTAACGGTTCGATGGACGGGGCGGAGTTCAAATGGAGTTTGCGAAAAGCGAACTGACTTTTCAATAGGTCCGGCTGAAGACTATAAACTTAGCGCTTCTCGGGAGGCAACCCGAGTTTTAGTAGTAGATTTTTGTGTTTCAGTATTTTTTTTGCATTTTTGAATATTTATTTTTCATCATTTTTGCTTTGATTTGCTTATCCCTCTCGTTCTTGACGTGTTCCTTTGAAAATTCTGTTCAGAAAAAGTCCCAGGGGAAAAATTTATGCCTGAGCCGCGGCACACCATTGAGCCGCGGCACACTTGATCCCTGAGCCGCGACACACTTGATCCCTGAGCCGCGACACGTTGCTGCTGAGCCGCGGCACACCAATTGCCAAATGATGAGCCCAAGACGCTGTACTCTGTGCCGCGGCAGAAACCAAGTGAGCCGCGGCACATCAACACTCTGAGCCGCGACACCCGCATTCTGAGCCGCGGCACATGTCGACATAGCATACACACCCAGGGTAACTGTACTCTGGTCCGCGGCTCACTTAAGCTGTGCCGCGGCCCCCGTTCGGAATTTAAACGGACCAAGTATTTTTATAAAACAAACTGGCCGACACACACAGGTATACTTTTCCTCCTCTTCCTCTGCACAAGCGATCGGCCGAGAATTTTTTTTTCTCATCTTCTTTTTCTTCTTGCATCCCTCATAGCTAATCAAGGTAATTCTCAATCCTTTGTATTAATTGCTTCATGAATTGCGAAATGAGATGTTGTTCTTCATTTAATAGTGATTATGTTGTTTTTTTTTCAAAGTTCTATCAAAGATTGAGTTGGGAATATGATGTTTTTGATTGATTATTGATGATTATTTTTCGATTACGAATGAATTAATTACGTTTGTCATGATGATCGATGTGAGATTGTTATTTGTGGGGTTTGAATCGAGCTATTACAATGATTGTTCTTCATTTGAACTCATGCCTTCAAGGTGTTTGATGAAATGCTTGAATGAAAAATTCTTACTTGTTAAGTCAATGTTTTGAAACCATCTGCAACGAATTCGTTTCTGGATTTACAGCAACCCCAACCCTTACGTCGATGTTAAACATTAAAGCTCAATTTTATTTTTCTCTCACGGCGGTGCTAGCTCGTTAAATTCTTGATTCATGTTTGGATATCCTTAGCCGAGTAATGTTATTACTTAAGTAAGTAAACTCCGGTGTTTATCTTTTCAGGACTCGCTATGGCTAGAACCAAAAAGGTTAGCAAAAGGGCCAGGACTCAATCATCCCCCACACGAGGGGAAACGTCTCAGAGCCGAACCGAGTTGGAGGTGCACCAATTCTCCGACCTGGAGATTTATAAAATCTTCAATGAAAAGATCCGCCCTCGACCTTTGATCCCGGAGAGGGGATTCACCCCAGCCCCCCAGGACGGGGAGCTTCTGACGATGATAGACGAGATGGGGTGGGTCCGTTTTGCTGCACCTCCCGAGCCGGCGGTGATCTCCATAGTGCAGGAGTTTTATGCTAGCGCTCTGTTGAAGCATATCCGAGCGGGGCAGATGATACCGCAGTCTGATACTCGGACGCAGGTCGTTGTCCGGGGCATTACTGTAGACTTCTCTGTGGCCGCCATCTGGAGATTGTTCGAGCTGCCAGTGGTTGATGAGACGGCTTATACACGAGCTATGAGTGGCCTCACGAGGGAGGCCCTGCTAGAGACACTCACTCAGCCCGGTTCTGACTGGGAGCTGCGCGCTCCGGGCTCCTCGGCTTTCTACTTCAAGAGCTCACGCCTCAGTCGGCTCGGTCGAGCATGGTTGTATTTTATCTGCGCTCGTGTTGATCCGACCTCGCAGATTTGATCTGTACTACTATCTCGAGCCCGTACTTTATATGCTATCACTTCCGGGCTGCAATTTGATGTGGCTCCTCTCCTAGTCCGATCCATTCTTCTATGCATTCAGGGAGGGGCAAAGACGGGGCTGAAGCACCCCTCTCTTATCTGCGCTCTGTGCCGGCAGTCGGGGATGACGTGGTCGGACGACGAGCCGATGTTAGCCCCCCAGGGCCCGATCGACCATCGCATCATTTCACATTTCGACCAGTGGGGAGGAGCGCCGGCACACGCTCGGGGGCGAGGATTTCTACTTGATGAGGCACACGAGCAGTCCCCCGTGCCTCTTCTTCTGACGCAGGGGCAGATGGAGTCCAGCCCGCCGCCCGACAGAGAGCACTTGCAGGCGATGTTCGACGGGCCGAGAGAGGAGATGAGGAGAGAGAGAGAGAGGAGATGAGGAGAGAGAGAGCCTTCTGGATGCCCTGAGAGAGGAGAGGCGGACAGAGAGAGAGAGCATCATTGCTGCCGTCCGAGATGAGATGAGAGAGCAGGCCCTCCGGGCCAACCGGCGTGAGGCGAGGCGCCTGGCGGCGAGAGATGCTTACCACCAGGAGCACCTTGCTGCATGGACGGCCCACATTATGCACCCGGACGGTCCATTCATTCCACCCGTTCGCCCAGCCACACCACCCTCCTCGCCGAACGACGCTGGCGCCAGTTCGTGAGCAGACTGTAGAGGAGTACTTGACCTTCTTCTATTATTGCATATTATATTTTGTCCATTGAGGTCAATGTACATCCTAAGTTTTTTTGGGGGGGGGGGGATTTACTTTCTGTTGATATACTTATTGTTGTACTTATTCGTTTGCACTTTCGTTATTTTTCGTCATTTTTCGTTATTTTTTGTTGCTAGCCTTGCTTGTCGTGTTATTGTTTGCATTCGTGAATTTTGTGCGTCTTTTTGTGTAAAATTGATGTTACGATACTGATTTCTCTCTGAAGAAACGGTTGAGTTTTAGTCGAGGTGTAGTCAGTGATATCTGTTTCTGTTGAGTATTCATTTAGGTCCGAATTTTTTTCGTTTTTTTATAGAAATCTTAGCAGATAAGAAAGGAGACATACGTGTTTTCAAATCTCCGTCTATACATTTGGTTACATTTTTCGGTTAGCTAGTTGTCCAGTAACATGAGTCGTATTGGCACTTGATTTGAGTTTAGAGTCGGACAGTTTTTTTTTCGAATAGTCGAGATATTTTTGTTCTATGATGGGAAGCCTAGTAACCTGGGGTATTCACGTGACCCGTTGTTTACTCTCGCGTAAAACGACAACCCTGATTTGACTAGTGGTTTTGAGATTTCGCATGTGCCGATGATGGGAAGCCTAGTAACCGGGGGTATTCGCGTGACCCGTCGTTTACTCTCGCGTAAAACAGCGACCTTGAATCGGATATGCGGGAATAGCTATTCGAGTTGTTTCTCCGCTGTGGAGGGGAACTTAGTAACTAGAAGCATCCATGTACCCCATGAGTGTCTTTTACGTCAAACGGTTTCCCAATACATGAGAATGGAATTCCACCCTAGGATTATCCCGATGAAACATCCCGAGACCCGAACCTAGTGGTCAACTCGAATCATCTTCTTGAGCATATATAAGGGAATACTGTCCGAGGGTTATTTTTGATGAAACTCGTGAAATTTTTGCCATTAGACTGTGGAACTGGGCGAGTTAGCTTGTTTATTTTAACCTTTCATATTGATGGTCGATTAAATTCATGCTTGTTAATATTTGAGCTTGATTTTCTTCATGAACGAGTGACTAGGACTGAAATTGGTTACTTTGTGGAATCAGTGTCCTGTATGTAACTTGCTATTACGATACTTGTATTATTCAGAGAGAATTTCAGGGTAGTATTGATTAAGTTGAGCACACTGGATTTGCACAATCATTCACGATATTCTTTTATTTGTAATCAATTCTTTTTGCTTGAGGACAAGCAAAGGCTCAAGTTTGGGGGTATTTGTTAGGCGTATTTTTATACGCTTATTTATCATTATTTTGTATTCTTTTTGTGAGTAAATATGCATAAATGAGCTTTTAATGCCCTATTCTTGTAGGTTTTGGAGGAAATTGGAGTCCAGAAGCTCGAATGATAAAAACGGGCGAAAACGGCGAATTTTGGCCTGGGGCCGCGGCACACGAAGACACCCAGCTAGCCCCGAACCAACTGTACCCTGAGCCGCGGCACAAGGATGCTGAGCCGCGGCCCAGGAGGAAAATGGCGCGCCCAGGCATTGCGCTGAAGACCGTGAGCCGCGGCACAGATTAAGTGAGCCGCGGCCCACGGGGCGGTTTTGGAGTGTTCTGCGCGGTCTTGGGCCATTTTGGAGCCTGTTCTCGACCCAGTCACACGGACGCGTTTTGGAGGCTGAGTAGGGTTATAAATAAACATGGAAGGTCAGAAGAGGAGGATCGAGGGATTATCATCGGAGGATCGGAGAATCGATTATCATCAAGGAGCAAAAGCAGAAGACACCAAGAGCAGAGAGCGGAAGCCAGAAGAATGGAGGAATCCGAACTCTTCATATGCGTTTGATTTCAATGCTTTCATTCATTATTTCTGTATTTTTATTATTTAGCATGTCAGGCTAAAACCCCATTCTAGGATTTTGATGAAACTGAGGTTGTGACGAATTTGCTTTTGATTATTTATATAATTCCCTTTTCTGTTGAGTTTTCCCAATCGGTTTTAATGCTTTCAATTATCTGGCCAATAGTTGAATTGTTCTAATCACGCAATTCGAATCGGGAGAGGAGAGTTGATGAGGAACTATTGGTGTGAACCGTTTTATCTTGTGAGATAGGAATATACTCATAGGAACTACGTGGCCTTTTGAAGATTTTGTGATTTTGGCCTATTGTCGAATTAATTCACCTAGGGATAGAGTGCGTTATTCGCCTTTAGAAAAATCTACTGACCTCGGGAGAGGCGGTAGAGTATTTTAGAAATCTTCGCCTTCAATAAATTGGGAAAATCATTAACTTCAGATAATCGAGAGTAAATTCGGATAAACCGAGGTGGATTCACAATCCTAGACTTATTTATCATTTGATTTTCTTTCTTCAAGCGATTGTTTTTCTGTTTATTATTGGTTTTCTTTAGTTATTAATTGCAACCCAAATTTCAACTGTCCAAATAAAATTAGAATACACATAAATCGGTACTTAGTGATTCAGTCCTCGTGGGAATGATAACTCACTCATCACTTTATTACTTGTCTACGATAACGTGCACTTGCTTTCAACGAAATATCACAACAGATGCTCTGCATCCGGTCATGTAGATCCGGAATTTGCTCAAGTGGGTCTCCGGATCCGATTGTAATACCTGAGATTTCTGATGTGTAATTGAACCTTGTGATAGTGTATTGTTACATTTTGATCTGAGTATTATTCTCCGTATTTCATGATCCTGTGTTGTTGAGCGTATGATTTGATGAATGTATTCAAAATTGTGATTTTTGCACGCGTAGCGCACGCTATCGACTAAGCGTAGCATACGCTAATTTGGGTATCGTAGCGCACGCTATATATGAACCCTAGCACGCGCTACACGTAGTCAGCATGATTGAGACAAGGTGGTAGGAGAGATCGGCTGCGGATCTCGGTCGGATTATGTCGGGATGAACCTGGACGGCTTTCGGGAAAAAGCCAAGTCAACGCGGTAGCGCACGCTAAATGCTGAGTACAGTGAAGTCAATAAGTTTCGTATAGACGTTAGCGCACGCTATGAATATGGACTAGCGCGCGCTAATAACCATTTTCTATATATAGGACAGCACCCTTTTTCATTTTTTCAGCTTTCATCACTTTACAAACCCGAATTCTGAGACATAGAGAGTCACTCTCTCCATCCTAAACCCTCATATCATAATCCTAGCATGAGTTGGAAGATTGTAGATCATTGGAGATTGGTGTTCAAGCCTTCGGTGTTGGATTTCTTCGAGTTCCTCCTTGTTCTTCACTACCTTGAGGTAGGTGACTCTTCACCAATATTAAGTACTATTCTGAAGGACGTTTTGATCATGAATTAGGACTATCTAGTCAATTAAATACGTACGTAGTCGAACATCATGTGTTAGAAGGATATTTTCGATGATTCGGTACTTTTTCATCATATAAAACGTTGAACCTTTTTAGTGTTTGAACTCCTAAGCATATTCATGTATCTTCAAAACCGATCATGACCAGTATGTGGAGATTATCAAGTTCTTATATTTTTACATAATGGAATCATATGTTTTGGGACGTAGAATGAATGGAACTTAGGATACTTTCTTGAAGATCAAGATGAATTATGGTGTTGTGATGATTATACGTATCCTTGTATCTTGTAGTCGTTTAATCCGTAAAGATCTTTCACAAACCGTATGAGCATGATATGCACGGAGATGACATGTATTAACACTGAATATTTTATGGGTTTTATCACCATTAGATCAAGTTTTCTGCCCAGTAGTAAACTGCCATGCACGGTTAGCGCACGCTAAGATAGTCATATTAACGTGCGCTATCGGGAATGAGTTAACGTCCGCTACGTTGGGTACGTAACGTACGTTATGTCATCAGTCGAGTCAGTTGTATGATCAGAGAGGACTGTCGGTACATAGTTAGCGTACGCTAGACTTCGCCGTTTACGTACGCTAACGGGCAGTCTTAGCGCACGATACGTAGAGTACATAGCGTACGCTAAGTAGTTCAGGCAGAATTCATTTTTAGAGCTTTCGGTCGTAAACCGGATTTTTAGACATTCGTACGACATGAGATGAATTCTTTATTATTTCTTTTGAACAAGGTCCAAGCCTTGTATAGGGGACGATCGAGGGGCGGTTACATACGGACGCGTGGCATTTGTTGGAGTATTTCATTCTTGCCATTTTTAAGGCAAGTATCATATGTTGAGTTTGGTTTATATTGGAACTTTGATCATGCATATGGTTTTGTTCATATTATCGAGTATGAGATTAATTTCCTTGATTTCTTGTGATATTTGTGGTTAATTGTTCGTATGAATGGACATATTGAAATGCATATATGTATGCACGATTGCATGGTTTATATTGTAAATGATCCGAAGGGGGTCATGAGGATCTATGCTGAGGGCGCTGGATCGAATGTCCACCATGCGTTGGTCCGACGGGATCATCATGGGGATCTATGCTGAGGGCGCTGGATCGTTGGATGGGTTTTCCACCATGTGTTGGTCCGATGGGATCATCATGGGGATCTATACCAAGGGCGCTGGATCGCTGGATTACCCTGTATTGTGTTGATGGAATCGTGAGGATTCACATCGTTGGATTCCGATGACGGAAGTCTGTTTTGCATGTTTTATGATGCACTGATGATTTATGTATTATGATACTTGTACTAGCATTGTTTTTCTAACCCCTTCGGGGGTGGACATTGTTTTGATGTTCAGGTAGCCGAGGAGCGGGGAGGCAACCACAGTACCGACATGACGATGAAATGGCTCAGTGATGTGGTTGATGTTTATAGTGATTTGTCTTCTTGGTTCACTTTAGTACTCGAGTACGTGTGTTTTAATAATGTCGTTTTCGATATGGTTGTATAAATTAACTCCCTGTATCAGATGAACCGGTTCTGTAATTTGAATTTCAGTGGTACTGTTGAATTATATTTACATTTCTTTTAAATTAGCCTTGTAAATCCTTACTTAAAGGGTTTACGGCGCTGTAATTATTCTGAATATCTCGGGGTGTTACAGAATATGGAATCAGAGCTAAGATTCATGGATATTTTTGGCAGTCGGGTTAGTTGGGTCTGTTTACGTTATTTGATTATTGGTCGTTTGTAACATCACTGCTGAGCCAGCATCGTCGTGTGGACCGTGGTTGTAAGTTTCCTAATCTCAAATACTACCGTTTATTTAATTCATGTTTTGTGAACATTGACAGACTTTCTTTTAGAAAGTTTGCCCTGGATATTGAGTATTTGTGTTTACAGTATGTTGAGAGGAGGTCGTGGACGCGGACATGGTCGTGGATGCGGACGTGGAAATGCGAGACAGGAGGATTCGGCGTCTACCCCAGAGATTTCTGCTAGTCGAACCGATTCCCATTCTGGAGGACAGCAGGGATCAACAAATAATAATGCAGATCCTAACGTGCCGGGAGTGCTTCAACAGGTGGTTGCTCAGATAAACCAGTTTGCTCAGTTTGTGTGTCGCATGCAGACGGCGATGGGACAACAGCATAACGAGGATAATCGGGGGGACAAATGGCTTACTGAGGTGGTCAAATTGCACCCTCCGAAATTTGACGGTTTTGCTGAGACGCTTTCTTGGGATCACTGGCTGAAGGAGTTAGAGAAGATCTTTGCAGGGATAAACTGTCCCAACGACAGAAAGGTTCCGATCTCCCAGTATCTTCTGACTGGGGAGGCTTTCGATTGGTGGGAGGCCATTCGACCTGAGGAGCATAATGTTGACTGGACGGAGTTTAAATTAATGATGGAAGCGCAATATTGTCCTCACACAGTTAGAGAGGCCCGAGTCCGGGAGTTTTTCTCACCTCAAAACTCAAAGGCATCTGTGACAGACGTGATTAAGACTTTTAATCACCAGTTGACTTATGTGCGCCACTTGGTCAGGACCGAGGCAGAGAGGATTTTTCATTTTGACATGCGGATGAAGCCGGAAATTCAGCACTACATGTCCGGATTTGAATGTACCACCTTGCGACAGTATCAGGACAAAGCACTGGCCTATGATATGAAAGAGGCGGCAGTAGAAAAATCAACGGAAGCAAAGAAGTAGACAGTGTCTGGCAATTTCACGGAGAATAAGAGTAGTGGCCAGTCCTCATTTCATTTATCAAGGAAGCCTCTACATCCTTCTCGAGGTGGAAAGAAGTTCCGGGCAGCACCAACCGTTTCAGACGCAAGGAAGAAATGTTATAACTGTGGCAAAGTGGGGCATGTTCGACGTGACTGTTTCGCACCCGCTGTGACCTGTTTCGAGTGTGGATAGGAAGGACATCGCGCAACATTTTGTGGAAATGCGACTCGATCTTTTGGTACTCGCACTCCTGTACCGGTTCCAAAGGACACTAGTGTAAACCAGACGCAGCAAAGCAGTTTCCAGCAGCAGAATGTTGGGAAAAGAGAGGCATCCAGCATTGGGTCCGTTCCTCCGCATATTTACGAGATGAAGAAGACAGACGATCAGAACACGGATGTTGCATCAGGTACAATTCAGATCCTTTTGCAACAAGTTAGTGTCTTATTCGATTCAGGAGCTACATATTCTTTCATATCTTTGAACTGTGTTAATCGTTTGAAAATCTCGTGCTTGTATGATTGTGAACCTTATGTTGTGGGACTACCGAGCGGAGAGAAACTTGTGGGAACCCTAGAAACTAGAGATTTTCCAGTGACTATAGGAGGGAGAGATTGGCTATCAAATCTTATTGTAGTCGACATCCAAGGTGACGATTTAATTCTCGGAGATGATTGTCTCAAGCGTTATGGAGCTATTTTGAATTACCGAAAGAGAGTCATTTCTATCATTTATGATGACGGGTCCGAACATTTATTTAAGGGATGGAGACCGGGAAGCTCCGGAAAATTGATCAAAGTGATGAAAGCATCGAGATTGCTAAAGCAGGGTTGTTACGGATTTTGGTGTTATGCCATGAAGAAAGAAGAAGGAGTAGAGCTCTCATCTATTCCAGTTGTGAATGAATTCTCAGATGTATTCCCTGACGAACTACCTGGGTTACCTCCACAGAGAGAAGTGGAGTTCACTATTGAATTAGAGCCTAGAGCCGCTCCTATCTCTAGGGCACCATACCGTATGGCGCCAACCGAGATGTATGAACTAAAGAAGCAATTGGAGGAATTGTTGCAGAAGGGTTACATTCAACCTAGCGTTTCTCCTTGGGGAGCACCCGTTCTCTTTGTCCGGAAGAAAGATGAATCCCTCCGATTATGTATTGATTAAAGGGAACTAAACAAGATGACGATCAAGAACAAGTATCCTATACCTCGGATCGACGACTTATTTGATCAACTTCAAGGGGCAAGGGTATTCTCGAAGATTGACTTGCGATCAGGATACCATCAGTTGAGAATTAAGAAATCGGATATACCGAAGTCTGCTTTCAGATCCCGGTATGGGCACTATGAATTCGTAGTGATGCCATTCGGACTTACCAATGCTCCTGTGGTATTTATGCAATTAATGAATCGGGTATTCTTAGAATACCTAGATAAGTTTGTGGTCGTTTTCATTGATGACATCTTGATCTATTCGAAAGACACAAAGGAGCATGCCGAGCATTTGCGTGTAGTTTTGAGTACCTTGAGGAATGAACAGCTTTATGCAAATCTTTCCAAATGCGAGTTCTGGCTTAGGGAAGTAACCTTCTTCGGGCATGTGATATCAGCTGACGGAGTTCAGGTGGACCCGAAGAAATTCGAAGCAATCTTGGACTGGGAAGCTCCTAATAACGTGAAAGAAGTTCGAAGCTTCTTAGGACTTGCTGGATATTATCGCCGTTTTGTATAGGGATTTTCCAAAATTGCTCGTCCGCTCACTCAGCTGTTACAGAAAACTCAAAAGTTCACGTGGGATGAGAAATGCCAGGCTGGTTTTGATGAACTTAAGAAGAGACTGACAATAGCACCTATATTAGCGTTACCAGATGGGACTGATGGATTCATGGTATACAGCGATGCTTCAAATCAGGGTCTGGGATGCGTGTTGATGCAGAAGGATAAGGTGATTGCCTATGCTTCTCGGCAGTTGAAACCGTACGAAGTTAATTACCTGACTCATGATCTGGAGCTAGCAGTTGTGGTCTTTGCTTTGGAAATTTGGCGACATTATTTGTACGTCACTCATTGTCAGATATTTACAGATCATAAGAGTCTCAAGTATATTTTTAGTCAGAAAGAATTAAACATGAGGCAGAGAAGGTGGCTGGAATTGATCAAAGATTACGACTTGGAAATTCTCTATCATCTGGGTAAAGCAAACGTGGTAGCAGATGCACTGAGCCGAAAACCTGTTTCTCTTCGAGTGTTGGAAGCGCTTACGTCCCAAACCAGCATTCAACAAGAACTGATCCGCGAAGGGATTGAAGTATGGTCACCAGAAATCCAAGGGCAACTATATGTGATGGAACTGTCTTCGTCACTAGTCGAGGAAATCAAATCTAAGCAGTTAAACGATTCTCTGATTCTTCGGTTATGTGACGGAGTAAAGAAAGGAAAGGCCCCAGGATTCGTGATACAAGAGGATGGAGTTCTGAGATTTCAGAGTCGACTTTGCGTTCCCGATGATGATGATTTGAGGCGGACAATTCTGAAGGAAGCTCACAGCGCGCCCTATTCTATTCACCCGGGCAGTAGTAAGATGTATAAGGATATAAAACAAAACTTCTGGTGGGGAAATATGAAGAAGGGCGTAGCAGAGTACGTTTCGAAGTGTTTAACTTGTCAGCAGGTTAAGATTGAACATCAGCGACCTGCCGAAATGTTAAAGCTGCTTCCGATCCCTGAGTGGAAGTGAGAGGATATCTCGATGGATTTCATCACCAATATGCCAAGGACCAAGACGGGAATGAACATGATTTGGGTTATCGTTGATCGACTAACCAAGGCGTCTCATTTCCTAGGAATTAAGGATACTTGGGGACCCGAGAGATTGGCGCGAGTATTTATTGTAGAGATAGTCAGATTGCATGGGACGCCGAAGACCATTATTTCAGATCGAGATGGTCGTTTCGTGTCGCACTTCTGGAAGGCAGTTCACAGGGCTTTGGGGACCGAGCTAAACTTTAGCACGACTTATCATCCTCAGACGGACGGTCAGTCTGAAAGGACTTTACAAACAGTAGAAGACATGCTTAGAGCTTGTGCTTTGGATTGGTAAACTGATTGCGAAGTTCACTTGCCGTTGATTGAATTAAACTACAATAATAGTTGGCATGCTTCTATTAAAATGGCACCATTTGAAGCTTTGTACGGGAGAAGATGACGATCACCCCTGTGCTGGGATGATTCTTCGGACTTGATTGGGACGGAGCCGGAATTGATAGTTCAGACGCAAGAGAAGATAGCTCTGATTCGGAAAAGACTGTTGACTGCCCAGAGTCGACAGAAGTCTTATGCAAATGTGCATCGTCGCCCACTAGAGTTCGACATTGGGGACCACGTACTATTGAAGGTGTCTCCTACACGTGGAATTTTCCGTTTTGGGAGGAAAGGCAAGCTAAGTCCGAGATACATCGGACCATTTGAGGTCCTCGAGAGAATTGGGGATTTAGCATACAGGGTGGCCTTACCGCCATCGCTGAGTCACGTTCACAATGTGTTTCACGTATCCCAATTGCGGAAGTATATACCAGATCCCAGTCATATTATTGATTTCGACGAGATCGAGATAGCTAATGACGGCACCTTCGAAGAGAAACCAATCAAGATACTTGAGAGTCGAATCAAACAATTGAGGAATAAACCAATACACTTGGTTAAAGTACAGTGGTCACGACACGGAGTTGAAGAGGCCACTTGGGAAACGGAGGACAATATGAAGACTAGATATCCGGAGTTGTTTTCATCTTAAGTTTCGGGACGAAACTTCTTTTTAGGGAGAGAGGATGTAATACCCGAGATTTCTGATGTGTAATTGAACCTTGTGATAGTGTATTGTTACATTTTGATCTGAGTATTATTCTCCGTATTTCATGATCCTGTGTTGTTGAGCGTATGATTTCATGAATGTATTCAAAATTGTGATTTTTGCACGCGTAGCGCACGCTATCGACTAAGCGTAGCGTACGCTAATTTGGGTATCGTAGCGCACGCTATATATGAACCCTAGCGCGCGCTACACGTAGTCAGCATGATTGAGACAGGGTGGTAGGAGAGATCGGCTGCGGATCTCATTCGGATTATGTCGGGATGAACCTGGACGGCTTTCGGGAAAAAGCCAAGTCAACGCGGTAGCGCACGCTAAATGCTGAGTACAGTGAAGTCAGTAAGTTTCGTATAGACGTTAGCGCACGCTATGAATATGGACTAGCGCGCGCTATGAATATGGACTAGCGCGCGCCAATAACCATTTTCTATATATAGGACAGCACCCTTTTTCATTTTTCCAGCTTTCATCACTTTACAAACCCGAATTCTGAGACATAGAGAGTCACTCTCCATCCTAAACCCTCATATCATAATCCTAGCACGAGTTGGAAGATTATAGATCATTGCAGATTGGTGTTCAAGCCTTCGGTGTTGGATTTCTTCGAGTTCCTCCTTGTTCTTCACTACCTTGAGGTAGGCGACTCTTCACCAATATTAAGTACTATTCTGAAGGACGTTTTGATCATGAATTAGGACTATCTAGTCAGTTAAATACGTACGTAGTCGAACATCATGTGTTAGAAGGATATTTTCGATGACTCGGTACTTCTTCATCGTATAAACCGTTGAACCTTTTTAGTGTTTGAACTCCTAAGCATATTCATGTATCTTCAAAACCGATTATGACCAGTATGTGGAGCTTATCAAGTTCTTATGTTTTTACATAATGGAATCATACGTTTTGGGATGTAGATGAATGGAACTTAGGATACTTTCTTGAAGATCAAGATGAATTATGGTGTTGTGATGATTATACGTATCCTTGTATCTTGTAGTCGTTTAATCCGTAAAGATCTTTCACAAACCATATGAGCATGATATGCACGGAGATGACATGTATTCGCACTGAAGATTTCATGGGTTTTATCACCATTAGATCAAGTTTTCTGCCCAGTAGTAAACTGCCATGCACGGTTAGCGCACGCTAAGATAGTCATATTAACGTGCGCTATCGGGAATGAGTTAACGTACACTACGTTGGGAACGTAACGTACGTTATGTCATCAGTCGAGTCAGTCGGCGGATCAGAGAGGACTGTCGGTACATAGTTAGCGTACGCTACACTTCGCCGTTTACGTACGCTAACGGGCAATCTTAGCGCACGTTACGTAGAGTACGTAGCGTACGCTAAGTAGTTCAGGTAGAATTCATTTTTAGAGCTTTAGGTCGTAAACCGGATTTTTAGACATTCGTATGACATGAGATGAATTCTTTATTATTTCTTTTAAACAAGGTCCGAGCCTTGTATAGGGGACGATCGAGGGGCGGTTACATACGGACGCGTGGCATTTGTTGGAGTATTTCATTCTTGCCATTTTTAAGGCAAGTATCATATGTTGAGTTTGGTTTATATTGGAACTTTGATCATGCATATGGTTTTGTTCATATTGTCGAGTATGAGATTAATTTCCTTGATTTCTTGTGATATTTGTGGTTAATTGTTCGTATGAATGGACATATTGAAATGCATATATGTATGCACGATTGCATGGTTTATATTGTAAATGATCCGAAGGGGGTCATGAGGATCTATGCTGAGGGCGCTGGATCGAATGTCCACCATGCGTTGGTTCGACGGGATCATCATGGGGATCTATGCTGAGGGTGCTGGATCGTTGGACGGGTTTTCCACCATGTGTTGGTCTGACGGGATCATCATGGGTATCTATACCAAGGGCGCTGGATCGCTGGATTACCCTGTATTATGTTGATGGAATCGTGAGGATTCACATCGTTGGATTCCGATGACGGAAGTCTGTTTTGCATGTTTTATGATGCACTGATGATTTATGTATTATGATACTTGTACTAGCATTGTTTTTCTAACCCCTTCGGGGGTGGACATTGTTTTGATGTTTAGGTAGCCGAGGAGCGGGGAGGCAACCACAGTACCGACATGACGATGAAATGGCTCAGTGATGTGATTGATGTTTATTGTGATTTGTCTTCTTGGTTCACTTTAGTACTCAAGTACGTGTGTTTTAATAATGTCGTTTTCGATATGGTTGTATTAATTAACTCCCTGGATCAGATGAACCTGTTCTGTAATTTGAATTTCAGTGGTACTGTTGAATTATATTTACATTTCTTTTAAATTAGCCTTGTAAATCCTTACTTAAAGGGTTTACGGCGCTGTAATTATTCCGAATATCTCGGGGTGTTACACCGATCTCCCCTTATATAGAGGTGTTTGTGGGGGAGCGATCTTTGGTTGAACTGGGGCAAGCTCGATCTGAACCGCGAGTGGTTCACTTGGCCCAGCGATCGATCTCCTGGTGCCTGCCCCAGTTTCCTGGAGCGCCTTCATCTCGTCGAGCTGGCGCTGCATGGCGGCCATCGCCGTTGCCTGACTGCTCGCCGATTGTCTCCCGGAGCGCGAGCCAAGGCGATCGTGCACTGATCCCCTGGCCCCATGGTGAATGATGAGCTCCCTGCCAGTGAGTTCATTTCTTGGGCGAGCGGGGGCCCGCTGACAGGCTTGTCTTCTGGGAGTCGGATATGCCGAACTCCTGGTAAAGGATTCGGACTCCGATGTCTCCTGGCTGGGGCCTGAGTGCCCGGGTCACCATGAGGGATCGCTCCCTAGGCGGCTGAAGACGGAATCGTCCCGTCTTACGAGAGCTTTCTCCTGCGGTTCGGGGCTTTCCGTCGATTTCTCAACATATATCCCCTTGAGCTTCCGCTTGTCTGCCCGGCGGATGGCTGACGGAGTGATGGTGGGCGAGTCGCATGCCCTCCGTCGCTCCCTGAGGATGGCTATAGCCTCCTCAATCTATTCTGCGGTCCGTAACTGATCAAGTGAGAGGCTAGGACCATCCCTCGGGGGCGGGAGTGAGAGCCTAGCGTCGTCGCGGTCACCTTCCGCCGTGGGCTGGGATTCGGTCCGGGCCGGAATAAGATTTCCAGCAGAACGCAGGGCGGCTCTCTTGGAGGTCGTGGCAGATGTCATGTTTCTAAAGGCTTTCTTTGAAGAACAGTGAGTGTTTCTTCAAGTATATGTCTGGAGAACAGTGAGTGTTCTTCGAGACGGTAGGAATAAAAATGAAGGTTTATATCCCCTTCTTCTAGCGCCAATTGTTGTTACCCAAAATATTATCCGAAGATAGTATTGCTGGAATGATCGAGTAACAAACAAATGCGAGAACACTTCCGTGGGAAAATAGATGACACAAGATTTGCCGGGGTTGTTAATCCCAGGCTTGAATGCTCTCGCGAGATGTTATTAATAAGTATACTGTGGAGTACAAATATTAATGTTAGAATCTATTACAATGAGTGTAAAGACTTCTAGTTATCTTAGATATAGAGCGTGTAGATTGCCGAAAGAACCAGATATGAAGCTCTGTGAGTTCTTGCTATTGATGTTCAGTGTATGAGAATGTATATTTCTCTCTATTCACGGTGATGACAGCATGTGCTTCAGCCAATGTTGTGAGCCTCCTATTTATAGGAGACAGGGTTGCTGGGACCTCTCCGGCGATCGCGAGCGACCGCCGTTTTCTATATTATAATAAAATGGCCGATCGTCCCGTCACGTGGGGATGTTCCCTTAAAGTCTGGGGCTGCTGCTGGAGGCCAGCTGTGCGAGCCAATGGGAAGCTTGCACGCGTCCTGAGTCGCTATCGGGGAGGACCCACTTTGTACCTTTCGGCGGCCCTGTCGGTAGGTGAGGTAGGTGACAGGCTGGGGTCAAAGGTCTTATCTGTCGGCGCCTTTTGTGGATCTGCACGTGGGTCACCGTCCAGGATTCGGTCTTCGACGACTTTGACGGATGTTGGATTCATATGTGGCACGAGACGATCGTCTCTGGTTGGACATCATGGACGATCGCCAGATACCAAAAGACGATCGCCGGATACCAAAAGACGATCGCCGTGGGTGTCTACTGCTGGGTGTTTGCCCAGAGTATGTCTTCTATGGTTGGCTCTCTGATCGTTATGCCGATCGCCATCGAGGCGTATTAATCGCCGCACAACAGGTTCAAACAATGATATTAATGTTTTGATGCAATCTCCATTATTCCTCACCGAGCGTAATGGTACGGCACCTGAGTGCCCATTTATTGTGAACGGACGTACATACAAGCATGGCTACTATCTAACCGATGGCACATATCCTTCATGGTCTACTTTTGTTAAAGCGTTCAAATATCCGACTGACCTGAAAGAGAAAAAGTTCAAGAAAGTACAAGAGTCGGATCGAAAGGATGTTGAACGAGTATTTGGTGTTCTCAAGAGTAAATGGGGTATACTGAGTCGACCCTTACGACAACACACAGTAGACAGAATTAGAAACTTAGTGTATGCGTGTGTGATATTGCACAACATTATCATACACAACGCCGGTAACGCAATCTCGCCAGTTCATATTCGGGATCCCCCGATCCAACCGGTGTTTGTCGAGGAAGCCTTGGAAGAGATACGACATGAGGAAACACATTTTCGCCTTCGATTTGATCTTACGGATCATATTCACACTCAAGAGTTACCATACCTCTAGGCGGACGATGAAGACGAGTAGTATGTTTTTTATGTTTTAGTAATATTATGCAATGTTAATTTTAATGAAATTTTAGTTTTTAAAAAAAAAAATGTATGTGGTATGGATTGGAGTGCTACATGGCAATGCCAACAAAATAAGAGAGTGTGGTATGAAAAGATAAGGGAATAAGGTGGCATAAGGAGATTGGTTGGAGAGTGTGGTATGGATTGCAGTGCTACATGGCAATGCCAACCCCTAACTAACCTTCAACTTTAAAAAACAGATTTATACACGTTGAGTGGATCAGAACGTTAGAATATTAAAACATTTAATTTTTGTCATAATCACTTATAAAGTCATGCACATGATTGATTGTAATGTGTTGATAATGTAAAAAAATTGGGCGAGGGTCCCCTACAGTGCACATCACTTGTTGTGCACTGCTGTGCGTCGGATGGAACACGCACACACACACACACGTGCTGGTGTGTGTGATCGGACTGTTGGGATGCAGCACAGCACGATGCTGTACTGCAGAGGATCCCAACCCAAAAAAATTACACCGCTAAAAATTAATTAAACTCTAGAAAAGTACATAACCTTTCGATTAAATTTAGTGAAAAAGAATAGTATAGACATAGACTTCTCAATTCAATAATGGTGCATTGAAGTATATTAATCCATGGAAGTTAAAATTTAAAAGACAGAGGCATTATCCAATCCGTACGATGCACAGTCTTTGGTTGAATATCTACGTGTTTTGTATGTAATGTTGGGGCAGACGGTTGAAAATGGCAGAATTTAAATGCCTTTTAGAGAAGTTTATATGTTTTTTTATTGTTATTGTCCTTTTATTTTAGTCTATGTAATTAGTTATATGAAATGAGGCTTTACTAACCCGTATGTTGCTCCGGGGTTGTTTTTGATTTATTCAACCCGTGCGATGCACCAATTGTATCTAAGATTTCATAGCTAAAATTTAACCATCTTGTAATTTATACTATCATTTAAAAGTTCATTTTAATCACCTTGTGTATTAGAAGGTGCATTTGCATTGTGATGTTTATCATAACTTTTGTATTTAAATTAGTTTATTTACATTAAAAGTTACAATTAAAATAGTCTCTTCATATGTAATTCCATCCCAATAATGGCTGCCGTTTACAAACTGATGTTTCTCTCCACAAAATACCCTTCTGCAATCTCTTTGCTAAAACCAAAAATTAATAAATGAAAATATGAAATTATGATAATAAAAATTAATAAATGAGACACTGCTTGCCTTACGTAACCTCCAAATACGGCCCGCCCCTCTTTTGAAGTTAGGTATAATTATAATTTTTAAATCTTTTTATGTATTTTGTTAGATACTTTTATATTATATATTTAAATAAGTGATATAAATCCCCCTTCCAGATTAAATTAAGGGGGATAAGTTTTTTATATATTTTGTTAGATTCTTTTATATTATATATTTAAATAAGTGACATAAATCCCCATTCTACATTAAATTAAGGGGGATAAGTTTTATATAGTATATATTTGTTTGATTTTTAATCTTAAAAGAAGCTAATAATTTTTATTTTAATGAGAGTATATACAAATCTTTTATAACGTTGCTAAATAAAAATAATTATATCAAAAACCACATGACATATATGATCGAATATTGATAAATGCATAACAAAATTTTGCTCATTCAAAAGTGGATGTGCCTCCACTGCCTTGTTTACATTAAACAAAACTTAATACCCAATAAATGCAAAACAAGTGAAATATGTGGAAACTAATGAACATTGTTAAAGTGTTCACTCTATATTAGCAAGTATTGTATTAAAAAAAATTGGAAATCTTGGGGGGCCTACACTGCTCCTGTGGTAGCTCCGCCGGTACCGTCCATGGTACACCCTCACGTAGTGCATCCAGCACGGGATGCTCTACATAGGGTCTCTCCATGGACCAAACCCAGCTCCGCCCTACTTATTGTAACACCGCTGAAAGGAAAATAATTTGGAACTCTTTTTTCCACACCACTGCCTTATAAAATAGGATCACTCAAAATTTTCAACATTTAACCCAGGAGGAGATGTCAAAATTTGTAGTTTAGCCGGATTAATCCTAGTCCCTCAAAGAACCCACTCCTAACCCATTGAGAGAAGTAAATCGCGAGTCGCTCGAGCAATTCCAGGGTTCCCAATGCATTTTCTGTACACTTATGCGCACAAGGAGAAACTCTTAACTGATTAACAGCGCCTCAGGTTCCCAGTACAATTCTCGAGGGAACAGCCACTGATTGGTCAGAACCTCCGGATTCCCAGCAAGGAAATACTCCCACACTGCCGCTTGACGCGAGATTAAACATTGATTAGCGGTCGCTCGAGCTAGCCCCGGGGAACTAGAGGATCATAAAGAGAAAAACCTTCTCTTTCACCTCCTTGGTGGGGTTAGAACTCAAGACCTCTCCCAAAGGAGTGTCTTGGGTGTAGGTGTCCTACCACTGGACCACCTACCCTTTCCCCGTCAAAATTTGTGTTCTAATAGCAAAGCATATAAAACATATATATATATATATATTTACGATCAAATGAGAATGGTCCTATCCTGCGAAGTGCGAATATGCATGAGTTTTGTACTAATTATGCATGAAACATATGTATTACTTGCATCAAAATTACAATGCGTTAAAATATTGTATTATATGTATCAAATTTTTGTGAGAATAAATCTAGTCCATCCATTTATCAAGATCTATGGATGAAATTCATTCTTATTTCTTAACTTAAATTGCATTCTCACCTCAACCCATATATATATATATATATATACACGAGGCATTCAGAACCTGTGCTAGGTACAAAGTTTGTATCTAAGTGTTCATCGCGTAGTGTTTATGTAAATTGTCGAATATACAACAATCTATAATTAAGGTTGCCGTGGGAGATCTTTGTTGATTTGTTGAATATACAACAATCTATAACTAAGGAGTCTTCATAGCCGAACCACTGTTAATACTCTTGTCTCGGTTTGATCTTTTCATACTCTTCTTTATTACCTTGCATCTTATTTATTATTCTGTTTGTGTAGTTACTTGGATTGGGAGTTAGGTAACTTTTAAATTATGTTTGGTTTCTTATTTGCATTGGGCCTCTTGAGTGTTTTATTTGTGTGTAGCCTTGTAGGAGCAGTTTGATTTTTTATATCTGCTTTGATATGACGTTTTTGCATAGGCGCAATGATAATAATGAGTTCCTGTTCATGGCCCGTGCGATGCACCGGTTTTGTTTTTGAATAAACTATTGAACTATTGCTTATGTCTAAAACTCAAATTTTTTATTTATTATTATAATTTACAAATGGCTTCAAGCCAAAATTATGTGCTTTTTCCTTTCTATTCATTATTCAAGTTGATATTTTTAATGCCGTATTTTGTTATTTTAGCAAAGTGTTTTAATTTTACTGTTCAAATTGGATGTACTAAAACTCACCGCTATAAAAGAGCGTTATTTTACCTTTATCGGTGGCATTGTTCCTACATTACATGTAGCGTACCAACGTTGTTATTCATGCAAGTGATGCAAGCATATTCTTACATAGTTCACTACTAATCTTTGTTCGGTTGCTCATCATAGTTACGCATTACCAAATGTAATCATTTAGTAGCTTACTGATGAAGCAACACTATATTATTCTTTGATGTCAAAAGTTGTAGTATTTTCTTGTCAATACCGCGTATATGTAAAAGTTAGTGTAATCATGTATATATAATAATGCCACATAAACTGTATAAAAATCGTTACAAATATTTTTGGCTTCATCTCATTTTACTGTACAACTATGTGCATTGAAAATTAACATTGAAGTCTAACTAATATTAATAAATTTTATCAATAAACTCAATTCTAAATAGTTAACCAAATGAATATTAATTAATACACTATTAATAATTCTTAAAACTTTTAGACTCCACTAATAATGGTCTTAATTTGTATTCACTGTATACATATTCCAATGAATAAACATGTTTATGTGTATGGACAATATATGTACATTTATACGTAATCAAGAGATCAGTTTTTAAGATATAGTTGCTTTATATATGGGCCGTCTACCTTCATTTTATTATTTATAAATATCAGTAGACTAATATTCTTGTGTAGTAATAAACAAATAATCGTATGCTTTCGGATATGTCATTAGAATTGTGTAAGTAATTATTTGTTGAAATTTTACATATATATTTCACATAACTTGAACGTGCTTATTGTAATATCCGGAATTTCTACTACCGTTATTTAATATTATTCGAGTTATATTGTACAGCGTGGAATCTGTACAGTATAGATAAAATAAATGAAGGACTGAGATGTCAGTATCGGTATAATTGTCGTACTTGGTCGACAATTGTATTAGAGGATATAATGTGTCATGTGTACGTATCCAGTATGTCGAGACAGACGAGAAAAGTTGGAAATGGCTAAGTGTAACATTATTAGCGCACGCTAATAATCATGAGTAGCGCACGCTATCGTGCAGGTTTAGCGCACGCTACGGATATAAGATAACGCACGCAAGTGCAGAACAGATCAGAAGGAATCTACGCGTGGACCAGGCCACTTTCGGCGCACATTCTGATAAGTCAACGGATGTTGTAATGTAGTGATAGCGCACGCTAATGCATGTTGATTAGCGCACGCTAATTGTATATCGGTCAACAGGGAATCTTGGCTTTAGTGGTTGCTTTCGGCATGTTGGGTCACCAGCATCTTCGTGGTAGGTGTAGACTGTAGCAAGTCAACTGGTGTTAGCGCACGCTAAATGTAAGGACTTGCATACGCTAGATAGTATAAGTTACGTACGCTAATTCATGGGCATTACGTACGTAAGCTCATGTATGAAGACAGACAGTAGTCTCTGGACTGCGATAGCGCACGCTAACAAAGGTCAGTTAGCGCACGCTAAGGCTGTTAAGGCTGTTGTGCACGCTAAATATGAGATGTTTGCGCACGCTAGTAATGCAGTCTATATAAGGGACAGACGGGTATTATGAAGTATTTCCCATTCTTTCACCTTCAGTCGATAGAGAGAGCTTTGGGAGGTCCTTGAGGTTCCCAAACACGGTGAGGTGGTTATCTTTAACAAGATTTAAGATAGAAATCATGGATTAAAGCTTTGTTCTTGAAATCATTGGTGATTCTTGGAAATGGATTCAAACTTGGGATTCAATCCATTCCTTCAAAAAGGTAATCACTCTTCATCTTTGGATTTCGTTTTGGATTGAATATTGATGTTCTTGAGTTGATGATTATCATATATTCGAGTTGATGAGCATGATAACGAGTTGGATTACCGAACTAAGTTAGTGTTGTTATCAATATATGAGTATTGATATGTTTCGTATCGTTTTGGATTGAATTCAAGAGATATGTTGATGTAATTCCTTTCTTCAATTCGTATTTTTGATGTGTTGTCGTTGGTTACTTCGTATGGTAACGATTATGGTGGTGCTGTTGAGATTCTTGAAGTTATATAAATTGTATGTCGAAGAACAAGATGAATAAGGATTTTTAGGTGATTAGAACACATCGGATTATGTCATTTTATGGATTATGAATGTAAATTCGGATGATTTTGGAATATGATTATTCATGATAATAACTGGCAAATTGTTCTATGAATTTACCAAATATGAACAAGAAGGAATCTTGTGGATTCGGGTTTTAAAGATTAAAGTTGGAATCGAATATGTTATGAAATCCTTAATATCGAGATGAGTTGGTCATTGATATGATGGAAGTGTTAGACGATGCTTGAAATGCATGCCACTGTACAACATTAGCACACGCTAAGCTTACTGGCTAGCGCACGCTAACGGGAGCAACTTAGCGCACGCTACGTTATGCGTTTAACGTGCGCTAAGTAGGCAGACAATGCAGTAGATCATATTATGATTATGAATTCATGCTGGTTCGAGTTGGATTGTATAATCTATGTTTAACCGAGATATCGTAGAACCGTGAGTTTGTGGATTGGTTATATCGATTATTGATTGTTATCGAATGTGTGTTAAATTTATTATTACGATAGGTTGCGATAATCGATCGGTGATTATAACCGTATATTGCGGTCGTGTTCGAGCATGTTCGTGAATTGCATGGTCAGGGTTGAGGAGCTCGTAGACGAAGGCAATGAAATTGGTAGCGACTTCATCGATATCGAGGCAAGTTGTTACTTGCTCAGTTATAATGTTTAATGAATGGTTTCAGTTTCATTTCGTTTATAATGCATATAGCAATGATTATATGTTGTCATTCCGATTTCGGGAGTTTAATCATAATGTATATGATTTATTTCGGTTATTGGCATATTCGGTGTAACGCCCCCAAAACCATTCCGGGATATTACAGCGCCGTGGGTCCCGCGCCGGAACCCACCAGGCTAAAAACCGTTTACAAAACCAATTCGAAAACACCAAAAGGCCGATGACGGTAATATTTTGCAAATACTCAAATATTTTCAAAAACATAATTTTGAAATACCGTCATAAAATACCATTTGAAAATACAAGGCGAAGTGCCAAATCTCGATAGTTCAAAATGTACGTTAAGATGCCGCTTAAACGTACCGATAAAATAGTTTAGGAAAAGACTTTGACAAAAATAACCCAAGTTCGCAAAGTGCCAAAAGGGCCATTTAAAATACACACATGCAGCGGATAAAACACAGTTTAAAATACACATTTGCAGCGGAAATGAATAACCAGAAAAGAAATACTCGATACTCCAAAATATGCCACCGCCAGTATCACATCGGGAAGCTCATCCCTTCACGACCGCTACTAGCTCGATCTCCAAGTACCTAAATATAAAGCCCACGACGGGGTCAGCCACAATACTCAATAATGATACCGATCACATCATCATAAATAATTACATACCAATGTAATAATACTGTAAGAATACTACCAACGTAATCTTACCGTTATAACCTTACCAATCCATAATAATCCAATCCTTACCATAATCCACATTTCGCATCCTCGAATGACGAAATGAACTTAACAACAATTATCTGTACTGTATCCAAACAATACCAAATATCCTTAAAACACCATCATAACTCATACGCGGAAATAACTGCTCGTAAGCAAATCCTGTCCGTCGGATTTGCACCATCAAATCTCAACCTGGATAAACCAATAACATACCACATATCTGTAGATCAACTACCACAAAATAATGAATACAAATCCCGAAGCAACGACATACAGTCCGAATGCTTATACGATCAATAACTAGATCAACCGGTAAATCAACTGAGAATATCATCGACATGATAACTCCAATACGACCAATAAAGGATCAACGATAATCGAGAGTACCATCAACATGATAACTCCGACACGATCAACAAAGGATCAACAATAACCGAGAATACCCTCAACAAGGTAAACTCCAAATGATCAACAATAATGGATCTCAAGAAATAACTCCGACTGTCGAACACACCCCTCGGGCGTATGAACAACCAGTCACAAACCGTCGAACATACCCAACCATAAATGGAGGATGAACGACCAAACAATATGGCTCAAAGATGGAAGTCATAGTACGCCCGATCCGGAAATGTGTCCGTGCACAAGCCACCCCGGGTATTGATCACATACACGTGTGGTCTTGTACCTAATTAGCCTCACGAACTACGTCTCGTGTGCACGGTTCAATGTGGAAATATCAACACATAACCATCATGTGCCCGGCTAAAAATCCTACACAATAACCAATCGGCACGCAGATATGAATCCAGATATGTCACGATGCAACATGACAACGAAACTCAAAGAAACACATATCCAATAAGGATCAAAAGACTCACCGAAGTGAACAACAACAGACTGACAATGAAAAGTCGACACGACTAATCAATATCCAAAACATCAATCCTGGGATCATCATCCCAAATGAATGACCAACACGATCTACGATCTCAATACAATAGTCCTGGGATCAACATCCCTCAACGAATAACCGATACGAAACTCATTATACGAAACCTCAACATATACAACAACTCAACATACTAATTATCTCATAACTGAACAATACATAAGTTACCTCAAAGCCGACGACAATATCCTTTCCACGAACAACATCCCTGAACGAATACACAGTTATACAAATAATCTCAAATAAGGTACCATCCATTCAATATCAATAACCCTTTATCCCGATACTTATGTAATCACGATAACTATCCTCGATATCCGATATTCTATATCTTTGACCAAAAATAAATCATGTCTTCCCTGAACACAATTAAATCATATACCTTATGATTTATTACAACCAGAGTACGATATACAAACCATTATCCCGACAACTTACATTTCTAACAACATTGCTATACGAATTATAAATGAAATGAAAACGAAACCATTCATCAGATATTATAAACTGAACAAGCATAAACTTGCCTCGATACCGATACCACGAAGCCGTTACCAAAATCCATTGCCTTTGTCTACGAGCTCCTTAGCCCCGACCAAAAGCAATCTACGAACTCTTCGACTTCAACCGCAACACAACGGTCATAATCCACGATCAAAACATCACAACCTATTGCAATAACCGATTAACACACATTCGATAAAAATCAATAACCGACATACTCAACCAATAAACTCAACGGTTCAACGAAACCTCGATCATATACATAATACCAAATAATCCAACTCAACCGATACGAACCCACATCCACGATACAAGCCGTAACTCGATGATCACAAATAACAATCAATAACCGATCAACAACGGTTCTACAATATCCCGATTAAACACATATCCAAACAACCCGAACCAATCAAACACGAATTCAAAACCACAATACGATTCCACAATCCGAATATCATATCCATAATCTATTTAAACCAACAAGGGTCTAACATTACCGATTCCAAATTCAATCTTAAAAACAACTACAAGTTTCCTCCTTGTATAATCATAATAAAATCCAATTATCGATTATCATCATCAATCCGGACGATCCGATTAATTCAACATTATAGATAACCATATTCCAAGGGTTTCAAATAATTCCATTATCCGAATTGAACACTTGTTAAATACTTATGAATTCTCAAACTCAAGAGTGAATCATAAACTTGTCAAATCCGAAATCATATTCGTATTCCTATACGAATATTGTACCAAAACACATAACTTAGTTCTAAATGTGAATATTCCATATTCATATATAAAACACCAACACCTTAAAACGTATTCATCAAATCAATGATCAATTCATCTCGACATTAAGGATTTTATAACATATTCGATTCCAACTTCAACTCCAAATACGAAGACAAAACTCCTTCTTGTTCATACTTGTAAATTCGTAGAAAACAATTGACCGATTATTATCGTGAATAATCACATTCCAAATTATCCGAAATCCTTCCAAAATCATAACATGTAACTCAAGAGTTCTTTAAGAACACGAATTATCCAAATTCACGTTCATAATCCATAAAACAACATAACCCGATGTTTTCTAACATCTAAACAACCCTTAATCATAATTCAAGGTGTATATAATCATATTCTTCAACATATACTTCTCATAACATCATGAATCGCAACAAACCACCAAGAACATCGAGAATACTACGATTCCATAATCATAACAACATAATCGAATCATTCGATCACCAATTCATTATCTTCCTTTAACAAAATTCCCATAATTACGAAGAATCATCACAACAATATCATTTCCATCACCATTCATACAAAAACGTGTAGAATTTTCCAAGTTCTACTCATTGAGACATTTCATCGAACACTTTAAAGGCATAGTCCAATTCAATCGATTATTCAAAGGAATACTCGAATTCTTTCCACAAAACTTCAAGAACAACGAATAATCTCAAGAATACAACAAGATTCGATCAATAATCTGAGTTAAAACGAATCAAATCGGCCAAGACATCAAGAAATCTCAAGAATATCCAAAACCAAGTGTGTAGGTGTTCTTACCTTCGATCCGGGTGGAAGATGATGTTAATCCATGATTCCAACTTCCAAAACATGTTGCTAGATGATGATATTACTCAAATCCATCCACTTTGATGAAGAAATCGCCAAAAAACGAAGAGAAAACATGAAAATGCCCGGATGACTCGGTCCAGGCCTTTAAATAGGCGGACCCTGCCGGCACGTTACGTACGTAACCGGCCACTGCCTTACGTACGTAACCGGCCATGGCCTCGCCATCCCCAAATCTGCCGGAACCCTTACGACGTGAATCGAAGTCGGGCTTACGACGTAACTTGCCCTTACGGCCAGAATCGCCACCGCCTTACGTGCGTAATCGCCGCCCTAGCCTCCAGAAGTCACCGCGACCGTGATCGGCCACCCCCACGAATCACCGCCGACCATGCTCGCCATTCCAACGAGTCACGACCGCCATCCAGTCATCTCGCCACGACTCGACCGGCTACTCCGTAACGCACGTAACACTTAATCCGCTGCGCATTTAATACGTACGCTGACTTGCTACAAGATATACTCGTATTACGTACGTAATACACCCTGTATAACGTACGTAACTCCGTCCGTTGACTCACCTGTCCACATCTGCGCCGAAAGCTGCCGACCACGGGCCCCACTGTCCGATTCCTCTTGTTACGTACGTTATGTACACTATATAACGTACGTAAGCTAACACATTTTACGTATGTAAGCTCCAAGGCTTAACGTACGTAATGGCTTTTATACTTAGCCAAAAATCCAACTGTTCCTGTCCGACGTCTCGACGTACAAAATACAAACATACGGCATACTGAATACACATACTGAATCCAAAAATATTCTCATACGGTATACCTGATATCCAAATCTGTTTAACCTGATACAACATATCCTGAATATATCTGTCAATCAAAAACGATAATCACACCAGTATAACTGTCTCGGTTCTCAATTTATTTTATCCATACTGTATAGATACCAAACTATACAGTATATCTCAGATAAAATAACGCAAAAAATTTATATTGAAAATTCGGGTATTACATACTACCCCCCTTAAAATAAGTTTCCTCCTCGAAACTTGCAACCTGTCGCCAACAACAGATAAGTCCAAAATTTTCCAACTCATCACAAAAACAATCAATCGTCGCCACAAGCGAAATAACCTAACCAATATACTTACAGGTGCGTGAAGCCGATGATCTCCCGTGATACTAGCACACGACTCCCACACGAAGTCTCAACACAACCAACGCACACCAATATCACAAATAGCAATTTGAAAAGAATCTCGAAAATTTTGGAAACTCCAAAAATCGATTCGACTCAAAAGTCAGAAAAGCTCATTTTCAAAAATCACGCTACTACCGTACCGGTAGAGCCACATAACACACACGCCTGGGTTTCACAAAACCCAAGCTCCGATACCATCTTCTGTAACGCCCCCAAAACCATTCCGGGATATTACAGCCGCCAGGGTCCTGCCACGAACCCACTGTGCTAAAAACCGTTTACAAAACCAATTCGAAAACACCAAAAGGCCGATGACGGTAATATTTTGCAAATACTCAAATATTTTCAAAACATAATTTTGAAATACCGTCATAAAATACCATTTGAAAATACAAGGCGAAGTGCCAAATCTCGATAGTTCAAAATGTACGTTAAGATGCCGCTTAAACGTACCGATAAAATAGTTTAGGAAAAGACTTTGACAAAAATAACCCAAGTTCGCAAAGTGCCAAAAGGGCCATTTAAAATACACACATGCAATGGATAAAACACGCTTTAAAATACACATTTGCAATGGAAATGAATAACCGTAAAAGAAATACTCGATACTCCAAAATATGCCACCGCCAGGATCACATCGGGAAGCTCATCCCTTCACGACCGCTACTAGCTCGATCTCCAAGTACCTAAATATAAAGCCCACGACGGGGTCAGCCACAATACTCAATAATGATACCGATCACATCATCATAAATAATTACATACCAATGTAATAATACTGTAAGAATACTACCAACGAAATCTTACCGTTCTAACCTTACCACTCCATCATAATCCACTCCTTACCCTAATCCACATTTCGCAGCCTCGAATGACGAAATGAACTTAACAACAATTATCTGTACTGTATCCAAACAATACCAAATATCCTTAAAACACCATCATAACTCATACGCGGAAATAACTGCTCGCAAGCAAATCCTCGTCCGTCGGATTTGCACCATCAAATCTCAACCTGGATAAACCAATAACATACCACATATCCGTAGATCAACTACCACAAAATAATGAATACAAATCCCAAGCAACGACATACGGTCCGAATGCTTATACGATCAATAACTAGATCAACCCAGAATCAACTGAGAATATCATCGACATGATAACTCCAATACGACCAATAAAGGATCAACGATAATCGAGAGTACCATCAACATGATAACTCCGACACGATCAACAAAGGATCAACAATAACCGAGAATACCCTCAACAAGGTAAACTCCAAATGATCAACAATAATGGATCTCAAGAAATAACTCCGACTGTCGAACACACCCCTCGGGCGTATGAACAACCAGTCACAAACCGTCGAACATACCCAACCATAAATGGAGGATGAACGACCAAACAATATGGCTCAAAGATGGAAGTCATAGTACGCCCGATCCGGAAATGTGTCCGTGCACAAGCCACCCCGGTATTGATCACATACACGTGTGGTCTTGTACCTACTTAGCCTCACGAACTACGTCTCGTGTGCACGGTTCAATGTGGAAATATCAACACATAACCATCATGTGCCCGGCTAAAAATCCTACACAATAACCAATCGGCACGCAGATATGAATCCAGATATGTCACGATGCAACATGACAACGAAACTCAAAGAAACACATATCCAATAAGGATCAAAAGACTCACCGAAGTGAACAACAACAGACTGACAATGAAAAGTCGACACGACTAATCAATATCCAAAACATCAATCCTGGGATCATCATCCCAAATGAATGACCAACACGATCTACGATCTCAATACAATAGTCCTGGGATCAACATCCCTCAACGAATAACCGATACGAAACTCATTATACGAAACCTCAACATATACAACAACTCAACATACTAATTATCTCATAACTGAACAATACATAAGTTACCTCAAAGCCGACGACAATATCCTTTCCACGAACAAAATCCCTGAACGAATACACAGTTATACAAATAATCTCAAATAAGGTACCATCCATTCAATATCAATAACCCTTTATCCCGATACTTATGTAATCACGATAACTATCCTCGATATCCGATATTCTATATCTTTGACCAAAAATAAATCATGTCTTCCCTGAACACAATTAAATCATATACCTTATGATTTATTACAACCAGAGTACGATATACAAACCATTATCCCGACAACTTACATTTCTAACAACATTGCTATACGAATTATAAATGAAATGAAAACGAAACCATTCATCAAATATTATAAACTGAACAAGCATAAACTTGCCTCGATACCGATACCACGAAGCCGTTACCAAAATCCATTGCCTTTGTCTACGAGCTCCTTAGCCCCGACCAAAAGCAATCTACGAACTCTTCGACTTCAACCGCAACACAACGGTCATAATCCACGATCAAAACATCACAACCTATTGCAATAACCGATTAACACACATTCGATAAAAATCAATAACCGACATACTCAACCAATAAACTCAACGGTTCAACGAAACCTCGATCATATACATAATACCAAATAATCCAACTCAACCGATACGAACCCACATCCACGATACAAGCCGTAACTCGATGATCACAAATAACAATCAATAACCGATCAACAACGGTTCTACAATATCCCGATTAAACACATATCCAAACAACCCGAACCAATCAAACACGAATTCAAAACCACAATACGATTCCACAATCCGAATATCATATCCATAATCTATTTAAACCAACAAGGGTCTAACATTACCGATTCCAAATTCAATCTTAAAAACAACTACAAGTTTCCTCCTTGTATAATCATAATAAAATCCAATTATCGATTATCATCATCAATCCGGACGATCCGATTAATTCAACATTATAGATAACCATATTCCAAGGGTTTCAAATAATTCCATTATCCGAATTGGACACTTGTTAAATACTTATGAATTCTCAAACTCAAGAGTGAATCATAAACTTGTCAAATCCGAAATCATATTCGTATTCCTATACGAATATTGTACCAAAACACATAACTTAGTTCTAAATGTGAATATTCCATATTCATATATAAAACACCAACACCTTAAAACGTATTCATCAAATCAATGATCAATTCATCTCGACATTAAGGATTTTATAACATATTCGATTCCATCTTCAACTCCAAATACGAAGACAAAACTCCTTCTTGTTCATACTTGTAAATTCGTAGAAAACAATTTACCGATTATTATCGTGAATAATCACATTCCAAATTATCCGAAATCCTTCCAAAATCATAACATGTAACTCAAGAGTTCTTTAAGAACACGAATTATCCAAATTCACGTTCATAATCCATAAAACAACATAACCCGATGTTTTCTAACATCTAAACAACCCTTAATCATAATTCAAGGTGTATATAATCATATTCTTCAACATATACTTCTCATAACATCATGAATCGCAACAAACCACCAAGAACATCGAGAATACTACGATTCCATAATCATAACAACATAATCGAATCATTCGATCACCAATTCATTATCTTCCTTTAACAAAATTCCCATAATTACGAAGAATCATCACAACAATATCATTTCCATCACCATTCATACAAAAACGTGTAGAATTTTCCAAGTTCTACTCATTGAGACATTTCATCGAACACTTTAAAGGCATAGTCCAATTCAATCGATTATTCAAAGGAATACTCGAATTCTTTCCACAAAAATTCAAGAACAACGAATAATCTCAAGAATACAACAAGATTCCATCAATAATCTGAGTTAAAACGAATCAAATCGGCCAAGACATCAAGAAATCTCAAGAATATCCAAAACCAAGTGTGTAGGTGTTCTTACCTTCGATCCGGGTGGAAGATGATGTTAATCCATGATTCCAACTTCCAAAACATGTTGCTAGATGATGATATTACTCAAATCCATCCACTTTGATGAAGAAATCGCCAAAAAACGAAGAGAAAACATGAAAATGCCCGGATGACTCGGTCCTGTGCCTTTAAATAGGCGGACCCTGCCGGCACGTTACGTACGTAATCGCCATCGCCTTACGTACGTAATCGCCATGGCTCGCCATCGCCCAAATCTGCCGGAACCCTTACGTACGTATCGGCAGTGGCTTACGTCGTAATCGCCCTACGGCCGTGGCAAGCCATCGCCTTACGTACGTAATCGGCCGATCCTAGCCTCGGCCAGTCACTGCCGACCGTGATCGGCCACCCCTACGAATCACTGCCGACCATGCTCGGCCATTCCAATGAGTCACGACCGGCCATGCTCGGCCATCCAGGTCATCTCGGCCACGACTCGACCGGCTACTCCGTAACGTACGTAACACTTATTCCGTTGCGTACGTAATACGACGTTGACTTGCTACAAGATATACTCGTATTACGTCGTAATACACCCCGTATAACGTACGTAACTCCGTCCGTTGACTCACCTGTCCACATCTGCGCCGAAAGCTGCCGACCACGGGCCCCACTGTCCGATTCCTCTTGTTACGTACGTTATGTACACTATATAACGTACGTAAGCTAACACATTTTACGTACATAAGCTCCAAGGCTTAACGTACGTAATGGCTTTTATACTTAGCCAAAAATCCAACTGTTCCTGTCCGACGTCTCGACGTACAAAATACAAACATACGGCATACTGAATACACATACTGAATCCAAAAATATTCTCATACGGTATACCTGATATCCAAATCTGTTTAACCTTATACAACATATCCTGAATATATCTGTCAATCAAAAACGATAATCACACCAGTATAACTGTCTCGGTTCTCAATTTATTTTATCCATACTGTATAGATACCAAACTATACAGTATATCTCAGATAAAATAACGCGAAAAATTTATACTGAAAATTCGGGTATTACATTCGGGTATCGAGGTTACATTATGGTAAAGATGAGGATATGAGTACCTGTAGTCCATGGTACGTTTGGATCGCCGAGCATTGTGGATAATCGTCGGTGATGGTTTGATATCGAGATTTCTCTCGAAGGACTCGGGGCAAGTATCTTATATCGATTTAGTTAGTGTTAGTGATTTGATCATGCATATTGTCATTCATGTTGTCGAACATGAGGTTGTCTTAGTGGATTTGTCATATTGTCGTTCATGTTCTGTTGTTCATGTTGATGAACATATTGAGTTGCATATGTGTATGCATAATTGTATTGTTTATGTTGTAAATGATCCGATGGGATCATGAGGATCTATGCTGAGGGCGCTGGATCGAATGTCCACCATGCGTTGGTTCGATGGGATCATCATGGGGATCAATGCTGAGGGCGCTGGATCGTTGGACAGGTTTTCCACCATGCGTTGGTTCGACGGGATCATCATGGGGATCTATGCTGAGGGCGCTGGATCGTTGGATTACCAGTATTGTGTTGATGGAATCTTGTGAATTCGCATCATTGATTTTATCATGTGTTGTTGTTCATATGTGTATTGTTGGTTATCCACCTTATGCTGATCTGATAGGATCAACAAAGGGATCTATGCTGAGGGCGCTGGATCGTCGGATTTCTATTGAGTATACATGATTATTATTGTTGTGATCATATTGACGTGGTCATATGAGTATGCATTTGTAGGTCTTGTGTTAGGACCGTGTCCGTATTGCATTGATCTGATCTCGGATTAGACTGATATGATCGTCGTGGCACTCCATATCTCGAGGTATGTTCCGTATTTCCTTTGGTATCCGTCTTGTGATGGACATTCGGTTATCGTTTGGGGATTTGATGATGCTATCCGATGGATCGTATTGGTCAGAAATGGTATATTTTCGTATCGTGAGTTGGTTATGATAGTTTGAGAACCTTGAGTATTGTGTGAGGTACAGTACATATATTATGTTCGAGTTTATTGGTTAATCGAGTACAGGATGTGAAATGTGATAATGGTTATTCTGATGAGAATTACTTGAGTAAGCAAAGTTATGGCGGTAAGATCACGTTGGTCGTATTCTTATGTTGTATTCTCATTGGTATGTAATTATTAATGTGATGTGACGGTTATCATTGTTGGATATTATGGCTGACCCCATCGTGGGATTTCTTTTTAGGTTCCTGGAGTATCGAGCTTGTAGCGGTCGTGAATAGATGAGCTTCCCGAAGGATACTGGCTAGGACATGTTTTGTGCATTGAGTTTCTTGATTGGTTCTTGTATTCCGCTGCTAGAGTATCTTTATGGTTGGTCTTTTTCCGCTGCGTGAGTATTTTGAAATGCTCTTTTGGTATCTGGTAACTGAGGTTACTTTGGAAATCATTTTCTAAACTTTTGAGTGTCGGCCGTTTGGCCTTGCGATTTCAAATGAGTTTTTACGACAATTTTTGATAATGGATTTATAAGTCTTTGTGAATTTTTAAAGATAGTACCGTCGTTGGCCTCTTGTGCATTTGTAAATGTTTGCGAAAAATTCTTTTAGCCTTGTGGGTTCCATCTCGGGGCCCATGGCGCTGTAATATTTTCGGTTAAATCTGGGGGTGTTACAGAATATGGTATCAGAGCTTAGGTTGAGAAAATCTAGGCATTTGGGTCGAGTTGGGTCGTATTTTAGTCGCGTCGTTCGAGTTGTCAATTGACTAATACTAGAGCCGTGAGTTTTTGTTGTTCACTCGGGCTTATGGGTTATGTGATTTACCAGTGTAGTATTGGGGTCGTTGTAAACTTTTCCAAACGGTGTTAACGAGATTCTCTGGAATGAGATGTATTGGGTTCTTGAGTTGAAATGAGTTTGCAAAATATGTGTTTTGAAAATATCCATGTCGAGTATTTTCTAGAGTCGAGACATGTGCCAGTATCACGGGGAATCGTCGACTTCACGATCTGTAAGTATTTGGATTTTTGAATTTCATTGAGATTTATTGCCGTTCTAAATTGATATGCTTTGAGATTCGGAAGAATATTAATTGTTATGATTATGAGATAACAGAACACAGTAGTTGGGACAGGATCGATGATCTTGAGACGCTATGATTTTGGAAATCAATATGTCGGTTAGATTTTGGAAACGAAATTGTGTATTCGGGAGAAGGACTGTGAATTGTTGAGAATGACATGTAGTCATGCTAATTCATTTTGATATATGAACTGCTTTTGAGCATTTGAAAATATACTTTTCAAAATGAACGTTTCACGAATGTTTTACGGAAAATGATTTTTGGGCCGAGACCCAATTGAATTTGAAATAGTTTTACAACTCAGGACTTAGGGTCCGAAAGGAGTTTTCTACTTTTTGCGGAACGAGATATGGGCTGAGACCCTAATGTTCCAAGAAATCTTTTCTGTTTTCTAAAACTCCCGAGAATTGTAAAACACTTTATCAATCCTTATCTATTTCGTTTATGCCCTTCGCGGTTTTAGTTTACTTGCCCAAACGAAACTTCTCGGGTAGTCTTTCGCTGTGTTGATTTGTTTCAATGTTTTGTCATAGCATATTTGAAGTGATCCGGGATGGATTAATGATTGACGTTGCGAGTCATATGTGGAAAAAGGAGTTTTTAGTCGGAGTTTATATATATTGAGATTTTGGAACTCTATTGTGTGGTTTTCCGATGGAATATCAGTGGATATTGGTGACAAACCGAGTTGGCATACAGGAGTACGGATGTGGTTAATCATTTGCATGGTTTTCATTTTAAAACTTCGAAATCGTATGGATTTGAAGGAAAACTATTATCGAATACTTGGCACCAGCGAACCGATTTAATTTTTCGAAAATTGATTTTGTGGTCTTACCAAAATTTATGTTTTTGAGTTTTGAAATTTTTGAAAGAACTTTCGAAAATTTGTCTTCTTGCCGAGATATATGATTTCAAACTGGTTTTGAAAATATGATCGATATACATTGTGGAGTTTTGATCGTGACTCACGAACTGGATAATACATCAGTATGGAGCGATGAATAGAGATTCGAATTTTAGTATGTTAGTTTGGTTATCCAGAGATGATCGGTTGGTCGATCAGATGAGAGAAATATGCTGCGTATTGTAGATCCATACACAGGATCTAATTTTGGAACTTTGGATTTCGTGAAATCGGGACATATGTGCTATGTGATTCCATTGGTACGGTAGTAGTGCGATTTTACCATAGTGATTTTGGAATGATTTCTTTGTAAGTGTAGATTTGGGGATGGTGACCCCATACTGGTTGTTTTGGACAATGAGTAGTCGTTCCCACTCCATGTATGATGGGGTATGTTCGTCGATTTGTGATTGGTTGTTCGTATGCCGAGGAGTATGTTCGACAGTCAGGTGTGTTTATTGAGATCTACTGTATGTGATTGGTGTGTCGTTTTGAGAACCTTATTCGTTCGTATATCGGTTTCTGTGGTTCTGTGTTGATCGTGTTGGAGTTTACCGTGTGAAGGTATTCTCGATTTTCGTTGATAGTTCGTTGGTAATATTGGAGTTTATCATGATAATGATATTTTCGTCCGTGTTATGACCTTTCGATTGGTCGTATTAGAGTTTATCATGTCGATGATATTCTCGGTTAATTTATTGGTTGATTGTTGCTGGTGATCATCTGAGCGTTCAGATTGCGTGTCGATGTTTCAGAATTTATGTAGTCGTTTTGGGCAGTTGTTTCACAGATGTATCTTGTATTATTGATTTGTACCCGAGTTGGGATTTGATTGTGCGATCAGGCAGACAGGTTTGAAACAGATAGATTATTTCATCCGAAGATGATATATTTTTGCTGAGAATCATGGAATTGTTATTGTAAGCGTATTGAGGCTTTACAGTGAAGTCACTTGCTAGAATCTCAGGATATCGTCGACTTGGCACATATGTAAGTATGCTATTTTGGTTATTCGGTAATAATGATGATTGATCGTTGTCGTGATGGTTCCGGGATATTTTGGTTGAACGGTTTGTTCGTTTTCTATGACGGATTGCAAGTTTCGAGGAGGAAACTTATTTTAAGTGGTGTACTATGTAATATCCGGAATTTCTACTACCGTTGTTTAATATTATCCGAGTTATATTGTACAACGTGGAATCTATACAGTATAGATAAAATAAATGAAGGACTGAGATGTCAGTATCGGTATAATTGTCGTACTTGGTCGACAATTGTATTAGAGGATATAATGCGTCATGTGTACGTATCCAGTATGTCGATACGGACGAGAAAAGTTGGAAATGGCTAAGTGTAACATTATTAGCGCACGCTAATAATCATGAGTAGCGCATGCTATCGTGCAGGTTTAGCGCACGCTACGGATATAAGATAACGCACGCAAGTGCAGAACAGATCAGAAGGAATCTACGCGTGGACCAAGCCACTTTCGGCGCACGTTCTGATAAGTCAACGGATGTTGTAATGTAGTGTTAGCGCACGCTAATGCATGTTGATTAGTGCACGCTAATTGTATATCGTCAACAGGGAATCTTGGCTTTAGTGGTTGCTTTCGGCATGTGGGGTCACCAGCATCTTCGTGGTAGGTGTAGACTGTAGCAAGTCAACTGGTGTTAGCGCACGCTAAATGTAAGGACTTGCGTACGCTAGATAGTGTAAGTTACGTACGCTAATGCATGGGCATTACGTACGTAAGCTCATGTACGAATCCAGACAGTAGTTTGTCGACTGCGATAGCGCATGCTAACAAAGGTCAGTTAGCGCACGCTAAGGCTGTTAAGGCTGTTGCGCACGCTAAATATGAGATGTTAGCGCACGCTAGTAATGCAGTCCATATAAGGGACAGACGGGTATTTTGAAGCATTTCGTTCATTCTTTCACCTTCAGTCGATAGAGAGAGATTTGGGAGGTCCTTGAGGTTCCCAAACACGGTGAGGTGGTGATTTTTAACAAGATTTAAGATAGAAATCATGGATTAAAGCTTTGTTCTTGAAATCATTGGTGATTCTTGGAAATGGATTCAAACTTGGGATTCAATCCATTCCTTCAAAAAGGTAATCAGTCTTCATCTTTGGATTTCGTTTTGGATTGAATATTAATGTTCTTGAGTTGATGATTATCTTATATTCGAGTTGATGAGCATGATAACGAGTTGGATTACCGAACTAAGTTAGCGTTGTTATCAATATATGAGTATTGATATGTTTCGTATCGTTTTGGATTGAATTCAAGAGATATGTTGATGTAATTCCTTTCTTCAATTCGGATTTTGATGTTTTGTCATTGGTTACTTCGTATGGTAACGATTATGGTGGTGCTGTTGAGATTCTTGAAGTTATATGAATTGTATGTCGAAGAACATGATGAATAAGGATTTTTAGTGTAACTATCGCAAGTGCACGATATCGTATCAAGTAGTAAAGTGGACTTTTTGAGTTCGGTTTATCGATCCCACAAGTAAGTTTGGTTATAATTTGAATTATACACTATTAGTCTATTTTTATAGATACTAAGATGAGTGAAACACACAATTAAAAAGTTTGGTTTAATAATTGCAAAGAAAATGCAATAATAGTTCTTATATATTAAGGAAATAAAAATATTGCAATAATAATAGATTGTTTAACGATAAAATGAAATAGTTGGGATTACAAACTTAGTTCGTCATTAGTTATAGAAGATGTATAGGAGATCATAAGATGAATTTACTTATTATGTTGTGTAGATTCAATTTTCCTTAAAAAGACAGTTTCTCTTTCGAACTATAAAACGCCCCTTACATATTGAATCAATCCACTATATTTCTATGTTGATTGGCTTCAATACATAGCATTAGGATTTATGAAAATAACTCAAAGAATCATCTAAGGACTAGAGATATATTTCTATCCCCTAGAACAACTTAGAGTGAAGATCATTTGATCTAATCAAACATATTTTCTTTCGAAATATATGAAGACCATAAATATCTTGATTTATTGGCCAAATAAATAAAGATTGTTAAAACAATGAAAATCACACATAATAATAAGTAATTCACAATAGATCTTTTATAAAAACATAAATAACATGACTAACCTTGTTTATAATCCCAACTAAAGGTTACTTAGCCCATGAAGGGTTTATTACACATATTACAAGCTTGTGTGGTCATTATTAGTTGAATCAAGAGAAAAAATTGATCCTAACTCCCTTAGTAGATAAAGGAGATAGAAGCAATAAACTCTCTGAACAACATATGCTATACCACACTTACAAATGTCACTCAAGAACACAAGTGTGGTCTTCACACAAAAAGAAAAGTTTACAAAAAATGGAAAATTATAAGATGAATGATGAATGATGAATGATGAAGGATCTAAGGGTCTATTTATACAGATAAAGTCATCTAATAGCTCCAAAACTCCAGCATTATTACAATAGATCGGATCAATGCGAGCCATCCCCTCAATAATACATAAAAAGTATAAAAAATTAGACAAATTATAACAATCTGTCAAGAGTTACGGCCGTATCATTCAGGAGTTACGGCCGTAACTAGGATGAATTACGGCCGTAACATTCTGTAGTTACGGCCGTAACTTGGCTTCGTCAATTTGTTCACTGTTTGCTTTGAGAGTTACGTCTTCAGCCCAGAATTTCTCAGACTTTGCGTTTTTGCCCCAGATCTTCTTCGGATGATAACTTTTGATATATAAATCTGATTTTGAATCCGGAAAGACTGCCGAATTCATCTCGGAAAGCCCTACAACATGAATATATCAAAATTCAACAAAGAGAATATTTAATAAACGTGTTATTTCTTGAGTAAATCAGTTATTTAATCCGATCATCATCCGATAAATAAAATTATTAAAAACTAATTAATTAAAGGCAAAAAACGAGTAGACTAGCTCAATTATGGGTGAATTTTATCGATACAAACCATGGATAAGTGTATAAAACTGACACTTCTCAGTAAACAAATAGTAAAACAGTAAGCTTAGATTACGTGCTGTAATCTTTCAAGAGAAATAAATTTTTTGATAATCTGGAAAGATTATAATGCTTGAAAGAATTTAAAATATACACACTGCGATGATAAGCCTACAGAAGAAAACAAAATACAGCGAAAAATGCAGACATGCTAACTCCTATACTGAGAATCTCTCTAAGGCCTTCTGCCAGGATCATTTTCGGTTCCTTTTCACCAATTGACTACGGAGTCACTGCCTCGATCCTGATAAACACTTCTTCCTTCTGGGGATTGATCATAGGCAAGCATCCAGTCCTCAGCGTGGGTGATCCGATCACCTTTTTGATGCCTTGACTTCATCAGCATTTGCAGAGGGAGCTTTCCTTCCACTAACAGCCTCGAGAACTCATTCGAGGCATCCTGCAGCATTGAATTTGTTGAACATGGGAGATTCCTTGATGAGCATACAGAAGTATTTCATCAGTTGGTTTTTTTTTTAGTTCTTCAGATCACCGGCTGAAGGCTGTCGATCAGTGGGTAGCAATATCTCAGACGGCTTTCGCACATTGTTTTTCAGGGGATGTTGGGATCTTAGAACTCCGGTCGAGAGCAAGATACCCTGAATCCTCTTGTAGGTGCGGCCAGATGGCCTATCTCAGCAGCAATAATTTCTTGCAGTGCTGCATCGATCTCTCTTTCTCTCACTAATCTCCATCTTCGACCAGCCTCTCTGGCTTCTTCACCCTTTTTGGCATCATCAATATATGATACCTTGGTATGAATCTCCTGTAGGAGTTTCATAGCTGCATCCTGTTTGGTCTTCAGATTATTATTTTATCAACCAGAGTACGGAGCACCAGATACATATCGTCTATCTTATGATCATGTTCTGTCAGTCTGGTTCCAGTCTCTTTAAGGGAAGCAACCATCTTATCCTCGGCAATCCTGAGCTTTCTTGTTTTTTCCGATGGATTTTCTCCTGATGCTGCTTGATCTGATTGAGCGCTTGCCACAATACATTAGCAATTAGGTGGAACGCATCCTCAACGTTGGTGATTGTAGACTTCAGATCGGAGAGCACATCCTGGGCAGTTTCTCTCATCCAATTGAGTTCTTTCCCGACATCATACAATGCCTTCATGGTGTCTTGTAGGAACACTATCTATCGGTTGATGGCATGGAGTTATTCAATGCAGTCTTCGGTGCGCTGGGTGCCAGGGTACACGATCTTGGAATCCTCATGATCATTGGGTTGATGGAGAACCACATGATGATGGGGTCCTCGTGGTCTGTCATCAGGTAAGAAACCATAATCGGAATCTGATTTGGAGTGAGCAGAGGTGGGAGATGCAGGAGCATCTTGAGCAGGCTGTTTGGCAGCAGGTGCTTCGAGAGCGGGAGCTTCAAAAGCAGGTGCTTTGGAAGATTGTGCAGCATAATCAGTCTCGGGGATAGGAGGGACTAATTCCTCCTGTTCGGCTTGTTTGTCTGTAGTCAGAAGTACAAGAGGGACTAAATCCTCCTACCGACTTTCATCTTCCGCCTGATCCGGAAGAGGGACTGATTCCTCTTGGTGGATGGCGCGGACGGCATCTTATTCTTTCAGGACATGCTGGCCTTTATGTTCAGGAGCTGCTTGCTCTTCAGCGATAACAAGAGTGACTGATTCCTCTTGTTGTTGATCGTTGGCAGCTTCCTGTTGCGGGGGAGGGGACTGATTTCTGTCAAATGTCCCCTGAACTTGTTTCTTTGGTGATTGGTCATCTCTCGTTCCCTGGCATTTTCACGGATTATCCGCAGACCTGCTTGTAGGGCATCATCTTCAGCATCTGGGTCAGGGTCGGAGTGGTGGCTTGGTGAAGGAGCTTTGTCATCGTACTGTGATTTCCCTTTCAATCAATCCTTCTATTTTGCCTTGTAATAGTCAGAGATGAGTTCATGGCAAAAGTGATCCTCTCAGTGGATCAAGACTTCAACATTCCGGGTGTTCTCGACCTACATAATAAATAGTTCCTCGTCCTTCCAGTCAGCCCAATTGTAGAGGGTGTCGTATGGGGTGACCCTGTAGGACTTCCATAGTTTGAAGCGTTTGTATGCTTGCTCAATTTGTACCTGATGGAGGGTATTATTTATTATTTCAGATGGGAGGGACTCCGTACAGTAGTTGGGTTTACTGTTTGGATGGGATCCTCAAAAGGTATGGGAGCCTGTTTCAGAGAGGGATCCCTAACAGGGAATGGTACCCTGTGGGGAGAGGGATTCTGTACAGGTGTGGGTACCCTATCAGGAGTTGCGGCGTTTAGCTCCGAGGGGGCAGCTGATTCGCCAGTGCCCTCCAGCTTGGCAAACAGTTGTTCATACTCCATAGCCGTCATAGGCTCAGGATCTGCTGTCTGTGTAGCAAATGTTTCTTCCATAGGGGTTGTGCAGTAACTGCTGCAGTTGCTGTAGGCTCAGTCTTGGAAGACTTCTTGGCCTTCTTCTTCTTCTTCTTCTTCTTCTTCTTCTCGACAGTGTGAGGTGATCGCTTGTCAGAGACACTTCACTTTCTTATCTTTTACTCGCTTGCGATCTACTCAGTGACATCCCTTGGGTCACTCGAGATAGGCATGAATTTCGGGTTTGGCATTTTTGCAATCATAGGAGACTTCCTGAACACAGTGAAAGTCATCCCTCCTATGAATTTTCCAGGGTCAATCTTATTGGCATGCTCGGATTATTTTACTCCGCAGTTGGTAAGGATATAGTTGAGAATGAGGCCGAATGATTTCTTAGTAGACTCGGGTTTGGCAGCCTCCTCCTATATCCTTTCAACAGAATCTTGCACCAATTGACCTCTTCTCCTGACATGATGTCCACCATCATACGGAAGCAAAGGTTCGTGCACATTGAATGCTCTTGTCCGGTTCTCAATAACCTGGAAACAAAAGTCATGCATGTAACACCCCCAAGATATTCAGGGCAAGTCACAGCGCTATGAATCCCATCTGTAACTCACAAAGCTAATTTTCTACTTCATCCATAACAGAACACATCAAAACCATCCATCATTTATCGGATTAACCGATGGAATTCCCACGACAACATTTAAACCACAAAAGAAAAGAAAAACAACAATTTAATGAAACCGACAATAGAGAAACATCTCTCCTATAGTACTCGAGTACCATCTAACAATTTTGACAAGTAAAAATAAAATCCAATAACCGATCTCAAAAAAATTAAACACGACGACCACATCACAGTATCATGCATGACCTTCATCCTCGTACTGCCCCGGCACTTTTCCGACTGCATTCTTCGCACCTGAAATACATGAAACGTATTTCCCCCAAATGGAGTTAGCCGTGGAATAGCTAGTACAAGTAATGCAAACGAATTCTTACATCTTACAATATCAAAGTAGATACATCAATAGTTTTCGAAAACAAGCCAGATAATGATTTTCGAAAATGCAAAATCTACAATACATCACAAAATATAATTCCTCCCGATTAACCGTGGACCCGACCATGCGCGAATCCCTCCGAGGCCCCATTACACCCTCCCGGAGTGGTTAACCCAAAAGTTCATGAACCCAACCATGCGTGGATTCCCCCGAGGCCCCGTTGGACCCTCCCGGAGTGAACGTAAACGCTCTAACACTCAAATACATCACTTTGCACATTTATGATAGTAAATTCGTAAGAGTTACTTGCCTCTGAGACATGACGGACTGAAAAGAGACGGTAAACGACCACCGTTGGAAGAATTTGGAAATCTCGAACCTAGATAATTCGTAAAATGACTATCAACAATAGTACGATTAGAAATTAAATGGAAATACACCCGAAAATCCCATCTACGACACAAATAATCCAATATCATATTCAACGAGGGCGGATCGCAACCGAAACCCTCTCAATTCTCAACAATTCCAAGATTACAACAATAATCCCGTAGGAAAACATGAGTCAGAAGTAGATAATCCATACTCAACATAATTCTATTATAACTATGCCTAGATCGGAGAATTTACGAAGAACCCCCAAATTCCCAAAAGTAGGGTTCCAGTGATTTACCACGCATCGAAGACAAAAAGGATGGATTTGTGTTGTCAATCTACTCCACAACTCCAAGGAAGATGATGGCTAGGTAGTTGAAGGCTCGAAATCGCACGAAAGTCACCCAAAAATATCCCAAGTCGCGCAGGAGAAGAAGAAAGGAAGAAATAGGCGAATTCAGATTGGCTTACGTACGTAATCCACAGGGGTTAACGTACGTAAGCTTAATAACGTACGTAAAGCTTCTAAGGCTTACGTACGTAATGAATTTGTAGCACTCTCTGCCCAAAAACACGAAGGTTGTAACGTATGTAAGAATAAGCCCTTAACGTACGTAATAGTCTTAACGTATGTAAAGATCTAGTCTTAACGTACGTAAGACACTCAGCATAGCTGCTAAGAGCAGTTCGTCAAGAGATAGTGCGACGGAATCATGAGACGGTGAATACACAAAACTAGAACAAGTGTTCAAAAGGTTCGAGACGACGAACTTAAGCGCTAGAAGAAAAACACGATCCCGACTACCCGAAGGTTCAGAATACGACCACGAAAGTAAATTCCCTAAATTTTTAGGAAATTACAAAATGACCCTAAATGACCGAAAATCAAGATACAGAAACGAACAACCGTGCCGAAACTCACAACATGTCTAACAACATTAAACGAACTCACACAAAGCCCGAAACGACAGTTTTGCACCACAATCGCACAAAAAGAGCCAACAAGCGGAAAATACCATGATTAAACACAAAATCGAGTACAACAATCTCAAAACATGCTCGGATGCCAAAATACGCAGAGTTAAATATCCTCAAAATGTTGAAACGGTTACAAGCGAGTCGCTAACAACGGAGAATACACCAAACTAGAAACTACTAAAAACAGAAAAGATACGAATATTACATTCTCCCCCTCTAGAAATAAGTTTCGTCCCGAAACTTAAGAAGTAAAAAGCTCTGGATATTTAGCGTGCATACTATCTTCAGTTTCCCAAGTCGCCTCCTCAACCCCATGTATCGACCACTGAACCTTAACCAACGGAATGGTTTTATTTTGGAGTTGCTTTTCCCGCTGCTCAAGGATATTTACCGGCCTTTCTTCAAAAGTGACATCTTCCGCTACTTTAATATCCCCATAATCGATGATGTGACTCGGGTACGGTACGTACTTTCTCAACTGAGAAACGTGAAACACACTATAAACGTGACTAAGGGCTGGAGGTAACGCCAACCGATAAGCCAGCTCACCGACTCTGTCTAGAATCTCAAACGGCCCAATATATCTCGGGCTGAGCTTCCCCTTCTTGCCGAAATGGTAAACCCCCCTCATCGGTGATACTTTAAGTAAAACATGATCCCCTACTTCAAATTCTAAAGGTCGACGACGAACACCAGCATAAGATTTTTGTCGACTCTGAGCATTCAACAGTCTGTCTCGAATGATAGAGATCTTCTCTCTAGTTTCCATAAACATGTCTGGCTCCGTTCCCACTTGCTCCGAGGCCTCATCCCAACAAAGTGGAGACCTACACTGTCTACCATATAATGCTTCGTAAGGTGCCATTTCGATCGATGCGTGCCAACTATTATTGTAAGTAAACTTGATCAACGACAGATGCAACTCCCACTCACTACTCCAGTCTAAGGCACAAGCCCTCAACATATCCTCCAACATCTGAATCGTCTGTTCCGTCTGACCGTCTTACTGCAGATCAAAAGATATACTCAATCTCAATTCGGTACCCAAAGCTTGATGGACCGACTGCCAAAAATGCGAGATGAAACGACCATCCCGATTAGATGCGATAGTTTTAGGCATACCGTGTAGTCATACTATCTCCGCTATGAATACCCGAGCCAACCTCTCTGGTCCCCAAGTATCCTTAATACCAATAAAATGCATTGATTAGTCAATCGGTCGATAATCATCCAAATCATATTCATTCCGTTCTTCATCCTCGGCATCCTGGTGATAAAATCCATGGAAATGTCTTCCCACTTTCACTCGGGAATAGGAAGCGGCTTCAACAGCACGACTGGCCTCTGATGCTCAATTTTGACTTGTTGGCACGTCAAACACCGTGCTACAAACTCCGTAACATCCTTTTTCATATTATTCCACCCAAAATTTTTTGTAAGGTCTTTATACTTCTTACTCGTTCCGGGGTGGATAGAGTAAGGAGTAGCATGAGCTTCTCGAAATACTTTCTGTCTCAAGCCTAAATCATTCGAAACGCAAAGCCTCCCTTGAAACCTCAAACTGCCATCCTCATGAACCATAAAGCCGGGGGCTTTCCCTTTTTCGGCATCCCCCATCAGCTGACTGATCATCGGGTCATTACTTTCCTCCCCTTTGATATCATCAACTAAAGACGAAGTAATCTCGATGGCACATAACTGACCCTGCACATGCTGAATCCATACTTCGATTCCCTGTTCAATAAGCTCCTGTCGAATCCTCGCTTGTGGTGTGAGAACCTCAAACATCTGGAGTGATACCGGTTTTCTACTCAACGCGTCTGCCACAACATTGGCTTTCCCTAGATGATAAAGGATTTCCAAGTCATAGTCCTTTATTAGTTCTAACCAACGACGTTGTCTCATGTTCAGTTCTTTCTTGCTGAAAATGTATTTCAAGCTCTTATGATCGGTATAAATCCGGAATGGAGAACCGTATAGATAGTGATGCCATATCTTCAGTGCAAACACCAATGCAGCCAACTCCAGGTCGTGAGTAGGGTAATTCATTTCGTACGGTTTCAACTGCCGCGATGCAAAAACTATAATCCTATCGTGCTGCATGAGAACACGCCCGAGTCCCTGGCCTGAAGCATCACTATAAAACAAAAACCCACTGTTCCCTTGAGGCAAGGCTAACACCGGTGCCGTAGTCAAATGCCTTTTTAATTCATCGAAACTCTATTACCTCTCATCGTTCCATTCTAACTTCTCGGACTTCTGGAGTAACTGAGTAAGTAGTCGAGAAAGTTTAGAGAACCCCTCGACGAACCGTCTATAATACCCAGCGAGTCCCAAAAAGCTACGAACCTCCTTCATGTTCTTGGGCGGTGCCCAACCTAACACTACCTCGATATTCTGGGGATCTACACGGACCCCTTCAGCTGAAACACATGCCCTAGAAACATAACCTCCTTCAGCCAAAACTCACACTTCGAGAACTTCGCATACAGATGCCGAGCTCTCAAAATCTCCAACACTAGTCGCAAATGCTGAGCATGTTCCTCGTCATCAAGAGAATAGACTAGGATATAGTCTATAAAGACGACTACACACTTATCGAGATGCTCGGTAAATATCTTATTCATCAGCTGCATAAATACTGCTGGCGTTTTGGTTAGCCCGAACGGCATAACCACAAACTCGTAATGCACGTACCTCATGCGAAAAGCGGTCTTAGGGATATCGTGATGGGTACGGGATTGGATATTTGCGCCGTTTGCGGAAGCGTAAATATAAGTGCGGAAAATAAGAGCACACACAGATTTATAGAGGTTCGACTATAAATGAGCCTACGTCCTCTCTTTATCTTTTTCAATAGGTTAAAGATAGCAACCTCTACACCTCTCTTCTATCGGTCGAGGTATAACCGTTTACAATCATGTCTTCTATTGGTCCGTGATAAACCACTCGCACTTGTCTTTGTGTCGGTCCAAGTTAAACCGTTTTCCTTTTCGTAGGACAAGGAATCAACCTCTCTAGCTTTCTATGGGTACTAGATAAACCTCACGAAGATAGAGATTGCAATTCTAATAATGCCGGATCCTTGATCCTAATAACACCGAATCCAATCGTATCTTTTCTTTTACCACTCGTGTATGTTTTCGTGAACTCTCACTCAAACACTTACAATTAAGCTCAATATAAACAACAAGAATGTGTGTAATAATATCACAAGAATAGACTATTTGCTCAAGGTTGTTGTACTCAAACAATACCATAGGGAGGGTATTTATAGGCTCCATCATCAAACTAGCCGTTAGCTGCCAGACTGCTCATTACGTACGTTATATGCTCTCCATTACGTACGTAAGCCTCATTACGTACGTTAACCATGGTTGGTTACGTACGTTAGCATCTTCACAAAACAGACCAGGGAGTTTTGTCATTTTGATTACGTACGTTATCATTTCCTTCGTTACGTACGTTAAGATTACATCACTGATGACATCATATATCCGTTGTATGCTTTGCTGACTTTGACTTCTCCAACATTCACTTGGTTTGAACTACATTACGTACGTTATCTCTCATCCATTACGTACGTTAAGCTGCTTACATTACGTACGTTAATGATCACTTATTACGTACGTTAGCTTTGTGTTTTTCCAGCTTTTTGCACTTCATTTTCCTTCGATGCTTGCTTCGTCTCTTCGTTGTTTTGTTTTGCTTATCAACATTAATCATCAAAACACTTTTAATTTATGTATGGAACAAAATATTCCAACAATCTCCCCCTTTTTGATGATTACAAAACAACACTTCGTCAATGGGATTTACCTGCAAAAATACAAATATATGTATATGTGTATAGACCAAAGTTTTTGACTTTGTCCGTTTCGTTAGTTTCTTCTCCCATTTCTTTTTCGACTCCTTCTTTTCTTTTCTCCTTTTATTTTCTCATTTTCAAATTTTCATCGTCTTTTCGACGTCTCCGCATTTTTCTTTTTCTGTCATTTTCGACTTCTCCTTTTCATTTTTCGATTTTCTCCCTCTTGTAACATTAATCCCATTTTCGACTTCTTTTTCTCCTTCTCCATTCTCTCCCCCTTTTTGTATTCATCAAAAAGTGGATAAAATATGAATTGAAATAAATAATACCAAAATATAAAATATGCATGATACAATTTATGAATAATTGCATAAAGGGTAAAAACTCCCCCTAAGAATAATATCTCCCCTTAAAAAAATACCTCCCTGAGAAAAATACAAAAATCAATTTTTGGGGATCCAACCTATAGTTGGTTTTTGTTTCGAGACATAAACAATATTTGAAATTTTTGTTCCTTTAGGAACCCAAATTTTCTTTATTTTTATCGTCCGGCGTGGGCTTTTACAATTTGAAACGTGATGCCCAATTTTCAAACACTTTTCGTAATGGGGTATTTTGAAATTAACGGATTTGTTTTTCGAACGTGGTTTGAATCCTAACCCCTCTTTATTTAAAGTATATTTTTGAACACATAACATTTGTTCAAATTTATCGTTGCCGCACGAGAATTTTCTTGTCAAAGATTTTAGTTCATCTTGAACTTTTAAAAGATCATTCTTCAAAATATTCTCATTTTCAATGCATTTCGAATGATCGATTTCGACAAATTTTCCCTTCTCGATAATTTTGGAATTTTCAATTTCCAAAGATTTAATTTTAGACTTAAGGGATTTAATTTCCGATAAAGCATTTTGGAAGTCCGTATGTAATAACTCAAATGCATCAAAAATTTCATCACGGGAGGATGTACTTACTTGGCTTTCGATGTCACTGTCGTCGAACGAACTCCGGGTCATGAGAGCGAGATTATTTTGATTGATGAAATCATCGTCTTCGTCTTCATCGCTCCATGTTGCCACGAGAACCTCCTTCTTGGGTTTGACACGGCAATGCTTAGCGAAGTGGCCTGGTTTTCCACATTGTCGACAAGAGTTGTCGAACTTCTTCGTTTCGCTCGAGATATCCTTCTTCCTCCGGTTTAATAAATTTTGGAATTTATTAATATTCTTGGCATAATATGCCGCTTCTTCGTCGCTTTCCCCCACCGGGATATCTTCTTTCTTTTTCGACATCTTAGCCTTAATGGCTAACGATCGTTCCTTCGGTTTTGGCTTGACACTTCGTGATTTTAACACGATCTCATAATTAATTAGCGAACCAACTAGGGCACTAAAATCAAGCGTGTTGAGATCTTTAGATTCCATAATCGCGGTCACGGTGCCGTCCCATTCGCTAGGTAGTGATCGTAAAATTTTCTTAACTTTTTCACTACTAGATAATGGTTTTCCGAACGAAGCAAGTCCATTGGTGATGACCGAGAATCGGTCGAGCATATTGGTGATGGACTCGTCACCCTTCATCATGAATAACTCGTAGTCATAGAGAAGCATATTGATTTTCGTCTCTTTGACTTGAGTTGTCCCTTCGTGTGTAATTTCGAGAATTTTCCATATTTTTTTCGCACTTTCACACGACGAGATTCGATTGACCTCTTCGGGATTTAAGGCACAAAATAAAAGTTGGGTGGCCTTACAATTTAGATGGTCATTTTTCCAATCGGCATCGTCGTATTCTTCAAAAGATTTGAGCGTACCGTCGGATTTGATAGGAACTTCCGGGCCGAGACAAATAATCTTCCAAATCTCTATGTCGTAGGCACGAATAAAGATTGACATCTTTTTCTTCCATGTCAAGTAATTTGAGCCATCAAAGAATGGTGGTCGGTTGAGGGCAAGGCCTTCGACAGGAGCAAATTGAAACGCCATTGGATCTTTTTCTCCTCGGATGTTAAGCCGCGTATTGGAGTACCGCTCTGATACCAATTGATGGGTACGGGATCGGATATTTGCACCGTTTGCGGAAGCGTAAATATAAGTGCGGAAAATAAGAGCACACACAGATTTATAGAGGTTCGGCTATAAACGAGCCTACGTCCTCTCTTTATCTTTTTCAATAGGTTAAAGATAGCAACCTCTACGCCTCTCTTCTATCGATCGAGCTATAACCGTTTACAATCACGTCTTCTATTGGTCCGTGATAAACCACTCGCACTTGTCTTTGTGTCGGTCCAAGTTAAACCGTTTTCCTTTTCGTAGGACAAGGAATCAACCTCTCTAGCTTTCTATGGGTACTAGATAAACCTCACGAAGATAGCGATTGCAATTCTAATAATGCCGGATCCTTGATCCTAATAACACCGAATCCAATCGTATCTTTTATTTTACCACTCGTGTATGTTTTCGTGAACTCTCACTCAAACACTTACAATTAAGCTCAATATCAACAACAAGAATGTGTGTAAAAATATCACAAGAATAGACTATTTGCTCAAGGTTGTTGTACTCAAACAATACCATAGGGATGGTATTTATAGGCTCCATCATCAAACTAGCCGTTAGCTGCCAGACTGCTCATTACGTACGTTATATGCGCTCCATTACGTACGTAAGCCTAATTACGTACGTTAACCATACGTTAGCATCTTCACAAAACAGACCAGGGAGTTTTGTCATTTTGATTACGTATGTTATCATTTCCTTCGTTACGTACGTTAAGATTACATCACTGATGACATCATATATCCGTTGTATGCTTTGCTGACTTTGACTTCTCCAACGTTCACTTGGTTTGAACTACATTACGTACGTTATCTCTCATCCATTACGTACGTTAAGCTGCTTACATTACGTACGTTAATGATCACTTATTACGTACATTAGCTTTGTGTTTTTCCAGCTTTTTGCACTTCATTTTCCTTCGATGCTTGCTTCGTCTCTTCGTTGTTTTGTTTTGCTTAGCAACATTAATCATCAAAACACTTTTAATTTATGTATGGAACAAAATGTTCCAACATATCGGACTCCCTCACTCAAAGATGGTAATACCCAGATCTCAAATCGATCTTCGAAAATACCGTAGCTCCCTGTAACTTATCGAACAAATCATCGATATGAGGCAAAAGATATTTATTTTTAATGGTCACCTTGTTTAATTCCCAATAATTGATACATAAACGCAGTGAACCATCTTTCTTCCTCACAAACAAGACCGGCGCACCCCAAGGCGAGGTGTTAGGTATGATGTATCCCTTCTATAACAATTCCCCTAATTGACTCTTCAGTTCCTGCATTTCTGAAGGTGCCATATGGTACGGTGCCATGGAGATCGGGGCTGCACTCGGTTCTAAATCAACCGTGAACTCAATTTCCCATTCCGGTGGTAGTCCTGGCAAGGCATCCGGAAAAACATCTGGAAACTCGTTTACCACTGGAATCGAAGAAAATTTAAACTTCTCATTCTCTACTCTCGTAGCATAACAACAATATCCCATACAACCATCCCTAATGAGTTTCGCTGCCGTCATAGCACTGATTAATAGTTTCTGACCCTTCCTCCAGTGTCCCACAAATGAGTGCTCGGTACCATCCTCGGCCAACATCGATATACTCCCCGTGTGATAATTCATTACAGCGCCATGTCTATCAACCCAGTCGCCCCCAAGGATCAACTCCCCATCGACAATATCAACAATTATTAATTTTGAAAGCCACACTCTATCTGCGATCATCACTGGACAATCTCTAACCTCTCTATCCCCCACAATTCTATCCCCACTAGGCAATTTAAACACAACCGGTTCACAAGCAGACAGACATACAATATTTAATCGACGCACACAATCCAAAGAGATGAATGAATGAGAAGCACCAGAATCGAAAAGCACTCTAACTGGATGAGAGAGAACATGAACGGTACCTGTAGCCACAGTAGCCTCTGGATCATCCACTCTCCCCATCTCATAAACATGTGGCTGAACTGAACCAGCACTGGAGGCTTCCCCTCTAACGGACTGACCCCGTCCTCGTCCCTGACCGAAACCCTGAGACGGCTGACCGGATGACGACTTCTGATTAACACTTGGTTCTCCAGGCGTAGGAACATATGACGGAACTCCAAGAGTCTTCTCTCGCTCGGTACAATACGCAGCTCTGTGGCCCGTCTGGCCACAAATATAGCACTTTAGGTGAGGCAGGTCACAATCACGACTGATATGGCCCTGCTGGCCACAGTTAAAACATGTCACACTCCAGCTGGATACACTAGGACCAGTTCTGAAATTTCGGTTGCCTCCAGATGCACGGTGAGACTTTCCAGATGGGTAGTTCGCGGACTTAAATTTCTGCTGGTTGTTGTTCTTACTACCCGAAAAATTTCCTGAGGTTTTCTGCTTCTTACCCGCACTAGCCATTTCCATAACCGCGAAGGACATATCATAGGCCAAAGCTTTACCCTGATACTCCTTCAGTGTAGTACAAGCGAACCTAGCCGTGTAATGTCGAATTCTGGGCTTCATCCGCATATCAAAATGTCAGATCTTATATCTCTCTTCCCTCACTTGCCCCTTGACATTGATTAAGTTGTTGGTTATATTCAATGATCGCTGATATACTGGGATGTCCTGAGGTTTAGCCTCATAAAAGGCTCGGATTCTGGCCTCCTGAATAGGCCACGGGCAATACACGGCCTCCATTAGTTCTTTAAACTCGTCCCACAAAACCTCACGGTCCTGAGGCGCAACCGCCTGCCACCAGCTAGCAGCGTCCCTCGTCAGAAAGTACTGTGCAATCGCCACCTTCCGTGCCTCCGGACAATTTACCGCCACAAAAACTTTGTTCATCTCGTTGATCCAATGTTCCCAGCCTATTGGATACATAGCACCAATGAACTGAGGAAGGCGCATACGGATCACATCCTGTAGCCATATCTCTACCCCAGCGTTCTCCACAGGAGGTGGATTATTGAGTTGAACTGCTTGGGTCAGGAGTGCCATTTGGTTAGCCACTTGCTATAGTATAGTGGCCACACCAACACCCGTATTATTCCCTATGGAATCTCCCAGACTGGCCGTCTCGTCCTGCTGACCATCGGTGCTAGGGTGGAATGAATTCGACAAAGTAGGAGTAGTCGATCCAGCATCCGAACCGAGATACATGGCTGCCCCATCGGCTGCGCCACCTCCACGACCGCATCCGCGTCCGCGTCCTCTACCGGCTGACATTCTAAAGGATAGAAAAAAAAGAGGAAGACGTAAGTACAGTTCGGAAAAATAACCGTCATGGTGACCGGTTCCCCATACTACGAAATCAGTAGACAAGACAATACAGGCAATAAAAAGGTACAAGATCTTACGAGTACCGGTCGTACTAAGATGATGGCAGCGCGATGATACTGCGTTTGCAACAACGTGACTAGACCCAAAAGACCAACATCCTAGGTACCCATAAACCTAGGCTCTGATACCATATTCTGTAACACCCCCAAGATATTCAGTACATCTCACAGCGCCGTAAATCTCATCCGAAACTCACAAGGCTAATTTTTTACTTCATCCATAACAGAACACATCAAAACCATCCATCATTTATCGGATTAACTGATGGAATTCCCACGACAACATTTAAACCACAAAAAAAAGAAAAACAACAATTTAATGAAACCGACAACAGAGAAACAACTCTCCTATAGTACTCGAGTACCATCTAACAATTTTGACAAGTAAAAATAAAATCTCAATAACCGATCTCAAAATAATTAAACACGACGACCACATCACAGTATCATTCCTGACCTTCATCCCCGTACTGCTTTGGCACTTTTCCGCATTCTTCGCACCTGAAATACATGAAACATATTTCCCCCAAATGCGGTTAGCCGTGGAATAGCTAGTACAAGTAACGCAAACGAATTCTAACATCTTACAATATCAAAGTACATGCATCAATGGTTTCGAAAACAAGCCAGATAATGATTTCCGGAAATGCAAAATCTACAATACATCACAAAATACAATTCCTCTCGATTAACCGTGGACCCGACCACGCGCGAATTGCTCCGAGGCCCCAATAGGCCCTCCCGGAGTGGTTAATCCAAAAGTTCATGAACCCAACCATGCGTGGATTCCCCCGAGGCCCCGTTGGACCCTCCCGGAGTGAACTTAAATGCTTTAACACTCAAATACATCACTTTGCACATTTAAGATAGTAAATTCGTAAGAGTTACTTGCCTTTGAGACATGACGGACTAAAAAGAGACGGTAAACGACCACCATTGGAAGAATTTGGAAATCTCGAACCTAGACGATTCGTAAAATGACTATCAACAATAGTACGATTAGAAATTAAATGGAAATACACTCGAAAACCCCGTCTACAACACAAATAATCCAACATCATATTCAACGAGGGTGGATCGCAACCAAAACCCTCTCGATTCTCAACAATTCCAAGAATACAAGAATAATCTCGTAGGAAAACATGAGTCGGAAGTAGATAATCCATACTCAACACAATTCCATTATAACTATGCCTAGATCGGAGAATTTACGAAGAACCCCAATTTCCCAAAAGTAGGGTTCCAGTGATTTACCTCGAATCGAAGATAAAAATGATATATTTGTGTTGGCAATCTACTACACAACTTCAAGGAAGATGATGGCTAGATACTTGAAGGCTCGAAATCGCACGAAAGTCGCCCAAAAATCGCCCAAGTCGCGCAAGAGAAGAAGGAAGGAAGAAAATGGGCGAATTCGGTCCGCTCCTGGGTATTTAAACCCAGGATGGCTTACGTACATAATCCATAGGGGTTAACATACGTAAATCTTTTAATGCTTACGTATTTAATGAATTTGTAGGACTCACTGCCCAAAAACACGAAGGTTGTTACATACGTTAGGAATAAGCCTTAACATACGTAACAATCTTAATGTACGTAAAGATCTAGTCTTAACGTACGTAAGACACTCAGCACAGCTGCTAAGAGCAGTTCGTCAAGAGAGAGTGCGATGGAATCACGAGACAATGAATACACGAAACTAGAACAAGCTTGCAAAAGGTTCGAGACGACGAACTTAAGCACTAGAAGAAAAACACGATCCCGACTACTCGAAGGTTCGGAATACAACCACGAAAGTAAATTCCCTAAACTTTTATGAAATTATAAAATGACCCTAAATGACCGAAAACCAAGATACAGAAACGAACAACCGTGCCGAAACTCACAACATGTCTAACAACATTAAACGAACTCACACAAAACCCGAAACAACAGTTTCGCACCACAATCGCACTAAACAAGTCAACAAGCGGAAAATACCTTGACTAAACACAAAATTGAGTACAACAATCTCGAAACATGCTCGGATGCCAAAATACGCAGAATTAAATATTCTCAAAATGTGAAACGGTTACAAGCGAGTCGCTAACAATGGAAAATACACCAAAATAGAAACTACTAAAAATAGAAAAGATACGAATATTATAGTGCAGATAGACATATGGCAGGCAGGAGTTCTTCTTGTGGCTTGAAGGATGAAAATTCTGTGCATCCTCATCTCCGGTGAACATCCTCTAGTAGGCAGTCATCAATTCTTCCGACTCGAAGGTCTCCAATTTTTCCATTCTCAGGCCATCAAATGGTAGCCTATAAAGATTTTCCAGCAAATCTTTGTTCATAGAGACCTGAATCCCTTGAACGTTTGCATATATTTTAGATACATCACCTTCTTTTCTCTTAGTCGCGTAAACAATCGATGCGTCCAAGTAGAATTCTTCAACAATCTGTTCATCATACACCTCAGCATGACGACTTGCAAGGCGGTACAACCCTTGCTATTTTATACGAGAAACTACCACCTCCATTCCGGTAGAATCTTCACCTTCGAGGTTGATTCTTTCCATAACAACTGACCTGGCGAAGATACGCCCGTCGATGATTGCCTCTTTCTTCTTCATGGATAGGGAGGAAGTCTGAGAAGTAGACATTTTAGCAGAAAAAGGTTTGAAGAAAACTTGAGAATATCACAGAGAAATTCAGAAAATACAGAGAAGACTGTGGGCTGTTTTGCTTGAGACTCGTTTAAAATTGCAAAAAGCGTAAATAGTCTAAGAGAGCAAGATACACTCCTTTTATAGGGTGCAGGGAAGATTAGGGTTTCATACAGTGAACGGTCAGATTTAAGGGATGAGAACCATCTTTTAAAATGAACGTACATGATGGATTCAGAGTAACTAGTACGTCTTATCCATCTGTTTTTGAAATGATGACCGGTCCCACTTCTGACAATTCGTCTCCCCTTATTGCACGAAACGGTTTTGAAATTATTAAAATCACATTATTTGAGGCATTGAAGTCCAGGTGTCTTTAAGACATTAAAGGCTAAAACGTTTGAAATGTAAACAGGACACGTGGACTTAAAAACGTTTTTGATGTACGACCAGTTATAATATTATGTTAATTGACATTCTATAATGTATGTGTTGTATCCGCGAAGATACAGCGTTCCCCCTTAAAAGTACATACAAGATTCAATTCTTACACCAATATCTGGATAAGTACTGCATTCATAGTCGTACTGTATTCCCCCTTAATTACTGCACACGTCAACTGTAGGAAGGTTTCATGCCTTCTTTATCCAACACTACTATCTGACCGGTTCTGAGTGTATAGTTAATTAAAGTGGATACTGTATTCTTAGGTCTTCCAGCATTCCCCATCAATTGATGAGTAAAAGCGTAAAAACTTACAAGGAGTTACACTAGTACAAATCTGGCATTTCGTCACACATGCTGTTTTTTGAACGGCCACACAGTCAAATATTTATGTGACTAAATGTACCAGAATAAAATAAACAGCCACACTTGATATGACTTGTGTGACCATTTCAGAATTTCATTGTCACACATTTGAATATTTATGTGACTAGAGGTAACTGGTAATTTTTTTGATTATTTAGTCACTTATAATTTGGGACGTGTGACAGATACAAATAAGTTTGAAACATTAGTCACACTATATATATACACATGTGATAAATATATGTCACACAATTGAATAGTGTGACCAAAATCCATATATGGTCACATGAAGTAATTGTGTATGTGGCTAAATCATATAGTCAAATTTGTCACATAAAAGTGACTGCTATTTTTTGCTGAATATTTAACCACATATGAATTTGAAATGTGTGACAACTGAAAAGTAAGTTTGAAGCATTAGTCACGATATGCATTTAAAAGTGACAAATATATGCCACACACTTGAACAATGTGACCAAATATCATATATGGTCACACTAAACCGTAAGCATACATTACAAAACAAATATTTTCGTGAAAATTTTGTTTACTCATTTACCCCGCCAAATATTTTCGTGGAAATTTTTTTTGCCCCACCAAAGGTGAAACCCAAACTTAAAACACTTTAAAAAAAACTAGATCCACTTTTTCTAACTCATTCTCATCTCCATCTGCTTCCAAACACACATACACACACACACACACAAAGCTCATCTCATTGTCATATCATCTTCATCCTCCCAACCGAAACCACCACACACGCGAAACCACCACACACGCACCACTGTATATGTTTTTTCGATCCATCCTTCGCCGACCACAAATCATCACCACAAATCAACACACACGCACCACTGTTTCTTTATAAGTATATTAAAGGTATTTTTTTAATTTTAGTTTTTATAGTTTTTGTTCAATTATAATTTTAATTTTTTTACATTTGTGTTTGTTTATGTTTGTGTAAAAGACACCACTGTCGCCGCTGCCGGACCACTGCTCACCACCGCTGCTACCACCGACCACCATAGCCACCCCCCACCACAACACAAATTAAAGGTTTGTTCATCTTTTAATTTTTTTTAGTTTTAGTTTGTTTATAGAGTTATTTATGTGTTTAATTTGTGTATTTGTAAGGATGTGGTTAATTGGTTATATTGATGTTTGTTGAACTGTAAAATAGATGATATTCGTAAATGTTGATTATATGAGGTTGTGATATGATACAGATTACTGAAATCATTGATTGGTTGTCTTTGCTGGCTACTTGTATTTGTTACACATTTGCAAATTGTGAATGCCAAGTGTTCGCTGAAATGTCTGAATGGAGTTTTAGCAATAAATTCTATTATGTGTGCACATTTATGTCTGCATTTTTATACATATATTGAGAAAGTTACATGAGATGAAAGTAGTAAACTGTTTGGATTTACTTTGCATATATGTTCTAACATTCAGTTTTTTCATTAATAGGTTATGCGTGATCAAAGTGGAATCAGTAGAGGTTCTAAATTTGTTGCTTTTTCATCTTCTAAAGAGGCTTCATGAGATGTAAGATTCATACTGTACTATGCTATTGGTGTTTTGGGTAACTGGTTAAAAATCGGTGGGCCGGATAATGAGTAAAAACTAGTTCTTATGGTTTGCGAGTGGTTCGGATTTGGGTTGTTGTGTGTTGGAGTCTGGGATTCTTAAGGAGGTTATAAAGTCTATTGGTGTTACTGAAGAAGTTGGGTTTGTGTATTTGGTTCCCGAGTTTCCGTTTGTTAAGGAAAGGGAGTTGAGAGCGAGTTGTTTTGAGTAGTGAAGTGATGCCTCCGGTGGATCGTGTTCCATCTTGGTTACCTTGTTTTCCTGATGCTAAGACATATACAAGCTCAGGTTCGGTCAGTAAAATGACTCCTCTGAAACTCAACAAGAACATAAATCATGTGACTCAATTGTGGGTTTATTTCAGTCACATTATGTCTAAATCATGTGAGTCAATTAATATGGACCAGTCGTGTTCAATTTTGGAGCTGGAATCATACGCAGGGATATACCACCTTATTCTATTACCACGCAAGGTCAGATGCGAAGCCATGGTGGCAGACAAAAGGTCAGGATCGTGAAATCAGTTCTGCTCTACTCAGTCATATGCACAGACAAACAGTCATGCAATAAACACGCCCGACAGAAGGTAACATGCTCCGATATTTTGGATCAAATTCAAATGTTATGATATGTTGTTGCACACTTCATGTGAGAAGGTATACGAGTTAGTTTATTACCCCGTTTGTAATCACAGTCGTAAGTTATAGTGATTCCAGAGACCTACGTCCTGCAACAAGGCACATACAATTGCCAGTTTAACGTCAGGTGATCCACCTTTAGACACCTGCACTTTCCCACACTTTCAATATATTTTCACATGTAACTGTGTTATGACTGCAACTTACTAACTGCATCCAGTCACCAGAACACGTACGACGCTTGCAAAAGGAGGTTCAATGAGATGCGTGCAGGTTTGTTCAAATATTAAGAGACTAGAATTCTACAATTTTATGGCGACCTCAGTTACCAGTTCGTTGATCAATTTATGTCCTCATCATTATAGGTCTATATGGTTCGCGAGCCTGGACTTCAACAGCAGATGACGAACCATCAAACTCGCCACCAACGGTACGACAACGTTAGTGACGCTCCTTTCCAGTTTTAACACTTCCATATAACTGCTTTAAGGTTGCTTATTTTATTTAGCAAAGTGGTTATTCAAATAGGTGAAGGGTGAGGATTTCGATGTTCATACGAGCGGTTTCAGGTGGGCCGTGCAAACATTTATCAACACAAACCAAGGCCCGCAAAGAATTTTCCAGAACCAGAAACATCAGCCCATGTGGCTGTTAATGATCCTGCAAGCAGCTACGCGGCTAACGATTGTAACAAACGTATTTTTTTATTCATCCGTAAAATTATCAAATTATTTATTTCATAAAGAGAAATCGAATCCCTTAGATTACCGTTACAGGTTTGTAATAATCAGCATTGGGTTCTTATCTCACTAAACTCCAGACATGGCGGAATGGACAGTTTGAGTAACGGGTCAGCGTGTTGGTTTGTGTTCATTTGATAATGGGTCAACCATGTTAAACTATAAATCTGACTAAAAATAATATGGATCAAACAGGTCAACTAGCAATTGCGTTTGCAATACGTTTACTTTTATGAACAAGTGCTCAGGAGAATCATAGAATTTCGATACACATACTTTTGTAGCTAAATTTTTAAATATGTGAAATGAGACAATATTTCGACGTTCTGTTATTTTAACGCAGGCTCGCCAGGAATAAATTCGCGCGACCATATTGGCATCATTCAGGTAATTGTTCAATGTACCCCTTCCGACATCTAATGAGTTATCTGGAAACTGCTTATTAGTCATCTGAAATTGCTTAAATTATCTCACTGTTGTCTCAGACAAGAAGTTTTTAATACCCTATTTGTTTCATGTTCAGAATGCAATAACTACTTACATCAGCTGAATTAGCGTACTGAAGATGCTGTTACTGATCTTGGCTATCACAGTCATATTGATCCTTGGAAAGATACCAATACCAAAAGACTGGATGGGTGAGGGTGCGTTAACAGCTTTGATCTTAGAAGCTAATTATATGGTACTGATTTGCAACACCTTGATCAGTAGTTGGTCTAATGAATAGCTAGACAAATAGGTCAGCTGCTTTATGTGTTTTTATCTGAAATGTCATTAGGTGCATGACAAATAGGTCTAATGAATAGCATGACACTTGTGGGAGTTAGATTGATCAAGATATATTGTTGGCAGGCAATTGAAAAATACTATAATAGCTAACTGTAGTTGGCTTTAAGCTAGTTTACGTAACAATTATAGGTTCAGAAGCAATGACACTTTGTTTCTTTTCTGCTGGTATACTTCAGGCTCAGAAGCAATGTTTGCTAATCTTTGCTATTTTTATGTTGGAGCTATTCTGGTAAGGATGCATAATATTAACATCAGTTTGATATGTTTGAATGCACATTTTTCCAACTGTTCCTAATTATATCATTGATATACTTGATGAATTTATGATTTTTAAAAGCATGGTTATCATTAGGTTGCTTGTTAACTTATTGATGGCACTTATTTGTAAACAGGCTGGAGAAGTTTCTACCTCCAAGACTGGCAAGCACGGTCATGCTAAGTGTCATTTTGTTGCTATCGACATCTTCAATGGAAAGAAGCTTGAAGATATTGTTACATCTTCCCACAAATTTGATGTATGTTTTGAAGTGAAAGTTGAAGATGCGCAAAGCGCCATTTTCGACATTGCTAAAGTGCAGGTAGTTATACTACAGCTGCAATGCTACGTTTTCTCTGAAGTTATACTTAAGTAATCAATTAAGGTAGCTTGTAACTTTTTGAAATGTGTTGTTTGCAAGAATGTATCAATAGAAAGTAAGTTGTAATATCAGTGAATCTTTTCTTATCTGAATCAATGCAGTGTTCACTTGGCCAAATAAGAATTGGATTTATGAGAAGCATTAACTTTGTACTAGCAGTAGTAACTTATATACCAACAGCATTAACTGTGTACTAGCAGCATTAACTATGTACTAGCAGTAGTAACTTATATTACCAGCAGCATTAACTGTGTACTAGCAGCATTAACTGTGTACTAGCAATAGTAAACACTTGAGCATATTTTTCATTGAAGTTCATGAGCAGCACTAACTCCACCAAATGAGCAAGATTAACACAAATATGAGCAAAGAAGAATCTAACAAAGATCAAGAAGACTTTTAATCAACATATGGTCACACTTATTAACACTTTTGGCCACTTTTGGTTAACTTGTATGTGACTAAATAAAAAAACATGCTTTGTGCGACTAAATATTACAAAATGCCACACAAACTAGAAATTCATGTGACATTGGATGAACAATAGTCATACAAAATACACATTTACTTGACTTTAAACAACATATGGTCACACTTATTAACACTTTTGGCCACTTTTTTTTTTTTTAAATTGTATGTGACTTACTACAAAAAAAACCCCGCTTTGTGTGACTAAATATTACAAAAGGCCACACAAACATAAAATTCATGTGTCCATTGGATGATCAATAGTCACACAAAATACATATTTTTCACTTTAAACAGCATATGGTCACACTTATTAACACTTTTGACCACTTTATGCTTAATTGTATGTGATTAAGTACCCAAAATGAACATGCTTTGTGTGACTATATATTACAAAAGGCCACACAAACATAACATTCATGTGGCCATTGGATGAACAATAGTCACACATACACTTTTACTTCACTTTAAACAGCATATGGTAACACTTATTAACACTTTCGGCCACTCTATGCTTAATTGTATGTGACTAAATACCCAAAACAAACATGCTTCGTGTGACTAAATATTACAAAAGGCCACACAAACATAAAATTTATGTGGCCATTGGATGATCAATAGTCACGCAAAATACACATTTCTTCACTTTAAACAGCATATGGTCATACTTATTAACACTTTTGGCCACTTTATGCTAAATTGCATGTGACTAAATATACAAAAAAACATGCTTTGTGTGCTTGTACAATGTTTACGGTCACACTTATTAACACTTTTGGTCACTGTTTTTTAATGGATATGGACACTAACTTAAAAATGTGACCATAAACACCCTACGGTCGCGCGACCTTTTGTCACACACATTCGAAAATGCATGTGTGACTATATGTATATTGTCACACTTTTTAAGTGTAGCCAAATCCACTTTTTGTTCTAGTGTTAGGCTGTAGCATTCCCAATTCTTGATGAAGCATGTAGAATCTGGTTGTGCTGAGAGGTTTTGTAAAGATGTCGGCTAACTGAATGTCTGTATGAATCTTTTCGATCCAAACATCCTTATTCTCAACATGATTCGTGATGAAGTGATGCTTCTTATAAATATGCTTAGTTCGCGAGTGCAATACAGGATTGGGCATTATTGCAATTGCACTCGTGCAATCGCACATGATTGGCGGCTCTCTGGCACTGATTCTATAATCATGTAGCTGCTGTTGCATCCAGAGAATCTGCATACAACAACTTCTGGCGGCATAGTATTCCGACTCAGTTGTAGAAAGTGACTTGTCCAATTGTTTCTTACTGAACCATGACACAAGTCTCGGTCCAACAAAATGACAAGTACTGCTTGTACTATTCCTATCCCACTTACAACCTCCGAGATCCAAGTCGTGTAGCCAACCAAATCTCCTTCCGTAAGATACCACAATCCTACATCAACTATTACTTTCACGTACTTTAGGATTCGTTTGGCTGTCGTTTAGTGTGACTCCTTAGGTGCTACTTAATACCGAGCACACTCTCCAATAGCAAACTAGATATCGGGCCTGCTAGCTATTAGGTACAGGAGTGAGCCAATAAGCTTCATGTAGAGTAATCGATCAACCGACTTTCTAGCTTCGTCAGCACTAATTTACACATAAGTGCTCATGGGGGTTTACGAGGATTTGGAGTTGTTCATCCCAAACTTATTGAGTAGCTCCTTGCTGTACTTCTCCTGGTTGATAAAGATTCTTGTAGGCAATTGCTTCACCTGCAATCCTAGAAAATAACTAAGTTCCCCCTTCATACTCATTTCAAATTTACTTTGCATGAGACGAGAGAACCTTTGACATAAAGCAAGGTTAGTAGAACCAAATATAATATCATCGACATATATTTGTACCATTAACAGGTCATCTCATTCCTATATCTTAAATAGAGTATTGTCCACCGCACTTTTCTCAAATCCATTATCAGTAAGGTACAGGGACAGGGTTTCGTACCATGCTCTTGGTGCTTGCTTAAGTCCATACAGAGCTTTTCATAGTTTGTATACTAGGTATCCGCCTTCAGTGTTGACAAAACCTGATGGTTGTTGAACATAGACTTCTTTGACGAGGTCTCCATTCAGGAATGCGTTCTTAACGTTCATTTGATATACTACAAAGCTCTTATGAACGGCAAAAGCTAGGAATATCCCGATGGATTCTAGTCTGGCTACAGGGATAAATGTTTCATCATAGTCTATGTCTTCTTCCTGTCTGTAGCCTTGTGCGACTAGATGGGATTTGTTCCTAATAATAAGTCCATTCTCATCCTTCTTATTTCTAAATACCCATTTGGTTCCATTACAGCTTGATGTTCTGGCCTGTGTACTAGATTCCATACATTGTTTCTTTCGAAACCATTAAGCTCTTCTTCCATAGAAGTGATCCAGTGAGAATTATTCAAAGCTTCATTGGTAGAAACAGGTTCGGATTGAGCTAAGCATACAGTTAGGGTGCACATAGCTAGTCTCCTGAGTTCGGCTTGAGATTTCCATATAGGAAATGGAGATCTCTCAGAATTGGATTCTTCTTGCGCACATAGTACAGTTCCTTGTGTACTCTATATTCTTCTTCAGGTATATACACCAGCATCAATATCACCTATAATTAACTCATGTGGGTGATCTCTCAACTATCTCCTGTCAGGTTCTAGTTTGGCATCCCGTACTGTATCTCGAGTTGCTGTAGTTTCAACTTCAGCTTGTACCGCATTGACTTCGACTACTTCTGATCTTACAACTGCGGGATTGATTTCTAAGTCTACGACAGGTTCTATTGGAGTTTTAGGGTCATCAATGGAGAGTGTTCGGATATTCTGGGTTAAGTCTTATACTCATGTAGGATCGAAATGAGGTTCATCAAACACTATATGGATAGATTCCTCAATTGTCATCTTCCTTTTGTTAAAGATCTTGAAAGCTTTACTGAAAGAAGGGTATCCTACAAATATTCCTTCGTCCGACTTTTTATCGAAGGTTTTGAGTTGATCTTTCCAATTATTTCGAACATAACACCGGCATCAAAAGATGTGAAAATACGAAACTAATGGAGTTTTATAATCCCATACCTCATAGGAAGTTTTCTTGTGATGCTTGTTGATGATACAGTGGCTTTGTGTGTAGCATGCTGTATATATTGCTTCGCCCCAGAACCGCTGCGGCAACTAGCTTGCGGCGATCATGGTTCTTGTAGCTTCCTTGAGCGTCCTATTCTTTCGCTCAGCAACACCATTTTGTTGAGGAGTCCGGGCTGCTGAGTATTTGTGCTGTATTCCATTGTCCGAACAATATTGCTCTATAAAGAGATTTGTGAATTCAGTACTTCTATCGAAATGAATGGACACGATTCTCAACCCTTTCTCATTATGAAGCTTTCTCAAGTGCTCTGCAAACTTTGTTGTAGTTTCTTTCTTCTTGCTCAGAAAGATTGTCCAAGAATACCTGGAGTAATCGTCAACAATAACGAGACAATATTTCATACCTCCCAAACTTTCAGGGTCTACAGGACCGTAGAGGTCCATGTGTAGCAAATCCAGAACCCTGTGGGTGGACAGGTATGATTTGCTTTTCAGGGTGGTTTTGACTTTTTTGCCTTTCTGACAGGATCCGCAGATGCTGTCTTTATGGAATGACACATCGGGCAAGCCTCTAACCATTCCCTGTCTGGCAAGTTTGTTGATTGTCTTGAAGTTGATGTGAGACATCCTCTTGTGCCATAGCCAGCTTTGATTTGCAGTGCCTTTGGCAACAAAACAAGGAATAGTGGAGCTCATAGGCTTCCAGTCCGCAATATACATATTACCTGACGTGCTTCCTGTGAGAACAACTTCTTTGGTCTTGATGTCCTTCACTCTACAGTGGTCTATATAGAATTTCACCAAGAACTATTTGTCACATAACTGGCTGATACTAAGTAGATTGTACTGTGGGCCTTCAACATAGGCTACATCGGTAACTTTGAACTTTCCTACAAGCAGGGTTCCCTTCCCTCTTGTTCTTCCTTTGGACTTATCACCGAAGCAGACCTTTGGACCGCGACCTTCTACATAATCTGACAGCTTGCTGATATCTCCTATCATGTGCCAAGAACATCCATTGTCAAAGTACTAAATGTCCTTTTCCTTGATATCATGTAAGCACAGAATTTAAGTAGATTTAAGTCCCATTTGATAACAAATGGTTTGTTGTTATTTACTTTTGGTCCAGTTTTGCGATGTCTACGTGGGGCAGGCACGTAGTGGATATAACTTCTTTAATCATGCATGTAAAATCTGGTTTGAAAACTGCAGACATGTCACTTCAGGCACACACACAACAATGAAAATAGAAGACGTAAAAAACACAGAAGGAGTTTAGAAATGAGCATGAACTAAACCAAGAACAAACACAAAACTCAGTATATTGTATATATATATATATTACATATTCAGTATAGCATAACCTATGATGTGTTTATAAAGGAGAAAGAATATTACTATGGTATTTGGTGACATTAAAATTGAGTGCAGCTATAACATGCTGATCCTGAACGGATCCTGAACGGAGTCGAGCAGAGTGTACACATCATCTGGAATAGCGTCGTTCCAAAAAGTAATAGCGAAAGTCCTGAAACTAAAACATTTTTTTTCATTGAAATTAGTATATATTTGTTTTCGATTTGATATTAGGTATATAGTAAGAGGAGGAGGATTAGTTCGTACGCTTCGTCTATTGAGACATATTCACGCAATGTGTTTTCTCTGCCTCTTGATGACACAGATCTGGGTTCGTACTTGCTAATTATAACAGCAACAGTACCTGTCAGTTGGGGGAAAAATATGAATGACCTGCTTTGTTAATTTATTATTGCATAAATATTTGAAGGCAGAAGCTGAAATATAGGTTCAATAATAGGGTTGATTGGTTACTTACTTATGAGTGTTCTGGATTCTATTAAATGATGGAAATGATCGTAACTTGTAAACACATGAGCCAGAGCAGAAGAAACAAATCCTTTCTTTTCAGGTGGTAGAATTGCTGTTTTTGCACCAATTATCCATTGGTATCTGTTATTGACCAGAGGATTTTCGAATCCTCGTTTGACAGGCCGCACCAGGGCATTTGATATAATATAGGTTTCATCAGCGTTGAAACAATTTTTGAGCAGCTCGATATCGGATCTGTATAGCATTGCCTCAACTTTATTTCCCTGTTTTAGACATGTTGTAGCCGCATAAGATTATAAGATATGAAAAAAATTGACAAAAGAGCAGGTTTCGATATAATTAAATATCGTAATAGTAGGTTGTTGGACATGTTGCAGTGTTTGCCTAACTATGTAAGGCGTTGTTTTCATACCTCTTCATACAAAGCAGAAGTCTTCTTTCATCTATAAGAATTGCATTTACTACAAGTTCATTAGAATTCTCCGAGAATTTACATAATTCAAATTTTAAGCAATAGTTAGTAGTATGATATAGAAAAACTGTGGTAGATGTGTAATATTTGACGCACAAGTGATGTCTAATATTGTACATGTAGGCGGAGAAAAACTGTAAAGAAATATCTACCTGTGTCGGATAGGTTATGCTGGGTTTTTTGTAAGAATTGGACAAAGGTGAGCTCTTCACTTAAATCAAATGCGTATTACGTTAATTTATTTAATCGTCTGGTAAGATCTAAATTATTTTGTAACATGTCTTTTGTTAAAGAAAATGTTTAGTGCTAGTAAGGTGAGCTCTTCACTTCTTAGGGGTGTTTGTCTAAGCTCATGAGTTGGGCTTATGCTTATGTTATATAAGTGGCCTATTGCTTATATAACATAAGCTTATAAACCCATGCTTAGTGTTTGGATTAGCTCATGTTTAATAAGCTTAGAAGCTCAGGTGGCTGGTTTGGCCTGTATTGCTAAATGACCAAAATGGACATGGCTTAGTATGCTTATAAGCTCAAGTGTTTAGTTTCAATATCGACCAAACACCTTTTTAAGCAGTTGCAGCATATGGCAACAACACTGACAGCTCGAAATAGGACTAAAAAAACAGCCCATGGTGGCAATCAAACAGCTCGAAATAGGACTAAAAAACAACACATGGCGGCAATAAAGCAGCTTGAAAAAACAGCATACGGCGGCAACACAGACAACTCGAAGTAGAACTAAAAAATAGCCTATGGCGGGAATGGAACAGCTCGAAATAGGACTAAAAAAAAGCAGACGGTGGCAATAAAACAACGCGAAAAAACTAGGGCTGGGACTTTGGACCCGAGTAACCGAAGATCCGAACCAAAATTGACATTTCGGTTCGGTTCGGTTCGGGTTTTAAGAAAAAAATTATTTATAAATTTCGGGTTCGGGTCCTGCAATAAATTTCGGGTTCGGGTTCGGTTATTGTAATTTTAAAATTTCAATAACCGTACTACCCGAAATTAGTGACAATAACCGAACAAAATTTCGGGTTTTCCGGTTATTTTTGAAAATTTCGGGTTTTCCTTATTTCAAAATTTCTTATTTCAAGTAATGTAAAAATTTCGGTTCGGTTATTTCAAAATTAATCAAGTAATAAAAATTTCGGGTTTTCCGTTATTTCGAAAATTTCGGGTTGTAAATTTCGGTTTTTTTGGTTTTTTGGTAAAATTACTTCGGTTCCTAGAAATTCGGTTCCTGGAGAAAAAAGTCAGGAACCGAACCCGAATTACATAACACATTTGGAACTTCGGTTCCTTGCTTTTTTTTCAAGAAACCGAACTATCCCAAATTTCTAGAAAAAAAAAGATATGGCAAAGAATACGTATAAAATTCGAAATAGGACTTTTAAATGGCTGTGGAGGCGATAGAACAATCGAAATAGGACTAAAAACAAAGATAGGTGGCGAGAAAGCTCAAAAAACAACATATTAAAAGAATAAATTTATTGCAAAGAAAAAATTCTAAATATGACTTAAAAATGGCTTGTAATGAGCATCCTAAAAAAAGGACATATGACAGTTGAAAGCACATATTTGAACAATAAAGATCACCAAGAACTGGCGTAACGAGAAAATACAACATTGAATATATAATGCCATCTACCTATGTGGCTATAATATATCACCAAGGAAAATACAACGTTAAAGATCACCAACAGTTGATCGATTGTATTAGAAGAGAAAAGAAAAAGAACAAATTTGTTTATTAGAAAAGGAAAGGAACAAATACTAATAAGTTGATGTTAAAGAAGAGATGATGAACAAATTTGTGATAAAAAGATGAATACCTGATGATGGAGGTGCAAGAGTAACCAGGATAATGGAGGGGAACGAGGTTGATAAAGAAAAAAAAATTGTAAATTTCGTACTTTTGTAGCTTATTATATATATATATAATGGACAAATGTGAGAAAGGGCTGACATGTTCATCTGCGAGGAGCAATTTTTGGAATCTAATCGGAGTAGTTTGTGATGATGTTCGAGGGCTTATTTTATTGACAACGCAAACTTTTGCAGTCCAGTTTTTCATATGCGGAGTGATGTTGTTGAGAAAATCTAATTTGGGCTCCATTTGCTGCATATAAAATGCAATGAAAATTCCAGCTGGCAGTCAAATAAAATAGCCATACAAAAAATCCTCGGGAAAAAAGAAAAATTGTCTGATCTATCATTAATACACATTAGAAAGTTATCTGATTCTTTGAGGTATGTTAATAGATTTATAAGACTGCCGCGTTGATAATATCTCTGTACACAATATTTTTGGTGAGATCATCTGGGACGGCGTCAATAGTGGGGGGTCGAATTAGAATTCTAATATCATATGCCTTTCTTGCTCGAGAAAGGGCAACATAGAGATGGCCGTGAGAGAAGATTGGCTCGGGTAGATACAGGCCAACTTTATCTAATGTCTGTCCCTGAGACTTGTTAAATGTCATTGCAAAATAGAGGCGCACTGGGAATTGATGTCGTTTAAATGGAATAGGGCATTTTTGTTTGTATGATGGTTCGAGAGGTATACGTGGTATGAAGACCGAATCTCCTGCATGTTGGCCTGAGGCAATGTCTGCAGAGAGGACATTTTTCCCCAGATGGCGGCATATAAGACGAGTACCATTGCACAAGCCCTCTGAAGGGTTAATATTACGTAGCAGCATTATAGGGCAGTTTATTTTGAGCCGAAGCAAGTGTGAGGGTAATCCTGGAGTATGAATTGAGTTAAGATAATCTTGATAGTAAGACTGCTGAAATGGATCGTTGGTGAGATCTGTGTTATAATAATCCACGGCGGAACCAGGAAATTTATTTATAAAAAGGTCATTAATTTCGTCCACACTATCGTTCTTTGGAGTTAGAATTGCACGATCAATGAGCATGGTAGGATTGAGAGGCGAAATATTGAAGTGTGGGAAAATTTGGAAGAGAAAGTCGGTTAAATGAGCATCATTGTGTTTATAAGGCAGGCACATATTTGAGGGCAGTTTAATCTCGCTATATTGATTACAAGGCTCGTCGCCATTACCTACTTGGAGTAGAAATTCCTTAAAAGTAGGATCATCTCTGGCACGCATATTTTGAGTGAGGCGGAATTTTTGCATTGATAGCCAGAGAGGAGAATTAATTAGGCAGGCTGTAATAGCATCATCACGAGTACCGCGAGGAATTATCGGAATGGTTTGCCTGAAATCAGCCCCGAAAACAATGGTTTTGCCGCCAAAAGAAATGTGAGTCTCCATGAGGTCATGTAGCAAAGTGTCAAGTGCTTCAACACTCTTGCGGTGTGCCATCGAAGCCTCATCCCAGATAATAAGTTTGGCTGCAATTATGAGACGAGCATGTACGCTCTGTTTGCTGATTGTGCATGATTCATCTTCGACAATTACAGGAAGTTTGAACCGTGAATGTGTTGTGCGGCCACTGGGCAGCAAGGATGCTGCTACTCCTGAAGAGGCCACTGCTAATGCGATGAGGTGTTTGGAACGAATAGCCGCCAAAAGAGCTCGGTAAAGAAAAGTTTTTTCCGGAACCGGCTGGTCCATCGACAAAGAAAACTGCTGGACCGTTACTGTCAATGGATTGCATGATTTTTTTAAAAGCCTGATTCTGCATTGAATTCAATTGCGTACACAATTGCATATCTGAGTCAGATACAATATAGTTCAGCTCTTGTTCAAAATCTCGGTCCTGCACTTGTTTTCTTGATGCTCCCACATTATAGTCGACCAAACCAAAATCATCAATTGTTCGACCCATAGATTGTAAGAACATGTCCATCAATTGAAGTGATTTTAAGGAAGCCTATTCGTTAGTACATTTTTTAAGAGCAATATAATCATCTGCAAGGAAAATTTTAAAAGCATCCCATAATGCTCGCGGATTGGATGGAGTATTATATAACAGAATGATTGCAAAGATACGGCGTAATGAGCAGGGCATTTGATAAGAACAGGCCTTAGTTATAGAACTTGTAACATCTATATCTGATTCTAGCAGACCACGTGCAAGAGCAGCTCCTCAAAAAGTGGGGTATAGTATGCCAGCATATGTTTTTAGAAAGTCGAAAGAGGTTGGGGATCGAACATGATTTAGAAGCAATCATCTTTCACCATCAAGTGGACTGGCGGTAACCAAACGGCCAATGCAAGTTCCTTTCAATCTTCGGTGCTAGGTTTTTTTGGATGCATCCCAGACAAATAAACGAGGGAAATCTTTGTATAGCAAATTCATCTGCGAAACTGCGTCTGAATGTGCGTTCATTCTGAAGAACTCAGTTAATTGTGTTTTAGATGCGTTTGGATTTCCTAGCACCTCAGGTAAATAGCGGGAGGGAGAGAATAGAACATGTTGTTTGTTTGGCAGAGTTGTTTGTTTGGCAGATGAACATGAAGTTGCATTACAGCTGGATATATTTCACTAAATATGAAAGCGTAAATTCTCCACATGACCTCAGGAGCACACAACCAGCGAGCTGATTGGAATGCTGTAATCTCATCAGGGCTTGAAATATCGGAATGTCGAACGACATTAAACGCAATCTTATTGGTGCCCCTGCAAGCGTACTTGTACAAATATTTGATGAGCCTTACTCCAACACAGATTTCGACATTAATATGGCAGTCGAATTTTGCCACCAAGTAAGGATTGTATGGAACAACCCATCTGTTATCAAGGATTTGATGCCGAACATGTGCAGTTCTTCCATCATTTCTTCTCCTGTACATTGGATAGGAGTCGACTTGCTGAGAGGTACTTTCTACAAACTCTTTAGGATACCTATTCTTGCATTTTCCTTCCCGCATGCATATATTTGAGGGATTCAGTAGTCCACAAGGGCCGTGCATCATATGCCTGACAACACATGCATGAAGGTGTGAATATAAATCAATATCAGGGAGCTCTGCACTAACAAAGCGATCATATGCAGCTGAGGAGACTATTTTATAATTTGGCTTTAAAATAAGGATCCAATGAGCATGAGGAAGGCCTCTTTTTTGGAACTCTATGACATAAATATATGCTGCAATCTCACCTAGTAACTTTTTTTTGACAATATCGTTTTTGGAATTGGATAATAATGATTGAAAATGATATGCGGTTTCTTGGAATTGGAGAAAGTATGGCGATGGAGAGGCAAATGTCGCGGGAAAGAATACGGATGGTGGATGGAGTCTGATATTTTTTTTTTTTAACATTCATTCTCTTTTTTTTATTTGCTTTTTTCTCTACTTTTTCCCTCTTTTTTCCTTTTATGTTATTTATGTAACAATTATTGACGGTTTCAAAGTTTGATTCATGTTAGCCGACCCCAAATCATTTTGGGACTAAGGCTTAGATGTTGTTGTTGTTGTTTTTGTATCGTTTTTGAATTCCTCATTTCTTGCTCTGAAAACTCTTGCAACAAGGTCAGCTCTGTTCTGGGCCTCATCACCAGGCAACAAACCCTCACGTATCTCAGGCCAGTTAGGGTTGCACGTTATTGTTATGAAGAAATCTGGCTTTCCATATTCGCTCACCAAAGCCAATGCATTCAGATATCACCGTTTCATATCTCTGGGACTGCCGATGTGTGACGAAGGGAGTACAATTTTTTGTCCGATTTTGTTGCCGTTCAAATTACCCTCGCACGCCACGCTCTCGATAATTCCTTCGAATGATTCAACCCGTAGATCATGCTGCAGCTGCTCACTCCTAAAATAATCCAGTCGCGGAGTTTCAATCTTTCGTAACAATCAATTTGATATTGCTGCGCAAGCCTGCCTGCTCGAAGTATATTTGTAGTATCGGTGGCTCGGCTTTGAAATAGGTAGCAGTAGAACTCTCTGGCAGCAATATTATCTCGGTTCCAGCGATTTGCATCTAGATCTGTGAGCAGAAGAAATAGAACGATTATATAGATGGAAAGTAATTAGCATGTACATCTGCCAGTAGAAGAAATAGAACAATTGTTTACATGGAAAGTAAGGAGCGTAACACACCACGTAACGAAATCTATCCAGAAATTTAACTATATACAGATATACAATCACACAGAAATATATGAAAGATTAGAGGCACGCGGCGGTGTTACACCTATCAGACCAGTCCTTCTACGGAGCCGTAATCGTCCTCCGAAGAGGCCTCTCAGTCGCAGGGTTGCCGGGCTATATACCTTTAATCGGAAGGAAATTGAGTTGTTACTTGAAAATAAAATGATGTATATCGTGATATGATCTGAAAGATATATAGGAAATTTACAGCAATGGAAAATAAATAATATAGACTCGAGTAAAATGGTTTGAAACCTATCAGAGCAGGCCTTATACGAAGTTGTAATTGGCCTCCAAAGAGTTCTCTCGGTTGCAGGTTGTTGGGCTATATATCCCCGATCGGAAGAAAACTGCAATTTCACTTGAAAATAAAATGATGTGATCTATCGTGCGCTGATCTCAAAGAGATACAGGAAATTTACACCAATGGAAATAAATTGGATAGAATTAGGTAAATTGGTTTGAAAGGGGAGGTGAAGAAGGAACATTTAACGCTCAATATAAATAGGTTGAAAGTTGAAATCAAAACACATAACAACAAAAGTATGAGAGGTACATTGCGTTATTATACCTAACTAATTAGTGAAGATATTATTTGATCTGAGGTACGTTATTATATCTAACTAATTCAGCAACATGGTTTGAAAGCAGTAGTAATCATGAACAGAGAATAAAGAAGGAACCTGTAGGGTTAAACGTGTTCTCTAAGTGCTCTCCGAGGAGGACTCAATAAATACCACTTTTCTAACCAAGAATATACCATATACAGATGTATAAACACATAGAATCAGACAAAAGATTAGAAGTGCGTGACGTTGTTACATCTATCAGACCAGTCCTTCTATAGAGCCGTAATCGCCCTCTGAAGAGGCCTGCCGGTCGCAAGGTTTCCGGCCTATATACCTCTAATCCTAAGAAAATTAAATTTTCAATGATAAGAAATTCAGCAACATGGTTTGAAAGTAGTTGTAATCAATAACAGAGAATAAAGAATGAACCTGTAGTGTTAAACGTGTTCTCTAATCGCTCTCCGAAGAGCACTCAGTAAATACCACTTTTCTACGCAGGAGTTTATGATATACAGATGTATAAACACATAGAATCGGACAAAAGATTAAAGGTACGTAGCGTTGCTACACCAATCAGACCAGTCGCCACCCGAAGAGATACAGGAAATTAACGGTACTGGAAAATAAATAGTATTATTGAGCAACATGGTTTGAAAATAGTAGTAACTATGAGCTGGTGACAAAGAAGGAACCTGGAGCGCTAAACATCTGACCTAAATGTCTTCCGAAGAGAACTCCTGGTCACCTGGCCTATTCATCTCTAAAAGTAGAAAACATTACATGCTCAAGTAAATCGAGAAATCGATATGGTGAGTCATAAAACAACCAAACAATAGGAGCACATAAACATATGAGTATAGGTGCGCAGCAGTATTATAAGTAAATAATTAGTTGAGTTATCAATCAGGATATATTATTTAGAAACAACTCTATCTACAAACATTACCGAAGTATGTAAAAACTACCGAGCTCGGTACCTCATATTGCAGAAACTTTTCTACCCAGAATGCTGGTTTATTCCAGCACGAAGAGAAATATTTAGACTAATCAACATGAAGCAATCTGTGCGAGCAAAAAAGGAAGCGTACTTTGAAGTTCCTGAGCCAATATAGTTTCTCTATATTGTGCATCACTGAGCGAAACTACATGCTGACCATCACATCTATTGTGTCGGTGGACTTGATAACGACTATCAACAGGAGGCAATTTTTCAATTCCTGTATGCCATCCACTTTCGCCATAAGGAAATAAAAGTGGATATTGTAGCAGATCATAGCAGCCGTAATAATAATGCACTCGGTGGGTCTTTCCTGCTGAGGTACACACGAATGTCATGTGGGTGATCTGTTGGAATATCCGTAAGCTCATTCCATATGGCTGCCACCTGATGGGTCGTAGGCATACTGTAGATCTTCATATTTAAACATGGATCAACTCTGAGAACGATGCTGTAATCTTGCAAATTGGTTATTTCCCGAAGGCTTCGAACGAGATTTGCATATGGATTTAATTTCATCATTTCGACAATTTCTTCAAGAATATTGAGATCTAAGCTCCCGGACTGAGATAGCCGGTTGTGTATTTCATTTTCGGTATCATAAAAATAAAGCTGCAGCTGACGGCCAGGCCCCGCCTGTGGGACCAAACCCCACATGAAATGATAAATAGCTCCTTAAACTCGGAGAGTGTAAATACCTTTATTGGCCTGAGCTAGAGCGTGATCGTAGGTAATTCCAAGAGAACTAAAGGCAGTTGTATTATTGTATGTCCTACAAATGCTTCAAAATGAGCAAGAAGCAGCGGGTGGTAGACGTATACAAATCCCAGAGCCCTGGTGGCATCTGAGGCAAAGCAAGCGACACCTATCCACGGAGACAACAGAAACCCATCGACTCTCTTAGGTAGCGTGAAGCTCCACAGATCTGGCAGTCATCAACAGGGGGCAAACACCAGGCCTGTGTAGAAATGTCTCTCATTCTTTTGAGGGGACTGGCACGAGCATGATCTTTTCCTCTTGCTCGCTTTGATCGAGAGGTGCTACTGTCGCAATTGTTAACAAAGGATGTTGCATTATTGGAGGCAACTGAACAAACAAATAAGAGTCAATGCCTAATTTAAATATATGACCAGAAAGAAGAGACATTTGTGAGGAAGAAGTAACGAAAACAGACCCGCATGCTGATCAGATGCAGTTCTCCTAGCAAGTAATAGAGACGCCTTTTTATCAGCATTCATTGATGAATATATAGCGCGTCTTCTCGCATTTCTGTCTGAAGAGGTTGCTGCAGCATATGGCAGGATAGGAAATCAAGTGAGGAACAATTTATAGCCACAAATATGAAGTACTAATGATAAGACAACAGACATACCATAGAGCGGCACATAAGAGCATGAGGCATGAGCAGAAGCAGGATCCGGCCTAAGAAGTATTGAAACCAAATTAATAATAAATTTGCAGCAGCATTAAACGAAAAAATGGAGCGGAAATTTTACAGTATTCTAAAACGTCCTGAGTATCATGTGGAGTATGTAGCTGGGAAGCTCTCAACATTGACTGCCAAATAGATAAAGATCTTAGGTCAGTATTGAGGCAGAAATAATACGAAGAAATAACAGTGCAGCTGGTAGAAAATAACGAGTAAGTTACCAGTAAATTAAAGCATCACTAAAACAGTAGTTGTAATAGCAGACAAGTAATAAGAACCTGAGAAGGGGGTGCGAACTGAGAAAGTGGAGAATGAAAAGCGCAATTTCATTAACGCAGTAATGATAATAGGAGCTGAAAATTTTCCAAATGATCTACAGTAGCATGCATCTGAGATAATGTACAGTCAAGGAAATTCTCGGTGGCCTCAGCTGAACATCTTCAGAGTAGTAAAATTCAGGAGCCAAGCTGTGCAGAAGCCTACCAAAGTTCCTGGATTCCACTATTTATTGGAGACATAAGAATATTCTAAAAAGACAATCCTGCTCTTAGTAATGACATCATAGGCCTGAGGAATCGAGGCAGCAACGAACGACCACTGTTCTGACTAATGACACCAGCAGACATCAATGAAGTTAACATAGACTGGCTAAGGACGATATAGCCAGGCCGTACATTTAGGGAACAAACCTATATATCCCTTATTCCTGTTTAATAACTTAGAGGAGAGAGAACAACATAGGAATACGAATATGAGAAACATAAAAGCAGATCGAGAAGGAGTCCGGGAGAAGAGGAAGCCCAGGTAGAGTAATCATAAAATAACATGTTATAACCACATCCCTACCAATATAACATAAGAGAATATTCCTGACAATGGGAAAAAAATTGGTAATATAAAAATATACCCGATAATGAAAGTGGTGCAGCAAATCTCGATGTCAGAGAAGAGCAGAAATCTGAGAAAGAAAATAATAAAATTTGACTCTCACATTTTAACAACTAATAACTAAAATCTCGAAGATGATATAGGAAAATAAATCGAATCAATTAATACTCTCAGGTTTTAAAAGAACAGACGGAAAAAAAGGAGCATAGAGTTTTGGAATTTATCAACCAAAATAAAACGCGGCCATGATACAAGAAATGTAAAAAAACAAAATAGAGGCCTGTTTATAGTAAAGAAGATATGTAGTAATGACATGAACTGGAATATCCTGATTTGAATAATAAAGAAAAAACAGAAGGAAATAAATATTGCAGAAATGAGGACACAAACACAAATACGTAGTGACGAAGTATAAACGTATGAATTGCAGCCTGATGGAGAAACGGTGCAGGTATATTCTTTATACCACAATGTAACTGAACAAATGCACTCAAAATCAATAATGTACAAAAAAACAAGAAAGGGAATAGGCATCGCCAAACAACAACAGAGCCAGAAAATCGAGAGAACATGGAATTATATAGCTAGATTGTCACACTGAATGTACAAGCAATTTAGCCACCCTCTTGGGCTCTAAGTTTAGGAAATCCCATTCCAATCTCTCTTTTGAAAACATAGTCAGCCAAATTGGGAACAAAGTAAATATCGGCAATTGAATGGTGAAGCTCAAGACGTCGCTGGATTGTATCGTATCCTCTAATAGGGGTTTGTATGCAGGCGTCTCGTCAAGGTACCCACGTGGTGGATCCCATCGATTGCCAGTATAGTACAAAACCTCCCGTGCTCTGACACTCGAGTATAACTTGTCACAAAGATGTCTAATCAGCACTCGTGGACTAAAATCCCGGACCCACAGTTCATCATAGCCCTTGACAGGAGTGTTTGGTGGACATTGAGATGGCAGGCCACACTCCACATATTTAGTTAATAAACTGAGGGCGTCATATTCATCTCGCTTTTGCTGGGTGCCTCTCTCAGAGCGAAGAATATTTCTCAATTCAGGAATCTGCAGGCAGATCTCAGTAATAGCCCACTGTTCCAAATCCTCAACTGAGTCTGGTTGATAATTTTCCAAGGCTCTAATGCACTCAGCATTATCAATAGCAGATCCAACCCATGTAGGAGAATTTAACAGGTGTAATATCCGTATTTTTCTTTCCCTTGTATTTTCTTTTTCGGTGTATTTCTCGATCGTAGTGACCCTCGTGTACCATACAGTGTATCTTTCCCGTCATCTATTGATTTGATTCTCGTTATTGTTGTACGGAACTGCTGTTTCGGGGTTGCCGTGGATCCATTCTATGTTTTGATGTGTCTTGAGATGTTCCGTTTGATGTTTCGTTCATATTCCGGTGTTTTGGACCGTTTATATTTCATACCTAGCGCACGCTATCTTTTCTGCATAGCGTACGCTAGGGGTCCCTTAGTAGCGCACGCTACGATTGCTTCGTAGCGCGCGCTAGAGAGCAAGCCCTGGGAGTGGCAGTGTTGTTTCCAACCCTCTCGACTGGTGAATTAGCGTACGCTACGTAGTCTAGCGCACGCTAATGTCGGGGGCTAGCGCACGCTGAGATTCCCGGTAGCGTGCGCTAGCGTGGGTGTCCAGTACTGGACAGTTTACTACTGGACTCAACCTGTTGCCCAGGTAGCGCACGTTATTGGTCAATAGCGCGCGCTACCGATACACTTTAGCGCACGCTACGTTTGGTGGATAGCACACGCTAACTGGATCAGGTGTGTACTGGACAATTGCTTCTGGACTCGGCTGATGTCCAGGTAGCGCACGCTATTGGTCGATAGCGCGCGCTACTGAGAGATTATTAGCGCACGCTACGTTTCGAGTAGCGCACGCTAACGCCGTAACTGCTACCGGATCGGGACGCTAATCGATGGCTCGTAGTTTTATCCTGTTAGGGCACGCTAACCTTGAGGATTAGCGCGCACTAACACTACCTGGCTATATAAACCAGGGAGTTGACCGAGATGAACACAATTTCTCATTTCTTCCTCCTCTCCGCGGCTAAGGCGATTCCGGGCGATTTTCTTGGCGATTTCTTCCTCCAATCATCTCATCCAACATCTTCCTTGAGTTCTTGGTGTATTATAATAACATCAACACGAATCTTTCATCCTAATCCAAGGTAAAATCTCTTAGAACCCTACTTTTAGATAAATTGGGGGTTTTGGGATTTTCGTCCGATTCGTTCCGTTTTGTTGGTGGATTCATGATGAATATGGTTAATCTTGTCGATATCATTAGTTTCCCTATGGATTCATGGTATATTTTCATAGTTTTGCGAAATCGGGAGGGTTTGGTTGTGGTCCGCCCTCGTTGTTATTTTTATACAAATATACATGAATCGTAGGTGCGTTTTCGGGTGTATTCCATTTCCGTAATCGTTTAGGAGTGGTTGTGATTGTGTTATTCGAATCGTTAGGTTCATTCGTCGGTCCCTCGTGGTCGTGCTCGATTCTTCCGTTCCGTTCGTGTCACCGTCTATTAATCGAGGCAAGTACCCTTATGAACTTCCAATCTTAACGTAGAAGTATTGCATGAGATTTGTGTGTGTTTATATGCTCACTATGGGTTACATCCGATGGAGTCTCGGTAGGGGTCCACGGAGGGGTGGATCCACGGTTAATTGTGGTGCATTTTACAAATGTGATTTGATTATGGCATTTCCGGAAATGAGTGTTTTGGAACTATGTTTTCTTGATTGCATGCATTTACTATATGTGTAAGATGTAAGTTGTTCATTTGGTTACTTGTACTAGCGTAATTGCTAACCCCTCTAGGGACCCGTTTTGGGGAAATTCGTTTTATGAATTTTAGGTCAGGTTCATCGAGACGAGCGGGCGCTGGACCAGTATGCGGATGATGGCCGTGCGTGATGATTGTGCACGAGCGATGTCTTATTGCCTTCTATAATTTACCTTTTGTGGTTTTTAAACTAATAGAAGTACTCGAGTACTTAAGGGTCCTTGTTCGTCCGGATTGTATTGTTGTCTATTATGTTTGTGTCGGATGATGATGTTATGTTTGACCGGTTGAACCGGGTGGATTATTTTGTTTTGCGTCTTTATGATGAGTATGTTGTTTGTTCAGCCTGGTGGGTCCCATATAAGGTTTCACGGCGCTGTAATATACCTCAAATATCTTGGGGGTGTTACAGAAAATGGTATCAGAGCCCTAGGTTTATGGATACCTAGGCTTGTCGGTTTATTGGGTCTTGTTGTGTTTTGTTTTGCACATCATCGTCACGCTGCCATGATTCCGGTACTACCAGTGCCCGTAAGTTTTCCTTCATCTGTTCCTTATTTCCTTGTATCGTACCTTTGATTCTCGATTTGTGATTGTTCTTTTCTTGTACTTACCATCGTATGGCTTTTGCTACTTATTTAACTCCAGTATGGATGCTGGAAGAGGTCGTGGTCGTGGTCGCGGTCGTGGTCGTGGACGCGGTCGGGGACGTGGGGCAGCCGGTGGGGCGGCCACGTCGCAGTCTTCGGGAGCCGGCAGTACCGGCGACCGTCACAGTCATGCTTCTTCTTAGGAGCGCGCCGACCTTGGTATTGCGGCTGTTATGCAGCAAATGGTGAATCAAATGGCGGCGATAGCTCAGGCGGTTCAAAACCCGGATCCGGCCCATGCTAATCAGGGTGGAGCGGATCGTTGGCTTCAGGATGTCATCAAGATGCATCCTCCTCAGTTCTCAGGAGCTTCGGACCCGATTAGCTGGAAAGGGTGGATCAAGGAGATGTCTAAAGTCTTCACTGCTACCAACTTTCCCGAGGACCGTAAGGTCCCTATTGCCCAGTACTTTCTTACTGGGGACGCTACGGATTGGTGGGATGATGTTGGGCCCAAAGACCATGTTGCTTCATGGGCCGAATTTCAAGAATTGATGGAGACCGAATATTGCCCGTGGCCGGTCAGACAGGCTCGAGTGCATGCTTTCTATGATGCTCAACCACGGGATATTCCCGTATCTCAAGATATTGCCGATTTTAACAAGGAGTTGGGTTATGTAAAGACCCAAGTTGTCGAGGAGAGCGACAAAATTTTCCATTTTTCCAGACGGATGAAGTTATCGATTCGGGACTATATGTCGGGGATCGTCTGTACTACCTTGAAGGATTATCAGAGTAGGGCCCTTGCTTACGATATGTCTGTGACGGCGAGTGAGGCGTCCCGCGAGAGCAAGAAACAGAAGTCCGCCGGGAATTTTTCGGGCCACAAAGGTGGGGGTCAGCAGAAATTCCAGTCTGCTAATTTTCCCGCTAGTAGTGGCCCAGCTCGATCTACTGGGTTTCCCCGCAGGGCTGCCAGTGCCCCTTCTCGGGAGGTGAAGTGTTTTAACTGTGGCCTGTGCCACAAAGATCATAATTGTCCGAGTCCTTTGTCGACGTGTAATCGGCAGTGGCCACGTCACAAGGTCGTCTGTCCGAGAGGGAGAGAATCCTTGGTGCCCGGGCTTCCATTCCAGCGCCTAGGGAACCAAGTATTAATCAAGGATCGTTTGCTTCTCAATCTCCGCCGAGTGCTAGTCGGGGGAGAGGTCGGGGTCAGCCCCCTAAGGGGGGAGCTTCCAGTGTCGGCTCAGCCCACCTGCATGTCTATGAGATGCGGAGAGCCGATGACCAAGCAGCTACTGTGGCGACAGGTACCGTTCATATTCTTTCTCATTCTGTCAGTGTGCTTTTCGATTCTGGTGCTACGCATTCGTTCATATCTATGGAGTGTGTGCACCGTTTGAGTCTCGACTGTTTGACGCCTTGTGAGCCCTTCATCGTTAAGCTTCCTAGCGGTGATAGGTGTTAGGCGTATTTTTATACGCTTATTTATCATTATTTTGTAGTGTTTTGTTGAGTGAAATCATCTAAATGAGCTTTTAATGCCTTGATTTTGTATGATTGACAGGAAATTGAAGTCCGGAAGCTAAAACGAGGCAAAACGGGCGAAGACGGCAAAATCGACTCGAGCATGCACCGAAGACACCAGCCGAAGGGCGAGTAGTCAGATTCGTGCCGCGGCACACCAGTGAGCCGCGCACGATGAATTTAATTACGCCCAGGTATTCAACTTTTGGCGATGTGCCGCGGCACAAGTCTAGTGAGCCGCGGCACACTTAGCGGGTTTTATACGTCTGCGCGGATTTTGGGCCGTTTCGAAGCCAGTTTTCGACCAACTAATACGGACGCGATTTGTGGAGGTGCTGAGCTATAAATAGGGCTTAAGACCCTAATTTAATTATCTTGGAATCATTGAATCTAAACCTAGGAGAGCTTAAGCTTGGAGACAGAGAAGAGGAGGAAAGCAGAAGAATTCAAGGGCAGAAGGCGGGAGTCAAGAACGGAGGAATCCGAGCTTCATCTGCGTTTGAATTTTATGCTTTCGTTTATTTATTCTGTATTTTCGCTTTTAGTATGTCGCTAAAGCCCTAATATAGGGTTTTGATGAAACCTTTGTTTTGACGAATTGATTAAGATTATCCAATTTATTACCTTTTTATTGAGTTTTCCCAATTATGTTTAATGCTTGCAATTATCTGGCCAATAGTTGTATTGATTTAATCATTCACTTCGAATCGGGAGAGGAGATTTGGTGAGGAACTATTGGTGAGGACCGTTTTATTCTGTGAGATAGGAATATACTCATAGAAACTACGTGGCCTTTAGGAGATTTCATGCTTTTTGCCTATCGACGAGATAATTCACCTAGGGATAGAGTGCGTTAGTCGCCGTTAGATAAATCTATTGACCTCGGGAGAGGCGGTAGAATATATTAGCAATCTCCGCCTTCAGTAAATTGGGAAAATTATTTATTACGGATAATCGAGAGTAAATTCGGATAAACTAAGGTGGATTCAGAACCCTAGACGTATTTATCATTTGATCTCCTTAATCCAAGATTTTGTTTTCTACTGCTTAGTATTTTAGAAATTCTTTTAGTTATTAACCCAAAAACCCAACTTCGATTGTTCAAATAAAATTGGAATACGAAAACGTCGGTAGTTAGAAATTCAATCCTCGTGGGAATGATACTCTACTTATCACTTTATTACTTGTAAACGATGACGTGCACTTGCGTGTAGGAAATATCGCAACAAGTTTTTGGCGCCGTTGCCGGGGATTGAATTTTCTCTAATATCGATTTAAGTATTTCCAGTCTTAATTTGAACGTTTTATTTTTATTTTTGTGTATTTGATTTCGTTTATTTGTTTTTCCTCTCAGGACCTTTTGTGTAGTGCATGAGAAGACTCGGTAACGAAGGCCTACTACCTTTGGACACCGAGCTCGAGCGCACTCTAAGAAGGAACAAAAAGGAAAAAAGAGAGTTGCAGACGACGGTCAACATGGCCGAGAATATTGAAATCCAAGGAGGAGACAACCAAGTGCGGCAAGTTCAACCGGAACTAGCTCTTCGGGATTATGCCATGCCGCAAGTCAACCGCAAATTTTTCGGGAATTCGGCGTCCCACCATCCAAGCTAATAACTTTGAGATCAAGCCCGCCATTATTCAAATGGTGCAGGCGAGCCCATTCTGTGGACTACCGAAGGACGATCCGAATGCCCACATTGCTTCTTTCCTTGAGATATGCGATACTTTCAAAACTAATGGTGTCACCGACGACGCCATCCGATTAAGGCTTTTCCCTTTTTCTTTGAGGGATAAAGCAAAGTTTTGGTTAAATTCCTTACCGCCGGGGTCGATTACAACATGGGAGAGGTTAGCGCAAGCCTTCCTTGCAAAATTTTTCCCACCAGCTAAAACGGCGAGGTTAAGAAACGAGATAACCACTTTTGCCCAGTACGATATGGAAACGCTCCACGAGGCGTGGGAGCGATATAAAGAATTGCTTCGAAGATGCCCTCATCACGGGATTCCTGATTGGCTTCAGCTGCATACGTTTTATGGTGGTTTGAGTGCTTCTACACGCACTCTTGTGGATGCGGCCTCCGGTGGGACATTCATGGGAAAATCTATGGCCGAGGCTCACGTGCTTTTGGAAGATATGGCCGAAAACGCATACCAATGGCCATCAGAAAGATTGACACCGAAGAAAGTAATGGAAGTTTCGAGCAATGATCCGATTTCCACCTTGTCAGCTCAAGTCGCCGCTTTGACACAACAGCTCCAGACATTTTCGCACGCACCAGCCCCCGTTACCATAGAGACATGCAATTGGTGTAACGGATCACACCCGAGTGCGAAATGTCAATTTGGAAATCCGTTCGAGCAAAATCAGATGGAGCAGGCTCAATTCGTAGGAAATGGGAATCGACCGAATAACCCGTACTCCAATACTTATAATCCGGGGTGGCGAAATCATCCCAACTTTTCATGGAGAAACGGATGAACGCACACCAGCCCCTTTCGCCTGAATCAACAAAGCCCCTTCCGCTCCCAAAGTGTCTCTCGAGGAAGCGCTTGCAAAATTGGCGGCAAATACGAGTCAATTTTTGACTCGGACGGAAGCTACACTACAAAATCATTCTGCTTCCATTCGGAATTTGGAGGTCCAGCTGGGCCAAATCGCTAATGTGTTGACAGCTCGTCCGGAGGGAGCATTGCCGAGTACAACAGAGACTAATCCTAGAGAGAGTCTAAACGCAGTTAGCTTGAGAAGTCGGAGAGAGTTGCTGGATCAGCCCGAGCAGGGTAAAGAGAAGAAAGTGATTGAGGAAGAGATGGATTTAAAGCCAGAGGAGTCAAAGGATGTGAAGCCGGATAACTTGAAGACATGTGTTCCCCTGCTCCGCTTCCGCAGACTACAAAGAAAGAAGGGCGGACAAACAATTTTCTAAATTCCTTGATGTGTTCAAAAGCTTCACATAAATATTCCGTCACGACGCATTGGAGCAGATGCCGAGTTATGTCAAATTCATGAAAGAGATATTATCTAAGAAGAGAAAACTTGAAGAGTTTGAAATGGTCACCTTGACAGAGGAGTGCAGTGCAATTCTTCAAAAGAAGCTCCCACCTAAATTAAAAGATCCGGGAAGCTTCAACATACCTTGCACCATGGGGAATTTTTCATTTAATAAGGCACTATGCGATCTTGGTGCGAGTATCAACCTCATGCCTCTGTCGATTTTCCAAAAGCTGAATATTGGGGAAGCTAAGCCAACCACAGTCTCATTACAATTGGCGGACCGATCGATAAAGTATCCGAGGGGAGTGATCGAGGATGTATTAGTTAAGGTTGACAAGTTCATCTTTCCAGCCGACTTCATTGTACTAGACATGGAGGAAGATGACAATATTCCGATCATCTTGGGACGACCATTTCTAGCCACGGGCCGCACCCTTATAGACGTGGAAAAGGGGGAGTTAACTCTGAGGGTCCAAGATGAGCAAATTACTTTTCAAGTATTCAAGTCATTCCCATGTCCAGGAAGTGCTGATAAAGGATCACAAATTGAGAGGGTGAATGCCGTTGAAAGAGGAAAGCACCGAAAACATCGTCGGTGGGAAAATGCAGATTTTGTGTTAAATGACCCGAGTTTTAAGAAGGATGTGGAACGAGTGGCGTTCCTCGAGCATGAGGAAAAATCTGCTGCAATCGTGAGTTCGTTTGTGAAGGATGAGAGTGAGCCGAAAGCCAAGTGGAAAATTGGTCATGGAGAAACCGGGTGTTTCGGAAAGTTATTCAAGTCGAAACCTTTTCACAAACAACATTTGATGACCGAACCGAAACTCGAACCACTGATGACCAATGGTCATAATTTTAACCAAAATATCAACGGTTCGATGAACGGGGCGGAAGCCAAATGGAGTTTGCGAAAAGCGAACTAACGTTGTTCAATAGGTCCGGCTGAAGACTATAAACTTAGCGCTTCTCGGGAGGCAACCCGAGCTCGTAGTTGTAGATTTTTGCATTTCTTTATTTTTCTTGTATTCGTGATTCTTATTTTTCATCATTTTTGTGCTTCTATTTGCTTCTGCCTCTCGTTTTTAACGTCTTCTTTTTAAAATTCTCTGCAGGGAAGTCCCAGGGAAGAAACTGGAGTATGAGCCGCGGCACACATCAATAGCAAAGGGAGGCAAAACCGACTGTACTTTGTGCCGCGGCACGGCATAAATGAGCCGCGGCATACTTGAGCAATGAGCCGCGGCACACGGAATTTGTGCCGCGGCACACGACAAAACGAGACACAGGTAAAAGGGACTGTACCTTGTGCCGCGGCTCACTTTATCTGTGTCGCGGCACACTATGCGGAATTTGAAAGGGCCAGCAAGATATAACGCGCACTCCGGCACTATCGTGCACGTTTTCTTTCTCCCTTGCCTTCCCTCCCCAGCGCGACCAGCCGACCGAAGTTCTTCAAAAAAAATTTTCTTTTCTTCCTGCGATTTTTCTTGCAATCTTCAAAAAAGGTACGTTTGAATCTTTAATTCTTATTTGCTTATGGTTGATATATGGAAGTTGTTTATGCCTTGAATGATTGGAACATGCTTATTTCCCTTCAAATAGTTTTATGATTGTTAGATAAGAACATGGTAGTTTCATCGAATTGCAATGGTTGAATCAGAATATCAATGAGTAGAAGGTGTTAAGTTGTTAATGATTGAATTGTATTTCTGTTTTTGGGGGTTGAATCGAGCTAGAACTATGTTTATTCTTCAAGTAAACGTGCGCCCTCAAGGTGTCCGATAAATTGCCCAAATGAAAAGTTTTCTTTGAAAAAGCAATCGTTTTGAATTTTCGTGCAACGTATACGTTTTCAATTTACAGCAAGCCCAACCCTTACATCCAGTTTAGATGTTTAAGTCCAAATTCATCTTTTTCTCTCGTATGCGCTTGTGTCTTAAATTCGGAATTTCTGGGCATAGCTCATTGTTATTATTTTTGCGTAACTAAACCCTCGTGTTGTACTTCTCAGGACTGATTATGGCGCGCACGAAGAAGCTGACCAAGCGTGCTAGGACCGAGTCATCCCCTACGCGAGGGGAGACCTCTCGGGGTCGGGCCGAGGCGGAGGGGCACCAATTTTCGGACCCCGAAATTCACAAAATATTCAACGAGAAGATCCGTCCACGACCACTTATTCCCGAGAGGGGTTTTACTCCAGCTCCTCAGGACGGGGAGTTGCTCACGATGATTGACGAGATGGGATGGGCCAGATTTACAGCACCTCCCGAGCCAGCGGTCATTTCGATCGTCCAGGAGTTTTATGCCAGCGCTCTGCTGAAGCATATCCGGGCAGGGCATACGTTGCCATCTTTAGAGTCTCGGACTCAGGTCGACGTCCGAGGGGTCACAGTTGATTTCTCCCCGACTGCTATTCGGAGGCTTTTTGGGTTTCCGGCGGTTGATGAGACAGCCTATGACCGCGTGATGACCGGCCTCACTAAGGAGGCCCTGCTTGAGACGATTGCACAGCCCGGTACCGACTGGGAGCAGCGAGCACAGAGCTCATCTACTTTTCACTTTAGGAGCTCGCGCCTCAGCCGGCTCGGGCGAGCCTGGCTTTACTTTATTTGCGCCCGCATTGACCCCACCTCCCAGATCCGTACAGTTTTTCTCTCCCGCGCCCGGATACTTTTTGCTATCACTTCCGGGCTGCGTTTCGATGTGGCCCCCATTCTGGTCCGATCTATCTTACAGAGTATCCAGGGGGGGCCAAGACGGGGTTGAAGCACCCCTCCCTCATCTGTGCTTTATGCCGGCAGTCGGGGCTGACGTGGTCAATCGACGAGCCGATGCTTGCCCCACAGGCCCCGATCGACCACCGCATCATATCGCACTTTGACCAGTGGGGCGGAGCGCCGGCACACGCTCGGGGGAGAGGATTTTTGCTAGAGGAGGCTCACGAGGGATCCCCCGAGCCGCTTTTGTTGACGCACGGAGAGGCCGGCCCGCAGCCCGACAGAGCGAGGTTGGATGAGCTGTTTGATGGGCTGCGGGAGGATTTGAGGAGACAGAGAGAAGAGCATAGGGAAGAGCTGAGGAGAGAGAGAGATGAGATGAGGAGGGAGAGAGAGAGCTGGATGGCTGCCATGCAGGAGGAGCAGCGGGCGGCGCGGGAGAGTGTTGTTGCTGCCGCCAGAGCCGAGATGAGAGAGCAGGCCCGCCGGGCCAGCCGACGAGCGGCGAGGCGTATTGCTGCGAGGGATGCTTATCATCAGGAGCACCTCGCCGCATGGATGGCCCACATCATGCATCCCGACGGGCCATTTATAGCGCCCGCCCGGCCAGCCACACCACCCTCCTCACCGGACGATGCCGGCACAGCTCTGAAAGCGGTGGAGGGGAGTACTTGACCTTTTACTTTTCTTGCATTTCATTTTTTTTGTCCATTGAGGTCAATGTACGTCCTAAGTTTGGGGGGGGATATACATTCAGTCTACATTCATTGCTGTACTCTATTTTCTTGCTGTACATTATATTTTGTTGCACTTTTCGTTTCTTTGCGAAAATTTTTTTAGATAGCCTTGCTTGCCGTAGTTTTCTTTATTCGTGAATTTTCGTGCTTCTATTTGTGTGATACTGATGTTACGACACTGTCTTTCTCTTTGAAGAAACGGGCGAGTTTTAGTCGAGTTGTAGTCAGTTATTTCGTTCCTTAGTATTGATTAGGTCCGAAATTTTTCGTGATTGTAGAGGTCTTGGCGGATAAGAGACGATACATACTTGTTTAAAATCCCCATCAATACGTTTGGCTACATTTTCCGGATAGTGAGTAAATCTTGTTTCTTGATCGTGTTAGCACTTAGTTTGAGTTTTGAGTCGGTCAGTTTTTCCCTAAAAGTCGAGATAAAGTGTTCTATGAAGGGAAGTCTAGTAACCGGGCATTCGCGTGACCCGTTGTTTACTCTCGCGTAAAACGACGACCCGATTAGATTAATGATTTAGATATTTCACATGTGCCAATGATAGGAAGCCTAGTTACCGGGGCATTCGCGTGACCATTGCTTACTCGCGTAAAACGGCAACCTTGATTCGGACATGCGGAAATTATATATTCGAGTTGTTTCTCCGCTGTAGACGGGAACTTAGTAACTAGAAGCATCCATGTGCCCCATGAGTGTCTTTTACGTCAAACGGTTTCCGAATACATGAGAATGGAAGTTCCACCCTAGGATTATCCCGATGAAACATCCCGAGATCCTAACCTAGTGGTCGACTCGAATCAAATTTTTGAGCATATATATAAGGGGATACTGTCCGAGGTTTATTTATTATGAGACTCGTGAAAATTGTGCCTTTAGACTGTGGAACGCGATGAACTAGCTTGTTTATATTAGCCTTTCATATTGACGGTCGATTTGACTCATGTTTTGTTAATCTTTGAGCTGAGTTTTCTTCATGAACGAATGATTAGGACTGAACTTGATTACTTTGCGGAATCATTATTCGAAAATTTCGCTTTTGTGACACTCGTATTATTTAGAGAGAATGGCAGGATAGTATTGATTAGGTTGAACACTATGAGTTGCACAATTATTCACGACATTCTTTTATTGACTTTAATTCTTTTTGCTTGAGGACAAGCAAAGGCTTAAGTTTGGGGGTATTTGTTAGGCGTATTTTTATACGCTTATTTATCATTATTTTGTAGTGTTTTGTTGAGTGAAATCATCTAAATGAGCTTTTAATGCCTTGATTTTGTATGATTGACAGGAAATTGAAGTCCGAAAGCTAAAACGAGGCAAAACGGGCGAAGACGGCAAAACTGGACTCTGAGCCGCGGCATAAGGAATCTGAGCCGCGGCACCGAAGACACCACCAAGGGCGAGTAAGTCAGATTTCGTGCCGCGGCACGGCCAGTGAGCCGCGGCACAGATGAATTTAATTACGCCCAGGTATTCAACTTTTAGCGATGTGCCGCGGCACAAGTCTAGTGAGCCGCGGCACACTTAGCGGGTTTTATACGTCTGCGCGGATTTTGGGCCGTTTCGAAGCCAGTTTTCGACCAACTAATACGGATGCGATTTGTGGAGGTGCTGAGCTATAAATAGGGCTTAAGACCCTAATTTAATTAGCTTGGAATCATTGAATCTAAACCTAGGAGAGCTTAAGCTTGGAGACAGAGAAGAGGAGGAAAGCAGAAGAATTCAAGGGCGGGAGTCAAGAACGGAGGAATCCGAGCTTCATCTGCGTTTGAATTTTATGCTTTCGTTTATTTATTCGTATTTTCGCTTTTAGTATGTCGCTAAAGCCCTAATCTAGGTTTTGATGAAACCTTTGTTTTGACGAATTGATTAAGATTATCCAATTTATTACCTTTTTATTGAGTTTTCCCAATTATGTTTAATGCTTGCAATTATCTCGCCAATAGTTGTATTGATTTAATCATTCACTTCGAATCGGGAGAGGAGATTTGGTGAGAACTATTGGTGAGGACCGTTTTATTCGTGAGATAGGAATATACTCATAGAAACTACGTGGCCTTTAGGAGATTTCATGCTTTTGCCTATCGACGAGATAATTCACCTAGGGATAGAGTGCGTTAGTCGCCGTTAGATAAATCTATTGACCTGGAGAGGCGGTAGAATATATTAGCAATCTCCGCCTTCAGTAAATTGGGAAAATTATTTATTACGGATAATCGAGAGTAAATTCGGATAAACTAAGGTGGATTCAGAACCCTAGACGTATTTATCATTTGATCTCCTTAATCCAAGATTTTGTTTTCTACTGCTTAGTATTTTAGAAATTCTTTTAGTTATTAACCCAAAAACCCAACTTCGATTGTTCAAATAAAATTGGAATACGAAAACGTCGGTAGTTAGAAATTCAATCCTCGTGGGAACGATACTCTACTTATCACTTTATTACTTGTAAACGATGACGTGCACTTGCGTGTAGGAAATATCGCAACAATAGGATCGTGGGTGATTAGGAGGTTCGGGACTGTTCTGTGCTTATTTGTGAGAGGGTTTGGCCCTCTAATCTTATTGTTGTGGGTATTGAGGGTGAGGATTTGATTCTCGGGGATGATTGGCTCGAGAGGCATGGTGCAATCATGAACTACCGCATGAGGATCATCACTATGTTAGCCGAGGACGGAACCGAGCACTCTTTCGCGGGGCGAAAGAGGGGAAACCAGAAGTTAGTTATTAACGCCTTGAAGGCGATGAGACTCCTGCGAAAGGGGTGTACTGGTTATTAGTGCTAGGACTTGAAGGCGGAGAGTGGTGGAGTCGAGCTTTCATCGATTCCAATCGTTAGTGAGTTTCCTGATGTATTTCCTGACGAGTTACCGGGATTGACACCGGATCGTGAGGTCGAATTTGCTATAGAGTTAGAGCCGGGCGCGGCTCCTATTTCGAAGGCGCCGTATCGCATGGCACCTTCAAAGATGTCCGAATTGAAGAAGCAGTTGAGCGAGCCTCTTGAGTCGGGGTATGTTCGACCGAGCGCCTCGCCTTGGGGCGCATCGGTCCTGTTTGTGCGAAAGAAGGATGGTTCACTGCATTTGTGTATCGACTATCGCGAACTAAATAAGGTGACCATCAAGAACAAGTATCCTTTGCCGAGAATTGATGACTTGTTCGATCAGTTGCAGGGAGATGCGGTGTTCTCGAAGATTGATTTGAAATCGGGGTACTATCAGCTCCGGGTGAGGGAGTCTGATGTGCCGAAAACAGCTTTTCGGACGAGATACGGACATTATGAGTTCGTAGTTATGCTTTTCGGGTTAACTAATGTGCCGGCGGTGTTCATGCAGTTGATGAACAAAGTCTTTATCGAGTATTTGGATAAGTGTGTCGTCGTCTTCATTGACGATATTCTTATTTATTCGAGGAACAAGGAGGAGCATGCCCATCATTTGCGAGTAGTGTTAGACATTTTGAGGACCGAGCATCTCTATGCAAACTTCTCGAAATGTGAGTTCTGGCTGAAGGAAGTGATGTTTTTAGGTCACGTGATTTCAGCCGAGGGGGTTCGTGTGGATCCGCAGAAGATTGAGGCAGTGTTGGATTGGGCGCCGCCCAAGAATGTGAAGGAGATCCGTAGTTTCTTGGGTTTGGCCGGTTACTACCGTAGGTTCGTCGAGGGTTTCTCGAAACTAGCTCGGCCACTTACACAGTTGCTCCAGAAATCCGAGAGGTTCGTTTGGAATGACGAGAGGCAGTTGAGTTTTGAGGAACTGAAGAAGCGTTTGACCTCAGCCCCGGTTTTGGCGTTGCCATGTGGCAACGAGGGTTTTGCCATTTATAGCGATGCTTCGGGTCAGGGTCTTGGGTGCGTATTGATGCAGCACGGCAAGACCATTGCCTATGCGTCGAGACAGTTGAGGCTGTATGAGCTGAACTACCCTACTCATGATTTGGAGTTAGCGGCAGTCGTTTTCGCGCTCAAGATTTGGCGTCACTATCTTTTCGGCTCTGCATGTCATATTCTTACCGATCATAAAAGTCTGAAATATATATTTACTCAGCGGGAGTTGAATATGAGGCAGAGGAGGTGGTTAGAGCTGATTAAGGATTATGACCTCGAAATCCTTTATCATCCGGGCAAGGCGAACGTCGTGGCCGACGCCTTGAGTCGGAAACCGGTTGCGTTGCGAACACTTGAGATTCTTACGTCTAAGTCGGAGCTTCGGCGGGCTTTGATCGAGTTAGATGTTGAGGTTTTGTTGCCTGGAGCTGTCGGGCAACTTTGTGCTTTAGAGATTTCGTCGTCCTTGGTCGATGAAATTAAGCTGAAGCAGTTCGAGGATCCGATGATTACTCAAATCCGAGAGAACGTTCTTAAGGGAAAGTCTCCTGGGTTTGTGATTCACGAGGATGGTGTTTTGAGATTTTAGAGTCGGCTTTGTGTGCCGAACGACTCAGAGTTGAGACAGAGTATTTTGCGTGAGGCCCATGCTACACCTTATTCCGTTCATCCTGGTTCGAGTAAGATGTACAAGGACCTGAGAAGGAATTTCTGGTGGAATGATATGAAGGAGGAGGTCGCGCAGTTTGTAGCGAGATGTTTGACTTGTCAGCAGGTCAAAATCGAGCATCAGCGACCGGCTGAGTTATTGCAGTCACTTCCCGTTCTGGAATGGAAATGGGAAGATATATCGATGGATTTCATTACGAGTTTGCCGAGATCGAGGTCGGGCATGAATATGGTATGGGTGATTGTTGATCGTCTGACCAAGTCGGCACATTTTCTGGGCATCAAGGACACTTGGGGCCCGGAGAAGCTAGCTCGTGTGTTTATCGCACAGATTGTGAGGCTTCACGGTACTCCGAAGTCTATTGTTTCAGATCGTGATGGCCGTTTTGTATCGCACTTCTGCCAGGCGGAGCATAAGGCGTTGGGTACCCGTTTGCCTTTGAGTACCTATTTTCATCCCCAGTCGGATGCACAGTCGGAACGCACTATCCAGACGTTCGAGGATTTGTTGCGCGCTTGTGCTCTCGATTGGAGCAGTGACTGGGAGGAGCATTTGCCACTGATCGAATTCACGTACAACAATAGTTGGCACGCGTCGATTCGGATGGCACCGTATGAGGCACTTTATGGACGGCGATGTCGATCACCGATTTGTTGGAATGAGGCGTCCGATTTGGTCGGGACTAAGCCGGATGTCGTTTTAGAGACGAGGCGGAAGATAGGATTAATTCAGGAACGGATATTGACTGCCCACAGTCGACAGAAGTCGTATGCCGACGTCCGTCGTCGACCTTTGGAATTCGAGGTGGGATACCACGTTTTGCTAAAGATGTCGCCGACGAAGGGAGTTTTTCGTTTCGAGAAGAAAGGGAAGTTGAGTCCGAGATTTATTGGACCCTTTGAGATTCTCGAGCGAGTCGGTGGGTTGGCATACCGTTTGGCGTTACCTTCGGCCTTCAGTCATGTTCATAGCGTTTTTCATGTTTCCCAGCTGAGGAAATATGTCCCGGATCCTAGTCACGTCATCGATTATGGTGAGATTGATGTCGCCGAGGATATTACTTTTGAGGAGCGTCCTTTGAAGATTTTGGAGCATCGTGAGAAACGACTGAGGCATAAGACCATCCCTTTGGTCAAGGTGCAGTGGTCGAGACACGGTGTCGAGGAGGCAACTTGGGAAACCGAGGATAGCATGCGTGCTAGGTACCCTGAGTTGTTTGTTTCTTAAGTTTCGGGACGAAACTTATTTTTAGAGGGGTAGAATGTAATATCCGCATTTTTCTTTCCCTTGTATTTTCTTTTTCGGTGTATTTCTCGGTCGTAGTGACCCTCGTGTACCTTATAGTGTATCTTTCCCGTCATCTATTGATCTGATTCTCGTTATTGTTGTACGGAACTGCTGTTTTGGGGTTGCCGTGGATCCATTCTATGTTTTGATTCGTCTTGAGATGTTCCGTTTGATGTTTCGTTCATATTCCGGTGTTTTGGACTGTTTATATTTCGTACCTAGCGCACGCTATCTTTTCTACATAGCGCACGCTAGGGGTCCCTTAGTAGCGCACGCTACGACTGCTTCGTAGCGCGCGCTAGAGAGCAAGCCCTCGGAGTGGCAGTGCTGTTTCCAGCCCTCTGGACTGGCGAATTAGCGTACGCTACGTAGTCTAGCGCATGCTAATGTCGGGGGCTAGCGCACGCTGAGATTCCCGGTAGCGTGCGCTAGCGTGGGTGTCCAGTACTGGACAGTTTGCTACTGGACTCAACCTGTTGCCCAGGTAGCGCACGTTATTGGTCGATAGCGCGCGCTACCGATACACTTTAGCGCACGCTAACTGGATCAGGTGTGTACTGGACAGTTGCTTCTGGACTCGGCTGATGTCCAGGTAGCGCATGCTATTGGTCGATAACGCGCGCTACCGAGAGATTATTAGCGCACGCTACGTTTCGAGTAGCGCACGCTAATGGCCATAAATCTAGCTACTGGACTGGGACGCTAACTATATGGCCTGTAGTTTCATCCCGTTAGCGCACGCTAACCTTGAGGATTAGCGCGCGCTAACACTCCCTGGCTATATAAACCAGGGAGTTGACCGAGATGAACACAATTTCTCATTTCTTCCTCCTCTCCGTGGCTAAGGCGATTCCGGGCGATTTTCTTGGCGATTTCTTACTCCAATCATCTCATCCAACATCTTCCTTGAGTTCTTGGTGTATTATAACAACATCAACACGAATCTTTCATCCTAATCCAAGGTAAAATCTCTTAGAACCCTACTTTTAGATAAATTGGGGTTGGTGGATTCATGATGAATATGGTTAATCTTGTCGATATCATTAGTTTCCCTACGGATTCATGGTATATTTTCATAGTTTTGCGAAATCGGGAGGGTTTGGTTGTGGTCCGCCCTCATTGTTATTTTTATACAAATATACATGAATCGTAGGCGGGTTTTCAGGTGTATTCCATTTCCGTAATCGTTTAGGAGTGGTTGTGATTGTGTTATTCAAATCGTTAGGTTCATTCGTCGGTCCCTCGCGGTCGTGCTCGATTCTTCCGTTCCGTTTGTGTCACCGTCTATTAATCGAGGCAAGTACCCTTATGAACTTACAATCTTAACGTAGTAGTATTGCATGAGATTTGTGTGTGTGTGTGTCTGTATGCTCACTATGGGTTAGATCCGACGGGGTCTCGGTAGGGGTCCACGGAGGGGTGGATCCGCGAGCTTTCTTTTAACCACTATGGGTTAGATCCGACGGGGTCTCGGTAGGGGTCCATGGAGGTGTGGATCCACGGTTAATTGTGGTGCATTTTACAAATGTTATTTGATTATGGCATTTCCGGAAATGAGTGTTTTGGAACTATGTTTTCTTGATTGCATGCATTTACTATATGTGTAAGATGTAAGTTGTTCATTTGGTTACTTGTACTAGCGTAATTGCTAACCCCTCTGGGGACCCATTTTGGGGAAATTCGTTTTATGAATTTCAGGTCAGGTTCATCGAGGCGAGCGGGCACTGGACCAGTATGCGGATGATGGCTGTGCGTGATGATTGTGCACGAGTGATGTCTTATTGTCTTCTATCATTTACCTTTTGTGGTTTTTAAACTAATAGAAGTACTCGAGTACTTAAGGGTCCTTGTTCGTCCGGATTGTATTGTTGTCTATTATGTTTGTGTCGGATGATGATGTTATGTTTGACCGGTTGAACCGGGTGGATTATTTTGTTTTGCGTCTTTATGATGAGTATGTTGTTTGTTCAGCCTGGTGGGTCCCATATAGGGATTCACGATGCTGTAATATACCTCGAATATCTTGGGGGTGTTACAACAGGTGGTTCATCTCTTCGAGCAGTTTTGCAAGATGCGACTCCATCATGATGTGGTTATAGTAAGTGAATATATTGGAAAACCTAAAAAACTGGATAGATAGTTAGTGTGGATGTTCAAATCAAACTCGGATATGATTTACAGTATATTACAAATAAACTCAATCATGTTGTTATTTCGCAGTTAGTCATCACAAATGGTTAGTATAACTTATAAATAAACATCCACAATAAATTGGTTAAATGCAATGATATCAGAACAAGTGCCTTTTTTTGGCTGCCACGATTTTTTGGTAATAACGAAATAACAATAGCAATTTTTTTAAACCCTCTGCTCAGAATATGATAGCAAAATGTAAAAACTGGAGAGGCGAAAATTATGCAAGCATATAAAACTAATAAAGAACCATGTATGCGAAGTTGTTATACCTATCGGAGCAGCCCTTCTAAGGAGTCGTAAGCGCCCGCCGAGAAGTCCTGTCAATCGCAAGGGGCTGCAATGATTCACATAGACCTGCCAAATCTGAAAATCAGCAAACAAACAAGGATTTTTATAAATATTAGAGCAGCTAAGCCGAACGGCAAACTATACATCAACATAAGAAGCACCATATTTATTTTTACAGACAACCAAAAAAAAGAAAAGTTTTCGATAACTATTGATGGAAAAACAAAAACCAGATGTCGTTTTTGAAACGTCTAGAACAACCCGAATCACAAATAAATCACCATTTTATATAAGAAGAACAATTCCTAAACGAAACAATACCTATATACATATCACAATATTTAAACGAACCACGAAGTGGAAATACAAACAAGATACGGCGCAGAAACAGAAAATAACAGCAACAAAAAATCGAGGAGCAACTACGGGTGGGAGAGAAAACACGAAACACATAAATATTCAAACCCCACAAACCAAACTTTGCAGCAAATGCAATAAATCCCCAAAAAAAGATCGTTCTAGAGGCAAAATAAAGCCGCATCAAAAGAAAGAACCGTCCGCCGATCGAACAATGACAATCCCGCAACCAAAGAAAGAAGGAGGTGCCAAGTAATGTGTAAGCGACGAAAAAATAAATCATCCACCACTCACCCAGTGAGAACCGGAGCAACGCCTATCCACGAGTGGAAGGAGAATGAACATAAATCGATAAACTGAAACCCTAGATTCAACAACCAAGCAGGAGACCGGAGAGGAAGACAACGGATAAGTGTAGGGAAGACTGTGAAACAAATAAATAAAACTGGAAAGAATGAGAGGGGTGCCACCCGAGCGGGTGAAGCAGATAGCTCGGTGGAAGAAAAGGAGAGGAGAGAACACGAGGAAGCAGGTCAAGGGCACAGGAGGCGGACGACAATTTACACTCTTATTATATATGGTAAATATATATAGTGTGTGTGTGTGTGTGTTATATTCTGAACTCTGATGCTTTTATATTCTGTGTTGTATTAATTTCGTTGTAGTTGTTGGTCAAAGGATCACCGAATTCTGCCGATCAGGCTGAAGATGAAGATGCTGTTAATGATTCCACTCATGCTCAGGTAACAAACTGGTTGAAAATGTCTCAATACCCTATCCCCCCTACCCAACCCAAAAATTCATTGGCCCATCACAGGCCCTGCCAATCTGTTAGTCTAAAATATTTATAAACATTATGGGAAGGAAAGAAATCTTTATTTAACATTGTCATACTCCTGAGGTTTCTGGAGTTCAAAGTACTATTGCCAAGGGTGTCTTGCAAAAAAAAAGTGAAAATATTGGTATGTTCTAGTACATGCATTCGCTGGTTATTCTTTTGTGCCTAATGAAATACTAATTTAACAACTAGAATCATTTCAATGCATGAAAGATCATGGTATGAAAATGATGGTATATTTACCATGTTTTGAATTTCCTGCATGAGCTGCAAATCTGAGAAGAACAAAGTAGGAGACAGATTCGTAAATAACGAAAGCATTGAATAATATATATATATATATAAGTAATCCAAAGAAAATCGAATATGTGCGATGTTGAGTCCAGAAATCTGTCTCCTTAAAGCAAATTCGCCCTCACCGCAGTGTATAGCGTCTGCCTCCCAGGATAAAACAACATCTTGATGCGTTGATAAATTGATCATCGCACCCTCAGCAAACTAGAATAGATCTGAACTACCACCGACGTGGCCCAAATTACGAAAAGAAATTATTTCCGAAAAACGAAGTCGGAATTTTGGGTGAGAAAAACGGACGAAAATTCAGTTTTAATTAAGACCCATCACATCTATATTTATAGGTGAAGATGAGAGAGAGACATGTGCTGGAGTAACTCTAAACTGATCAGAATTGGTATCCCAATACTTATTCAGATCTGTTTAATTCAATAATTATCAATTAAATTGATAAATAAATTTTTACCGAAAAATTAATTATCTCAATACCGAAAAATTCGGAATTTATAATTGAGGTATTTCAGTAAAATAAATTTTTACCGAATAAAATTTCAGTAAAAAGATAACTTCGAGATGCCGAGACATTTCACCCAAATCGCCCTTCGACCGAGACCGAGACCGAGACCGAAACCGAACCGAGACGGACGGGCGGACGGCGGCGGCGGCGCGCGCACGTGTGTGTGCGTGCGAGGGGCGCCTAGTCACACATCCACTCATGTCTCACTTTTTGAACAAGACTTTGTCCACATCTCTTTATATACTCACAATTTTTCTCTTCTTTTTCCAACGTGGGATAACATCCTAAGCCCCTTTCTAAAGGGTTCACTTTGGAATATTATATTTCATTCATACCTCAATCATTTTGAGTGTTCTTATATATTTCGGAAACCTCGTACGGAGTACTACATATTCCAACTAAGTCCCGAATTTAACTCGTAGTCGAGCCCACTCAAAATTGCCTCTCATGTGGGCTGCTCAAAACAGCTCATTTCCTCAATTTTTTCAACAATCCCCCACATGAATGAGATTGATGGTCCAGCAGCACACGTCAGACACGGAGTTGACTTGGTGATAGTTACTGCGGTTAGACATTGCATAGAATAGGTAGAGTATGCTCCTTGAACCTTCCCTCGAAAAGATATTTTCTCCTTACTGGCTAGACAGTATGACTAGATGCCTTTGAACTGTCCGACCGCTTGTGTAAGTGATCGTATATGCTTCACAAGTGCCCTACCTGATTTATTCTGTTCTCCCGGATGAGAATGGACTTATTATTAGGAACAAATCCCATCTAGTCTCACAAGGCTACATACAGGAAGAAGACATATACTATGATGAGACATTTATCCCTGTAGCCAGATTAGAAGCCATCGGGATATTCCTAGCTTTTGCCGTTCACAAGAGCTTTGTAGTATATTAAATGAATGTTAAGAGCGTATTCCTGAATGGAGACCTCGTCGAAGAAGTCTATGTTCAACAACCATCAGGTTTTGTCAACACTGAAGGCGGATACCTAGTATACAGACTATGAAAAGCTTTGTATGGACTTAAGCAAGCACCAAGAGCATGGTACGAAACCCTGTACCTGTACCTTACTGATAATGGATTTGAGAAAGGTGCGGTGGACAATACTCTATTTAAGATATAGGAATGAGATGACCTGTTAATGGTACAAATATATGTCGATGATATTACATTTGGTTCTACTAACCTTGCTTTATGTCAAAGGTTCTCTCGTCTCATGCAAAGTAAATTTGAAATGAGTATGAAGGGGGAATTTAGTTATTTCCTAGGATTACAGGTTGTTGTGTCACGATTTATTCATCCCGACAGGCGATCGACTATAAGGCCGAGCGACCAAGTCAACTCCAGTCAAACTATGGCTAGCTCTCCAAGTCGAAGATATTAGACCACCGTCAGGTACCTAGCGATCGACTCCCAAGGCGATCGCCCTTTGGCAGCTGGCGATCTACTCTAGTGACCGGCTAAGGGCAATCGACCTACGCCCCGAGCAGAGACGATCGCCCGTCAAAGTCATCAAGGACTGGATCTCAGAAAAGCACCCACGTGCAGATCCACCAAAGGCGCTGACAAGATCTTCGCTAGCAGATAAGATCTTTTGCTGACAGACAAGACCTTTGACCACAACCTGTCACCTACCTCACCTACCAGCATGCGCGCCGAAAGTTGTCAGTGGGACCACCCGTGACAGCGACTCAGGACGCGTGTAAGCTCCCATGGACCGCACGATTGATGCCAAAGAACTCCTGCAGACTTTAAGGAGACATGCCCACGTGCTAAAAGACGATCGCCGGATTATTATAATACGGAAAAGGCGATCGCCCGGAACATCCATGTCCTATAAATAGAGAACCTCCTCCTACTGGAAAAAGGTTCCGAATTCATTCTGACTTACGCTCAGAACTCATTCTCTCACATTCCGATACATTCACGGAAATACTGAAGAACATACATATCATCAAGCTCCCGGCTATCTCACCGGAATCCATCTCAGGACTTCTCTCTCTAAATCTCTCGTCCAGAACACGATCGGCAGAAGCAGCAAGTCTCCACTAGACAGATTCCAAGGGATTCATAAGCCCATGAGCCCAAGCATCCAGCTAAATACTCGCCGTGAGAGACCGTCGATCTCTCTCCGCCGCGACTATTCATCTCCTTTGTTACAAGAACTCACAGAGCATCAAATCTGGTTCTTCCGGCAATCTACACGCTCACTAGCTAAGATAACAAGAATCTTTACACTCATTGTAATTGTATTCTTACATTAGTACTTGTATCCCCGAATATTGGTATTAATAATATCTCGCGAGAGCATTCAAGCCCGGGACTAACAACCCCGGCAAATCTTGTGTTATTTATCTTTCTCACGGAAGTGCTCTTGCATTTGTTTGTTATCCCATCCATTCCAGCAATATCTATCTCCGGATAATATTTTGGGTAGCAACAATTGGCGCTAGAAGGAGGGGGGTCTAACCCTCACATTTTTAATTCTACCGTCCCGAAGAACACTCACTGTTCTCGGGGCATATACTTGAAGTGACACTCACTGCACTTCAAAGAAAACCTTCAGAGTCATGACATCCGCCGGTACATCGAAGAAAGCCGCTCTCCGAACCACCGGACACCATTTCCCGGCTCAGTCAAGACCCCGGCCCGGCAGAGGAAGCCGCGGCTGCGAGAATCTCGATCCCGCATCCAGAGATGGCCCCAACCTCTCACTCGTCGATCGGTTCCAAACCGAGGAACGGATCGAGGAGGCTATGGCCATCTAGAGGAGCGAGGAGAGCATGCGCGTCGCCGCGATAACTCCCTCGATCATCCGCCGCATGGGAAAGCGGAAATTGACGGGCTCGAGCGAGCGATCGTCAAAAAGCCCCAGTTCGCGAGGAAAGGCTCTCGCACGACCGGACGGATCCATATTCGATCGCTTGGGGCGCGACCCATCCTGGCGACCGGGGCACTCTGTTTCCATCCTCGAAAAGATGGAACCCGAATCCGTCACCAGAAGTTCGGCCTACCCACCTCACAGCCGAACGCAGGTCAGCCATCTGACTCCCGCCCCGATCGCCAGGGGATCAGTATTCAATCGCCTCGGCACCCGCTCAGAGCGCCGAGCCGCGAGCAGCCAGGCCACGGCGATGGCCGCTATACAACGCCAGCTCGACGAGATGAGAGCACTCTTGGACACTGGGGCAAGCACCAGCAAAAAGATCGCCGGGCCGACCGAGCCACTCGCGGTCCACATCGAGCTTGCCCCCATACAACCAACGATCGCTCCTCCCAAAACACCACTGTATGAGGGGAGATCGGACCCCGAAACCCACCTGAGTAAATTCCGAATCTACATGACTGGGTGTGGGGCATCTGACGCAACCAAGTGCCGGATCTTCCCGTTGACATTGGGCGAGCTAGCCCATAGGTGGTACGTCTCACTACCACCACGATCAATCACCTCTTTTAAGAAACTGGCGAATGACTTCACGTCATACTTCGCCAGCAAGGTCGCCAGACCAGAAGGCCCCCACCGCATGATAAAAATCAAGCAAGGGAAGGACGAAACCGACGCGGATTACATTGACCGAGTGGACGAAATCATCCTCACCGGCGAACCCGTCAGTGACGAGCTCGCTCTCTATTCGGTCATGGGGGGATTCCGCGGTCAATCTCCCATGTTTAGACATCTCTCCAAGGATATTCCCCCAACTTACGCGATCTTCCGCGCTAAAGCTGCCAACTTTCTGTCCAGGCAAAGGCTACTCACCCTCCGCTTAGGCGAGGAAACGCCACCTCTTATCCAGAAGATAGCGATCGCCAAAGCAAAGAAGGCGATCGCCAAGACACCCGGAGATCTCAAGGCTTTCGAGGACATGGAAGCCCATCTCCTCCATATGTTCAACAGAACTCCGGCACATATTTTCTATGCCATCAAGGGGCACGAAGAGCTCAAAAAGCCAAAGGCGATAAGGGACCACGGTCACCTGGACAACAATCAATATTGTGCCTACCATAAGAGTCCCGGCCACAGCACCAACAAATGTCGCGACCTCCTCAAACAGCTCTGGAGATTGTTCGAGGAGGGCAAGTTGGACAGCTTATTGGTTTAGCTGAAGCCCCTACCTATCTCTATAGACGATCGTCCGAGTCAAACATAAAACAGGCTGGAAAGCTCATATGAGCCGACCCCTGGATCAGCCTCGGCAACCGTCCCTACATGCTTCAATCAAGAGAAGGAGACCTCGGAAGTCACCTCGATCTCCCTCCCCATTTAAGAAACTGGAGGACTCGATCGCCATCTACAGTTCACCATCTAACATGATGGACTAAGGCACGAGATCGCCTCCTCCGCACAACGTACACCGTCGAAGGTCGGCATATGCATGACGATCCAAGGTGGAAGAGTGCAGCCATGGTCCTGGTGGTCGATGGAACCGACTGCTTAGACCATGCAAGGTCCCTTTGGGCCAAGATCGCCCGCCCTTCGTTTAAATACGAGGCCGGCGTAGTCTGAGGGCCCTCCAAAGTTAATCAATGGACACGCTCGCCCTCAAAGGTTCATCATCTAACATGGTGAACCCGGACAATGCGACGTGCCACAACCCCCATCTCAACGTACACCGTCGAGGTCGGCCATCTCCATGGCTGGCCGAGGTGGAAGCAGAGCTAACAAGCCGCGGGCGTGGAGTTGATTCATCCGACGCTGCCCCGCGCAAGGACTCCTCTAGACCGAGACCGCACGCCCTTCGTTTAAATACGAGGCGAGGCGCAGCCTAACAGAGGACCCTCATAATAAAGTGAGTCACGAGACACTCAATGTCTTCGCGCATCAAGACATGATCAAGGAGTCGGTCCATCGAACTCCGCGATCGTGCACGGTTCCTCAAAATGGACGACCGTCCCCGAGGATTCGACAAAGTTGAAGACCGCTCACTCAACGAATTATTTTCATCCCCTTGCTCCCACTAAGTGAATAAAAACAAGGGGCAATAAGAGTGCAGACTACCTACACGACGATCGTCGCTATTCAACCACATACGGAGATCGTCATTTTTTCAGATGTAGTGCAGCGATTGAATTTGTTGTAAAAAGCTATCTTTATGAGTTTATCAATTCATTTGGAGCTACCCTCGCAACGATCTCTCCTCACACATTTGTACAAAGTCAAACAAAGACTCAAAAATAACCATTCATTCAAGTGATAAGTCAGAAATCCAAATGCTCATTTCATTACTTGAAAAATCAGAGTACACGGTCGCCCGAAGGCCTAAGTGCTACAAAAGAAAACTACAAAACTACAAGTAAGCTAAAAACGTCAAAAATGAAGCGCCTCAGGCCCCTGCCTGGCCTTCGCCATCGGCATTCGGCGCGGTCCCCTCATCTTACGGAGCGTCGGGATGAGCAAGATTGGCCGGAGACGGATACCAGCTCAAATCCACGCCGATGTCCGCAAGATCCAAGATCGGCAAGGAGAAAGCTGAATGGAGAGGATGCTCCAACGCATACGCCTTGAAGTTATCGGTAAGAGGCCCGACCTCCAAACCTCCCTTCTTAGCCGCTCGGATCGAGTCGGCGAACGCCAAATAAAGGCGAACTCGCTGACATACTCCAAGTTTTGGAAGGGATCGGCCTTGGTCGCCTCAATCTCTCCTTTCAGCTCCGTCATCGCCTGCTGCGACCCCTGGAGCTCGGCCTCCCTCGCAGCAACTTTTTCCCTCGCCTCCATCAGCTCGCTGGTTAGCCGAGCGATCGTCACCTTCTGGCGATCGACCTCCTCTTCAGCAACCCTCCGCGCACAGGCGGCATTACGCATCTGGTCCCGAAATCGGTCAAGCGCCGGACGATATTTCTCGTCTCCTTCTTCTCGGCTCAAGCTCATAGCTCGCCCGCAGCCGCCTCGAAGAGTCCTTCTCCATCGCCGCGATCTTGTTAGCAAACTCGGCGTTCTCTTTCCGAGCCGCCTCGAGATCCTCTTGCGGGCGAATAGTGGAGGCCGCCTCAAACTCTGGCGGCACAGGCGGCGATGGTCGCCGTCTGAAGAGAAAGGCGAGAACGGCATGCATCGAACTCGGCGATCGGCTGCGGCGATCGCATCCAGATCGATTGTCCATGCCTTGGCGAAGCGAAGCAGCCTTGCTGACATATGGAGGAATGTCGCAGGAATGGCGAGGAGATCGGCTCGCTAGGAAATCCACGACCATCGGCGGACAATACGGATCTGCGCGACGGATCCTGCATCAAAACAACTAAGTTAATACAACTCCTATGCAGATGCAATTTTCAACACAAAAATGCTATCTGCCTCTCAGCCTTCTCGGGATCCCGACCGAAAAACGGTTTCCCTCGAGGAGTCTCTGCTTCCGCGATCGCCATCTCCCGCATAAAAGCCGCAGAGGGCGGCTCACTCTCCGGAGCAACAATGGTGATCGGAGGCGCGGCGATCGGCACTTCATCGCTCGGGGCAGGAACCGAAGTTTCTTCCGGCCTCGGCCTCTTGCGAGTCGCTCGAAGCCCCTCCTCCGGAATTTCCTCCTCAACCACGACCGGCTCCACGCGAGGCTCCGGCTCTACGCGAGGCTCCGCCTCCGGAACTATAGGCAACGCAATGGGTGGGACCCGAGTCGACCTCTTATGGCGAAGACGGCCTAGGACTCCTGGGTTCGACATAGCGATCTCCGTCGGAGGCTCCAAAAATCTAGGAAAGCGAACCTCTGCAGTTAAAGACGATCGATCAACAATCAGATACTGTCCTCAAATAAGGCGATCGCCTAGAAAGTGAAGGTCGCAGAAACTCATACCTGGCACCGCGAGATGTCTCGGGAAACGGAATAGTCGAGCCGACAACCAGAGACTCTCCTTGTTGATCCGAGTGGCGTCAAGGTCGTCGTACGACAAGCTCCTTATCCGCTCCCAAACAACGAGAAAGTTGAAAGGCAGCTCCTCGATCGCCGGAATGTGAAAACCTGCAAAACCGAAATCAAATTAGATCAGTCCAAAACGCATCCAAACGAAGAGAGAGTCTAAACCCTTACCGGGATTCCTCTCCCGAAATTCAGTGGGGATCTCCAGCTCGCCCGTAGGATTGTCGCTCGCCGAAGCTCTCCACTTGCCGGCGACCCAGAACCACTTCGTCTGATCGCCCCGCATCTTATTCGGGACTCCAAGAATCACCCGACCAGATCGGCCTTGAATATGGTAACCGCCGACCAACCCTTTATGAGCCGTCAGTTTAAACAAATGATTCATCTCCAACGGCGATGGGAGGCGGAGAGTGCAGTTAATTTGGAGCCAGGCGTTCGGCGTCAGCTGAAGTGGCGCCACATTCCAAGCGGCCAACAGATGGGAGACAGCAAAGGATAGAGGGAAGCGCAGCCCGGCCTCCATAATCGCCTCATTCACGGCGACCATACCCATCGGAGGCTGTTCGGCTCGTTCATTCTCCGCCGGCGCGAACATGTCCACATCGTAAGGAACATGGAATCTCGTCCTCCAGACGGCTAGATCTTTCCGGGTCGCCGAACTCCGTATCTGGCCAAGCGACCACAACGATCGCTGCGCAGCCCGGTACTGCGATCGTTTGGGAAGCACATAGGGGTAGGCGACCGAGTATCCCCGGAAATCGAATCTCGGAGTAGGACCGGCCAACCTCTCCATTATCTCTGCGAAATCCCTATAGGCCCGACCGAAAACGCTATGTTGCTCCCAGTAAGCCCTGATCGCCAGATCTCTCTCGATCTGCGATCGTCTCTCTTCAGCAGCCGACTCCTTAGCAACATCTGCCTCATTGAATAAAGCCTCGACTTCAGCAGGGTCGATTCCGGCCCGAATAGCTTCAGCCGCCGTCTCCAGGTGGAAGACGGAAGAAGTTTCTCCCCGGACAGTCGATGTCCCGGCGGCAGAACTAGTACCCGCTCCAAATGATGATGAGGTTCCGGCCATTCTCAGAGACAGAAAAGAAGAAAAGGATTTTTCTTACCCTAAAGTGAAATCGAACGACGATCGGCGCTAAGATCTTCAGAAAATTCGGCAGCAAGGCCTTCTTCCTCCAAAAAGTACGCGTGAGTATGTAACTGCAGCGCCGCACCCTTTTATAGGAGAAGGCAGGGACCCGTTTGCAATAAGGGAAAACCTCAGGGGTCGGATCTCAAACGACGGCATTAATTGACCCCCTCGAGACCCGCGTACGCATCTTTTCAAGGACGCGTCAGCCGAGGAGTCATTAATGACCGTTGGCATCCTCCAATAGAAGCCCGACACGTGCGCAGAGACTTTTCCATACCCGCTGCTTTTTCCCGCGCAGTTTAGCGGCCAACCAGGTCATCCAAACCCAGAGTATATCAGCTCAAAGACGATCGCCAGTTCGATAACACGCAAAGTCGCTCGTCAAAAGTTCAGCGATCGCCAAGAGAGCCACCTCACCCCACGTTCCCAACGTATGAGCGAGCTGGGGGGCAATTGTTGTGTCACGATTTATTCATCCCGACAGGCGATCGACTATAAGGCCGAGCGACCAAGTCAACTCCAGTCAAACTATGGCTAGCTCGCCAAGTCGAAGATATTAGACCACCGTCAGGTACCTAGCGATCGACTCCCAAGGCGATCGCCCTTTGGCAGCTGGCGATCTACTCTAGTGACCGGCTAAGGGCAATCGACCTACGCCCCGAGCAGAGACGATTGCCCGTCAAAGTCATCAAGGACTGGATCTCATAAAAGCACCCACGTGCAGATCCACCAAAGGCGCTGACAAGATATTCGCTAGCAGATAAGATCTTTTGCTGACAGACAAGACCTTTGACCACAGCCTGTCACCTACCTCACCTACCAGCATGCGCGCCGAAAGTTGTCAGTGGGACCACCCGTGACAGCGACTCAGGACGCGTGTAAGCTCCCCATTGGACCGCACAGTTGACTGCCAGAAACTCCTGCAGACTTTAAGGATACATGCCCACATGCTAAAAGACGATCGCCGGATTATTATAATACGGAAAAGGCGATCGCCCGGCACATCCATGTCCTATAAATAGAGAACCTCCTCCTACTGGAAAAAGGTTCCGAATTCATTCTGACTTACGCTCAGAACTCATTCTCTCACATTCCGATACATTCACGGAAATACTGAAGAACATACATATCATCAAGCTCCCGGCTATCTCACCGGAATCCATCTCAGGACTTCTCTCTCTAAATCTCTCATCCAGAACACGATCGGCAGAAGCAGCAAGTCTCCACTAGACAGATTCCAAGGGATTCATAAGCCCAGGAGCCCAAGCATCCAGCTAAATACTCACCGTGAGAGACCGTCGATCTCTCTCCGCCGCGACTGTTCATCTCCTTTGTTACAAGAACTCACAGAGCATCAAATCTGGTTCTTCCGGCAATCTACACGCTCACTAGCTAAGATAACAAGAATCTTTACACTCATTGTAATTGTATTCTTACATTAGTAGTTGTATCCCCGAATATTGGTATTAATAATATCTCGCGAGAGCATTCAAGCCCGGGACTAACAACCCCGGCAAATCTTGTGTTATTTATCTTTCTCATGGAAGTGCTCTTGCATTTGTTTGCTATCCCATCCATTCCAGCAATATCTATCTCCGGATAATATTTTGGGTAGCAACACAGGTGAAGCAATTGCCTACAAGAATCTTTATCAACCAGGAGAAGTACAGAAAGGAGCTACTCAATAAGTTTGGGATGAACAACTCCAAATCCTCGTCAACCCCCATGAGCACTTCTGTGTAAATTAGTGCTGACGAAGCTAGAAAGGATTGTGCATTACTCAATAAGTTCAGGATTGTGCATTATTGCAATTGCACTCGTGCTATCGCACACTCGTACTAAGGACTTATTGAGTAATGCACAATCCTTTCTAGCTTCGTCAGCACTAATTTACACAGAAGTGCTCATGGGGGTTGACGAGGATTTGGAGTTGTTCATCCCAAACTTATTGAGTAGGTCCTTGCTGTACTTCTCTTGGTTGATAAAGATTCTTGTAGGCAATTGCTTCACCTGCAATACTAGGAAATAACTAAGTTCCCCCTTCATACTCATTTCAAATTTACTTTGCATGAGACGAGAGAACCTTTGACATAAAGCAAGGTTAGTAGAACCAAATATAATATCATCGACATATATTTGTATCATTAAAAGGTCAGCTCATTCCTATATCTTAAATAGAGAATTGTCCACCGCACATTTCTGAAATCCATTATCAGTAAGGTACAGGGACAGACTTTCGTACCATGCTCTTGGTGCTTGCTTAAGTCCATACAGAGCTTTTCATAGTCTGTATACTAGGTATCCGCCTTCAGTGTTGACAAAACCTGATGGTTGTTGAACATAGACTTCTTCGACGAGGTCTCCATTCAGGAATGCGCTCTTAATGTTCATTTGATATACTACAAAGCTCTTGTGAACAGCAAAAGCTAGGAATATCCCGATGGCTTCTAGTCTGGTTACAGGGATAGATGTCTCATCATAGTCTATGTCTTCTTCCTGTCTGTAGCCTTGTGCGACTAGATGGGATTTGTTCCTAATAATAAGTCCATTCTCATCCGGGACAACAGAATAAATCAGAGAGGGCACTTGTGAAGGATATACGATCACTTACACAAGCGGTCGGACAGTTCAAAGGCATCTAGTCATACTGTCTAGCCAGTAAGGAGAAAATATCTTTTCGAGGGAAGGCTCAAGGAGCATACTCTACCTATTCTATGCAATGTCTAACTGCAGTAACTATCATCAAGTCAACTCCGTGTCTGACGTGTGCTGCTGGACCATCAATCTCATTCATGTGGGGGATTGTTGGAAAAATAGAGGAAATGGGCTGTTTTGAGCAGCCCACTTGAGAGGCAATTTTGAGTGGGCTCGACTACGAGTTAAAGTCGGGACTTAGTTGGAATACGTAGTACTCCGTACGAGGTTTCCAAAATATGTAAGAACACTCAAAATGATTGAGGTATGAATGAGATATAATGTTCCAAAGTGAACTCTTTAGAAATGGGTTTAGGATGTTATCCCACATTGGAAAAAGAAGAGAAAAATTGTGAGTATATAAAGAGATGTGGACAAAGTCTTGTTCAAAAAGTGAGACATGAGTGGACGTGTGACTAGGCGCCCCTCGCGTGCACACACACGCGCGCGCGCCGCCGCCGCCGCCGTCCGTCCGTCCGGTTCGGTCTCGGTCGAAGGGCGATTTGGGCGAAATGTCTCGGCGTCTCGAAGTTATCTTTTTAATGAAATTTTATTCGGTAAAAATTTATTTTACTGAAATACCTCAATTATAAATTCCGAATTTTTCGGTATTGAGATAATTAATTTTTCGGTAAGAATTTATTTATCAATTTAATTGATAATTATTGAATTAAACATATCTGGATAAGTATTGAGATACCAATTCGGATCAGTTTAGAGTTCCTCCAGCACATGTCTCTCTCTCATCTTCACCTATAAATACAGATGTGAGGGGTCATAATTTAAGACTGAATTTTTGTCCGTTTTTCTCACCCAAAATTCCGACTTCGTTTTTTTTTCGGAAATAATTTCTTTTCGTAATTTGGGCCGCGTCGGTGGTAGTTCAGATCTATTCTAGTTCGCTGAGGCTGCGATGATCAATTTATCAACGCCTCAAAGTTTCCTTCTTCTCCGGGACAACAGCGTTAAGCGCGGCCATGGTTTTTGGTTGCTTTCGCCTCGCAGTGAAGTGAGAAGCAAACTCTTAACACAGTTCTCCCCAGGAATTGATGGAATTATCTTCTATCCCTTTGAACCATGTCATGGCGGCGCCCTTCAGTGTTATGACAAACAGTTTGCATTTCACCTCTCCTTGAGCCTGGTGGTAATCAAGGACGGTATCTATGGGCTACACGTGTTCGTCAGGGTACATGGTACCTTTATGCGAAGTTCTCGAAATGTGAATTCTGGCTGAAGGAGGTGTATTTCTCGGCCGTGTGATCTCAGCCGAAGGAGTTCGTGTGGACCCGCAAAAGATTGAAGCAGTATTAGATTGGATACTGCCAAAAAATGTAAAGAAGGCCCGACGCTTTTGGGGCCTTGTTGGGTACTATCATCGTTTTATCGAGAGATTCTCTAAACTCGCTCGACCACTTACACAGTTACTTTAGAAGACCGAAAAGTTTGTTTGGACTGTTGAGAGACAGCAAAGCTTTGATGAACTGAAGAAGCGTTTGACGTCAGTGCCAGTTTTGGCTTTACCAAGGTAATGAGGGGTTCATAGTATGCAGTGACGCTTTGGGTTAGGGACTCGGATGTGTGCTTATGCAGCACGATAAGACAATAGTATTTGCATCACGGCAGTTGAAGCCGTATGAGATGAATTATCCTACTCACGACTTGGAATTGACAGTAGTCATGTTCGTAATAAAGATTTGTCGGCATTATTGGTATGGCTCTTCGTGCCGGATCTATACTGATCACAAGATTTTAAAATATATTTTCAGTCAGAAAGAGTTGAATATGAGGCAGCACCATTTGTTGGAATTTATATAAGATTATGACTTGAAAATCCTTTACCATCCGGGAAAAGCCAAGGTTGTCGCAGATGCGCTGAGCCGAAAGTCAAGATCACTCCAGATGCTCGAGGTCCTTACACCTCAAGCAAAGATTCAGCAAGAATTGATCGAATAGGGAATAGAAGTTTGGCTTCAGCGGGTGCAAGGACAGTTGTGTACCTTCGGAATTACTTCGTCTTTAGTTAATGACATCAAATAAAAGCAGTGGGGTGACCCGATGATTATTCAACTGAAAGAAGATGTGATTAAAGGGAAAGATCCTGGTTTTATAGTCCACGGGGACATTATTTTGAGATTCCAGGTAGACTTTTTGTACTGAATGAATTAGAGTTGAGGTAAAAGATATTTCGAGAAGCCCATGATATGCCTTACTCAATCCATACAGGAACGAGTAAGATGTACAAAGATTCGAAGCGAAATTTTGATGGAATAATATGAAAAAGGATGTCAGGGAGTTTGTTTTGCAGTGTTTGACTTGTCAACAAGTTAAAATCGAGTATTAACGACCAGTGGGGTTGTTGAAGCTGCTTCCTATTGGGAAGACATCTCCATGGACTTTATCACTAGAATGTCAAGGACTAAAGCTATAATGAATATGATTTGGGTAATCGTGGATCGATTAACCAAGTAGGCACATTTCCTTGGTATTAAGGACACTTAGGGACCAGAGAGGCTGGCTCGGTTATTTATAATAGAGATTGTGAGATTGTATGGTGAACCTATAACTATTGTATATGATCGAGATGGTGTTTTGTGTCACATTTCTGGCAGGCGGTCCATCAGGCCTTGGATACCGAGTTGAAGTTGAGCACATCTTTTCATCCGCAGTCAGACGGTCAGACTGAGCGAATGATTTAGATGTTAGAGAACATGTTGTGGGCTTGTGCCCTAGACTGGAGCAGTGATTGGGAACTACATTGATCATTTATCGAGTTTACTTATAATAACAGTTGGCATGCATCGAACAAAATGACACCTTTCGAAGCACTTTATGGTAGGCAGTGTAGATCGCTATTATGTTGGGATGAGGCCTCGAAGTTAGTTGGGATGGAACCGGATATATTGATGGAAACTAAGGATAAGATTTCTACCATTCAAGACCGACAGTTGACTGCCCAGAGTCGATAAAAATCATATGATGATATTCACCATCGGCCCTTGGAGTTCAAAGTAGGAGATCATGTTCTGCTCAAGGTGGGGAGTTTTCCATTTCGGGAAGAAAGGGAAACTTAGTCCGAGGCATATCGGACCGTTTGAGGTTTTAGACAGGGTTGGAGAATTGGATTATCGATTGGTGTTGCCTCCAGCCTTGAGTCACGTCCATAGCATTTTTCATGTTTCACAATTGAGAAAGTATGTACCAAATCCAAGTCATTTTATCGATTACGATGAGATCAGTTTAGCCGAAGATATTACCATTAAAGAAAGACCGGGGAAGATCCTTAAACGTCGTGAGAAACAACTCCGGCACCAAATCCTTCTCTTAGTCAAAGTACAGATGTGTTGTGAGCTTTGGAAATATTATTCAATCTCGAATCGTGCTTTCCGGACGTTTTCCATTTTGTAATTTTCCAAAGTTTTGGGCGTGTGATTTCGTATGCATTTTTTCGTATCTTTGGTTGGTCGGAATCGCGTGTTCGTTTAGCGCTTGAGCTCGTATTTTGACGCCCTTCATTAAAGTTTTATAATATATTGTTAATCTTCGAGTTTCATGTCGTTCGGGGCTTGTTCGGACTGACCGGGCTGCACAGCTGAACTGCTGTGCAGAAGGCTCACGCTAAAGAAGAGTGATGGCGCACGTTAGTGTGTATCATTAGCGCACGCTATTGCGACTATTAGCACGCGCTAACGAGGTGAGGCAGAACGTCACATTACTCTCTGTATTGCCTCGTTAGCGCATGCTAAGGCAATGATTAAAGAATGCTAACCGGTAGGGACAGACGTTCTGTGCTTCACTGGACTATCTTATTAGCGCATGCTAAGGGTAGGATTAGCGTATGCTAACAGGCTGAGGGAGAATGTCCAGTTCTGTTTCGGACTCGTTAGTGCACGCTAAATTGTAGAGTTAGCGCGCACTAACTGGGTCCAGTATATGAGTACGGACAACAGCGTTTTTCAGCATTTCTTCTCATTTGGTGCAATCCTTCATCATCTATCACCATTCTTGGTTTGATTACAAAGATTATACAACTTCTAATCAGTTTCTCCCTTCGAAATCATGGCAAATTTTCCTAGAGAGAGGCGACTTGGAGGCGATTTGGTGCAATCCTTCATCATCTATCACCATTCTTGGTTTGATAACAAAGATTATACAACTTCTAATCTGTTTCCCCCTTCGAAATCATGGTAAATCTTCCCTAGAACCCTGTTTTGGGAATTTTTTGGGGTGTTTTTCATAGATTTGTCCATTTAATCCATTTTGAAGTTTGAACTACTCTAGATTATGAAATATCTACTCCGTACCCGTGTTTTTCCTTACGCATTTATGAATACTTTCATTTATTACTCGGATTTGAGAGGGTTTGGGTGATTTCCAAACGTTAGGTGAATATCTTTGAATTATTATGAATTGTAGGCGGGGTTTCTGGAGTTCCTTGTTGTGAATTGAGTATTGATTGTTAATTATCATATTCCTTACGAATCGTTTAGGGCCGGAAGTGCGTTCTTGGACCAACCGAGCTTGAATACCATTTCCATTCGATTCAAATATATCTCAAAGGCAAGTATATATTTTTGATTATATGTTCGACTTTGAAAGTGAAGCATATGTGTTGTGTGAGAGTATATGTTCACTCCGGGACAGGCCGACGGGTCCTCTGAGGGGTCGTTGCTTCTGGTGCGATCCATGAACATCTTTGGGTAACCATTCCGGGACGAGCGAACGGGTCCTCTGAGGGGTCGCTGCTTCTGGTACGATCCACGGTTAATCACGTATATATTTGAAATGTGAAATGATATGAGATTTAGTTATTCCGGAATACTAGTCTTAAATTTTGTGAAATGATGTTATGCTTACAGTACCGTTCAAGAGAGATTACTTCATATTCGATATACTTGCACTAACTATTCAACGGCTAACCCCATTCGGGAGAAATACGTTTTATGTATTTCAGGTTCCAGGCGAGCAAACGAGCGGGTACCGGGTCGGCATGAAGATGATGGGCCCGAGTGATGCTATGTCATTTCATTTTCTGTACTATTTATGTTCTCTATCCGAGATGTTGTATCTTGAATAATTTTTAGTACTCGAGTACTACGGGATATTTTCTTGTTGCTCTATTTTCTTGTTATGGGTTTAATCCGTTGACTTTGTCCATCTATCCCGAATACTTCGTTGGTTATCGATTTTTGTTGCCTTTCGTTTGATTATGTCTAGATCTTGTCGATCAAAGTTCATGGTTATTGTGCTGTAATATACTCTGAATATCTTGGGGTATTACAATTGTAAGCATCAAGCCTAAAGGACACAATAAATCATTTGATGTGGCTTCGTCTACAAGCCAACGCTATAAGTCTTCTGCAAAATACTTTCAAAATGATAATTTGGTAGTGTATTCACCCTTTTTTGAACTATTCCTTCAAGCACATCATGACCAATAGACATATGAGGACTATAATATAAATATAAAAATTAAAATTAGGACAACATGAGTTTCTTATTACAATTTCGAGTCATCAAGGTCTATTTTTAGTTCTCTTTGTCATATTCATAAAGGAAGGAAAATCTAATTATTACACAATGAAGGGATACAAAACCTACCATAATTTAGAAGAGAGACACTTAAGTACACTCACTCGTGATCCAAATTATTAGTAAAAAAAAAAATTCCAAGAAATCTCGTATAATTAAAAAGAATCACAGCCATGAATGATAGGCAAGAGGAGTACATAAACAGTTCCCGGACTAACTTCCATGGTGAAACACAGAGGACAAAAGTAGTGTGCTGCTGTTGGCATGCAAATATTGTTTTATCTCGAGCTGCCACATATATAACCTTGCATGCAAACACCCCTAATGCTGTGCCGCCACGCACCTCCTTGCCCATACCTCACATCATCCTCGTCACCCCCACCCCCTTTGTATATAAAACACGTTGTATATCTTCCCTTGTTCATCACTTTTGTGCCCCCCTCTCTCTCTCTCTCTCTCCACAAATTCTTTTATGGCCCCTGTTATCCTTTAGGTACTCGAAAGAAAAAAGAAAAAAAGAAAAAAGAAAGCCAAGAAAACATGATGGGAAGTGTTTGCGCTGAGCAGCAACACAAATTCCACCCCTCCCACCAACTCTACCATCTCACCAAGAAAGCGCTTCGTGAAATCGACATCCCACCGCGGAAGCTCCTCAGCCGCCGATCTGCGGCCGCGTTGTCCCCACCCTCCGACGTGCTCATGGACTCACCCAAGGCGGATGATGCGGCCTTCTCCAAATTCCTTCCCTACAACAACATCGACGACGATGATGACTCGGATCCATATTCCTCCGACCATTTCCGAATGTTCGAATTCAAGGTCCGGAAATGCAACCGGAGCCGGAGCCATGATTGGACCGACTGCCCATTCGCCCATCCGGGCGAGAAGGCTCGAAGAAGAGATCCGAGAAGGTTCCACTATTCCGGAACCGTATGCTCCGAATTTCGCAGGGGGCATTGCAACAAAGGCGATAACTGCGAGTTCTCACATGGGGTTTTTGAGTGTTGGTTACATCCCTCACGCTACCGCACTGAGGCGTGCAAGGACGGGAAGAATTGCAAAAGAAAGGTATGTTTTTTCGCACACTCGACTAGGCAGCTGCGCATTGTCCCGGAAAATTCTGCCTCTCCGCCCTCGAATTCTCCAAAAGCGGCGGCGATGGAGAGGAAGTACTGTAATAATTTGAACCGCTGCTGTGTTTTTTGCCACTGTACCACTTCTTCGCCTACTTCGACCCTAATGGGCATGGCCCACGGATCTCCGCCAGCGACGCCACCATTCTCTCCAGCCTGTTCCCCGGATTTCTCGCCGTTCAACGGCGAGGATCGATTTGGTTTACATGAGTTCAACGGCAGAGCCGGGATGAGCTACAAGGATGCCTTGACTGAGCTGATGGCTTCGTTCGAAGCCATGAATATGGCCAACGCCGCATCCCCGGTCGCCACTCAGTCGGCCGCTGGTAATGGGAAGCTGCCGTGGCTGGACGCCAATAATTTCAACGTTGATAACGAGCAACCTCAGTTTGTGCTATCGCCGGCTTCAACTTCAAATCCGGGTTCGACCCGTCGTGGGCCGAGCAATTTGTTTCATGGAGATTTTTCTGGGAGGAATTTAATGGAGGATAGCAGGTATAACAATGAGACCAATTTGGGTGGGCCTGATCTGGGTTGGGTTAATGATCTGCTCACTTGATGAATTACTATATTAGTTTCGAGGAAGATGGGACCACAAAGAGGTCGTGTGACGATTTTTGTATATGAAGGTCTTGATGATTATGGACCAGGATATACATACAGAAGCCAGGTGTATGTATAGTCCAAGAATGGTTGGGGTTGTGATTATTTTGCTGCAGGATTGATTGATTGTGTTGGATGTTTTTTTTTTTTTTAATATTTTGGGTATTGTTAATTATGGGTGTTTGTACTGATTAATAATTTTGGTCAACTTTTGTTTTGAGTTTGGATTGTGACATGTATTATTTCTTGATGATCATGCATCTGGAAGTTTTTGTTTGATCATGTGGATGAAATGTTATTTCTTTGTAAAATAGTATGATCTCGATCTGATGATTTGTTGGATTAATTAGCAGAGATTTATGTTAATAGTGTGGTCTTCAATTATTAACCATCATACATGCTATTGCCTGTTTTTTCCTTCCTATGAAGGTTTGAGTACTGCTACCCGTAAGTTTATTCTACAACCGGAAGTGCACCGAGTAGTATCTAAGGGCGATGCAGGTCGTGTTTCCATGGATTGATTGATCTCTTGGATCTAGTACTAGATCGTAGCATTCCAATGTTTGTGTCAAATTTGTGTTTGGATTGTAGATCAACTAAAGGAATTTATAATTGACAAGAAAATGAAATGATTGGAAAGATGGGGAGAGAATGAATCAAGTGTAATGTAGGTATTCCAAGATGATTTTAAAACGAAGGATATTCCAAGATGTTGATTTATTACATTTCGAATAGATTAATTAAAGATATTATTTAAATGATTAAAGTAGGTGATTTAATATGTATTTAATGGAAGTTTGAAGAGTTTAAGCGGGAAATGAAAGATCATTTCACATCAAAATTAAAGTTTTTTTATTAGTTAAAAAGTGCATGGGTAGTTTAACAAAGTAGTAATCTAGGTACACCAGTGGCTAGCGCCGTAAAGCGCACATGTGCTTGTGCAGTTGTCATTGCCCGCCTTGCGATCGACTCAGCAGAGCGTGGGCTCAGGTTGTGGACCGTGAGCCTTGGTAGTTGGTACTTTGTTCTTAGGAACATACAAATCGTATTACCTTGCTTGGGTCGTTTGTTCTTATACTGGAAAAAAATTATCTTATGGAAAGAGTTGTACTAGCGTGTTTCCATGTATTTCAGTTGAGTTTTTCATTTTACTAGAAATTATAGTAGGTTGTCTATATTCGTAATTATCAACATGTACTATTCTTATAAACAAGATGCATCTTTTTTTTTGCATCCACTTCATAGAAACGTTATAAGAGTAGCTATGACATGGACGACTCTCGAACATCCTAGGAAAAACGTGACTGGAGACAAAATACGATGAAAACACTTGTGTCGGTACAATGGGAACAACCATTATATACAAATTATAAATGTTTACTTTAGAAAATCTCTATAATCAAAATTATATAGTTCTACTTAAATTCCTTATATAATTTAATAACATACTAGAGTTAGTGAGTTGCATAATGGCACAATGGCAGTGATGTAATTGAATTAAAATAATTAAATTATTAGATTATTTGGTAAAAAAGATATGTTGGTTTCTAAAATTTAATCGGCGGCTAGGGGTCTGTCGTAAAAAAAAAGTTTTTAAAAAAGAAATGGTCGGCTGCTGCATGTCCGCTGGAAAGCGGTGACCTGGCGTTAAAAAAAATCGGTCGACGGAGGTAGCCTGACGTAAAAAAAAGGCCGGTCGCAAGAGGTCCGTCGGTCGTGGCCCGCTGGAAAGCAGGCTTGCGGTCTGGCGTAAAAAAAAGAAACAAAAAAGCCGGTCGCTGGAGGTCCGCCGACCGCCGGCGGTGTCCCGTTATAGAGCAGGTCGGCGGCCTGGCGTAAAAAAATGTCCGATCACCGAAAGTCCACAGGCGTAAGTTGCGCGTTCGAGCCCCGGCCGTCGGCGGTGGCCAGGCCGACTGGATGGTGTAACAAAAAAAGATTTGCCGATCACTGGAGGTCCGCTGGCCGACGACGGCGGTCGCCTGGCCTGGTGCAAAAAAAAATCCGATTGCCCGTGATCTACCCGACGCCGGTGGTGGCCCGCCAGAAAGCAGCATGGCGGACTGGCGTAAAAAGAAAAGACGGCAGTCGGAGGTCCGCCGGCCATTGGCGTTGGGCCGGCGATCTGACATAAAAAAAAAAAGAAGAAAGAAAGACAAATAAAAGTAGTAAAAATTGGCTGGCTGTCGGTGTAACATTTTAATTTTAATTTGTAATTAAGTCTTGAAAACATCGATATTTTTTTTACAAATTTAATTATCTTAATTTAAATTTTTTTAAATAAAATAATAACGTGCGGAAGCTGTATAATATCACATAAATATCATTTAGAAGACGAACTATATATTTTTTACATAAATTCAAAGTCAACTTTAGTGATTAAATAAGTTTAAGGAATTAACGAAAACTCCAATTTAAATTGCAACCAAAATATTAAGTACAGAATTTATACTACATTTAATTACGTAAGGTTATACCAACATTCATCATCTATAGAAAATAAGGCAATTGCTATAGTTCGCAAAACATTCAAATTACAATTTGAAATATTCTTCGTAAATTAAAATATAATTAATAATATTAAGAGTTCGATAATTATATTGATACCATCTTCCACCAGTACCACGCCTGCTTCATTAACCTGAAAATATTTTAAAAATTCGGGGTAAGCTTGAGCTTAGTGAGGCTATACATGTCACATATGAATATATCACGAAAAATTGAACACATAAATATTTCTGTTCTGTTTTTACGCGTATTTCTACACGGAGTACTCGGAGCCCGGAGGCGATCTGAGCCCGAAGGCTAACTGAGCCCGAAGGTTAACTGAGCCCGAAGGTTAAATGTATAATTGGGTTGAAATCTAATAGACCAGCTAATATATAATTGGGTTGGACTAATAAATGGGTTCTCAATTAAAATTAAATCTGTAAATAATTTAACAACAAAAATAATAATAATAATAATAATAATAATAATAATAATAATAATAATAATAATAATAAAATTTATGGATATTACATTCTACCCTCGTTGAAATATTTTCGTCCTCGAAAATTAGTATCATACCTTGATTATAGAAATCAGGATAACGAGCTCGAAACTCTTCCTCGCGTTCCCAAGTAGCTTCGTCTTTTCCATGACGATTCCACTGCACTTTAATCAATGTGATATCTTTGTTTCTCAATTTGTGAACTTTCTTCTCGAGTATTGCACATGGTAGCTCCTCATATGTTAAATCTTTTTTAACATCCAAATTCGCGTAGCTGATTACATGACTCGGATCATGCGCATATTTTATGAGCATAGAAACATGGAATACATTGTGTACTGAAGCGAAATCGGGTGGTAAAGCGAGACGATATGCTAAATCTCCAATTCGTTCAAGAACTTCGAATGGCCCGACAAATCTCGGTCGAAGTTTTCCTCTCTTTCCAAAACGAAAAATTCCTTTTATTGGAGCCACCTTTAAAAATACTTTATCTCCCACATCAAAATGTAACTCCTTTCTACGCTTATCAGCATATGACTTCTGTCGGTCCTGAGCAATTTTAATTCTCTCTCGGATCATCTTAATTTTTCTGACTGTTTCCTCAACTAACTCAGGTCCCAATACTTTTCTTTCTCCAACTTCATCCCAATACAATGGAGATCTACATTTTCTTCCATATAGAGCTTCGTATGGTGCCATCCCAATTGTGGCTTGATAACTATTATTGTAGGCAAACTCAACCAAAGGTAGCAGTGATTCCCAATCACCATCTGCATCTAGTATGCATGCTCTCAGCATATCTTCAAGGATTTGATTCGTTCGCTCCGTTTGACCATCTGTTTGAGGATGGTAAGCAGTGCTGAAATTTAACTTTATTCCCATAGCTTCATGCAAACTTTTCCAAAATCTTGAAGTAAAACGAGGGTCTCTATCTGACACTATTGATTCCGGAACTCCATGTAATCTCACTATCTCCTTGACATACATTTGCGCGAACTGATCCATCTTAAACGTCATCTTGACTGGCAGAAAATGAGCAGATTTTGTCATTCTGTTGACAATCACCCAAACTGCAGTATTTCCTTTAACAGTTGTGGGTAGACCAGAAATCCATGTCTATATGTTCCCACTTCCATTCTGGAATTTCAAAAGGTTTGAGCAATCCTGATGGTCGTTGATGTTCGGCCTTGACTTGTTGACAAGTCAAACAACTCTCCACAAATTTCCCTATATCATTCTTCATTCCTTTCCACCAAAATATTTTCTTGAGATCTTGGTACATTTTCGTACTGCCTGGGTGGGCAGTATATGGCGTACTCTGAGCTTCGATTAAAATTTCCTTTATCATACTCTCATATCTGGGTACACAAATTCTCCCTTCGTACATCAAGGTACCATCACTTGCTATTCCAAAACCCATATTGTCTGCAGATATGGACAACTCTTTCATTCTACTTAATATCTCATCCTGGGATTGAGCTCTCTTAATTCTTTCCCGTAAGGTTGGTTGAACCACTAGAGCTGATAAAATTGATGTTGTTCCCTTAGGTCTAACAACTTCAATATTCAATTTCGAAAAATCGTGAATGAGTTGCTCTTGAGTAGTGAGCATATTGCACAATTCTCCTCTCGTCTTGCGACTTAAGGCATCTGCAACTACATTGGCCTTGCCTGGATGATATTGGATCGTGCAATCATAATCTTTCACCAACTCAAGCCACCTTCTTTGCCTCATGTTTAGCTACTTCTGAGTAAACAAATACTTCAAACTTTTCTGATCGGTAAAAATTTCACACCTTCCTACGTACAAGTAATGCCTCCAAATCTTTAGCGCATGAACTACAGCGGCTAATTATAGATCATGAGTAGGGTAGTTTAACTCATGTTGTTTAAGCTGTCTGGAGGCGTATGCAACCACCTTTCCATGCTGCATCAGAACACAGCCAAGACCTTGCTTCGATGCATCACTGTATATTACAAAATCCTTGGTAGGGTCTGGAATTGTTAACACAGGTGCTGTCGTCAATCTTTTCTTTAATTCTTGGAAACTCGCTTCGCACTTATCATTCCCTAAGAATTTCTCCCCTTTTCGAGTCAATTTCGTCATAGGAGCTGCTATCTTTGAGAAACCCTCGATAAATCTCCTGTAGTAACCGGCTAAACCTAGGAAACTTCGAACTTCATTCGCATTAGTAGGTGCTTCCCAACTGTTTATCGCTTCGATCTTGACTGGATCGACTTCAATCCCCTGAGCGGTCACCACATGACCGAGAAATACTAATGATCAATCCAAAACTCACATTTCTTAAACTTTGTGTATAATTTCTGATTGCGAAGAGTCTCCAATACTATTCTTAAATGTTCCTCATGTTGTTTCTCATATTTAGAATACACCAAAATATCATCAATGAATACAATAACAAATTTATCCAAGTATTGGTGAAATACTCGATTCATCAAATCCATAAATACGGCTGGGGCATTACTTAGTCCAAAGGGCATTACTACAAATTCGTAGTGCCCATATCTTGTCCAAAAGGCCATCTTAGAAATATCATCCTCCTTTATTTTCAATTGATGATATCCCAATCTCAGGTCAATCTTAGAGAAAATTCCTGCTTCTCTAAGTTGGTCAAATAAATCCTCGATCCTTGGCAATGGATACTTATTTTTAATTGTGAGTCGATTTAACTCACGATAATCGATACACATCCTTAATATACCGTCTTTCTTCTTGACAAAAAGAACCGGTGCTCCCTATGAGGAAACACTTGGACGAATAAAATTTAAGTCCAGCAACTCTTACAGTTGAACTTTCAATTCCTGCAATTCTTTTGGCGCCATCCGATAAGGAGCCTTTGATACCGGTGCTGCTCCAGGTATCAAGTCAATTGTGAACTCTACTTGTCTATCAGGTGGAATTCCTGGCAAATCTTTAGGAAACACATCTAGAAATTCCTTCACAATTGATACATCTGAGACTGACAATTCTTGTGTTTCTGTACCAACTATGTTCACCAGGTATCCTTGACATTTGCCTCTTTTAAGCAATTTAATTGCTTTCATGGCAGATATAAACCTATGTGAGGTACAAGTCTTTGCTCCGAAAAATGTAGTCTCCTTATTCCCAAGCAAGACTAGGGTTATTTCTCTCTCATAACATTTAATGATAGCTCGGTACTTTTTCAACCAATCCATCCCTAGGATTATGTTGAAGTCTTTCATATTAATCACGTATAAATCCGCATCCAAATTATTCTCATTCATATCTATAGGTGTATTTCTAACCATAGAATCAGCACATATTATTTTACCAAATAGTACGCTAACCTCTAAGGGTTCTTTTACTCTAATGTCTTTACTTCCAGTTAGAGTATGGAACTTCTTAGACATGAATGAATGAGTAGCGCCAGTATCAAAAAGTACTAATGCAGGTATATTAAATACTGTTAACATACCTGTCATTGTATCTGGGTTCCCTTCAGCATCTTTCAGGCTCATGGCAAACACTCGTGCCCTACCCCCGGAAGTCTGACCTTCTTTTCCGACTGGGCAATCATAAGATGTATGCCCTGATTGCTTGCATTGATAGCATTTTCCATGACCCTCCAGGCATACTCCTCCATGGTTCTTTCCACAATTTATACATGAAGGTTTCTCAGCCTTGACGTTGGGCTTCGCTTTTCCTTCAATTATGCCTTGCCTACTCTGACATTGACTGGCATTCTGACTTCCAGTCTTACCTTGGTTATGGCCTTGCCACTTTCTCTTACTAGAGCTTTCAACCATTTTACGGTCCATATCCTGACTCGAGGAAATCTCTTGAGCTCTCTTGACAGTTTCTGCATAAGATAGATCATCGTGGCTCTTGAAAATATGCCTTATTCCTGGTCGGAGACCATCCAGGAACTTGCGAGATTTTTCCATGTCATTGGACACAAAACGTGTCACAAATTGGCTCATGTCGGTAAATTTCCGTTCATATTCAGTCACAGACATTCCTTCTTGCTTGAGATCCCAAAATTCCCGCTGTTTTTGTTCACGATAATGTCTCGGGTAATACTGTTCTCTGATTATAACCTTGAACTCGTTCCATGTTAGGGATGCACGCTCGTCTTCTAGCCGAGTCCTCCAGTAGCTCTCATACCAACGGTCGACTCCTTCCGTAAGCTGATATTCATCTGTGCATCCGATCAGCCTAAAAGTTCGTTCTAACGATCGAATCCATTCTTCCATGAAAGTAGGTTCTTCCTTTCCAGTGAATGTTGAGGGTCCGAAGCGACAGAATTGTTCCACCACTTTGTATTGGTTTACAGCAGGTACCTCAGCATTGTTTTCTTGTTCTCTACGCCCTCCATTCATAGCACCTTCGTTTCCTCCTCTCCCAGGGCGTGGCCGCCTTGGAAACATTTTCCTAATGTTCAAAATTACGATTACTGGTAAGATTCTACGTCTATATATTATTGCATAATTTTTATGAATATATGCCATATTCGTGATTGAAAAGAAAAAAAAAAGATAAATACATGTGAAATATAATCCCACTATTATTTGTATAATTATTTTAAAGGGAAAATAAAGTACAATGTTGTACTCATAAATAAGATTGTTAAAGACACTGGGATGCCCAATCTACGACAATTAATACTAAATAGTCGTATTTTATTCTCCAATATAGATTATAACTTAGTTTGAATTCATGCCGAAGATGCCGAAGCCACACTGGCATCTTCGCTTGGATCTTCTTCTTCCTCTTCATCACTGTCGGAAACATCATCCAGACCACAGCGTTCTCGGAGCCACATTCGATGTAGCTCGGCCGAGAACTCCACAAAGTCGATCACTGGCGTGTCTGAGGTCGAGGTAAAATCCACCAAATTTAAGAGTAGCGTCCTAGCTCGTAGGCTCCAAGCAGGGGGAAGAGTCTCCATAAGCTTCACAATGGCAAGGTAGTCGGAAACTCCATCCCGCCTAACACGTACGAATTTTCTTGCCATATTGTTAATATGATCGCCTACGTCGTGATGGTCTGGCCTCTGGTATTCTCGAAAGGTCCGAACTCTCATGCTTCTCAATACCAATGAACATGAAGTTGATTTCCTAGCGGTTAATCTCCTGTGAGCCATCTACTCACATGGATTATTCTATAATGTGTAAATGCATTAACCAATATACAAATATCGAACAATAATATTAACTCAGTAATCAAGCATATCCATAATTTACAAAAAAATGAGAATAATTCAAGATATATGCATATCTGAATTTCTAAATTAAAATATGTACCTGTTGAAGCTGGCGAAGTACCGTGGAATGGCATTACTGAATAATATTTTTATATAGAAGAGTATGAAGAATCATAAACTTCTCTGATACCACAATGTAACATCCTAATTTTAATTTGTAATTAAGTCTTGAAAGCATCCATATTTTTTTACAAGTTTAATTATCTTAATTTAAAATTTTTCTTTAAATAAAATAATAACGTGCGGAAGCTATATAATATCACATAAATATCATTTAGAAGAAGAACTATATATATATTTTTTTTTACATAAATAAGTCAACTTTAGTGATTAAATAAGTTTATGGAATTAACGAAAACTCCAATTTAAAATGCAACCAAAATATTAAGTACATAATTTATACTACATTTAATTACGTAAGGTTATACCAACATTAATCATCTATAGAAAATAAGGCAATTGTTAAAGTTCACAAAACATTCAAATTACAATTTGAAATATTCTTCGTAAATTAAAATATAATTAATAATATTAAGAGTTCGATAATTATATTGATACCATCTTCCACCAGTACCACGCCCGCTTCACTAACCTGAAAACATTTTAAAAGTTCGGGGTAAGCTTGAGCTTAGTGAGGCTATACATGTCACATATGAATATATCACGAATAATTGAACACATAAATATTTCTGTTCTGTTTTTGCATGTATTTCTACACGGAGTACTTGGAGCTCGGAGGCGATCTGAGCCCGAAGGCTAACTGAGCCTGAAGGCTAAATGTTCTGTGTACTGGAAGTACAATTCTTTTCTGTCCTGTTTGTATAACATGATAAATCACATCATAAATAATATATACCAAATAACATGTAATATGTGTAACACCCTCAGAGCCAACTAGGAATATCACAGCGTCGTGGGGCCCGAGATGGAACCCACAAGGCTGAAGGAAATTTTTGCAAACATTTACAAACGTCCAAGAGACTAACGATGGTATTATCTATTTAAAACATTCGAAGACTTTATAAAACTCGTTTATCAAGACCGTCATAAAATCTCATTTGAAACCACAAGGCCTGAAATGCCAAAACTCAACAGTTTAAAAAATACGTTAAGATATCGCTTACACGTACCGACAGAATAGATTTAGAAAACGATTGCCAAAGTGACCTAAGTTACCAGATACCAAAAGGCCATTTAAAAAATACTCACGCAGCGAATAAAGACAAACAATTAAAATACTCTAGCAGCGGAATACAACAACTGATCAGAAACTCAATACACAAATACATGTCCTAGCCAGTATCCTCCGGGAAGCTCATCTCTTCACGACCGCTACAAGTTTGATAATCCAAGAACCTAAAAAGAAAGCCCACGACGGGGTCAGCCATAATATCCAACAATGATAACCATCACATCACGTCAATAATTACATATTAATGGAAATACTAAGTAAGAATACGACCAATGTAATCTTACCGTCGTAACTTTATGAAAATCCACGATTCGCATCCTTAACAACACAATAAGATAATACCGAAATATCTGTACGGTATCTCAACAATACCCAAGGTTCTCAAAACATTATCATAACTCGCGATACGAAAATTATACCAACTCTGGTCAACTCAATCCCTCGGATAACGTCGACATTTCGAATACGATAATCGATTGTCCATCAAAGACAAGTACCAAGGAAATACGGAACATACCTCAAGATATGAAACACCATTACAATCACGTCAGTCTAATCCGAGATCAGATTAACACAACATAGGGACATGGTCCTAACACAAGACCTACAAATGCATACTCATATGACAACGTCAATATGCTCACATCAATAACAACACTGTATACTTATGGCAAACCCATAATATACATATGCACAATAACAACAACGCACATGGTAATCCAACGATCCAGCGCACACAGCTATAGATCCCCATGATGATCCCGTCGGACCAACGCATGGTGGCATTACCTGTCCAACGATCCAGCGCACACAGCTATAGATATCCCATGTTGATCCCGTCAGGCCAACGCATGGTGGACATATGACAACAATGCACAACTGCACAAAACAACAGTACACAATGTACGACAACAACAATGCACAAATGCATGACAACAACGATACGCGAATGTATCACGACATGATCGACACAAATGATAAAAATGATTAGAGTACTTGCCCCGAGTCCTTCGAGAACGATCTCAATGTCTAAACCATCACTAACCATTATCCTCAATACTCGACGGTCCAAAGTATCACGGATTGCAGATAATTCATATCTTCGTCTTTATCACAATATATCCTCGATGTACAAGTATACCAACAAAAATAAATCATATACATTATGATTTAGATTCCCAAAACTCGAATACGATTTATAATCCCAAATCTCCTGTGATTACGATTATAAACATTGCTATACGAATTATACACGAATGAAACGGAAACCATTCATTAAATACTATAAACTGAGCAAGTAATAACTTACCTCGATACCGATGAAGCCATTACCAATTCCATTGCCGTCATCTACAAGTCTCTTGGCCCTGATCAATGCAATTCATGAACATTCTCGAACACGACTGCAAAGCATGGTTCTAATCACTAATCAATAATCTCAACCTATTACAATAATCGGTAGACAACAAGTTCGATAACAATCAATAATCGATAAAACCAAATCACAAACCCAACGGCTTGACAATATCCTGATTAACCACTAGTCGGATCAATCCAACTCAAACCAGCACGAATTCAGAACCACAACACAGAAATACTGCACTTTCTGCCTTCTTAGCGCACGTTAATCACTTAACGTAGCGTGCGCTAAGTTGATCCCGTTAGCGCGCGCTAGGCAGTAAGCTTAGCGTGCGCTAATGCTGTACAGATGCATGCTTTTCATATACCGATCAACATATGGCGATTATCAAGAACACTAAGTGATTCTAAACCATGTTCATAGCTATCAAAACAATGAAATCCGATATCCTTTAATATATAAGTAATCATCCAACCCTTAATCCAATTCTTATATCCATATATCATCTTCCTCAATATCAACCTCATGAAACATTAAGAACGTAACAACACTTCCATAATCTATCATTACAGGGAGTAATTATCAACAATAACATTAACATTCGAAACTGAGGAGAAGAATTAACCAACTAATCTCAAGAAGACGAATCAACACGATTCAAACCATACGAATGACATTAATATCATCATACTCCGGTAATCCATCTCATAATCATGCTTATCAACTTGTTTATGTAATAATCATCAAATCAAGAACATCAACATTCAATCCAAAACGAAATCCAAATATGAAGAGTGATTACCTTTTTTAAGGAATTGATTGATTTCTAAGGTTGAATCCATTTCCAAGAATCGCCAATGATTTAAAGAACAAAGCTTTAATCCATAATTTCCATCTTTAATCTTGTTAAAGAGGACCATCCCTCAGTGTTTAGGAACTTCGAATGTCCTCCCAAGGTTCTCTCTATCGGTTGCAAGAAGAGAATGGACGAAATGAGGAATGACAGCCAACTACTCATATATATACACTGTACATTATTAACGTACGTTAACCTCTTCATTTAACGTACGTTACCAATTTAACATGCGCTAACATTCTTTGTTAGCGTGCGCTATCGAAGTCCAGAGGCTACTATCTTGCTTCATACAATGATTTACGTACGCAATGCCCATGCAATAGCGTACGTAAATCGCTCTATTTAGCGTACGCAACCCTTCAAATGTAGCGTGCGCTACTCATAGTTGACTTGCTACACTCTGCACCTACCCCCGTGTCCCCACATGCCGAAAGTAACCTGACAAAGCCAAGATTCCTTTGGTCCGATCTGATTAGCGTGCGCTATAAATATACATTAGCGTGCGCTAATCGTTCACAACAAACATCCGTTGACCTTGTCGGCAGATGTGCCGAAAGTGACCGGGTCCACACATAGATTCCTTTTGATCTGGTCTGTACTAGCGTGCGTTATCTTTTGCCTCTAGCGTGCGCTAAACCAGAACGATAGCGTGCACTAGGCATGTATATTAGCGTGCGCTAATAATGTTACACTTAGCCATTTTCAGCTACTCTTGTCCAACGTCTCAACATATATAATACGAACATACGGCATACTGAATACATATACTCAACACATTATATCCTCAAATACAATTGTTGACCAAATACGACAATTATTACAATACTGACATCTCAGTCCTTCGTTTATTTTATCCATACTGTACAGATTCCACGCTGTACAACATAACTCGGATAAAATAACATTAAAAAATAGTAGTAGAAATTTCGGATATTACAATATGCATACGAGACATGTAGTTTTGTGGAAAATAAGTGAAAATAAAAACCCCACCTCAAATGCAGCGTTTGACTAAGTATGAATGCTCGACTCGAAAATTTTAGGCCCGAAAGCTCTCGTCGTTATCTACTATAAAATAATTTAATATTATTATTAAAGTATAAAAATATATAATAACACAAACTAAATTAAAATATTTGAATTTGATTTAAAAAAATGTAATTTGAGATGTTAGAAATTGAATAGGGGTAAAATTAAAAGATAAAAAAAAGTTCAGGGGTTAGATTAAATTTTGGATTAAAAAAGCATTGGGATATAAACCCAACACTAGGTTTTCCATTCCACACGCTCCCCCTCTTCTACTCTCTTTTTCTTCAGCCGTTCTTCTTCTTCCTTCTTTTTTTTTTTCCAAAAACTCACACACACACACATTTACACACATACAGATGCGCACATCCACAACCACATCCACCGAAGGGCTGCGTGATCGGACTCGAGGTGGACCAAAAAAATTTCGGTCCTGCACCTCTGGCGGTGGTGGTGGCGGGCGAAAACCGCATCGACAGGATGCGGAGATTCACGACCGTGGACGGGCAGACCACGAGCGGCGGCAAGGGCGATGGATGGTGTTTTTTTTTTGTTCGGTTCGGGATGTGTCAGAAATTTGGGTGGTTGGCCGCGGTTTAGCGGCGATGCGGCGATGCAGCGGCGATAGTGAATCGTCGCTGCTGTTCATCTCTTATATATATATATATTGAAGGAAGGACAGGAAAGATTATGTAACGAAGAAAAAAAACAATTGGGGTTCTTACCTCTTGTTGGAATATTTGATTTGCAGAAGGTTGTGGTTGATTTTTTTTATCTGATTTCTAATTTATATTGCATTAGAAAGAATTTGAAGGGGTATTCATAATTGTGTTGAGCAAGACATTTGGAAAGACTGGGAGTAAATGAGTTTAATTGTGTTAATAATGTTAGGAGTTAATTAGGATAATATTATGGTGGAGAGAAACTGAAAATGTTGCATCAGTCTAGAGAATGAGAAAGGACATGATGGTGTTGGGCTGGCCCAAAGTAAACGTATAATTGGGTTGAAATCTAATAGAGCAGTTAATATATAATTGGTTTGAACTAATAAATGGGTTCTCAATTAAAATTAAATCTGTAAATAATTTAACAACAAAAATAATAATAATAATATTAATAATAATAATAATAATAATAAAATTTATGGATATTACAGTCGGAGGTCTCCGGCAGCCCTGCCAAAAAAAATATTTCTTTTGAAAATTAATTATCACTTTAATTTAATTTTATATTTTAGGAATACTCTTTATAATTTATTATTGTTGAACATATTTTAATATTATTACATCCAACACAAAAGAAAGAAAGGAGGGGATGGGTACAATGGTCATTTTCGATGTACACTACGATGTCAAAAAATATTGTTGTCTTTTATATTGTAGACTAGAGATTACTCGTGCCATAAGGTGATATAATTGAATTAAAATAATTAAATTACCAGATTACTTGTTAGAGAAAATTATGTTGATTCCCAAACTTTCTGTCGTAAAAAGAAGAAAAAAAAATTAAGGACCGTTGGAAAGTAGGACAACGGGCTTGCCTTAAAAAAAATGACCAGGCACCGGAGGAAAGCAAGCTTGCGTGACGCAAAAAAAAATAGTCGGTAGCTTGAGGTCCGTGGGAAGCCGGCGGTGGCCCAACGGAAAGCAGGCCGACGGCCTGGCGTATAAAAAAATAAAAAATAAAAAAATGGTCGGTCGTCGAAGGTCCGTCGAAAAGCAGGTCGGTGACCTGGCGTAAGACAAATGAAAAAAAAAATAGAGAAAAAAGAGAAGACCGGTCGCCGGAGGTCCGCCGGAAAGCAACCTGGCGGCCTAGCGTAAAAAAAATGGCCGGTCGCCGGAAGTCCGCCTGGTCGCATAGCATAGAGAAGACCGGTCGCCGGAGGTCTGCCGGCTACTGATAGCCAGGACGAAAAAGCTGGTCTGCTGAGGTCCTTCGGTGATTCCCATAAAAAAATGAAAATTAATTATCCCTTCAATTTAATTTAATTTAATATTTTAAAAGTATTTTTTTATAATTTATTGTTGTTGAATGTGTTTTGATATTATTACTAAGTATTATCAAATTCAACACAAAAAGAAAGAAGGAGAGGGATGGGTATAATGGTCTTTCCACGGGCACACTATGACGACCAAAAAACATTGTAAAAAAAATATATTGATTCTTAAACTTTTATCGGCAGCCGACAGCCTGCCGTAAAAAAAAAGTTAGGACCGCCGAAAAGTAGGCGGGCGGGCCTGGCCTTAAGAAAAATAGTCGGTCGCTGGAGGAAAACAACTCAGTGGCCTGACGTGACGTAAAAAAAAGTAGTCAGTAGCTTGAGGAGGTCCGGCAGTGGCCCGCTGTTAAGCAGGTCGACGTCCTGGTGTATAAAAAAGTAAAAAAAAAAATCGGTCGCCTGAGGTCCGTCTGCCGCTGGCGGTGACCCATAGGAAAGCAGGTCGGCGGCCTGGCGTAAAAAGACAAAAAATAGAGAAAAAAAGATGGTCGGTCGCCGGAGGTCTGTCGACTGTCGGAAAGCAGGCTGGCGGCCTGGCGTAAAATCAAAAAAATTGGCCGGTAGTTGGAGGTCCGCCGACTGGCGGCAGTCGCCCGACCACCTAGCGTAAGAAAATAAAAATAAATATTTTACAATGTTACAATGATATAATATTTTTTTACAAAGGGGAAAAGAATGAATAAATAAAGGGCTTGAGCTCAATTTTAATATTTAATCCATCTCAACTAACTTGAAATGTTATTTTTTTGAAATAAAAATTTGAAATATTTTTTTTTAAATAAAAATTTCAAAATTTGAATTTGGGTGGAAAACCGCTGGTTCGGGCGGAAAACCTCAGGTTCGGGGTTAACCGGAACCGCCGGTTCATGGGCCCAGAAACCTTCGACCCGTAACCGGTCCGTGCAGCACAGCGGTTCCGGTTCCAACCCGGACCATTGAATCTGGGCCGATCCGGGCCGGAACTGCCGGTTCCGGTTAAAATGTGGCAACACTAGTATTAAGCTCAAGCTTCTTTTAGCTCAATACCTTTATTTATCTAACTAGTATAACACCCGTGTAATTACACGGGAACACAAAAAAGAATTTTTATGTAAATATATAATATGTAAATCGTTCATTATAAATACTTATTTATAAATTACACTATTTATTCTGTTTAATCATTCTCATTGGAAGAAAAGATTTCTAGTCTTTTTTATCTTCACTCTTGATATGGCTACATAAAACTAACCATGACCGAATACGGATTTTGGAAGGTACATACCGATATGAGAAAGCCTTTGACCTTGACTCTTAAATATAGTCATGGCAAAGCTCATAATAAGTGGAAACTTACGTATTTGAAATTTAAATGGTAATCTGATATCTAAGGGGATTAATATCAATTGTGGAATAAATATTTTACTCTCAGAATTATTCCCCGAATTTTTTTGTTCAATAATATGGTTACGGGTTTGGATAATTATTAATGATGTGACATTGCATAATTCTGATGATTGATCCATATTTTGAATTAGCATAATTGAACTCTAACTTACGATTTTAAGATGTGATTTGGAATTCGAGAACACTTGATACTGTCCAAAAAAATTCATTCGATATACTTGATTTTGACTTTTAGAGGGCATAAATTTTGCATATACTATCAAAACTACGATATATCCATTTGTCTTTTGAAATTATAGACATCACGTAATCGTTTACTATCTCCACAACATGATATATCCGCTTGTCTTTTGAAATTATAGACATCACGTAATCGTTTACTATCTCCACAACATCGTTTGTTGGCGTCATGGTTGCTCTTTCTTCAAAAAATTACTTTATGGAAAGTTACTTTTAAGTGAATGATAGTGCTTTCAACAATGGATGGAATATGATCTTCGGCATTCCGGATTAGTAAATATCAAGAATATCAACCAATGTTTCTGTATTGACTCTTTCACCCACCTCACCATTTACAATTTTGAGGATTCGTTCGGATAAGTCCTTAATTTCTTGTAGATGATGAGATGACATTGTTTGTCCAACAATTAATCTCATAATTATGAGTTTGCAATGATGCTCAAGTGAAGAAGGGCTTATACTCGAATAACCAATATATGCATTGTCCTTTGGTACAACTTCATATGTACAATTATACTAAATAATTATGGCAAAGATAATTCTAGTAATATTTAAAATAAAAAAAGCTTTTTAAAATGCATAAGAGATTTTGACTTATAGCTTAAAATTAAGCACTTTTCAATTGCAATAAAAAACATAATAGTAGTGTATATACATATATATATTAATTACTGTATGACTTATTATAAATATACCTCTTAATTTAGAAAACTACATCCAAGTCCTAGCCTTAAAATTACCAAGAAATTTAACAATTATAATATAAGAATAGCTTGGATAAGTTAAAAAACATACATCATAATTTTGTCCTAATTAAAAAAGACCTTAAAATTTTAAAAAATTACAAAATAAAAAACTCAATTTATTTGATTGAAGTACTTCAATGATATTTATGCTTATATGATATTTTTTCAAACATTTAGCTTTATATTTAAGAGTATTAAAGTCTACCCATTTTACATTAAAAAATAAAAAAATAGTTGAAGTAATTTTATTAATTTCTTAGACTTGTATTACGAAAAATCTCGTTTGGTTGAAGTGAAACTATATCTGTATTCAATTTAAAATAGATTTTGGAATTACAAAGTAAGGAGATTATGACTTATAACTTAAAATTAAGTACTTCCCAATTTGCCAAAAAAACAAAAAAGAAGCATCATCGTAGTCCATATATAAGTGAATTATTTGTATGACTTATTGTAAATATACTAATCGCGGGGTTAACTAAGAAAACTACATCCACATCATAGCCTAATTAAAATTCCCCCCATTTTTTAAAAGTAAAAAAATGCCCAATTTTGTTTGTAATATAAGATGAGCCGGAAAACGTTATAGGGTACTTTTCAGGCATTGAACTTCATAATTAAGAGTACTAAATTCAAAAAAATTTACATTCAAAAGAAGAGAAAAATAATTAGAGTATTTTAGTAATTTGTGAAACTCGTAATATAAAAAAACTAAGTGACATTTGGTTCACTTGAAATTTTATATCATTTTTATATGATATTATTTTCAAACATTTAACTTAATATATAGAAGTATTAAAGTTGGCACATTTTACATTCAAGAAAACACATAAATAGTTGGGCACTTTTAATAATTTCGGAAATTTGTATTAGAAAAAACCTCAATTCATATCTGATTGTGTTAAATGAAATTTTAGTTCCACGTTTTTTTGGTCCTTTTTTGCCAAAATGATCCAAATCGTTAAGTATTTAACGGTTTCTGTATATGGCCAAAAAAGAGATAATTTAATCCTTATGTTTGAAAAAAAATTAAATAAATTATTTGGATACAATTTAAAATATAAAAGCAAATCCAAAACTTTCAAAAATATATATTTGATTTTAAAAGTAAATAAATTTAAAACAAAAAAAAATAAAAATCACTTAAAACGATCAATTTTTATTTTCTGAAATTCTCTTTGTACAAAGATCTAGGAATTAGTTTATTATTAAATTTAATTTCTTATATATTTTGAAATATCTCTTTAAAAATTCTTAAAATCAATAATTATATAATTTATTAAATATAAGTTTTTTCATTTATTTTGTTATTTTATATTAATTGAATAAGATTTAATACTAAAATAGACTAATTGATTTATTCCATAGTTTCTTTGATTTATTTATAAATAATAATTAAAATCATTGTTTCTACATTTTCAATAATATTTTTAATAAGATTATTTCGATTTATTTAATTGATTAGGACTTCAAGTACCTTTTTAATTATATGTATTCAATACTTCTTTTTGCAATACTTCCAAGCATATTTCATTTCAGTTGATATTTTTTTATTAGTATATCTAATTAATGTGACTAATTAATATAAACTAATTAATTAGTGGAATATATAATATTTCCGCGAGATTTTAGGTTTTCGTTTTTAATATATAGTGCACAGTACTATATTAAATTTCTCTTTGTTTGGGATTTATATTTTTAATTAATAAAAATATGAAATATTTTTGTAAATATAATCAATTCTTATTTATTAATAAGGTAGATAGGAGTTATTTGAGGTATAATTATAATGTAATTAATGCAATGATGATTAGGCTAGTAATTGATTATGTGTCAGCTGAAGCATAAGAAGCTGACACGTAAGCCAGCCGTGAAAAGGCAAGACAGTGATGAAGCATGAGAAGCTGCCACTTAGACTCAGCGTATTCTGCATTAGTATATAGGAGAGATTCTTAATAAGTGTCTTTCTCATTTTATGAGATGAAATATTGATCATAAATAATTTTCTAATTATATCATAAAAAAGTATTTGGTAGAACATTATGAAACTTTAAGAAAATAAATATAATGATATAATTTCTATATCTATTAATATAATATCCATAAAATAAATAAATCAAAATTCAACATTGAAAAAACTAAATAATACTTAACGGGGGTACTGTTTTCTTTAGCCCAAAATCTTATTTCCACCCAATAAGCTCCCCTCAAGTCACCCATGTCTCATGATCATATTCATTTAGGGCCGGTTTACACCCCACTAGACCTGGCAAACGGGCGGGCTCGGCCCAAACGGGCCGGGCAAAAAACAGGCGGGCTAAATCTGGGCCGGGTAAAAAAGGCACGGTTTTTTTTTGGGCCAAAAATATTAGGCCCGCGGGCCTCGACTTTTTTTTTTTTTTTGAAATATTATTTCTGAATAATTATAGAAATATTTTTCGATCCGTAATTATTATATTATTCACTATACTATCACAATCAATTAAATAAATATAAAATTATTTTTATTTGACAATTATATTATTTACTACACTACCACAATCAAAAGATAAATATATAAATATTTTTATTTGATCATCATTTCATTTATCACTACTACTTTCTTATAAAAATCATAAAATAATATTATTATTGATATGAGATACTACAAAGTAATCACAAAGTCCCATAAAAAATAAAACTACATCAATAATTAACATATAGATGTAATCTAATCTAACAAATAAGGAAAATTTTTAAATATTATAATTACATATAACATAAATATATATAAAAAAAAAAGCTGGCGGGCCGGCCTCAACGGCGGGCCAATGGGCCGGCCAAAGGCCGTTTTTTGCCAAAATATGAGCCCAACGCCCGCCTAAAACGGGCGGGCTGGCCATGGCCTGGACCTATTTTGCCAGGTCTACACCCCACCTCACCCAACTAAATTTTATCACATGATAAGATCCAACCCCCTCTCTCTCTCTCTCCTATCTCTCTCTCTAAATTATACTCTTATGTGTCTACAAAGTCTTACACGTGACATTTAGACTTTGGAATGTAATGGAAGCGATGTTGACAAATTAATTAATTAATTAACCAATAGTCATCTATATGAACATTATAATAATAATAATAATAATATTAATAACAATAATAATCTAATTATGTGACATAATGATGTCAAAGGGGGTGTGCATCCTAAATTAATGGAGTATTAACCCACAGAGCCTTAAGATTTATATCTCATTCTATGTGCCAACATTATGTCACATAGAGTTTGCGTGGTCTGAATGAACTAATCCATACTTAATATTAAAAGAGAGTCGCAAAAAAATTTAAATGACACGTGTCATCACCATATTATTTCTCTTTTCAAAAATCTTAAAAAAAATAGATATTTAGTTTGAAAGGGAAGTTAGAGGGTTATTCCATATATAATATCTACCAATTAAAAATTTCCTCTCATTTTATTCCTTTTATTTTTAACTTAATAGTTTAAACAATTATAACTTTTTCGTATCAATTTTATTTTTGATAAAAAATATATCAAATTAATTCTTACTTCAAACTCTTTAATTTGACATCCATATATTATATATATAAAGTAATTTAAATATAATAATAATATGTTAAATGATTAAAATATTACCATATAAAAATATAAGAATATTGAAAAAAAAATATATTTTTAGTTTTTTTTCATATTTTGTACTTCAACAGTTATTTGATTTTTTAGAATTATTTTGTTCTGATTGTAAAATAATAAAATAATTATAATAATGCCAAATCATATTAAAAAAATTATGTAGTAAGAATATGGGTTGGATACATTTAATGAAAGTTGATAATAATAAATATAATTTAATTTATTATTTATAAAATTAGATATAAGACTCATATTATCCTATATGGAAAATAAATGTACATCTTAATTAAATTATCGTTTCCTATCATGTGCCCTTAGATTTATAAATTAAAACAAATCAAATAATAGTTTATGTGCATGTGTGTATATTGGCTCATGTATATTTTCTAATAATTTTATAATATTATTAAAATTCAATCACATATTACTAATATAATAAAATATTTAATATTTTACGCCGTGCATCGCACGGGAGGACATCTAGTTGATCTAATTTTACAAGTTATTACTTTCAGCAGTTTCACTCGAACGGCGCGTTTACATCAAAAAATAAATCTTCTTGGTGGTTAAAATTCCGAAAGAATCCACTTATTATCATCAACCAATATGGCAGGTATTCTTTTACGAAAATCAAATCCATAATTCTGAAAGCCCACAGAATATTTTTAAAACGGAAGCCAAAACCTGGCAAAACCCTCACCATAAAGATTCATCATTATCAGGTATTGTGACCAAAAAAAGAAATATCATAAGCATACCATGTTCAGAAAGGGATTAGCAAAATGAGTGAGAAAGAGAATTGAGGGAGGTGGCTTCGGTCTGGTGGGGCTCTGCGGCACTGTTGTTCGCAGTTGGTGGCGAGTGGGCAACAAATGTCGGAAGAGCTTTTCCGCTGTCTGATGGCGTTGGCGGGTGAGTGCTGCTGTTGGGCGGGAAGGAGAATATTGGGGGGAGAGGGGGGTGGGACGCTTTTTTTTTTCCCTATATTTAAAGAGGAAGATGTTGGGCCCGGGTTTGGGCCTTTTTAAAGAAAAAAAAAGAGTAATAGAAATGGGTTGGGCTTGATGGATTTAATAACAAAATATAAAAGTGGCCTTGGTGGTTTTATGTGGATTTGGGTGAGACGTGAGAGATTTGGGTTTGAAGTGGCATGCTTCATTAATACAGGAAATTACGCTATTTAATACTCCTTCCGTCCTGAAAATTATAGTTTTATTTCTATATTAATACATTTTTGAAAATTATATTTTTTTATTTGAAATTAACCCCACAAACTTACAGTAATAAAAAAATCTTATCCACTAATTATCAAAAGGTGTAGGAACCCATCTCTACTCAAACATAACTACCACACTTTTTCTTAGAACTCGTGCCATCTCCATGGCACCATAATTTTTAAGGACGGAGGGAGTACATTTTGTATAAGTATTACAAAAATATCATAATAGTAAAATAATTATAAGAATCACGACTTCAGTTGGTGACTAAATGCTATATATCGATTTACCAAACTGCTACTTACAGATATCTAAATGAAATAAACTTCAGTAGAGGCTGAGGCAGTAGATATTGAATATCTAGTATCCAAATTTATTATTTCAGGTCACCAAACTATTAAATACAAGTATCCAATGTATTAATTTTGTAATTATTTTTTATCTGGTGTAATTACTACTATTGTATAGATATGTAAAGAACTTTAATTTTTATAATTGTCATTTTCATTATTATTGACTAAAAGTTTATGTATGTTATTAATATTATTTTATAGGTGGCATGTGTGGATTAAATTGAACTCTATATTTACTAGGGGTGGGCATGGGACGGGATGGGTCGGGATTGGGCGAATCCCGTCCCGTCCCGAAAATAAATTACCGGGACGGGACGGGACGGGATTGCGTATTTTGAAATTCATCCTGCACGTCCGATCCCGTTCGGGTTCGGTCGGGGCCGGACGGACGGGATATCCCGTACATTTATTGATCTTGACAGAAATTGTGAAAAAACGAATGAGACAGCTATAAATTTTGGAATTATCAAATGAATGAGGTAGAAATTAAAAAAAAATCCAAACTAGTCATTCCAAAAAAAGTGACCATCAATATCCATTAGAAACTTAAAAAACACACAGAACAAAATAGATAATAACGTAAACACGCACAAAGGACCATAGATCAATAATCCAACTGCATAGTGCATATTACATATGTGAAGATAAAATTTAAATTGAAAGTGCAGAAAACATCAACTTAAAACTGAAAACTTAAAACTGAAACTTTGATGTTTCATACTTCATACATCAATTTAAGGTGTACATGATTAAATGATATATAAAAAATTGATTATATTAAATATTACGAGACGGGACGGGATTGATCGGGATGGTCCCGGTCCCATCCCGTCCCATTTGAATAGTAACAGAGCGGGACGGGATGGGATTGCCTAGGGCTGGGGGCGGGGCGGGTTGGGGCGGGGCGAAGGTAAAACCGCATCCGCCCCGCAATTTTTGTGCGGTGCGGGTTTTTGCGGGGCGGGGCATTTTTAATATTGAAAACCGCACAAAATCATAGTTTTATGGGCGGGCGGGCAAATACAATATTTATATAAATATCTAAGTGTTTTCCCTTGTTATATGCGGGCGGCGGTTTTTTGCGGGGCGGTTGGGAAAAAAATAAAACCGCATTCGCCCCGCAATTTTGGTGCGGTGCGGGTTTTGTGCGGGGCGGGGCGAAATCAACATTTGAAACCGCCCCGCCTCGCTATTTTGCGGTGCGGTGCGGTGCGGGGCGGGCGGGGCGGTTTGTTTTGCCCAGCCCTAGGATTGCCATTTTAAGAAACTATCCCGTCCCGTGCCGCTAGTTTTCGGGACGGGATCGGAACGGGATCGGGATTTCGGGTTCAAGTGCCCAGCCCTAATATTTACGTTCTAAGGTCAAGTTAAATGTGGGGATTTCTATACGATCAGTTTAAGACGGTTTATTCTTATTGTGCATTTATGAATGAATTTTCACCAACTAACGGTCAAAGTGAAATGGTGAATGCATTGTTCAAAGAGAAATGATATATGGACACCCCAACTATCAATACCCTGTCAACATCTTGCTTTACAGGGATTGTACCGTGTGCTTTATAGATATTTTAATATAATATTAATAAAATATTATTTAAAGTTATATTACCTGTAAAGCGCACGGTACAACCTATAAAGCAGGTGTTGGTGGAGTGTGGATGGTGAGGTGTTGATGTATCATTCCTCTTGTTCAAAACCTATTTAAGGCGCTTTATGAGTGCCAATCAACAAGATTAGTCCAAGCACTTAGATACACGTAATTTTCTTACAACTTAGCAACTGCACGAGTCCACATGATATAGTTCGTTGAACTTGCGACGCGGCAACAACTCTTGACTCCTCGCATGTTCGTAGCGAGATTCGATGATGGTAGGAGTTCAAGAGCAACCAAGATGGTCAGGTAATGAAACGATCGAGCCGATTTGGAGTTGGGTTGAATAGACTGGTGTTTACACTAATGTCGAGCGAAGGTGGATCACAGGACGCAAGTTGGTGTCGGCGGTTAAGGTTAGACGACGTACTCTATCCGAGGCGCATGGAGAACAGGTCCCAATACAATCATTACTCCAGGATAGTGGGAATGGGAACAGTCTTTTGGATATTCGTGATATGGCGGTGTTGGGATAACAATCCTTGTATCGAAAGATTTTGATAAAGTGTTTTGACAATGTGCCAAATCCATCATACAGCAAGCTGCTGTATCGAAAGTTCCATCAAAGTTGTTGATCCTGTATCGAAGACTTATCTTTATGCCATCATACAACAACAAGAGTCTAAAAGCGGCAAGTATGGAAGCTGTCCCTCCATACAGCAAACATTCCATACAGCGGCCTCTCTTTATAGCCTACATCACAAATGGATACAACATTCAAGCTATGAAGTATTGAGACCTTCAATACACGTCGAAACAGGACTAAAGACCGTTTGAAAAGGAATCTTTGGTATTCGCTAAAGTGAAGTCCCGTTTGATAAAGAAGTATTTGAATACTGAAAGGATAAAGTATTTAAATACTAAAGCCGACAGAGATCTTCAAATCACGCAAAATCCGGATCTTGGTTTATACAAGTCAACCATCCCGTTGTCACGGACTTTTGCTAATACGGATCTATTCCCAACGAATCCATTCAGAAGCTATATATATATATATATATATATATATATATATCCCCAAGAGTTTGAAGATCAGAGACATACGAATTCACATCTAACCAAGAAGTACTTACACGAATATTCTGAGCAAACATATTTCTTCAAACATACTGCATATTCTGAGAGAAGAAATATCCAAGTGCTCAACCTTGAACAACACACCATCAACTAAAGATCAAGAAAGTCAAGCTGTTGTTCAAACCACCGTTCTATCATTGAACAAACCCATCAGCCATGTGTGGACTGAGAAAGCATTGCTTTTCCCGAACTATGTGTGACAGACTTGCATTGAAGAGACAAAGCTTCGGAACTTTGTGTGAAGAAGTTAGTCAAGTGAAAGCCTAAACCAATCTGTGTGAACGGTTGAAAGCTTCGATCATTGTATCAATATGTGTGAACGATACACTGATAGGTTTGATTATAAATATGTAGTTGTGTACGTAGTATTTATAATAAATATTTTTAACTCCTGTGTGGAGGACCAGTGGATGTAGAGGGGTTTACCTCGAACCACTTTAATTACTCTGTCATTTACCTTATGCATTTACTGTTTTAATATTTGTGATTATTTTTAAGTATACACTTCATATATAGTTGCTGTATTTATAGCAAATTACTTTAACAAGACTTCCGCTACGCACTCAGATTTGAAAATCGTACAGCCTGTTGTTTAAAACACTTTTCAAGCTGTATTCTGTATACTTAGTGGCCAACAAGTGGTATCGGAGCGGTTGATTCTAAAAAGAATCAGTCGTATGTTTAACCGAATTAGATCCAAAATCACTTATTTTTGTTTAAAACAGTCTTTTCCTTCCCTAGATTCTCATATGGATATATCAATGATCAATAAAGTCCCCATGTTTTCTATTAACGAATTTGACGATTGGAGAATTAGGATGGAGGCTCATCTTGAAGCAATGCACGAAGAGATGATTTTTGTTATACAGGATGGCCCAATAAAGATCATGAAGGTAAATCCGGACCCAAGGATTGAAGGCCAAGCTCATGCCGAGATGATCGAGAAAGAGCGCGAACAATGGACTTCTGATGAAAGAAAGCGCGCCAACCTCGACAATGTCGCTAAGAACGCGTTATTTGTCACTCTTGACAAAGGCACGTTCTCAAAGGTAAAGAGCTGCAAATCAGCCAAAGATATTTAGGATAAACTCAAGTCAATTTGTGAGGGAACTGAGCTCTCAAAAGAAAACAAGATTTCAAAATTAACTCAGCAATTCGAATCTTTTGAAATGAAACCAACTGGAACACTTGAGGAACTTGACCTCAGATTCACTGGCATTATTGGTGAACTTGAAGCATTGGGCAGGATTTATACCCAAAGGGAGAAGAACCTAAAAATTTTTAGATCTCTCCCTGTCCGATGGGACATTAAGACCACAGCTATGCGTGTGCCGTGTAATCTTAGTGAAATATCTACTTTTGATCTCTTTTGAGACCTCAAAGCATTTGAGTACGATATAGACAAGAGAGAGAAAGATGAAGAATCTCCTGCAAGGACTACAACATTAGCCGCTATATCCAACCAAAGACACATCATGACGAGCTCATCAAAGCCCATTCACAAGAATGCTGACAGCGACGACGACATCTTGTCACAAGATGAAATGGCGCTCCGCATGTATAAGTTCAAGAAGTTTATCAAGCAGTCGGGAAAGACTCCATACAGGCCCAAGCCTGTTCACAAGGTAAGTACCGAAACTTCCTCTGGTGATGCTAACCTGTGTTATAATTGCAGGAAACTAGGACATTATGCAAACAAATGTCCTCATCCCAAAGTTCAAAGGTTGCCGGAAGCCGAGCTACAAGAAAAGGATGAAAGAAGACGTGCTTGGAGAAACAAGCTCAAGGCCCTGATTGGTGAATCAGAAGCCTCCCCCGCACCATCAAAATCCAAAGAATGTCTTCAGGTAGTCACTGACAGTGATTCATCGGATGATGATTTCGAAGATAAAGCCTATATGTGCTTTATGGCCAAAGACATTCCAGAAGATGAAGATAGCGATGATGAGGTAAGCTCAACCTCAGCTATTCCTACCAATGCATTTCATACTTTTGAAAACATGATGAATGAGTTTAAGAACATTCAAAAGGCCCATGAGACTTTGAAAAATGAAAATATGCAGCTCCAACTTTCTAACTTAGAGCTGAAAGAAGAAAACGACTTGCTGAAAGTAAACTATGAAAATATGTCTGTTGATTGTGAAAATAGCAAAGTCGATCATGAAAAACTCATGGAGAGCAATCATCAACTTTCTCATGAACCAAGTGAGGCTAAATCTCATAGTGAAAGCAAGACAAATGATTTTTTTCTGCTTCAAGCCAAAGTAAAAACTCTCGAAAAACGAGAAGGAGAACTTGAGACCATTCTGAAATCTTTCGAGAAATCATCAAAAGAATGGAAGAAATTCTAAGCACTGGGCAACATGCTCATAAAAAAAGTGGCTTAGGATACAACTCATTTTCCAATAAAGGGAAAACTAGTACCGTGTTCGTCAGGGGTGTGGAACCTATTCCTATATCGGAAGGAATTTCGAGTCCTGTGAAGGAACCCGTTGCACCGCGAACAGCAAAAGCTGCCATTCCGCCACCACAGTTATATTCCAGACATCGGAATCACCAGCCATTCAGATCGGCAAGGCGTACTCAACAGCATGCTCCCCTAGCATATCAACAGCGCCAACATCCATTCAGAAAGAAGGTTGTATCCAAATATCAAAGGCCCGCATGGCAGTACTTTCAGTACAACACGCCTAGGTATTGGCTACAGGAGCCTTGTTATTCCTCGTGAAAGCAAGTTTCCGCATAGTATCAACAACATCTTTGGGAATCCAACTGGAGACCCAGAAGGCAAGCTGTAAGGCCAAAGAAAATGGCTCCACCTCCAAGACGGCATTCGTACTGGATTAATAATAATAACCTGAATTTTACATTCATAATAATTATCATGGTTATAGCGACTGCGTACACGCCCCACATAGAAATCGCAACTACGGACCTAAAACATCCTACAGTAAGCCTATTGTTGTCAGGAAAATCTGGGTACCTAAAGGCACTAACATCCATGGACCCTACAAACAAAGGGGACCTAAATCTACCTAATTTATTTGCATACAGGACATCTTAGAGAAGGACATCTGGTACTTCGACAGCGGATGTTCTCGGCACATGACAGGAGATAAAAGCAAGCTGTCAGATTACGTAGAAGGTCGCGGTCCAAAAGTGCGCTTCGGTGATAAATCTAAGGGAAGAACAAGAGAGAAGGGAACCCTACTTGTAGGAAAATTCAAATTCACCGATGTAGCTTAGGTTGAAGGCTTACAGTACAATCTATTTAGTATTAGCCAGTTCTGTGACAAATAGTTCTCGGTGAAGTTCTATATAGATCACTGTAGAGTCAAGAACATCCTGACCACAGAAGTTGTGCTCACAGAAAGCAGATCAGGTAATATGTATATTGCTGACTGGATGCCTACGAGATCCACAATTCCTTGTTTTGTTGCTATGGCATAAGAGGATGTCTCATGTCAACTTCAAGACTATCAAAAAGATTTCCAGACAGGAATGGTTAGAGGTTTGCCAAATGTGTCATTCCAAAAAGACAGTGTTTGTGGACCCTGTCAGAAAGGCAAGCAAATCAAGACCACACAGAAGAGCAAATCCTACCTTTCCACTCACAGAGCTTTGGAAATGCTACATATGGATCTCTATGGTCCTGTAGACCCGGTAAGTTTGGGAGGGAAGAAATAATGTCTTGTTATTTTTGATGATTATTCCAGGTATGCTTGGACAATCTTCCTAAGCAAGAAGTAGGAAACAACATCAAAGCTGCTCGAGCACCTGAGAAAGCTTCAGAATGAAAAAGGGTCGAGTATCGTGTACATTCGTTCCGACAGAGGTACAAAATTTACTAACCGCTTTACAGAGCAATACTGTTCGGAAAATGGGATACAACACAAATACTCAGCTGCCCGTACACCTCAACAAAATGGTGTTGCCGAGCGAAAGAACAAGACGCTAAATGAAGCAACAAGGACAATGATTGCCGCAAGCAAATTGCCACAACGTTTCTGGGGCGAAGCCACCAATACAACGTGCTATAAACAAAACCATTGTATCATCAACAAGCATCACAACAAAACAGCATACGAGGTATGGAACAACAAAACTCCATTAGTTTCGTATTTTCACATATTTAGATGTAGGTGTTACGTTTTGAACAACAGGAAGGATCAACTTAGAACTTTCGATGAGAAATCGGATGAAGGGATATTTGTAGGATATTCCTCTGTCAGCAAAGCTTTCAGGATCTTTAATAAAATAAGCTGACAATTGAGGAATCAGTTCATGTAGTGTTCGATGAACCTCACCATGATTCTACAGGAATAGAAGAAGTTACTCAGAACATCCAACAAATTTCCATCATTGATCCACCAACTCCTATAGAACCTGTCGTTGACTTAGAAATCAACCCCGCAACCATAAGAATTGAAGTAGATGAAGCCGGTGTTGTACAAGCTGAAGCCGAAACTACAGCAACTCAAGATATAGTACGGGACCCCAAATTAGAACCCGACAGAAGATGGTTGAGTTGATCATAGAAAATATTGATTCTGGAGTATCTACCCGTAGGAGAATACAGAGTACACAAGGAAATGTACTATGTGTGCAAGAAGAACCCAAGTCTGAGATATCTCCATTTCCTGAATGGAAATCTCAATCCGAGCTTAGAAGACTCAACATGTGCACTATTGCTGTATTTTTAGCCCAATCCGAACCTGTTTCTACCAAAGAAGCTCTAGACAACTCTCATTGGATTACTTTTATGGAAGAAGAGCTTAACGGTTTTGAAAGGAATAACGTATGGTATCTTGTACCCAGACCTACGCATCAATCCGTAATTGGAACCAAATGGGTATTTAGAAACAAGAAGGATAGAAATGAACTCATTATCAGAAATAAATCCCAACTAGTCGCCCAAGGCTATAGACAGGAAGAAGGCATAGACTACGATGAGACATTTGCCCCTATAGCCAGACTAGAAGACATTAGGATATTTTTAGCCTTTACCGCCCCTAAGAGCTTTATTGTATACCAAATGGACGTCAAGAGTGCATTCCTGAATGGAGACCTTGCCGAAGAAGTATATGTTGAACAACCACCAGGGTTTGTCAATCCAGAAGGCGGAGACCTCGTATACAGGCTAAGGAAAGCGCTGTATGGACTTAAGCAAGCCCCTAGAGCATGGTATGAGACTCTGTCCCAATATCTAACCGATTATGGATTCGAGAAAGGTGCTGTGGACAAGACCTTATTCAAAATACAGGAAGGTGATGACCTCCTGATGGTTCAAATATATGTAGATGATATAATATTTGGTTCAACTAACCTTGCTTTGTGTCAAAGGTTCTCTCATCTCATGCAAAGTAAATTTAAAATGAGTATGATGGGAGAACTTAGTTATTTCCTAGGATTGCGGGTAAAGCAGTTTCCTACAGGGATTTTCATCAACAGGAAAAATACAGCAAGGAGCTTCTCAACAAGTTTGGAATGAATACTTCCAAATCATTGTCAACCCCCATGAGCACTTCCGCGCAAATTAGTGCTGATGAAGCTAGAAATCCGGTTGATCAATCACTCTACAGGAAGCTTATTGGCTCACTCATGTACTTAACGGCTAGCAAGACCGATATCCAGTTTGCTGTAGGAGTGTGTGCGTGATATCAAGTAGCACATAAAGAATCACACTTCGCAACAGCCAAACGAATACTAAAATACGTCAAAGGAATAGTCGATGTAGGACTGTGGTATCCTAAAGAAGGCGGATTTGATTTAGTTGGCTACAGCAACTCGGATCTCGGAGGTTACAAGCTACATAGGAAGAGTACAAGCGGAACTTGTCACTTTCTTGGACCTAGACTTGTGTCTTGGTTTATCAAGAAGCAATTGGCAAACTCGCTTTCAACAGCTGAATCAGAATACTATGCTGCTGGTAGTTGATGTATGCAGATCCTTTGGATGCAACAACAGCTGTCAGACTATGGAATTCAAGCCAAAGAAAAGCCGATAATGTGCGATAACACGAGTGCCATTGAAATAACGCACAACCCTATATTGCACTCGCGTACAAAGCACATCAACATGAAGCATCACTTCATCAGGAATCATGTTGAGAACGAGGGTGTTCGGTTGGAAAAAGTTCATACATGAATTGGGATTGCTACAGCCTAATTCCCTGTAATTTTTTAAATGCTTTTACTCAACAATTGAGGGGGGATGCTGTAAGACCCAAGAATACAGTATCCACCTATAATTATCTGTATACTCAGTCTATCAGAACAGCACTGTAGGAACAAAGAGACATGAACTATCCTACAACTGATGTGTGCAATATTTAAGGGGGAATACAGTACGACTCAAGAATACACCATTAATCTGAAAGTTGCTGTATGGAATTGAAACCCGTATGTACCTTTTAAGGGAGAATGCTGTATTTTCGCAGATACAGCACATACTATGGGAAAATCAATTATTATGTTATTTATTTTTTTAAACGATTTTTGTGTCCACGTGCCCTGTTATAAGTAAAAAGTCTTTTGCATTAAATACTTTACACGATATCTGGACATAAGTATCTCCAAAGCCGCGATGTTTCAAATTATTTTATTAATTTCTCACCGCCGTTTCAGGCAATAAGGGTAATTTGATAAGTCAGGAGTGGGACCCGCTCTCATTTTAAAATTAGATGGATAAGTTGTACCGGTTACACTCAGTCCATCGTGGTCGTTTATTTTAAACAATCTCATCCCTTAAATCTGACCGTTCATTATCTGTAAACCCTTCGCCGCCGCCCACTATAAAAAGGACTGTTAATGCCTCTTCAGACTCTTTACGCTTTCTGCATATTGAACGAGTCCTTGAGCATACAACATACAAGTCTTTTTGCTTTTACTACATTTCTCTTTGAATCTTCTTTACTTTTCTTCGAGAATCGTCAATGGCATCTTCTCAACATTCCTTTATCTCTCTCAAGAAGTCCTCCAACATCATCGACGGACGGATCTTTGCTAGATCTTTCGTGCTTTAACGTGTTCGTTCTGAAGGTGATGACGTCGAATCAATGGAGTACGTCATTACGAGGATTCGTCAGCAAGGCCTTTACCGCCTTAGAAGTCACACCGCTGAATGTTTTGATGCTCATCTGGTTGAGGAATTCTACCTCAACGCTGCTTTCCGTTTCTTCTCGCTCGCTCAGGGAGGAAATGTTGCTGACATCACTGCTGTCATTCGTGGAGTCGAGATCCGTGTTGACCAAGAGCTGCTTCAGAATATCTACAGGCTTCCTGCTGATGGTCTGACAATGGAAAATCTTGAGACCTTTGGGTCCCAATTACTCCTGACCAGATATTATGGATTGTTCACTGATTCAGCATCGGTTGAAACAGTTCACACTTCTTGCCACAAGAAACTCTTTTGTTTACCTTTTGTTTACTTACACGATTTTTGTTGCCGCATAATTGAGAATAGGACAGGTGCGTTCGAGATGTGCACCAATTTAAGGTTCAGGATGATGGTTGCAATCATGGCCTGTGAAAAGGTCAACTGGTGTCAAATAATTCTCAAGAGGTTGCAAGAAGAAGTCTCTAAGCCTGCATCGCAGAAGAAGTCTTTTGGTTTGCTTCTGAATTACATTCTGACAAAATACGGTGTTCCGCAAACCGAAGATGCAAAGAGGATCAATTCTCGAATATACATGGGAAGCATCAGACCCTCCGTTTTCAACAAAGGACCCCTGATTGCGAACAGACCTTTTGTCCAAAATTTTCTCCTTTCTGCCGATCCGAGGGATGTGTCTTCGAAGTCCCAGAGCGAGGAGACTTCAAAAAAAAGGAAGAGATCTCACAGCAAAACTCCTGTTGTTGGTGAGAAGCCGAAAAGGAAGCTAAGGTGGCTCACAAAAGTTAAAACTACAGCAATCTCCGAGGATGCTCCTTCAACGGCCCAACCCACTGTATCGAGCCCCCAGGGCGCAACCCCTACGGAAGAGATGACTGCTACTATCACAACAGTAGATCCCGAGCCTTTGGCGGCTAAGACGGATACTCAGACATCTGCCAACTTAAAAGACTCTCGCGAGTCGGCTACCTCTTTGGAGCCAATAGCCACATCTCCTATTCGGGATTCTACACTCGTTCAGGATCCTTCTCCCATCAGGGTACCAACCCCTGTTCGGGATCCAGCTCCAACACAGGAACCCATGCCTGTCGAGGAACCCGTGCATACATCGGACCCAAGCGTTGTACGCAGCCCATCCCCAGACTCCATAATAAACAAGACTTTGCTTTCTGTGCAAATTGAGAAGGCATATGAACGCTTTGTTCAGTGGAAAGCCTACAGGCTAGCTCCGTACAACACTCTGTACAAATGGAGCGAATCGTGCGAAGAAGAACGGTTTGTCTTGGAAGTGACGGATTCTCAAGATGTTGAAGTCCTGATCCAATGGGACAACCTGTGCTGTAAAGAGTTGATCACCAGCCACCTGATGGATAAGGAAGATGCTCGCAAGAAAGGAAAAGCAAAATTTATTGGCTCTGATCCCCACAGTCCCAAATCTGATCATGACTCAGACGACGACGACGACGATGACGCCCTCCAGGAAGGTCTGAGAATGAGTCGTGAGGAAACCTAGCCAGATCAAGGGAACTCTAGCCAAAATAATGTTCCCAACAACGAGGATTCAGTCCCTTCTATCGCGGAGGAACAACCAACCCCGGAATAGGCACCCGCGCCTGTCGCCACCGAAGACCAGACCAGCACCATCCCGCACGAGGAATCAGTCCCTCTGCAGGAGCAGGCGGACGCTGAGAGACAACTGGAGGAATCAGTCCCTCCTGTACCTATGTCTTCAGAACTTATTTTAGAACAGGAGAATATAGCAACCCCTATTGCCGAGCCCGCATCTGAAGCTCCCGCACCCTCAACTGTTTTGGAATACGACGATGGTATAATACTTGGGGATGTCCAACTCAATTCACGTCCCAATGTGAACTTGAGATAGTTGAATGGAGTTGAAGATTTTTCCAAGCCAGACTCTCCACGCACCACCGAGAAGAAAGAAAGAGCAATTGCATGCTCTTGGCCGCTAAACTGTTTTCTTACAGGATGCCGTGAATGCCCTGCATGCTGTCGAAAAAGAGATTAATTGGTTACATCAGCCAGCCGTTGAAGAAATGACTGGTATGAGGCACGAAGTTTCTCAAGTTGAGGAAGTCTTCCGCATCCTGCCTAAGGTCTTCAAGCATGCCCTTAGCCAATTACAACAGCGTCAGGAGCAGATCCTGCTGGAAGAACAATCAAAACTTCATGTCTCTGAGGCCAAGACAGCATCCGCTCTCATTGAATCTGGTTCCCAGCTTCGAGCCCAAGACAATAAAATTCAAGATATGTCGCAGGTGCTCACCTCCCTAGTGAATAAAATGACAAGTTTTGAGACAAAACAGGATGCGGCTATGCAGATCCTTGAACGTCTTGATGAAAAGGTGTCCTTCCTTGATGACGCCAAAAAGGGGGAAGAGGCGAGGGAAGCTGCTAGGAGATTGAGGCTTTGAGCAAGAGAAGGAGTTGGAAGCTCCATTAGGAGACAGCATTACTGCTGCACTTAATCGTCTAGTTTTCGCTAAGTCCTACGAAGATCAAGCAATATACTTTAATCGAAACAAGGACGCGCATCAGAACTGGTGGAAGGATACCAAGAATGACCCTAGAAAGCCTTGGAAGCATTCGGACTATAGGAGCTAAATTCTCTCTTGTATTCTTATCCTGTTTTCTCATTCTTTTGTATTCTTTTTTGCTTTGAGATAGCAAAAACATTGTAATCTTTGTTCAATATCAATAAAATATTTTTCTCTTGAAAGATTACAACTCGTAATCTACTGTGTGTTTGTATGATTATGTAATTCAATCCATTTGCTGATTTAAAGTATGAAAACTTGTTAAATGTTAAGCTGTATGAACTTGTCTACGAACAGTTCATAGATTCAGTTGTATGTATCTAGATTACACTGTAAGATTGTGCTTGCGCGCCAATCATAAGTTAAAAGATGTAATACTCATTCGATAAAAGCTGAACTTGCATGCGAGCAGTTCCTAGTGTTAGGCTAATTGCTGAAGGTCAGAACATTCGAACAGAAGACCAAGAAGTCTGCCCTCTTTCAAGATGTTAAGTGTCAAAGTTTTGGTATCATCAAGGACGTTTGGATAACATCAAAAGGTTTTAAAGGAAGACTTGGCAAATTATGAAAAAGGGGGAAATTGTTGGGATAACAATCCCTGTATCGAAAGATTTTGATAAAGTGTTTTGACAATGTGCCAAATCCAGTATACAGCAAGCTGCTGTATCGAAAGTTCAATCAAAGTTGCTGATCCTATATCGAAGACTTATCTTTATGTCATCATACAGCAACAAGAGTCTAAAAGCGGCAAGTATGGAAGTTGTCCCTCCATACAGCAAACATTCCATACAGCGACCTCTCTTTATAGCCTACAACACAAATGGATACAACATTCAAGCTATGAAGTATTGAGACCTTCAATACACGTCGAAACAGGACTAAAGACCGTTTGAAAAGGAATCTTTGGTATTCGCTAAAGTCAAGTTCCATTTGATAAAGAAGTATTTAAATACTGAAAGGATAAAGTATTTAAATGCTAAAGCCAACAGAGATCTTCAAACCACGCAAAATCTGGATCTTGGTTTATACAAGTCAACCATCCAGTTGTCACGGACTTTTGCTCAATGGATCTATTCCCAACGGATCCATTCAGAAGCTATATATATATATCCCCAAGAGTTTGAAGATCAGAGACACACGAACTCACATCTAACCTAGAAGTAGTTACACGAATATTCTGAGCAAACATATTTCTTCAAACACACTGCATATTCTGAGAGAAGAAATATCCAAGTGCTCGACCTTGAACAACACATCATCAGCTAAAGATCAAGAAAGTCAAGTTGTTGTTCAAACCATCGTTCTATCATTGAACAAACCCATCAGCCCTGTGTGAACTGGGAAAGCATTGCTTTTCCCGAACTATGTGTGACGGACTTGCATTGAAGAGACAAAACTTCAAAACTGTGTGTGAAGAAGTTAGTCAAGTGAAAGCCTAAACCAATCTGTGTGAACGGTTGAAAGCTTCGATCATTGTATCAATTTGTGTAAACGATACACTGATAGGTTTGATTATAAATACGTAGTTGTGTACGTAGTATTTATAATAAACATTTTTAACTCCTGTGTGGAGGACCAGTGGACGTAGAGGGGTTTACCTCGAACCACTTTAATTACTGTGTCATTTACCTTCTCCATTTACTATTTTAATATCTGTGATTATTTTTAAGTATACACTTCATATCTAGTTGCTGTATTTACAGCAACTTACTTTAACAAGACTTCTGCTATGCACTCAGATTTGAAAATCGTACAGCCTATTATTTAAAATGCTTTCCGAGCTGTATTCTGTATACTTAGTGGCCAAGGAGGCTAGTGGGACCGTGCAAGGATTTAAGGAAATGGGAAATAAGAATAATGTGACTTGTGATGGAGTAGGAGTTCTGGTGGGCCAGGGTCTTCAAGAATGGTTAGTGTGGGAATTATTAATAACTTCCAAGAGGCTAATGTTGTTATTGGGCCAGAGTTAAATATAGCCCATTACAATCTAATGGGTCCTGAGTCAAGGAGTAGTACGGTCCATGAGGTTTGTCAAGTAACAGCAGCCCACTTTGTACAACTTTGCCCGAAAATCAAAATCAAAATATCATAACTGGTTAACAGCCGTCGGGTGCGGATCTTCCTGGTTTTTGCTATATGTTGTTTTTAGCGTACGCAATCGATATTATAGCGCATGCTAAATAATGGTTGTAGCGCACGCTATCGAGGTCAAATCAGAGGACAGGCAGTTTCTGGATTCCAGTACTGGGCATCAATTTATTCGTTAGCGCACGCTAACTATGAGTTTTAACGCACGCTAATGATATGGCCGTAGCGCACGCTACAAAAAGGTACGTAGCGCGCGCTACCGTCTTCGGACAGTGGGTACTGGACTACCCAAATTACCCGTTAGCGCACGCTATGCATAAGGGCTAGCGCACGCTAACCTGGACTGGCTATAACATGGACAGTTTAGTCAGACTTCGTCATTTGTCATCTAATTCTCATTCCCTCGTCGGTTCTTGGCGATTTGGGCGATTTAGAGAGTATTCTTCAAGGTGTAATCATCAATCATCATCTTCAAGTCTTTGAGTTGGATTAATCATCACTTCATCATCTCCAAAACATCGAATCAAAGGTATTAATTTCTTGGATCTAGAATTTCGGATTTTTGGGTTTTCCTTCCGATTTCTTCGTGTAAGCTTGGATTATCATCGGAATATGTTAGATATGGATTATCTACCTTGGATAAATATATTCCTACGGATTTAATGGTTATTTTCGGAATTGTTTTCAAGAACCCTTGGGGTTGACTTCGGTTAATTGGGGATTTTCCGATTGATGTTGTTGTAATCATGAATTATAGATTCCTAATGGATTATTGATATCATTGAAGTGTTTTGTTAGTTCGAAATACTTAATTTGGTATTGATTTCGACATATTCGGGATTGGATATTTCCGAAGTTGTGTGGTTGGCTATGTATTCGTTGGAATGCTCTATGAGTTTGATTATCGTTGTTTCGACCTTTGGGTTAGTCGTGTTTTGTTGCTTGATACGTGTATTGAACGATTGTTGGTAATGATTGTTATTCAAGGTTGTTCGAGCGACCGGTGTCTTGGTTAGGACGTTGTTCGTGGACGGACATTCTTCATCGTTGTTGTGTAAGTTAAATCTTACTCGGTTAAAAGGATACTCATTCCTTTTGTTGTTGATTGCTCATAATCATAATTCATTCATCATAATAATAATAATTTTGAGACTTGTAATTGTCGAATAATCATTTCATTCACGAGGAACGACGGTTCCAAATCATTTCATCGGGTTATCAATCACGTCACTATTACTTTCATATCGGTGAGTCATCTTGGCCTTGTCTAATTATTATTCATTGATATTTATCATGGTCATTCTCGTTCATGTGACCTTCCGGGTTCATATTGCGTGGCCGGGTGTGGCTGTGTGGAATTTTTAGTCGGGCACACGATGGTCATGTATTGGGTTCACCGATACATCGGACCATGCACACGGTAACGCTTACCTCCGTGAGACTAATTAGGTACAAGGACGGGTGTGTCCGGTCATTCGTCTTGTACACTTGCACAGAACATTACGGGCGTACTATGATACTCCTCTTCAGCGTAATTCATAATTAAGAATATTTCATAACTTGATTAATTCATGATTGTGTAATTTCAACTCTTGAGGATTGTTGTTACGTATGGCGACCCGTTGGGATTTTGTTTAGTCACGGCAAGGCAAAGGCACGGGAAGAGCATGTTGACGGCGACGAGTCCAGTGATACTAGTAGGGGCCCCGTCATTCCGTTTGGTCACCATCTTGATCATTTTAGTTATTCCGTCATTTGTATTTTCCGCTGCAAAATTCCGTTTGAGATGTTTATTTATTCAGGGTGGTGTATTTTATCTTCATATAAAATATACTAGTATTCGGTATTGTCCTGGTGTGTTGTACTTAAACTCCTCATCGGAGTACTTGGTAATATAATGTGGTTCGGTACTACAATTATATTATTTAATTCATCATTTTCATTTGCCTGGTGGGTCCCAGTCGGGGATTCACGGCACTGTAATATCCGCCTAGTTTGGGGTGTTACAGAGTTGGTATCAGAGAGTGGTTTTGAATACTACCCTCCAAGTCATGTCTCGTTTGAAATCATCGTCATCGGACTAGTATCATTGGACTTTCGCGTCACGTGTGACCTGTGCAAATGCCGAGCCAATCAGACCAAGAACTGTAAGATTTCTAATGCCATGGTATAATTTCTGGCATTAATCATTCATTCATAATTCATCAGTTAACAATCCTCAATCATCATTGTCATTTTGACCAGGACGGTCAGGTTAACTCATTAATAACTCGATTCATTTCATTATTCAGTTGTTGATCAGGAAGATCAAATCATTAATCATGTTCAAGATAATCATGTCGCCTCAGTTGATCATTCATGTAATCACTGTGTTAGAGCGCGTATGCTCGTTTTTATCATCTCATGTCATAATCATAACGTATTATTCATGCGGTGAATATAATCATCATGTGACTTTCCTACTTCAGTATGGAGAGGGCAGGAAGAGGACGTGGAGGACGAGGCCGTGGAGTGGGCCGAATCCCGAGAGCTCGTGTGAATACACGTGCAAACACGAGGAATAATGCTAATTCACCGAGCAGCGACGCTGCCACTCATTCACCTAGACGCGATCATTCACTATCGGGGAGTCGTACCCGGGGCACGGCTCAGTCAGAGGGTGTCCGGGTTGACCCACTCGCTTTTATGCAGGGCATGATGGCCCAAATGACCCAGATGGCTCAGTTGATGGAGACGATGCATAACTCCGTCAATCAAAATCAGCAGGCTCCTCCGCCGCCACCTCAGAGGCAAGAGAGAAATGTGAGTAATATCATCGGCGATATCTCTCGCCAGAGGCCACCTACTTTTGAGGGCTCGTCTGAGCCGGTAGATATCATTCATTGGCTCGAGCATTTCGAGAAGTTGTTTGCTATGGTAGAGTGTCTCGAGGGACACAAAGTTTCTGTTGCGGCTTACTACCTGGGTAAGAGCGCACATTCTTGGTGGTTATCGTTGAAGCCCACCGAAGGATCTTGTACTTGGGATCAGTTCAAGACTCCCATGATGGAGAGGTATTATCCGGCCCCACTCAGAGAGGCCAAGCTGTCCGAATTGCTCACCCCCGACCCCTCAACAGACGAGGATGTTCTCGCCATTGCCGAGAAATTTCAGGAACTTCTCCCTTTCGCCTCATCCATCATTCATTCAGAGGCGGATAAGATCAAGTATTTCAGCAAGAGGCTGAAACCCCGTATGAGACTTGATTACTTAATCAAAATTGCACCACGATTGCCGAATACAATGAGAAAGATCTCACAAACGAGCATACTGCTAAGGAAAATGCTAAGCAGCAACCAACATCAGCAAGCAAGAAAACGAACAATCGTAATCAGTCTGAAGGCGGTCAGACAACTTTCAAGAAACCCCGTGCGGGCTCTGCTTTTTCTGAGCGACCTCCTGTGTCGTCTAAACCCGCGGAATCTCAGTCTCGAGCGGCCAGTTCGGCCATCACCTATTTTAACTGTGGGGATCTTGGTCACCTCAGTACCAAGTGTCCGAGACAGACTATCACATGTCATAATTGTGGAATTGCTGGGCATAAGGCCCGTTTTTGCCGTAGGGACTCCAAATCTACTCAGACGTCATCTCAGGCACCTAAGCAGTCAGCCGTTCAGAATCAGGCCACTCAATCAGCGTCGTTTAAAACGACAGGAGCGACTAAAGGTGGAGCTTTTAGCCAGCAGACGGGAGCGTCCGCTGCCGGGACTAGCAAACCCCGGATTTATGAGATGAAGAAGACCGATGATCCGGAGGCCCGAATGATCTCAGGTACACTCGATATTCTATCTCAACCTGTGTGTACCCTTTTTGATACTGGTGCATCGCATTCATTCATTTCCGAGTCATGTTTGAGCAGGCTACGTCTGGGTAGTGCTACTAGTTGTGAGCCTTATGTTATTGGCCTACCTGATGGTAGACGAATTATCGCTAATCGTGAGATTCAGAATTATCCAATTCAGTTTCATGGTCGTGTGTGGCCAGCGGACCTAATCGTGGTAGATTTTCCGAGGGACGACATCATCTTGGGTATTGATTGGATGGATCGTCATGATGCAATCATTAGTGTCCGTAAGCGTATGGTCACTATCATTTCAGACGATTGTAATAACCGCATTTTTCTTTCTTTCTCTTCTGTTTCGTCCAACCGTATCGACTCGACTGTGTTCGTTGACGCTTCTGACCTGGTGTTGTTTCTCACCTTTGTCACTCGAGCGAGTTCTGATATTGTCCCAAATTGATCTATATATATCGTTGTGACCTTTCCAAGTTCGGAAAATTAGTCTCGTTTTCGATCTTCCAACCCTTGGGCAGTGGAATTCCGTATTTGTTCAGCGATTGGCTCGCGTTTTGATTGATGTACCGTTGGGTTGGTCAATCATATTGATTTTCGTCCGTTGTGTTTTGTGATTGTTCGGATAATTGACTTAATTGTATCATCCATTTGATGACGCTTGTCACTTGTTGGTTTTGTTATATCCCTAACGGCGACGTCGTGTTGGTCGTCGTGGAGCGTGTTTTCACGCCGTATATTCCTTTGCGTTGCTTGTAACGTTTCGCCGATGGGCGTAAGTTACGCGTTTCCTTGCATATCTCGTTGAGTTTTCCTGGCGGGATATTGCTTCTCCCTACTTGTTTTAAGTTTCGGGACGAAACTTCTTTTAAGGAGGGTAGAATGTAATATCCGCAATTTCCGATTTTTCGGTAAATTTCTTTTTCAGCCGGAGTCCGTTTTGACGACTCGCTCATGACCGCTTCGTCATTTCGAGAATAATTAATTCTGGACTTTTTGTCATCCGTGTAATACCCGGTTGTAATTCATTCGTTTTCATTCAGTAATTATCAGTCTGTAATTGTCACTCAGTGTATTTTCACTCAATTATAATCATTCATCAATCATGTTCATTCACCGTGTTCACCGTTCGGAAAAACTTCGAGTTGTGTATCATTATTGTTCATTGTTTCAACTTTCCTCTTATGAGTTCGACTTTGTTAGATCACCATTAATTTTTGGTAACTCCAAAAAATTCTAAATCTTTGCAATATTATAGAGCATCGAATTAGCTTTCCAATGGTTCAAACGGTGAGTCAATCGGAGTCCGGACGAGAGAGTTATGGTCGTTTTAGCTCACCCGCTCGTTATTGGCCGATCACTGCCGGCCGAACTCGGCCGTGTCGTCCGACACGGCCCGTGCCGTACTCGTCCGGAAATTCCGGAGTCTCTGCCTCAGGACCCGACCATGTCGTCCGACACGGCCCGTGCCGAACTCTTCCGGATAGGCCAGGACCGACTGCCCAGACGCCCGACCGTGTTCCAGACACGGTCGAGTCGTGCCGAGTCAGCCGTCGGACGGGTCACTATCGGAGGGCCCCTCCGCGCCGCGACCGTGTCTAGCAGACACGGTCGAGTCCCCGACAGTGCGCGCCACGCCGTGTCGAGCGGACACGGTCGAGTCTGTCGGCTTATTTAAGGCTGCGGCGTTTTCTTGACCATTTTTCTCATTCTTTTCTTCCCGTACGCGGCTGTGGGTGTGTGAATCTTCTGTAGATGTTGTTGGACAATGAATCCATGAAGTTTTGAGGTTCATATCATCAATCATCCGTCCTATAACATCCTCCGATCTACCGAATCAGGTCAGATTTCCTAGAAATCTAATTTTGGGGATTTTGGGTATTTTGGTTGTTTTTGTCCGATTAATCCGATTTAACTTGGTATTATGATAGATTAATGATTATTAAGATGTATTACATCTTTTCCCTTGTTATTCCATGGTTGGATCGTATCGATTCGTTGTTTTGGTCGAGTTCTTGATCGACGCCTTGAAGGTGTCCGGTAAAATGTCATAGAGGGGTTTTCGGGCGTTCTACCATTATTCTTCCTCGTATGATCGATGATTTATTGATTATATGTTGTTAGGGTCGAATTCTTGTGAAGAACTCGAGTCGGAACCCTTCCGTTCGTCGTTTTCTTCAAGCTTTTCGATCGTGGGCGTATTCTTTGTCTTCGCCGGAGAATTGTAGGTGTTCGAGGTGTCCCGACTGAGCCGTGTTCGTAGGAGTGTCCGGTGTCGATTATCGAGGCAAGTATCTTGCCCATACATTACGTGTTTTGTGGATATTATGGTTGTTAATCGTCGATATGTGCTAAATAAATATTAATAACCATTTTACAAAAGAATCGGTATATTTACCATCATGGTTTTTGTAAAAAGGACCCGTGTGTGTCGAGAATTAATGTGCTTAGTTGAATATGTGTGCTAGTGTTGAGTATAGAACCACCTTACTTTCTTGTGATGTCATTGCGTATGATTATGTCGTTGGTAAATATAAAGTGTAATTCTTTTGTCAAATTATGTGCTTGGAGTCCCGTGGCTATGGACGAATATGTGAGTTAAAGGTAATATTGGTTGTGTCGTTCGATGCTGTTGAAATCCTGTGCTCCCTTGTGAATTGATATAGTTCTGGGTCGTGAGTACGTGTTAGATAATTTGGCCATTCTAGCAAGGTACCTCGACTATATACATTTTGTGTGTTTGACCTTTGAGAGTCGTGGTTTTGTAATCTGTGAGTTGCTACTCTTCCACCTGGGGATGGCATGTGGCCTCTGGGGGCCGATACTAATGGGTACGGCCACGGAAGTGGACTTGGGTGCGTGTGTTGATGTTCTTCCACCTGGGGACGGTTCGACGGGACCTCTGAGGGCCGATACTAATGGGTACGGCCGCGGAAGTGGTTTCCCACCTGGGGACGGTCCGACGGGGCCTCTGGGGGCCAATACTAATGGGTACGGCCATGGGTTACCAAGTGTGGTCTCGGTGATATTGATGTTGATGTTTTGATGATTAATTGTGATATTGTCCGGAGTATCACAATGCTTTGCGCTCGGGGTCGAGAGACATGATATATCGAGTCTTGGTGCTTGACTAGAATGGCATAGGAATAATGTGTTACGTGTAATGTGTCCTTGTAAGTGAATTGAATTGGATGATCGGGTCGTGGACCCTGTGTTTTGTGACCGGAATGGTTGGGTCGTGGACCCCGTGTTTTGTTAAACGGATTTGCATTTTGGAAAATGAATTTTGAAATTGTGACCCTAAATGATTTTCGAGGAACTTAAGAATTTTTCAATTTCTAATGTTTTTAAAAACTCCCGAGATTTGGAAATGTTTTCAAAGTGCTTACTTACTTCGTTTCTACTTTCAAGACTTGAACTATTTTTAACTAAATACCTCGGGAAGTCTTTCGTTGTATTCTCGGAATGTGTTGTGTATGGCTCGTATTTGCACTTTATACTTGCACTAGCGAAACAGTGGAGTTTTGCTAACCCCAGTGTCGGGGTGGATATCTGTATTGTGTCCAGGTACATGCTGGTTTTCGGGAGAAAGACACTGGTTCGGCACTAGGGATTATGAAAGACGAATGATACTAATCACACGAAGGCGCTTTGACTTGATTAGTGAGTCCATTGTATTGTCTTTTCCATTTGTCTTATTGTTAAATCGTTGCAAGTATTTTACCCTTGCATGTGTATGAGTCTGGATGAGTTTATGTATTTTGATTTGTAAGTCAGTGACGGAAGACCAAATCGGTCTATTGATTCGTTATTTTGATTCATCAGTATGTAATGTAATGTGTTGTGTTGATGTCTAGCCTGGTGGATCCTCACGGAGAGGGTCTGCGGCGTGTAATATTCCCGGTTTGATCTGGGGGTGTTACATTTATGGTATCAGAGATTAGGTTGCGGAAACCTAGGCTGTCGGGTCCAGTCGTGTATTTTTGGGTCTTGTCTTGTCAGATTGAGTCTAACTGATGTCGTGTCGCGACGCGTCGTTTGGAATGTCGGCCGTGATTAGTATCAGGATGCAGCCATCATCTTCGTGCGATCTGTGGATGTAAGTCTCCCTACTACAGGTTGTACCACGAGCTATACGAACCTGTGTGATTTTGTGTTATGTAGTTAATATTTGAAGATGCATCGTGAGTAAGTGACATATATTTGTTGATTCCCGTCTTGCGCTAAAATGTAGAATGATATTGCTGAATGTATCCTTGTATAAATCATTTTTCTTACAAGAGTAAAAACCTTGGAATTTTAAGTTTTCGAATCCTTTCGGGGAGTCTCGTAAATTTTTTAAAATGCCCTCGAGGAGGAAAAAGTTGATTTTCGTATGTTGACCACAAGGCTGAAAGTTCTGAAAACTCGAATTATTGATAATTCTTTTCCACTGTGTACTATAAGTTTTCAAAACTCGAGTTTTTAACTCAAATAAGGTCTTCAAAATATACTCAAGACGTGACTCTCGTTTGTAATTTTTCGGTTTCATGAATGTTGGTCAAAAGATGCGTATTGATGATGCTCTTGTTGTTGAGCAGTGGTGCCAGTTTTAAAATTAAAATAGTAACGTGAAAGTTGAGTCCATCGGTATGTATGTGTTGAGATAGTCCTCTTTATTGAGAAGTAAAATTTTTGTTCTTGATAGGATGATTTTATTTTGATGGTTGCTTGTGAGATGTTATAATTATGTGAATCGATGACATTTAGACTCGTATGTTGCTGCTTATTTGTAACCTTCGAGTCTAGTATTACCTCATATATGTTTGCAATCATGTTGGTGATTAGAGCGATTAGCACGGGCTTAATACGAGCCTAAGCGCGCTAATGTGGCGTGTTTAGCACACGTTAATCTTTGTTGTAACGCACGCTAATCAACTTTGGGCGAGAGGCTATGGAACCGCATTATAGCCGTCAGTCTAACTTTGCGGCCAATCACCTGTAGTTGTATTCTCTACGTGGTGTCTAGTGATAACAACTGTTGTGCGTGAATGCGTGTTAAGACTTTTCGTATTGCTAGGTGATATTTGATTGTGGTTGATGAATTGATAAATTATGTCTGCTGTGTGTGTTCAAAAACACTTTCCTGGAAACTTCACAAAGTTTTGACGGTTCGATTAATCGGCGGCTCCGTGTATACTTTGAAAATTATTTGGAATTGGCAAGCCGGCCTTGGATTCTCAAATAAAACCTCGACGGTATTTGAAAGAGTTGTTTTAAAGTACCTTGAATATTTTTTAAAGTATTACCGTCGTTGATGTCTGTGAAGTGTTGGGAGGATTTTCGAAAATGATTTTAACGTATTGTTGCATTTTCAAATATTTTGAGTGAATGATTTTCAAAAATCTTTCACACCATAAAAATATTTTATTTCAAAAACCAATGCGATTTTTATTTTCAAAAAAAAAAATATATAGTGAAAGATGAAAAAATCTCACTCGATGTAAAGTTCAAACTCGGATTTAGAAATGTTAGAGTATGTAAGAATGATTTGATGATCTTGCATGGTTAACTTGTTAGTTGTTAACGGTGATGATGATACGTAGGGGCATGATGACTTCAAATGATTTCAAATGAGACGGTTAAAGTATGTTGTTTACAAGTTTTGATGAAACAACCCGAGGTACCAAAAGTACTTTTAAAGTTTATTTTAAATACCATACAAATCCTAGGATTTTCAAAAGATTTCCTTTAAAAGGATACCTCGTGGATTTTCTTTTCGAGTTGTTATTGGTTACCTTTATGTGATATGTCGTGCTGAGTTGGTATTTTAGAATACTATTTTGCGAAGTTGTGCAATCGTATTGAGTGGGAATCCGCTTAGTATGCCATGGGCGAGAGGGCCTTGATCGTGACCACGATACTAATGGCCATGAAGATCGGATGTGGACCAAGAGGATATGGTCGGGAAGGTTGCTATTCCGGCCGCCGTTCTAGTTGTTTAGGTTTCGGGACGAAACCTCTTTTAAAGGTGATATGATGTAATAACCGCATTTTTCTTTCTTTCTCTTCTGTTTCGTCCAACCGTATCGACTCGACTATGTTCGTTGACGCTTCTGACCTGGTGTTGTTTCTCACCTTTGTCACTCGAGCGAGTTCTGATATTGTCCCAAATTGATCTATATATATCGTTGTGACCTTTCCAAGTTCGGAAAATTAGTCTCGTTTTCGATCTTCCAACCCTTGGGCAGTGGAATTCCGTATTTGTTCAGCGATTGGCTCGCGTTTTGATTGATGTACCGTTGGGTTGGTCAATCATATTGATTTTCGTCCGTTGTGTTTTGTGATTGTTCGGATAATTGACTTAATTGTATCATCCATTTGATGACGCTTGTCACTTGTTGGTTTTGTTATATCCCTAACGGCGACGTCGTGTTGGTCGTCGTGGAGCGTGTTTTCACGCCGTATATTCCTTTGCGTTGCTTGTAACGTTTCGCCGATGGGCGTAAGTTACGCGTTTCCTTGCGTATCTCGTTGAGTTTTCCTGGCGGGATATTGCTTCTCCCTACTTGTTTTAAGTTTCGGGACGAAACTTCTTTTAAGGAGGGTAGAATGTAATATCCGCAATTTCCGATTTTTCGGTAAATTTCTTTTTCAGCCGGAGTCCGTTTTGACGACTCGCTCATGACCGCTTCGTCATTTCGAGAATAATTAATTCTGGACTTTTTGTAATCCGTGTAATACCCGGTTGTAATTCATTCGTTTTCATTCAGTAATTATCAGTATGTAATTGTCACTCAGTGTATTTTCACTCAATTATAATCATTCATCAATCATGTTCATTCACCGTGTTCACCGTTCGGAAAAACTTCGAGTTGTGTATCATTATTGTTCATTGTTTCAACTTTCCTCTTATGAGTTCGACTTTGTTAGATCACCATTAATTTTTGGTAACTCCAAAAAATTCTAAATCTTTGCAATATTATAGAGCATCGAATTAGCTTTCCAATGGTTCAAACGGTGAGTCAATCGGAGTCCGGACGAGAGAGTTATGGTCGTTTTAGCTCACCCGCTCGTTATTGGCCGATCACTGCCGGCCGAACTCGGCCGTGTCGTCCGACACGGCCCGTGCCGTACTCGTCCGGAAATGCCGGAGTCTCTGCCTCAGGACCCGACCGTGTCGTCCGACACGGCCCGTGCCGAACTCTTAGGATAGGCCAGACCGGGCCAGACGCCCGACCGTGTTCCAGACACGGTCGAGTCGTGCCGAGTCGCTGTCGGACGGGTCACTATCGGAGGGCCCCTCCGCGCCGCGACCGTGTCTAGCGGGACACGGTCGAGTCCCGACATTGCGCGCCACGGCCGTGTCGGCGGACACGGTCGAGTCTGTCGGCTTATTTAAGGCACAGCGGCGTTTTCTTGACCATTTTTCTCATTCTTTTCTTCCGTCTGTAGTGTGGGTGTGTGAATCTTCTGGATATGTTGTTGGACAATGAATCCATGAAGTTTTGAGGTTCATATCATCAATAATCCGTCCTATAACATCCTCCGATCTACCGAATCAGGTCAGATTTCCTAGAAATCTAATTTTGGGGATTTTGGGTATTTTGGTTGTTTTCGTCCGATTAATCCGATTTAACTTGGTATTATGATAGATTGATGATTATTAAGATGTATTACATCTTTTCCCTTGTTATTTCATGGTTGGATCGTATCGATTCGTTGTTTTGGTCGAGTTCTTGATCGACGCCTTGAAGGTGTCCGGTAAAATGTCATAGAGGGGTTTTCGGGCGTTCTACGATTATTATTCCTCGTATGATCGATGATTTATTGATTATATGTTGTTAGGGTCGAATTCTTGCGAAGAACTCGAGTCGGAACCCTTCCGTTCGTCGTTTTCTTCAAGCTTTTCGATCGTGGGCGTATTCTTTGTCTTCGCCGGAGAATTGTAGGTGTTCGAGGTGTCCCGACTGAGCCGTGTTCGTAGGAGTGTCCGGTGTCGATTATCGAGGCAAGTATCTTGCCCATACATTACGTGTTTTGTGGATATTATGGTTGTTAATCGTCGATATGTGCTAAATAAATATTAATAACCATTTTACAAAAGAATCGGTATATTTACCATCATGGTTTTTGTAAAAAGGACCCGTGTGTGTCGAGAATCAATGTGCTTAGTTGAATATGTGTGCTAGTGTTGAGTATAGAACCACCTTACTTTCTTGTGATGTCATTGCGTATGATTATGTCGTTGGTAAATATAAAGTGTAATTCTTTTGTCAAATTATGTGCTTGGAGTCCCGTGGCTATGGACGAATATGTGAGTTAAAGGTAATATTGGTTGTGTTGTTCGATGCTGTTGAAATCCTGTGCTCCCTTGTGAATTGATATAGTTCTGGGTCGTGAGTACGTGTTAGATAATTTGGCCATTCTAGCAAGGTACCTCGACTATATATATTTTGTGTGTTTGACCTTTGAGAGTCGTGGTTTTGTAATCTGTGAGTTGCTACTCTTCCACCTGGGGATGGCATGTGGCCTCTGGGGGCCGATACTAATGGGTACGACCACGGAAGTGGACTTGGGTGCGTGTGTTGATGTTCTTCCACCTGGGGACGGTTCGACGGGACCTCTGGGGGCCGATACTAATGGGTACGGCCGCGGAAGTGGTTTCCCACCTGGGGACGGTCCGACGGGGCCTCTGGGGGCCGATACTAATGGGTACGGCCATGGGTTACCAAGTGTGGTCTCGGTGATATTGATGTTGATGTTTTGATGATTAATTGTGATATTGTCCGGAGTATCACAATGCTTTGCGCTCGGGGTCGAGAGACATGATATATCGAGTCTTGGTGCTTGACTAGAATGGCATAGGAATAATGTGTTACGTGTAATGTGTCCTTGTAAGTGAATTGAATTGGATGATCGGGTCGTGGACCCTGTGTTTTGTGACCGGAATGGTTGGGTCGTGGACCCCGTGTTTTGTTAAACGGATTTGCATTTTGGAAAATGAATTTTGGGGCTGTGACCCTAAATGATTTTCGAGGAACTTAAGAATTTTTCAATTTCTAATGTTTTTAAAAACTCCCGAGATTTGGAAATGTTTTCAAAGTGCTTACTTACTTCGTTTCTACTTTCAAGACTTGAACTATTTTTAACTAAATACATCGGGAAGTCTTTCGTTGTATTCTCGGAATGTGTTGTGTATGGCTCGTATTTGCACTTTATACTTGCACTAGCGAAACAGTGGAGTTTTGCTAACCCCCGAGTAATCGGGGGGTGGATATCTCAGATTGTGTCCAGTACATGCAGTTTTCGGGAGCAAGACACGGGATCGGCACGAGGATGATGAAAGACGAATGATACTAATCACACGAAGGCGGTTTTGACTTGATTAGTCGAGTCCATTGTATTGTCTTTTCCATTTGTCTTATTGTTAAATGCGTTGCAAGTATTTTACCCTTGCATGTGTATGAGTCTGGATGAGTTTATGTATTTTGATTTGTAAGTCAGTGACAGAAGACCAAATCGGTCTATTGATTCATTATTTTGATTCATCAGTATGTAATGTAATGTGTTGTGTTGATGTCTAGCCTGGTGGATCCTCACGGAGAGGGTCTGCGGCGTGTAATATTCCCGGTTTGATCTGGGGGTGTTACAACGATGGGGTTGAATGTGTGTTTCAGGGAGGTAATCCCGGCTGTTCTGGTAAGGTCATTAATTTGATGAAAGCTGTAAGGTTACTCAATCAGGGGTGTGTTGGTTATTGGTGCTTTATGACCAAAACCGAGAAGTCATCAGTAATGTTAACGGATATTCCGGTGGTGAGGGAATATGCCGATGTTTTTCCAGACGAGTTACCTCATTTGCCTCCACAGAGGGATGTGGAATTCACTATTGAGTTGGAGCCTGGTACGTCCCCGATATCGAAGGCACCGTACCGGATGGCCCCGACCGAAATGCAGGAATTAAAGAACCAACTTGAGGAGTTGTTCGAGAAAGGTTATATCCGACCGAGTGCGTCCCCGTGGGGAGCACCAGTGTTGTTTGTCAAGAAGAAGGATGGTTCTTTCCGCTTATGTATTGATTATCGGGAGTTGAACAGGGTGACGATCAAGAATAAGTATCCCTTACCCCGTATTGATGATCTCTTAGATCAACTTCAGGGAGCTTCAGTATTTTCCAAGATCGACTTAAGGTCTGGATATCATGAGTTGCGGATCCGAGAGTCGGACATCGCAACGACGGCGTTTCGAACACGCTATGGTCATTATGAGTTTGTGGTTATGCCGTTCGGATTGACTAATGCACCTGCGGTATTCATGGAGTTAATGAATCGGGTTTTCATCGACTTTTTGGATCAGTTTGTTGTTGTCTTCATCGATGACATTTTGATTTATTCTCGTGACCGGGAGGAACACGAGTTTCACCTTCATCAAGTGCTCGACGTGTTGAGACGAGAACAACTTTATGGGAAGTTCTCCAAATGTGAGTTCTGGATGTCCGAAGTGACTTTTCTCGGACATGTAATTTCATCAGACGGAGTTCGTGTCGACCCTCAGAAGACGGAGGCTATTCGAGATTGGCTACCTCCGAAGAACGTTAAGGAAATCCGAAGTTTCCTCGGATTAGCGGGTTATTATCGGCGATTTGTAGAGGGATTTTCTAGAATCGCTCAACCCTTAACGAACCTTTTGCGGAAGGATAAGAAATACACGTGGTCCGACGCGTGTCAACGGAGTTTTGAGGAACTCAAGAGCCGGTTAATGTCAGCACCTGTACTTTCCTTGCCGCAGGGGACGGAAGGATTTGTGGTTTATAGTGATGCGTCCGGACAGGGTCTCGGATGTGTACTCATGCAGAACGGGAAGGTTATTGCCTATGCTTCACGGCAATTGAGACCTTACGAGGTTAATCATCCGACCCACGACCTGGAGCTAGCAGCCGTGGTGTTCGCCTTGAAAATTTGGCGTCATTATCTTTATGGCGTTACCTGTCAGATATTCACTGATCATAAGAGTTTAAAGTATATATTTACTCAGAAGGAGTTAAATATGCGTCAGAGACGGTGGTTGGAATTAATCAAAGATTATGATATCGAGATCCTCTACCACCCGGGCAAGGCGAATGTTGTCGCCGACGCCTTGAGTCGTAAGTCCGTTCAGGAGCAGATGCTTGCCCGTTTAACAGTTCAGAAGGAGCTTCAGGAATTCCTTAGACCCGAGATTGAGGTCCGCCCGCGAGTTCGGGCGGCTTTGTATGTTAGAGATTTCATCGTCACTCGAGGAGGCAATCCGAGAGAATCAGGGTTCGGACCCATCATTGTTGCGCATCCGAGAGGATGTGGCTCAGGGGAAAGCCCCTGGATTTGTGGTCCACGAGGATGGACTTTTGAGGTTTAAGAATCGGTTGTGCATACCGGCGATTGCCGAGTTGAAAAACTCGATTTTGAAAGAAGCTCATGCTACCCCTTATTCTATTCATCCGGGGTCTAGCAAGATGTACAAGGACTTGAAACAAAATTACTGGTGGAGTAATATGAAGCGAGAAGTCGCAGAATTTGTTTCGAGATGCTTAACCTGTCAACAAGTTAAGATTGAACATCAGCGACCGGCGGGTATGCTGAAACCTATTCCTATTCCCGAATGGAAATGGGAAGACATTTCTATGGATTTCATCACAAGTTTGCCGACGAGTCGTCGTGGCATGAATACGATCTGGGTGATCGTGGACCGCTTAACCAAATCAGCTCATTTCCTTGAGATCAAGGAGACGTGGGGTCCCGAGAGACTTGCTCAATTGTTCATCAAAGAGATAGTCAGACTGCATGGTACTCCTAAAAGTATCGTTTCCGATCGTGACGGACGGTTTGTGTCGCATTTTTGGAAATCAGTTCATCGTGCTATGGGAACCCAGCTTAATCTCAGTACCGCTTTTCATCCTCAGTCCGACGGACAATCAGAGAGGACCATTCAGACATTAGAGGACATGTTGAGGGCATGCGTCCTCGATTGGAAAGACGATTGGGAAGCCCAACTACCATTGATCGAGTTCACGTATAATAATAGTTGGCATGCTTCGATCAAGATGGCACCTTACGAGGCCTTGTATGGTCGTCGTTGTCGATCTCCGTTGTGTTGGGACGACTTATCAGAGTCAATCGGAACCGAGCCCGATATGCTTATAGCCGCCCGTGAGAAGGTAACTTTGATCAGGAGTCGTTTGTTGTGACTCGAGTCGGCGAAATCATACGCGAGATAACCGTAAATGCGACCATTAGAGTTCGATTTGGTGACCATGTGTTGGTCAAGGTATCCCCGAGTCGTGGTATCTTCCGTTTTGGGAAGAGGGGAAAGTTGAGTCCGAGATTCATTGGACCGTTTGAGATTTTGGATCGAGTAGGCGAGTTAGCTTATCGATTGGCTTTACCTCCGGCGTTGAGCCGAATTCATAATGTGTTTCATGTCTCTCATGCGGAAGTATGTTGCCGACCGAGCCACATACTTGATTCGGCGAAATCGAGATCGCCGATGATCATTCATATGAGGAGCGTCTGTATGCGAGTTTTAGAGCAGCCGAATCAAACGGTTAAGGAATAAGACGATTCCTTTGGTTAAAATTCGATGGTCTAGACACGAGTCGAAGAGGCTACTTGGGAAACCGAGGATAGTATGTGGGAGAGTTATCCCGAGTTGTTTGACCCTTAGTTTGGGACGAAACTCTTTTAAGGGGTGTATGTAATACCGGTTGTAATTGATAATTATCATTCGGTATTTATCATTGATAATTGATACTCGGTAATTTTCATTCATTATTAATCATTTGTCACTCAGATTCGATCATGGTATTCATCATTGAGTAATTGTATCGTGTATCAATCGTCATTCATCACTAATCGATTGGAGTTTCGTGCGTGTTTATCATCATTGTCATTTTCGTTGCGGTATGCGTGAGGGTAGCGCACGCTACATACTCCTTTTAGCGTACGCTAATTGGGTATAGGTAGCGCACGCTACCACTCGGCTTTAGCGCACGCTAAGTTGCCACAGGCTGCGATCCGGAAGATCTTGGGTGCAGTGAGTTATAAGTAGCGCACGCTACGAATGGTAAGTAGCGCGCGCTAGCGAGTTGTAGTAGCGCACGCTAATATGTGGTGTAGCGCGCGCTAAGGACATATCGGGTTGAGTCCGGTGGCTCCGGATCGCACTGGATTAATTCTTAGCGCACGCTATGTGTTGTTTTTAGCGTACGCAATCGATATTATAGCGCACGCTAAATAATGGTTGTAGCGCACGCTATCGAGGTCAGATCAGAGGATAGGCAGTTTCTGGATTCCAGTACTGGGCATCAAATTATTCGTTAGCGCATGCTAACTATGAGTTTTAACGCACGCTAATGATATGGCCGTAGCGCACGCTACAAAAAGGTATGTAGCGCGCGCTACCGTCTTCGGACAGTGGGTACTGGACTACCCAAATTACCCATTAGCGCACGCTATGCATAAGGGCTAGCGCACGCTAACCTGGACTGGCTATAAATTGGACAGTTTAGTCAGACTTCGTCATTTGTCATCTAATTCTCATTCCCTCGTCGGTTCTTGGCGATTTGGGCGATTTAGAGAGTATTCTTCAAGGTGTAATCATCAATCATCATCTTCAAGTCTTTGAGTTGGCTTAATCATCACTTCATCATCTCCAAAACATCGAATCAAAGGTATTAATTTCTTGGATCTAGAATTTTGGATTTTTGGGTTTTCCTTCCGATTTCTTCGTGTAAGCTTGGATTATCATCGGAATATGTTAGATATGGATTATCTACCTTGGATAAATATATTCCTACGGATTTAATGGTTATTTTCGGAATTGTTTTCAAGAACCCTTGGGGTTGACTTCGGTTAATTGAGGATTTTCCGATTGATGTTGTTGTAATCATGAATTATGGATTCCTAATGGATTATTGATATCATTGAAGTGTTTTGTTAGTTCGAAATACTCAATTTGGTATTGATTTCGACATATTCGGGATTGGATATTTCCGAAGTTGTGTGGTTGGCTATGCATTCGTTGGAATGCTCTATGAGTTTGATTATCGTTGTTTCGACCTTTGGGTTAGTCGTGTTTTGTTGCTTGATACGTGTATTGAACGATTGTTGGTAATGATTGTTATTCAAGGTTGTTCGAGCGACCGGTGTCTTGGTTAGGACGTTGTTCGTGGACGGACATTCTTCATCGTTGTTGTGTAAGTTAAATCTTACTCGGTTAAAAGGATACTCATTACTTTTGTTGTTGATTGCTCATAATCATAATTCATTCATCATAATAATAATCATTTTGAGACTTGTAATTGTCGAATAATCATTTCATTCACGAGGAACGACGGTTCCAAATCATTTCATCGGGTTTTCAATCACGTCACTATTACTTTCATATCGGTGAGTCATCTTGGCCTTGTCTAATTATTATTCATTGATATTTATTATGGTCATTCTCGTTCATGTGACCTTCCGGGTTCATATTGCGTGGCCGGGTGTGGCTGTGTGGAATTTTTAGTCGGGCACACGATGGTCATGTATTGGGTTCACCGATACATCGGACCGTGCACACGGTAACACTTACCTCCGTGAGACTAATTAGGTACAAGGACGGGTGTGTCCGGTCATTCGTCTTGTACACTTGCACAGAACATTACGGGCGTACTATGATACTCCTCTTCAGCGTAATTCATAATTAAGAATATTTCATAACTTCAGTTAATTCATGATTGTGTAATTTCAACTCTTGAGGATTGTTGTTACGTATGGCGGCCCGTTGGGGATTTTGTTTTCAGTCACGACAAGGCAAAGGCACGGGAAGAGCATGTTGGCGGCGAGTCGATGATACTAGTAGGGGCCCGTCATTCCGTTTGGTCGATCATCTTGATGATTTTAGTTATTCCGTCATTTGTATTTTCATTGCAAAATTCCGTTTGAGATGTTTATTTATTCAGGGTGGTGTATTTTATCTTCATATAAAATATACTAGTATTCGGTATTGTCCTGGTGTGTTGTACTTAAACTCCTCATCGGAGTACTTGGTAATATAATGTGGTTCGGTACTACAATTATATTATTTAATTCATCATTTTCATTTGCCTGGTGGGTCCCAGTCGGGGATTCACGGCACTGTAATATCCGCCTAGTTTGGGGTGTTACAGTGAGGCCGAGAGAATTGGAGTGGCGTCGACGACAATGACAACCACTTGATGAAGGACATACGCGTCTCTATGATCGAGAGTGGAGCAGCAACAGCTGAAATTGGTGGAGAAAGTCGCCAGAACAAAAGCGGCACGGCTGTGTGTGGAATCTTCGTAGTCACGGTGGGCGGAGCTACGCCAAGGAGGCCGAACGATGATGGAAATAAGGTAGAGTAGATTGAGCGTCGGGGGTTAGGGTGGAAAATGGTGATGGGGATCGGGGTAGGAGATGCGGAGAGAGAGAGAGAAATGGGAACGAGCTGATTTTGTAGGGTTTTGACTGATTAATATCTTTATTCGGTTGGGCGGCCAATGCCTTCTTGAACTCCAAATCTTTTTAACCAAAAATAATTCAAGTCTTTCTTGTTGTTATTTTGGTAATGGTTTTGATAAAATTGCTCATTTTAGTAATTTTTTATCATGAAAATTGGAGTAAAAAAATTGAGGGAGGAAATGTTGGAAACCAATATTTGCTAAGTGTTTTTTGGAGCCCAAATGAAAAAAATTGAACCTCAGAATATTAATTCTCTGTCTCAAGACATACACTTCGCTATTGTAAATTTTTTTGGTAAAAAATAAAATTTCACACATTTTACTTCAGTAATTATCAAATTAGCGAAGTCTTTGTAACTTAAAATTTCTAACTAGCTCCTGCTTTTGTTTGGTACCATTTACTGAAATCTATGTGGGTTTTTTACTTCAGTAAATTGAAAAGCGAAGTTGTTGTTTGTTTTTACTTTGCTAATATACATTACCGAAGTAAGACGTACCGAAGTCTTTGATGTTTATTCTACTAGTGAGGATAAATGGAGATGGCGTTGGGAGAATGGGATGTATACAACAAAAGGCGTGTCTGAGTAACTTGCTCGAAGCAAACCTGGAGGGCAACCTGGTGTACGGAAGGAGTTCAAGACTATTTGGAATAAATTAGTACCACCGAAGGTTCGCTTTCACGCGTGGAGAATTTTGTGGGAGAGAGTACCGACAACAACCATGCTACAAAGAATGAGATGTTTACCTCAAGATGTGGATGTTAATTGCGTATTTTGTGGTGTGGCGTCGGAATCTATAAGACATGTATTTTTTGAGTGTGAATTTGTGTATAGGGTTTGGATGGATGTTCTACATTGGTTGGGAGTAATTTCAGTTTTTTCTTCTACTCCTATTGTCACTAGTAGAAAAAACATCAAAGACTTCGGTACGTCTCACTTCGGTAATGTATATTAGCGAAGTAAAAACAAACAACAACTTCGCTTTTCAATTTAGGGAAGTAAACTACACACATAGACTTCAGTAAATGGTATCAAACAAAAAGGCAGGAGCTAGTTAGAAATTTTAAGTTCCAAAGACTTCGCTAATTTTATAATTACTGAAGTAAAAAGTGTGAACTTTTTTTTTTTGACGTAATATTTTTACAACAGTGAAGTATACTTGACCTCAATTATTTTTCAGACTCCAAGAATTTTTCAGACTCCAAAAAACCCTCCTTCTTCGCCCGCTCATTTCCTCCATTATTTCCTCCCAAATTTTTTTCCCGCTCCAGTAAAAATCTACTGCCGCTTCGCCCGCGATTAAGCTATATTCTTGCGGAGACCGATTATTAGGGTTCTTTCATCGCCCCTTCGAGGTTTTTTCAGTTTCATCGAAATTTTTGGGGATATTTTTAATCTAGCGATCCATCAATATTGATTTTGACTCATCCAGTCGCCAACTTCTTCCAGGTATGATACTGCCCCGATTTGCTCTTCCCTTTCATGGATAATTGTAGATCGAGGCTCATTCTTTTGATTTGGAAAACTAGGGACTGTGTGGTGTCGAATGCCCTCTGAAAATTGAAGCATTTCTCGATTTCCATAGGCTCCATATTGAAGCTGGGTGAGTTTCTGCTTTTTTATTTCTTAACTTCTCAATCCAATGGTTCTACTCATTGTGAGTTGACACCATGATCCGAAGGGCTCTAAAATTATTCTTGAAATTGGATTTCTGATACTTCATCATGACTGTGAGTAAGGTCCTAAAATCAGCTTGGAGGATGCTTAATCTTTTTTCCCTTCATTTCTTTGAACTATTTGGAGCCCATCTTGTTTGTCTTTATACTCCACCTTCTAGTTGAATGCCAATTTTTGATGTCTTACTGCTCTTCTGTGTTGAAAATTTCCAATACATTTTGCGATTTTGGAACAAGCTGCAGTAAGCATTGGTAGATATCAAATAATGTTTCATTGTTATTCCATATAGGGTTTCTTATCGGACTAATTGTTTTGCGAGTGGAGCCAATCGAAACTTATTTGCGGCCCTTTTCCGCGGTATTGGAATGCTTATTCATGTTCAATTTCTTTGGAACCACATTGACATTTTGGTGGCAAATGTTATATTGGTGATTGTTATAAAAAGCGATTGTTGTCACTTTAATCGTGAGAGGATTTCGCTACAACAACAAAACGTCGCTTCTTGTATGTGATTGCCCTATCTTCTTAAAAAATTTAGTTTGTTATCTATGATGAATGGATCTTGGTTGTATGACATACAGGTTGGGATGTCTCTTGCACAAATTGGAGAATTTGCTTTTGTTCTTCTTAGCCGCGCATCAAACCTTAAGCTGATTGAGGTCCTGCTTTACTCATGAGTTTGTTTGAATGTTTTCATTGTGAAATTTCACATGTCCACAATATTTTTACTACATTGATGCATTTCTATTCTTGGAATCATACATTGCTTATTATTCTATTCAACCATTATTCTAATCCTTGACCTGTTTTGCTAAAATGAACAACTAATTGGGGTAATATCTTATGCAGGGTAAATTGTACATGCTGCTTCTAGGAACAACAGCTCGTAGTCTGGTATGTGAGGCCTGTTTATTTACGTGGTTTTTTGGCAGTATTGGGGGCTCTTATATCTCTTTCATACTTGGGAGATAGTCTTTCAGTCGGTGTTCCTGCTAGAAAGACTCATGTTATGCATCATCATCATTTTATATGCAAAAAAAAGTTGTGCGAAGTGTCTTCGATAAATTTGTTATGCTTACATATATAATCAAAAGTAAGCCAATGTGTTTATGTTGGATATATATTTTTGAGGAATAAGGTCAGATGATTGATCTTTTAACTTGGGTACAGGAATGAGATTAGTAGTACCTTAAGATCTCGCGATCCGTGTGAATCACGTGGGATAAATGTCCTGTCCATTGACCATTTGGACTCGAGAAATTTTATGCATTATTTTCCCAGAGTAGAATGATAGCATGTCGTGGTATGGTAGCTGTATTAATGATGCCTAATGCCACTCTAAGAGAAGATTCATGGGAACATGTTTGAAGTTGTAGGAACAAAAACAACCAAATTTGTTCCTCTCAAATTTTATGTAGTATGTCTTTTTCTTTAGGTATGTTGAAATTTCCTGAAAACTAATTCTCACTTTTGAAACTTTATTCTTAGATAAACTCTTGCTCGAGCACATATTACCTTAACGGTGGAGTTAAGTATGTTTATGATTGTTTGCATCCCCCCCCCCAAAAAAAAAATTGTACAAGTTCACTTTGCTACAAATCTTAATTGGTTTATCTCATTTTAAACCTTACTGCATCAAGATCCGTTCAACACTATCCAGTGTGTGGGTTGGGGGGGTTGAAGGGAGAGAACAAGGCATTTGGAAGGAAATATATTTAATGATCCTATTGTTTTACTGAGTTTACATAATATTGGTATAGTACGTATGTGAATGTGATCTTTAGCTTAGAACACCCCATTTTGCTTTATATTTCAGAGTTTCTGAAATTTTATGCATATTCATGATAAGATACTAGTGATTAGAGGAATTTGTGGAGTTCCTAAGTTGAGATTGTTAATGAAATTGGCTAGATACAATTATGTGGCTACTTTCTGATCCTGCTGATCCTGACTTAACTACAAGGATGATCTTAGATGTTACATTACTCGTTCACCAATACTTCTTTGCTCTTTATTTTTTTGAAACAAGTTTTACCCATGGTTAGATGTTAAATTTTAGAGCTCCTAAATATTTATCATGGTGAGTTTCTGCTTTTTTATTTCTTGACTTCTCAATCTAATGGTTCTACTCATTGTGGAAGAACATTTTGACCGATTGAAATACATTATCTTGTGCTGATTTGCAGTTGGAGATGATGCTGTAAATAGGTTTGTGTCGAAGGCTCCTCATGCGGATTACTTTTTGGAGTTGGTCAGTTTTTTCCGAGATCAGTGCATCCATCTGAATTGTTGGTTGGATTGGCTGGAATATGTGATGTGTTGGCTGGAATCATGTTCAGGTTGGGTACTTTATTTCGGTTATCATATCCGATGCGTTTATTTTTTTAATTGTTGATGTGTTACGATTTTTTAAGTTGATATAATGGATTAATCAACCTATAATCAATATTTTACCTACTGAAATTTGTTGTTCTTGTTCATGTATTCTATAGTAGAATCAGAAATGGCGTAGGGTTAGGGTTTCATTTTGTGGTGCAACTTTGCTTGTAAAGATGATGGATGCAGTTCTGTTCTTGCATGCGCATATGTATCAGGAATCAGGATATCGACTTCTGAATTGTGCTATTCTTTTTAAGTGTTCCCGGTGAAGCTAATCATCTTCATGTTTTAAGAGTATGGTGGGTTAGGGCGGATAAGGTTGAAGGCTCTCCGGTGATCTTCTTGTCTTGTTGCATTATGGTGTATCCTGGAGTGCCTATAGAGATTTGTATTTCTTTATTTTTGTTGAAATCTACATCATGCCAACTATTGATGGGCCGTCAAATTATACGTCAAGGGCATGTATTTATGTGTGTAAGAGGTATTGTTATATTCAATGTATTCGAAGTTTTATGAGTCAGAAATTGATTGAGCTCAAGATGTTACATTCAATATGTCTACATAGATGTCTAGATTGTCACTTTCTTTGGTTTTAATGAACCATGTCGGTGCATATATGCTTAAGTTATGAAGAATTATCACATATTGTCGCTATATGAGATAGTGCAACTAACTACTGCATTATATTCGGGAATTTTCGTGAAGACTCGGGAACTCTATGCGGTTGTCTTCTTGGCTTGGTACCTCGATTTGTTTCTCGACTTCATTTCAAGTGTATGACACTATAATGAAACCGGTGTTCATTGGAAGCTCTCGGCAATTGTGTGGTGCATGAGGTTTCATCGAATTGTGAGGCAATCTTATGATCGTGAAATTTGGACACCTTTAGGCATTACTTTCTTATGGGAAATAGTTTTCTTTTGGCACTTATTATATCTTATCATGATTCGAATAGGAGTATAGGTAACTTTTGATTTCACGGGAAGCATAAGAGAAGTGCTGCTTGTTTCTTCGATCCGATCCGGAGTTCTTAGAAAATTTCTGTTGAGAGCTTGATTCGTGATTTTTTCGGCATAGAAATTGGGTGGGAAATGGGGATAGTATTTACGCGTTTGTTTTCATCGCTATTTGGGAACAAGAAAGCTCGGATCCTAGTTCGGGCCTTGATAATCTTTGGAAAAACCACCATTCTTTGTATGAATTTCTCGCGTTAATTTGCCTCCCGGCTCCTTTTTGTGTCTGATTATTCTAATTTTTTTTTGGTTATTGTTTCGCGGATCATTGCGAGATGGGTGAAGTAGTATCAACTATTCCGAGTAAGTGTGTCCTTTTGCATACTCAATTATTTCTGATATAACGAATCTAGAATGATGGGAGCACTTTGCATTGTTTCTAACATTTGGTCTGTTTCGTATGAAAGAGATTTTTTCCGACTACGACTTCGGATCGTTATTGTTCTTCTGAATTCGATCTCATACTCGACTTTAAATTTTTGGTGTGTCTATTTGAAGTAGAATGAATTAATGTGGATATATTCCGAGAAGAGAGATGCTTATGGTTGATTTTATGTATATATATTTTCTTTTAATTGCAGCAATTGGATTCAATGTGGAAACTCTGCAGTATAACAACATAAAGTTTCAAGTATGGGATCTAGGTAAATTTATCTGCGCTTGACGGTTTTTTTTGCTCCTTAGGTATCAATATTTGATAAGTAATCTTTGATATTATTACCGTCGTTGTGTTTGTCCTTTTTGTTTGTTGCATCACTTACTTGTTTGTGTATTGATTATGCGAACCTTCTTTCTGTAAACGCCCATCCCCTCCCCACTTCCTAATCATTCATTGTGATGGAAGAAGTGATTCTGATGTCCATCTCTAATGCCTGTGTCTTCTTTCCTTGTGGCAGGCGGGCAGACTAGTACCAGGTAACTTTATTTGATTCTCCCGTTATACCTGTTGTCTCGATTGTTTGCCTTTGTAAGTATCTTCCATTTACAAGCTAATATTTCCCTATGTACTGGTTCATCCGGTGCTTTGTTTTTCATTACCATTTAACAACTTCTTGGTTGGGAATTGTACTTTATTGACTAAGATTGAGAAGATTTATGTAAAGCAGGTGAAACCCCATAATGAGAAAAGTGAATGAAGAAAATGGATTAGGTTAGAAATACATGTTTTCTATTTGGCACCACTGTTTGGTTAGCATTTGCTTGAGTTATTGTCCATTCGACCAAAGATTTATTGGGTTTGCATTTTATTCTTAATCGGATGATACGATCTGAGTTGCGCTTGTTTTTGAATCTTCATATAACTTTGCCTTCATACAATTTTCACGATTAAGCTTTGTTAGAGATGTGTTTGATTTATTTAGCTTTTTGTAGTTAACAAACGTACCTTGATGCTTATTTTTTCGGTGTTGCTATTTAGGCCATATTGGAGGTGCTATTTTCCTAATACGCAAGCCATTATATATGTTATTGATTCAAGTGACACTGATAGGCTGGTGGTTGCCAAAGAAGAATTTCATGCAATATTGGAGGTGCTCTTGCTTTCTTTCATCTTTATGATTACTCTATTAAAATGATGTTTTTTGTTCCGTATGAGATCTGCTTTTATGACGCTGAACATTATGCTGTTGATAGTTTCGATGATATGCTGAAGCGAACTGAAGCATGTTTTTCCAAGTTCTTTTATGCTTAAATAGGGAAATAACAAAACTTATTACTAAGCTCAAGTGTGCAGAAAAAACACATCATGGCATCACATCATGTGCAGGAAAAAGACATCATGGCGTCACATCATGTGCAGGAAAAACACATCATGGCATCACATCATGCAGGAAAAACACATGTGCAGGAAAAACACATCATGTAATTTTAATTCTGTCATCCTTTTATATTATATAGTATGTTTTGGTACTGAAAATTTGTGATGTTGATGCATCTTTTATGAACGTACTTAATCTATTTTTTTTGTTTCAATGTGATTTGCTCAGTATCCTGGTTCAGTCAAAGACCAATACTACACTCAGGAGCAGTATGATGAAGTCAGGAACGAGTGGAGCAAGTTCGTCTACACGTTTGTCGATGGTGCTTAGGCTGGCTTCATTGTCAGGAAGTTTTTTGTCTAGTTTCAAATCAGTACTATATGTGTATGGTCTTGGTTTCAACACTACTGGTACTCTGGTGCATATGTGTTGGTATAGTTAGATCAGAACATGTCGTTTGATCGGGTAAATATGGTGAATGTTTTGTTAATGTGCAGTCCATTAGCTAGACCTATGCATGTGTCTCGTAGACATTGTGGAAGTTTATTTGATGTTGGCATATTATAGTTATGCCCAATGCAAACTTGTGAATCACGCGAATCTGAATATTTGGCATTTTTGTACGACAGTCCGCCGTTTATATATGAAGTTGTGGTTTATTACTATTATCAATGCTTATGATCTTGTGTTATTGAATTGGGATCTTGTGATTTGAGTTTGTTGGATTTTTAATGAGATTGATTGATGTATTTGAGGTTGTGTTGTTGAGATCTTGTGAATTGAGGTTTTTTATCGGATGGATCATGTTTTTGTACAACAGGGATTCTATATTTACAAATTGAAAAGAAATATGCAATGTGGTTATTTACTTCGGATAAAAAACGAAGTCAGAGATATATAATTAGCGACACAAAATAGAATAAGCGAAGTAAAAAGGAGTGTAATGCTTCGGCTATACAAATAAAAGTGAAGTAAATGTGGTATATTTAACTTCGTTACCTATCAATAAGCGAAGTCGATAACATTATTTCACTTCATCTGTATATATTTTACTGAAGCGAATAGGAAATATACACTTCAGCGATTATAAAATAAGTGAAGTGGAAGGACCTTTTTTACTTCGCAAACCCCCATATCCGGGTTCTAAAAACCGAGATAGACTTCGGTTATTACGATATTAGACTTCGTCTAATAAGCGAAGTCTAAAGTATACCTTTAACTACACGAACATAGACTTCGGTAATTATAACAGTTTTACTTCGGATATTATCCGAAGTCTTTGACGTTTATTCTTATAGTGTGTGAACCTACTTCATTTTAGTAGGCTCATTAGAAAGTGATGGAAAATTGTTTGGAGTATGTGTCTAGGAGTGCGTCATATGGTTGTTATGGAAAGCAAGAAATGCAAAAAAAATTCGAGGAGAGCAACTGATGAGAGAGAAGTTGTTGGTGGATGTCAAAATAAATACGTGGAGTTGGATAAAACATAGATCGTCAAGTAGGTTAGCTGGGAGCATACAAGATTGGTTTACTTACCCCGTGTCTTTGGTTAATTCTATCTGATATGCTTAGAGGCTGTTTTTCTCAATTCCTGTAGTCTTTGGTGTTGTAGTGTCTGTATGGATAATGTGTTATTTTTAATATCTCTGTAGGTTGTGAATATTTGTACAAAGGAATACCTCTTGCCTTTTTGTTCTTTTTGTTTCAATAAAATTTCATTCTTCCCTGATAAAAAAAAAGTGCATATAATGAGAAGTGGAGTCCTAACAAATACAACTACGAGACCAGTTCCTTGTCAAGTTACTACCTCTGCAATTCAAAGCATTTTGGGTCTTGCACAAGTGCTTGATTCTGTAACACCCCAAATTCAACAAGGGAATATCACACGTAGTATATCCTTCTCACAAGGATTTACCAGACTAGATACTACAAGAAAATCCACAATGTTTGACCAACAAATTGCTCTTAGGATGCGGCATAAAATTTGTCAAGATTTTATATATAGTCTTAGTCAATGTTGCATACTCTCATTCTTTTTGTTTTTTATTTTCCCCTCATTTTTAATGTAGGATCGGATTTTCCATATTCCCACGATTAATACATAGTGCTCTTTTCTGACTAACTCTAATTGTTGATTTTCACTCACATAAAAACAGTTTTATATCATACAATAATCTACCCCGAAGTGTAAATTATTCTGAGCTATTTTAAATCAACACGAATAAATTTTATAGCAAAAAAAAAGTCATTTAAAATTGATTTTCTTACATGTATTTTACCAAAAACTCATGCATTTATAAATTACGGTATGGGGAATATATTCTTAATAGTTGATTTTAATTCATTTTCCTTCTTAAAGATATTATATATCACAAAATTATTATTTCTATTAAGTAATATTTAATATATATGATATATATAAGGACGGCATTATATAGGTATTGATCTACTTACTAGTGTACATAGTACATCCATTTATATTATACATATTCCTAGGTGCTCGTGGAGGCGCCAGATCAGAATGATGGATGCTTTTGTAGAGAGCGGTGCTGTAGTTGAGAGCGTCAGAGTTGAGTTGTCTCGGTTAGCTTTGACCTAGAGCATTACACTTTTTACTTTTACTGTATATTTGATTCCCCTGCCTTTTGCGTGCGATGTATTTTTTTTTTACAGGGAGCTGTGCGCAGAGTCAACCTCTCTTCGGTTAGAGTAGCGTTCAACGAGAGTGCATTTGCCAAGGTCCCCTTAGGTAAGTCTCATGTGAATGAAACCATGTGCTCAGGTATGGTCGTGAGCTTTTTCGTACCTTATGTTTCTTTCTATTCACCACTCTATACTGTCCTGTGCACTAAGCTGGGGGTCTTCACGGAAATAGCCTCCCTACCATAAAAAGTAGGGGCATGGTCTGTGTACATCTTACCCTCCCCAGACCCTGCTCTGAGCGGGATATACTGGATATGTTTGGTTTGATTTGGTTTGGTTTCTAGACCTAGTTAAAAATAATAATACTCTTATATATATATACGATATGAGGGAATATAAAAATAATAATACTCTTATATATATATATATACGATATGAGGGAATATACCATCGAGAACCCGACATTGCTGTAATGGAGCTACAGTGACAAAAAATCCCCAGTCGCTCTTTATTGTTAGCATGTAAACAATAGTCACTCTAAATTTGATCTTTCGTCTGTGAAATACACCATAACAACTTACTAATAGCAGTCTTGTTCCACCAATAGAAATGAATGATGTTCCACCCTCCAGCAACTTTAGGCATACATTTTTTCTCCCAAGCAACTAACGCTTTAAATTATCTGATGTGAATCCGCATGTCCAACAGATTTCTTGAGTCTCTCCCTGTCCATATGAAAATTCTGCATAAACTGTGTATTTCACAAAAGGAAGACAAATTTGGGGTCAATGGATTCATGGCTATTATATTAAGAGTCAGAACCTAGCTACCATGAAGATTCCTCCTCAAACTTCTTGGGTAGTTAGGAAAATTCTTGAAACAAGAGACTTGATTGCTTCTACTTCTCTGTGGCTGGCTGAGTATGCTACAACAACATAAGTTCTCCATTAGGAAGATTTATACTGAATTGAGAGGAACAGGGCCAAGAGTGGAGTGGAAGAAGATGTGCTGCAATCTAGCTCCACTAAAATGTATTTTTATTATGTAGCTTGCGATTATGGGGAAGATGGTCACTTGTGAATATTTACTGTCAATAGGTATTCAAGTGGATCCTAGTTGTTGTTTATGTAAGACAGAGATGGAAACAGTAAATCACATGTTCATTGCATTCCCTTTTCCGGCTCTAGTTTGGGAGAGGATCACAGCAAGGAGTGGAATTCCAAGATCAGCAAGAGAATGGAGTGAAGAGAAAAACTATATGGTATTTCAATGTGGAATTAAATATGTAAGCAACTAATGCAGAGACTTGCTGTGACGGTGGTGCTTTATTTGTTGTGGAAGGAACGAAACAATAGACGATTGGATGATCCCTCATGCTCTGAGGATCAGGTGGTTAGGCAAAGTCAGTTCCTCATAACTGCTAGATGTCAACAAGATCACCAATTGCTTAGGTTATTAGTATCTTAATCAGCTATTGTATGTATTTGTTAGGTTGCTTGTTTCGTTGCTTGTATTCTGCATTGGTGAAATAAAATTCTATTGACCAAAAAAATTCACTCTATTTTGTTCAATTGATGTCTCTTCCACTAATATAGATTTTTAAAGATTCACACTTTACCCACTTTCATAATTATTGTATACTTGATAAATGTATAATATATAACATTATGTTTCAGAAGAATGTAAGAAAGCATCAAAGATGAATAAATCAATTGTATACATAACACTAATAGAGGGGGCCTTTATATAGGCATTGCAATGAGAGTTCTTCCATACATAGGATTCCTAGTTAAGGTAACACACTTAATGGGATCCTACTACCTCTAGAAGGATCTAAAACTTTCCATCTATGTATCTTCCTACAACTAGTATTAGAAAAGACACCTACTAGGGAAGGATATCCCAGAACACTCCCCATGTGTCGAGCACTAATACAATCATGGTGCATAAGACGTTGCCTTGGTAAAGAACCTTTCCAAGTAAAATAAAACCCCGTGAGAAAAAACAAAGACTTGGTGAGGAAAAAGAGTACAACGCAGCAACTACAAATGCCAGAATCATGTAGAGTATACTTCCTGAGGTATACATAACATCTCATTTCGATGGGTTATCACTTATTGAGCTCGGACAATCGACACATGCTGATGCTCCTCACATGTTTCTCAGATGTATATTTTGCCAGAGACTTAGTGAACAAGTCTGCGAGATACTCATCGAAACTCACTTGTTTCACTTCCATATTCAGCAATTTCTGTTGTTGCTGATTATAGAAGAACTTCGGCGAGATATGCTTGGTATTGTCATCGTTAATGAAACCTAACTTCAGCTGCTCAATGCATGTTGGAACAACATTTTTCATAACACGTTTTCAATATTTTGATGATGTTTTACAAGGCAAAATTAACATTTCATATTTTTATTATATAATGTATGTAACATTAACATTTGCAGTAAGTGTTTTGAATGCAGGTCACGTACGTAATACCTATTATATAACGTACGTAATATTCGAAAATCAGCCCGTTGCACGGAGTCAACAAATAAGTCATCGACCGTTGCAATAAAGCTGTCTGACCCGAAGGATATGAAGACCAAACATAACGTACGTAATGCGGTGATGCATAACGTACGTAACAGGTTTCAGCCAGGAGTCTGCCCATTTCCTTATACAATATTACGGGCGTTACACGTAAAGTGTAACGTACGTTACATGGCTTACGTACGTAAAATATGTCACTTAACGTACGTAATATAGGCATACTATTCCAACGGGAAAATGGCTCCAAGAGGTTATAAATACATGACATCCAAGGTGTTTGAGTGACACAAGAATTCACCAGACTATACAAGCATACACAAGCAATATCTGAGCTTATCAAGCTACCATTATACTCTGAAAAGATTATTCTGATACGAGAAGAATTATTCTATCAATACGATATCTACATTCTTGTATCAACGTGAGCTACCTTTTGTAAAGACGAGTTTCCTTACTCGCAACTTTTGTTGAGTTATTGTGAGGTTGTCTTGTATCCTTAAAAACAAGAGAGATTCTAGTGAGGTTTTTCTTGAGCCCGGAAATCAAGAAACTGTAAAAGTTCGGCCCTAATTTTGAAAGTGCTATTGTAAGAGTTGGCACTAAACTAGAAAGTGCATTCAAGGTTTTAGAAAAGTCCTAGTCGATGACACTAGGTAGGGGACGTAGGCTGGTTTATGGCTGAACCTCTCGAATAATTTCGTGTGTTCTTTCTTTTCCGCACTCCTATTAATAGCTTCCGCACAAAAAGAGTTCAAAACTCTACTCCGCACTATTCAACCCCCCATTCTAGTGGCAGTACCAATCCAACAATTGGTATCGGAGTGGTCTCTTTTTCACCGGTCTAACACCCACTAGAGAAAAGATCCAGATATGGCCTACATCCATTCTTCTCTTGAAGGTAATGCTCTCAATCTCCCTCCCTTCTTTGATGGTTCAAATTTTATGACGTGGAAGAAGAAAATGTCTATCTTCATCCGAGCCCACGATATCGAAATTTGGAAGGTCGTTGCTCTTGGACCTACTATTCCAAAGAAGACTGATGGCTCGCTCAAAAGTTTTGAAGAGTGCGATGATAGCGACTGGAAGAATGATCATTTCAATACTAAAGATACTCAGCTGCTTTATTGTGCTCTTAATCCTGAATATCACAACAGAATCTATTCATGCAAAATGGCCAAAGAAGTTTGAAGATGCTCGAGATTACTCACGAAGGTACGAGTCAAGTCAAAGAAACAAAAATTAATATGCTTCTTCACGATTATAAACTTTTTACTATGAAAGAGGAAGAAAGCATTACTGCTATGCTTGACCGTTTCTTGGATATCACAAATGGTCTAGCCTCGTTTGGCAAACCTATCTCAAGTAGTGATAAAGCTAAGAAAATCCTACGATCACTACCGAGAGAATGGGATGCAACAGTTACGACTATTGTGGAGTCGAAAGATCTAAACACGGTGGAATTAAGTGCTCTTATTAGATCCCTTATCAATTCTGAGATTGTCATTAAATCTCGGAATTATAAACCAAAGCCCAAAGAAAGAGAAAGGCCGATCGATTTTAAGGCCAAAGAGTATAGTGATCCAGAAGATGAACCAATCGAGGACGAGGATGAAGAAACGGCCTTCTATGCCAAAAATATAAAGAAATTCAAAAATCTCTTACAAATGCACTGGAGAGATATCAAACATGAACCCAAGGATGAATCCAAAAAGATTCACTTCCCACAAAATAAAAAGTTCGACAATACTTGTCGAAGGTGTGGTGTTCCAGGGAACTTCGCTAAAGATTGTCGTGCTACTGCGCCTATGAGTTCATCAAAACCACCTCATGGGAAATTCAAAAAACAAAGAAGTCTATGTTTCTACATGGAGCGATGATGATGAGGATGATGAACCACAAATTCAAACCAATCTAGCTTTAATGGCCCGTGCAACTGACGACAACGATGCAGAAGACGAGGTAATTTATTCTTCTCATGAAGAACTTCTTGATGCTTTTGAATCTTTAAATAACGAATATGAAAAGGTTTTTAATATTAATAAATATTTGAAAAAGAAAATAAAGTCTCTTGAAAATGAAAATTCAAAATTATTGAATAAAAGCAAAGATGTGTCCATTGATCATACTAATTGTTTGGAAACCGAGAAAATTCTGAGAGATGATTTACACAAAACTCAGAAAGAACTCAAGCTTTACGTTAGAAAATTCTTGTGTGGTAATGAAAATTTTGAACAACTCTTATTTGGTCAAAAATTCTCTCTTTCAAAACAAGGACTCGGGTATAATGCATTTCCAATTAAAAGGTCCTTAGATATTACCACGAAGGATTCGGATAATTTAAAAACGGGAATTTCATCATGTCCAAAATGTTTAAAACCAGGACATACCGAAACCTATTGTAGAAGTTCCAGACGAACTATAAAAGTCAAACAAATTTGGGCGCCTAAAGGGACCATTGTTCCAAATCAAGTTTTTACGTCTAACTCTACATGACCCAAATTAGCTTGGGTACCTATAAAATAGAAGAAAATTTTCTTTGTAGGTACAAGCAAGGACAACAACATTATCAAATAAATGGAAGATCGAGGTTGTGTCACATTTGGTGATAATAAAAAGGGTCAAATCAAAAGAACAGGCAAGATAGATAAGAAACCTTTACCAACTATAGAAAATGTTCTTTTTGTTGATGGTCTTTGTCATAATCTCCTAAGTATTTCCCAATTATGTCATACTGGTCTCAAGTTAATTTTTGAAATTACGCATTGCACTGCAATGAGAAAAGACCAAATTGTTTTTATTGGCTTACGTTATGGAAACATTTATATTGTTGATCTTCAAGACGAATCCTCTTTTAATGAAAAGTGCTTAATTTCTTATGATGAAAATATTGTTATTTGGCACCGTAAATTGGGTCATGCCTCTTTACCTCTACTTTCAAAATTGGCCAAAAATAATATTGTCCGTGGTCTACCAAAATTAAATTTCAAAAAATACCATATTTGTGAGGCCTGTATTAAAGGAAAAAATGTTAGAGGATCGTTTAAACCCAAAATGGAAATTTCCACTAGCCGTATTCTTGAATTAATTAATATGGATTTGATTGGACCATCTCGGCATGCTAGCTTGAATGGTAAACTTTACACTTTAGTTCTTGTTGATGATTTCTCTAGATTTACGTGGGTAAAATTCTTAGCAAATAAAAGTGATACTTTTAATGAGTTTGTTAAGTGGTGTAAGGTTACCCAGAAAGAAAAAGAATTATCAATTATCGGCATCAGATCCGATCACGATGGAGAATTCGAGTCTAATGATTTTGAAGATTGGTGCGATAAATATGGTATTGGGCACAACTTTTCGGCACCTCGGACATCTAAACAAAATGGAGTTGTCGAGAGGAAGAATCGCTCTTTAGAAGAAATGAGCCGAACAATGCTCAATGAATACGGGCTACCAAAGTATTTCTGAGCCGAAGCTGTAAACACTGCCTGTTATGTTATTAATCGAATCCATCTTCGGAGAAACAAGATGATGACTCCATATGATATATTCAAAGGTAAAAGGCCCAATTTATCTTACTTTCATCCATTTGGTTGTAAAGTCTTTATTCATAATAATGGTAAAGATAATCTGAGAAAAATTGATTCTAAATCAGATATTGGTATATTCCTCGGATATTATACTAATAGTAAAACTTATCGTGTTTTTAATTGTAGAAGAGGCTCAGTAGAACAGTCGATTCATAACAAATTCGATGATACAATTTTATGCCCGGGAAAGGTTGCTTCTGATGATGATGCAGGTATGCTCCCAGCTAATGAAGTGTCAGAAGCAACGAAGGAATTAGAGAAGCTTGACTTAAGATCGGACAAGCAGGAAGATAATCCTTTCAACCTTCCTAAGGAATGGGCTAATGTGAAAGATCATCCTTGTTGGAATATTTTATTCTAAATATTCATTAATAGAGTTTTGATGATTAAGTTGTTAAACAAAGTAAAACAACAAGGAAGCAAAACAAAACATCAAAGTCAATCAAGCTGGATAGAAGATATCTGATCAGACGAGAAGTCAAAGTTACCTGATGATCACATCAGTTAAGTTGGGAAACCTACCTGATCGGACAAGAGCAACCTACCTGATCAACCAAGAGGAAAGTTGAATGCAGATGACCAGCTTAACGCACGCTATATACACTGTATAGTGCACGCTATCAAAAGTGAGTAACCTACGTAACAAAGAGTAGATAACGTACGTAATGTTAAAGTTACCTAAAGATCAGACAAGTTTAATGTCACCTGAAGTCAAGTCACCTGATGAAGATAGCGCACGCTACGACTGAAGCATTGTTGTTACCCAAAATATTATCCGGAGATGATATTGCTGGAATGGATGAGTAACAAACAAAATGCGAGAGCACGTCCGAGGGAAAGTAAATAACACAAGATTTGCTGGGTTTGTTAGTCCCGGTCTTGAATTCTATCGCGAGATGTTATTAACACGAAAACGTTGGAGTACAAATATTAATGTAAGAGTACAATTACAAAGAGTGTAAAAGTCCCTAGTTATCTAGCTTTTGAGTGCTGAGAATTGCTGGAAGAACTAGAGTTGCTTTGAGTTCTTATTCTCGTTTCTGCCGACCGTCTTTGGGTTAAGAGGTTTCGAGAGTGAGAAAGAAATATGTACGAGTATATAGCGTAGCCGAGAGTGAAAATCCATCCAAGAGTCCGAGAGAAAGCAGACAGAAAAAGCAGCGAGAAAGCAGCCCGTTTTCCAAGTGCAAAATGTCTTCTATTTATAGGAGGAGCTGGGCTGTCCTTTATTGACGGGAGATCGCCTTTCCTGTATTATAATAAGGGGGCGATCGTCTTTTAGCACATGGGATGGTTGCCCTAAAGTCTGCGGCTGCTGCTGGCAGCCAGCTGTGCGAAACAATGAGAAGTCTGCACGTGTCCTAAGTCGCTGTCTCGGGAGGTCCCACTTTGCACCTTTCGGCGGGTCTGTCGGTAGGTGAGAAGATGGTGACAGGCTGGGGTCAAATGGCCTTATCCTGCGGTGCCTTTTACAGAACTGCACGTGGGTCTCTATCCCTAGTTTCGGCCTTCGCAAACCTGACGGATGCTGGCTTTACGTAGCGTGAGGCGATCATCCATGATCGGGCACTTTGGGACGATCGCTAGTTGCTGGAGGACGATCGTCTTGGCAGTCGATCGCTCGGCACTGGGTCCTGTTCTGGGTCCTTCGTTCGGCAAGTATGCCTTGGTCTATTTGACTCTAGTTCGGTCGTCCGGTCCTTGTACCGATCGCCTGTTGAAGTGTATAAATCGCGACACAACAATTGCCCCCCAGCTTGTTCCGATGTTGAAGACATGGGGTAGGTGGTTCCACTGGCGATCGTTTTAAGATAATGATGGGCGATCCGTTGAGCGGACTTTGGTCTCGGAATTGGGCGACCCGATCGTTTGGCGAGCTATCTTCGGTCTTGTTCTTGTGATCTTCAATTTTGCAGATCCCTCGTGGAAAGCTGATTGTTTCGTCTTTGAGGAACCGTGCACGGTAGCGGAGTTCGATGGACCGACCCCCATGACCGTGTCTTGTGCGCGAGGGACATTCCACCTGTAGGTTTGTCTCGCGAATCACTTTATTGTGAGGGTCCTCCGTTAGGCTGCGCCCGCCTCGTATTTAAACGAAGGGCGAGTGGTCTTGGTCTGGAGAAGTCCTTGTACGGGGCATCGTCGGATTAATAGACTCCATGTCCGCAGCTTGTTAGCACTTTTCTACCTCGGATCGTCATGTTAGATGGTAATCCTCGACGGTATACGTTGTGATGGGGATAGGTACGCGTCGCATTGTCCGGGTCCACCAAGTTAGATGATGATCCTTTGAAGGTGGGAGAGCGTGTCCACAAATTTGTTTAGAGGGTCCTTCGGCTACGCCCGCCTCGTATTTAAACGAAGGGCAAGCGATCGCAGCCCAAAGGAACCTTGCATGGTCAAAGCTGTCGGTTCCATCGACTTCCAGGACCATGGCTGCACTCTTCTACCTCGGATCGTCATGTTAGATGGTGATCCTCGACGGTATATGTTGTGCTGAGGGAGGCGATCTCGTGCCTAGGCCCATCATGTTGGATGATGAACTTTAGATGGCGAGTGAGTCCTCCATTTTTGGAGATGTTTCTTGATTCTGGCGATCGGGTTGGAAGACTGGTGATCGTCGTTCTGACGCCGATCGCGGCATTTGATTCTTTCCGCCCGGGGCTCCGGCTAAGTTATTCGTCTGTCCATCTTGCCCTCCTCGAACAATCTCCAGAGTTGTCTGAGGAGGTCGCGGCATTGATCGGTGTTGTGGACGGGACTCTTGTGATAAGCACAGAATTTGTTGCGGTCTAGATGACCGTGGTCCCTTACTGCCTTCGGCTTGCTTAGCTGCTCGTGCCCCCAGATGGAATAGAAAATATGAGCCGGAGAGAGATTGAGGTTGCGGTAGAGATGGGCTTCCACATCCTCGAAGGTACTAAAATCTCCGGGTGGCTTGGCGACCGCCTTGTTGGACTTGGCGATCGCCGTCTCTGCCCCCTCGTCTTGGCGAAGGGCGAGCACCCTCCGCCTGACCAAAAAGTCTGCGGCCTTGGCGCGGAAGATTGCGTAGGTCGGGGGGATGTCCTTCGTAAGGTGCCTGAACATGGGCGAAAGACCATTGAATCCCCCTGGGACTGAGTAGAGGGCGATCTCATCGCTTACGGGCTCGCCGTTGAGGATTATCTCATCTACCCGGTCGATGTAGTCTTCGTCGGACTCCTCTTCCCCCTGCCTGATTTTTATCACGCGCTGGGGACCTTCTGGTCGAGCGACCTTGGCGGCGAAGTACGATGTGAAGTCGCTCGCCAGATGTTCAGAGGAACTGATGGATCGCGGTGGCAGGGAGGTGTACCACCTATGGGCCAGATCGCCCAATGTCAACGGGAACATTCGGCACCTGGTCACGTCTGATGCCCCGTATCTGGCCATTTATATCTGGAACTTGCTTAGGTGAGTCTCGGGGTCCTATTTCCCTTTATACAAAGGTGTTTTAGGTGGAGCGATCCTTGGCTGCACGAGGGCAAGTTCGATCTGGGCCGCGAGCGGCTCGCTCGGCCCAGCGATCTTCCTTTTGGCGCCTGCCCCAGTTTCTAGGAGCGCCTTCGTCTCATTTAGTTGGCGTTGCATTGCGGCCGTCGCCGTAGCTTGGTCGCTCGTGGTTTGGCTCTCGGAGCGGGAGCCGAGGCGATCGTGTACTGATCGCCTGGCTCCACGGTAGGCGATGAGGTCGTCGCCGATCTCGGTTTTTCGGTGTGTAGGAGCCAGATGGTTGGTCTGCCTTCTGGGAGTTGGGTACGCCGAACTCCTGGTTACGGATTCGGGCTCTGTCGTCTCATGACTGGGGCCAGAATGCCCCGGACGCCATGATGGGTCGCTTCCTAGGCAGATGAAAACGGTACCGTCCCGCCTCGCGAGTACTTCTACTCGTGAATCGGGGTTTCCTGACGATCGCTCGACAAGTAACCCCTTGAACTTCCGCTTGCCCGCGCGGCGGCTGATGAGGTAATTGCGGGCGCATTGAATGCTCTCCGTCGCTCTCGTAGGATGGCCATGGCCTCCTCGATCTATTCCGCTGTTTGGAACTGATCGAGCGAGAGGCTAGGGCCGTCCCTCGGGGGCGGGATCGAGAGTGTCACGCCGCCGCGGCTTCCCTCCGCCGTAGGTTGGGGCTCGGATTGAGCCGGAATAAGGCGTCCGGTGGATCATAGAGTGGCTCTCTTCGATGTGGTGGCAGATGACATGATTCTGAAGGTTTTTCTTTGAAGAATAGTGAGTGTTTCTTCAAGTATATGCCCCGGAGAACAGTGAGTGTTCTTCGGGATGGTCGGAATGAAAATGAAGATTAAGATTCCCTTCTTCTAGCGCCAATTGTTGTTACCCAAAATATTATCCGGAGATGATATTGCTGGAATGGATGAGTAACAAACAAAATGCGAGAGCACGTCCGAGGGAAAGTAAATAATACAGGATTTGCCAGGTTTGTTAGGCCCGAGCTTGAATGCTCTCGCGAGATGTTATTAATACGAATACGTTGGAGTACAAATATTAATGTAAGAGTACAATTACAAAGAGTGTAAAAGTCCCTAGTTATCTAGCTTTTGAGTGCTGAGGATTGCCGGAAGAACTAGAGTTGCTCTGAGTTCTTATTCTCGTTTCTGCCGACCGTCGTTGGGTTAAGAGGTTTAGAGAGTGAGAAAGAAATATGTACTAAGTATATAGCGTAGCCAAGAGTGAAAATCCATCCAAGAGTCCGAGAGAAAGCAGACAAAAAAAGCAGCGAGAAAGCAGCCCTTTTTCCAAGTGCAGGATGCCTTCTATTTATAGGAGGAGCTGGGCTGTCCTTTACTGATGGGCGATCGCCTTTCCTGTATTATAATAAGGGGAAGATCGTCTATTAGCACATGGGTTGGTTTCCTTAAAGTCCGCGGCTGCTGCTGGCAGCCAGCTGTGCGAACCAATGAGAAGTCTGCACGCGTCCTGAGTCGCTGTCTCGGGAGGTCCCACTTTGCACCTTTCGGCGGGTCTGTCGGTAGGTGAGAAGATGGTGACAGCCTGGGGTCAAAGGGCCTTATCCTGCGACACCTTTTCTGGAACTGCACGTGGGTCTCTATCCCGAGTTTCGGCCTTTGCAGATCTGACGGATGCTGGCTTTACGTAGCGTGAGGCGATCGTCCATGATCGGGCACTTTGGGACGATCGCTAGTTGCTGGAAGACGATCGCCTTGGCAGTCGATCGCTCAGCGATGGATCCTGTTCTGGGTCCTTTGTTCGGCAAGTCTGCCTTGGTCTATTTGACTCTGGTTTGGTCACCCGATCCTTGTACTGATCACCTATTGAAGTGTATAAATCGCGACACAACAAGCATAACGCACGCTATCGAAGGAATATGACTATTGTGAAAGACGTCCAAACACAGTATGACGCAAGCAGTGACGAAATCATAGCGCACGCTAAGATTGAGGAATAGAGCACGCTAAAGTGTTTGAATTCAAGATAATCAATCCGTTGGGAGATTCTGAAGTAAAGCTAAAAGCTACAAATGGATATATGATGCAAGCAATGATGCAGTGTTAACGCACGCTACATAAAGAAGTTAGCGCATGCTAACGTATAGAGACAATAGCCACTGGTCTGAAGTTGCAAGCAGTTAACGTACGTAAACAACGAATATTAACGTATGCAATAGGCATTAGCGCACGCTAAAGCAAAAGGCTAGTGCACGCTAAGTAAACTGCCAGTAACGGCTAGTTGGAGGAAAATGCCTATAAATACCAAACCACTTGGTATCAAACCACACAACATTGAGTAAAGCATTCATACTTGAGATATCATTATAATCATTCTAGTTGTTGTATTTGAGCTTATATTGTTTAGTGATTGAGTGTCATACACGAAATCATACAAGAGAGGAAAAAAAAGGATATGATTGGATTCAGTGTTATTAGGATCAAGGATCTGGCATTGTTAGAATCGCAATTGATATCTACGTGAGGTCTATCTAGTACCTATATAAAGCAAGATTGGTTGATTCCTTGTCCAATAGAAAAGGAAAATGGTTTAACTTGGACCGACATAAAGACAAGTGATTGAATGGTTTACTCGGACCGATAGAAGACGAGTTTGTAACGGTTATCCCTCGACCGATAGAACTGAAATCTTGTTCGCAACATTGCCAAAAAAGCCCACGAGCAAGGGACCGCACTACCGAGCCCACGGAGCATTTCACTAGCAACGCATCAACTCAAAGAACATAGTCGCTCCACTACAATGTTACGCCCGAAGAAACGACCGCCTCACCGTGCTTGCCCGACCACCTAGGTTATCGAACTACACACATGCACGTCGCTCCCTCGGGCTACCCACCGACTAAGCGAAATCTCGGTCGAATAATTACTAGGAAATGCCCACAAGCGATGGGGCACCGCTTTACCGAACCCACCGAGCAATTTCCGAACATGCATCTAATCGCAGAACATGGCAGCCCACTACGATGTTTTGACCCAACAAGCGACCGCCTCACCATGCTCGTCCGTCGACCCAATAGGTTATAAAACGCTCACGTACCGATGTCGTCGTTCACCGAGACCGCCCACCCAAGCGGCTTACCAAACTCCGTTCGAGACAATGCGGAAAAAGCCCACGAGCGGCGGAGGTTACGCTCGACCGAACCAACCAACTCACTGGACAAGATCTCAAATACAAAATCTAGCTTCTCTACTGCGATGTTTGCACAAGCAAGCAACACCCGCACCATGGTCGCCCGACTACCAGGTTGGTTATCGAACGCCCACGTTAGAGAATGCCGCTCGCCCACACTACCCACCGGAGCAAGTCGCCGGAATCTTGTTCTCGACACTGCCGGAAAACTTTCTTGTGTGTTTCTTTAGAGGGCCGCTGCTGCACTCGGCCCTTGGAAGTTACTCGCAAGTAAGCAGCCAGCTCGCTGACACCCTCTCACACACCCGAACCCACGTGCGGTCCCTTGCTCGTGGGCTTTATTCTTAGATAAACTCTTGCTCGAGCACATATTACCTTAACGGTGGAGTTAAGTATGTTTATGATTGTTTGCATCCCCCCCCCCCCAAAAAAAAAATTGTACAAGTTCACTTTGCTACAAATCTTAATTGGTTTATCTCATTTTAAATACCTTACTGCATCAAGATCCGTTCAACACTATCCGGTGTGTGGGTTGGGGGGGTTGAAGGGAGAGAACAAGGCATTTGGAAGGAAATATATTTAATGATCCTATTGTTTTACTGAGTTTACATAATATTGGTATAGTACGTATGTGAATGTGATCTTTAGCTTAGAACACCCCATTTTGCTTTATATTTCAGAGTTTCTGAAATTTTATGCATATTCATGATAAGATACTAGTGATTGGAGGAATTTGTGGAGTTCCTAAGTTGAGATTGTTAATGAAATTGGCTAGATACAATTATGTGGCTACTTTCTGATCCTGCTGATCCTGACTTAACTACAAGGATGATCTTAGATGTTCTGTTACTCGTTCACCAATACTTCTTTGCTCTTTATTTTTTTTGAAACAAGTTTTACCCATGGTTAGATGTTAAATTTTAGAGCTCCTAAATATTTATCATGGTGAGTTTCTGCTTTTTTATTTCTTGACTTCTCAATCTAATGGTTCTACTCATTGTGGAAGAACATTTTGACCGATTGAAATACATTATCTTGTCTTGATTTGCGATTGGAGATGATCTTGTAAATAGGTTTGTGTCGAAGGCTCCTCATGCGGATTACTTTTTGGACTTGGTCGATTTTCCGAGATCAGTGCATCCATCTGAATTGTTGGTTGGATTGGCTGGAATATGTGATGTGTTGGCTGGAATCATGTTCAGGTTGGGTACTTTATTTCGGTTATCATATCCGATGCGTTTGTTTTTTTAATTGTTGATGTGTTACGATTATTTAAGTTGATATAATGGATTAATCAACCTATAATCAATATTTGACCTACTGAAATTTGTTGTTCTTGTTCATGTATTCTATAGTAGAATCAGAAATGGCGTAGGGTTAGGGTTTCATTTTGTGGTGCAGCTTTGCTTGTAAAGATGATGGATGCAGTTCTGTTCTTGCATGCGCATATGTATCAGGAATCAGGATATCGACTTCTGAATTGTGCTATTCTTTTTAAGTGTTCCCGGTGAAGCTAATCATCTTCATGTTTTAAGAGTATGGTGGGTTAGGGCGGATAAGGTTGAAGGCTCTCCGGTGATCTTCTTGTCTTGTTGCATTATGGTGTATCCTGGAGTGCCTATAGAGATTTGTATTTCTTTATTTTTGTTGAAATCTACATCATGCCAACTATTGATGGCTCGTCAAATTATACGTCAAGGGCATGTATTTATGTGTGTAAGAGGTATTGTTATATTCAATGTATTCGAAGTTTTATGAGTCAGAAATTGATTGAGCTCAAGATGTTACATTCAATATGTCTACATAGATGTCTAGATTGTCACTTTCTTTGGTTTTAATGAACCATGTCGGTGCATATATGCTTAAGTTATGAAGAATTATCACATATTGTCGCTATATTAGATAGTGCAACTAACTACTACCCGCATTATATTCGGGAATTTTCGTGAAGACTCGGGAACTCTATGCGGTTGTCTTCTTGGCTTGGTACCTCGATTTGTTCTCGACTTCATTTCGATGTATGACACTATAATGAAACCGGTGTTCATTGGAAGCTCTCGCAATTGTGTGGTGCATGAGGTTTCATCGAATTGTGAGGCGATCTTATGATCGTGAGTGGACACCTTTAGGCATTACTTTCTTATGGGAAATAGTTTTCTTTTGGCACTTATTATATCTTATCATGATTCGAATAGGAGTATAGGTAACTTTTGATTTCACAGAAGCATAAGAGGGTACTGCTTGTTTCTTCGCTTCGATCCGATCCAGGAGTTCTTAGAAAATTTCTGTTGAGAGCTTGATTCGTGATTTTTTTCAAAGATAGAAATTGGGTGGGAAATGGGGATAGTATTTACGCGTTGTTTTCATCGCTATTTGGGAACAAGAAAGCTCGGATCCTAGTTCTGGCCTTGATAATCTTTGGAAAAACCACCATTCTTTGTATGAATTTCTCGCGTTAATTTGCCTCCCGACTCCTTTTTGTGTCGATTATTCTAAATTTTTTTGGTTATTGTTTCGCGGATCATTGCCGAGATGGGTGAAGTAGTATCAACTATTCCGAGTAAGTGTGTCCTTCTGCATACTCAATTATTTCCTGATATAACGAATCTAGAATGATGGGAGCACTGCATTGTTTCTAACATTTGGTCCTGTTTCGTATGAAAGAGATTTTTTCCGACTACAGCTTCCAGATCGTTATTGTTCTTACTGAATTCTGATCTCATACTCGACTTTAAATTTTTGGTGTGTCTATTTGAAGTAGAATGAATTAATATGGATATATTCCAGAAAGAGAGATGCTTATGGTTGATTTTATGTATATATATTTTCTTTTAATTGCAGCAATTGGATTCAATGTGGAAACTCTGCAGTATAACAACATAAAGTTTCAAGTATGGGATCTAGGTAAATTTATCTGCGCTTGACTGTTTTTTTGCTCCTTAGGTATCAATATTTGATAAGTAATCTTTGATATTATTACCGTCGTTGTGTTTGTCCTTTTTGTTTGTTGCATCACTTACTGGGCTGTGTATTCATATTGTCTGAACCTTCTTTCTGTAAACGCCCATCCCCTCCCCACTTCCTAATCATTCATTGTGATGGAAGAAGTGATTCTGAAGTCCATCTCTAATGACTGTGTCTTCTTTCCTTGTGGCAGGCGGGCAGACTAGTACCAGGTAACTTTATTTGATTCTCCCGTTATACCTGTTGTCTCGATTGTTTGCCTTTGTAAGTATCTTCCATTTACAAGCTAATATTTCCCTATGTACTGGTTCATCCGGTGCTTTGTTTTTTAATTACCATTTAACAACTTCTTGGTTGGGAATTGTACTTTATTGACTAAGATTGAGAAGATTTATGTAAAGCAGGGGTGAAACCCCATAATGAGAAAAGTGAATGAAGAAAATAGATTAGGTTAGAAATACATGTTTTCTATTTGGCACCACCTGTTTGGTTAGCATTTGCTTCGAGTTATCGTCCATTCTGACCAAAGATTTATTGGGTTTGCATTTTATTCTTAATCAGATGATACAGTACAGAGTTGCGCTTGTTTTTTGAATCTTCATATAACCTGCCTTCATACAATTTTCACCGATTAAGCTTTGTTAGAGATGTGTTTGACTGTATTTAGCTTTTTGTAGTTAACAAACGTACCTTGATGCTTATTTTTTCGGTGTTGCTATTTAGGCCATATTGGAGGTGCTATTTTCCTAATACGCAAGCCATTATATATGTTGTTGATTCAAGTGACACTGATAGGCTGGTGGTTGCCAAAGAAGAATTTCATGCAATATTGGAGGTGCTCTTGCTTTCTTTCATCTTTATGATTACTCTATTAAAATGATGTTTTTTGTTCCGTATGAGATCTGCTTTTATGACGCTGAACATTATGCTGTTGATAGTTTCGATGATATGCTGAAGCGAACTGAAGCATGTTTTTCCAAGTTCTTTTATGCTTAAATAGGAAATAACAAAACTTATTACTAAGCTCAAGTGTGCAGAAAAAACACATCATGGCATCACATCATGTGCAGGAAAAACACATCATGGCGTCACATCATGTGCAGGAAAAACACATCATGGCATCACATCATGCAGGAAAAACACATGTGCAGGAAAAACACATCATGTAATTTTAATTCTGTCATCCTTTTATATTATATAGTATGTTTTGGTACTGAAAATTTGTGATGTTGATGCATCTTTTATGAACGTACTTAATCTATTTTTTTTTTGTTTCAATGTGATTTGCTCAGTATCCTAGTTCAGTCAAAGACCAATACTACACTCAGGAGTAGTATGATGAAGTCAGGAACGAGTGGAGCAAGTTCGTCTACACGTTTGTCGATGGTGCTTAGGCTGGCTTCATTGTCAGGAAGTTCTTTGTCTAGTTTCAAATCAGTACTATATGTGTATGGTCTTGGTTGCAACACTAGTGGTACTCTGGTGCATATGTGTTGGTATAGTTAGATCAGAACATGTCATTTGATCGGGTAAATATGGTGAATGTTTTGTTAATGTGCAGTCCATTAGCTAGACCTATGCATGTGTCTCGTAGACATTGTGGAAGTTTATTTGATGTTGGCATATTATAGTTATGCCCAATGCAAACTTGTGAATCACGCGAATCTGAATATTTGGCATTTTTGTACGACAGTCCGCCGTTTATATATGAAATTGTGGTTTATTACTATTATCAATGCTTATGATCTTGTGTTATTGAATTGGGATCTTGTGATTTGAGTTTGTTGGATTTTTAATGAGGTTGATTGATGTATTTGAGGTTGTGTTGTTGAGATCTTGTGAATTGAGGTTTTTTATTGGATGGATCATGTTTTTGTACAACAGGGATTCTACATTTATAAATTGAAAAGAAATATGCAATGTGGTTATTTACTTCGGATAAAAAACGAAGTCAGAGATATATAATTAGCGACACAAAATAGAATAAGCGAAGTAAAAAGGAGTGTAATGCTTCGGCTAAACAAATAAAAGTGAAGTAAATGTGGTATCTTTAACTTCGTTACCTATCAATAAGCGAAGTCGATAACATTATTTCACTTCATCTGTATATATTTTACTGAAGCGAATAGGAAATATACACTTCAGCGATTATAAAATAAGTGAAGTGGAAGGACCTTTTTTACTTCGCAAACCCCCATATCCGGGTTCTAAAAACCGAGATAGACTTCGGTTATTACGATATTAGACTTCGTCTAATAAGCGAAGTCTAAAGTATACCTTTAACTACACGAACATAGACTTCGGTAATTATAACAGTTTTACTTCGGATATTATCCGAAGTCTTTGACGTTTATTCTTATAGTGTGTGAACCTACATCATTTTAGTAGGCTCATTAGGGGGTGCAGTGGAAAATTGTTTGGAGTATGTGTCTAGGAGTGCGTCATATGGTTGTTATGGAAAGCAAGAAATGCAAAAAAAATTCGAGGAGAGCAACTGATGAGAGAGAAGTTGTTGGTGGATGTCAAAATAAATACGTGGAGTTGGATAAAACATAGATCGTCAAGTAGGTTAGCTGGGAGCATACAAGATTGGTTTACTTACCCCGTGTCTTTGGTTAATTCTATCTGATATGCTTAGAGGCTGTTTTTCTCAATTCCTGCAGTCTTTGGTGTTGTAGTGTCGGTATGGATAATGTGTTATTTTTAATATCTCTGTAGGTTGTGAATATTTGTACAAAGGAAGACCTCTTGCCTTTTTGTTCTTTTTGTTTCAATAAAATTTCATTCTTCCCTGATCAAAAAAAAAGTGCATATAATGAGAAGTGGAGTCCTAACAAATACAACTACGAGACCAGTTCCTTGTCAAGTTACTACCTCTGCAATTCAAAGCATTTTGGGTCTTGCACAAGTGCTTGATTCTGTAACACCCCAAATTCAACAAGGGAATATCACACGTAGTATATCCTTCTCACAAGGATTTACCAGACTAGATACTACAAGAAAATCCACAATGTTTGACCAACAAATTGCTCTTAGGATGCGGCATAAAATTTGTCAAGATTTTATATGTAGTCTTAGTCAATGTTGCATACTCTCATTCTTTTTGTTTTTTATTTTCCCCTCATTTTTAATGTAGGATCGGATTTTCCATATTCCCACGATTAATACATAGTGCTCTTTTCTGACTAACTCTATTGTTGATTTTCACTCACATAAAAACAGTTTTATATCATACAATAATCTACCCCGAAGTGTAAATTATTCTGAGCTATTTTAAATCAACACGAATAAATTTTATAGCAAAAAAAAAGTCATTTAAAACTGATTTTCTTACATGTATTTTACCAAAAACTCATGCATTTATAAATTACGGTATGGGGAATATATTCTTAATAGTTGATTTTAATTCATTTTCCTTCTTAAAGATATTATATATCACAAAATTATTATTTCTATTAAGTAATATTTAATATATATGATATATATAAGGACGGCATTATATAGGTATTGATCTATTTACTAGTGTACATAGTACATACATTTATATTATACATATTCCTAGGTGCTCGTGGAGGCGCCAGATCAGAATGATGGATGCTTTTGTAGAGAGCGGTGCTGTAGTTGAGAGCGTCAGGGTTGGGTTGTCTCGGTTAGCTTTGACCTAGAGTATTACACTTTTTACTTTTACTGTATATTTGATTCTCCTGCCTTTTGCGTGCGATGTATTTTTTTTTATAGGGAGCTGTGCGCAGAGTCAACCTCTCTTCGGTTAGAGCAGCGTTCAACGAGAGTGCATTTGCCAAGGTCCCCTTAGGTAAGTCTCATGTGAATGAAACCATGTACTCAGGTATGGTCGTGAGCTTTTTCGTACCTTATGTTTCTTTCTATTCACCACTCTATACTGTCCTGTGCACTAAGCTGGGGGTCTTCACGGAAATAGCCTCCCTACCATAAAAAGTAGGGGCATTGTCTGCGTTCATCTTACCCTCCCCAGACCCTGCTCTGAGCGGGATATACTGGGTATGTTTGGTTTGATTTGGTTTGGTTTCTAGACCTAGTTAAAAATAATAATACTCTTATATATATACGATATGAGGGAATATAAAAATAATAATACTCTTATATATATATACGATATGAGGGAATATACCATCGAGAACCCGACATTGCTGTAATGGAGCTACAGTGACAAAAAATCCCCAGTCGCTCTTTATTGTTAGCATGTAAACAATAGTCACTCTAAATTTGATCTTTCGTCTGTGAAATACACCATAACAACTTACTAATAGCAGTCTTGTTCCACCAATAGAAATGAATGATGTTCCACCCTCCAGCAACTTTAGGCATACATTTTTTCTCCCAAGCAACTAACGCTTTAAATTATCTGATGTGAATCTGCATGTCCAACAGATTTCTTGAGTCTCTCCCTGTCCATATGAAAATTCTGCATAAACTGTGTATTTCACAAAAGGAAGACAAATTTGGGGTCAATGGATTCATGGCTATTATATTAAGAGTCAGAACCTAGCTACCATGAAGATTCCTCCTCAAACTTCTTGGGTAGTTAGGAAAATTCTTGAAACAAGAGACTTGATTGCTTCTACTTCTTTGTGGCTGGCTGAGTATGCTACAACAACATAAGTTCTCCATTAGGAAGATTTATACTGAATTGAGAGGAACAGGGCCAAGAGTGGAGTGGAAGAAGATGTGCTGCAATCTAGCTCCACTAAAATGTATTTTTATTATGTAGCTTGCGATTATGGAGAAGATGGTCACTTGTGAATATTTACTGTCAATAGGTATTCAAGTGGATCCTAGTTGTTGATTATGTAAGACAGAGATGGAAACAGTAAATCACATGTTCATTGCATTCCCTTTTCCGGCTCTAGTTTGGGAGAGGATCACAGCAAGGAGTGGAATTCCAAGATCAGCAAGAGAATGGAGTGAAGAGAAAAACTATATGGTATTTCAATGTGGAATTAAATATGTAAGCAACTAATGCAGAGACTTGCTGTGACGGTGGTGCTTTATTTGTTGTGGAAGGAACGAAACAATAGACGATTGGATGATCCCTCATGCTCTGAGGATCAGGTGGTTAGGCAAAGTCAGTTCCTCATAACTGCTAGATGTCAACAAGATCACCAATTGCTTAGGTTATTAGTATCTTAATCAGCTATTGTATGTATTTGTTAGGTTGCTTGTTTCGTTGCTTGTATTCTGCATTGGTGAAATAAAATTCTATTGACCAAAAAAATTCACTCTATTTTGTTCAATTGATGTCTCTTCCACTAATATAGCTTTTTAAAGATTCACACTTTACCCACTTTCATAATTATTGTATACTTGATAAATGTATAATATATAACATTATGTTTCAGAAGAATGTAAGAAAGCATCAAAGATGAATAAATCAATTGTATACATAACACTAATAGAGGGGGCCTTTATATAGGCATTACAATGAGAGTTCTTCCATACATAGGATTCCTAGTTAAGGTAACACACTTAATGGGATCCTACTACCTCTAGAAGGATCTAAAACTTTCCATCTATGTATCTTCCTACAACTAGTATTAGAAAAGACACCCACAAGGGAAGGATATCCCAGAACACTCCCCATGTGTCGAGCACTAATACAATCATGGTGCATAAGACGTTGCCTTGGTAAAGAACCTTTCCAAGTAAAATAAAACCCCGTGAGAAAAAACAAAGACTTGGTGAGGAAAAAGAGTACAACGCAGCAACTACAAATGCCAGAATCATGTAGAGTATACTTCCTGAGGTATACATAACATCTCATTTCGATGGGTTATCACTTATTGAGCTCGGACAATCGACACATGCTGATGCTCCTCACATGTTTCTCAGATGTATATTTTGCCAGAGACTTAGTGAACAAGTCTGCGAGATACTCATCGAAACTCACTTGTTTCACTTCCATATTCAGCAATTTCTGTTGTTGCTGATTATAGAAGAACTTCGGCGAGATATGCTTGGTATTGTCATCCTTAATGAAACCTAACTTCAGCTGCTCAATGCATGTTGGAACAACATTTTTCATAACACGTTTTGAATATTTTGATGATGTTTTACAAGGCAAAATTAACATTTCATATTTTTATTATATAATGTATGTAACATTAACATTTGCAGTAAGTGTTTTGAATGCAGGTCACGTACGTAATACCTATTATATAACGTACGTAATATTCGAAAATCAGCCCGTTGCACGGAGTCAACAAATAAGTCATCGACCGTTGCAATAAAGCTGTCTGACCCGAAGGATATGAAGACCAAACATAACGTACGTAATGCGGTGATGCATAACGTCGTAGCATGTTTCGGCCGAGTCTGCCCATTTCCTTATACAATATTATGGGCGTTACACGTAAAGTGTAACGTACGTTACATGGCTTACGTACGTAAAATATGTCACTTAACGTACGTAATATAGGCATACTATTCCAACGGGAAAATGGCTCCAAGAGGTTATAAATACATGACATCCAAGTTGTTTGAGTGACACAAGAATTCACCAGACTATACAAGCATACACAAGCAATATCTGAGCTTATCAAGCTACCATTATACTCTGAAAAGATTATTCTGATACGAGAAGAATTATTCTATCAATACGATATCTACATTCTTGTATCAACGTGAGCTACCTTTTGTAAAGACGAGTTTCCTTACTCGCAACTTTTGTTGAGTTATTGTGAGGTTGTCTTGTATCCTTAAAAACAAGAGAGATTCTAGTGAGGTTTTTCTTGAGCCCGGAAATCAAGAAACTGTAAAAGTTCGGCCCTAATTTTGAAAGTGCTATTGTAAGAGTTGGCACTAAACTAGAAAGTGAATTCAAGGTTTTAGAAAAGTCCTAGTCGATAACACTAGGTAGGGGACGTAGGCTGGTTTATGGCTGAACCTCTCGAATAATTTCGTGTGTTCTTTCTTTTCCGCACTCCTATTAATAGCTTCCGCACAAAAAGAGTTCAAAACTCTACTCCGCACTATTCAACCCCCCATTCTAGTGGCAGTACCAATCCAACAATTGGTATCGGAGTGGTCTCTTTTTCACCGGTCTAACACCCACTAGAGAAAAGATCCATATATGGCCTACATCCATTCTTCTCTTGAAGGTAATGCTCTCAATCGCCCTCCCTTCTTTGATGGTTCAAATTTTATGACGTGGAAGAAGAAAATGTCTATCTTCATCCGAGCCCACGATATCGAAATTTAGAAGGTCGTTGCTCTTGGACCTACTATTCCAAAGAAGACTGATGGCTCGCTCAAAAGTTTTGAAGAGTGCGATGATAGCGACTGGAAGAATGATCATTTCAATACTAAAGATACTCAGCTGCTTTATTGTGCTCTTAATCCTGAATATCACAACAGAATCTATTCATGCAAAACGGCCAAAGAAATTTGAAGATGCTCGAGATTACTCACGAAGGTACGAGTCAAGTCAAAGAAACAAAAATTAATATGTTTCTTCACGATTATAAACTTTTTACTATGAAAGAGGAAGAAAGCATTACTGCTATGCTTGACCGTTTCTTGGATATCACAAATGGTCTAGCCTCGTTTGGCAAACCTATCTCAAGTAGTGATAAAGCTAAGAAAATCCTACGATCACTACCGAGAGAATGGGATGCAACAGTTACGACTATTGTGGAGTCGAAAGATCTAAACACGGTGGAATTAAGTGCTCTTATTAGATCCCTTATCAATTATGAGATTGTCATTAAATCTCGGAATTGGAAACCAAATCCCAAAGAAAGAGAAAGGCCGATCGATTTTAAGGCCAAAGAGTATAGTGATCCAGAAGATGAACCAATCGAGGACAAGGATGAAGAAACGGCCTTCTATGCCAAAAATATAAAGAAATTCAAAAATCTCTTACAAATGCGCTGGAGAGATATCAAACATGAACCCAAGGATGAATCCAAAAAGATTCACTTCCCACAAAATAAAAAGTTCGACAATACTTGTCGAAGGTGTGGTGTTCCAGGGAACTTCGCTAAAGATTGTCGTGCTGCTGCGCCTATGAGTTCATCAAAACCACCTCATGGGAAATTCAAAAAACAAAGAAGTCTATGTTTCTACATGGAGCGATGATGATGAGGATGATGAACCACAAATTCAAACCAATCTAGCTTTAATGGCCCGTGCAACTGACGACAACGATGCAGAAGACGAGGTAATTTATTCTTCTCATGAAGAACTTCTTGATGCTTTTGAATCTTTAAATAACGAATATGAAAAGGTTTTTAATATTAATAAATATTTGAAAAAGAAAATAAAGTCTCTTGAAAATGAAAATTCAAAATTATTGAATAAAAGCAAAGATGTGTCTATTGATCATACTAATTGTTTGGAAACCGAGAAAATTCTGAGAGATGATTTACACAAAACTCAGAAAGAACTCAAGCTTTACGTTAGAAAATTCTTGTGTGGTAATGAAAATTTTGAACAACTCTTATTTGGTCAAAAATTCTCTCTTTCAAAACAAGGACTCGGGTATAATGCATTTCCAATTAAAAGGTCCTTAGATATTACCACGAAGGATTCGGATAATTTAAAAACGGGAATTTCATCATGTCCAAAATGTTTAAAACCAGGACATACCGAAACCTATTGTAGAAGTTCCAGACGAACTATAAAAGTCAAACAAATTTGGGCGCCTAAAGGGACCATTGTTCCAAATCAAGTTTTTACGTCTAACTCTACATGACCCAAATTAGCTTGGGTACCTATAAAATGGAAGAAAAATTTCTTTGTAGGTACAAGCAAGGACAACAACATTATCAAATAAATGGAAGATCGAGGTTGTGTCACATTTGGTGATAATAAAAAGGGTCAAATCAAAAGAACAGGCAAGATAGATAAGAAACCTTTACCAACTATAGAAAATGTTCTTCTTGTTGATGGTCTTTGTCATAATCTCCTAAGTATTTCCCAATTATGTCATACTGGTCTCAAGTTAATTTTTGAAATTACGCATTGCACTGCAATGAGAAAAGACCAAATTGTTTTTATTGGCTTACGTTATGGAAACATTTATATTGTTGATCTTCAAGACGAATCCTCTTTTAATGAAAAGTGCTTAATTTCTTATGATGAAAAGATTGTTATTTGGCACCGTAAATTGGGTCATGCCTCTTTACCTCTACTTTCAAAATTGGCCAAAAATAATATTGTCCGTGGTCTACAAAAATTAAATTTCAAAAAAGACCATATTTGTGAGGCCTGTATTAAAGGAAAAAATGTTAGAGGATCGTTTAAACCCAAAATGGAAATTTCCACTAGCCGTATTCTTGAATTAATTAATATGAATTTGATTGGACCATCTCGGCATGCTAGCTTGAATGGTAAACTTTACACTTTAGTTCTTGTTGATGATTTCTCTAGATTTACGTGGGTAAAATTCTTAGCAAATAAAAGTGATACTTTTAATGAGTTTGTTAAGTGGTGTAAGGTTACCCAGAAAGAAAAAGAATTATCAATTATCGGCATCAGATCCGATCACGGTGGAGAATTCGAGTATAATGATTTTGAAGATTGGTGCGATAAATATGGTATTGGGCACAACTTTTCGGCACCTCGGACATCTAAACAAAATGGAGTTGTCGAGAGGAAGAATCGCTCTTTAGAAGAAATGAGCCGAACAATGCTCAATGAATACGGGCTACCAAAGTATTTCTGAGCCGAAGCTGTAAACACTGCCTGTTATGTTATTAATCGAATCCATCTTCGGAGAAACAAGATGATGACTCCATATGAGATATTCAAAGGTAAAAGGCCCAATTTATCTTACTTTCATCCATTTGGTTGTAAAGTCTTTATTCATAATAATGGTAAAGATAATCTGAGAAAAATTGATTCTAAATCAGATATTGGTATATTCCTCGGATATTATACTAATAGTAAAACTTATCGTGTTTTTAGTTGTAGAAGAGGCTCAGTAGAACAGTCGATTCATAACAAATTCGATGATACAATTTTATGCCCGGGAAAGGTTGCTTCTGATGATGATGCAGGTATGCTCCCAGCTAATGAAGTGTCAGAAGCAACGAAGGAATTATAGAAGCTTGACTTAAGATCGGACAAGCAGGAAGATAATCCTTTCAACCTTCCTAAGGAATGGGCTAATGTGAAAGATCATCCTTGTTGGAATATTTTATTCTAAATATTCATTAATAGAGTTTTGATGATTAAGTTGTTAAACAAAGTAAAACAACAAGGAAGCAAAACAAAACATCAAAGTCAATCAAGCTGGATAGAAGATATCTGATCAGACGAGAAGTCAAAGTTACCTGATGATCACATCAGTTAAGTTGGGAAACCTACCTGATCAGACGAGAGAAACCTACCTGATCAACCAAGAGGAAAGTTGAATGCAGATGACCAGCTTAACGCACGCTATATACACTGTATAGTGCACGCTATCAAAAGCGAGTAACCTACGTAACAAAGAGTAGATAACGTACGTAATGTTAAAGTTACCTAAAGATCAGACAACTTTAATGTCACCTGAAGTCAAGTCACCTGATGAAGATAGCGCACGCTACGACTGAAGCATTGTTGTTACCCAAAATATTATCCGGAGATGATATTGCTGGAATGGATGAGTAACAAACAAAATGCGAGAGCACGTCCGAGGGAAAGTAAATAACACAAGATTTGCTGGGTTTGTTAGTTCCGGTCTTGAATTCTCTCGCGAGATGTTATTAACACGAAAACGTTGGAGTACAAATATTAATGTAAGAGTACAATTACAAAGAGTGTAAAAGTCCCTAGTTATCTAGCTTTTGAGTGCTGAGAATTGCTGGAAGAACTAGAGTTGCTTTGAGTTCTTATTCTCGTTTCTGCCGACCGTCTTTGGGTTAAGAGGTTTCGAGAGTGAGAAAGAAATATGTACGAGTATATAGCGTATCCAAGAGTGAAAATCCAGCCAAGAGTCCGAGAGAAAGCAGACAGAAAAAGCAGCGAGAAAGCAGCCCTTTTTCCAAGTGCACGATGTCTTCTATTTATAGGAGGAGCTGGGCTGTCCTTTATTGACGGGAGATCGCCTTTCCTGTATTATAATAAGGGGGCGATCGTCTTTTAGCACATGGGATGGTTGCCCTAAAGTCTGCGGCTGCTGCTGGCAGCCAGCTGTGCGAAACAATGAGAAGTCTGCACGTGTCCTAAGTCGCTGTCTCGGGAGGTCCCACTTTGCACCTTTCGGCGGGTCTGTCGGTAGGTGAGAAGATGGTGACAGGCTGGGGTCAAATGGCCTTATCCTGCGGTGCCTTTTACAGAACTGCACGTGGGTCTCTATCCCTAGTTTCGGCCTTCGCAAACCTGACGGATGCTGGCTTTACGTAGCGTGAGGCGATCATCCATGATCGGGCACTTTGGGACGATCGCTAGTTGCTGGAGGACGATCGTCTTGGCAGTCGATCGCTCGGCACTGGGTCCTGTTCTGGGTCCTTCGTTCGGCAAGTATGCCTTGGTCTATTTGACTCTAGTTCGGTCGTCCGGTCCTTGTACCGATCGCCTGTTGAAGTGTATAAATTGCGACACAACAATTGCCCCCCCAACTTGTTCCGATGTTGAAGACATGGGGTAGGTGGTTCCACTGGCGATCATTTTAAGATAATGATGGGCGATCCGTTGAGCGGACTTTGGTCTCGGAATTGGGCGACCCGATCGTTTGGCGAGCTATCTTCGGTCTTGTTCTTGTGATCTTCAATTTTGCAGATCCCTCATGGAAAGCTGATTGTTTCGTATTTGAGGAACCGTGCACGGTAGCGGAGTTCGATGGACCGACCCCCATGACCGTGTCTTGTGCGCGAGGGACATTCCACCTGTAGGTTTGTCTCGCGAATCACTTTATTGTGAGGGTCCTCCGTTAGGCTGTGCCCGCCTCGTATTTAAACGAAGGGCGAGTGGTCTTGGTCTGGAGGAGTCCTTGTACGGGGCATCGTCGGATTAATAGACTCTACGTCCGCAGCTTGTTAGCACTTTTCTACCTCGGATCGTCATGTTAGATGGTAATCCTCGACGGTATACGTTGTGACGGGGATAGGTACGCGTCGCATTGTCCGGGTCCACCAAGTTAGATGATGATCCTTTGAAGGCGGGCGAGCGTGTCCACAGATATGTTTAGAGGGTCCTTCGGCTACGCCCGCCTCGTATTTAAACGAAGGGCAAGCGATCGCAGCCCAAAGGAACCTTGCATGGTCGAAGCTGTCGGTTCCATCGACTTCCAGGACCATGGCTGCACTCCTCTACCTCGGATCGTCATGTTAGATGGTGATCCTCGACGGTATATGTTGTGCTGAGGGAGGCGATCTCGTGCCTAGGCCCATCATGTTGGATGATGAACTTTAGATGGCGAGTGAGTCCTCCATTTTTGGAGATGTTGCTTGATTCTGGCGATCGGGTTGGAAGACTGGTGATCGTCGTTCTGACGCCGATCGCGGCATTTGATTCTTTCCGCCCGAGGCTCCGGCTAAGTTATTCGTCTGTCCATCTTGCCCTCCTCGAACAATCTCCAGAGTTGTCTGAGGAGGTCGCGGCATTGATCGGTGTTGTGGACGGTACTCTTGTGATAAGCACAGAATTTGTTGCGGTCTAGATGACCGTGGTCCCTTACTGCCTTCGGCTTGCTTAGCTGCTCGTGTCCCCAGATGGAATAGAAAATATGAGCCGGAGAGAGATTGAGGTTGCGGTAGAGATGGGCTTCCACATCCTCGAAGGTACTAAAATCTCCGGGTGGCTTGGCGACCGCCTTGTTGGACTTGGCGATCGCCGTCTCTGCCCCCTCGTCTTGGCGAAGGGCGATCACCCTCCGCCTGACCAAAAAGTCTGCGGCCTTGGCGCGGAAGATTGCGTAGGTCGGGGGGATGTCCTTCGTAAGGTGCCTGAACATGGGCGAAAGACCATTGAATCCCCCTGGGACTGAGTAGAGGGCGATCTCATCGCTTACGGGCTCGCCGTTGAGGATTATCTCATCTACCCGGTCGATGTAGTCTTCGTCGGACTCCTCTTCCCCCTGCCTGATTTTTATTACGTGGTGGGGACCTTCTGGTCGAGCGACCTTGGCGGTTCGATGTGAAGTCGCTCGCCAGTTGTTCAGAGGAACTGATGGATCGCGGTGGCAGGGAGGTGTACCACCTATGGGCCAAATCGCCCAATGTCAACGGGAACATTCGGCACCTGGTCGCGTCTGATGCCCCGCATCTGGTCATGTATATCTGGAACTTGCTTAGGTGAGTCTCGGGGTCCTATTTCCCTTTATACAAAGGTGTTTTAGGTGGAGCGATCCTTGGCTGCACGAGGGCAAGTTCGATCTGGGCCGCGAGCGGCTCGCTCGGCCCAGCGATCTTCCTTTTGGCGCCTGCCCCAGTTTCTAGGAGCGCCTTCGTCTCATTGAGTTGGCGTTGCATTGCGGCCGTCGCCGTAGCTTGGTCGCTCGTGGTTTGGCTCTCGGAGCGGGAGCCGAGGCGATCGTGTACTGATCGCCTGGCTCCACGGTAGGCGATGAGGTCGTCGCCGATCTCGGTTTTTCGGTGAGGAGGAGCCAGATGGTTGGTCTGGCTTCTGGGAGTTGGGTACGCCGAACTCCTGGTTACGGATTCGGGCTCTGTCGTCTCATGACTGGGGCCAGAATGCCCCGGACGCCATGATGGGTCGCTTCCTAGGCAGATGAAAATGGTACCGTCCCGCCTCGCGAGTGCTTCTACTCGTGAATCGGGGTTTCCTGACGATCGCTCGACAAGTAACCCCTTGAACTTCCGCTTGCCCGCGCGGCGGCTGATGAGGTAATTGCGGGCGCATTGAATGCTCTCCGTCGCTCTCGTAGGATGGCCATGGCCTCCTCGATCTATTCTGCTGTTTGGAACTGATCGAGCGAGAGGCTAGGGCCGTCCCTCGGGGGCGGGATCGAGAGTGTCGCGCCGCTGCGGCTTCCCTCCGCCGTAGGTTGGGGCTCGGATTGAGCCGGAATAAGGCGTCCGGTGGATCATAGAGTGGCTCTCTTCGATGTGGTGGCAGATGACATGATTCTGAAGGTTTTTCTTTGAAGAATAGTGAGTGTTTCTTCAAGTATATGCCCCGGAGAACAGTGAGTGTTCTTCGGGATGGTCGGAATGAAAATGAAGATTAAGATTCCCTTCTTCTAGCGCCAATTGTTGTTACCCAAAATATTATCCGGAGATGATATTGCTGGAATGGATGAGTAACAAACAAAATGCGAGAGCACGTCCGAGGGAAAGTAAATAATACAGGATTTGCCAGGTTTGTTAGGCCCGAGCTTGAATGCTCTCGCGAGATGTTATTAATACGAATACGTTGGAGTACAAATATTAATGTAAGAGTACAATTACAAAGAGTGTAAAAGTCCCTAGTTATCTAGCTTTTGAGTGCTGAGGATTGCCGGAAGAACTAGAGTTGCTCTGAGTTTTTATTCTCGTTTCTACCGACCGTCGTTGGGTTAAGAGGTTTAGAGAGTGAGAAAGAAATATGTACGAAGTATATAGCGCAGCCAAGAGTGAAAATCCATCCAAGAGTCCGAGAGAAAGCAGACAAAAAAGCAGCGAGAAAGCAGCCCTTTTTCCAAGTGCAGGATGCCTTCTATTTATAGGAGGAGCTGGGCTGTCCTTTACTGATGGGCGATCGCCTTTCCTGTATTATAATAAGGGGAAGATCGTCTATTAGCACATGGGTTGTTTTCCTTAAAGTCCGTGGCTGCTGCTGGCAGCCAGCTATGCGAACCAATGAGAAGTCTGCACGCGTCCTGAGTCGCTGTCTCGGGAGGTCCCACTTTGCACCTTTCGGCGGGTCTGTCGGTAGGTGAGAAGATGGTGACAGCCTGGGGTCAAAGGGCCTTATCCTGCGACACCTTTTCTGGAACTGCACGTGGGTCTCTATCCCGAGTTTCGGCCTTTGCAGATCTGACGGATGCTGGCTTTACGTAGCGTGAGGCGATCGTCCATGATCGGGCACTTTGGGACGATCGCTAGTTGCTGGAAGACGATCGCCTTGGCAGTCGATCGCTCAGCGATGGATCCTGTTCTGGGTCCTTTGTTCGGCAAGTCTGCCTTGGTCTATTTGACTCTGGTTTGGTCACCCGGTCCTTGTACTGATCGCCTATTGAAGTGTATAAATCGTGACACAACAAGCATAACGCACGCTATCGAAGGAATATGACTGTTGTGAAAGACGTCCAAACACAGTATGACGCAAGCAGTGACGAAATCATAGCGCACGCTAAGATTGAGGAATAGAGCACGCTAAAGTGTTTGAATTCAAGATAATCAATCCGTTGGGAGATTCTGAAGTAAAGCTAAAAGCTACAAATGGATATATGATGCAAGCAATGATGCAGTGTTAACGCACGCTACATAAAGAAGTTAGCGCATGCTAACGTATAGAGACAGTAGCCCAGTGCGAAGTTGCAAGCAGTTAACGTACGTAAACAACGAATATTAACGTATGCAATAGGCATTAGCGCACGCTAAAGCAAAAGGCTAGTGCACGCTAAGTAAACTGGCAGTAACGGCTAGTTGGAGGAAAATGCCTATAAATACCAAACCACTTGGTATCAAACCACACAACATTGAGTAAAGCATTCATACTTGAGATATCATTATAATCATTCTAGTTGTTGTATTTGAGCTTATATTGTTTAGTGATTGAGTGTCATACACGAAATCATACAAGAGAGGGAAAAAAAGGATATGATTGGATTCAGTGTTATTAGGATCAAGGATCTGGCATTGTTAGAATCGCAATTGATATCTACGTGAGGTCTATCTAGTACCTATATAAAGCAAGATTGGTTGATTCCTTGTCCAATAGAAAAGGAAAATGGTTTAACTTGGACCGACATAAAGACAAGTGATTGAATGGTTTACTCGGACCGATAGAAGACGAGTTTGTAACGGTTATCCCTCGACCGATAGAACTGAAATCTTGTTCGCAACATTGCCAAAAAAGCCCACGAGCAAGGGACCGCACTACCGAACCCACGGAGCATTTCACTAGCAACGCATCAACTCAAAGAACATAGCTGTCCACTACAATGTTCTGCCCAAAGAAACGACCGCCTCACCGTGCTTGCCCGACCACCTAGGTTATCGAACTACATGTACCGGTACGTCGCTCCCTCAGGCTACCCACCGAAGCAGCTAACTGAAATCTCGGTCGAATAATTACTAGGAAATGCCCACAAGCGATGGGGCACCGCTTTACCGAACCCACCGAGCAATTTCCGAACATGCATCTAATCGCAGAACATGGCAGCCCACTACGATGTTTTGACCCAACAAGCGACCGCCTCACCATGCTCGTCCGACGACCCAATAGGTTATCAAACGCTCACGTCCGTCGTCGCTCACCGAGACCGCCCACCCAAGCGGCTTACCAAACTCCCGTTCGAGACAATGCCGAAAAAGCCCACGAGCGGCGGAGGTTACCGCTCGACCGAACCAACCAACTCACGGACAGCATCTCAAATACAAAATCTAGCTTCTCTACTGCGATGTTTGCACAAGCAAGCAACACCCGCACCATGGTCGCCCGACTACCAGGTTGGTTATCGAACGCCCACGTTAGAGAATGCCGCTCGCCCACACTACCCACCGGAGCAAGTCGCCGGAATCTTGTTCTCGACACTACCGGAAAACTTTCTTGTGTGTTTCTTTAGAGGGCCGCTGCTGCACTCGGCCCTTGGAAGTTACTCGCAAGTAAGAAGCCAGCTCGTTGACACCCTCTCACACACCCGAACCCACGTGCGGTCCCTTGCTCGTGGGCTTTATTCTTAGATAAACTCTTGCTCGAGCACATATTACCTTAACGGTGGAGTTAAGTATGTTTATGATTGTTTGCATCCCCCCCCCCCCAAAAATTGTACAAGTTCACTTTGCTACAAATCTTAATTGGTTTATCTCATTTTAAATACCTTACTACATCAAGATCCGTTCAACACTATCCGGTGTGTGGGTTGGGGGGGTTGAAGGGAGAGAACAAGGCATTTGGAAGGAAATATATTTAATGATCCTATTGTTTTACTGAGTTTACATAATATTGGTATAGTACGTATGTGAATGTGATCTTTAGCTTAGAACACCCCATTTTGCTTTATATTTCAGAGTTTCTGAAATTTTATGCATATTCATGATAAGATACTAGTGATTGGAGGAATTTGTGGAGTTCCTAAGTTGAGATTGTTAATGAAATTGGCTAGATACAATTATGTGGCTACTTTCTGATCCTGCTGATCCTGACTTAACTACAAGGATGATCTTAGATGTTCTGTTACTCGTTCACCAATACTTCTTTGCTCTTTATTTTTTTTGAAACAAGTTTTACCCATGGTTAGATGTTAAATTTTAGAGCTCCTAAATATTTATCATGGTGAGTTTCTGCTTTTTTATTTCTTGACTTCTCAATCTAATGGTTCTACTCATTGTGGAAGAACATTTTGACCGATTGAAATACATTATCTTGTGCTGATTTGCAGTTGGAGATGATGCTGTAAATAGGTTTGTGTCGAAGGCTCCTCATGCGGATTACTTTTTGGACCTGGTCAGTTTTTTCCGAGATCAGTGCATCCATCTGAATTGTTGGTTGGATTGGCTGGAATATGTGATGTGTTGGCTGGAATCATGTTCAGGTTGGGTACTTTATTTCGGTTATCATATCCGATGCGTTTGTTTTTTTAATTGTTGATGTGTTACGATTTTTTAAGTTGATATAATGGATTAATCAACCTATAATCAATATTTTACCTACTGAAATTTGTTGTTCTTGTTCATGTATTCTATAGTAGAATCAGAAATGGCGTAGGGTTAGGGTTTCATTTTGTAGTGCAGCTTTGTTTGTAAAGATGATGGATGCAGTTCTGTTCTTGCATGCGCATATGTATCAGGAATCAGGATATCGACTTCTGAATTGTGCTATTCTTTTTAAGTGTTCCCGGTGAAGCTAATCATCTTCATGTTTTAAGAGTATGGTGGGTTAGGGCGGATAAGGTTGAAGGCTCTCCGGTGATCTTCTTGTCTTGTTGCATTATGGTGTATCCTGGAGTGCCTATAGAGATTTGTATTTCTTTATTTTTGTTGAAATCTACATCATGCCAACTATTGATGGGTCGTCAAATTATACGTCAAGGGCATGTATTTATGTGTGTAAGAGGTATTGTTATATTCAATGTATTCGAAGTTTTATGAGTCAGAAATTGATTGAGCTCAAGATGTTACATTCAATATGTCTACATAGATGTCTAGATTGTCACTTTGCTGGTTTTAATGAACCATGTCGGTGCATATATGCTTAAGTTATGAAGAATTATCACATATTGTCGCTATATTAGATAGTGCAACTAACTACCTGCATTATATTCAGGAATTTTCGTGAAGACTCAGGAACTCTATGCAGTTGTCTTCTTGGCTTGGTACCTCGATTTGTTTACTGACTTCATTTCAGTGTATGACACTATAATGAAACTGGTGTTCATTGGAAGCTCTCGGCAATTGTGGTGCATGAGGTTTCATCGAATTGTGAGGCGATCTTATGATCGTGAGTGGACACCTTTAGGCATTACTTTCTTATGGGAAATAGTTTTCTTTTGGCACTTATTATATCTTATCATGATTCGAATAGGAGTATAGGTAACTTTTGATTTCACGGGAAGCATAAGAGAATCTTGTTGTTTCTTCGCCCGATCCGATCCGAGTTCTTAGAAAATTTCTGTTGAGAGCTTGATTCGTGATTTTTTCGGCATAGAAATTGGGTGGGAAATGGGGATAGTATTTACGCTGTTTTCATCGCTATTTGGGAACAAGAAAGCTCGGATCCTAGTTACGGGCCTTGATAATCTTTGGAAAAACCACCATTCTTTGTATGAATTTCTCGCGTTAATTTGCCTCCCGGCTCCTTTTGTGTCGATTATTCTAAATTTTTTTTTGGTTATTGTTTCGCGGATCATTGAGATGGGTGAAGTAGTATCAACTATTCCGAGTAAGTGTGTCCTTTTGCATACTCAATTATTTCTGATATAACGAATCTAGAATGATGGGAGCACCGCATTGTTTCTAACATTTGGTCTGTTTCGTATGAAAGAGATTTTTCGACTACGACTTCGGATCGTTATTGTTCTTGAATTCTGATCTCATACTCGACTTTAAATTTTTGGTGTGTCTATTTGAAGTAGAATGAATTAATATGGATATATTCCAGAAAGAGAGATGCTTATGGTTGATTTTATGTATATATATTTTCTTTTAATTGCAGCAATTGGATTCAATGTGGAAACTCTGCAGTATAACAACATAAAGTTTCAAGTATGGGATCTAGGTAAATTTATCTGCGCTTGACTGTTTTTTTTGCTCCTTAGGTATCAATATTTGATAAGAAATCTTTGATATTATTACCGTCGTTGTGTTTGTCCTTTTTGTTTGTTGCATCACTTACTGGGCTGTGTATTCATATTGTCTGAACCTTCTTTCTGTAAACGCTCATCCCCTCCCCACTTCCTAATCATTCATTGTGATGGAAGAAGTGATTCTGAAGTCCATCTCTAATGCCTGTGTCTTCTTTCCTTGTGGCAGGCGGGCAGACTAGTACCAGGTAACTTTATTTGATTCTCCCGTTATACCTGTTGTCTCGATTGTTTGCCTTTGTAAGTATCTTCCATTTACAAGCTAATATTTCCCTATGTACTGGTTCATCCGGTGCTTTGTTTTTTCATTACCATTTAACAACTTCTTGGTTGGGAATTGTACTTTATTGACTAAGATTGAGAAGATTTATGTAAAGCAGGGGTGAAACCCCATAATGAGAAAAGTGAATGAAGAAAATGGATTAGGTTAGAAATACATGTTTTCTATTTGGCACCACCTGTTTGGTTAGCATTTGATTCGAGTTATTGTCCATTCTGACCAAAGATTTATTGGGTTTGCATTTTATTCTTAATCAGATGATACAGTACAGAGTTGCGCTTGTTTTTTGAATCTTCATATAACCTGCCTTCATACAATTTTCACTGATTAAGCTTTGTTAGAGATGTGTTTGACTGCATTTAGCTTTTTGTAGTTAACAAACGTACCTTGATGCTTATTTTTTCGGTGTTGCTATTTAGGCCATATTGGAGGTGCTATTTTCCTAATACGCAAGCCATTATATATGTTGTTGATTCAAGTGACACTGATAGGCTGGTGGTTGCCAAAGAAGAATTTCATGCAATATTGGAGGTGCTCTTGCTTTCTTTCATCTTTATGATTACTCTATTAAAATGATGTTTTTTGTTCCGTATGAGATCTGCTTTTATGACGCTGAACATTATGCTGTTGATAGTTTCGATGATATGCTGAAGCGAACTGAAGCATGTTTTTCCAAGTTCTTTTATGCTTAAATAGGGAAATAACAAAACTTATTACTAAGCTCAAGTGTGCAGAAAAAACACATCATGGCATCACATCATGTGCAGGAAAAACACATCATGGCGTCACATCATGTGCAGGAAAAACACATCATGGCATCACATCATGCAGGAAAAACACATGTGCAGGAAAAACACATCATGTAATTTTAATTCTGTCATCCTTTTATATTATATAGTATGTTTTGGTACTGAAAATTTGTGATGTTGATGCATCTTTTATGAACGTACTTAATCTATTTTTTTTGTTTCAATGTAATTTGCTCAGTATCCTGGTTCAGTCAAAGACCAATACTACACTCAGGAGCAGTATGATGAAGTCAGGAACGAGTGGAGCAAGTTCGTCTACACGTTTGTCGATGGTGCTTAGGCTGGCTTCATTGTCAGGAAGTTCTTTGTCTAGTTTCAAATCAGTACTATATGTGTATGGTCTTGGTTGCAACACTACTAGTACTCTGGTGCATATGTGTTGGTATAGTTAGATCAGAACATGTCGTTTGATCGGGTAAATATGGTGAATGTTTTGTTAATGTGCAGTCCATTAGCTAGACCTATGCATGTGTCTCGTAGACATTGTGGAAGTTTATTTGATGTTGGCATATTATAGTTATGCCCAATGCAAACTTGTGAATCACACGAATCTGAATATTTGGCATTTTTGTATGACAGTCCGCCGTTTATATATGAAATTGTGGTTTATTACTATTATCAATGCTTATGATCTTGTGTTATTGAATTGGGATCTTGTGATTTGAGTTTGTTGGATTTTTAATGAGGTTGATTGATGTATTTGAGGTTGTGTTGTTGAGATCTTGTGAATTGAGGTTTTTTATCGGATGGATCATGTTTTTGTACAACAGGGATTCTATATTTACAAATTGAAAAGAAATATGCAATGTGATTATTTACTTCGGATAAAAAACGAAGTCAGAGATATATAATTAGCGACACAAAATAGAATAAGCGAAGTAAAAAGGAGTGTAATGCTTCGGCTAAACAAATAAAAGTGAAGTAAATGTGGTATCTTTAACTTCGTTACCTATCAATAAGCGAAGTCGATAACATTATTTCACTTCATCTGTATATATTTTACTGAAGCGAATAGGAAATATACACTTCAGCGATTATAAAATAAGTGAAGTGGAAGGACCTTTTTTACTTCGCAAACCCCCATATCCGGGTTCTAAAACCCGAGATAGACTTCGGTTATTACGATATTAGACTTCGTCTAATAAGCGAAGTCTAAAGTATACCTTTAACTACACGAACATAGACTTCAGTAATTATAACAGTTTTACTTCGGATATTATCCGAAGTCTTTGACGTTTATTCTTATAGTGTGTGAACCTACTTCATTTTAGTAGGCTCATTAGGGGGCGCAGTGGAAAATTGTTTGGAGTATGTGTCTAGGAGTGCGTCATATGGTTGTTATGGAAAGCAAGAAATGCAAAAAAATTTCGAGGAGAGCAACTGATGAGAGAGAAGTTGTTGGTGGATGTCAAAATAAATACGTGGAGTTGGATAAAACATAGATCGTCAAGTAGGTTAGCTGGGAGCATACAAGATTGGTTTACTTACCCCGTGTCTTTGGTTAATTCTATCTGATATGCTTAGAGGCTGTTTTTCTCAATTCCTGCAGTCTTTGGTGTTGTAGTGTCTGTATGGATAATGTGTTATTTTTAATATCTCTGTAGGTTGTGAATATTTGTACAAAGGAATACCTCTTGCCTTTTTGTTCTTTTTGTTTCAATAAAATTTCATTCTTCCCTGATCAAAAAAAAAAGTGCATATAATGAGAAGTGGAGTCCTAACAAATACAACTACGAGACCAGTTCCTTGTCAAGTTACTACCTCTGCAATTCAAAGCATTTTGGGTCTTGCACAAGTGCTTGATTCTGTAACACCCCAAATTCAACAAGGGAATATCACACGTAGTATATCCTTCTCACAAGGATTTACCAGACTAGATACTACAAGAAAATCCACAATGTTTGACCAACAAATTGCTCTTAGGATGCGGCATAAAATTTGTCAAGATTTTATATATAGTCTTAGTCAATGTTGCATACTCTCATTCTTTTTGTTTTTTATTTTCCCCTCATTTTTAATGTAGGATCGGATTTTCCATATTCCCACGATTAATACATAGTGCTCTTTTCTGACTAACTCTATTGTTGATTTTCACTCACATAAAAACAGTTTTATATCATACAATAATCTACCCCGAAGTGTAAATTATTCTGAGCTATTTTAAATCAACACGAATAAATTTTATAGCAAAAAAAAAGTCATTTAAAAGCTGATTTTCTTACATGTATTTTACCAAAAACTCATGCATTTATAAATTACGGTATGGGGAATATATTCTTAATAGTTGATTTTAATTCATTTTCCTTCTTAAAGATATTATATATCACAAAATTATTATTTCTATTAAGTAATATTTAATATATATGATATATATAAGGACGGCATTATATAGGTATTGATCTATTTACTAGTGTACATAGTACATACATTTATATTATACATATTCCTAGGTGCTCGTGGAGGCGCCAGATCAGAATGATGGATGCTTTTGTAGAGAGCGGTGCTGTAGTTGAGAGCGTCAGGGTTGGGTTGTCTCGGTTAGCTTTGACCTAGAGCATTACACTTTTTACTTTTACTGTATATTTGATTCCCCTGCCTTTTGCGTGCGATGTATTTTTTTTTTACAGGGAGCTGTGCGCAGAGTCAACCTCTCTTTGGTTAGAGCAGCGTTCAACGAGAGTGCATTTGCCAAGGTCCCCTTAGGTAAGTCTCATGTGAATGAAACCATGCGCTCAGGTATGGTCGTGAGCTTTTTCGTACCTTATGTTTCTTTCTATTCACCACTCTATACTGTCCTGTGCACTAAGTTGGCGGTCTTCACGGAAATAGCCTCCCTACCATAAAAAGTAAGGGCATGGTCTGCGTACATCTTACCCTCCCCAGACCTTGCTCTGAGCGGGATATACTGGGTATGTTTGGTTTGATTTGGTTTGGTTTCTAGACCTAGTTAAAAATAATAATACTCTTATATATATATATACGATATGATGGAATATAAAAATAATAATACTCTTATATATATACGATATGAGGGAATATACCATCGAGAACCCGACATTGCTGTAATGGAGCTACAGTGACAAAATCCCCAGTCGCTCTTTATTGTTAGCATGTAAACAATAGTCACTCTAAATTTGATCTTTCGTCTGTGAAATACACCATAACAACTTACTAATAGCAGTCTTGTTCCACCAATAGAAATGAATGATGTTCCACCCTCCAGCAACTTTAGGCATACATTTTTTCTCCCAAGCAACTAACGCTTTAAATTATCTGATGTGAATCCGCATGTCCAACAGATTTCTTGAGTCTCTCCCTGTCCATATGAAAATTCTACATAAACTGTGTATTTCACAAAAGGAAGACAAATTTGGGGTCAATGGATTCATGGCTATTATATTAAGAGTCAGAACCTAGCTACCATGAAGATTCCTCCTCAAACTTCTTGGGTAGTTAGGAAAATTCTTGAAACAAGAGACTTGATTGTTTCTACTTCTCTGTGGCTGGCTGAGTATGCTACAACAACATAAGTTCTCCATTAGGAAGATTTATACTGAATTGAGAGGAACAGGGCCAAGAGTGGAGTGGAAGAAGATGTGCTGCAATCTAGCTCCACTAAAATGTATTTTTATTATGTAGCTTGCGATTATGGGGAAGATGGTCACTTGTGAATATTTACTGTCAATAGGTATTCAAGTGGATCCTAGTTGTTGTTTATGTAAGACAGAGATGGAAACAGTAAATCACATGTTCATTGCATTCCCTTTTCCGGCTCTAGTTTGGGAGAGGATCACAGCAAGGAGTGGAATTCCAAGATCAGCAAGAGAATGGAGTGAAGAGAAAAACTATATGGTATTTCAATGTGGAATTAAATATGTAAGCAACTAATGCAGAGACTTGCTGTGACGGTGGTGCTTTATTTGTTGTGGAAGGAACGAAACAATAGACGATTGGATGATCCCTCATGCTCTGAGGATCAGGTGGTTAGGCAAAGTCAGTTCCTCATAACTGCTAGATGTCAACAAGATCACCAATTGCTTAGGTTATTAGTATCTTAATCAGCTATTGTATGTATTTGTTAGGTTGCTTGTTTCGTTGCTTGTATTCTGCATTGGTGAAATAAAATTCTATTGACCAAAAAAATTCACTCTATTTTGTTCAATTGATGTCTCTTCCACTAATATAGCTTTTTAAAGATTCACACTTTACCCACTTTCATAATTATTGTATACTTGATAAATGTATAATATATAACATTATGTTTCAGAAGAATGTAAGAAAGCATCAAAGATGAATAAATCAATTGTATACATAACACTAATAGAGGGGGCCTTTATATAGGCATTGCAATGAGAGTTCTTCCATACATAGGATTCCTAGTTAAGGTAACACACTTAATGGGATCCTACTACCTCTAGAAGGATCTAAAACTTTCCATCTATGTATCTTCCTACAACTAGTATTAGAAAAGACACCTACAAGAGAAGGATATCCCAGAACATTCCCCATGTGTCGAGCACTAATACAATCATGGTGCATAAGACGTTGCCTTGGTAAAGAACCTTTCCAAGTAAAATAAAACCCCGTGAGAAAAAACAAAGACTTGGTGAGGAAAAAGAGTACAACGCAGCAACTACAAATGCCAGAATCATGTAGAGTATACTTCCTGAGGTATACATAACATCTCATTTCGATGGGTTATCACTTATTGAGCTCGGACAATCGACACATGCTGATGCTCCTCACATGTTTCTCAGATGTATATTTTGCCAGAGACTTAGTGAACAAGTCTGCGAGATACTCATCGAAACTCACTTGTTTCACTTCCATATTGACAATTTTATGTTGCTGATTATAGAAGAACTTCGGCGAGATATGCTTGGTATTGTCATCCTTAATGAAACCTAACTTCAGCTGCTCAATGCATGTTGGAACAACATTTTTCATAACACGTTTTGAATATTTTGATGATGTTTTACAAGGCAAAATTAACATTTCATATTTTTATTATATAATGTATGTAACATTAACATTTGCAGTAAGTGTTATAAATGCAGGTCACGTACGTAATACCTATTATATAACGTACGTAATATTCGAAAATCAGCCCGTTGCACGGAGTCAACAAATAAGTCATCGACCGTTGCAATAAAGCTGTCTGACCCGAAGGATATGAAGACCAAACATAACGTACGTAATGCGGTGATGCATAATGTACGTAACAGGTTTCAGCCAGGAGTCTGCCCATTTCCTTATACAATATTACGGGCGTTACACGTAAAGTGTAACGTACGTTACATGGCTTACGTACGTAAAATATGTCACTTAACGTACGTAATATAGGCATACTATTCCAACGGGGAAATGGCTCCAAGAGGTTATAAATACATGACATCCAAGGTGTTTGAGTGACACAAGAATTCACCAGACTATACAAGCATACACAAGCAATATCTGAGCTTATCAAGCTACCATTATACTCTGAAAAGATTATTCTGATATGAGAAGAATTATTCTATCAATACGATATCTACATTCTTGTATCAACGTGAGCTACCTTTTGTAAAGACGAGTTTCCTTACTCGCAACTTTTGTTGAGTTATTGTGAGGTTGTCTTGTATCCTTAAAAACAAGAGAGATTCTAGTGAGGTTTTTCTTGAGCCCGGAAATCAAGAAACTGTAAAAGTTCGGCCCTAATTTTGAAAGTGCTATTGTAAGAGTTGGCACTAAACTAGAAAGTGAATTCAAGGTTTTAGAAAAGTCCTAGTCGATAACACTAGGTAGGGGACGTAGGCTGGTTTATGGCTGAACCTCTCGAATAATTTCGTGTGTTCTTTCTTTTCCGCACTCCTATTAATAGCTTCCGCACAAAAAGAGTTCAAAACTCTACTCCGAACTATTCAACCCCCCATTCTAGTGGCACTACCAATCCAACAATTGGTATCGGAGTGGTCTCTTTTTCACCGGTCTAACACCCACTAGAGAAAAGATCCAGATATGGCCTACATCCATTTTTCTCTTGAAGGTAATGCTCTCAATCGCTCTCCCTTCTTTGATGGTTCAAATTTTATGACGTGGAAGAAGAAAATGTCTATCTTCATCCGAGCCCACGATATCGAAATTTGGAAGGTCGTTGCTCTTGGACCTACTATTCCAAAGAAGACTGATGGCTCGCTCAAAAGTTTTGAAGAGTGCGATGATAGCGACTGGAAGAATGATCATTTCAATACTAAAGATACTCAGCTGCTTTATTGTGCTCTTAATCCTGAATATCACAACAGAATCTATTCATGCAAAACGGCCAAAGAAATTTGAAGATGCTCGAGATTACTCACGAAGGTACGAGTCAAGTCAAAGAAACAAAAATTAATATGCTTCTTCACGATTATAAACTTTTTACTATGAAAGAGGAAGAAAGCATTACTGCTATGCTTGACCGTTTCTTGGATATCACAAATGGTCTAGCCTCGTTTGGCAAACCTATCTCAAGTAGTGATAAAGCTAAGAAAATCCTACGATCACTACCGAGAGAATGGGATGCAACAGTTACGACTATTGTGGAGTCGAAAGATCTAAACACGGTGGAATTAAGTGCTCTTATTAGATCATTTATCAATTATGAGTTGTCATTAAATCTCGGAATTAGAAACCAAAGCCCAAAGAAAGAGAAAGGCCGATCGATTTTAAGGCCAAAGAGTATAGTGATCCAGAAGATGAACCAATCGAGGACGAGGATGAAGAAACGGCCTTCTATGCCAAAAATATAAAGAAATTCAAAAATCTCTTACAAATGCGCTGGAGAGATATCAAACATGAACCCAAGGATGAATCCAAAAAGATTCACTTCCCACAAAATAAAAAGTTCGACAATACTTGTCGAAGGTGTGGTGTTCCAGGGAACTTCTCTAAAGATTGTCGTGCTGCTGCGCCTATGAGTTTATCAAAACCACCTCATGGGAAATTCAAAAAACAAAGAAGTCTATGTTTCTACATGGAGCGATGATGATGAGGATGATGAACCACAAATTCAAACCAATCTAGCTTTAATGGCCCGTGCAACTGACGACAACGATGCAGAAGACGAGGTAATTTATTCTTCTCATGAAGAACTTCTTGATGCTTTTGAATCTTTAAATAACGAATATGAAAAGGTTTTTAATATTAATAAATATTTGAAAAAGAAAATAAAGTCTCTTGAAAATGAAAATTCAAAATTATTGAATAAAAGCAAAGATGTGTCTATTGATCATACTAATTGTTTGGAAACCGAGAAAATTCTGAGAGATGATTTACACAAAACTCAGAAAGAACTCAAGCTTTACGTTAGAAAATTCTCGTGTGGTAATGAAAATTTTGAACAACTCTTATTTGGTCAAAAATTCTCTCTTTCAAAACAAGGACTCGGGTATAATGCATTTCCAATTAAAAGGTCCTTAGATATTACCACGAAGGATTCGGATAATTTAAAAGCAGGAATTTCATCATGTCCAAAATGTTTAAAACCGGGACATACCGAAACCTATTGTAGAAGTTCAGACGAACTATAAAAGTCAAACAAATTTGGGCGCCTAAAGGGACCATTGTTCCAAATCAAGTTTTTACGTCTAACTCTACATGACCCAAATTAGCTTGGGTACCTATAAAATGGAAGAAAAATTTCTTTGTAGGTACAAGCAAGGACAACAACATTATCAAATAAATGGAAGATCGAGGTTGTGTCACATTTGGTGATAATAAAAAGGGTCAAATCAAAAGAACAGGCAAGATAGATAAGAAACCTTTACCAACTATAGAAAATGTTCTTTTTGTTGATGGTCTTTGTCATAATCTCCTAAGTATTTCCCAATTATGTCATACTGGTCTCAAGTTAATTTTTGAAATTACGCATTGCACTGCAATGAGAAAAGACCAAATTGTTTTTATTGGCTTACGTTATGGAAACATTTATATTGTTGATCTTCAAGACGAATCCTCTTTTAATGAAAAGTGCTTAATTTCTTATGATGAAAATATTGTTATTTGGCACCGTAAATTGGGTCATGCCTCTTTACCTCTACTTTCAAAATTGGCTAAAAATAATATTGTCCGTGGTCTACCAAAATTAAATTTCAAAAAAGACCATATTTGTGAGGCCTGTATTAAAGGAAAAAATGTTAGAGGATCGTTTAAACCCAAAATGGAAATTTCCACTAGCCGTATTCTTGAATTAATTAATATGGATTTGATTGGACCATCTCGGCATGCTAGCTTGAATGGTAAACTTTACACTTTAGTTCTTGTTGATGATTTCTCTAGATTTACGTGGGTAAAATTCTTAGCAAATAAAAGTGATACTTTTAATGAGTTTGTTAAGTGGTGTAAGGTTACCCAGAAATAAAAAGAATTATCAATTATCGGCATCAGATCCGATCACGGTGGAGAATTCGAGTATAATGATTTTGAAGATTGGTGCGATAAATATGGTATTGGGCACAACTTTTCGGCACCTCGGACATCTAAACAAAATGGAGTTGTCGAGAGGAAGAATCGCTCTTTAGAAGAAATGAGCCGAACAATGCTCAATGAATACGGGCTACCAAATTATTTCTGAGCCGAAGCTGTAAACACTGCCTGTTATGTTATTAATCGAATCCATCTTCGAAGAAACAAGATGATGACTCCATATGAGATATTCAAAGGTAAAAGGCCCAATTTATCTTACTTTCATCCATTTGGTTGTAAAGTCTTTATTCATAATAATGGTAAAGATAATCTGAGAAAAATTGATTCTAAATAAGATATTGGTATATTCCTCGGATATTATACTAATAGTAAAACTTATCGTGTTTTTAATTGTAGAAGAGGCTCAGTAGAACAGTCGATTCACAACAAATTCGATGATACAATTTTATGCCCGGGAAAGGTTGCTTCTGATGATGATGCAGGTATGCTCCCAGCTAATGAAGTGTCAGAAGCAACGAAGGAATTAGAGAAGCTTGACTTAAGATCGGACAAGCAGGAAGATAATCCTTTCAACCTTCCTAAGGAATGGGCTAATGTGAAAGATCATCCTTGTTGGAATATTTTATTCTAAATATTCATTAATAGAGTTTTGATGATTAAGTTGTTAAACAAAGTAAAACAACAAGGAAGCAAAACAAAACATCAAAGTCAATCAAGCTGGATAGAAGATATCTGATCAGACGAGAAGTCAAAGTTACCTGATGATCACATCAGTTAAGTTGGGAAACCTACCTGATCAGACGAGAGCAACCTACCTGATCAACCAAGAGGAAAGTTGAATGCAGATGACCAGCTTAACGCACGCTATATACACTGTATAGTGCACGCTATCAAAAGCGAGTAACCTACGTAACAAAGAGTAGATAACGTACGTAATGTTAAAGTTACCTAAAGATCAGACAAGTTTAATGTCACCTGAAGTCAAGTCACCTGATGAAGATAGCGCACGCTACGACTGAAGCATTGTTGTTACCCAAAATATTATCCGGAGATGATATTGCTGGAATGGATGAGTAACAAACAAAATGCGAGAGCACGTCCGAGGGAAAGTAAATAATACAAGATTTGCTGGGTTTGTTAGTCCCGGTCTTGAATTCTCTCGCGAGATGTTATTAACACGAAAACGTTGGAGTACAAATATTAATGTAAGAGTACAATTACAAAGAGTGTAAAAGTCCCTAGTTATCTAGCTTTTGAGTGCTGAGAATTGCTGGAAGAACTAGAGTTGCTTTGAGTTCTTATTCTCGTTTCTGCCGACCGTCTTTGGGTTAAGAGGTTTCGAGAGTGAGAAAGAAATATGTACGAGTATATAGCGTAGCCAAGAGTGAAAATCCAGCCAAGAGTCCGAGAGAAAGCAGACAGAAAAAGCAGCGAGAAAGCAGCCCTTTTTCCAAGTGCAGGATGTCTTCTATTTATAGGAGGAGCTGGGCTGTCCTTTATTGACGGGAGATCGCCTTTCCTGTATTATAATAAGGGGGCGATCGTCTTTTAGCACATGGGATGGTTGCCCTAAAGTCTGCGGCTGCTGCTGGCAGCCAGCTGTGCGAAACAATGAGAAGTCTGCACGCGTCCTAAGTCGCTGTCTCGGGAGGTCCCACTTTGCACCTTTCGGCGGGTCTGTCGGTAGGTGAGAAGATGGTGACAGGCTGGGGTCAAATGGCCTTATCCTGCGGTGCCTTTTACAGAACTGCACGTGGGTCTCTATCCCTAGTTTCGGCCTTCGCAAACCTGACGGAAGCTGGCTTTACGTAGCGTGAGGCGATCATCCATGATCGGGCACTTTGGGACGATCGCTAGTTGCTGGAGGACGATCGTCTTGGCAGTCTATCGCTCGGCACTGGGTCCTGTTCTGGGTCCTTCATTCGGCAAGTATGCCTTGGTCTATTTGACTCTAGTTCGGTCGTCCGGTCCTTGTACCGATCGCCTGTTGAAGTGTATAAATCGCGACACAACAATTGCCCCCCAGCTTGTTCCGATGTTGAAGACATGGGGTAGGTGGTTCCACTGGCGATCGTTTTAAGATAATGATGGGCGATCCGTTGAGCGGACTTTGGTCTCGGAATTGGGCGACCCGATCGTTTGGCGAGCTATCTTCGGTCTTGTTCTTGTGATCTTCAATTTTGCAGATCCCTCGTGGAAAGCTGATTGTTTCGTCTTTGAGGAACCGTGCACGGTAGCGGAGTTCGATGGACCGACCCCCATGAGCGTGTCTTGTGCGCGAGGGACATTCCACCTGTAGGTTTGTCTCGCGAATCACTTTATTGTGAGGGTCCTCCGTTAGGCTGCGCCCGCCTCGTATTTAAACGAAGGGCGAGTGGTCTTGGTCTGGAGGAGTCCTTGTACGGGGCATCGTTGGATTAATAGACTCCACGTCCGCAGCTTGTTAGCACTTTTCTACCTCGGATCGTCATGTTAGATGGTAATCCTCGACGGTATACGTTGTGACGGGGATAGGTACGCGTCGCATTGTCCGGGTCCACCAAGTTAGATGATGATCCTTTGAAGGCGGGCGAGCGTGTCCACAGATTTGTTTAGAGGGTCCTTCGGCTACGCCCGCCTCGTATTTAAACGAAGGGCAAGCGATCGCAGCCCAAAGGAACCTTGCATGGTCGAAGCTGTCGGTTCCATCGACTTCCAGGACCATGGCTGCACTCCTCTACCTCGGATCGTCATGTTAGATGGTGATCCTCGACGGTATATGTTGTGCTGAGGGAGGCGATCTCGTGCCTAGGCCCATCATGTTGGATGATGAACTTTAGATGGCGAGTGAGTCCTCCATTTTTGGAGATGTTGCTTGATTCTGGCAATCGGGTTGGAAGACTGGTGATCGTCGTTCTGACGCTGATCGCGGCATTTGATTCTTTCCGCCCGGGGCTCCGGCTAAGTTATTCGTCTGTCCATCTTGCCCTCCTCGAACAATCTCCAGAGTTGTCTGAGGAGGTCATGGCATTTATCGGTGTTGTGGACGGGACTCTTGTGATAAGCACAGAATTTGTTGCGGTCTAGATGACCGTGGTCCCTTACTGCATTCGGCTTGCTTAGCTGCTCGTGCCCCCAGATGGAATAGAAAATATGAGCCGGAGAGAGATTGAGGTTGCGGTAGAGATGGGCTTCCACATCCTCGAAGGTACTAAAATCTCCGGGTGGCTTGGCGACCGCCTTGTTGGACTTGGCGATCGCCGTCTCTGCCCCCTCGTCTTGGCGAAGGGCGAGCACCCTCCGCCTGACCAAAAAGTCTGCGGCCTTGGCGCGGAAGATTGCGTAGGTCGGGGGGATGTCCTTCGTAAGGTGCCTGAACATGGGCGAAAGACCATTGAATCCCCCTGGGACTGAGTAGAGGGCGATCTCATCGCTTACGGGCTCGCCGTTGAGGATTATCTCATCTACCCGGTCGATGTAGTCTTCGTCGGACTCCTCTTACCCCTGCCTGATTTTTATCACGCGGTGGGGACCTTCTGGTCGAGCGACCTTGGCGGCGAAGTACGATGTGAAGTCGCTCGCCAGTTATTCAGAGGAACTGATGGATCGCGGTGGCAGGGAGGTGTACCACCTATGGGCCAGATCGCCCAATGTCAACGGGAACATTCGGCACCTGGTCGCGTCTGATGCCCCGCATCTGGTCATGTATATCTGGAACTTGCTTAGGTGAGTCTCGGGGTCCTATTTCCCTTTATACAACGGTGTTTTAGGTGGAGCGATCCTTGGCTGCACGAGGGCAAGTTCGATCTGGGCCGCGAGCGGCTCGCTCGGCCCAGCGATCTTCCTTTTGGCACATGCCCCAGTTTCTAGGAGCGCCTTCGTCTCATTGAGTTGGCGTTGCATTGCGGCCGTCGCCGTAGCTTGGTCGCTCGTGGTTTGGCTCTCGGAGCGGGAGCCGAGGCGATCGTGTACTGATTGCCTGGCTCCGCGGTAGGCGATGAGGTCGTCGCCGATCTCGGTTTTTCGGTGAGGAGGAGCCAGATGGTTGGTCTGCCTTCTGGGAGTTGGGTACGCCGAACTCCTGGTTACGGATTCGGGCTCTGTCGTCTCATGACTGGGGCCAGAATGCCCCGGACGCCATGATGGGTCGCTTCCTAGGCAGATGAAAACGGTACCGTCCCGCCTCGCGAGTGCTTCTACTCGTGAATCGGGGTTTCCTGACGATCGCTCGACAAGTAACCCCTTGAAATTCCGCTTGCCCGCGCGGCGGCTGATGAGGTAATTGCGGGCGCATTGAATGCTCTCCGTCGCTCTCGTAGGATGGCCATGGCCTCCTCGATCTATTCCGCTGTTTGGAACTGATCGAGCGAGAGGCTAGGGCCGTCCCTCGGGGGCGGGATCGAGAGTGTTGCGCCGCCGTGGCTTCCCTACGCCGTAGGTTGGGGCTCGGATTGAGCCGGAATAAGGCGTCCGGTGGATCATAGAGTGGCTCTCTTCGATGTGGTGGCAGATGACATGATTCTGAAGGTTTTTCTTTGAAGAATAGTAAGTGTTTCTTCAAGTATATGCCCCGGAGAACAGTGAGTGTTCTTCGGGATGGTCGAAATGAAAATGAAGATTAAGATTCCCTTCTTCTAGCGCCAATTGTTGTTACCCAAAATATTATCCGGAGATGATATTGCTGGAATGGATGAGTAACAAACAAAATGCGAGAGCACGTCCGAGGGAAAGTAAATAATACAGGATTTGCCAGGTTTGTTAGGCCCGGGCTTGAATGCTCTCGCGAGATGTTATTAATACGAATACGTTGGAGTACAAATATTAATGTAAGAGTACAATTACAAAGAGTGTAAAAGTCCCTAGTTATCTAGCTTTTGAGTGCTGAGGATTGCCGGAAGAACTAGAGTTGCTCTGAGTTCTTATTCTCGTTTCTGCCGACCGTCGTTGGGTTAAGAGGTTTAGAGAGTGAGAAAGAAATATGTACGAAGTATATAGCGTAGCCAAGAGTGAAAATCCATCCAAGAGTCCGAGAGAAAGCAGACAAAAAAAGCAACGAGAAAGCAGCCCTTTTTCCAAGTGCAGGATGCCTTCTATTTATAGGAGGAGCTGGGCTGTCCTTTACTGATGGGCGATCGCCTTTCCTGTATTATAATAATGGGAAGATCGTCTATTAGCACATGGGTTGGTTTTCTTAAAGTCCGCGGCTGCTGCTGGCAGCCAGCTGTGCGAACCAATGAGAAGTCTGCACGCGTCCTGAGTCGCTGTCTCGGGAGGTCCCACTTTGCACCTTTCGGTGGGTCTGTCGGTAGGTGAGAAGATGGTGACAGCCTGGGGTCAAAGGGCCTTATCCTGCGACACCTTTTTTGGAACTGCACGTGGGTCTCTATCCCGAGTTTCGGCCTTTGCAGATCTGACGGATGCTGGCTTTACGTAGCGTGAGGCGATCGTCCATGATCGGGCACTTTGGGACGATCGCTAGTTGCTGGAAGACGATCGCCTTGGCAGTCGATCGCTCAGCGATGGATCCTGTTCTGGGTCCTTTGTTCGGCAAGTCTGCCTTGGTCTATTTGACTCTGGTTTGGTCACCCGGTCCTTGTACTGATCGCCTATTGAAGTGTATAAATCGCGACACAACAAGCATAACGCACGCTATCGAAGGAATATGACTGTTGTGAAAGACGTCCAAACACAGTATGACGCAAGCAGTGACGAAATCATAGCGCACGCTAAGATTGAGGAATAGAGCACGCTAAAGTGTTTGAATTCAAGATAATCAATCCGTTGGGAGATTCTGAAGTAAAGCTAAAAGCTACAAATGGATATATGATGCAAGCAATGATGCAGTGTTAACGCACGCTACATAAAGAAGTTAGCGCATGCTAACGTATAGAGCAGTAGCCACTGGTCTGAAGTTGCAAGCAGTTAACGTACGTAAACAACGAATATTAACGTATGCAATAGGCATTAGCGCACGCTAAAGCAAAAGGCTAGTGCACGCTAAGTAAACTGGCAGTAACGGCTAGTTGGAGGAAAATGCCTATAAATACCAAACCACTTGGTATCAAACCACACAACATTGAGTAAAGCATTCATACTTGAGATATCATTATAATCATTCTAGTTGTTGTATTTGAGCTTATATTGTTTAGTGATTGAGTGTCATACACGAAATCATACAAGAGAGGAAAAAAAAGGATATGATTGGATTCAGTGTTATTAGAATCAAAGATCTGGCATTGTTAGAATCGCAATTGATATCTACGTGAGGTCTATCTAGTACCTATATAAAGCAAGATTGGTTGATTCCTTGTCCAATAGAAAAGGAAAATGGTTTAACTTGGACCGACATAAAGACAAGTGATTGAATGGTTTACTCGGACCGATAGAAGACGAGTTTGTAACGGTTATCCCTCGACCGATAGAACAGAGGTGCAGAGGTGTATCTTTAGCCTATAGAAAAAGATACTGAGAGAGGACGTAGGCACGTTTGGCCGAACCAATATAAATCCTGTGTCGATTTATTTTCTGCACCGTTATTTAAATTGCTTCCGCAACGCGAAGAGTTTTATAACTCTATATCCAAACGGCGATACCGACCAATATTGCACCAACAATTGGTATCAGAGCGGTACTTCCTAGAAGCGGCTTAACATCCGAGGAGAAGATCCAAATGGCGTTTCAACTTGCCCCGGTCTAAGGTCTTTCTCTTAATCGACCACCATTCTTCGATGGTTCTAACTTCATGACTTGGAAGAAGAAAATGTCTATTTGCATCCGAGCTTACGATATCGAATTATGGAAAGTCATATGTATTGGTCCCAAAATTCCGACGAACTCGAACGAAACTCTCAAAACTTTTGAAGAGTATGATGATGCGGATTGGAAAAACGACCACTATAATTGCAAATCCACGCAATTATTATATTGTGCATTAAATCCGGAATAAGACAACCGGATATCCTCATGTGATAGTGCCAAAGAGATATGGAAGATGCTAGAAGTCACACATGAAGGAACGTCTCAAGTCAAGGAGACGAAGATCAACATGCTTCTTCACGATTACGAGCTATTGCAAATGAAAGAAGAAGAATCCATCACAGTTATGCTCGACCGATTTTCAGTCATTACGAATGGATTGGCATGTTATGGGAAACCCCTTTCAAGTAGTGAATAAAAAGATCCTACGATCACTACCTCGAGAATGGGACGGAACGGTGACGGCAATAATGGAATCAAAAGATTTAAACAATCTTGATTTTAGTGCTCTCGTTGGTTCACTTATAAACTACAAGATTGTCCTAAAATTTCGGAATGCCAAGACGAAGCCGAAGGAAAGAACGATAGCCATGAAGGCTAAGATGTTGAGAAACAAAGAAGAAATCTCGGTGGATGAAAGTGACGAAGAATCGGCATATTATGCCAAGAATATTAATAAGTTCCAAAACTTATTAAACCGGAGAAAGAAAGACATCCCGGGCGTAATGAAGAAATTCGACAACAACTGTCGAGTCTGTGGTAAACCAGGCCACTTCGCGAAGAATTGCTTAGCAAATCCCAAGAATGAGGTTTTAATAGCAACATGGAGCGATGAAGACGAAGATAAAGATTTCATCAATCAAAATAATCTCGCTCTCATGGCCCGAAGCACATTCGACGATAGCGACGTCGAAAGCCAGGTAAGTACATCCTCTCATGATGAACTTTTTGAAGCATTTGAATTACTGCATACGGATTATCAAAATGCTTTAAGTGAAATCAAATCTCTCCAAGCTAAAAACAAATCATTGGAAAAAGAAATTTTCAAAATTCTTGAAAAAGGGAAATTTGTCTAAACCGATCATTCTCAATGCCTTGAAAATGAAAATATTTTAAAGAATGATATTTTAAAAGTTCAAGAAGAACTTAAAATTTTGACAAAGAAATTTTCGTGTGGAAACGAAAAATTTGAACAAATGCTTTGTGTTCAAAAATATACTTTGAATAAACAGGGGTTAGGATTCAAACCGAATACTAAAAACGAATCCTTAAAATTCAAAATACCCCGGCGTGAAAAATGTTTAAAAATTAGGAATCATATTTCGAATTGTAAAAGCCCACGACGGACGATAAAAACCAAAAAGATTTGGATTCCAAAAGGAACTTTTATTCCGAATATCGTCTATGTCTCGAAAGAAAAACCAACTATCTTGGATCCCCAAAAATTATTTTTTATCTATATTTTACTCAGGGGGGGTCTATATTTTTAAAGGGGAGATTTTTATCGGGGGGGAGTTTTACCCTTCTTATGCACATTTTTATGCATATTTCTATCATATCGTATATTATCATAAATTGATACTTTATTTGCACTTTTTGCTGATAACAAAAAGGGGGAGAAAAGAGTTGAATGGGATGAAAAGCGTCATGTAAGAATGACGAGAAAAACGTAATGTAAAAAGACGGAGAGAAGTATAAAAAGGAGAAAGTTGACAAAGAAAACGAAGAATTTGAAAAATGAAAAGAAGAAGTCTCAAAAGAGAAAAATAAAAGATGGGAGAAACTAACGAAACGATCAAAGCCGAAAACTTTGATTCATTCAAATATACATTTATTTTATTTTGCAGGTTTCATCCAATTCAAGTTGTTGTTTTGTAATCATCAAAAAGGGGGAGATTGTTGGAATATTTTATTCCAAATATTCATTAATAGAGTTTTGATGATTAAGTTGTTAAACAAAATAAAACAACAAGGAAGCAAAACAAAACAACAAAGTCAATCAAGCTGGATAGAAGCTACCTGATCAGAGGAGAAGACAAAGTTACCTGATGATCAGATCAGTCAAGTTGGGAAACCTACCTGATCAGACGAGAGCAACCTACCTGATCAGACAAGAGGAAAGTTGACTGCAGATGACCCGCTTAACGCACGCTATATACACTGTATAGCGCACACTATCAAAAGCGAGTAACGTACGTAACAAGGAGCAGATAACGTACGTAATGTTAAAGTTACCTGAAGATCAGACAAGTCCAATGTCACCTGAAGTCAAGTCACCTGATGAAGATAGTGCACGCTACGACTAAAGCATAACGCACGCTATCGAAGGAATATGACCGTTGTGAAAGACGTCCAAACACAGTATGATGCAAGCAGCGACGAAATCAAAGCGCATGCTAAGATTGAGGAATAGCGCACGCTAAAGTGTTTGAATTAAAGATAATCAATCCGTTGGGAGATTCTGAAGTAAATTCAAAAGGTACAAACGGATATATTATGCAAGCAATGATGCAATGTTAACGCACGCTACATAAAGATGTTAACACACGCTAACATATAGAGATAGTAGCCACTGGACTGAAGTTGCAAGCAGTTAACGTACGTAAACAACGAATATTAACGTACGCAACAGGCATTAGCGCACGCTAAAGCAAAATGCTAGCGCACGCTAAGTAAGACTGGTAGTAATGGCTAGTTGAAGGAAAATGCCTATAAATACCATACCACTTGGTATCAAACCACACAACAACATTGAGTAAAGCATTCATACTTGAGATATCATTGTAATCATTCTAGTTGTTGTATTTGAGCTTATATTGTTTAGTGATTGAGTGTTATACACGAAATCATATAAGCGAGGAAAAAGAAAGGATAGGATTGGATTCGGTGTTATTAGGATCAAGGATCCGACATTGTTAGAATCATAATCGATATCTACGTGAGGTCTATCTAGTACCTATAGAAAGCTAGATTGGTTGATTCCTTGTCCAATAGAAAAAAAACGGTTTAACTTGGACCGACATAAAGACAAGTGATTGAATGGTTTACTCGGACCAATAGAAGACGAGTTTGTAACGGTTATCCCTCGACCGATAGAAGAGATGTGCAGAGGTTTATCTTTAGCCTGTAGAAAAAGATGCCGAGAGAGGACGTAGGCACGTTTGGCCGAACCTCTATAAATCCTTTGTCGATTTATTTTCTGCACCGTTATTTAAATCGCTTCTACAACGCGAAAGAGTTTTATAACTCTATCTCCAAACGGCGATACCGACCAATCTTGTACCAACATTCATATGGAGCAAATTCTTGGGAAAATCGATGATGGTGTGCGAACAAGGAGAAATGTGAATGATTGCCTAAACAATATTGCATTCATTTCTCTTATAGAACCAAAGAACATCGACGAATCCAAAAATTACGAAAATTGGGCTATTGCTATGCAAAAGGAGCTCAATCAATTCGAGAGAAACAAAGTATTGGAATTGGTTCCGAAACCAGTGGACAAAACAATCATCGGTACAAAATGGGTTCATAAAGTAAAAACCGACGATAATGGTCTCCGAGTGAAGAATAAATCAAGATTAGTTGAATTATGAAGAAACCTTCGCTCTTGTTGCCCATCTTGAGGCTATTCGCCTTCTGTGTGCCTTTGCCTCCTACAAGAAGATCAAACTCCATCAAATGGATGTAAAAAGCGCGTTTTCAAACGGGGTCATCCAGGAGGAAGTGTATGTCAAGCAACTGCAAGGATTTGAAGACTATGATCATCCAGATCATGTATACAAGCTCTATAAAGCTCTTTATGGATTAAAACAAGCTCCAAGAGCATGGTATGAATGTCTAAGCTCTTCTCTTATTTCTAATGAGTATAAAAGAGATAATGTTGATAATACCCTATTTATCAAAAACTATGGTGACAATATGCTTATATCACTACACCAAAAACATGATTTTGTGACATTGGAACTCGCTGGATTTGTGACTGCCAATGACAGTCACAATTTTGTGACTGCTAATAATAGTCATAAAGACCAAACAGTGATACATCCAAGTATTTGTGACTGTTAATGACTGTCACAAGAGTTTTGACTGCGTTGAGCAGTCATAAACTTTTTCAGATTAAAGGACAATAACTTTGCGACTCTAATTGATATCATAATTTATAATTTTAGTAAATATTAATTAAGAAAGGAAGACAAATTGAAAACCCTATCTCTATCTTCTCATACGCCAGCCGTTTTATTTCTTCAGTCTATTACTCTTTTTCCATCCCAAATGCAAATCAAGTCTAGCTGCTGTCCATTCTCCCCTGCCGCATCCTGCGTCTTTAGAAAATGATCCTTGTTTTTCTTCAGTCTATTAACTACAACAAGGCCCGCAACTAAATCATTGAATAACTACCCTAACTAGTCAGGAGCTCTCATTTTTGCCATTCCTCCCAAAAAATTTCTCCGAGGATGGAGGAGATGAACACGTGAAGATTGCGGGTGGTTATTTCGGGTTGTGATTTCACATTCTTTCTACTTTCGGTTTAAATCTTTTTATTTCTACACGATTTTATTATGACCTATTTACTGATTTTGTAGGTTAAATGTCTTGGTCTTCCCATCTCCTAGCTAGTTGACTACCTCAACTGCTCTATCCACGGATTTTAGAGGTTAAATCTAAGATCTAAGTTTTTTTGAAATCTGATTATTGTTTTGTTGAATAAATTCGTATTGTTGTTTTGTTATTTTTTAAGATCTGAAATCTGCTTTTTAATTTTTATGAAATCATGATTTCTTGCTATCAATCGTTGCAAAGGAAAATTTTCAATTTTAAGTCGGTAGTGGTAGATTTCAAAGCATGTATTATGTTCTTAATTCTGAATTGTATTTGTTTTTCAGGTGCCTGATTGTTCTTCGTCCTTCAGCTTTTTTTTATCATAAATTTCCAGGTAGGTACTACTAAATATTAGCTGAAGTGTAAATACAAATATGGAATGATGTGTGCTATGTGCTGATACCTTTAGTTGACTATATATGTGTTTTGTGAGTCGGTCGGCTGCCATATATAGTATTTTAGGGCCAAATGTAATAAGTTTTGCTTAGAATGTTTGTAATTGGAATGTTTTTCTTGGAATTATGATTAATAATTTTTCCCCAGCTTGATGATGTGCTTTATGATGTAACTGCCTAAAACTTGTGGAAATATGATGTTTGCACCACTAAAAACATGATTTTGTAAATCAATATATGCACCTATTTTGATTTGAGTATGATTGGAAATTAGGATTGATGATAGAATTCTGTTTCGATTTGAGTATGATTGGAATTTGGGTAAACATGATGTTTGCACCACTGAGAGTGCTTTATTTAATTAAACTTGCTCGATGCTACAACTATTAGAACTAATAATAAAATACTGCACAAAAAGGTGTTTTTATCTTTAATCAGTGGGTAGTGGAACCACTAGCACATGCGACGGCCACAGCCTGATGTTGATACAGATACTTGTTATGGTTAGTAATACTTTTTGAATTTGGAAATCTAACATAGAACCACATAACATTTAGTCAGTATATATGATTATGTTTTTGTCATGTTTACCCAAATAAATGGCAGCCATCCACTGCAGTTGCTGTGCAAACTCAGTCTAATGAGCATGATGCAAACTCTGATGATGATTCTTATAAAGGTTTTGATCAAAGCTCATATCATCAGTTTTTGGAGTTTCAGAAGTTTCAAGCTCAGCATCAGAAAGCTACTGATGTTCCAGTGCATACAGTTGCTAATGCTATAGCTAATTCTTTGATACTAGATAAACTAGGTAAATTAGGTATAGTTACTTGTCGTTTCAACTCTGCTTCTATGCCAAAATCTTCATATTGAATTCTAGAAACTGGGGCTTCAGATCACATGATATGTGACAGGAGTTTGTATTCTACAAAACCTGTACCTGGTAGTATACTATCAATGTGCCTACAGGTGATAAAACCTGAGCTACTTTTATTGGTAATTTTCAATTGACTATAGGATTAACTCTTGAGCATGTGTTGTTTGCTCCAGCTTTCGACTTTAACTTGTTATCAATCACACAGAGATTATCTGTGCTGAAGTGAAGAATGGTCGATATCACTTGAATTTTAAAGATGCCTCTGCCTATGCTATGTCTATGTCAAAGAATGTATCATATGTTGTATGACATGCTAGACTAGGACATATTCTTTTAAAAAATCTGTACACTTTAAATCTTTCTGCAAAAGTTCCTTGTAATAAGGATCATAATTGTGATGTTTGTCACCTGTTAGTTCTTCTACTACTGTTGCTCTTTTTGATATCATACATGCTGATATTTGGGACCATTATGTGTTACTTCTACTACTGTTTCTATTTTTGATATCATTTATTTGGATAAACATGGTGTTCTTCTACTAATGCTGCTCTTTTTGACATCATACATTTATTTGGGTAAAAATCTAGTTTTTTAGGGTCGGTTCGAGATACCATCATTGACTGGACCAGTTATGCCTTCGACGATGGGAGGAATGAGAAACAAATCTGGTGGTATGAGTCTTTCTTTGGCTAGTGCTGATGGATGTGTAGTTGAAGGTGGCATGTAGAATGATTTAGATGTCTGGTTTACCGTTGAACATACTCGAACTTAAACTTATTCGCCATTTATCATTTTGGTCTAGTTCTACTATTGAGTCTTATGAGTTAATGTTTAAAGTGTTTGTATATACATGTATTAATTTTCAACCCTAGATTGTAGTTTTGTGTATGCGTTGTAAAAACTGATTAGAGTAGTGTATAGAAATACCGAGAAATATGATTTGATTGCATTGTGACCTCATTGTGAAAAATTGCAGGTTAGAAAAAATGGTTTCTTAAATATTTTATTTTTTTTTAATTTTTTTTCAACAATTGTGACTGTCAATGACAGTCATACATTATTGAAATCTTGACTACCTTGTGATTGTCAATGGAAGTCAAGAAAGGTGAAATTTGTGACTGCCATTAGTAGTCATGAAAATGACATTTGCGACTGCTAATGACAGTCACAAATTTTCTTTGTGACTGTCATAGAAAGTGGTATTGTAAAGTCATATAATGAGGTTTGTGACTATTTCGTGACTGTTTTTGGCAGTCACAAAAAAAGTTGTGACTAGTGATTATGTGACAGTCATTTGTGACTGTTTTTGTCATTTGTGACTGTTTTTGGCAGTCACAAAATCGTGATTCTGGTGTAGTGTATGGCAGATTTATGTCGACGATATTGTTTTTGGTGCAACTAACGAATCTCTGTCCCTAGAATTTTCAAATCGTATGAAAGGATAATTCGAAATGAGTGTGATGGGAGAGTTAAAATACTTTCTCGGACTCCAAATTAAGCAACTCAAAGACGGAATATTCAGTCAATAATACAAGTACGTCAATGAGCTTCTAAAGAAATTTAAGATGGAAGGAGGCAAAGAAATTTCTACTCCTATGTCTTCCACTCTTAAACTCGACAAAGACGAGAAGGTAAGTCTTTTGACCAAAAACAGTATCGAGGTATGATTGGGTCTTTACTTTACTTAAATGCCTCTAGACTAGATATATGTTCGCTACTTGTCTTTGTGCTAGATTTCAAGCCAATCCGAAAGAGTCTCATCTTATTGCTTGCAAACGCATTTTTCGATATTTAAAAGGTATTGCTGGTTTAGGTCTGTGGTATCCATTAAGCATCGATTTTGAAGTTTTTACATACAGTGATGATGATTTTGGTGGATGAAAATTTGATAGAAAGAGTACCAGTGGTACTTGTCATTTCATGAGTTCGTGTCTAATTTCATGGGGTAGTAAGAAACAGACTAGTGTAGCTACTTCCACAGCTGAAGCAGAATATGTGGTTGCGGGAAGTGCGTGTGTACAAGTCTTGTGGATCAAAAACCAATTACTATTATGGCATTAGGCTTAAAAATACTCCAATTGTTGTGACAATATAAGTGTAATATCCGCAATTTTCGATTTTCGGTAAATTTCTTTTTTCGGTCGGAGACCGTTTTGACGACTCGCTCATGTCCGTTTCATCATTCTGAGAATGATTAATTCTACACTTTTTGACATCCGAGTTCGTTTCGGTGTCGTTTCGTTGAGTTCCGTGCTTTTTAGCGACTTTTCCGCGCTTGAGTTCGATTCTTGCGAATCTCGTTCGAAGCTGCTGTTTCGAGTTTCCTGTAAGTCCGTTTAACTTTGTTAGACGTGTTGTGAACTTCGGTTTGGTTATTCGATCACGTATCATGATTTCCGGGCGTTTTGGGCTATTTTGTAATTTCTTGAAAGTTACGGGTATCCGTATCTGTAATTGTTGACTCGACCCATTTCTTGGTCGCGTATGATTAATTATGGTATTATGTTTTCATTTCGGGTCGTTGATGTCGTCCGTGAACTTTTCGTCGTGTTCGTTCCGTGCGTTTTCGGAAATCGGGTCGTCGAGCCCTGACGGTTGCGGGACTGGACGGACGGTTGCGGGACTGGCCGGACGATTGCGGGCACCGGCCAGGTGCGCGAGAACCGGCGTAAGCGCACGCTTCTGGCCGGAAGGCCTTGCCGGCAGTGTAGCGCCTGTGCCGGATGGTCTAACGCACGCTAGCGGGCACAGGCTGGAGTCACGGAGGTTCCGAATCGGTCGAGCTCGGCGGGTAGCGCGCACGCTCTTGTCGGACATCTGCGGGCCTTCTGGCCGTGAGTAGCGCCTTCGGCCGGAAAAGGCTGCGCCACGCTACTGGCCGAGCGGCTAGTCGAGAAGGCTCTTGGATCGCGGCTGGGCCGATAGCGCCGCTAGCTCGGCGACTAGCGCGCTAGTCCGGCCCAGTATAAATATGGCTGAGCAGTCACATTTCACTTTGTTTTTCACTTCCTTCCTTCTCCGTCCGCGGGTGGCGATTCATGGGTCACGAAGACATGTTGTTTAACAACAAATCCATGAAGTTCTTGAGTTCATAACATCAATAAATCGTCCGTTATCATTCTTTGATCCAGCGAATCAAGGTAATCTTCCTTAGAACCCTAATTTCGTGAATTTGGGGATTTTTGCATTTTCGTCCGATTCGTTCCGTGTTGTTGATTAATTCATGATGGGTATGATTAATCTTGATAGTATTCTTGTGTTTAACATCATTTAATCCATTGTTCTTCGTCGAATCGAAGTATATTTCTTGATTTCCTTCGAATTGACTTTTTGGGGATTTGTCCCCGATCTCGTTTTTCATCCGTTTTCGATGGATCGATTATGGTTAAATGATGTTGTTAAACATATTCTATGGATTGTATATCCATATTTCAACTTGGAATTCCGTTTTCGGGTTTTGACGGAACGAATCGTGTTCTTGGCCGTTTTGGGGGAAATCCTTGAACCTTCGTCATTTGTTCTTTGAATTCAGCGACTTTGGGTTGTTCTTTGGAATTCATTTTCGTTGTTATTGTTTTCGTTCGAAGTTCATTGTTGTGGATTGTCGATCGGTGGAGTCGGCGAGTTCGTAGTCGGTTCGTGCCAACCTACTTCGGCCGATTCTCCGCGTTGTGGTTATTCGAGGCAAGTACCTTGCCCATACTTTTCTTATTTTATGGATATGATGATCGGTGATCGTCTTGGTGTGTTTGTTTGGTTGTTTGAAATGAAGTTTCAAAAGATTTCGGTTTGGCCTCGTTAAAGGCTTTCTTTCAAAACGCGTGTGTTTTGTGAACGGTGTGTTTTGGGAATTGATTATGATTTGATTATTTTGAATGTTGAGGTCTTTGATGATGATACTCCTGTGTTTAAAGTTATGGGATCGTGTATTCCGTATTTAATCTTGTTATTGCGTTTTTGGAAGAGTTGATAATGGTGTCGAGTTAGAGGCCATCTCTAGTGAGTATTCTTAATGAACTTACATTCTTAGCATATTAGTATTGCATGAGTAACGTGTGTGTGTGTATGCTCACTACGGGTTAGATCCGACGGGGTCTCGATAGGGCTCCACGAAGTTGTGGAACCGCGAGCTTGCTTTTAACCACTGTGGGTTAGATCCGACGGGGTCTCGGCAGGGATCCACGAAGCTGTGGGTCCGCGGTTAATTGTGGTGCATTTTACAATGTGATTTGGATTATTGGCATTTCCGGAAATGAGTGCTTTCGAACGGTTTTCATGATTGCATGCATTGACTAAGTGTGTAAGAGGTAAGTGTTCGTTTGGCTTACTTGGCTAGGATGGCACTGGAGTATTTTGTTGTTTGTTTTAAATCCTTTATTTGTGGATTTTGATGTTGGGATACGAACCTTGTGGTCGTTCTTGTGTACTGTGAGTTGATGAGATTTGGGGCTAAAATCCCAATGGTTTTGTAAAAGTCGTTTTACTGATTTGGGGCTAAAATCCCAACGGTTTGGTTAATGTCATTTTTCAGAAAGTAAACCTTTGGGGCGGTGACCCCTTTTGTCTTTTGGATTTTGAAAAGTAGTATTTGATAATCCTAAATTGTTTTCTATTAAAACTCTCGATGGCATTCTAAACCGTTTTATAAATTACTTCCATTTATTTATGATATTTCGATTTGGAAAGGTTTTTTCAAACCCTTGCCTCGAGAAGTACTTTTCGTTTCGTTTGGATCTTTGAGGATTCCTGGTTATTGTTATTCGTGGAATGTGAATTGTATGGCTCGTATTTGCACTTTGTATTTGCACTAGCAAAACAGTGGAGTTTTGCTAACCCCCGAGTATTCGGGGAATGGATGTCTATTTTTGCATTCAGGTTTTGGAGCATAACACAGGGTCGGCACGAAGGATGATGAAAGATGAACGATACTAATCACACGAGGATCCGTTGATGTCGTATTGGTCTAGTTGTATTTTCTTTTCCGCTGCAGTACCTTTTCCCCGTTGTACGGGAGTTTATTGTATTTTGACCCCTGCATGGGTATATGTTGTAATTGAGTTGTATATTTTTATTGAAAGACCAAATCGGTCTACTGAGTCATTTAGCCTTGAAGGCATTGTCGAGATGTTAAATGTTGTTACCAGCCTGGTAGATCTTCGAGGAGAGGGTCTACGGCGTGTAATATCCCTGAGTAGATTGAGGGTGTTACATAAATGGTATCGGAGCTTAGGTTGAGGAAACCTAGGCTGTCGGGTCAAGTCGTGTTGTTTGAGTCTTGTTTCGTCGGATTTTATCTGACTGAGTCGTGTCGCGACGCGTCGTTTGAGTTTGTTGGTCGTGATTAGTATCGTGGGGCGATCATCATCTTCGTGCGACCTGTGGAAGTAAGTCTCCCTTCTTTGTGTTGTGCCTCGTGTGACACGAGCTATTTTTATGATTATTTGTTAAGTGGTGGAATCCTTATGTGGATTTTGATTTCACGATATGTATTTAGTCGACTCTCGTATTTGATTTATACGAGGAGTGTCGTCGTTTGTGATGTCTTTTTATTGTTGTTTTTGTCCGTGGCTGATGATTTTCGAATCGATTTGCACGTTTTACAAGTTCTATTGTGGAAGCTTTGTGCTTATACGCGTTCGACTCGTTCACTAGCCAGTGCGGGACGGTATTTTATCAGTGGTTTTGTTCTGAATGTGGTATTTTATCGTTTATTTCCGTTTAAAGACATGTATTGTCTTGATTTTAAACTTTTTGATGCGTGTGCTAGGAGTTGTTTTAGTGAACGTCGATATGTGTGAGTTTTGGGCATTCTGGCCTAATGGATTTTTGAAAACCTTGAGTATCTTAGAAAAATAAATTTCGAGACATACTTTTCAAATGAGTGATTTTCTTGTGGTACATCCTAGGTGCCACAATATATTTCAAAAATTTTCTACTTCGAGGACCAAAATGCTTTGAGATATTTTCAATGTTTTAGAAACACTTTTATTTAGACCCGAGGGTCGAATATTCTGAAAGTTTTCACTACGAGAAAGTGTCCTCATTTTTATCAAATGCGAAATGGTTCTCCAATGTCTCGATAACGATGTTTCACGTCTGTACTTTTTGAAAGGTGATACTCAAGATCAACCGACGTTCTTCTAAATTATTTTCAAAATGAAGTTTCGTTTTTAAAACCTATCCATTCCCGTTTGAGGGCTGGGTATGTATGTATGATGTTCGCGTTGTCATTTTGATGTTTACTCCCGAGTATGACCGAATTGGCGGTGTGAGCGTTGAGTCGTTTTCCACACATTTGTTGTGTTAGCCCCCGTGAGAGGCGGGATGTTGGTGTTAAATGTTGTCGTCTCGTGGTGATTTCTGCGTTGTCGCGCATGTGCAAGCTGTTAGATCTTGGTTTGGTATGACCGTGTGCATCGGTGATGGTTCCGTTACGTGTTGGTTGTTTAATGTCTTGTTACCTTGCTCCCGTTTTTGTGAATTTCGTGGACGAGGTCGGAGGTAATGCCCGTACTATTTTGACTTCTGTATTTTCTCTTTCTCCAGTCTATCGATTCGCTCATGTTCGTTGATACTTTATGAACTTGTTCTGTATTTCGGTTTCATCGTCCGAATGAGCTGTGATCTTGTTGTGGGTCGATCTGGTTATCAATGTTACTTTTTCGGGTTCGGTTCGATTCTTGTGAACCTTGTTTGGGAGTGACATCATCTGGTTCTATTAGTTCTTTTATTCGAAGTGGATCGGATTTGGAAATCTTGTGTTTTCGACTCTGTCGACTCATTATGTTCATTGACATTTCTGAGCTTGTCCTACCCCTTGTCTTTGTTTATCGAACGAGTGTGGTATCGTTTCGGAATAACTCGTTTGTCGTTGTGACTTTTCAATCGCTATTCCCTTTCCTGTGGATCTTATGGGAATGCATGTCTTGTAGTTCTCACCAGATCATCCTGGGAGTTGTTGTTTGAATTTTATTATCCTTCGTGTTTCGGACATGATTGTTCGACTTTTGTTGTCTCGATCGTTTGTTTGTTCGGTTTTTGTTCTCATTTCATGATTGTTGAGCATTCAGGCTCCTTTGTAATTCCCTTAAGTTCGGGAAATTAGTCTCGTTTTCGATCTTTAAACCCTTAGGCGGTGGAATTCCGTATTTGTTCAGCGTTTGGCTCGCGTTTTGATCAATGTACCGTTAGGTTGGTCAATCATATGGAGTTTCGTTCGTTGTGTTTTGTGATTGTCGGATAATTGACTTGGCTATATTATCCGTTTGATGAGGCTTGTCATTTGTTGGTTTTATTATATCCCTAACGGCGACGTTGTGTTGGTCGTCGTGGGGCGTGTTTTCACACCGTATATTCCGTTGCGTTGTTTGTAACGTTTCGCCGTTGGGCGTTAGTTACGCGTTTCTTGCGTATCTTGTTGAGTTTTCCTAGCGGGATATTGCTTCTCCCTACTTGTTTTAAGTTTCGGGACGAAACTTCTTTTAAGGAGGGTAGAATGTAATATCCGCAATTTTTGATTTTCGGTAAATTTCTTTTTTCGGTCGGAGTCCGTTTTGACGACTCGCTCATGTCCGTTTCGTCATTCTGAGAATGATTAATTCTACACTTTTTGACATCAGAGTTCGTTTCGGTGTCGTTTCGTTGAGTTCCGTGCTTTTTAGCGACTTTTCCGCGCTTGAGTTCGATTATTGCGAATCTCGTTCGAAACTACTGTTTCGAGTTTCCTGTAAGTCCGTTTAACTTTATTAGACGTGTTGTGAACTTCGGTTTGGTTATTCGATCACGTATCGTGATTTCCGGGCGTTTTGGGCCATTTTGTAATTTCTTGAAAGTTACGGGTATCCGTATCTGTAATTGTTGACTCGACCCATTTCTTGGTCGCGTATGATTAATTATGGTATTATGTTTTCATTTCCGGTCGTTGATGTCGTCCGTGAACTTTTCGTCGTGTTCGTTCCGTGCGTTTTCGGAAATTGGGTCGTCGAGCCCTGACGGTTGCGGGACTGGCCGGACGATTGCGGGCACCGGACGGACGGGTGCGGCAGGAACCGGCATAGCGCACGCTACAGCCGGAAGGTTGCATGCGCTAACTGGCAGGTGTAGCGCACGCTGCCGGATGGTCTAACGCACGCTAGCGGGCCTGGACAGTGGAGTCCTGGAGGTTCTGGAATCGGTCAGGCTCGGCAGGTAGCGCACGCTACTGTCGGACACTGCGTACGCTACGGCCGGCAGGTAGCGCACGCTACGGCCGGAAGGCTGCGCACGCTACCTGGCGGCGGCCTAGTCGAAGGCTCTTGGATCGCCGCACAGGCGATAAGACGCTAGCTCGGCGACTTAGCGCGCGCTAGTCCGCCCGAGATAAATATGGTGGCGATCACATTTCACTTCGTTTTTCACTTCCTTCCTTCTCCGTCCGCGGGTGGCGATTCATGGGTCACGAAGCCATGTTGTTTAAAAACAAATCCATGAAGTTCTTGAGTTCATAACATCAATCAATCGTCCGTTATCATCCTTTGATCCAGCGAATCAAGATAATCTTCCTTAGAACCCTAATTTCGTGAATTTGTGGATTTTTGCATTTTCGTCCGATTCGTTCCGTGTTGTTGATTAATTCATGATGGGTATGATTAATCTTGATAGTATTCTTGTGTTTAACATCATTTAATCCATTGTTCTTCGTCGAATCGAAGTATATTTCTTGATTTCCTTCGAATTGACTTTTTGGGGGATTTGTCCCGATCTCGTTTTTCATCCGTTTTCGATGGATCGATTATGGTTAAATGATGTTGTTAAACATATTCTATGGATTGTATATCCATATTTCAACTTGGAATTCCGTTTTCGGGTTTTGACGGAACGAATCGTGTTCTTGGCTGTTTTGGGGGAAATCCTTGAACCTTCATCATTTGTTCTTTGAATTCAGCGACTTTGGGTTGTTCTTTGGAATTCATTTTCGTTGTTATTGTTTTTGTTCGTAGTTCATTGTTGTGGATTGTCGTTCGGTGGAGTCGGCGAGTTCGTAGTCGGTTCGTGCCAACCTACTTCGGCCGATTCTCCGCGTTGTGGTTATTCGAGGCAAGTACCTTGCCCATACTTTTCTTATTTTATGGATATGATGATCGGTGATCGTCTTGGTGTGTTTGTTTGGTTGTTTGAAATGAAGTTTCAAAAGATTTCAGTTTGGCCTCGTTAAAGGCTTTCTTTCAAAACGCGTGTGTTTTGTGAACGGTGTGTTTTGGGAATTGATTATGATTTGATTATTTTGAACGTTGAGGTCTTTGATGATGATACTCCTGTGTTTAAATTTATGGGATCGTGTATTCCGTATTTAATCTTGTTATTGCGTTTTTGGAAGAGTTGATAATGGTGTCGAGTTAGAGGCCATCTCTAGTGAGTATTCTTAATGAACTTACATTCTTAGCATATTAGTATTGCATGAGTAACGTGTGTGTGTGTGTATGCTCACTACGGGTTAGATCCGATGGGGTCTCGGTAGGGCTCCACGAAGCTATGGAACCGCGAGCTTGCTTTTAACCACTGTGGGTTAGATCCGACGGGGTCTCGGCAGGGATCCACGAAGCTGTGGGTCCGCGGTTAATTGTAGTGCATTTTACAATGTGATTTGGATTATTGGCATTTCCGGAAATGAGTGCTTTCGAACGGTTTTCATGATTGCATGCATTGACTAAGTGTGTAAGAGGTAAGTGTTCGTTTGGTTTACTTGGCTAGGATGGCACTGGAGTATTTTGTTGTTTGTTTTAAATCCTTTATTTGTGGATTTTGATGTTGGGATACGAACCTTGTGGTCGTTCTTGTGTACTGTGAGTTGATGAGATTTGGGGCTAAAATCCCAATGGTTTTGTAAAAGTCGTTTTACGGATTTGGGGCTAAAATCCCAACGGTTTGGTTAATGTCATTTTTCAGAAAGTAAACCTTTGGGGCGGTGACCCCTTTTGTCTTTTGGATTTTGAAAAGTAGGATTTGATAATCCTAAATTGTTTTCTATTAAAACTCTCGATGGCATTCTAAACCGTTTTATAAATTACTTCCATTGATTTATGATATTTCGATTTGGAAAGGTTTTCTCAAACCCTTGCCTCGAGAAGTACTTTTCGTTTCGTTTGGATCTTTGAGGATTCCTGGTTATTGTTATTCATGGAATGTGAATTGTATGGCTCGTATTTGCACTTTGTATTTGCACTAGCAAAACAGTGGAGTTTTGCTAACCCCCGAGTATTCGGGGGGTGGATGTCTATTTTTGCATTCAGGTTTTGGAGCATAGCACAGGGTCGGCACGAAGGATGATGAAAGATGAACGATACTAATCACACGAGGATCCATTGATGTCGTATTGGTCTAGTTGTATTTTCTTTTCCGTTGCAGTACCTTTTCCCCATTGTACGGGAGTTTATTGTATTTTGACCCCTGCGTGGGTATATGTTGTAATTGAGTTGTATATTTTTATTGAAAGACCAAATCGGTCTACTGAGTCATTTAGCCTTGAAGGCATTGTCGAGATGTTAAATGTTGTTACCAGCCTGGTAGATCTTCGAGGAGAGGGTCTACGGCGGGTAATATCCCTAAGTGGATTGGGGGTGTTACAATAAGTGCCATAAATTTGAGTAAAATCCCATCTTGCATAGTAGGACTAAACACATTGAAATTCGCCATCATTTTATCTGTGACCATGTCCAAAATGGGAATGTGCGTCTTTAAAATTTATTCGAAGATGCTTTCAACTTTATTCGAATAAATTTAGGAATGGGACATGTTGATCATTTTAAAATTTTGCATAATCATCATATACAACAAGAAGGTCATAAGAAACGAAGATATCATCAGAAGAATATCACTATTCATTTGGTCAGAGTTACGACCGCTATAGGCAACGGATTACATACGTAAAGAGTATTACGTACGTTATGCATAACCGATTACCTACGCTATGCATCACAGGTTTTTGGGCAGAAGTTTTTGATATTCCATTACGGCCGCTATAAACTCTTATAACGTACATTAAGGACCTTTATTTATGGACATAATACACCATAACATACGTTACACATGTAATACCCGAGATTCTCGGTTCTGGTTATTTTTGAATTTTTGTCGGTTGCGCCGGTCATTTTGTTCTGCTGGCAATTCCTTGAGATTTTCCCCTATGTTGGGTATAGCATGATGTACCGTGTTGTGGTGTTCATCGGGTACGACTTATCGTTGCGTAAGTCGAGCTAATAGTATGTCATGCTTTGTTATTTGTTTGTTTTCGATTTGGATCGTTGGTGTTGTCCATTAGTGTTTCGTTGCATCTTGAATAATCATTGTTTTGTTGAGGAGTATCGTTGTGCATTTGGTCGACTTTTTAAGATCACCACCGGCACTTATAAAGTCTAAAAATTCTTAAACTTTGCAATGTGAGAGAGCATCAAATTAGTTTTCCAATGGTTCAAACGACGAGTCAATCGGAGTCCGGATGAAGGAGTTATGGTCGTAATGACAAAGTCTACACTGTCAGAATACGACCCTGGAACACGGCATTGTTTTCACCGTTTTGGCTGAGTCGTTTATAACACGGCGGTAAACATGGCGATAATTTGGGCCGTGTTATGAGCCGTTTTGTCCAGTTGTATAAATAGGACAGTCGCATTTTTCAACCCATTTTCACTTCTCTCTCTCGGTTTTTGGGCGATTTGATGGGGATTTCAATCCCTGAGTAGATTATCATCATATTGTTGAAGTATTGATCATGTTTAACATCATCTAATCCATTGTTCTTCATAGGATTGAGGTAATTCTTCGAAAATCCTTTTTTCAACTATTTTGGGGTTTTCCTCTTGATTTCAATTATGGGCCGATTATGATGAATTGGTCATGTAATTCTTGTTGTATTGGTTGTAATCTATGTATTAGAAACTCGTTTATCGATTTTGTTTCACCTGGAACATGATTTTGGCTTTCTTGGAACAAACCCTTGAACCCTTGTAGTTTCTTACTGTCGATGGGATTTCGTTTAGTGTTGATGATTCGTAGCGGTGTTATTCTCGTAGTGATTATGTTGTTATTGATTTCTCGTGAAGGTGGTCGGTTTTCGGGACTGTTTCGGCCGAGCCGCATTCGTCGGAGTATTCACAAATTGATTTCGAGGCAAGTATCTTGCCCATACATTACGTGTTGTGCGGATTTAATAGTTGGTAATCGACGATACGTGTTGAATGAATGTTTATAATTAACTTTCAAAGAAATCGATATGCTTTTCAATATTTCCTTAAAGATGACTCGTATGATTTCGTTGTTAAATGTGCTTGTCTAAGTATGTGTATTATTGTTGAGTATAGGAATACCTTACTTTCGTAGGGTATCATTTTGTGTGATTATGTCGTTTTTGGATTTAAAGTTTAACCTTTTGTTGAGGTATGTGTGGGAGAACGTGTGTTTATTGATGTTCATGTGACATTGTGTGATAAAGGTGGTAACTCCTTTATGAGGAGGTTGTGCCATTCGGCGTGGTTGGAAAGGTATTTTCTCTCGTTGCTATGTTATTGGTACTAGCTGCATCGTTGAATTCTAGTGTTAATTGTATCGTTACTTGGTCGTGAGTATGTGTTGGATGAACTGTCCATTCTAGTAAGGTATCTCGACTATATATAATGTGATTGACCTTCTAGGTTTGTGGTTTTCAACTATGAATTATGATCTTTTGGGTGTGTGAGTTGTTGTCCTTCCACCCGGAGAGTTCGACGGGACGTCTGGGGGTCGATACTAAGGGGTACGGCCACGGAAGTGGACTTGGGTGCGTGTGTCGTTGATCTTCCACTCGGAGCGTTCGAAGGGGCGCCTAGGGGCCGATACTAAGGGGTACGGCCGCGGAAGTGGTTTCCCACCCGGAGCGTTCGACGGGGCGTCTAGGGGTCGATGCTAAGGGGCACGGCCGTGGGTTACCAAGTGTCGTTTCTGTGATATTGATGTTGAGGTTTTCGTTAATTGTGATATTGTCCGGAGTATCACAATGCTTTGTGCTCGGGGTCGAGAGACATTATATATAGATTCTTGGTGCTTGGCTAGAATGGCATAAGAATAATGTATTATGTGTAATGTGTCCTTGTAAGTGAATTGAAGTGGATGATCGGGTCGTGGACCCTGTGTTTTGTGACCGGAATTGTTGGGTCATGGATCCCGTGTTTTGTTAACGGATTTGCATTTTGGAAAATGAACTTTGGGACTGTGACCCTAAGTGGCTTTCGAGGAATTAAGAACTTTTCAGTTTTAAATGTTTTCAAAACTCCCGAGATTTGGAAGTGTTTTCAAAGTGCTTACTTGTTTCGTTTCTAGTTTCAAGACTTGAACTATTTTAACTAAATAATATATCTCGGGAAGTCTTTCGTTGTATTCTCGGAATGTGTTGTGTATGGCTTGTATTTGCATTTTATACTTGTACTAGCAAAACATTGGAATTTTGCTAACCCTCGAGTATTCGGGGGGTGGATGTCTGTTCTGCGTCCAGGTACATGCAGGTTTTGGGAGCAAAACACGGGATCGGTGCGAAGGATGATGGAAGACGAATGATACTAATCACATGAAGGCCAGTTTTGGGTACAGTCGGTCGAAGTTCATTGTATGGTCTTTTCCGCGGTCGTACTTTTGTGTGTGAGTGTATTTTACCCTTGCATGGGTATGAGTCGAGATAGAAATGTATACCTTGATTGTATGTTAGTGATAAAAGACCAAATCAGTCTATTGGTTTGTTATTTTGTTACATCGGTTTGTAATGTAATGTGTTGTTTCGATGTCTAGCCTGGTGGATCCTCACGGAGAGGGTCTGCGGTGTGTAATATTCCCGGTTTGATTTCGGGGGTGTTACATTTATGGTATCGGAGCTTAGGTTGCGAAAACCTAGGCTGTCGGGTCCAGTCGTGTAATGATGGGTCTTGTCTTGTCAGATTGTGTCTGATTGAGTTGTGTCGTGACGCGTCGTCCGGGATGCCGGACGTGATTAGTATCATGGTGCAGCCATCATCTTCATGCGATCTGTGGATGTAAGTCTCCCTACTTCATGTTGTGCCTCGAGCTGCACGAGCTATTTGTGTGATTTTGTATTTTGGGGTAAAGTTTAAATGTGATTTATGATTATGTGGCATATATTTGTTGATTCTCGTCTTGTGCTAGAATGTAGAATGATATTGCTGAATGTATCTTCGTATAAACTGTTTTCTTGCAAGAGTAACAACCTTGGAATTTATGTTTTCGAATGCTTTCGGGGAGTCATGTAAATTTTTTTTTTAAATGTCCTCCAAGGGAGGAAAAAGTTTGATTTTCGTATGTTGACCTCAAGGCTGAAAGTTCTGAAAACTCGAATTATTGATAATTCTTCTCCATTGTGTACTATACGTTGTCAAAACACGAGTTTTAAACTCAAATGAGGTCTACAAAATATACTCAAGACGTGACTCTCGTTTGTAATTTTTCGGTTTCATGAATGTTAGTCAGAAGATGTGTTTTGATGATGTTATCGCCGTTTGGGCAATGGTGCCCAGTTTTATGATTAAGATGGTAGTGTGAACGCCGAGTCATTCGGTATGTGCACGTTGAGATAACCCTCCATGCTGAGAGGAGAAATTTCAGTTTTGAATGATGATTGTCTTTTGATGGTTGCTTGTGAGATGTTGTAATTATGTGAATCGATGGCATTCAAACTGGTATGTTGTTGCTTATTTGTAACCTTCGATTCTAGTATTGCCTTGTATATGTTTGCAATCATGTTGTTGATTAGAGCAGTTAGTGCAGGCTTAGTACGAGGATAACGCGCGCTAACGTGGCATGTTTAACGCACGCTAATCTTTGTTGTAATGCGCGCTAATCAGCCTGGGCAGAGGCTATGGAACCACATATATAGCCGCCAGGTCTATGTTTTGCAGTCAATCATCTGCGACTGTATTCTATATATGTTTTCTAGTGATGACAATTGTTGTGTGGGAATATGTGTTAGGACTTTTTGTAGTGCTAGGTGATAATTGATTATGTTTAAATTATGTCTGCTGTGTGTGTTCGAGAACGCCTTCCTGAAAATTTCATAAAGTTTCGACTGTTCGATTAATCGGCGGATCTGTGTGTACTTTGAAAATTATTTGGAATATTGGCTAGCCGGCCTCGGATTCTCAAATAGAACCTCGACAGTATTTGAAAGAGTTGCTTTAAAGTACATGTAGACATTTTGTAAAATGTTACCGTCGTTGATTTTCATGTAGTGTTGGGAGGATTTTCGAAAATGATTTTAACGTATTGTTGTATTTTCAAATAATTTGAGTACATGATTTTCAAAAAAATCTCTCACACCATAAAAATATTTTATTTCAAAAACCAATACGATTTTTATTTTCAAAAATTTATAGTGAAAGATGAAAAATCTCACTCGGTGTAAACTTCAGACTCGGATTTGGGAAAGTTTCCTGTATTGATTAAGGTATGTACGAATGGTTTGATGACCTTGCGTGGTTACGATGTTTGTTATTAATGGTGATGCTGGTGTGTAGTGGCGTGGTGGTTTTGACAATGCTAGTTGCACAGAAAATATTGTTTTGCAAATGATTTCAAAGTGAGACGTTTAAAGTTTGTCGTTTACAAGTTTTGATGCAAACAACCTGAGGTACCAAATGTAACACCCTCGAGATATTCAGGGTATATTACAGTGCCGTGGACCCCTACTTGGGACCCACCAGGCTAGGCACGAATTACCACAGTAAAAACACACATCACTCAGATGAAAATCAAATAACACGCCCGGTACCACCGGCGGAACAATCAACACCAACAATCATAAATAACTTCAACGAATATAAATCACAATCCGAATAGAAATGCCTAAGTACTCGCGAGTACAATCTATACGTTTAAAAGTACACAACAACCATAACGAAAGGAACAACGGAAATAAAAGGACTCAATTGCACATGTCAACGACCCTGGCCAGCATCCTCGTACTGTCCCAGCGCCCGCTCGTCTGGCTGAACATAACCTGAAATCCATAACAAGAATTTTCCCAAAACGGGTCCCCAGAGGGGTTAGCAATTACGCTAGTACAAGTAATCGAGGCAAACCATTCGCTTACACATTTCATAGTACAATGCACCAAATTCATTTCAAAACCAAAACCAGACATGTCTTTTCCGGAAACAAACAGTCAATCAATTTGCCTTGGGAACAGGGCTATACCATTGATCCCGCTCGAGGCCTATAAGGACCCTCCCGAGCTGGCCATATCATAAAACAAATCACGCACCCGCGTCGCCTTGGGAATAGGGCTATACCATTGATCCCGCTCGAGGCCTCTAAGGACCCTCCCGAGCTGGCTAGCGAAACAAACTCGTGAATCCAGGGCTATATCGTTGGATTCCTTCGAGGCCCCGTAGGACCCTCCCGAGGTGAGCAAAGCGCACACAATATACATCACCATTTCATTTTAAGCATAAAGGGTTCCAAAAATACTTGCCTTGAATAAATGACGACGCAACGAACGGAAAGGAAAATCATCGACGAATGCTAGGAACCAACGAAACCGAACCTATCGATTCGAAGAATACAATCACAACCATTTCCAAGCAAATACAGAAATGGAATACACCCAAAAACCCGCCTACGATTCATGTATATTCGTACAAGAACAACAACGAGGGCGGACCACAACCAAACCCTATCGATTATGCAAACCACGAAATATACCATGAATCCGCAGGAAAACTAAGGATATCAACATGATTAATCATATTCAGCATGAATTAATCAACAAAACGGAACGAATCGGACGAAACGTCCCAAATCTCCCCCAAAATAAGGTTCTAGAAGATTTACCTTGATTCAAGAGATAGAAGATGATTAAATGATGATAATCTGGTGTAAGAGACTCAAGATCTTGAATAGATGATGAAAATTGCCCCACTAAATCGCCCAGCTCTCGGTGGAGAAAAAAGGAAGAAAAAATGAGCTATTCCGGGTCAACTCTCTGGTTTTTATAACCAGAGGGTTATTAGCGTGCGCTAACATGTAGAGTTAGCGTGCGCTATCGAATAATGACCCAGTCCAGAACGCTAACACCCTAGTCCAAAATTTAAGGTTCTGGACCGTTAGCATGCGCTAATCAGGAATTAGCGTGCGTTAACTGCCTCTCGGTAGCACGCGTTATCGGGCCATAGCGTGCGCTACCTGGACATCAGCCAAGTCCGGAAGTAAACTGTCCAGTACTCACCTGACCGCGTTAGCGTGCGCTACCGGCCACTCTGCGTGCACTAACAGCATCACGGGAGCGCGCGCTATCGGGCTATAGCGTGCGCTACCTGGGCACCTGACGGAGTCCAGGAGTAAACTGTCCAGTACTGGACTGTAGCGTTAGCGTGCGCTACCGGACACCTAGCGCACGCTAGACCTCAACAATAACGTGCGCTAGACAAACGTAGCGTGCGCTAAACCATTAGTCCATAGAACTGAGATCAGGGACAGGTTTACTGCCACTGCCAGGGCTCAAATCGCTAGCGTGCGCTACCAACAAGCGTAACGTGCGCTACTGGAGGATGCTTAGCGTGCGCTATACAATAATATTAGTGTGCGTTAGGCACAGGATAATAAACGGAATAACACAATACGCATGATAACATATAATGGATTCACGGCAACCCCAAAACGGCGGTTCCGAACAACAATTACGAGAATCGGATCAATAAGCGATGGAGAATCCAACAACTGCGGAATTGAGTAAAATAAATCCGAAAATAAGTATTCCCGAGATACACATACGGTTATACACGAGCTACCAAGACAAGAAAAACACCAAATCGAGAAAGTACTGGGAAAAGAAAAATGCGGATATTACATTCTACCCCTCTAAAAGTAAGTTTCGTCCCGAAACTTAAGAAATAAACAACTCGGGGTACCTAGCACACATGCTATCCTCGGTTTCCGAAGTTGCCTCCTCGACACCATGCCTGGACCACTGCACTTTGACCAAAGGAATGGTCTTATGCCTCAATCGCTTCTCACAGTGCTCCAAAATCTTCACGGGATGCTCCACGAAGGTAATATCCTCAGCTGTTGGAATATTTATTCCACATATTAATAAATAGTATTTTGATGATTAAATTTGCTAAACAAAGCAAAACAACATCAAGGTGAAGCAAAACATCGAAGCAGTCAAAGACGCAAAAAGTTGAACAAAATACATGCTTAGCGCACGCAAGAGCTGAAGGTTAGCACACGCCAACGGGAGTTATCTGCAGATCAGACAAGTTACAAAGCTACCTGAAGGATTTACCTGATAAAGCTAACGCACTCTAGATATCAATACTAGCGCATGCTAGAAGGTGAAGATAGCGCACGCTACACATGCAGCATAACGCACGCTATCGAAGGATAATTGTAGGTGTGAAGATATTCAAACTCAGAATGACGCAGGCAATGACGAAATCATAGCGCACGCTAAGCTTGAGTAATAGCGCACGCTAAGGAGTTTGAATTCAAGTCAATCAATCCGTTGGGAAAAGTCTGAACAAAAGTCATAAAGCTGGAACGGTCAGTTTGACAAATCAGGCAACGGATATATGATTAGCGCACGCTACGAAGAGTGCTTAACGCACGCTAATATGTGTACTTAACGTACGCAACGGGGAAGCTAACGCACGCTAAGAAAGAGAGACAGTAGCCACTGGACTGACTCTACACGCGATAGCTCACGCTAAGGAAGAAGCCTAGCGCACGCTAATAACAACTGGCAGTAACAGCTAGTTTATGGAAGAAGGCTATAAATACCAAGTGAGTTGGTATCAAACCAGACAACAACATTGAGCAATTCATATACACTTGAGACATCATTGTAAACATTATAGTTGTTCTTGAGCTTAAATTGAGAGTGATTGAGTGTTATACACAAAATCATACACGAGTGAGAAAAAGAAAAGATACGATTGGATTCGGTGTTATTATGATCAAGGATCCGGCATTATTAGAATCGCAATCGCTATCTTAGTGAGGTTTATCTTGTACCGATAGAAAGCTAGAGTGGTTGATTCCTTGTCCAATAGAAAAGGAAAATGGTTTAACTTGGACCGATAAAAAGGCAAGTAAAGAATGGTTTTACTTGGACCGATAGAAGACGAGCATGTAACGGTAATCCCTCGACCGATAGAAGAGAGGTGCAGAGGTTTTGATCTTCAACCTATAGAAAAAGATATACAGAGAGAGGACGTAGGCACGTTTGGCCGAACCTCTATAAATCCTTGTGTGATTTATTTTCCACACTTTATATTTATGCTTCCGCACAACGGCGCAAATACCGATTTTGCTCCAACATCGGCGACATCGATCTCACCATAGTTGATGACGTGACTAGGGTCCGGAACATATTTCCTCAGCTGGGAAACGTGGAAAACGCTATGAAAGTGACTCAAGGCCGGAGGTAGTGCCAAACGGTATGCCAACTCACCGACTCGCTCGAGAATCTTAAAGGGTCCAATAAATATCGGACTTAACTTTCTTTTCTTTCCGAAGCGGAAAACTCCCCCCGTCGGCGACACCTTTAGCAAAACGTGGTCTCCCACCTCGAACTCCAAAGGTCAACGACGGACGTCGGCATATGACTTCTGTCGACTCTGAGTAGTCAACATCCATTCCCGAATCAATTCCACCTTCCGCCTCGTCTCTAAAGCAATATCCGGTTCGGTACCAACCAAATCGGATGCTTCGTTCCAAGAAATCGGCGATCGACATTGCCTCCCATAAAGCGCCTCATATGGTGCCATCTGAATCGACGCGTGCCAACTGTTGTTGTGCGTGAATTCGATCAATGGCAAATGCTCCTCCCAGTCACTGCTCCAATCGAGAGCACAAGCATGCAACATATCCTTGAACGTTTAGATAGTGTGCTCCGACTGTCCATCTGACTGAGGATGAAAAGAGGTACTCAAACGCAAACGAGTACCCAATGTCTTATGCAGCGCCTGCCAAAAGTGCGATACAAAACGGCCATCCCGATCCGAGACAATAGACTTCGGAGTACCGTGAAGCCTCACAATCTGCGCAATAAACACACGAGCCATATTCTCCGGGCCCCAAGTATCTTTGATGCCCAGAAAATGTGCCGACTTGGTCAGACGATCAACAATCACCCAAACCATGTTCATGACCGATCTCGATCTCGGCAAACTCGTGATGAAGTCCATCGATATATCTTCCCATTTCCATTCCAGAACGGGAAGTGACTGTAATAACCCGGTCGGTCGCTGATGCTCGATTTTGACTTGCTAACAAGTCAAACATCTCGCTACAAACTGTGCGACCTCCTCCTTCATATCATTCCACCATAAATTCCTTCTCAGGTCCTTGTACATCTTACTCGAACCAGGATGAACGGAGTAAGGCGTAGCATGGGCCTCACGCAGAATACTCTGCCTCAGTTCCGAGTCGTTCGGTACACACAGCCGACTCTGAAATCTAAATACCCCATCTTCATGAATTACAAACCCAGGAGACTTTCCCTTAAGAACATTCTCTCGGATTTGAATAATCATCGGATGTTCCAGCTGCTTTAGTTTAATTTCATCGAACAGAGACGACGAAATTTCTAAAGCACGAAGTTTCCCTATGGCTCCAGGAAACAAAATCTCAACACTCAACTCAATCAAATCCCGCTGAAGCTCAGATTGAGACGTAAGGATCTCATGCGTCCGCAACGCAAGCGGTTTCCGACTCAAGGCGTCGGCCACAACTTTCGCCTTGCCCGGATGATAAAGGATTTCGAGGTCATAATCCTTAATAAACTCTAACCACCTCCCCAGCCTCATATTCAACTCCCGCTGAGTAAATATGTACTTCAGACTTTTATAATCGGTAAAAATATGACATGCAGAGCCAAAAAGATAGTGACGTCAAATCTTGAGCGCTAAAACAACTGCCGCTAACTCCAAATCGTGAATAGGGTAGTTAAGCTCAAACGGCCTCAACTGTATCGATGCAAACGCAATGGTCTTGACATACTGCATCAACACGCACCCAAGACCCGGATCCAAAGCATCGCTATAAACGGAAAAACCCTCGTTGCCACACGGCAACGCTAAAATCGGGGCTGAAGTCAAACGCCTCTTCAGCTTCTCAAAACTCGACTGCCTCTCGTCATTCCAGACGAACTTCTCGGACTTATGGAGCAACTGTGTAATTGGCCGAGCTAGTTTCTAGAAACCCTCAACGTACCTACGGTAGTAGCCAGCCAAGACCAAGAAACTACGGAACTCCTTCACGTTCTTAGGCGGTGCCCAGTCCAGAACTGCCTCAACCTTCTGCGGATCCACACGAACTCCCTCGGTTGAAATCATGTGACCCAGAAACATCACTTCCTTCAGCCAGAACTCACATTTCGAGAACTTTGCATAGAGTTGCTCGGTCCTCAAAATGTCTAACACTACACGTAGATGATGGGAATGCTCTTCCTCGTTCCTCGAATAAATAAGGATATCGTCAATGAAGACGAATACACACTTATCCAAATACTCGATAAAGACCTTGTTCATCAACTGCATGAACACCACCGGCGTATTAGTTAACCCGAAAGGCATAAACACAAACTCGTAATGTCCGTATCTCGTCCGAAAAGCTGTTTTCGGCACATCGGATTCCTTCACCCGAAGCTGATAGTACCCCGATCTCAAGTCGATCTTTGAGAATACCGCAGCTCCCTGCAACTGATTGAACAAGTCATCAATCCTCGGCAGAGGATACTTTTTCTTGATGGTCACCTTGTTTATCTCGCGATAGTATATACACAAATGCAGTGAACCATCCTTTTTCCGAACAAACAGAACCGGTGTGCCCCAAGGCGAAGCGCTCGGTCGAATATATCCCGACTCAAGAAGTTCACTCAACTGCTTCTTCAACTCGGCCATCTCTGAAGGTGCCATGCGATACGGCGCCTTCGAAATCGGAGCTGCACCCGGCTCTAACTCTATAGCAAACTCGACATCAGGGTCCGGTGGCAACCCCGGTAACTCATCAGGAAAAACGTCACGAAACTCACAAACGACTGGAATCGATGAAAGCTCGAATCCACCATTCTCCGCCTTCAAGACATAGCACCAATAACCAGTACACCCCTTCCACAGGAGTCTCATCGCCTTCAAGGCGTTAATAACGAACTTCTGGTTTCCCCTCTTTCGCCTTGCAAAAGAGTGCTCGGTGCCGTCCTCGGCTAACATAGTGATGATTCTCGTACGGTAGTTCATGATCGCACCATGCCTCTCGAGCCAATCATCCCCGAGAATTAAATCCTCACCCTCAATTCCCACGACAATAAGATTAGAGAGCCAAGCCCTCTCACAAATAAGCACAGAACAGTCTCGAACCTCCTGATCACCAACGATCCAATCACCTCTAGGAAGCTTAATGTTGAAAGGCTCACAAGGCGTCAAACAGTCGAGACTCAAATGGCACACACACTCCAGAGATATGAACGAATGCGTAGCACCAGAATCGAAAAATACACTAACAGGATGAGAATGAATATGAACGGTACCTGTCGCCATAGTAGCCGCTGGATCATCGGCCCTCCTCATTTCATAGACACGCGGGTGGGCAGAACCGACACTCGAAGCTCCTCCTCTAGCTGGCTGACCCCGACCTCTCCCTCGGCTAACACTCGGTGGGGCCTACAGAGCAAACGAGCCTTGGTTCACGCTCGGCTCCCTAGGTGCTGGAAAAGAAGTCTGGGCACCGAGAATCCATCCTACCTGCTCACAAAAGGAAGTCTTGTGGCCCGACTGACCACAAGTATTACAAGTCAACTGAGGATGAAGACACTCCCGGTTCTTATGGCCCAACTTGCCACAGTTAAAGCATGTGATGTCACGACCGGGAGCCCTGGTAGCACCTCGAGAACTCCCAGAGAAACGAGCCGATCCACCCGCAGGAACGTTTGCAGACTGAGATTTCTGCTGACTTCCACCCTTGTGACCAGGAAAATTTCCGACGGACTTCTGCTTCTTGCTCTTACGAGCCGCTTCACTGGCCATCACCGACATATCATACGCAAGAGCCCTACTCTGATAATCCTTCAAAGTGGTGCAGACGAGCCCAGACATATAGTCTCGAATTGACAGTTTCATCCATCTGGAAAAGTGAAAATTTTGTCACTCTCCTCGATAACTTGGCTCTTCACATAGCCCAACTCCTTGTTGAAATCGGCAATAGCTTGAGAAACAGGAATATCCCGAGGCTGAGCATCATAAAAGGCATGAACTCAAGCCTGTCTAACCGGCCACGGGCAATATTCGGTCTCCTTTAGGTCCTTGAATTCCGCCCACGAAGCAACGTGGTCCTAGGCCCAACAGCTTCCCACCAGTCAGTAGCATCCCCAGTGAGACAGTACTGGGCAATAGGGACCTTGCGGTCCTCGGGGACAATTGGTGGCAACAAAGACTTTAGATATCTCCTTGATCCACCCCTCCCAGTCGATCGGGTCTGAAGCTCCCAGAAACTGAGGAGGATGCATCTTGATGACATCCTGAAGCCAACGATCTACTCTGCCCCGATTAGCGTGGGCCGGATTCGGGTTCTGAACCGCCTGAGCTATCGCCGCCATTTGGTTCACCATTTGTTGCATAACAGCCGCAACACCAAGGTCGGCACCATCTTCAGAAGAAGCATGGATATGACGGTCACCAGTGCTGCCGGATCCCAAAGAATGCGACGTGGCCGCCCCAACGGCTGCCCCACGTCCCCGGCTGCGTCCACGGCCTCTTCCCGCATCCATAATGGTGTTAAAAGGTGACAAAAAGCAACTCGATAATAAGTAAGAGAGGAAAGCAACCACAGTTCAAGAAATGGAACAACTGTAATACCCGGATTTTCAGTATAAATTTTTCGCGTTATTTTATCTGAGATATACTGTATAGTTTGGTATCTATACAGTATGGATAAAATAAATTGAGAACCGAGACAGTTATACTAGTGTGATTATCGTTTTTGATTGATAGATATATTCAGGATATGTTGTATCAGGTTGAACAGATTTGGATATCAGGTATACCATATGAGAATATTTTTGGATTCAGTATGTGTATTCAGTATGCCGTATGTTTGTATTTTGTACGCCGAGACGTTGGACGGGAACAGTTGGATTTTTTTTGGCTAAGTATAAAAGCCATTACGTACGTTAAGCCTTGGAGCTTACGTACGTAAAATGTGTTAGCTTACGTACGTTATATAGTGTACATAACGTACGTAACAAGAGGAATCGGACAGTGGGGCCCGTGGTCGGCAGCTTTCGGCGCAGATGTGGACAGGTGAGTCAACGGATGGAGTTACGTACGTTATACAGGGTGTGTTACGTACGTAATACGAGTATTATACTGTAGCAAGTCAACGTACGTATTACGTACGCAACGGAATAAGTGTTACGTACGTTACGGAGTAGCCGGTCGAGTCGTGGCCGAGATGACCTGGATGGCCGAGCATGGCCGGTCGTGACTCGTTGGAATGGCCGAGCATGGTCGGCAGTGATTCGTGGGGGTGTCCGATCACGGTCGGCAGTGACTCGCTGGGGGCTAGGACTGGCCGATAACGTACGTAAGGTACCGACCGGTTACGGCCGTAAGGGACCGTTACGTACGTAAGCCTCGGCCGGTTACGTACGTAACGATGCCGGCATTTCTCGGCAGAGACTTCGGCCGTGGCCAGTTACGTACGTAAGGGCCCGGCCGGTTACGTACGTAAGCGTCCGGCAGTGTCCGGCTATTTAAGGCCTGGACCGAGTCATATCCAGCATTTTCCACTTTTCTTCGTTCCTTCCGCGATTTTTCACCATGGATTGATGGATTTGAGTATGAGCAATTTATAACAACATGTTTTGGAAGTTGGAATCATGGATTAACATCATCTTCCACCCGGATCGAAGGTAAGAACACCTAAACACTTGGTTTTGGATATTTTTGAAGTTTCTTGATGTCTTGGCCGATTTGATTCGTTTTAACTCAGATTATTGATGGAATCTTGTTGTATTCTTGAGATTATTCGTTGTTCTTGAAGTTTTGTGGATCGAAATCGAGTATTTCTTTGAAAAATCGATTGAATTGGACTATGCCTTCAAAGTGTTCGATGAAATGTCTAAATGAGTAGAACTTGGAAAATTCTACACGTTCTCGTATGAATGGTGATGGAAATGATATTGTTGTGATGATTCTTGGTAATTATGGGAATTTTGTTAAAGGAAGATAATGAATTGGTGATCAAATGATTTGATTATGTTGTTATGATTATGGAATCGTAGTATTCTCGATGTTCTTGGTAGTTTGTTGCAATTCATGATGTTATGAGAAGTATATGTTGAAGAACAAGATTATATACACCTTGAATTATGATTAAGAGTTGTTTAGATGTTAGAAAACATTGGGTTATGTTGTTTTATGGATTATGAACGTGAATTTGGATAATTCGTGTTCTTGAAGAACTCTTGAGTTACATGTTATGATTTTGGAAGGATTTCGGATAATTTGGAATGTGATTATTCACGATAATAATCGGTAAATTGTTTTCTACGAATTTACAAGTATGAACAAGAAGGAGTTTTGTCTTCGTATTTGGAATTGAAGTTGGAATCGAATATGTTATAAAATCCTTAATGTCGAGATGAATTGATCATTGATTTGATGAATACGTTTTAAAGTGTTGGTGTTTTGGATATGAATATGGAATATTCACATTTAGAACTAAGTTATGTATTTGGTACAATATTCGTATAGGAATACGAATATGATTTCGAGTTTGATGAGAATTATTGTTCATGTTTGAATTTGGAAATTCATACTTATTGAATAAGTGTTCAATTCGGATAATGGAATTATTTGAGACCTTTGGAATATGGTTATCTATGATGTTGAATTAATCGGATCGTCCGGATTGATGATGATAACCGGTAATTGGTTTATATTATGAATTTACAAGGAGGAAACTTGTATCCGTATTTAAGATTGAATTTGGAATCGGTAATGTTAGACCCTTGTTGGTTTAAATTGATTATTGATATGATCTTCGGATTTTGGAATCGTATTGTGGTTTTGAATTCGTGTTTGATTGGTTCGGGTTGTTTGGATATGTGTTTAATCGGGATATTGTAGAACCGTTGTGTTTGTTGATTGGTTATTGATTGATATTTGTGATCATCGAGTTACGGCTTGTATCGTGGATATGGGTTCGTATTTGTTGAGTTGGATTATTTGGTATTATGTATATGATCGAGGTTTCGTTGAACCGTTGAGTTTGTTGGTTGAGTATGTCGGTTATTGATTTTTATCGAATGTGTGTTAATCGGTTATTGCAATAGGTTGATATGTTTTGATCGTGGATTATGACCTTTGAGTTGCGGTTGAGGCTAAAGAGTTCGTAGATTGCTTTTGGTCGGGGCTAAGGAGCTCGTAGACAAAGGCAATGGATTTTGGCAACGGCTTCGTGGTATCGGTATCGAGGCAAGTTTATACTTGTTCAGTTTATAATATTTGATGAATGGTTTCGTTTTCATTTCATTTATAATTCGTATAGCAATGTTGTTAGAAATGTAAGTTGTCGGGATAATGGTTTGTATATCGTGCTCTGGTTGTATTAAATCATAAGGTATATGATTTAATTGTGTTCAGGGAAGACGTGATTTATTTTTGGTCAAGGATATAGAATATCGGATATTGAGGATAGTTATCGTGATGGCATAAGTATCGGGATAAAGGTTTTTGGTAATTAATGGATGGTACTTTATTTGAGATTATTTGTATAAATGTGTATTCGTTCAGGGATGTGGTTCGTGGAAAGGATGTTGTCTTCGGCTTCGAGGTAATCTAAGTATTTGTTCAGTTATGTGGATAATTAGCATGTTGAGTTGTTGTGTATGTTGAGGTTTCGTGTAATGAGTTTCGTATCGGTTATTCGTTGAGGGATATTGATCCCAGGACTATCGTATTGAGATTGTAGATCGTGTTGGTCATTCATTTGGGATGATGATCCCAGGATTGATGTTTTGGATATTGATTAGTCGTGTCGACTTTTCATTGTCAGTCTGTTGTTGTTCACTTCGGTGAGTCTTTTGATCCTTATTGGATATGTAATTCTCGAGTTTCGTTGTCATGTTGCATCGTGACATATCTGGAGTCATATCTGCGTGCCGATTGGTTATTGTGTAGGATTTTTAGCCGGGCACATGATGGTTATGCGTGGATATTTCTGCATTGAACCGTGCACACGAGACGTAGTTCGTGAGGCTAATTAGGTATAAGACCACACGTGTATTTGATCGATACCCGGGGTGGCTTGTGCACGGACACATTTCCGGATCGGGCGTACTGTGACGTCCATCTTTTGAGCCATATTGTTGGGTCGTTCATAGTCCATGTATGATTGGATATGTTCGACGGTTTGCGACTGGTTGTTCATACGCCCGAGGGGTATGTTCGACAGTCAGAGTTATTTCTTGAGATCCATTATTGTTTATCATTTGGAGTCTACCTTGTTGAGGGTATTCTCGGTTATTGTTGGTCCTTTGTTGATCATTTGGAGTCTACCTTGTTGAGGGTATTCTCGGTTATTGTTGGTCTTTTGTTGATCATTTGGAGTCTACCTTGTTGAGGGTATTCTCGGTTATAGTTGATCCTTTGTTGATCGTGTTTGTAGTTTACCTTGTTGAGTGTACTCTCAGTCATCGTTGATCCTTCGTTGGTCATATTGGAGCTATCATGTCGATGATATTCTCAGTGATGTATTGGTTGATCATTGTTATTGATCGTATGAGCATTCAGACTATACGTCGATGTTTCGGGATTTGTATTCATTGTCATGTAATAGTTGATCTACAGAAATGTTGTGTATTATTGGTTTATCCAGGTTGAGATTTGATTGTGTAATCCGACGAACAGGATTTGACACAGATTGGATTACTCCGTACTTGAGAGTTATGATAATGTTTTGAGGATTGTTGGTATTTTTGAAATTCAATACAGATAATTGTTGTTAAGTTCATTTCGTCATTCGAGGATGCGAAATGTGGATTATGGTAAGGATTGGATTGTTGGGGATTGGTAAGATTATAACGGTAAGATTACTTTGGTAGTATTCTTACTATATTATTACATTGGTATGTAATTATTTATGTTGATGCGATCGATATCATTATTGAGTATTGTGGCTGACCCCGTCGTGGGCTTTATTTTTAGGTACTCGAAGATCGAGCTAGTAGCGGTCGTGAAGGGATGAGCTTCCCGATGTGATACTGGCGGTGGCATGTTTTGGAGTATCGAGTATTTCTTTTCTTGTTATTCATTTCCGCTGCAAATGTGTATTTTGAACTGCACTTATCCGCTGCGTGTGTATATTTCAAAATGGCTTTTCGGTATCTTTATCCGCTGCGTATGTGTATCTTAAATGACCCTTTTGGCACTTTGCGAACTTGGGTTATTTTCGTCAAACTCTTTTTCCCAAATTATTTTATCGGTACGTTTAAGCGGCGTCTTAACGTACATTTTGAACTATCGAGATTTGGCACTTCGCCTTGTATTTTCAAATGGTATTTTATGACGGTATTTCAGAATTTCATTTTTGAAAATATTTGAGTATTTAAAATATTACCGTCATCGGCCTTTTGGCGTTTTTAAACGTTTTTAAAATGGTTTTGTAAACGGTTTTTAGCCTGGTGGGTTCCGGCGCGGGACCCACGGCGCTGTAATATCCCGGATGGTTTTGGGGGTGTTACAACAACGGTACGAGAAAACAAAGAATCGAGTAAGGAAAACTTACGAGCACTGGAAGTATCGAGATGTTGGCAGCGGTGTGACAATGTGCAAAACAAAACACAACTAGACCCAAATAACCGACAAGCCTAGGTATCCATAAACCTAGTGCTCTGATACCATTTTCTATAACACCCCCGAGATATTCAGGGTATATTACAGTGCCGTGCACCCCTACTTGGGACCCACCAGACTAGGCACGAATTACCACAGTAAAAACACACATCACTCACATGAAAATCAAATAACACGCCCGGTACCACCGGCGGAATAATCAACACCAACAATCATTAATAACTTCAACGAATACAAATCACAATCCGAAGAGAAAAGCCTAAGTACTCGCGAGTACAATATAGAAGTTTAAAAGTAAACAACAACCATAACGAAAGGAACAATGGAAATAAAAGGACTCAATTGCACATGTCAACGACCCTGACCATCATCCTCTTACTGTCCCAGCATCCGCTCGTCTGGCTGAACATAACCTGAAATCCATAACAAGAATTCCCCAAAACGCTAGTACAAGTAATCAAGGCAAACCATTCGCTTACACATTTCATAGTACAATGCACCAAATTCATTTCAAAACCAAAACCAGACATGTCTTTTCCGGAAACAAACAGTCTATCAATTTGCCTTGGGAACAGGGCTATACCATTGATCCCGCTCGAGTCCTCTAAGGACCCTCCCAAGCTAGCCATATCATAAAACAAATCAAGCATGCGCGTCACCTTGGGAACAGGGCTATACCATTGATCCCGCTCGAGGCCTCTAAGGACCCTCCCGAGATGGCTAGCAAAACAAACTCGTGAATCCAGGGATATACCATTGGATTCCCTCGAGACCCCGTTGGACCCTCCCGAGGTGAGCAAAGCACACACAATATACATCACCATTTCATGTTAAGCATAAAGGATTCCAAAAATACTTGTCTTGAATAATTGACGACGCAATGAATGGAAAGGAAAATCACCGACAAACGCTAGGAACCAACGAAACCGAACCTAACAATTAAAAGAATACAATCACAACCATTTCTAAGCGAATACGGAAATGGAATACACCTGAAAACCTACCTAAGATTCATGTATATTCGTACAAGAACAACAACGAGGGCGGACCACAACCAAACCCCCTCGATTACGCAAACCACGAAATATACCATGAATCCGTAGGAAAACTATGGATATCAACAAGATTAATCATATTCATCATGAATTAACCAACAAAACGGAACGAATCCGACGAAACGTGAAAACCCCCAAATCTCCCCCAAAACAGGGTTCTAGAAGATTTACCTTGATTCAAGAGGTAGAAGATGATTAAATGATGATAATCTGGTGTTAGAGACTCAAGATCTTGAATAGATGATGAAAATCGCCCCACTCCAATCGCCCAAGTCGCCTAAATCACCCAGCTCTCGGTGGAGAAAAGAAATGAAGAAAAAATGAGCTATTCCGGGTCAACTCTCTGGTTTTTATAACTAGAGGGTTATTAGCATGCGCTAACATGTAGAGTTAGCGTGCGCTATCGAATAATGACCCAGTCCATAACTCTAACACCCTAGTCCAGAATTTAAGGTTCTGGACCGTTAGCGTGCACTAATCAGGAATTAGCGTGCGTTAACTGTCTCTTGGTAGCGCGCGCTATCGGGCCATAGCGTGCGCTACCTGGACATCAGCCAAGTCCAGAAGTAAACTGTCCAGTACTCACCTGACCGCGTTAGCGTGTGCTAATAGGATCACGGTATCGCGCGCTATCGGGCTATAGTGTGCGCTAACTGGGCACCTGACCGAGTCCAGGAGTAAACTGTCCAGTACTGGACTGTCGCGTTAGCGTGCGCTACCGGACACCTAGCTTGTGCTAGACCTCAACAATATCGTGCGCTAGACAAACGTAGCATGCGCTAAACCATTAGTCCAGAGGACTGAGATCAAGGACAGGTTTACTGCCACTGCTAGGGCTCAACTACCTCTCGCTAGCGCGCGCTACCAACAAGCGTAGCGTGCGCTACTGAAGGATGCTTAGCGTGCGCTATACAATAATATTAGCGCTCGTTAGGCACAGGATAACAATGGTCCTAAACACTAAAACAAGATCGAAGCATCAAACATAAAAACACAATACGCATGATAACATACAATGGATTCACGGCAACCCCGAAACGGCGGTTCCGAACAACAATTACGAGAATCGGATCAATAAGCGACGGGGAAGCCAACAACTGCAGAATTGAGTAAAATAAATCCGAAATAAGTATTCCCGAGATACACATACGGTTACACATGATCCACCAAGACAAGAAAAACACCAAATCGAGGAAGTACTAGGAAAAGAAAAATGCGGATATTACACCAAAAACACTTTTAAAGTTTTATTTTGAAAAGCATACAAATCCAAGGATTTTCAAATGATATCATTTAAAAGGGGTACCTCGTGGATTTTTTTATCAAATTGTTATTAATTACCTTATGTGATATGTCGTGCTAGGATGGTACTTTAGCATTTATTTTTGCGAAGTTGTGCCATAGTATCGAGTGAGGATTCGCTTCGTATGCCGAGGGATAGAGGATGCGGTCTGGACTGCGGTACAGTTGGTCATGGATATCAGATATGGGACCAAGAGGATATGGCCGGTAAGGTTGCTATTCCAGCACTTCATTCTCGTTGTTTAGGTTGCAGGGACGAAACCTCTTTTAAAGGTGATATGATGTAGTACCTATATTTTTCGCTTCTGTTTTGTTCGACCGTATCGACTCGATTATGTTAGTTTATGCTTCTGACCTTGTGTTGTTTCTCACCTTTGTCATTCGAGCGAGTCCTGATATTGTCCCAAATTGATCTGTATATCATTGTGATCTTTCCAAGTTCGGATCGATTTCCTGTGAACCGTGTGCGAAATTAACACCTCGTGGTTCCTACAAGTTTATCGATGTCTTGATTTGAGATGTGAACTTCAGAGTTGACTGTTGTTGTTCGATCATTGCTATTCGCTCATCGTTGTCCAATCATTATTGTTTGATCTTGAAATCGGGATTAATGAACATCTGGGCCACTTCGAAATTTCCATAAGTGTTGGGAAATTGTCTTCATATTTGATCTTCAAAACATCTGAGGTTATTGGAATTACATTCTTGTTCAATGTTGGACTTGTGTCTTGGTTGTTGTACAGCTCGAATTTATCAACCGTAGTGGTTCATGTTTGTTGCTTTTCGTAAACATTCTTGCGTACTGAATCGGACCTCAGTAGATCTGTACTGCATGAAGCTCTTGTGCGCTGTAAATATCAGATAATGTCTGTTATCTAGAATCGCCTTGCTCTTCTTTTAAGTTTCGGGATGAAACTTATTTTTAGTAGGGTAGAATGTAATAACTGAGATTCTCGGTTCCGATTATTTTTGAATTTTTTTCAGTTGCGCCGGTCATTTTGTTCTGATGGCGATTTCTTGAGATTTTCCCCTATGTTGGGTACGTCATGATGTACCGTGTTGTGGTGTTCATCGAGTACGGCTTATCGTTGTGTAAGTCGAGCTAATAGTATGTCGTGCTTTATTATTTGTTTGTTTTCGATTTGGATCATTGGTGTTGTCCGTTAGTGTTTCATTGCATGTTGAATAATCATTGTTTTGTCGAGGAGTATTGTTGTTGTGCATTTGGTCGACTTTGTAAGATCACCACCGGCACTTATAAAGTCTAAAAATTCTTAAACTTTGCAATGTGATAGAGCATCAAATTAGCTTTCCAATGGTTCAAACGGGGAGTCAATCGGAGTCTGGACGAAGGAGTTATTGTCGTAATGACAAAGTCTACACTGTCAGAATACGGCCCTGGAACACGGCGCTGTTTGCACCGTTTTGGCTGAGTCGTTTATAACATGGCGGTAAACACGGCGCTAATTTGGGCCGTGTTCTGAGCCGTTTTTTCGAGTTGTATAAAAAGAACAGTCGCGTTTTTCAGCCCATTTTCACTTCTCTCTCTCTCGGTTTTTTGGCGATTTGATGGGGATTTCAATCCCTGAGTAGATTATCATCATATTGTTGAAGTCTTGATCATGTTTAACATCATCTAATCCATTGTTCTTCATCGGATTGAGGTAATTCTTCGAAAATCCTTTTTTTCCAACTATTTTGGGGTTTTCCTCTTGATTTTAATTCTGGGCTGATTATTATGAATTGGTCATGTAATTCTTGTTGTATTGGTTGTAATCTACATATTAGAAACTCGTTTATCGATTTTGTTTCACCCGGAACATGATTTTGGCTTTCTTGGAACAAACCCTTGAACCCTTGTAGTTTCTTAGTGTCGATTGGGATTTCGTTTAGTGTTATTGATTCGTAGCGGTGTTATTCTCGTAGTGATTGTGTTGTTATTGATTTCTTGCGAAGGTGGTCGATTTTCGGGGCTATTTCAGCCGAGCCGCGTTCGTCGGAGTATTCACAAATTGATTTCAAGGCAAGTATCTTGCCCATACATTACATGTTGTGCGGATTTAATAGTTGGTAATCGACGATACGTGTTGAATGAATGTCTATAATTAACTTTCAACCGAATTGATATGCTTTTCAATATTTTCTTAAAGATGACTCATATGATTTCATTGTTAAATGTGCTTGTCTAAGTATGTGTATTATTGTTGAGTATAGGAATACCTTACTTTCGTAGGGTATCGTTTTGTGTGATTATGTCGTTTGTGGATTTAAAGTTTAACCTTTCATTGAGGTATGTGTGGGAGAACGTGTGTTTATTGATGATCATGTGACATTGTGTGATAAAGGTGGTAACTCCTTTATGAGGAGGTTGTGCCGTTCGGCGTGGTTGGAAAGGTATTTTCTCTCGTTGCTATGTTATTGGTACTAGCTGCATCGTTGAATTCTAGTGTTAATTGTATCGTTACTTGGTCGTGAGTATGTGTTGGATGAATTGGCCATTCTAGTAAGGTACCTCGACTATATATACTGTGATTGACCTTCGAGGCTTGTGGTTTACAACTATGAATTATGATCTTTTGGGTGTGTGAGTTGTTGTCCTTCCACCCAGAGCGTTCGACGGGACGTCTGGGGGTCGATACTAAGGGGTACGGCCACGGAAGTGGACTTGGGTGCATGTGTCTTTGGTCTTCCACCTGGAGCGTTCGACGGGGCGTCTGGGGGCCGATACTAAGGGGTACGGCCGCGGAAGTGGTTTCCCACCCGGAGCGTTCGACGGGGCGTCTAGGGGCCGATGCTAAGGGGCACGGCCGTGGGTTACCAAGTGTGGTTTCTGTGACATTGATGTAGATGTTTTCGTTAATTGTGATATTGTCCGGAGTATCACAATGCTTTGTGCTCGGGGTCGAGAGACATTATATATAGATTCTTGGTGCTTGGCTAGAATGGCATAAGAATAATGTATTATGTGTAATGTGTCCTTGTAAGTGAATTGAAGTGGATGATCGGGTCGTGGACCCTGTGTTTTGTGACCGGAATTGTTGGGTCGTGGATCCCGTGTTTTGTTAACGGATTTGCATTTTGGAAAATGAACTTTGGGACTGTGACCCTAAGTGGCTTTCGAGGAATTAAGAACTTTTCAGTTTCAAATGTTTTCAAAACTCCCGAGATTTGGAAGTGTTTTCAAAGTGCTTACTTGTTTCGTTTCTAGTTTCAAGACTTGAACTATTTTAACTAAATAATATATCTCAGGAAGTCTTTCGTTGTATTCTCGGAATGTGTTGTGTATGGCTTGTATTTGCATTTTATACTTGTACTAGCAAAACAGTGGAGTTTTGCTAACCCCCGAGTATTCGGGGGGTGGATGTCTGTTCTGCGTCCAGGTACATACAGGTTTTGGGAGCAAAACACAAGATCGGTGCGAAGGATGATGGAAGACGAATGATACTAATCACATGAAGGCCAGTTTTGGGTACAGTCGGTCGGAGTTCGTTGTATGGTACTTTCTGATGTTCTACTTTTGTTTGTGACTGTATTTTACCCTTGCATGGGTATGAGTCGAGATAGAAATGTATACTTTGATTGTATGTTAGTGATAAAAGACCAAATCGGTCTATTGGTTTGTTATTTTGTTACGTCGGTATGTAATGTAATGTGTTGTTTCGATGTCTAGCCTGGTAGATCCTCACAGAGAGGGTCTGCGGCGTGTAATATTCCCGGTTTGATTTCAGGGATGTTACAATGCACTATATCCGGCTACTTTTAATTCCCGATCTATTAAACCCCCTTTCGTTTCTCCCCTATCTCAAACCCTAAATCCGGTCGCCCCTCTGAAATTTCTCTCAAAAATCGATCGACTCTCTCTAATATTTCCATTAATCATCCTCTAACCTCAAAATCCATCATGAATACTAGAACCGGTAAAAAAGAAGAGGAGAAACATCCCGATCTTCATCCAATTCATCCAATTCAGCTGATGGTCCTCAATTCCGAAATCCTCAGGCTATGAAAATCTACAACGACATATTGATCGATAAAGAGGTAACTCCGAGTCATCATTTTGGTTTTGAATCCCTGAAAGAAATTGGTATTAATGTTGATTTCTTTTATTTGCTGGGGATAACCAAATTTGTGAGTTTGGCTAGACCGATTTATGTTGATTGTGTTCGAATTCTATGCAAATTTTTGGATTTCCTACAATGTTGAAGGGTCCATGTGGTTCATTCTGTTGTTCATGGAAAAGAGATTGAACTTGATGCGGATAAACTATCTGAGATTTTTGGCCTAATGACAGTTTCATTTGTAGTGAAACTTTGTTCCCAATGATGGAAATCCAATAATCATTATCTATGATGCTGAGTACGAACCCGTGAGTGAGATGGGTGTGAGAAATTTCTTGTTATCCAAAGCCGTGCTAGAAGTTAATACCGACAAATTCGAGAACAATGATTTTGGTTTGAATATCCGACTCCTTCATGACGCTATTACTATGAGCCTAATGCCGAAGGTGAACGCTCAAAAACGGCTTGTGAATTTATACATGGAAATTATTTACCATGTTCTAAAGGACGAAGAAGTAAATTTCTCGAAAATTGTGATGAAATGGCTTGTCAGAAAAGGACAGATTTTTCACAAGAAAGGGTATGCTAAGGTTGATCGTCAAAGAAGATCTGGGATGCCTTTTGGTTCAATTCTGACTGAAGTGTTTGAGAAAGCAGTAGTCGACTTATCAGGGTTACATGGAGTGCCTATTCCGAAGGGTAGCTTGCTTCATGAAGGAACCATCCGTACCCTGAAGTATCTACAGACCCGTAACCGAGGATGGATTTACTTTGCTTACCTGAATGATGATGTTTTGGTTGATGGTGGGGTGTTGCCTCATCCGGAGAACAGAGTCTCATATAGAGGCACTCAGTCAGAGAGGCCTCATCTACGTTCTCATTCTTCCCAGCCAGGTCCTTCACGAGCCAGTTGGGCGAACTCCTTATCTCAGATGGATATGTGAATGGAGAGACTCGAAAAGAAGATGAAAGAAATAAAACTCATGGTTAAGGGCATCTAAACTCATTTTGACACTCCACCTTCGCCTCCCGAAGCTGTCCTTGACTAGTCGATTGTTCTTCACATTGATGCTTATCCGGTTTTCTTAAGACCGGCATTTTCATGCATCTCTCTTTTTATCTTTTTGGATACTTGATTTCATAATTTTGGTATGGTTTGAATTCGTGATTTGGTCATTATGTCTGTATGGTTTAATATTTTTCATGATTTGGTTACCTTATCTCATGCTTTATTAACTATGATCTTCTGTCTTGAGTTATTCGTATTGGAGGTTCTCTTATTCATCCCTTGTTAAAATCAGGGGGAGAATTATTGTCAGGAGGAGCTTTTCATATTGTTTTTCAAAATTCTATCGACCCTCAAAATTTTGTCTTCAAAAACTCCTATGTAATTTTGTCATCATCAAAAAGATCCTACGAGTTTACAAAAACTCGTATTGTTTTGAATGCAGGTAACGTACGTAATACCTATTGTATAACGTACATAATATTCGAAAATCAGCCCGTTGAACGGAGTCAACAAATAATTCATTGACTGTTGCAATAAAGTCATCTGATCCAACGGATATGAAGACCAAACATAATGTACGTAATGCGGTGATGCATAACGACGTAACAGGTTTTAGCCATGAGTCTGCCCATTTCCTTATACAACATTACGGTCGTTACACGTAAGGTGTAACATATGTTACATTGCTTACGTACGTAAAATACGTCACTTAACATACGTAACATCGGCATACTATTCCAACAGGAAAATGGCTCCAAGAGGCTATAAATACATGACATCCAAGGTGTTGGAGTAACACAAGAATTCACCAGAATATACAAGCATGCACAAGCAATATCTGAGCTTATCAAGCTATTATTATACTCTGAAAAGATTATTCTAATACGAGAAGAATTATTCTATCAATATGATATCTACATTCTTGTATCAACATGAGGTATCTTTTGTAAAGACGAGTTTCCTTACTCGTAACTTTTGTTGAGTTATTGTGAGGTTGTCTTGTATTCTTAAAAACAAGAGAAATTCTAGTGAGGTTGTTCTTGAGCCCGGAAATCAAGAAACTATAAAAGTTCGGCACTAATCTTGAAAGTGTTATTGTAAGAGTTGGCACTAAACTAAAAAGTGTATTCAAGGTTTTAGAAAAGTCCTAGTCGATAACACTAGGTAGGGGACGTCTGCTGGTTTATAGCCGAACCTCTCGAACAATTTCGTGTGTTCTTCCTTTTCCGCACTCCTATTACTCCGATTAATAGCTTCCGCACAAAGAGAGTTCAAAACTCTACTCCGCACTTCTCAACCCGCCTTCTAGTGGCGGTACCAATCCAACAATGCATGCTGCATTGTTCACAAATATGCAAGTAAGGTCGTTGTAGTGGACTTTAACCCACAAGTTCCTTGTATATGGTTTATGACTGACCAAGCCAAATGCACTCCCTTATGGATTCGTGCAGTGCAATTATCTTTGCATGGTTCGAGGAAGTAGCAACCAAGGTTTGCTTGGTATATATCCAAAATATCGCTGTATTTCCAATGGTGAGCACATAACTAGGTTGGGAACGTCCTTTATATGGGTTAGAGAGATAACTGGCATCAGCAAATCCAACTAATGTATTGTTGGGATTCTCTGCATATGGGACAAGTTTACTCGCATTAGCACTTTTGGTAGTCAAGCTGCCATGCTTAACTGTAATACCAGAGGAAGATCGATGGTCGGTAGACATCTTCTAAACCTCAACAATTCCTTTTGGAATATCGCTCTCTCTTGCATAGGGAAAGAACAATCCAAGATCACTGGAGCTTTGAAGTATCGAAAGATGTGTTTTACTTCATTCCACTGTCTTATCGTGGGACCGGAGCTGAATCTCGCTAACAACTTTATAGAGAATGTGATATCTGAGTGAGTACATTGAGCCAGATACAACAATGCACCGATTATGCTAAGGTACGGTGTTTCTGATCCAATGACCTATTCATCCTCCTCTTTAGTACGAAACGGAGCCTTGTTCATTTCCAGACTTCGACCAACCATGGGGGTAGCAAGAGGATGTGTCTTGTCCATGCTAAATCGCTTGAGCATATTATATATGGACGTAGGCAGATTGATGAATGAGTATATCATTATCTTGATGTTCTCTCTCTAAGCCCAAGCAAAATGGAGTCCTCCCCAGGTCTTTCCTCCCCAAGCAGAATCGAGTCCTCCCCGTTTCATAGAACTCATCTATGTTACCTATAACATTCATGTCAGCTATATAGACGGCTACAATCACGAATCCTGCATTTGTTCTTTTCATGAAAACGTATGGACAGATATCACTGTTCTTGTATCCCTTCCCAATTAAGTATTCACGGTGGCAGTTGTACCACATCCTTCCAGATTGCTTCAACCCATACAGTGAACGATGCAACTTTACTGCGTAAGCGCTCCGTGGTTAGAGCTACTTGATTCAGGCAATGAAATTCCTTCAGGGAATTTTATATAAATGTATGTGTCTAGATCCCCATTAATATACGTTGTAATGGGAGAATACATCTCCTCATAATCAATGCTGGGACGCTGCGAGAAGTCTTGGGCAATTAGTCTCGCTTTGTGACGTATGCCCTCATTCTTATCATTGCATTTATGAACAAAGACCCATTTATGTCCAACTAGTTTAACGCCCATGAGTAATGGCTCCGTACGGCCAAATACCTCACATTTAGCCATTGAGTCTACTTCACCTTAAATTGCATCTTTCCATTTTGTCCAATGGGCTCGTCGTTGACATTAAGCAACCAAGCACGGCTAATCATCATCGTCTTTAATAATTTCTTGAGCGACAGAGTAGGCAAAAGCATCATCGACTAGCGTGTACAACCTGTCCAACAGTATGTATTCACTCGTATATTGTATCGAGATTTCTTTATTCTCCGACATCAACAAAGTTTTCAACGTATCCATCGATCATTCCATTATTGATTCGAGGACATATCCATAGTCAGAGAGAATCTCGTGTGATGGAGTCACTGTGTCGATAATGATAGGATTTTGTGCCTCCATTCCTCTTCTCTTTCGAGGTCCAGTATCCTCTCTACCCACTGGCCTTGTAATACCCGCAATTTCGATTTTCGGTAATTTTCTTTTTTGGAGGAAGTCTGTTTTTACGACTCCATCATGACCATTTCATCATTTTGAGAATATTTAATTCTGCACTTTTTGACGTCCGAGTTCGTTTCGGTATCGTTTTGTTGAGTTCCGTGTTCTTAAGCGGTTTTTCCGCACTTGAGTTCGATTCTTGCAAATTTCGTCTGAAACTGTTGTTTCGAGTTTCTCATAAGTTGATTTAATGTTATTATTCATGTTCCGTGCTTCGGCTTGGTGTTTCGATCATGTATCGTGTATTTCAGATGTTTTGGGCTAATTTCGTAATTTCCCAGAGTTTGGGGTAATTACTTTCTGTTGTCGAATTTCGAGCCTTTGGGTGGTCGGAATCATGTGTTCTCTTAGTGCTCGAATTCGTCTTTGCGAGTACTTCGTAACCGTATCTTCGTTTTGTATTTAGGTTCGGGTTTCGGGGTCGTCCGGGCCGTCGGAGTTGGTCCCGGCCGAGTCATGGCCGGGCAGGTTGGGCCCAGGCCAGCCCTGGCCGAGTTACGGCCGGAAGGGCTCGGCAGTTACGTACGTAAGGCCGGTTACGTACGTAAGGTCTTGGCCGGTTACATACGTAACACTACCGGCATTTTTGGGCAGTGTCTCGGCCATGGCCGGTTACGTACGTAAGCCCTTGGCCGGTTACGTACGTAACTCTGCCGCCAGGCAGCCTATTTAAGGCCCTGCAGCGGGTTTTTCATCATTTTCCTCACTCGTTTTCTTCCCTTCCGCGGCTGGAGGTGTGTTGATCATGGAGCCATGTTGTTGGGCAATTAATCCATGAAGTCTTGGAGTTCATATCATAAATCATCCATCCTATAACATCCCTTGATCGAGCGAATCAAGTCAGATTTTCTAGAAATCTAGTTTTGGGGAATTTGGGTGTTTTGGTTGTTTTCATCCGTTTAATCCGATTTAACTTAGGATTGTGATGTATTGATGATTATTTAGATGTATTAATCATTTCCCTTGTTATTCCATGGTTGGATCGTATCGATTCGTTGTTTTGGTAGAGTTCTTGATCGACGCCTTGAAGGTGTCCGATAGAATGTCATAGAGGGGTTTTCGGACGTTCTACGATTATTCTTCCTCGTATGTGTTGTTACCCAAAATATTATCCGAAGATAGTATTGCTGGAATGATCGAGTAACAAACAAATGCGAGAACACTTCCGTGGGAAAAAAAACAACACAAGATTTGTCGGGGTTGTTAATCCCGGGCTTGAATGCTCTCGCGAGATGTTATTAATTAATATAATGTCGAGTACAAATATTAATGTTAGAATCTATTACAATGAGTGTAAAGACTTCTAGTTATCTAAGCTGTAGAGCATGTAGATTGCCGGAAGAACCAGATGTGTGGATCTGTGAGTTCTTGCTTGGGATGTTTTGTAATATCCGCAATTTCGGATTTCCGGTAATTTTCATTTTTTTGGCGGAGGTCCGTTTCGACGACTCTCTTTCGACCGTTTCGTCATTCTGAGAATATTTAATTCTACACTTTTTGTCATCCGAGTTCGTTTCGGTGCTGCTTTGTTGAGTTCCGTGCTTTTTAGCGACTTTTCCGCGCTTGAGTTCGGTTCTTGCGAATCTCGTTCGAAACTATCGTTTGGGGTTTTTCGTAAGTTCATTTAACGTTGTTATACGTGTTGTGAACTTCGGTTTGATTATTCGTTGTCGTATGGTGATTTTCGGGCATTTGGGCCATTTTCGTAATTTCCCAAAGTTTGGGGTAATTACCTTCCGTTGTCGAATTTCGAGCCTCGGGTGGTCGGAATCGTGTGTTCTACTAGCTCTTAGATTCGTCTTTGTGAGTACTTCGTAACCGTATCTTCGGTTCGTATTCAGGTTCAGGTTTCGGTGTCGTTTTGTTGAATTCAGGATTACTAAACGACTTTTCTAAGTATGAGTTCGACTTTGTTAGATCACCATTAATTTTTGGTAACTCCAAAAATTCTGAATCTTTGCAATATTATAGAGCATCGAGTTAGCTTTCCAATGGTTCGAACGGTGAGTCAATCGGAGTCCGGACGAGAGAGTTATGGTCGTTTTAGCTCACCCGCTCGTTATTGGCCGATCACTGCCGGCCGAACTCGGCCGTGTCGTCCGACACGGCCCGTGCCGTACCCGTCCGGATAAGCCGGAAGCGACTGCCCAGAGGCCCGACCGTGTTCCAGGACACGGTCGAGTCATTGCCGAGCCGCGGACGGGTCACTATCAGGCGACGCGACCGTGTCTAGCAGGACACGGTCGAGTCACTGCCGGCCAGGGTCGGCTATTTAAGGGCCTGGACCGAGTCATCCGGCCATTTTCACCCTTTTTCTTCGTTTCTTCGCGTTTCTTCGTCAATAATGGATGGATTTGGATGGATATGACATGGAGCAACATGTTTTGGAAGTTCTAATCATTGATTAACATCATCTTCCACACGGATCGAAGGTAAGAACACCTAAACTTTTGGTTTTTGGATGTTCTTGAGGTTTCTTGGTGTTTTGGCCGATTTGCTTCATTTTGATTCATATTATTGTTAGAACTTGATTGTAAACTCGTAATCATTCAATACCCTTGAAGTTTTGTGGAACGGATTTGAGTATTTCTTTGATTAATCGATTAAATTGGACTACGCCCTCAAAGTGCCCGATAAAATGCTTCAATGGGTAGAACTTGGAAAGTTCCATACGTTTTCGTAGCATTGTGATTGAATTGATATCGTTGTGACTTAGGAACGAATTCTTGTGAAGAACTCGAGTCGGAACCCTTCCGTTCGTTGCCTTCTTTGGGGTCCGAACTTCCCGGTCGAACCGTGTTCTTCGGAGCGTTCGGTAGCGGTTATTAAGGCAAGTATCTTACTATACGACTTGTATCTTGCGACTAGTAATTACGTATGAGATGTATAATGACTTTGCTTGCCTTCGTAAATATGTTCCGTTTGAGTTGGTTGTGTTTTCCGTAATTTGAAGGCTTTGCGATAATATTGTTATATTAGTATACGTGTTAGGCGTTGTGCCATTTGTGCGAGATTGCGCCGTACATATGGGACGGTCGTACACTTGTTTGTGTAATGTAATGTTTACCTAGCGTGTGTTTTGTTGGTTATGTGTCGTTGATTGACGTTAGTCGTTGCGAGTGTTGAGATTGTGTTATGTGCGGGTGATGTACGAATTTGTGGTGATCAATGTGATTGATCAATTGTGCTCATTGTTGTATGTAATGTGAATGTGAATGCGAATATGTGTGACCGCTAAGTTCACTCGTGTTGGTTCGACGGGACCTACGAGGATTCGTGGCGGTGGACTACGGGATCGGAACTTAGTGAGTGCGAGGTCCAATCGTCTTTGATGCAGCGAGGCCTACGGTAACGCATGGCGGTGGACCATGAGTTTCGGACACGGTCGTCAACCGGGTGAGCTCGACGGGGCTTACGGTGACACGTGGCAGTGGACTACGGTGTCAGGACTGTGTGTGTGATTGTTGTGATTGATATAGTCCGTGCGGGTTGTTATGCCTACGGAGACACGTGACAGTGGATCACGGTGTCGGAATTGGTTATGTTTGGTTAATAGTCCGTGCGGGTTGTTGAACCTACGGAGGCACGTGACAGTGGATCACGGTGTCGGAGTTGATTATGTTTGTTTAATTGTGCGTGATGTAGTCCGTGCGGGTTGTTGAACCTACGGAGACACGTGACAGTGGATCACGGTGTCATGAGCATGATACTTTTCAAATCAAAGTTTTCAAAGGAAAAGTTTTAAGAAATAATGTTGGGCCGAGCCCCACGAGATTTATGGAAATGTTTCCGGTATTGTAAACTGTTGAATTATGAAATGAGTTTTGGGTTAAGGCCCTTAAGTTTTTCGACAGGTTTTGTGAATCAGGACATGAGGTCTTAAGGTTTTGAAATTCTAAAAATTCCCGAGATGATAATCTTATTTTCGAATGCTTCATAGCTTATCTTCTCTTGTGAAAACCTCCCGAAAATATTTGATACTTGATTATTAATTGCTTGTTACATTTCGTATGATTTGATACTTGCACTAGTAAAACAGTGGAGTTTTACTAACCCCCGAGTAATCGGGGGGTGGATGTCTGTTTGCGTCGGTACATGCATTTAGAGCGATCACAGATTGGCACAAGAGGATGACGAGTGCGATACTAATCAAGAGTTGAGAGTTGGTAGAGTTTAGTTGTATTGTTAGAGTTGATTCAGTCTTCATTGTATTGTATTTCGACCCCGAGTGGGTAATGTTGTTAGTCGATCCTGTTGATAGAGTTGTGTGATCTCATCGGTGCATGTGTTTATGTGTAAGTGACCTTGGCCAGTGCAGTATTATTATATTGTTTGACCACAGACGGGCAAGCATTTGATTGTTTATGGACGTTGCTTTGGTAGATCCTTGCGGAAAGGGTTTACGGCGTGTAATATTCCCATACGGTTTTGGGGTGTTACATTTATGGTATCGAGCTTAGGTTGCGGAAACCTAGCCGTCGGGTCGAGTCAAGTCGTGATTTGTCGAGTAATGTGTTGTCTTGTCGTTCGAGTCGTCGGTGACAAATTGAGTTGCGCGTAGTCACAACGTGTCGATTATGTTGTCGGACGAGATTAGTATCGTGGCGTCACCTCCGTGCGACCTGTGGATGTAAGTCTCCTTCTTTATGCGTAATACCTGTGTATCTCGATTTTATCTTAGTGAGTTAATTGCGGTGCATGATCTTGTTTACACAGTATTGTGTGATGTAGTTGTGTTTAATACTTGTGGTACATGGTATGAGTATAGCTGGGCGTATTGTTGTTTTACTTTTGAACCACCGTGTGGGGTGGTATGGTGTGAAAGATGTAAACCTTGATGGGTTCTGTGAAGATATCAACGGTAGAGTTTGTGAGAAACTCCGATGAATGATTTTGCTGTGTGTTTGAACTTGATACCACGAGATGCATTTGATTGAATTGGCGACCCTGGTTGCTATTTGAGTATGTGGTTTTAAATTCGACTGTTTTTGGGATGTTGTAATTTTGTCCGCTATGGGTAACTTTAAGAATATTTTCTGAAGGACTTTACAGTTTGAGAATTTTTGTAGAAATCGATTTTTGGAAAATATTTTGGTGGTTCGGTCAAACCACGATTTATATGGATTTTTAAAATGTGTAAATTTTGACAAATGGACCGTGTATTTTCAAATGACACCATCAGACGGTATTTGAAAAATGTGTTTTGAAGTACTTCGGACATTGTAAAATATTACCGTCGTTTTGTTTATGAACTAAAGGATTTTGGGAAAACTTTATTTTGCAGAACGATTTTTGGTTTTCGGAATTTTGAACTTCTTATGTCCATGTGTTGGGGCTAAGTGGTTGTGATAAGTTTGTAGTGTTGTTGTGCTCGCCGGAGAATGTTTTAGTGTTTTCTAAATGTTGAGATACATGGTTTTGATTAAACGATCGAGGTATTAAAAATGTCTTCAAAAATTTCATTTCACCAAATTTTTTCAAACTTGAAAATTTTAAAATTTTATCATTTGAATAATACCCCGGAAATATTTTATTTTTGCTGCGAGTGTTTGATCCCTACGATACGTGTGTGGTTTTGACTGTGTTTGGTTTGGTAAAATCCAAACACCTGCATTGATGTATTTGTGTGAATTATTTTTGAATGAAGTTCTTAAATTACGGTGTTGGTTCATGCCCTTGTGTGGTGACTTGGAGTTGATGCTTTATCGTCTTTGCTATTATCGTCTATGTTGACGTTGTGACGTTTGTTTGGTTGCGTTATTCGTTTGGTCGTCATTCGTAATGCCGAGAGGTCGTGGCCGAGGGCGTGGTCGTAGTCGTGGTCGTGATCGGGAGCATGAGAGGGCGACTCCCTCCTTTCCGGTACCGATCAGCTCGATGCATCGGGGACATTCGACTAGCGTTAATGTTGACGTTGGCGCTGCCACCATCCTTCGTCGGGTGGTTGATCGGTTAGTGCAGATGAATCGGGCCGTACATCGGGATGAGAACCCGGATGGGGATAACGGGGCTAGTAAGTGGTTGCGAGATGTGATGAAGATGCACCGCCCCGTTTTGTGGGTTCATCGACTCGTTAGGTTGGGAAGGTGGCTCTTCCAGGTTAGATGAACATTTGATGCCGTAGCTTGTCCGGATGAGAAGAGGGTACCCATTGCTCGTGCTTGCTTGACAAAGAAGTCTGCAGATGGTGGCGGTGTAGTGCTGCAGATCGTACACCTACATGGGCTGAGTTTAAGACCGCCATGGAGGCAGTAGTATTGCCGTGCCTGCTCGTGAACGCAGGATTGTTGAGTTTTTCTCACCACGCCCAGATGTGTCGATATCCGGGCGATAGTCGATTATAATCGACACTTGGCTTATGTTCGTGATCAAGTGAGAAGTGGCGGACAAGGTCCGATACTTCAATATGCGCATGAAACCCCATATCCGTGAGAGTATGGCTCCGCTCATGTGTACCACCCCGAAGGAATATCAGACCGAGCTTTAGCCATTGAGATGGCCGTTTCGTGACGCAACTGGTTCGGAGGGTAAGAGACAAGACCTCGAGAAATTTTTCAAGAGGCCGGAGGAGTGAGATCCGTGAGCCCGTTGCTTCAGCTTTCATCGGGAGCACTCCTCGTTCGGTTGACTGGGCCTAAGAACCTTACCCTGCAGGCGAGTAAGACGATCGGTGTGAAGACTCGCTTTAACTGCAATGCGTGTAGGCCATGCGAGGCAGAATTGTCGTCGCCACCGGTTAATTGTTTTAAGTGCGAATCAGGGCACCAAGCGGTGCATTGTGAGACCGTTGCCAGGATGTTCGGGAATCGGGTTTTCGTTCCTACTCGGGGAGGGCCCGGTGGTGTCCAGTGATGTAGTTATGTATCGTACTTTGTGCTGTAATTCGTGTAGAGATTGATATTTGCTGCGTGAACTTTTTGGTTTTGTTTCTACTCTATCATGATGTTTTATTTTAAGTTTCGGGACGAAACTTCTTTTAAGGAGGGTAGAATGTAATATCCGCAATTTCGGATTTCCGGTAATTTTTATTTTTTCGGCGGAGGTCCGTTTCGACGACTCGCTTTCGACCGTTTCGTCATTCTGAGAATATTTAATTCTACACTTTTTGTCATCCGAGTTCGTTTCGGTGCTGCTTTGTTGAGTTCCGTGCTTTTTAGCGACTTTTCCGCGCTTGAGTTCGGTTCTTGCGAATCTCGCTCAAACCTGCTGCTTGGGGTTTTTCGTAAGTTCATTTAACGTTGTTATACGTGTTGTGAACTTCGGTTTGATTATTCGTTGTCGTATGGTGATTTTCGGGCATTTGGGCCATTTTCGTAATTTCCCAAAGTTTGGGGTAATTACCTTCCGTTGTCGAATTTCGAGCCTCGGGTGGTCGGAATCGTGTGTTCTACTAGCTCTTAGATTCGTCTTTGTGAGTACTTCGTAACCGTATCTTCGGTTCGTATTCGTGTTCAGTTTCGGTGTCGTTTTGTTGAATTCGGGATTACTAAACGACTTTGCTAACAATGAGTTCGACATTGTTAGATCACCATTAATTTTTGGTAACTCCAAAAATTCTGAATCTTGGAATATTATAGAGCATCGAGTTAGCTTTCCAATGGTTCGAACGGTGAGTCAATCGAGTCCGGACGAGAGAGTTATGGTCGCTTTAGCTCACCCGCTCGTTATTGGCGATCACGGCCGAACTCGGCCGTGTCGTCCGACACGGCCCGTGCCGCACCCGTCCGGATAAGCCGGAAGCGATCGCCAGAGGCCCGACCGTGTTCCAGACACGGCCGAGTCATTGCCGAGCCGCGGACGGGTCACTATCAGCGACGCGACCGTGTCGGCAGACACGGCCGAGTCACCGCCGCCGTGGTCGGCTATTTAAGGGCCTGGACCGAGTCATCCGCCATTTTCACCCTTTTCTTCGTTTCTTCGCGTTTCTTCGTCAATAATGGATGGATTTGGATGGATATGACATGGAGCAACATGTTTTGGAAGTTCTAATCATTGATTAACATCATCTTCCACACGGATCGAAGGTAAGAACACCTAAACTTTTGGTTTTGGATGTTCTTGAGGTTTCTTGGTGTTTTGGCCGATTTGCTTCATTTTGATTCATATTATTGTTAGAACTTGATTGTAAACTCGTAATCATTCAATACCCTTGAAGTTTTGTGGAACGGATTTGAGTATTTCTTTGATTAATCGATTAAATTGGACTACGCCTCAAAGTGTCCGATAAAATGCTTCAATGGGTAGAACTTGGAAAGTTCCATACGTTTCGTAGCATTGTGATTGAATTGATATCGTTGTGACTTAGGAACGAATTCTTGTGAAGAACTCGAGTCGGAACCCTTCCGTTGCCTTCTTTGGGGTCCGAACTTCCCGGTCGAACCGTGTTCTTCTGAGAGTTCGGTAGCGGTTATTAAGGCAAGTATCTTACTATACGACTTGTATCTTGCGACTAGTAATTACGTATGAGATGTATAATGACTTTGCTTGCCTTCGTAAATATGTTCCGTTTGAGTTGGTTGTGTTTTCCGTAATTTGAAGGCTTTGCGATAATATTGTTATATTAGTATACGTGTTAGGCGTTGTGCCATTTGTGCAGAATTGCGCCGTACATATGGGACGGTCGTACACTTGGTTGTGTAATGTAATGTGTACCGAGCGTGTGTTATGTTGGATATGTGTCGTTGATTGACGATAGTCGTTGCGAGTGTTGAGATTGTGTTATGTGCAGGTGATGTACGAATTTGTGGTGATCAATGTGATTGATCAATTGTGCTCATTGTTGTATGTAATGTGAATGTGAATGCGAATATGTGTGACCGCTAAGTTCACTCGTGTTGGTTCGACGGGACCTACGAGGATTCGTGGCAGTGGACTACGGGATCAGAACTTAGTGAGGTACTGAGGTCCAATCGTGCTGGTCTGACGAGGCCTACGGTAACGCATGGCAGTGGACCATGAGTTTCGGACACAGTGCGTCCAACCGGGTGAGCTCGACGGGGCTTACGGTGACACGTGGCAGTGGACTACGGTGTCAGGACTGTGTGTGATTGTTGTGATTGATATAGTCCGTGCGGGTTGTTATGCCTACGGAGACACGTGACAGTGGATCACGGTGTCGGAATTGGTTATGTTTGGTTAATAGTCCGTGCGGGTTGTTGAACCTACGGAGACACGTGACTGTGGATCTCGGTGTCGGAGTTGATTATGTTTGTTTAATTGTGCGTGATGTAGTCCGTGCGGGTTGTTGAACCTACGGAGACACGTGACAGTGGATCACGGTGTCATGAGCATGATACTTTTCAAATCAAAGTTTTCAAAGGAAAAGTTTTAAGAAATAATGTTGGGCCGAGCCCCACGAGATTTATGGAAATGTTTCCGGTATTCTAAACTGTTGAATTATGAAACGAGTTTTGGGTTAAGGCCCTTAAGTTTTTCGACAGTGTTTTGTGAATCGTGACATGAGGTCTTAAGGTTTTGAAATTCTAAAAATTCCCGAGATGATAATATTATTTTCGAATGCTTCTTAGCTTATCTTCTGTTGTGAATAACTCCCGAAAATATTTGATACTGGATTATTAATTGCTTGTTACATTTCGTATGATTTGATGATTGAACTAGTAAAACAAAGGAGTTTACTAACCCCCAGTAATCGGGGTGGATGTCTGTTTTGCGTCCAGGTACATGCAGATTTAGGGGAGCAGTCACAGGATTGGCACAAGAGGATGACGAGCTGCGATACTAATCAAGAGTTGAGAGTTGGTAGAGTTTAGTTGTATTGTTAGAGTTGATTCAGTCTTCCGCTGTATTGTATTTCGACCCCTGAGTGGGTAATGTTGTTAGTCAGTCCTGTTGATAGAGTTGTGTGATCTCATCGGTCTGTGTGTTTATGTGTAAGTGACCTTGACGGTCTGTATTATTATATTGTTTGACCCTGGACGGGCAAGCATTTGATTGTTTATGGACGTTTAGCCTGGTAGATCCTTGCGGAAAGGGTTTACGGCGTGTAATATTCCCATACGGTTTTGGGGGTGTTACATGTTTGATAAGTGTATATGAATATCACTGAGATTGTATAAGTAATTGCCTATAAATTCGCGTGTAAGTTCACCTCCCTCTGCCACTGAAGTGAGTTCCTTATTTATAGGCGACAAGGTAGTTGGGACCTCTCAGGCATCGCGGGCGACCGCCGTTTTCTATATTATAATAAGATGGCCGATCGTCCGCCACGTCAAGCTTTCCTTAAAGGCCGGGCCGTGGCTGGCCAGGCGAGCCAATGGGAAGCCAGCACGCGTCCTGAGTCGCTGTCCAGGGAGGACCCACTTTGTACCTTTCGGCGGCCTTGTCGCTAGGTGAGGTAGGTGACAGGCTGGGGTCAAAGGTCCTATCTGTCGGCGCCTTTTGCGGATCTGCATGTGGGCCACCGTCCAAGATTCGGTCTTCGACGACTTTGACGGATGCTGGATCCATACGTGGCACGGGACGATCATCTTTGGTTTGGACATCTAAGATGATCGTCGGTCATCAAAAGACGATCGCTGGGTACCAAAAGACGATCGCCGTATGTGCCGATCTCCGGGCGTTTGCCCCGAGTATGTCTTCTATGATTGGCTTCTCTGATCGTGATGCCGATCGCTATCGAGGCGTATTAATCGCCGCACAACAATTGCCCCCCAGCTCGCTTCGATGTTGAAAACACGGGGTGAGGTGGCACTGCTGGCGATCGCCAATGTTTAGGCGATCAGTCGATCTGATTTCAAATTTGTACGATCTCCTTTTGCGCTTGGATCAGCGGGAAACGAATGCGGGTTCTCGAAATGCTGCAAGGACACGCGTCGCGCTTCTGTTGGGGGAGTCCGACGGTTTGTCAAACTTGTCGCCTGGCGTGCCCTCGAAAAGACGCGTCCGCGGGATTCGAGGGCAGCATTTAATGTGTCCCCACTCTGACGGTTGCGATCCAGCCCTCGGATTTTTGCCTATTTGCACAGAGATCCATGCTTCCGCCTATAAAAGGGGCTAGGGCTTCTTCACTTTCACTCTTCACGCGTCCTTGCATCCATAGCCGAAACTCTACAAAAATTTCCGGAGCTTCTTGTGCCGATCGTCTCCCTTACTTTAGGTAAGAAAAATCAATCTTCTTTCTCTCTTTACTTTTTATAACATGTCGGGAGGATCCAAGACCTTTGAGACCGGAAGTTCTTCTGCCGCCGCGGCGTCGCCTGGCCGGGAGGATATTCTCGTTGGAGTTGATATGGAGACGGCCGTTGAAGCCATTCGTGCGGGGATTGCACCCGCAGAACTCGAAGAGCTTTTCAATGAGGCCGAAGTGGCGAGGACGGCGGCGACGGCGGAGCAAGGGGGCTCGCCGGTGGACGAGGACGAATTGGTGCGGATGGCTTGGGAACGAGAAAGTGTATTCGGACCCGCCTATATGGCTTTCGCCCGGATGATGGAGGCGATCGCCGTACCCTGTCCGGAATTTGACTTCGAAGCCTACTCCGCCGCTCACCCTTATGAATCTGTGAAGCGGACGGTTTTTCGGGCCGCCGACCCGTCTCCGTGGACTCTCGGAAAGATCCGGAGTTCGGCGACCAAGAAAGACCTGATCCGCTGGAGGGCAAAAAATCACATCCCCTCTCACGTTTTCCTGCACGTGCCTTCGGAGAATGAACGTGCCGATCAACCGCCCGAGGATATGGTTGTCGTTAGTGAGATGATTATGGAGGCCGGTCTGCGATTCCCTCTGCCATTCGTCGTCTCCTACTTGTTGATCGCCTGGAATTTGGCACCGCTTCAACTGACGCCGAACGCTTGGCTACAGGTCATCTGCACATTGACACTGTTTGGCGGTCACCGGTTATTCCGCCTCCTTACTGCGATGGAGATGAATTATCTGTTTAAACTGGCCGCGCAGAAAGGGTCGATTGGTGGAAATCATATCCAAGGCCGAATGGGGAGAGTGGTCCTCGGTGTGCCGAACAAGTCCCGAGGCGACCTGGCGAAATGGTGCTGGGTCGGCGGAGCGTGGCGATCGGCATCGAGTGATAGGCCGAGTGAGGAGTTGGAGATCCCCACCACTTTCCGGGAGAGGAATCCGAGTAAGGATTTTAACTCTCCCTTTGATGGAGCTTGTCTTGAACTGATATAATTTCGTTTTCTTTTTGCAGGACCTATTGTTCCAGCGATCGGCGATCTCCCCTTCGATTTCTTGATCGTTTGGGATCGGATTCGCACCTTGCCGGATTCTTTTATTGACGTTCGCTCGCTTGGTAACGAATTTCATCGGTTGGGGGCTCGATTGTTTCGCTTCCCTCGACACCTGAGAGCTCCAGGTATAAACTCTATTTCTTGTGCCTTGCTTGACGATCGTCTCCAGGAGGTCGCATCATCTAAGTAGTTGTATAACTTTTGTGCTTCTCCTTTGACAGAGATTCATTTTCCCCTATTCGCCGAGCCACCGCCAGAGATCGCCATGTCAAATCCAGGACTCGTCGGTCGCCTTCACCTGGGTAAGAAGACTGGTCGCGTTCCCGCGATGACATCTCGCCCTGCTCCTGTGGTGAGGCCTGCTGAAGTGCCGGTCACCAAACCGGAAGTTCAAGATGAGGAACAGCTTCAGCGCCGCAAGAGGCGGAGGCCGGAGGAGTCCCTACCGGCTACTGAGGTGGATGTTTCCATTCTGGAGCCTCCGGTTGATGCGGCTCCTATCTCTGCCATCCCGATGGCGGAGGGATCAGGCCCTAGGCCCTCGGCGTCCGGCTCTAGGTCATCGGGCGGCTTTTCAAAGAAGGTGGCGATCGCCGAGGTGGAAACCTCTCGGGGTAAGCCTTATTTTGGCCGCGATCCTGAGCTGGTCAACAGGTAAGATTGGATCGAAATTTCTGAGTTAGGCATTTTGAGTGAGATATAGACTAACTCCCTTGTCATTTTTGTTTGCGCTGCAGGATTCGTCTTGCCGACCCTGATGTCGCTCCCATGGTGCTCGACTTCTTGTCGAGTAAGTCTCCACCAAAGTCCCTCGACGTCCCTACCTACGTCCAGAAGGCCATCTCCTCACTGCCCAAGGCCTGGACGACCGATCTTGATGCAATCGCTTGTCGGCGATCTGGAGATACCATGCAGGCGACCATTGCCCTGGCTCTCCAGACGGCGACGATGGTCGTCCAAGCTGCCAAGGATTTTGAGGGGCGACCCTCCACTACTCGCCTCCATATAAATCTCGAGGCCGCTCGAACGCAAACATTGAATATGCCAACCGGATCTAGTCTATGGAGAAGGAGTACATAGAGACAGCCAAACGAGCTAAACAGGACGTCGACTGACTGAAGCAAGAGCTGAGCCGCTCCAAGGAGGCTGCCGATCGGTTCCGTGATCAGGAGAAAGAAACTCTCCGGAAGCATGCGGCTTCGCAGGAGGAGGCAGCCGGGCTGAAGGCGATGGTGGATCGGCTCAGCGGTGAGATGGAGGCGGCGAGGAGAGAGCTAGAGAAGGCCAAAAGAGAAAATGCCGCCAAGGTGGTCGAGCTGGCGGAGGCTGAGAAGACGGTCGTGGAGCTGAGAGGGCAGCTCAAGGCGATCGAGACTGATCCCTACCTCAATATTGTGCTCGTCGGCGAGTTAGCCTATTATGTGGCCTACGCTGACGCCGTTCGAGCCGCCAAAAAGGCAGGGATCGAGATCGGTCCCTTGATGGAGAGCTTCAAAGCCTATGCGCTCGAGCACCCTCTGCACCCGGAGTTCTCTTTGCCGATCCTTGACCTTGTTGACTTCGGGATCGACTTGAGTTGGTATACTGGCAAACTCATTCATCCTGAGGCCGATGTGGGGGCCCAAGCCGATCCGCAACCAGAGGACGAAGACCAGCCAGCGGGGCCTTGAGAGATATTTTTGTTTTCCTTTGTACTTTTATGCTTTCCTTTTGTAATGCCTTCGGGCCTCACAATGTACGACGCCTTTGATATGAATAAAATATTTCTCTTTTCACACTGTCTTTTTATGTACGATCGCCTTTGAATGTTTGCATGCGAATTTTTACAAGTACGTGTATGATTGCATTCGACGTCTTGTTCATCCGACCGTTTGTTTGAATGCTGAATGTATTGACATGTTTGTAAATTCTTACTTGTAAATTTTGTCGAACAATTCCGATCGTCCTGCGTGTGTTTGAGCGAAGCCAAACAGGTGTGTTTCCTTCCGTCCGATCGTAATCAGGATTAGTTCCTTTGTGAATAATATCGAACAGAATCGATCGTCCAACTTGATCTTGAACGAAACCGACCGAATATGGTTTCTTCTATCCGATCGCATTTAGGATTAGCTCCCCATCTCTGCCCCCTTGTTTTTGTTTACTTATTGTGAGTAAGGGAACAAAAACTAGTTTTTCTGGTGAGCTATCTTCGGTTTTTCCGATTCTGAGGAATCGTGCACGGTCGAGGAGTCCGATGGACCGACCTTCCCAACCGTGTCTTTGTGTGCGAGGGACACTGTATATCCCGCGACTCACTTTTTTGTGAGGGTCCTCCGTTAGGCTGCGCCTGCCTCGTGTTAAAACGAAAGGCGAGCGATCTTGGTCTGGAGGAGTCCTTGCACGGGGCATCGTCGTCTTATTCGACTCCACGTCCGCGGCATGTTAGCTCTGCTTCTACCTCGGCCCGCCATGAAGATGGCGACCCTCGACGGTGTACGTTGAGACGGGGGTAGTGACACGTCGCATTGTCCGGGTTCACCATGTTAGATGATGTACCTTGAGGACGTGCGAACGTGTCCACTGATTATTTTGGAGGGTCCTTCGGCTATGCCGGCCTCGTATTTAAACGAAGGGAGGGCGATCTCAGCCCAAAGGAACCTTGCATGGGCGAAGCTGTCGGTTCCATCGACCTCCAGGACCATGGCTGCATTGCTTCTACCTCAGATCGTCATGATTGGATGACGATCCTCGTCGGTATGTGAAACGCTCGGTGGGGCGATCGCCAAAATAAATGGGATAGCAAAAAATCTCATTATATTCCTTGTACATAGGATAGTAGAAACTGACTACAAAGTTTTTCACTGGTAGTATTTCTTCAGATGTACGGGGTTCCAGGGATATTGATCCGGAGTACCGTCAGGATGTTCAAGTTCGTAGGCTCCCTTAGTTAGCCATTTAGATATCCTGAAGGGTCCTTCCCAGTTCGGACCAAAGACGCCTGTATGGGTTTGGATCTTCTTGAGGACGAGATCGCCTACTTGAAACCTTCTTTCCTTGACCTTTAAATTGAAGAACTTCTCGGATCGCCTTTTGTGGATTGTGTTCTTCATTTCTGAGGTCAGTCGTTGTTCTTCGAGCATGTCGAGGTCGATCCTTCGGGCCACATCATTGTCGGTCGTCATCTCTTGTTCGGTTCGATGGATAAGGACGGCGATCTCCGAGGGAATCACCGCTTCTGTTCCGAAGGCGAGGGCGAATGGGGTTTCGCCGGTTGAATTACGGGTCGTCGTTCGATAGGACCACAGAACGTCTGGGAGCTCGCTCGCCCATCGTCCTTGCCTGGATTCGAGTCGCGCTTTGATTGTGTGTTTGAGGATCTTGTTCACTGCCTCTACCTGCCCGTTCGTCTGAGGGTGATAGGGCGCTGAGAACAACCTTTTGATTCCCCACTTCTCACAGAATTGCATGACTTCTAAGCCGTCGAACTGCTTTCCGTTGTCGGAGATGATGGCCTGGGGCAGACCGAATCGGCATATGATGTTTCTCCAGATAAACTTGATCACTTGCTCCTGGCCGATCTTGTTGAGTGGCTCGGCCTCAGCCCATTTGGTGAAATAGTCGACCCCTACGATAGCAAACTTACAGCCCCCTGGAGCCGTCGGCAAGGGACCTATAAGGTCGATGCCCCATTGTGCGAATGGCCAAGGGCTGTACATGGAGGTGAGCTGTTCGGGGGAGAGTTTGATGTTTGGGCCCATTATCTGACACCTGTGACAAGACCTGGCATAGGCGATCACGTCCTTCTGAAGTGATGGCCAGAAAAAACCTTGTCGGGTTGTCTTATGGATGAGAGCTCGTCCGCCAGCATGGTTTCCGCAAATCCCGTCATGGATCTCGGCTAAAACGAGCCGACCTTCCTTCGGTGTAATACACTTGAGGAGGGGAAGGCTGAAAGCTCGCTTGTAAAGCCGGTCGTCCAATAGGGTATATCTGGTCGCCCGGAGCTGGAGTTGACGAGCTTTGACATGTTCGTCAGGGACCGTTCCGTCCTTTAAGTATTTGATGAACGGAGTCATCCAGTTGTCCTCGGCAACAGCAATCGTGGTAACCAGGATTCTATCGATCGCCGGCCTTGCCGACTTTATGATTTGGATATTGGAGAAGTCGGCTGCTCCATCTGATGATGCTATCTTGGAAAGGGCATCGGCCTGGGAATTGTGCTCTCTTGGGACTTGTTCGATTAGCACTTCTTCAAATTTTGTGCATATTTCGGCAACCAGCTCTTGGTATTTGACCATCTGTTCGCCGCGCGCCTCATATTCTCCCTTGACCTGGTTCACGACCAGGAGGGAGTCCATGAAGATATGGAGGCGACGAACATCTAGGGCGAGGGCTAGATCGATCCCGCCTACCAAAGCTTCGTATTCGGCTTCATTGTTGGTTGCACGAAAACCGAAACGCACAGCATTTGTGAAACTTTGTCCGTCGGGGCTGATGAAGATAATCCCTGCCCCTGCTCGCGAATTGGTCGTCGAGCCATCCACATATAACTTCTAGGCAGGTCGGCCGATCTGGGTCGGACTGTGAGGGAAAGTTAATTCCACCACAAAGTCCGCCAGAGCTTGGCCTTTTATCGCCGTGCGAGGAGCGTATGTGATACTGTATTGGGCGATCTCCAGCGACCACTTGAGGAGTCGCCCGTTGGTGTCCGGTCGGTGTAGGACTTGCCTTAGAGGTAGAGTTGTTAGGACTTCCACTTGGTGTTCGAATAAGTAAGCCCTCAGCTTACGAACACTCATGACTAGGGCATAGGCGATCTTCTCCAATGGTGTATAGCGTGTTTCAGCGTCGTGGAGCGCTTGACTAACATAGTAGATCGTCAAGTGGACTTGTCCCTATGCTCGAACCAAAACGGCACTCAGTGCGACCTCCGAGGCTGCCAGGTAAAGGAATTCTCACCGGGGATCGGCGTTGCCAGGATCTGGGGGTTAGATAGATATTCCTTTATTTTGGCGAACGCTATCTGACTTTCCTTCGTCCATGCGAACTTATTGTTCTTGATGGTTGCGAAGAAAGGCTTGCTTTTATTGCCAAGTCGAGATATGAAACGGTTGAGGGCGGCTAGACAACCTGTGAGGCGTTTCACCTGCTTGATGTTTCGCGGCTCCTGCATGTCGAGGATTGCCTGAATCTTGGTGGGGTTCGTCTCGATCCCCCTTTGGCTCACAATGTGCCCCAGGAATTTCCCGGAGCCCACCCCGAAGTTGCATTTCTTGGGGTTTAGCTTCATGTTGAATTTTTCGAGGATGGCGAACGTCTCGGCGAGATCATTGAGGTGATCTTACTTCTTGAGGCTTTTGACCACGATGTCGTCAATGTAGACCTCCATGGTCTTGCCGATCTGATTGGCGAACATTCTGTTGACTAGTCGCTGGTAGGTTGCCCCTGCGTTCTTCAAGCCGAATGGCATTCGGACCCAAAAGTATATGTCTTTTTCCGTGTGGGAAGATGTATGTTTTATGTCTTTCTCCGCCATTGGGATTTGATGATATCCGGCGAAGGCATCCATAAACGACATCATTTCGCAACCTGCTGTACTATCGACCAAGTGATCAATGTGAGGCATTGGAAAGTGATCTTTTGGACATGCCGCGTTGAGATCGGTGAAGTCGGTGCATAACCTCCAGGAGCCAGTCGGCTTTTTGACGAGCACCGCATTGGCGACCCATTGAGGTTCGTCTGTAGCTACCCCGATTAATTTGTTGTTGAGTAACTTTTGGACTTCTATATCGAGTGTCGCGTATTTCTCGGGACCGAATTTTCTACGTTTCTGGTGAACAGGATTCATTGCCGAGTCAATCTTCAGATAGTGGCATGCGTGCTCAGGACTTATGCCAACCATATCTTGATGCGACCAGGCAAAGACTCTGATGTTCTTACGTAGCAAATCGATCAGGTCCCCTTTTAGTTCGCGGTCGATGCTTGTGCCGATCTGTACTTCCCGTTCTGGATGAGTTGGATCCATCGTAATGCTTTTCAACTCTTCGACGGGGACGGTCGCCTCTCGTTTGGAACGATCTCCGGACTCGATCCTTGGATCGATGTCGAGACTTGGCTCGAAACCGATCCTTGGCTCGATGTTGTCCGTCGATTGATGAGTGATGGCGTCCCTTGAGTCGGGTTGGTACGATGTGTTTGGCTCGTCGATCTCCATGGGTTGATCGTCGATCGTTTCAATGTTACACATATTATGGGAATTATTGAAAGAAGTAACGACATAGGAGTAATTCAAACATCTTTTTGCCATTAGCTGATCTCCTTTTACAGTACCGACCGTCCCATCGGCGGTGGGGCATTTGATACAGTAAAAGAAAGACGAAGCGACCGCCTCAAAGGTTTCTAAAAAGGGGTGACCTAGGAACCCATTTTAAATGCTGGGCCTATCTATGATTACAAAGTTTAGGTTCCTAGTAATCCTAACCTTGGGATCATAAAAGCATATTAGCTCGAGGGAGAGCTTGATCCTTCCGTAGGCTTGGACTGTGCTGTCGCCGAACCCCTGAAGTACGGTGTCGAACGGCTTGATGAACTTGGTCGAATTTCCGATCTGGTCCAGGGCGGATTTGAATATGATGCTGCAGAAGCTCCCGTTGTCGACCAGTACGCGATCGACCATCTTCCCGAGGATACAAGCTGAGATCACCAGTGCATCCTCCTTGGGGCATTGCACTCCCTCCCTGTCCTTGTTGGAGAAGGTGATGAGCGCGTCTTTAGAGATGGTCGGCTTCGGAGGTACCACGACATGGACCCCAGCGAATGCCCTCAGCTCGGCCTTTCGCTTCCTATTTGACATGGTGGAAACCGGGGAAAGGCCCCCGAGGTTCCCACCTCCTGCTTGAAGCATGTTGATCCGACCGCCGGGGTTGATCGAAGAGATCGACTCATAAGAGTACTCCGGCTCATGTTCGATCCTGGCAACCGGGTTGGGAGGAGTTCTCTCGTTTGGTCGGCGTTCGCGCCCTCTGGTCCTCTCCGTCCTCGGTTCTGTCTTGGTGACCAAGTTATCTAGTTTGCCGTCCTCAAACAGTCGCCAGAGTTGTCTGAGGAGGTCGCGGCATTGGCTGGTGTTGTGGCCGGGACTCTTGTGGTATGCACAGAATTTGCTACGGTCTAGATGACCGTGGTCCCTTATCGGCTTTGGCTTGGAAATCTACTCGCGCCCCTTGATCGCGTTGAAGATGTGGGCTGGAGATAAGTTGAGGTTGTGGAGAAGGTGGACCTCCACATCCTCGAAGGCTTTGAACTCACCAGGCGGCTTGGCGACCGCCTTTCTGGGCTTGGCGACCGCCTTCTTCTGGGCATGGGATGGCGCCTTTCCTTCCCCGGACGGTCCCTCGCCTAAGCGGAGGGAGAGCATCCTTTGCCTGGCCATGAAGTCGGCGGCTCTGGCGCGGAAGACTGAGTAGGTCGGGGGAATGTCCTTTGTGAGGTGCCTGAACATGGGCGAGTGCCCGCAGAATCCACCCAGGACTGAGTAGAGGGCGAGCTCGTCGCTGATGGGCTCTCCGGCGAGGACTATCTCGTCTACCCAGTCGATGTAGTCCTCGTCTGATTCGTCCTTCCCCTGCCTGATTTTCATCATGCGGTGGGGGCCTTCAGGGCGAGCGACTTTGGCGGCGAAGTACGATGTGAAGTCGTTCGCCAGCTTCTCAAAGCAGTTGATTGAGCGAGGTGGTAGTGAGACGTACCACCTGTGGGCGAGGTCGCCCAGAGTTAACGGGAACATTCGACACTTGGTCGCATCTGATGCTCCGCATCCGGTCATGTAGATCCGGAATTTTCTCAAGTGGGTTTCTGGATCTGATCTCCCCTCATATAGAGGTGTTTGTGGGGGAGCGATCTTTGGTTGGACTGGGGCGAGCTCGATCTGAACCGCGAGCGGTTCGCTCGGCCCAACGATCGATCTTCTGGCGCCTGCCCCATTTTTCAGGAGCGCCTTCATCTCGTCGAGTTGGCGTTGCATGGCGGCCATCGCCGTCGCCTGACTGCTCGCCGATTGGCTCCCAGAGCGCGAGCCAAGGCGATCGTGTACTGATCCCCTAGCCCCGTGGTGAATGACGAGCTCCCTGCCAGTGGGTTCATTTCTTGGGCGAGCAGGGGCTCGCTGACTGGCTTGTCTCCTGGGAGTCGGATATGCCGAACTCCTGGTAAAGGATTCAGACTCCGATGTCTCCCGGCTGGGGCCTGAGTGCCCAGGTCGCCATCAGGGATCGCTCCCTAGGCGACTGAAGACGGAATCGTCCCGCCTCACGAGAGCCTTCTCTCGCAGCTCGGGGCTTTTTGTTGATTTCTCAACATAGATCCCCTTGAGGTTCCGTTTGCCTGCCCGGCGGATGGCTGGTGGAGTGATAGTGGGCGAAGCGCAGGCCCTCCGTCGCTCCCTGAGGATGGCTATAGCCTCCTCAATCTGTTCCGCGGTTTGGAACTGATTGAGTGAGAGGCTAGATCCGTCCCTCGGGGGCGGGAGTGAGAGTCTGGCATCACCGCGGTTGCCTTCCGCCGTGGGCTGGGATTCGGTCCAGGCCGGAATGAGATTTCCGGCAGATCGTAGGGCGGCTCTCTTGGAGGTCGTTGCTGATGTCATTTTTCTGAAGGCTTTTCTATTGAAGAACAGTGAGTGTTTCTTCAAGTATATATCCGGAGAACAGTGAGTGTTCTTCGAGACGGTAGGAATAAAAAGGAGGGTTTAGATCCCCCTCCTTCTAGCGCCAATTGTTGTTACCTAAAATATTATCCGAAGATAGTATTGCTGAAATGATCGAGTAACAAACAAATGCGAGAACACTTCCGTGAGAAAAGAAACAACACAAGATTTGCCGGGGTTGTTAATCCCGGGCTTGAATGCTCTCGCGAGATGTTATTAATAAATATATTGTCGAGTACAAATATTAATGTTAGAATCTATTAAAATGAGTGTAAAGACTTCTAGTTATCTAAGCTGTAGAGCGTGTAGATTGCCGGAAGAACCAGATGTGTGGATCTATGGTTCTTGCTTGGGATGTTTGATAAGTGTATATGAATATCACTGAGATTGTATAAGTAATTGCCTATAAATTCGCGTGTAAGTTCACCTCCCTCTGCCACTGAAATGAGTTCCTTATTTATAGGCGACAAGGTAGTTGGGACCTCTCAGGCAATCGCGGGCGACAGCCATTTTCTATATTATAATAAGATGACCGATCGTCCCGTCACGTGGGGCTGTTCCCTTAAAGGATGGGGCTGCTGATGGTGGCCAGTTGTGCGAGCCAATGGGAAGCCAGCGCGCGTCCTGAGTCGCTGTCCAGGGAGGACCCACTTTGTACCTTTCGGCGGCCTTGTCGGTAGGTGACAGGCTGGGGTCAAAGGTCCTATCTGTCGGCGCCTTTTATGGATATGCACATGGGCCACCGTACAAGATTCGGTCTTCGACGACTTTGACGGATGCTGGATCTATACGTGGCACGGGACGATCGTCTTTGGTTTGGACATCTAAGATGATCGCCGGTCATCAAAAGACGATCGCTGGGTACGAAAAGACGATCGATGTATGTGCTGATCTCCGGGCGTTTGCCCCGAGTATGTCTTCTATGATTGGCTTCTCTGATCGTGATGCCGATCGCTATCGAGGCGTATTAATCGCCGCACAACAGTATGATCGTTGATTTATAAATTATATGATTTTAGGGTCGAGTTTCTTGCGAAGAGACCGTGTTGAACCCTTCCGTTCGGCGTCGTCTTCTTTTTCGATAGCATCGAGCATTTCGAAGCTTCCCGGTTGAGCCGTGTTCGTCGGAATACTTGCGTGCCGATTTCGAGGCAAGTACCTTGTCCATAGAATTCTTGTTTTATGGATACGATAATTAGTGATCGTCTAAATGTAGTTGTTTGGTTGTTTGAATTGAACTTTCAAAAGATTCGGTTTAACCTTGTTAAATGCTTGCTTTCAAAACGTGTGTGTTTTGTGAATGGTGTGGTTTGTGAATGACTATGTGAATTCTATGGATATGTTTGGTGTTGATGTTGCACTTGGTATTGCGTCTGGATGTATATTATTTCATTTCGGTGCGTTGTGGTTTGACGTGGTGTTTTGCTAAGTGTTTGATGCCTCTGGGTGAATTGTTTGAATATATGTGTTGTATTGTGCTGTGTGTGAATGTATGGATGTGGGCGGGGCCTACGGTGGCACATGGCATGCGATCATGTAGCCACGGTGCAACAAGCGATTGATCCAACCGTGAGAGCCTAATAAAAACTACGGTGACACATGGCATGAGATCATGTGGTCAGGATGCAACAAGTGATTGATCCAACCGTGAGCGCCAAAGATAATCTATGGTGGCACATGGCATGCGATCATGTTGTCAGGATGCAACAAGTGATTGATCCAACCGTGAGATGTTGTGACTTGTGTTTCGCTAGCCAGCTCGGGAGGGTCCTTAGAGGCCTCGAGTGGGATTCGTGGCTTCGTCCCAGTCCTAGGAGATACGTGTGTGTGATTTTTTTCGCTAGCCCGCTCGGGAGGGTCCTTAGAGGCCTCGAGTGGGATTCGTGGCTTCGTCCCGGTCCTAGGCGACATGTGTGTGTGATTCGTTTTATGATTGTGGCCAGCTCGGGAGGGTCCTTAGAGGCCTTGAGTGGGATTTGTGGCTTCGTCCCGGTCCTAGGTGATGCTTGTGTGTGATTACGTTGTGTTGATTTTATGTCAGTCGAGGACACATGATATGGGTTCTAACCCTGTGAATTGTTAGTGGTTTTCTATTTGCGAAAACAAAAACCTTTGGGATGTGCCCCTGTTGATTTTGGAAAGGGAAGGATTTGATAATCCTAAATTGTTTTCTATTAAAACTCCCGGGGGTATTTTAAACCATTTTCCAAACCGTTCTCGTTATTTGTCATCTTTCGGATTTGGAAAGTTTTACTCAAACTCTTGCCTCGGGAAGTATTCGTTTCGTTGTATTTGAATCTTTGAGGATCCCTGATTATTTTATTCTTGAAACTTGAATTATATGGCTCGTATTTGCACTTTGTACTTGCACTAGCAAAATAGTGGAATTTTGCTAACCCCCGAGTATTCGGGGGATGGATGTCTTTATTGCATTCAGGTTTCAGGGAGCGTGGCACAGGGTCGGCATGAAGGATGATGAACGATGACCGATACTAATCACATGTGGAATCGTACGTTGTGTATTGGTTCAGTTGTACTTTATTTTCCGCTGCAATATTTTTCCCCGTTGTACGGGAGTTGTTGTATTTTGGCCCCTGTGTGGGCATGATTTGTAATTGAGTTGTATGTTTTTATTGAAAGACCAAATCGGTCTACTGAGTCATTTTAGCCTTAAAGGCATTGTTGAGTTGTTCGATGTTGTTACCAGCCTAGTAAACCCTTGAGAAAAGGATCTACGGCGTGTAATATCTCTGAGTGGATTGGGGGTGTTACATAAATGGTATCGGAGATTAGGTTGTGGAAACCTAGGCTGTCGGGTCAAGTCGTGTGGTTTGAGTCTTGTTTCGTTGGATTTTTGTTCGACTGAGTTGTGTCGCGACGCGTCGTCTGAGTTGGTTGGTCGTGATTAGTATCGTGGGGCGATCATCATCTTCGTGCGACTTGTGTATGTATGTCTCCCTTCTTTGTGTTTGTGCCTCGTCTGATGCGAGTTACAGGTATGATTATGAGTTAATTGACGGAATCCTCTTATGGATTTTGATTTCGTGATATGTGGTTATTTGACTCTCATATTTCGTTCATATGAGTAGTGTTGCTGGATTGTGCATGTTGGACTGTATTTCTTTTATCCGCTGCGTAAGTTCTTTTGTAATGGCTTTCGATATTTTACCGACTGAGTTTTATTTCGAAAACCAATTCCCTTAACCGAGTTTTTGGCATTATGGCCTTGATCGTTTTGGCGAAATTCTTATGACGGTATTTAGTATTTTGTAAATGACTTTTGTGAGTTTTTGAAATATTATCGTCATTGGCCTTTTTGGCGTTTTTGTAAATGGTTTTTAGCCCGGTGGGTTCCGGCGCGGGACCCACGGTGCTATAATGTTCCGTGTAATTACCTGAAATTTTTGGGCATTCTAGCCCATTGAATTATTTTTGAAAACCTTGAGTATCTTAGAAAATAAATTTCGAGACGTACTTTTAAAATGAATTGTTTTCTCGTGGTACTTCCAAGGTGCCACAATATGTTTCAGAATTCTTCTACCTCGAGGACCAAAATGTTTTGAGATATTTTCAATGATTTAGAAATGCTTTTGCTTAGGCCCGAGGGTCGAATATTTCCGAAAGTTTTTCACGAAAAGAAAGTGTCCTCATTTTTATCAAATGTGAAATGGTTTTCCAAAGTCTTGATAACGATGTTTCACGTTTGTACTTTTTGAAAGGTGATACTCAAGATCAATCGGTGTTTCCAAAATTATTTTCAAAAGGTGGTTTTCATTTTTTTAGAACCTATCAATTCCCGTTTGCAGTTTGGGAATGTATGTATGATGTTTGCTTTGTCGTTATGATGTTAGCTCCCGAGTATGATCGAATTGGTGGCATTAACGTTGAGGCGTTGCCACGCATTTGTTGTACTAGCCCTCTGTAAGAGGTGTGAACTGGTATTCACTGTTTATCACCTCGTGGTGATTTGCGTGTTGTCGCATGAGTGTGAGCTGTTGAAGCTTGGGTTTTTACGTTTGTGTACATGTGTGATTGTTTCATGATGTTTGTAATTATGTGCTGGTTATCGTTCGGGCCGTTGAGGTCGCCGAACGATACCGTCATTGCTGTATGATTCTTTGTTGTGCTGAGTTGGCATCTCCGCTATGTTGTTTTGCGATTTTATGCCCCATTGTATCTAGCATTTGTATTTTCGGTATGCCGAGCCGAGGTTTCTCAACCGTGATGTGACGGGGCATGCACGTGTAAATTGTCCTTCTCGCCAGTAACGCGTTTCAAGTGCGGACTCGAGGGACACCGAATTCAGTTTTGCGAATTGGCTACCGAGACTTTCGGAGTTCGCTCTTCAGCACAGATATCAGGATCGGCTCTGAGAGGCCCATGGGAGATTTTTCTGTCGGTTCCTTTTTGTGTTGTTACCTTGTTTCCGTCGTTGTGAGTTGTGGGGATGACATTTCTTTTATAAGAGGTCGGATGTAATACCCATACTATTTTTGACTTCTGGAGTTTCTCCTTCTAAATTCTATCGACTTGCACGTGTTCGTCGATACTTTTTGAACTTGTTTGATGTCTCAGTTGTCATCGTTCGAAGTGGTTGTGACCTTGTTTCAGATCGATCTATTTATCATCGTGACTTTTCCGAGTTCGGTTCGATTCTTGTGAACCTTGTTTGGAAGTAACATCTTTCACTTTCTACCAGTTCTTTTAATGTCTGGAGTTGAAGTAGGGACTTCGGAGTAATTGTTCGACTGTTGTCATTCGATCATTGTTGTTCGATCGTTGTTGTTCGATCATTGTTATTTGATCATTGTTATTTGATCGTTGTTGTCCGATCATTGTTATTTGATCGTTGTTGTTCGGTCATTGTTATTTGATCGTTGCTGTCCGATCATTGTTGTTCGGTCGTTGTTGTTCGATCGGGGTTGCCTGATCTCGTACTACGAAGAATTGTCGTTCCCCGTTAGTCAACTGTTTCGAATGTGGCCAAGTGGGTTACCGAGCCGTGCATTGCGAGACGGTAGCTGAGAGATTTGGGGATTGAGGTTGCGTCTCTGCTCCGAAAGGACACATAAATGCCTAGTGTAGTTTTTGAGGACTTCGGCGTAGTCCGAATTGTTTGTGGTTGTCCTTCTGGATCGTTTGTGTGTTTATTTCTGTTTTCTTGATTGTGCGTGTTTCCTTGTAATGGGTGCTTTGTGTTTTGTGATTGTTCGGATAATAGACTTGGTTGTATTATCAGTTTGATGACACTTGTCACTTGTTGGTTTTATTATGTCTCTATCGGTGGTGTTGTGATAGTCGTCGCGGAGCGTGTTTTCACGCCGCATGTGTCTTCGAGTGGCTTGTAACGTTTCGCCGTTGGGCGTGAGTTTTCGGTTCTTGTGTATCTCATTGAGTTTTTCCTGGCAGGATATTACTTCTCCCTACTTTTTTAAGTTTCGGGACAAAACTTCTTTTAAGGAGCGTAGTATGTAATACCCGCAATTTTGATTTCTGGTAATTTTCATTTTTTGGCGGAAGTACATTTTGACGACTCCCTCATGACCGTTTCATCATTTTGAGAATATTTAATTCTGCACTTTTTGACGTCCGAGTTCGTTTCGGTATCGTTTTGTTGAGTTCCGTGTTCTTAAGCGGTTTTTCCGCACTTGAGTTCGATTCTTGCGAATTTCATCCGAAACTGTTTTTTCGAGTTTTTCGTAAGTTCATTTAATGTTATTATTCATGTTGCGAGCTTCGGCTTGGTGTTTCGATCGTGTATCGTGTATTTTAGACGTTTTGGGCCATTTCCGTAATTTCTCAAAGTTTGGGGTAATTACTTTCCGTTGTCGAATTTCGAGCCTTCGGGTGGTCGGAATCGTGTGTTCTCTTAGTGCTCGAATTCGTCTTTGCGAGTACTTCGTAACCATATCTTCGTCTCGTATTCAAGTTCGGATTTTGGGGTCGTCCGGGCCGTCGGAGTTGGTCCCGGCCGAGTCATGGCCGGGCAGGTTGGGCCCAGGCCAGCCCTGGCCGAGTTACGGCCGGAAGGGCTCGGCAGTTACGTACGTAAGGCCGATTACGTACGTAAGTCCTTGGATGGTTACGTACGTAACACTGCCGGAATTTTGGGCAGTGTCTCGGCCATGGCCGGTTACGTACGTAAGCCCTTGGCCGGTCACGTACGTAACTCTGCCGGCAGGCAGCCTAGTTAAGGCCCTGCAGACGGGCTTTTCATCATTTTCCTCACTCGTTTTCTTCCCTTACGCGGCTGGAGGTGTGTTCATCATGGATCCATGTTGTTGGGCAATTAATCCATGAAGTCTTGGAGTTCATATCATCAATCATCCATCCTATAACATCCCTTGATCGAGCGAATCAGGTCATATTTTCTAGAAATCTAGTTTTGGGGAATTTGGGTGTTTTGGTTGTTTTCATCCGTTTAATCCGATTTAACTTAGGATTGTGATGTATTGATGATTATTTAGATGTATTATATCATTTCCCTTGTTATTCCATGGTTGGATCGTATCGATTCGTTGTTTTGGTCGAGTTCTTGATCGACGCCTTGAAGGTGCCCGATAGAATGTCATAGAGGGGTTTTCGGACGTTCTATGATTATTCTTCCTCGTATGATCGTTGATTTATTAATTATATGATTTTAGGGTCGAGTTTCTTGCGAAGAAATCGTGTTGAACCCTTCCGTTCGTCGTCGTCTTCCTTTTCGATAGCATCGAGCATTTCGAAGCTTCCCGATTGAGCCGTGTTCGTCGGAATACTTGCGTGCCGATTTCGAGTCAAGTACCTTGTCCATACAATTCTTGTTTTATGGATACGATAATTAGTGATCGTCTAAATGTGGTTGTTTGGTCGTTTGAATTGAACTTTCAAAAGATTCGGTTTAGCCTTGTTAAAGGCTTGCTTTCAAAACGTGTGTGTTTTGTGAATGGTGTGGTTTATGAATGACTATGTGAATTCTATGGATATGTTTGGTGTTGATGTTGCACTTGGTATTGCGTGTGGACGTATATTATTTCATTTCGGTGTGTTGTAGTTTGACGTGGTGTTTTGCTAAGTGTTTGATGCCTCTGGGTGAATTGTTTGAATATATGTGTTGTATTGTGCTGTGTGTGAATGTATGGATGTGGGTAGGGCCTACGGTGGCACAAGGCATGCGATCATGTGGCCAGGATGCAACAAGCGATTGATCCAACCGTGAGAGCCTAATAAAAACTACGGTGACACATGGCATGCGATCATGTGGTCACGATGCAACAAGTGATTAATCCAACCGTGAGCGCCAAAGATAATCTATGGTGGCACATGGCATGCGATCATGTGGCTAGGATGCAACAAGTGATTGATCCAACTGTGAGATGTTGTGACTTGTGTTTCGCTAGCCAGCTCGGGAGGGTCCTTGGAGGCCTCGAGTGGGATTCGTGGCTTCGTCCCGGTCCTAGGCGATGCGTGTGTGTGATTTGTTTCACTAGCCAGCTCGGGAGGGTCCTTAGAGGCCTCGAGTGGGATTCGTGGCTTCGTCCCGGTCCTAGGCGACATGTGTGTGTGGTTCGTTTTATGATTGTGGCCAGCTCGGGAGGGTCCTTAGAGGCCTCGAGTGGGATTTGTGGCTTCGTCTCGGTCCTAGGCGATGCTTATGCGTGATTACGTTGTGTTGATTTTATGTCCGTCGAGGACACGTGATATGGGTTCTGACCCTGTGAATTGTTAGTGGTTTTCTATTTGCGAAAACAAAAACCTTTGGGTTGTGACCCTATTGATTTTGGAAAGAGAAGGATTTGATAATCCTGAATTGTTTTCTATTAAAACTCCCGAGGGTATTTTAAACCATTTTCCAAACCGTTCTCGTTATTTGTGATCTTTCGGATTTGGAAAGTTTTACTCAAACTCTTGCCTCGGGAAGTATTCGTTTCGTTGTATTTGAATCTTTGAGGATCCCTGATTATTTTATTCTTAGAACTTGAATTATATGGCTCGTATTTGCACTTTGTACTTGCACTAGCAAAATAGTGGAATTTTGCTAACCCCCGAGTATTCGGGGGGTGGATGTCTTTATTGCATTCAGGTTTCAGGGAGCGTGGCACAGGGTCGGCATGAAGTATGATGAAAGATGATCGATACTAATCACATGTGGAACCGTACGTTGTGTATTGGTTCAGTTGTACTTTATTTTCCGCTGCAATATTTTTCCCCGTTGTACGGGAGTTGTTGTATTTTGACCCCTGCGTGGGCATGAATTGTAATTGAGTTGTATGTTTTATTGAAAGATCAAATCGGTCTACTGAGTCATTTTAGCCTTAAAGGCATTGTTGAGTTGTTCGATGTTGTTACCAGCCTGGTAGACCCTTGAGGAAAGGATCTACGGTGTGTAATATCTCTGAGTGGATTGGGGGTGTTACAGGCCTACCCTCTTTCGAGCAGGGATAAGAGCAGTCGAAGCAGCCCTCGAACCACTAAGGTCGACGTCGGGGGCATCATTCCTTTGGAAGGCTGAACCCTACCCTATAACTGGAACTTCTAACCTTGCAGGAACATTCGCAGCGGGAATGGTAGATATTGTCACTTTTGCAGTATCAGTAAAGCTGTCGGGCATCAAATCCGCAACTTTCTGAAGACCGAGAATATGTTGCACTTCCCGTTCGGATTGAGCCGTTTGGGGATATTGATGAGGCAAATAACGAGCACACCAGACAATTTCCTGGAGTCCAATTGGAATCGTTCGATTCCTCTCTCCCCCTAACAACGGGAAGTTTGTCTCATCGAACTGACAGTCTGCAAATCTTGCAGTAAAAAGATCTCATATCAAAGGTTCCAAGTAGCGGATAATTTTAGGTGACTCATACCCAACATATATACCTAATTATCTTTGCAGACCCATTTTCGTACACCGTGGCGGCGTAATTGGGACATAGACTGCACAACCAAAAATACGTAAGTGTGAAATATCAGGCTCATGTCTAGTTACCAATTGGTATGCACTAAATTGTTGATTGACAGTGGGTTGAAAGCGAATAAGTATAGTTGCATGCAAAATTGCATAACCCGGGCAGAAATCGGCAAGTTGGTGCGCAATATCAATGCTCGGGGGATAAGCTGTAACCGTTTAATCATAGCATCAGCATGGCTATTCTGCGAATGAACTTGGGGGATGAGATGCTCAACTTCAATCCCAATCGACATGCAATAGTCGTCGAATGACCTTGACGTAAACTCACCAGCATTGATGACGAGATTGGAAAGTCAGGGTGGTTAGCCCGTAACTTGATAATTTGTGCTAAGAGCTTAGCAAATGCAGCGTTTCACATCATAGATTAAATAACCCATATTGTAGTTTGGTATAAATCACTACTTAGACTCATTAGTTTCTCAAGAACGTAGCGTATTCCGCATTCTGTGAGAGTAACACACAAAAATTTTATCCCATTCTCACAATGTGTATCAAGGTGATAACCGTTGGCACTGATGTCCCTAAAACTTAGCAAGGTTCGGTTTGCTCTAGGGGCATAAAGAGTATTTGTGATATTAATATGTGTACCATTAGGTAGCAAAAAATGAGCAGGTTCCCTCCCTTGAATTACTTGGGAGTAACCAATCATTGTTGTCATTGAGGATATGTATGGCATAATATTCCTGAATAATTTCCTTTTCCGAAGAATAGTGTGGGTTGTTCCACTATCAGCAAGGCACTCAATTTCGCCATGAGTCATCTACAATAGGACATGAAACTCGATTAGTCTTGTATCGAAAGACATAGCGAAAATTCACTAACTTCGAGTTTGGGGAAATTCGACCAAGTTGGTTAGGATCAAAGTTAGCACAATCGCTGGAAATAATATTCGCGCAACTTGACTTTTATTCACTAAAACAGCAATAACTCATTTGCAAGAAGTTTATGGACGAACCATCAGCTGTTATGGAAACTAGACTCCCATATCTTTCTGTACTCAGGTCGTGCACTTTCTCGATTATTAAACTCAGATCGCAGTACTCGTTTCAAGTTACTATTCTGGTATTTTCCTATTTTTGAGTGATAGAGCAAGGCTGAAGCCTTTTCAAAGGCATTAACGTTGATGCAATATTATGGCAATGATGGCCATAGGCGCGTTTAGACGTGTTAAATTCAGCGGGGTATTCAATTTATATCTCGACTGGTGATCCTTTCGATAACTCCAACTTGGTACACTTACATAGAAAGTAGGAATGTCGGTACAACTAAGACTATTTAAAAACCACTGATTCCGTTGGAACTTTTAAAGCATAAACGAGTATTAAGGAGGATGTGCCTAGTCGTGATCAAAACTTTTTGATAAAATCCACCAGTGCATTAAATTAACCAAGCAATTCTTACTGAGCAATTGATTTGTAATAAACCAAATCAAACATGCTATTTGAGGGAAAAATAAAATTCATTTTTTGCATAATCAAACGAAGACTATAAACAAGACAAAACATAAACTAAAACGTAAAAGCTAGTCAAACTACGATGATCTAGTCAAAGTTAGCAGCATCGTATTAGTCATACTATTTACATCCTGGAGATGGTAATTGTGGCTATAGAGCAATATCTTCACAAGTCGGGTACCTAGAGAAAGATGGTTGGATGCGTGTGCGGGTAGACCTTTATCATGAAATTTTACAAAACAGAGATTTTTACGATAAGGTCTTCATAGAACAAGGCGTAGTAGATAAAATTTTGTATATTACCTAGAATCTCCAGCACCTCATTGAAGCTGGATGAATAATGTATACAGTGGGATTGTCATTGCAACTCGGTACAATATTATACTACACGTGTTTACTCCATACAAATGGGGTTGTTTTACCTACTTACCATTTTGGTCTGCACCATTTCCACTCGAAGAACGAAGCCCCATAGATATTGCACTTGTCAATGATAACCACTTTGTTCAAGTATTCTTATATCCTGGTTATCCGGTACCATCAATTGTACGTGGGTGGAGCTAAAATATTACAGAAGAAAATAGAAAATGGGGGATTCCATATCGTGAAAGGATTCAATCATGGCGGAACATAATAGCTCAAAGTTATTATCATAATTGTACTTGTCTACTTTTTTGTATCATCTTACATAAATTATTAAAAAAATGAGTTGATCCATTTTATATAATTTTATCTATTTAAATAATGGTTTTTTACACAAATTATATATATTTATAATTAAATAAACTAAATTAAGAAACTGAAAAAAAAATTGTATGAAAGGGAGAGGGAGGGAGGTATCGATGAAAAAAAATGATGTGACTAGTTCTAAAATATATGGGGTAGGAGTAGCTCTCTTTGTAAATACATTTAAACTTGGTTTCTGATGAATCTCCATACTGAAATAAACATGAATATATCCCACCACTCCAAAGAACTGCCATTTCGACCGATTCAATAAAATACCTGTTGGAGCAAAATAGGGAATATGCGTCATTCTGCGGAAGCGCGAAAATAAAGGTGCGGAAATTAAACGACACACGAATTTATAGAGGTTCGGCTATAATCGAGCCTACGTCCTCTCTCGGTATCTTTTTCTATAGGTTGAAGATAAAAACCTCTGCACCTCTCTTCTATCAGTCGAGGGATAACCGTTACAATCACGTCTTGTATTGGTCCGTGATAAACCACTCGTACTTGTCTTTGTGTCGGTCCAAGTTAAACCGTTTTCCTTTTCTATTGGACAAGGAATCAACCACTCTAACTTTCTATCGGTACTAGATAAACCTCACGAAGATATCGATTGCGATTCTAATAATGTCGGATCCTTGATCCTAATAACACCGAATCCAATCGTATCTTTTCTTTTACCTCTCGTGTATGATGTTGAATGTATAAACACTCAAACTAACAATATAAGCTCAATATCACAACAATAATAATATCAATATGAGTATCTGATCAATGAGTCGTTCGCTCTTCGTTGTTGTATGGATGAATACCAAGGATGTGGTATTTATAGCCTTCATCAACCAAACTAGCCGTTAGCTCTTCAAACTGCATTACGGCCGTTATCTTCTTCATATTACGTACGCTAACATGATTACGTATGTTAACCTCTTTTTCTTACGTATGTTAGCAAGTACCAGATTCAGTCCAGTAACATTCGTTTCTATCCTTACGTACGTTAGCAACAATACATTACGTACATTAAGTGTACGTCATTGCTGGCGTCATATATCCGTTGCCGCCTTTTTGACTTTGACTCTTCCCAATGTTCATCTGGTTTGAACACCTTTGCGTATGTTAAGTAACTTTCATTACGTACGTTATTTTGCAAATGTTACGTACGCTATTCTTGATCTCTTACATACGTTAGCCTTGTAGAATTCCAGTTTTTTGCACTTCCTTTCCTTCGATGATTTGCTTCGTCTCTTTGTTGTTTTGTTTTGTGTATCAACTTAAATCATCAAAACATTATTATAGCATGTATAGAACAAAATGTTCCAACAATCTCCCCCTTTTTGATGATTACAAAACAACACTTCGTTAATAGGATTTACCTGCAAAAACTACAAATATATGTATATGTGTACACACCAAAGTTTTCGACTTTGTCCGTTTCGTTAGTTTTTTATCCCATTTCTTTTTCGACTCATTCTTTCTTTTTCTTTTTCTTTTCGAATTTTCAAACTTTCATCATCTTTTCGACGTCTCCTCATTTTTCTTTTCAACTTCATCTTTTCGACTTTTCTTTCTCCTTTTCTCCTTTCAACTTCCATTTTCTTTTCAATTTCATCTTTTCGACTTATCTTCGATTTTTTTTCCTTTCAGGGTTAATCTCATTCTCCTTTCTCCCCCTTTTTGTTTTAATCAAAAAGTGAAAAAAAAATATAATGATACCAAATATAAAATATGCATGATACCAAATGATGAATATAATTATATGTAATAATAGGGTAAACTCCCCCTGAAATATTATATCCCCTTTAAAAAAATATTACTCCCCCTAAGTAAAATATTTTTATAAAAAAAATTATTTTTTGGGGATCCAACCGATAGTTGGTTTTTCATTTGAAACATAGACGATATTTGAAAAAATTGTTCCTTTAGGAACCCAAATATTTTTAATTTTAATCGTCCGGCGTGGGCTTTTACAGTTCGAAATATGATGCCCAATTTTTAAACATTTTTCACAATGGGGTATCTTAAAATTTACGGATTCATTTTTAGAACGCGGTTTGAATCCTAACCCCTGTTTGTTCAAAGTGAATTTCAGAACCGAGAGCATATTTTCAAATTTCTCGTTTCCGAGAGAAAATTTCTTCGTTAAATATTTGAGCTCGGTTTGAATTTTAACAAGATCATCCTTTAAAATATTTTCATTTTCAACGCATTTAGAATGATCGATCTCGACAAATTTTCTCTTTTCAAGAATTTTGGAATTTTCAATTTCCAATGATTTATTTTTAAATTGAAGGGATTTAATTTCGGATAAAGAATTTTGATAATCCGTATGCAATAATTCAAATGCTTCAAAAAGTTCGTCATAAGAATTACTTACTTGGCTTTCGACGTCGTTATCGTCGAATGAACTTCGGGCCATGAGAACGAGATTATTTTGATTGATAAAATCATCATCTTCGTCTTCATTGCTCCATGTTGCAACGAGAACCTCCTTCTTGGGTTTAGCTCGGTAATTCTTTGCAAAGTGGCCTGGTTTTCCACATAATCGACAAGAGTTGTCGAATTTCTTAGATTCGCCCGAGATGTCTTTCTTTCTCCGGTTTAATAAGGTTTGAAACTTATTAATATTTTTGGCATAATATGCCGATTCTTCGTCGCTTTCTTCAACCGGGATTACTTCCTTCTTAGACATCTTAGCCTTCAAGGCTATCGATCTTTCCTTCGGCTTTGGTTTGGCATTCCGAGATTTTAGGACAATCTCGTAGTTGATAAGAGAACCAACGAGAGCACTAAAATCAAGAGTATTTAAATCTTTAGACTCCATTATTGCCGTTACCGTACCGTCCCATTCTCAAGGTAGTGATCGGAGAATTTTCTTTACTTTCTCACTACTCGAAAGTGGTTTTCCGAAACATGCTAATCCACTTGTGATGACCGAGAATCGGTCGAGCATTATAGTGATGGATTCATCGTCCTTCATTTGGAATAATTCATAATCGTGAAGGAGCATGTTTATCTTCGTCTTCTTGACTTGAGACGTACCTTCGTGTGTTACCTCAAGCATTTTCCAAATTTCTTTGGCACTATCACACGATGATATCCGGTTGTGTTCTTCCAGATTTAAGGCACAATATAGGAGTTGAGTTGCCTTACAATTGTAATGGTCATTTTTCCAATCGGAATCGTCATATTCATCGAAAGTTTTGAGCGTACCGTTGGAATTCGTCGGAATTTTCGGACCAAGACAAATCACCTTCCAAAGCTCGATGTCATATGCTCGGATGAATATTGACATCTTTTTCTTCCACGTCATAAAGTTCGAGCCATCAAAAAAAGATGGTCGATTGAGAGCAAGGCCTTCGACGGGAGCATATTGAAATGCCATTTGGATCGACTCCTCGGATGTTAAGCCGTGTATTGGAGGAACCGCTCCGATACCAATTGTTGGAGCAAAATCGGGAATATGCGCCGTTGTGCGGAAGCGCGAAAATAAAGGTGCGGAAATTAAACGACACATGGATTTATAGAGGTTCGGCTATAATCGAGCCTACGTCCTCTCTCGGTATCTTTTTCTATAGGTTGAAGATAAAAACCTCTGCACTCCTCTTCTATCGGTCGAGGGATAGCCGTTACAATCACGTCTTCTATTGGTCCGTGATAAACCACTCGTACTTGTCTTTGTGTCGGTCTAAGTTAAACTGTTTTCCTTTTCTATTGGACATGGAATCAACCACTCTAGCTTTCTATCGGTACTCGATAAACCTCACGAAGATATCGATTGAGATTCTAATAATGTCGGATCCTTGATCCTAATAACACCGAATCCAATCGTATCTTTTCTTTTACCTCTCGTGTATGATGTTGAATGTATAAACACTCAAACTAACAATATAAGCTCAATATCACAACAACAATAATATCAATATGAGTATCTGATCAATGAGTCGTTTGCTCTTCGTTGTTGTATGGATGAATACCAAGGATGTGGTATTTATAGCCTTCATCAACCAAATTAGTCGTTAGCTCTTCAGACTGCATTACGGCCGTTATCTTCTTCATATTACGTACGCTATCATGATTACGTACGTCAACCTCTTTTTCTTACGTACGTTAGCAAGTACCAGATTCAGTGCAGTAACATTCGTTTCTATCCTTACGTACGTTAGTTGTAATACCCGAGATTTCTGATATGTATTTGGAACTTGTGATATTGTAATTGTTGCACTTTAATCTGAGTATTATTCTTCGTATCTCATAGTCCGGTGTTGTTGAGCATATGATTTCATGAATGTGATTTAAGATTGTGATTCTGCGCATGTAGCGCACGCTATCGTCTATGTGTAGCGTACGCTAACATGGATCTATAGCGCACGCTACAAAGAAACATTATCGCACGCTATACGTGGTCAATATGATTGAGACGTGTGGTAGGTGAGATCAGGCCGGGGATCTTGGTCGGAATGTGTCGGGATGAACCTGGACGGCTTTCGGGAAAAGCCAAGTCAACGCCTTAGCGCACGCTACTGGTATGAGAATAGCGCACGCTAAGTGCTGAGTACAGTGAAGTCAGTAAGCCGTTAGCGCACGCTAAGAGTATGGACTAATGCGCACTAATAATCATTTTTTATAAATAGGACAGCATCCTTTTCGTATTTTCAGTCTTTTCTCTTCCCACATCCGAATCCTTATACTTAGATTATTACTCTCTACATCCTAAACACTTCATATCAGCATCCTAGCTCGTGTTGAAGATTGTAGATCATTGAGGATTGGTGTTCAAGCCTTCGACGTTGGATTGCTTCGATTTCCTCCTTGTTCTTCACTACTTTGAGGTAGGTGATTCTTCACCAATATTAGTAGTGTTCTAAAGGACGTTCGATCATGTTTATCTAGTCAGTTAGATTCGTTAATAGTCGAACATCATGTGTTAGAAGGATATTTTCGACGTTTCGGCACTTATTCATCATATGATCCATTGAACCTTTTTAGTATGTGGACTCCTAAGCATATTATGCATCTTCAAAACCAATCATGACCAGTATATGAAGATTACCTAGTTCGTATGTTTTACGTAAGGAATCATATGTTATGGGACTTGGAATAAACGGAACTTAGAATATTTTCTTGAAGATCAAGATGAATTATGGTGTAGTAATGATGATACGTATCCTTGTGTCTCGTAGTCATTTAATCTATAAAGGTCTTTCATAAACCGTATGAGCATGATATGCATGGAGTTGGCATGTATTAACACTGAGGATTTCATGAGTTTTCATCACCTTTAGCTCAAGTTTTACCCAGCAGTGACTGCCATGCACGATTAGCGCACGCTAAGATGTATATATTAACGTGCGCTATCGGGAAAGAGTAACGTGCGCTACGTTGGATCATGCTTGTCTGGCGGGGCGTCATTGAGAGAAGAAATTGTCGATTACCACGGCTAGCGCACGCTAAACCTGGTCATTTGCGTACGTTAACGGGTAGGCTTAGCGCACGTTACGTATAGTACGTAGCGCGCGCTAAGTAGTTCAGGCAGAATGCATTTTTTTGAGCTTGCGGTCGTAAACCGGATTATTAGACGTTCGTACGACTTGAGAGGAATTCTTTATTATTTCTTAGGTCCGAGCCTTGCATAGGGGACGATCGAGGGGCGGTGGCATACGGACGCGTGTCATTTGTTGGAGTATTTCCATTCTTGCCATTTTCGAGGCAAGTATCATATGTCGAGTTCGATTTATATTGAAACTTTGATCATGCTTATGGTTTTGTTCATGTTGTCGAATATGAGATGTGTTTCTGTAATTTCTCGTGGTATTCGTTGTTAATTGTTCGTATTGATGAACATATTGAAATGCATATATGTGTGCATAATTGATTGATTTATGGTATAAATGATCCGAGGGGATCATGAGGATCTATCTTGAGAGCCTTTGGATCGAATGTCCACCATGCGTTGGTCGACGGGATCATCATGAGGATCTATCTTTGAGGCGCCTGGATTCTTTGGATGGATTTTCCACCATGCGTTGGTCCGACGGGATCATCATGGGGTTCTATACCAAGGGCGCTGGATCGCTGGATTACCCTGTGTTGTGTTGATAGAATCGTGAGGATTCATATCGTTAGATTCCGATGACGGAAGTCCGTTTTGCATGTTTTATGATGCACTGATGATTTATGTATTATGATACTTGTACTAGCATTGTTTTGCTAACCCCTTCGGGGGTGGACATTGTTTTGATGTTCAGGTAGCCGAGGAGCGGGGAAGCAACCACGATCTGCAAACGGAGACGATGAAATGGCTCAGTGATGTGGTTGTTGTTTATTGTTATTGTGATTTGTCTTCTTGGTTCATTTAGTACTCGAGTACGTCTGTTTTAATAATGTCATTTTGATATGGTTGTATAAGTTAACTCACTGGATCAGTTGAACCAAATCTGTATTTTGGACTTCAGTTGTACGATTGGATTATATTTACATTTCTTTTAAATTAGCCTTGTAAATCCTTACTTAAAGGGTTTACGGCGCTGTAATTATTCCGAATATCTCGGGGTGTTACAGAATATGGCATCGGAGCTAAGATTCATGGATATCTTGGCAGTCGGGTTAGTGGGGTCTGTTTACGTTATTTGATTATTGGGTCGTTTGTAACATCACTGCTGAGCCGACATCGTCGTGTGGACCGTGGTTGTAAGTTTCCTAAATCTCAAATACTACCGTTTTATTTAATTCATGTTCGTGAACATTGATGGATGTACTTTTAGAAAGTTTGCCCTGGATATTGAGTATTTATGTTTACAGCATGTTGAGAGGGGGTCGTGGACGCGGACGCGGTCGTGGACGCGGACGTCGAAATGCGAGACAAGAAGAGTCGGTGTCTACCCTAGAAATAACCGCTAGCCGAACGGATTCCCATTCCGGGGGACAACAGGGATCAGCCAATAATAATGCAGATCCTAACGTGCCAGGAGTGCTTCAGCAGGTGGTTGCTCAGATAAACCAGTTTGCTCAAGTTGTGGATCGCATGCAGACGGCGATGGGACAGCAGCATAACGTGGATAATCGAGGAGATAAATGGCTTACTGAGGTGATCAAGTTGCATCCTCCGAAATTTGACGGTTCTGCTGAGACGCTTTCTTGGGATCACTGGCTGAAGGAATTAGAAAAGATTTTTGCGGGGATTAACTGTCCCAACGACAGAAAGGTTCCGGTCGCCCAGTATCTTTTGACAGGGGAGGCTTTCGACTGGTGGGAGGCCATTCGACCGGAGGAGCATAATGTTGACTGGACGGAATTTAAATTAATGATGGAAGCGCAGTATTGTCCTCGCCCAGTTAGAGAGGCCCGAGTTCGGGAGTTTTTCTCACCACAAAATTTAGAAGCATACGTGTGGACGTGATTAAGACTTTTAATCACCAGGTGACTTATGTGCGCCACTTGGTCAGGTCCGAGGAGGAGAGGATTTTCCATTTTGACATGCGTATGAAGCCGGATATTAAGCAATATATGTCCGGATTTGAATGTTCCACTTTGCGGCGATGCTCGGGACAAGGCGGCTATGATATGAAAGAGGCGTCAGTAGAGAAATCGACGGAAGCAAAGAAGCAGAAAGTGGCTGGCAACTTCACGGATAATAAGAGTAGTGGGCCTCGCAGGGGCCAGTCCTCTTTTCATTCATCCAGGAGGCCTCCGCATCCTTCTCGAGGAGGAAAAAAGTTCCGGGCAGCACCAACCGTTTCAGACGGGGAAGAAATTTTATAACTGTGGCAAAGCGGGGTATATTCGGCGTGGATTTCCTTTCTTTGTGACCTGTTTCGAGTGCGGACAGGAAGGTCATAGCGCAACATTTTGTGGGAATGCGACCCGATCTTTTGGTACTCGCACTCCTGTACCGGTTCCAAAGGACACTAGTGTAAACCAGACACAGCAGAGCGGTTTCCCGCAGCAGAATGTTGGGAAGAGAGAGACATCCAGCGCTGGGTCCGTTCCTCCGCGTATTTACGAGATGAAGAAGGATGATCAAAACACAGTTGTTGCATCAGGTACGATTCAGATCCTTTTGCAACCAGTTAGTGTCTTGTTCGATTCGGGAGCTAAGCATTCTTTTATATCGTTGAACTGTGTTAATCGTTTGAAAATCTCGTGCTTGTATAATTGTGAACCTTATGTTGTGGGTTTACCGAGTGGAGAGAAAATTATGGGAACCCTAGAAGCTAGGGATTTTCCAGTGTCTATAGGAGGGAGAGATTGGCTATCGAATCTTATTGTAGTTGACATCTACGGTGACGATTTAATTCTTGGAGACGATTGGCTCAACCGTTATGGAGCTATTCTAAATTACCGAAAGAGAGTTATTTCTATCGTTGCTGATGACGGGTCTGAACACTTATTCCGAGGATGGAGACCGGGAAGCTCGGGAAAATTGATCAAAGCAATGAAAGCCGTGAAATTACTGAAGCAGGGATGTCATGGACTTTGGTGCTATGCCATGAGGAAAGAGGAAGGAATAGAGCTCTCATCGATTCCAGTTGTGAATGAATTCTCCGACGTATTTCCTGACGAACTACCTGGGTTACCTCCACAAAGAGAGGTGGAATTCACTATCGAATTAGAGCCTGGAGCCGCTCCTATTTCCAGAGCACCATACCGCATGGCGCTAACCGAGATGTATGAACTCAAGAAGCAACTGAGAAATTGTCACAGAAGGGTTATATTCAACCTAGCGTTTCTCCTTGGGGAGCGCCCGTTCTCTTTGTCCGGAAGAAAGACGGATCCCTCCGACTGTGTATTGATTACAGGGAGCTCAACAAGATGACAATCAACAATAAGTATCCTATACCTCGGATCGACGACTTGTTTGATCAACTGCAAGGGGCAAGGGTATTCTCGAAGATTGACTTGCGATCAGGATACCATCAGTTGAGAATTAAGGAATCGGATGTACCGAAGTCTGCTTTCAGGTCCCGGTACGGGCATTATGAATTTGTAGTGATGCCATTTGGACTTACCAATGCTCCTGCGGTATTCATGCAATTGATGAATCGGGTATTCTTATAATACTTGGATAAATTTGTGGTCGTCTTCATTGATGACATCTTGATATATTCGAAGGACGCAGGGGAGCATGTCGAACATTTGCGTGTGGTTTTGAACACCTTGAGGAAGGAACAGCTGTATGCAAAGCTTTCCAAATGTGAGTTCTGGATTAGGAAAGTAACTTTCCTTGGGCATGTGATATCAGCTGACGGAGTTCAGGTGGACCCGAAGAAAGTCGAAGCAATCTTGGAATGGGAAGTTCCTAATAACGTGAAAGAAGTCTGGAGTTTCCTAGGACTTGCTGGATATTATCGCCGTTTTGTAGAAGGATTTTCCAAAATTGCTCGTCCGCGCACTCAGCTATTACAGAAAACTCAAAAGTTTATGTGGGATGAGAAATGCCAGGCTGGTTTTGACGAACTTAAGAGGAGACTGACGACGGCACCTATATTAGCGTTACCAGATGGGACTGATGGATTCATGGTATACAACGACGCTTCAAATCAGGGTCTGGGATGTGTGTTGATGCAAAAGGATAAGGTGATTGCCTATGCTTCTCGGCAATTGAAACCGTACGAGGTTAATTACCCGACTCATGATCTGGAGCTAGCAGCTGTAGTCTTTGCATTGAAAATTTGGAGACATTATTTGTACGGGACTCATTGTCAGATCTTTACAGATCATAAGAGCCTCAAGTACATTTTCAGCCAAAAAGAATTAAACATGAGACAGAGAAGGTGGCTGGAATTGATCAAGGATTACGACTTGGAGATTCTCTATCATCCGGGGAAAGCAAACGTAGTAGCCGATGCTTTGAGCCGTAAACCTGTTTCCCTTCGAGTGTTAGAAGCACTTACATCCCAAACCAGCATTCAGCGGGAACTGATTCGCGAAGGGATTGAAGTATGGGCACCAGGAATCTAAGGGCAACTATATGTGATGGAACTGACTTCATCACTAGTCGAGGAGATCAAATCTAAGCAGTTGAACGATTCTCTGATCCTTCGTTATGTGATGAAGTAAAGAAAGGAAAGGCCCCAGGATTCGTGATACAAGATGATGGAGTTCTGATATTTCAGAGTCGACTTTGTGTTCCCGATGATGATGATTTGAGACGGGCAATTCTGAAAGAAGCTCATAGTGCACCTTATTCTATCCACCCGGGCAGCAGCAAGATGTATAAGGATCTAAAACAAAACTTCTGGTGGGGGAATATGAAGAAGGACGTAGCAGAGTACGTTTCTAAGTGTTTGACCTGTCAGCAGGTTAAGATTGAACATCAGCGACCTGCCGAAATGTTAAAGCCGCTTCCGATCCCCGAGTGGAAGTGGGAGGATATCTCGATGGATTTCATCACCAGTATGCCAAGTACTAGAACGGGAATGAACATGATTTGGGTTATAGTTGATTGACTAACCAAGTCGGCTCATTTCCTAGGAATTAAAGGTACATGGGGACCCGAGAGATTGGCGCGAGTATTTATTGCGGAGATAGTCAGATTGCATGGGACGTCGAAGACCATTATTTCGGATCGAGATGGTCGCTTCGTGTCGCACTTCTGGAAGGCAGTTCACAGGGCTTTGGGGACTGAGCTCAACTTTAGCACGGCTTATCATCCCCAAACGGACGGTCAGTCCGAAAGGACTATACAAACAGTGGAAGACATGCTTAGAGCTTGTGCTTTGGATTGGTCAACTGATTGGGAAATTCATCTGCCATTGATTGAATTCACCTACAATAATAATTGGCATGCCTCTATTAAGATGGCACCATTTGAAGCTTTGTACGGGAGAAGATGTCGATCGCCCCTGTGCTGGGATGATTCTTCGGACGTGATCGGGACAGAACCGGAATTGATAGTTCAGACTCAAGAGAAGATAGCTTTGATTCGGGAAAGACTGTTGACTGTCCAGAGTCGACAGAAGTCTTATGCAGACGTACATCGTCGCCCTCTAGAGTTCAACGTTGGGGACCATGTACTATTGAAGGTGTATCCTACACGAGGGATTTTCCGTTTTGGGAGGAGAGGTAAGCTAAGTCCGAGATATATCGGGCCATTTGAGGTCCTAGAGAGAGTTGGGGATTTAGCATACAGGTTGTCTTTACCACCATCGCTGAGTCACGTTCACAATATGTTTCACGTATCCCAATTGCGGAAGTATGTACCGGACCCTAGTCACGTCATTGATTTCGACGAGATCGAGATAGCTAATGATGGCACCTTCGAAGAGAGACCAATCAAGATACTTGAGAGTCGGATCAAACAATTGAGGAATAAACCAATACACTTGGTTAAAGTACAATGGTCACGACATGGAGCTGAAGAGGCCACTTGGGAAACAGAGGACAGTATGAAGGCTAGATATCCAGAGTTGTTTTCATCTTAAGTTTCGGGACGAAACTTCTTTTTAGGGAGGAAGGATGTAATACCCGAGATTTCTGATATGTATTTAGAACTTGTGATATTGTAATTGTTGCACTTTAATCTGAGTATTATTCTCCGTATCTCATAGTCCGGTGTTGTTGAGCGTATGATTTCATGAATGTGATTTAAGATTGTGATTCTGCGCATGTAGCGCACGCTATCGTCTATGTGTCGCGTACGCTAACATGGATCCATAGCGCACGCTACAAAGAAACATTAGCTCACGCTATACGTGGTCAATATGATTGAGACGTGTGGTAGGTGAGATCAGGCCGGGGATCTTGGTCGGATTGTGTTGGGATGAACCTGGACGGCTTTTGGGAAAAGCCAAGTCAACGCCTTAGCGCACGCTACTGGTATGAGAATAGCGCACGCTAAGTGCTGAGTACAGTGAATTCAGTAAGCCGTTAGCGCACGCTAAGAGTATGGACTAGCGCGCGCTAATAACCATTTTCTATAAATAGGACAGCATCCTTTTCGTATTTTCAGTCTTTTCTCTTCCCACATCCAAATCCTTATACTTAGAGTATTACTCTCTACATCCTAAACACTTCATATCAGCATCCTAGCTCGTGTTGAAGATTGTAGATCATTGAGGATTGGTGTTCAAGCCTTCGACGTTGGATTGCTTCGATTTCCTCCTTGTTCTTCACTACTTTGAGGTAGGTGATTCTTCACCAATATTAGTAGTGTTCTAAAGGACGTTCGATCATGTTTATCTAGTCAGTTAGATTCGTTAATAGTCAAACATCATGTGTTAGAAGGATATTTTCGACGTTTCGGCACTTATTCATCATATGATCCATTGAACCTTTTTAGTATGTGGACTCATAAGCATATTATGTATCTTCAAAACCAATCATGACCAGTATATGAAGATTACCTAGTTCGTATGTTTTACGTAAGGAATCATATATTTTGGGACTTGGAATAAACGGAACTTAGAATATTTTCTTGAAGATCAAGATGAATTATGGTGTAGTAATGATGATACGTATCCTTGTGTCTCGTAGTCATTTAATCCATAAAGGTCTTTCATAAACCGTATGAGCATGATATGCACGGATTTGGCATGTATTAACACTGAGGATTTCATGAGTTTTCATCACCTTTAGCTCAAGTTTTACCCAGTAGTGACTGTCATGCACGATTAGCGCACGCTAAGATGTATATATTAACGTGCGCTATCGGGAACGAGTAACGTGCGCTACGTTGGATACGTAACGTACGGCAGGCGATCATTGCTCGAGAGAAGGTCGTCGATACCAGCCTAGCGCACGCTAAACACAGTCATTTGTGTATGCGTTAGCAGGTAGCTTAGCGCACGTATAGTACGTAGCGCGCGCTAAGTAGTTCAGGCAGAATGCATTTTTTTGAGCTTGCGGTCGTAAACCGGATTATTTAGACGTTCGTATGACTTGAGAGGAATTCTTTATTATTTCTTAGGTCCGAGCCTTGCATAGGGGACGATCGAGGGGCGGTGTCATACGGACGCGTGTCATTTGTTGGAGTATTTCCATTCTTGCCATTTTCGAGGCAAGTATCATATGTCGAGTTCGATTTATATTGAAACTTTGATCATGCTTATGGTTTTGTTCATGTTGTCGAATATGAGATGTGTTTCTGTAATTTCTCGTGGTATTCGTTGTTAATTGTTCGTATTGATGAACATATTGAAATGCATATATGTGTGCATAATTGATTGATTTATGGTATAAATGATCCGAGGGGATCATGAGGATCTATGCTGAGGGCGCTGGATCGAATGTCCACCATGCGTTGGTCCGACGGGATCATCATGGGGATCTATGCTGAGGGCGCTGGATCGCTGGACGGGTTTTCCACCATGCGTTGGTCCGACGGGATCATCATGGGGATCTATACCAAGGGCGATGAATCGCTGGATTACCCTGTGTTGTGTTGATGGAATCGTGAGGATTCACATCGTTGGATTCCGATGACGGAAGTCCGTTTTGCATGTTTTATGATGCACTGATAATTTATGTATTATGATACTTGTACTAGCATTGTTTTGCTAACCCCTTCGGGGGTGGACATTGTTTTGATGTTCAAGTAGCCGAGGAGCGGGGAAGCAACCACAGTACCGACAGGACGATGAAATGGCTCAGTGATGTGGTTGTTGTTTATTGTTATTGTGATTTGTCTTCTTGGTTCATTTAGTACTCGAGTACGTCTGTTTTAATAATGTCATTTCGATATGGTTGTATAAGTTAACTCACTGGATCAGTTGAACCAAATCTGTATTTTGGACTTCAGTTGTACGATTGGATTATATTTACATTTCTTTTAAATTAGCCTTGTAAATCCTTACTTAAAAGGTTTACGACGCTGTAATTATTCCGAATATCTCGGGGTGTTACATTAGCAACAATACATTACGTACGTTAAGTGTACGTAATTGCTGACGTCATATATCCGTTGCCGCCTTTTTGACTTTGACTCTTCCCAACGTTCATCTGGTTTGAACACCTTTACGTATGTTAAGTAACTTTCATTACGTACGTTATTTTGCAAATGTTACGTACGCTATTCTTGATCTCTTACGTACGTTAGCCTTGTAGAATTCCAGCTTTTTGCACTTCGTTTCCTTCGATGTTTTGCTTCGTCTCTTTATTGTTTTGTTTTGTGTATCAACTTAAATCATCAAAATATTATTATAGCATGTATGGAACAAAATGTTCCAATATCCGTCCAATCGAATTACAATATTTAAGTTCACAAAATATTTTTTCAAAAATAGAATATTTCATTAAATGCTTCAAATTACGTCAAAATCACTTTTACTTTTAATATTCACCACGCACTCACCATCAATACCTTTTACCTTTTAATCTACACTACATACTTCTCGTTAATAGTTGCAAAATTTACACATTTATCACCTCCAACCATTCTCCTAAAATATAACAATTTTATTCTAAATGTTGCAGTTGCAAGAAAGCACGGCCACATGGCAGCATGACTACAATAATTATTATTTATTCCATTGTGCTTAAAGTTTTATTTATTTTTGTATTTGTAATTTTTAAAAAAATTTATTTTTTATTTTTATATAATCAAATCCAATAATAATATTTTATTTTTTAATTTCGCCATACAATCACTATCATAATTTTTTATTTATTAAATTTTACCAAATATTATCAATTTTTATTTATATTAATTATTATTCAAAATACAATACACATTGTGTGAACATCTTGCATGGCAGAGTATGTAGGAAGCAACGTCGCGTAGGCCATTTCAGTTCTTGGGTGGCGATTCTTTATGGGACGCATGTTCGAATCGTCACCGGCAGCAGTGTGAGTTTGATCCTCCAATGGGGGATAGGCTCGAAGACTAAGACTGTTCCTCCCACTAAGAGTAAGCCGATTGACCATAATTTAATTACTCAACCAATTCTTTTCGAATCGGGGGATAAGGGCCCGGGGCGAGGGATTTCGCCTTTAAAAATGCTAAGTGTATGTAGGAAGCAGCAGCATAATTCATAAAAGCAGCAACCAAAGTCTACTCCACAAATTCCGCCGACGCGCACACACGCACATAAAGAAAAGTGGTCCCTACCGAAAGCGGCAGCGGTATGGCGGCATATTCCAAATTCTAGGCCATGGACCTCACCTCCTGTCGGCATCCCGCTCCCCCACACGCTTCTTGTTTCCCACCATGATTTCATTTTATTTTGTCTACTCAGCACTTAGAGTTTTTGACGAAACTAATGTTATTGAAAAAAATATTTATCATAATAATATAGTTCTAAAAATATTTACTATAATAGTCTTTTTTTTCAATTTTCGGCATTTCATCATTTTTTAAGTTTATGTTTGAGTAAAAAAAATTTTTAAGGAAATTCAGAATTTTTATTGGAACTTCTAAAAAATCAGAAAAAATTCGGAACTTTTATTTTTTAAGAAAAAAATTATAATAATATTAAAAGCAGAATTTTTATTTAAAATTCAAAAATAAAAAGTAAAAATAAAAAAATCTGGAAAATTTAAAAATATGCAAAAAAATCGAAACTTTTATTTTTTTAAGAAAAAAATATATGGAAAAATATTAAAAAGCAGGAATTTTTATTTAAAATACTTTTTTAATGGAAATTTTAATTTGGTGTCGGAACTACACTATTATGGTAAATACTTTTTTCATCCGACACCAAAACCTTTCAAAAAATTTGAAATCACACAAATTGTGTGGACGGCGTTAAGAATTTTCGTCAGAAAAATCAAAAGTAAAAAAAAAACTGAAAATTCCGGAAAATCTAAAAAATCTGTAAAAAAATAAAGAAATTCTGAAAATTCTGGAAAATTTAAAAAATCAAAAAAAAAAATTGGAACTTTTATTTTTTAAGAAAAATTTTCTGAAATAATAATATTAAAAATCAGATCTTTTGTTTAAAATTCAAAAATAAAAAGTAAAAGATAAGAAAAGATTCTGGAAAATTTAAAAAATATGACAAAAAATCGGAACTTTTATTTTTTAAGAATAATATTAAAAATCAGAATTTTTCATTTAAAATTCGAAAATAAAAAGTAAAAAATAAAAAATTCTGAAAATTCTGGAAAATTTAAAAAATCTAAAAAATCGGAACTTTATTCTAATTATAACCCAAAATGTGAATACAGTTAAGCCTCGATAAAACTTTTTGGGTTAGAATTAGCATAAAGTTCCGATTTTTTCAGATTTTTTAAATTTTTCAGAATTTTTTATTTTTTACTATCTATTTTTGAATTTTAAATAAAATTCTGCTTTTTAATATTATTCTATATCTTTTTTTCTTAAAAAAAATAACAGTTTCGATTTTTTTGCATATTTTTAAAATTTTCCAGACTATTTTTTATTTTTGAATTTTAAATAAAAAATTCTGCTTTTTAATATTATTCCATATATTTTTTTTAAAAAAAAATAAAAGTTTCGATTTTTTGCATATTTTTTAAATTTTCGAGATTTTTTTTATTTTTTACTTTTTATTTTTAAATTTTAAATAAAAAATTCAGCTTTTTAATACTATTCCATATATTTTTTCTTAAAAAAATAAAAGTTTTGATTTTTTTGCATATTTTTTAAATTTTTCAAATTTTTTTATTTTTTATTTTTTATTTGAATTTTAAATAAAAAATTCTGCTTTTTAATATTTTTCCATATATTTTTTTCTTAAAAAAATAAAAGTTTCGATTTTTTTGCATATTTTTAAAGTTTTCCAGATTTTTTTTATTTTTTACTTTTTATTTTTGAATTTTAAATAAAAAATTCTGCTTTTTAATATTATTATAATTTTTTTCTTAAAAAATAAAAGTTCTGATTTTTTAGAAGTTTCAATAAAAGTTCTGAATTTTCTTAAAAAAGAATTTTTACTCAAACATAAACATAAAAAATGATGAAATGCTGAAAATTGAAAAAAATTAAAAAATACACTATTATGGTAAATATTTTTTTCAATAACACTAGTTTGGTCAAAAACTCCAGTAATTATCATTAGAAATAGTATCGTCTCAACTAAATTTTTTTCTTCGAAGTTAAATTTATTCTTTCAGTTAAACTTATTCTTTCTATGTATCCAATGCTTCCGTCTCGTTCAAATTTTTATATTTCTATCAATAAATTATTCTATTTAATGAAATTACATATATTATTTTTTACAATTAAAATAAATAATTACCTTTTACTTTATAATCTCTACCATGTATTTATCATCAATATTTTTTATTTTTTAATCTTCACGGTACATTTACCATCATTATTTACACCAATCATTACTTATGTCAACCTTTGACCGAGAGGTATTAAATTAAATAATTATGATCAATGCTTAATTTTGGGATGCACGCATGTCAATACATTTTAAATCTCAATCGCATACTTTTCCGAAGTATAATATTTGGTCCAAAAAACATACTTTTAGAAATACACCAAATTATTTAGGGGGGTGAGAAACATACACCTCATTTGGAGATTATACACCCTCATTAATGACGGTGTCACATCACTGCAAATTTAGGACAACATAATTAGCTTTTTTACTATTGAATTTGTACTTTTGGCTAATAATTTGGGCACTAAAATTGTTGTCTTCTTTTCTTACTAAATCAGATGCTCTTTATCCCCTTAAAGTTACTTTTATGATTTAACAACTAAACAATTTGAATCAAGCCACATGTGAAACTACAGAAACCTCGTGACACCGTCAAATTCGCACAAGTTCACTGGTTTTTTATTTTTTATCATCTTGTTCATTATTTAAGTCACGAGTTCTTTATTCTATCTCATTTTTATTCTAAAGATTGAAAACAATCTGTATTATCAAACAACATTAGACTCATCATTTTATACTCAATTATTCCAAACTTCTGAAAAATTTCACATTTTATTTCACATTTTCATTCTAAATATGTAAACTACTAAAGTAAGAATATCTCGCGGTGCAAACAATGTCATCATTTTACAATGACTGGTGTTTGAGACTCGTGAGGAGCTGATGGATTGGGTGCAAACTATATCACGCAATCTCGGATACGTTATTGTCATACAAAGAATGAAGAAGACTGTTTTCGGCTTCGTCAAAAATGTTTATCTTATGTGTGATCGTGGTGGTGAATACAAGTCAGCATCACAGTCAACAACACATTCGGGTACAAAGAAATGTGGATGTCCGTTTCAACTTATTGCAAAATACAGTCATGACCCAACACATTCAGGTTGGAAAATTAATGTTATATGTGACAAACATAATCATGATCCAGCTATATTTTTTTGAGCGGCATGCTTATGCAAAGTGGTTGTCCAAAAAAGAATTTTAAATAGTGGAGGACATGACCAAAAAGCATATGGCCCCACGAGATATTCTTACACAATTAAAGAAAAATGACGATCAAAATGTCTCCACAAGACAACCGTATACGATGCACGAAAAAAAATACATCAAGCCGAAAGAGTTGGACAGACCCCTATGCAATCAATGGTGAAATATTTACACACGGGTGGCTACGTCTATCATATTCATCAAGAACCTGATTCCAATCAAGTGCAGTATTTATTCTTCATAAATCCAATTTCAAAAGATGTGGCGCGCATTCCCCTATGTGCTCATTTTAGATCCCACATACAAGACCAACAGGTATATAACTTCTATCAAATACAAGCGCCATGTATTTATGTTTCAAAGTTGCTATGGTTAGAAAAAAAACTCATCTTTTTGTTGGATTAACTTCAACAAATGCATGCAACAGGTATCACCTACCTTTTCTTCAGATTGTTGGATTAACTTCAACAAACAAGACCTTTTGTATAGTTTTTGCGTTCATACGAAATGAGAAGATCGACGATTTCAAGTGGGTGTTACACTGTCTTATACAGACACTAGACGACTCTATGCTGCCACGTGTCATAGTCACGGATAGGGATTTTGCTCTAATGGAGGCATGCCGATATGTTTTTCCAAAGGCAAGTCGGATGCTTTGCAAATATCACATTTATGAGAACATTAGAAAGCACCACAGACCATCCTTTGATTCCCAGACTGACAGGGATAAATTCACTTCTTGGTGGAATCGTGTAATTAATTCCAAATTCTAAAAGTTACAGATCAAATTCACTTCTTAACCCAGCATAATGTTACAGATCAAAAATCACAAGACTATCACGATTATATTGGTCAAATTCCAAAAGTCTTTCATCCGTATGTGGAGGATATAAAAAACGTCAAAGGTGATGGAAATTGTGGGTTTCGGGCGACGGCTTTTGCTCTCGGGTACGGTGTAGATGAATGGCTATTAATCTGAAGGTTACTAATTGATGAGATGATGCAGTTTGAAACACATTACAAAAAGGCTTTCAAGGACGATTACAATGAGGTGTTTTCATCATTAGAGTGGTCAGAGCCTTGTTTTACGCCAGGAGAATATTGGATGATTATGCCAGAGACGGGGATTTTGATTGCGAATAAGTTTAACATAATTTTTCATTACATATCTAAAGAAAATAATAATAGTTCGATATTATTTCCGCTTTGGAGAGGCCCTGACCAGTTCCCGGATAAAAAGATAATCACAATTGCACTGGTGAATTCAAATCATTATGTAATGGTGAAAATGCAAGGCGAGTTTCTAATGGGTTTCACAAATAACTTATGGAAACTAAGGAGAGAAAGAGGCACAGATGAGTGGAAAAATCTATTTAAATCACGTCAAAATCTCTATAAAGATTGGATAGCAAAACCTGCTGAATATGAAGCTATAGATTAATTTTTTAGGGAAATATTGGTTACCATGCGATATTTTGGTCATCTCCTAAAATATGTTAATGCACATTAAATACTTAATTTTTATTTTCTTAATTTCTCATCTTGGTCAATTATTATTATTATCTAGCAAACCAATTGTATACAAACATATGCTGCTATATAAAAAAAATTGTATACAAACATATGCTATATCATATGATCATTGGGGCGCCTGATATATTTGGCCAAATGATGTATGTTATTGAAATGTCGACAGGAAAGGACTTGAAAAGACAGATTCTGTACGGTGAAATGAAATGTGTGTCATAAATAAAAATAATAAAATATAAATAAATAAAAAGGAGGTGGAGTTTAAAAATATTTTTATAGTGATATAACATCCTTAATTGGGATTTATACACCCCATTAAATATGGGGTGTATGAATCTTGCCCCACAATTGTTTATTACATCAAGTCACATCAAACAAACAATTTTTAATCTCTGCACATATTCACTATCAATATTATTTTATTTTTTAATCTACACCACACACTTACCATCAAATTCTTACAAAACTTATACATCTATCACATCCAATCATTCTCTTAAGATACATCAATTTCTATTAAATTATTGCACTTCGACTGAGATGAAGATACTACTCACTATAAATATTTACACAAACCATTCATATATTATATCCATTCTTTTACTTCAAAATTATAAAAGTACATCATTTATCAACATTTTGATTAAGAAAGAGGAAATATCGTAGGATCCAATATTTTTAGGTGAACTCCTTGCTTTCCTCTAAATTATACTGAATGGTTTCATTTGGTTGGTTTTGTAAAAGACAGGTGATAGGGCAATACCCTGAACCACACCCCCATACACACCTCGTGTTTTATGGGTGTTGTACCGCATGCTTTACAGATAAAATATTCATAATAATATTATAATAAAATTAATAGTAAAGCATGCGGTATAAAGCACGAGTGTGTTTGGGGGTGTGGTTTAGGGTATTGCCCTATTATTTCTCTTTGTAAAATGGGTGTTAATGACTTATTTTTCTGCCTGAGCACACGAGTTGAGTATTGGTTTTGTATATTTCCGACAATGTAATTATAATGAAAATTATAAATATAGACAACTTACTATAATTCTGGTGAAATAAAAATTTAAAGGAAACACAAATTAGCAGAGGCGAGTGGACCTCTTCCCGTAGGATAATTTTGCTCTGTATAAGAGCAGACGACTTATGCAAGATGTCTCCAGATACAATTGCTATGTTTCTGAATTAGGTGTTCTCCAAAATCATAACTCCTGTGAACTTTTGAGTGATGGAAATTGGGTACGAAGTGAACAAGGAGTATGTGATCAATGTGCCGAAAAGACTTCTATTTTTGTGTCCAATATGTGATCAATATTCCATCACGTGGGTTTTTTTTTTTGCTGCGATTATGACATTCATACTCAGGTAATGGCTCTCATTACTGGCTTCATAACACACCGCAAATAATGAATATTATAACCTCTAACTCTTGAACTGAAGAGTCAGGTCACACCAAGAGTTAGGTTCAGGTTCCAGAAGAGTCATTCACGGGCTTCATTGTTGGGTTTAGATCAAAGTTGAACATTATTTCGTTGGGACTCGCTGTAAAACTATAATAGTTCCAGCTTAAGCCTCAAACCCCGAGGTCCAAGTTATACAAGTCCAGTTCAAAGTCCAAGAACCAAAACCAAGGCCTACGGCCCACGACCGTCCCGTGCTGAGCGAAGCCGGCTCATGGGCGACGGCGGTGGTGGTTCGCGCATGTGGTGGGCGTCGCAACGCTGGCCCACTAGTGTAGATTACTAACTTGTTGAACTACCCATAAACCTTCTTACTAATAAGTTAGTCAAAAAAGTTTTAATTTTTCGATGTGAGATGTCCTTTCATATCCCATTTTAATTCTTCAATAAATTCAGTTAAATGCCAACTTTAATTATTTATTTCTCACTCAAAAGAAATTAATTTGAGAAAAATAAAATTCTATATTTATCTCCTCGAGACATAGATTCAAAATTTAATATTTAATTCATAAAAATTAGGTATTTTATTATATTAAATTGGTTCAAACCGAGTCAAAACTTTTTTGTTAAACCAACGTGAATAGTCCTCCACATGAGTGGAAATAAATGTACACATGTCACATACCCACTTTTCATGAAATACTGCTATATGGAAAAGGTAGTTTGTGGCTTTGAACATTCCTTAGTAAAATATCGCAGATATACCGACGGCTTAGTGGACATAGTGTCTGGAGCTAATCCTCCTTGGTTTATACCGAGTCGATGACATTTACACAATAATATCTCAACACCTTCTATATTCATAGGTGTGTCCCTTTTGGCCATGGACAACATCTTGATTTCCTAAGTGTTTATTCGAGGTGGCCCGTCCTTACACTTAGATAGGTAGTCTCCATTTATGAAGTACCATGTAATACTTTTCCTTTTCAACGACAAGGAACCATTAAAAGTCCAAAGACTTAATCTGATACCGGAGCCTGACACTACTCATTTGGTCAATATGATTCATGCATTACACTAGGGCTGGCAAAAAAATCCGAAAAATCCGATATCCGTCCGAAATATCTGTATTCGTATCCGAAAAAAAGCAAATATTATCCGTATTCGAAAATTCCGGATACGGATATGGATATAGACGCATCCGTATCCGAAAATATCCGTATCCGAGATAAATTATATATAATATATAATTTTAATATATTTTTAATATATAATTACAAAATATAACACATTTTATATTTATAATAATATAAATGTTTATAAATATAATTTGGTTTTAGATCTTATTAGATCACTACTATAATTTAGTGATATTCCCAAATTTTCAAAAAAATAAAAAAGTAATTTGGTTGGAGATCTTAGTAGATCTTTAATTAAGTGATATGTTTATACTAAGTTATCTATAATTATTTCTATCTTTAACACAACAATCAAGTAGCCCAAGTGGTTGGATTGTGCCTTTAAAAATCCACAAAGAAAGGAGTTGTGGGTTCAAATCCCTTTGCACCCATTTATTTTTGAAAAATAAACCAAGAATTGCAGATTCGGATTCGGATATTATCCGTATCCGGATAATATTCGCCGGATTCGGATTCGGATAAGGTTTTTCCGGATATTACCGGATTCGGATACGGATTCGGATACGGATTCCTGGTTCCGGATTCGGATACGGATATAGCCATATTCGTATCCGTATTATCCGATTGCCACCCCTACATTACACTTACCAGTCATGTGATAGTTATGTTAACTTTGATATTTCAATGTTTATTTCATATCCAAACCGCATTTAAGCGCATTCAATGATATGAAACATGTATATTTAATTCTGAAAAATTTAAAATATTCTGAATATTGACCTTATATAAGGATAAGATACATGTTAAGCAAATATATAACTCTAAGTTCATCGGGTAACCTAGAAGTACTAATTGTGCTTGTAAGGCGTCTATATGGTTAACATCTTAGTCAGCGTACATGCTAGGAAAATATAGATTACAATCGAATCAAATAAACTGAATCTATTATAATAATCAAATATCATTATCCTTACCAACACCATATAGAACACAACTAATGGTGCCATTTTGTAACCTTGTTAAATAGTTCGATTTGTCGATGCCCCGTTCGTCCCAGTTGAGGTCGAATACTCTTAAACTTATCCTTAAGCTTATAGTCCAAACCATATCATGTTGTTAAATTATTCCTTACATTATTATTCATAGCGTTCTATGTCGAGGAACTAGAAGATTTGACAAGAAACTCCTCTGCAAGCATTTTCACATATCCGCGCGAGTAACCGACTTTAAATAATTGAAACACATATTGTATCTTTATAAAAACCTTGGACCGGTCCATGATGTCATAAATATGGTTCTTATAATCTAATAAATGGTCCAGGTTGTCTTAGAACCGGACCTAATATGCCCAGACCGCCCTACACCATAGAAGATGGTTCTTTAGAGGTTACTAGGGGTAGTTTTCTAATTTCACCTTTATAACCGACTCTCTCTCTTAAATAATGCTAAAACTGACCATCCACCCTCATGTACTATCTGAACTTGAGCAAGAAGCTTCAACCTTCGAAAATATCCCAAAAATGCAAGGAGAAATCATCAAAAAAATATCTCAATTTCTTTGACAATCAATGTGAGTCTTCTTGGTTCTCTTGTTGTTTTGTTACGTTTCTTGGTTGTTTTGCAGTTAATAAAACTTTTTGAGTTCCTTAAACATGATGTTAAAAATTCTTTCATGGCTTGATCAATGGTTTACGATGGATCTATAGAGCTTAAAACTCACTAGGATAATAAAGGATTCAATTTTGCTACCTTTTTTAAACATCTATATATTGTATGAAATTCGGTTGGATCAGGTCCAGGAGCTTTGATATATTTGTTTTTAAGTATGTTGGGGATTTTTTGTCAAAATTTGATGCAATTAAAACCTTTATCCAAATAGTTATAAGCAAAATAAAACCTGATTAGTACAAAGCTTTGGTAAGTCATTTTATACAAACATGTTGGTATTTATGAAATCTAAGAGATTTTTGTTGTGGTGTCTCAAAGAGCATTAAAACCATATATTTTAACATACTAAAATGTCATAAATGCTAGGTTAGTAGGCTGTATACCTAGACAGATAGACATAAAACCGTAAAATATCAACTAGGCATCCTGATAGAAATTGGTAAAACCCTTCTGATAGGAAGTGTGTTGAACTTTAAGAATACCATTGCTCATATTTAAGCACACTACTTAAAACAGGGTATCAAGATTTATCATCATAACCATCTTATATCGATATAAGAGTAAGGCTATCAGCCTATCACTCGAACAAGGTGTGTAGAAATCCATCTGCAACTACAATGCATAAACATAGTATTGTTTGTACAACTATTTGTTGAACTTGATGATATCGTGGGAGTGTTTCATTGTATTTCATGATTTATCTAAATGATGCTTAAAGTTTTCGGTTGCACCTTATATGAAAACGACATCCATTAGCGTTCCCATATGCATGCATAATATGAGCCTCACTAGTCTACATGTATGGAATGATCATGGAAATAAAAAAGAAAATGTTTTGTTGCCCGCTGCGCACCAAGGCATGATAGACGCATGCTTTTATGATATATTTAGCACGGTACATGCGTGCTTATATGATGTGTGAGACATGGTAGATGCATGGTCTCACGATATATTTTGTGTGGTAGATGCATGCCTTATATATCTGGCGTGGTAGATGCATGCCTTATGATTTGGTATGATATTGAGCTCTTTCTTGTGCCTAGTACGTGGGCCAACGGGCCCAAAGATAAGAAGATCATTTTGAAAGAGGTTCTCATTTATGATCATATGTCATGTGTAGCGTCACACATGATACATGCATGATTTCTACTTATTGGGCTTTAACTCACGTAGTTTATGTAACACCCCCAATCCGCTTAGGGACATTACACGCCGTAGATCCTTTCCGCAAGGACCTACCAGGCAGGAAACCACAAAACAAACCCACGCGTGGTCAATTCGACCAAAACATAAAACCGTAGACCGAGTAGGTATCTCAAAATACAACATAGCAGTACAACTAATCAACCAAAATACAACTCGATCACAATTTACACAACATGTCCATCCTCTTAAGGATGACAAAGAATTAGAATAAATACTCGGACCGACAGATCATTGACGGACAACCGACTACAACTGTGACTAGTATCGCTGCTTTACATCATCCTCCATGCCGATCCTGTGGTTGCTCTCTCTCAAATCAGGATACCTGAAAAAAAATATAACATAATCCCCAACGAGGGGTTAGCGATGGAAATCACTAGCAAGTAACCAAGCTATACAATTATACATCAAGAATACAACCGCTATGAAAATAACCTTTCAGCAAGCTAGTAACACGATCCCCGAGTCTAGTCTTTCAAAATCATTTGCTTTAAAACGGATCATGTGAATTACTCCATAAATCACTTTAGGAGATTATTTAGAGACTTCGGGGGTCTGAGTGTAAAATCATGAAATATGAATATTTTCCTTTTCAAAAAGGTTTTCTTTCAAAATCATATAAATGATTAATTTCTCAACCAAGCCTAAAAAACAAAACCACATTCACCAATACAAACGGAATCCAATATTAGAGCATTCACATTTCAGAGATATCAAATCAAGCACCCAATTCACCTCCGTGGCCTCGACGGGACCCACCCGGATTAGCTCATCGAAAACAAACTCATACACACCCATAAGTTATCTCGAAATCGTACTCGCAAGTAACAATTCTTGGAGCCCTATCCAGACCTACCCGATTAGATAACTCTATGGTCAAAATCGTAACATCTGGCCGTACTCGCAAGTAAAGCACCGTCGGAGGCCTCGACGGGTCCCTACCCGGATAACATCTCAATTCGCTAAGATACACAACAACAACAAAGGCATAATATTCACTACAACCGCAACCACATAACACATAACTTAACGCAATATAACATCCACAACAGCACAACATTCACAGCACACCATCATTCAGGAAAAAGGCTAACGAGCGAATAATACAAGTATTACGCGATTCCACAATTCCTCGGTTAACTACTCATTTCTAGTATCCACTTTAAGTACAAAATAACATGAAATGGTTGTTATCATTCTTCATGAAACTCAAGTTTACGTTCGTAATTACTTTCATAAAATCACATCTTCATTAAAGTAAGCTACGGTTAAATATACCATCACTAACAAGTCCACGTTAAATTCACGACACATCACATTCTCAAAGTATAAAGAATATAGACGTGATACTCGCCTCAAGTCTAAAGCATGTGGAGCAACGGGAAAGCTTGACCGGAAACCCTCGAATCCTCCAACTAGGTTGAAAACACAAGAACAACATAATTACTACGAAGTCGATCACAAGGAGGATGGAAAAATATATGAAATTCCCAACAAGAATTCGTAGAAACAAAAGATCGAACACTTGGGGTTCAATACTTCCCCAAGAACATCACTCGAACCCGAATACGACAAAAGACACGAATCAAATCATAGTTATCGAATAAATACAACCGATTTATGATATACAACAACACGATTCACGAAGAACAACTCGAATCTTGAAGATTCACGAAATATAAAGGAAGGGTTTGCAAGATGATTACCTCGAATCAAAGACTAAGAACACGGATTGATGATGTTAATCAACACCAAGAACTCAAGGAAGATGTAAACTTGGAGTTACAAGTCTCCAAAATCGCCCTCCAATCGCCCACGAGTCTCCCAGCCGTGGAGAGACGAAGAGAAGGTGAAGAAATGACGAACTCGGTCAACCCTTGGGTATATAAACCCACGCCAACATTAAGTACGTTATACACAAGGGATAACGTACGTTAACGATATTACGTACGTAAGACACGAAATATTACGTACGTAATCGATGCCCAGAACCTCCTGTCTGAAATAACAAAGACCATTACGTACGTTACGGCAAGGGCTTAACGTACGTAATGCGCACAGTTAACGCACGTTATGATCCTCACATAGCGTACGCTATCGGCGGACAGAACTCACTGTCTGAACTGGAATACCCTTACGTACGTAATGAGAAGGCTTAACGTATGTAAGGCACATGATGATAACGTACATTATGCTTATAGCATAGCGTACATAAGTCACTTAGCAGTTCCAGAACTGCAAAGTTTAACTCGTCGAGTACGAGCGCGACAAAACCGCGAAACGACGACAACAACACAATATGAGGACATGCATACGAAGAGTGCACAATGATGAACTCAAGCGTTAAAGAATATACAATTGCGACTACCCGAAGGTTCGGAATACAACAACAGAAGTAATTACCCCCACACTTTGGGAAATTACGAAACGGCCCAAAACATCCGCAAATCATAATATGACATCAAACAACCAAACCGATGCTCAAAACACGCATAACAAAGCTCAACGGACTTATACGAAATACAAAACCATAGTTTCGAACCACCATCACATGAAATGAACCAAATAGCGGAAAAAGTCGCTCAAAACACAGATTCGGGTAAAACAGCCCCGGAATAAACTCGGATGACCAAACACGAAGAACAAGACATTATCAAAATGTCAAAATGCTCCCAAACTAGTTCTGGAAACCAAAAAATGCCAAAAACAAAAAATTACCGAAAGAGAAAATCACGGGTATTACATTCTACCCTTCTAAAAAGAAGTTTCGTGCCGAAACTTAAAGAAAAAAGAAAGGGTGAAGTCAAAAACAACAAAGCACGGCCGACAAAATCTCAGTGGTCCCGACAAATCGATCCCGATACCGATGCCAAAGCACGATTCTGGGAAACTTCATGGAATATTTCACAAAACTGAACTCTGTGGCCCTCAAGTCCACAGTTATAACAGGTAATCGGTTGCGAAGGACAATTAGCTTGCACATGGCCCACAACGTTGCAATTGAAACACCTCCCAGTCTGACTGGGAGTCAAAGAAAATGACTTGGAACTCTTGATTCCACCGAACAAAGAAAAAGAAGGTTTCACCGAAGGACTACGCGAAACTCGATGAGAAGAAGTTCCGACTCCCACACTATCCGAAAAATCTCTAGACGTCCTCTGCCTCTTCGGCTCATGCAAAGGCCCAATAGATAACGATGCCATATCGTACGCCATGGCTCGATTCTGATACTCTCTCAAAGTAGCACAAGTGAAACCCGACATGTACTATCGAATCTCTGGACTCATCCGCAATGACGGATTTTGTCTTCCTCGGTCCTCACCTGCCCCTTCACGTAAGCGAGCTGTCGACTATAATCGATAATAGCCTGCGACACGGGTATATCTTGCGGCTCGGCTAGATAAAAATCTCGGATTCTCTGCTCTCGGATCGGCTCCGGACAGAACTCCGCTTCCATCAACTTCTTGAACTCATCCCAAGTAACAGCATGATCCTGAGGCTCAACGGCCTCCCGCCAATTATCAGCGTCACTATCGAGAAGGAACTGAGCGATAGGAATCCTCCGTTCCTCTGGACAACCAACCGCCTTGAAAATCTTTTCCAATTGGAAAATCCAACCGTCCCAGCCCAAAGTATCACCTACGCCCGAAAAATGGGGAGGACACATACGAACCACTTCTCTAAGACACTGAGTCGAGCCGACGTTCTCAGTCACGGTAGTGTTCTGCTGAACCGCATGGGTCAAATGAGTCATCTGGTCTGCCACCTGCTGAAGTATAGTAGCAACACCAATACCAACGCCATCACCGGTAGCATAATCCTGATCGCGCGACCGATTGCCACGGCTCGGACCTCTGGCCCTCAACATACTAAACTGAACAATCATTCGTTAAAATGAGACATAACAACATATAACATCAATCACAAAAGAAGGTATATACAAGACACACTGCGAAGCACATAAATATTCTTGCTAACAAGAGTTACCATAGAGTGTTCACACGATAAACTCATATATGATAGTTCTCATAGATTCGGAAATGAATATTTCCGACAACAACATTTATCAAGTCATCACACACTAGAATCAAGCACATGAGTAAACCACTAGAAACATTCAACACATGCCCAAGGCATCAAGCGCAGCTATCACCGCACACACAACAATATCATTCAAATTCGAATCATTCTCAACTGTTACCATCATTTTTGAAACAAAACCAAACTCTCATAAAATAGTCATAAACTCTCACACTAAAGTTGACAATTTACCAATAACCAAGAACATCCCAATTCAGTTGAACTTTTGAAAATCTCAAGTCAAAAATTTTGAGTTATAACACTCAATTTTCCGAAATTTATTAAAGTTCAAACTTTCTACAAGAGTCACGGAAAAACAGTTTAATGACCACAACTCGAGCATCATCAACACAGGTAATGATATTAGTCAGCACACGTTTCTTTCAAACATAATTACCGGATGCACAAATTAAAAAAATGGAATTTCATTCTCAAACAATAAAAATGCTTGTAATTATCGCTCCTTCGTGAAACGGATCAAGGATTTCTTATTTTGAAAATTTTGAAAAGTGTGAAAAATATTAGAAGACTTGTCGTTCCTCATAAAGCGGAAAGGAGTCAGTCTAGAAAAAAAAGAAATTTGAAATCATCAATATCCTGTTCCGTTTCGAAGCGAAACTTTCGAATCTTAGCACAAACAATTCCAAAATTTTTTCGGTCATAACCAAAATGACAGTAATATTTACAATGTCCAAAATACTTTAAAACGTCTACTTCAGATACCGTCTGAATGTGTCATTTAAAACCACAAGACTAACTCGTCAAAGTTTAACTGTTTTCAAAATACATGCAAAGCTGTTGATTAACCACACCATCGAAATATTTTCAAAAATCGGTTCTTTACAAACATACCCAGGCTCATAATTGCAATTAAGAAAACCGTTTCCAAACCTACACGCAGCGGACACAATTACAACTATCCAAAAATAATCGAACTTGAAACCATATGCCCACTCTGAACGAGATAACAAATTCAATCAAACATAATTCGCGAACACCGAGTTCACATAAACGTCAAAACTACCCATCTGAGTTCCTCACGAACTCTACTGTCGATACATTCTCTCGAACACGTCAAGATTCACAGTTTTCACTTTTTATTGCACCAGTCGATGTCCAACCATCAATACATTAAGCTCAATATACACACGATATACCATAAGTATCAAACACGGATTTCACCTTATAGTACTACACAAACAAAATTACGAACCACAATCATGGCACATACACGAAATCACGAAATACCAATACCTCGCATAAAAGAGGAGACTTACATCTACAGGCCGCACAGAGATGATGGCTGCACCACGATACTAATCACAACGAATCATAATTGATCACAACAGATCACCACGATCACACTTGTTCACAATTGCTCACCCGGGTGACACAACAAGACACGACTCGATAAGACCCAATTAGACCCAACTGTCTAGGTTTTCGCAAAACTAAGCTCCGATACCATTTATGTAACACCCCCAATCCGCTTAGGGACATTACACGCCGTAGATCCTTTCCGCAAGAATCTACCAGGCAGGAAACCACAAAACAAACCCACGCGTGGTCAATTCGACCAAAACATAAAACCGTAGACCGATTAGGTCTCTCAAAATATAACATAGTAGTACAACTAATCAACCAAAATTCAACTCGATCACAATTTACACAACATGTCCATCCTCTTAAGGATGACAAAGAACTAGAATAAATACTCGGACCGATAGATCACTGACGGACAACCGACTACAACTGTGACTAGGTTGCTTTACATCATCCTCCATGCCGATCCTATGGTTGCTCTCTCTCAAATCGAGATACCTGAAAAAAATATAACATAATCCCCAACGAGGGGTTAGCGATGGAAATCGCTAGCAAGTAACCAAGCTATACAATTATACATCAAGAATACAACAATTATGAAAATAACCTTTCGGCAAGGGAGTAACACGATCCCCGAGTCTAGTCTTTCAAAATCATTTGCTTTAAAATGGATCATGCGAATTAATCTAGAAATCACTTTAAGAGATTATTTAGAGACTTCGGGGGTCTCAGTGTAAAATCATGAAATATGAATATTTTCCTTTTCAAAAAGGTTTTCTTTCAAAATCATATAAATGATTAATTTCTCAACCAAGCCTCAAAAATAAAACCACATTCACCAATAAAACTGTAATCCAAGATTCAAGCATTCACATTTCAGAGATATCAAATCAAGCACCCAATTCACCTCCGTGGCCTCGACGGGAGCCACCCGGATTAGCTCATCGAAAACAAACTCATACACACCCATAAGTTATCTCGACATCGCACTCGCAAGTAGTGATTCTGGGAGCCCTCTCAAGACCTACCCGATTAGATAACTTTATGGTCAAAATCGTAACGTCTGGCCGTACTCGCAAGTAACGCGCCGCCGGAGGCCTTGATGGGTCCCTACCCGGATAACATCTCAATTCGCTAAGATACACAACAACAACAAAGGCATAATATTCACTACAACCGCAAGCACGTAACACATAAGTTTACGTAACATAACATCCACAATGTCACAACATTCACAGCACACCATCATTCAGGAAAAAGGCTAACGAGCGAATAATACAAGTATTACGCGATTCCACAATTCCTCGGTTAACTACTCATTTCTAGTATCCACTTTAAGTACAAAAACACATGAAATGGTTGTTATCATTCTTCATGAAACTCATGTTTACGTTCGTAATTACTTTCACAAAATCACATCTTCATTAAATTAAGCTACTGTTAAATATACCGTCACTAACAAGTCCACGTTAAATTCACGACACATCACATTCTCAAAGTATAAAGAATATAGATGAGATACTCGCCTCAAGTCCAAACCACGCGGAGCAACGGGAAAGCTCGATCGGAAACCCTCGAATCCTCTAACTAGGTTGAAAACACAAGAACAACATAATAACTACGAAGTCGATCGCAAAAAGGATGGAAAAATATACGAAATTCCCAACAAGAATTCGTAGAAACAAAAGATCGAACACTTGGGGTTGAATACTTCCCCAAGAACATCAAGAACATCACTCGAACCCGAATACGACAAGAGACACGAATCAAATCATAGGGATAGAATCAATACAACTGATTGATGATATACAACACCACGATTCACGAAGAACAACTCGAATTTTGAATATTCACGAAATATAAAGGAAGGGTTTACAAGATGATTACCTCGAATCAACGACGAAGAACACGGATTGATGATGTTAATCAACACCAAGAACTCAAGGAAGATGTAAACTTGAAGTTACAAGTCTCCAAAATCGCCGACGAGTCGCCCAGCCGTGGAGAGACAAAGAGATGGTGAAGATATGACGAATTCGGTCAACCCCTGGGTATATAAACCCGTGCCAGCATTATGTACGTTATATACAAGGGATAGCGTACGTTAACGGTATCACGCATGTAAGACACGAAATATCACGTACGTAATTGATGCCCAGAACCTCCTTTACGAAATAACGAAGACCATTACGTACGTTACATCAAGGGCTTAACATACGTAATGCGCACAGTTAATGTACGTTATGATCCTCACATAGCGTACGCTATCGGCGGCCAGAACTCACTGTCTGAACTGGAATACCCTTACGTACGTAATGATAAGGCTTAACGTATGTAAGGCACATGATGATAACGTACGTTATGCTTATAGCATAGCGTACGTAAGTCACTTAGCAGTTCCAGAACTGCAAAGTTCAACTCGTCGAGTACGAGCGCGACGAAACCGCGAAACGACGACAACAACACAAGATGAGGACATGCATACTAAGAGTGCACAATTATGAACTCAAGCGTTAAAGAATATACAATTGCGACTACCCGAAGGTTCGGAATACAACAACAAAAGTAATTACCCCCACACTTTGGGAAATTACGAAACGGCCCAAAACATCCGCAAATCATAATATGACATCAAACAACCAAACCGATGCTCACAACACGCATAACAAAGCTCAATGGACTTATGCGAAACACGAAACCATAGTTTCAAACCACCATCACACGAAATGAACCAAATAGCGGAAAAAGTCGCTCAAAACACAGATTCGGGTAAAACAGCCCCGGAACAAACTCGGATGACCAAACACGAAGAACAAAACATTATCAAAATGTCAAAATACTCGCAAGAGAGTTCTGGAAACAAGAAAAATGCCAAAAACGAAAAATTACCGAAAGAGAAAATCACAGGTATTACAGTTTATGCATTATAGGTAACCTTGATACTTGAGAGATTTCATTGCTGGATGGGTTGGAGTTCCACTATTTTTAAGGTTCGATGTACATGGATGATGACATGTTGGGCTAAACCGTGGAGTTATCATGTCATTGCTACTTTCTATAGACTTTATTTTATAAATAGATGTTATGGCATCGAGTTAGAAAAACTTATATGAGTGCGGGGTGATGGTGTCGTTTGATGTTTTACATACTTTTGGTATATGTAACTAATAAGTTTGTTTAAGTAGTGAACTTGTAAAATATATAAATAATTGTGTGGTACGAGTAGAGACTTGTTGTTCACTGGTACTTTGATTTTGGGGATGTGATGCCATATGGATGATAGGAGTTTGATTCTGGATGAGACATGATGTATCTATCTAGTAGTGATATGGATTTTGTATTACTATTGTTATAGGTTGGTGAGATAGGTACTATTTTAGGGGAAACTCTGCCGAAATCTCACGGCATTTTATTAGTATTAATATGATTTGGGATAGTTCAGGTTATGTAATTAGAGTGGGTCGTTTCATGTGGTATCGGAGAGCCAGGTTTGCGCCCTATAGACTATCCATGTACACGAGCTCAGAGCATGTGGACCACAATAATCCAGTAAGTGTTGTTTCATTTGTGTGTGTACTCATATTTCATGAATTTTATTGGCCATATGATATAGGACTCAGTCATAATTATAAATAATGCTGAGAACAAGAACCAGAAATGACGGCCGCAAGTTCTAATCATGATCTGATCATTGGTCGACTGACAGAATTAGTAGAAAGGAAATCTCAACAGATACAACAACTCACTGAACAAATAGATATGAGAGGAAAGTAGAGAGATGATATGAACCGACCTCTACCTCGAGTAGAACAAGTTGAATTGGATGGAGGAAGATTCGGGAAGTTGAATCACCCAACATTTGAGAACGCAGTGGATCCTACAGAAGCAGAGGATTGGCTAAGGACTATAGAGAATATGTTCCAGTATATTAAGGTTTCTGAAGAGAATAAGGTACTTTATGCATATTTCATGTTATGGGGCAGTGCAGATCATTGGTGGGATACGATAAGCGCTATTGAGAATGTGGCAACAATGACTTGGGCTAAGTTTAAAGAACTCTTCAGAAACAAGTACTTTACAGCTCCTGTTTGTGGGATGAAGATGAACGAATTTATAAAGTTAAAACAGGGAAGTATGACAGTTTCAGACTATTTCTTCAAGTTCGAACTACTGTCTAGGTTTGTCGAGCATATGGTTAGCACGAAAGCACTAAAAATGGAGTGGTTACTTGAAGGCTTGAGACCAGAACTCTATAGAGATGTCAGCATGACAGGAATTTAAGGGACGACTTATTCAATAGTTGCTGAGAGCATTGGTGGCAGAATAGGCAGAACTAGGAATTCGACAAGCACAAGAAGTTCGGCGGAAATTTTCTCAATGACAAGGCAGCGCTGGTTTAGGATGAAAATAAGAGGCCACCTCATCTTAGAAATCAATGGATGTTTTTTCGTCTAAAATAAAGTGGCATAAACAAGGAGAGACAAGTAAGATTATGAAGTTTGAAGAGGGCATATCCTTTGTACCATTATCGGTATGCTATAACAGTGGAGTTTGCTTATTGGGTTCTAAGGTATGTGGAAAACAACATAGTGGAGTTTTATTATTGGGTTCTAAGGCATGCTTTTCATGTGGACAACCTGGACATATGGAGAACATTTGCCCAAACAAGACAAAACCTAAAGCACATGAAAAGGATACTAGCTAAAGCTTTCACTATCACCAAAGAAGATGCTAAAGCTAATCCACCTGTTATCACAAGTAACCTTTTTGTCTTTGGTATTTCAACACTGGTATTATTGATCATGGTGCTACACATTCATTTGCATCCACCGGGTATGTGAGAAGGCTGGGTAGAGTATCGGAAATAGTTGAGGTAGGTTATAATGTAGTGACCCCCTCCGGAGATCCAAAACAAACAAATAAGATCATACAAGCCTGTAGTATTCCTATTGAAAGTAAGGAACTCTATGCTGATTTAATTATTTTGGACATGAATGACTATGATAAAATATTGGGTATGGGCTGGTTATCAAAATATCGTGCTATTGTTGACTGTCCGAGAAATATCGTGACGTTCCAACCACCTGGGGAAGAACCCTTTATTTTATTGGGGTTAGTAAGAATTTTAGATTTCCAGTCATCTCAGCAATGAAGGCAAAATGTCTATTAAACAGTGGTTCTGAAGGTTATTTAGTAAGTGTAATGAGCATTGAAAATCAAGATTACTCAAGCATCAATAAAGTACAGGTGGTGAAAGGATATCCTGAAGTGTTTCTCGATGATTTACCGGGACTACCACCGGATTGCGAAATGGAGTTTGTGATTAACTTGCAGCCGGTAACAGTACCAACATCAAAGTCACCATATAGAATGGCACTAGCTGAATTAAAAGAATTAAAGATCCAGTTGCAAGAGCTGTTAGATGAAGGCCTCAGTAGGCCTATTTAATCATAATGGGGAGCGTCATATTGTTCGTTCGTAGGAAGGACGACTCCTTGAGGATGTGTATAGACTATCGAGAGCTCAACAAAGTCAGGATCAAGAACAAGTATCATTTGCCTCGAATTGATGACTTGTTTGATCAACTTCAAGGTTCATCTATCTTTTTGAAGATTGATTTGCGACCAGGGTACCATCAACTGAAGATAAAATAAGAGTACATCCCAAAAATGCCATTCAGTACGAGGTATGGACACTATGAGTTTTTGGTGGCCTAACAAATGCCCCAGCAGCATTCATGGATTTAATGAATATGGTGTTTAAAGACTTCCTCTATAAGTTGTTATTATCTTTATTGGTGATATTCTCATATATTCAAAGACCAAATAAGATCATGCAGTACATCTAAGGAAAGTTTTCGAAGTTTTAAAAGAGAAGTGGTTATAAGCTAAATTTAAGAAGTGCAAATTTTGGTTAGACCGAGTAGTATTCTTGGGGCATGTTATATCTGGAGCAGGGATCGCAGTAAACCCAAGCAAAGTTGAAGCAATCAATAACTGGCCAGAACTCACAAATTCTATAAAAGTACGTTGCTTTCTTGGGCTAACTGGATATTACCGTCGATTTGTAGAGGGATTCTCCAAAATTGCCTCTCCATTAAAACAATTGACTAGAATGAATGTTTCCTTCAAGTGGATAGAATCATGTGAACAGAGCTTTTAAAAGTGAAGAAGCGGTTGACATCGGCACTGATCTTGACCATTCCAGTGGGGACTCAAGGTTTCAAAGTCTATAGTGATGCTTCAAAGAACTGTCTAGGTTGTGTATTGATGCAGAATGGTAAAGTAATAGCATATGCATCTGGACAACTGAAGGAGTATGAAAAGAACTACCTGACACGTGATTTGGAACTTCCTGCAGTTGTGTTTGCACTTAAAATATGGAGGCATTACCTATATGGAGAATGCTGTGAAATTTATATCGTTCACAAGAGCCTGAAATATTTCTTCACTCAGAAAGAATTAAATATGAGACAATGGAGATGGTGAGAACTTGTTAAAGACTATGATTGTATTATCAACTACTACCCTCGTAAAGCTAATGTGGTAGCAGATTTCTTAAGCAAAAAATTAGCATAATCCATTGCGGCCATGACTTTCATCCAGAACCCAGAGTTCCACAATTTGATGAATATGGATGTAGAAATTATCCAACATGGATTGCTAGAGGCAAAATTTTCAGCATTAACCCTTCGACTACCTTAATTGATAGAATTCAGCAAGGGCAGAAAGATGATCAAGACTTAGATAAAATAAAGAAAAACATTGAATTAGGGACATCGTCAAACTTCCAATTGTCAGAAGATGGTATTATTCTATTTAGAATCATTTATGTGTTCCTAATGTTGAAGATGTTCGTAAAGAAATATTATTAGAGGCGCACTCAACACCATATTCAGTACATCCATAAGCAACCAAAATGTACAGAGACTTGAACTTACACTATTAGTGGCCAGGTATGAAAGAAGACATTGCACAATATGTGGAGCAATGTCTAACATGTCAACTGGTAAACAGAGCATCAAAGACCAGCAGGCACCTTGCAACCCTTATTTGATTCAAAATGGAAGTGGGAGGATATTATGATGGATTTTGTGACAGGTTTACCAAGAACAGTGCAAGAACATGATTCTATTTGGGTTATAATTGATCGATTGACAAAATCTACTCACTTTATTCTAATTTGTATGACATACTCCATCGATCGCTATGCTCAACTATGTATACAGGAAATAGTCAGACTACATGGAGTTCCATTATCTATTGTATCAAACATAGATTCACGATTTGTATCAGCTTTTTGGAAGAGCTTGCATAGAGCATTGGGTATCCACTTATCTTTCAGCACTGCTTATCATCCACAGTCGTATGGGCAATCATAAAGAACTATACAAACTCTTGAACATATGCTCAGATCCTGTGTTATGGACTTTAAGGGCCAGTAGAGTAAATATTTACCTCTGATTGAATTCTTATACTGATTGAATTCTCCTACAATAACAATTATCAATGTACAATTGTAATGGCTCCTTATAAAGCTCTATATGGCCGGAAGTATCGATCACCAGTATATTGGGATGAGGTTGGTGAAGAAAGACTTTTATGTCCTGATATGATTCAAGAAATGACAGAAGCCGTTTCACTGATCAGAGAAATAACGAGAACATCGCAAAGTAGACAAAAGAGTTATGCGGATACTAAGAGAAGAGCGCTGGAATTTGTCGTGGGTGATCGGGTATTCCTGAAAGTTTATCCAATGGAGGTTAATGAGATTTGGTAAGAAACAAAACTGAGTCCAAGATATATGGGGACATTTACTATTACTGAGCGGGTTGGTGAAGTGTCTTATCGACTAGAGTTGCCAACATCAATGTCTCAGATACACAATATATTTCACGTTTCTCTACTAAGAATATACGTTGCGAATCCATCCCATGTTCTCAAGAATGAACCAGTTGAGTTTGAGGCAGATTTGAGTTATAAGGAGATACATGTAGACATCTTACTAAGAGAAGTAAAGAAACTAATAAATAAATAAAAACCACTAATCAAGGTGTTGTGGATAAATCAACTTGTAGAAGAAGCCACTTGAGAGAGAGAAGATATGATTCATGCATTACACTTATCAGTCATGTGATAGTTAAATTTCAAATGAGGGCTAAATACCTTGATCTTTTCAGGTAAGTTAAATTTTGGGGAAGAAGTTTTTATAAGGATGGGAGGATGTGATACTCGAGCCTGACACTACTCATTTGGTCAATATGATTCATGCATTACACTTATCAGTCATGTGATAGTTATTTTTACTTTCACATTTCAATGTTTATTTCATCTCAAAACTGCATTTAAGCGCATTCAATGATATGAAATATGTATATTTTAATTTTGAAAACTTTAAAATGTTGAGAATATTAAACTTATTTAAGGATAAGATACATGTTAAGCTAATATATAACTCTAAGTTCATCTGGTACACCTAAAAGTACTAATTGTGTTTTTGAGGCGTCTATATGGTGTTAACTGATTTATCTAGGGGTCCTAGTCAGTGTATATGCTAGGTAAATATAGATTATAGTCAAAGAAAATAAACCTAATTTATTGTAATAATACATGTCAAATATCATTATCCTTATCAACACCATATAGGACACAACTAACGGTGTCACCTTGTAACCTTGTTAATTAGTAGTTCGATTTGTCGATGCCCACTTCGTTCCAATTAAGGTCGAATATCTTTAACTTGTCCTTAACCCTATAGTCCAAACCATATTACATTGATAAATGATTCCTCACATTCTTATATATAGTAATACATGAACTTGAGCAAGAAGCTTCACCCTTCGAAAATTTCCCAAAAATTCAAGGAGAAATTATCGAAACAGCAATACCTCAATTTATTTGACAATCAAGGTGAGTCTTCTTGGTTCTCTTATTGTTTTTGTTATGTTTATTGGTTGTTTTGAAGTTAGCAAAGTTTTTTAAGTTCCTTAAACATGTTATATAGATGTTAAGAATTCGTTCATGGTATGATGGATCTATAAAGCTTAAAAACTCACGAGAACAATAAAGGTTTCAATTCTGCTACCTTTTTTGAAACATCTATATATTGTATGAAATTCGGTTGGTTCAGGGGCAGGAGCTTTGATATGTTTTTTTAAGTATTCTAGGGATGTTTGTCAAAATTTGATGCAAATACAACATATATCCAAGTAGTTATAAGCAAAACAAAACCGGATTAGTACAAGACTATGGTAAGTCCTTTTATACAAACATGTTGGTATTTATGAAATCTAACAGACTTTTGTTGTGGTGTATCAAAGAGCATTAAAACTAGATATTTTAACATACTAAATGGTCATAAATGCTAGGTTAACAGGCTGATATACATAGAAAGAAAGACATAAAACCGTAAAACATCAACTAGGCATCCTGATAGAAATCGGTAAAAACCCTTCGAATAGGAAGTCTGTTGAACTTTATGAATACCATTACTCCTATTTAAGCACACTATTTGAAACAGCGTATCAAGGTTTATCATCACAATCATCTCATAGCGATACAAGAGTAAGGCTATCACCCGAACAAGGTAAGTAGAATCAATCTACAATGTATAAACATAATATTGTTTGTATAACTAATTGTTGAACTTGATGATATCGTGAGAGTGTTCCATTGTATCGTACGATTGATCTGAATGATTCTTAAGTTTTTGGTTGCACCTTACATGAACATGACATCCATTCATTCCCATATGCATGCATAACATGAGACTCACTAGTGTCTGCATGCATGGAATGATCATGAAAAGAAAAAAGAAAAATGTTTTGTTGGCCACTGCTAGAGCATCGAGGCATGGTATATGCATGCTTTTATGATATGTTTAGCATGGTACATGTGTGCTTATATAATGTGTGAGACATGGTAGATGTATGTTCACATGATATATTTGGTGTAGTAGATGCATGCCTTATATATCTGGCGTAGTAGATGTGTGTCTTATGATTTGGTATGATATTGTGCTCTTTCCGGTGCCTAATACATGGGTCAATGGGCCCAAATACAAGAAAATTATTTTGAGAGAGATTCTCATTGATGATCATATGTCATGTGTAGCATCATACATGGTACATACATGATTTCTTCTTATTAGGCTTTAACTCACGTAGTTTATGCATTGTAGGTAACCTTGATACTTGAAAGATTTTCATTGCTGGATGGGTTGGAGTTCCAGTGTTGCTGAGGGTCGATGTACATGGATGACGAACTATTGGGCTAAACCATGGAGTTATCATGTCATTGTTACTTTCTCTAAACTTTGTTTTATAATTATATGTTATGTCAACGAGTTAGAAAAAATTATATGAGTGTGGGGTGATGGTGTGATTTGATATTTTACATACTTTTGGTATGGTTATATAACTAATAAGTTTGTGTAAGTAGTAAACTTGAAAAATATATGAATAATTGTGTGGTATGAGTATAGATTTGGTGTTCACAGGTATTTTGATTTTGGGGATATGATGCCATATGGATGACATGAGTTTGTTTGTGGACGAGACATGATGTCTCTATGTGGTAGTGATATGAAGTTTGTGTTAATATTATTACAGGTTGGTGAGATAGCTACTATTTTAGGGGAAACTCTACCGAAATTTCATGATATTTTATAAGTATTAATGTGATTTGGGATAGTTTAGGTTAGGTAGTTCGAGTGGATCGTTTCACTTAACCTCACCACAGTCGCAGGACTCAACATTTGTATTGCTCTATAGGGATGGATTTATAACGAGTGCTTTCAATAGAACTTTCATAACTTTTTTTTCCTATTGAACCATGTTTCTGGGATCTCCAATCTTCAAGGTTGAATAACCACATTATCGTTCTTTCAGGATGTGGATTTTAATCCCATTTCCTCTAGCAGTTTATGAAATTGATCTATATTCAAACTTTTTCTGAGTGGATCCGCCAAATAATTATTTGACCTCACATAGAATAGATATAACTCCATTTTTGATCAATTGTCTCACGGTATTATGTTTCTGACGAATATGTTGATATTTATCATTATACATCTATCGCAGTGGATCATAACATTGGGCAAAACCTTTTTCCAGTATGGAATATCCTCAAGAAAGTTATGAAGCCATTCAGCTTATTCTCCAGCTTTATCTAGGCTTACGTCACTCGGGAAGGCGTAAAGTCAAAAAGGGGTGGGCTAGCTTAGACAGCAAGTGAGCGCCGACGAGGCTCGTTACCGCAGGTTAGTTGGACGGCTTCCCGCCTGCAGGAAGAGAGGTTTTGGATCTACCAAGAGTTCCCAAATTTAAGTGTGACTTTCTTGTTCATGAAATTCTTAAATAAGAAATCTTGAAAAGTCACCATGTACGATATTTTCGGCAAGGTAACCCCACCAAAGACTTTAGTAATAGAATAGGATTTTCAAACTTTTTATTTGAGCGGACCTATCTTCTGGCAAACCCCGAATACCTACTTCCACGTAAATCCGATTCTGATATTCTCTGGTCTGTGAGGATCCAAAGATGCTTTATGCTGCTCGAACTTCTATTGCATACTATTGCAAATGAGTAACGGGAACTAGTCTTCATGGGAAGTGGACCTTCGCTTTGAGAAAGACGTTGGTGCTGTTACCGCCGAAAGAATGGCGGGATCCGGCATGCTCTATAATTTAAACTACCATCTAGCATAGTGATAGTGAGCGGATAGACTCTTTAGACTACGTTCTTCTGGCAATAAGAAGCTAACTGACGACCACGACGCTGGTTCCATAATGGATTGGGCTATGCAAGTTTGCTTGCTTTATTTCTAAGACACTGCTCCATTCCCAACGGTGAGTACATATTCACTTGTAGAGTAAAAATCTTTAGTGTCTGAAATCCAATTAGCATCAGTGTATCCTTCCAATACTACATGATAATTACTATAATATAACCCATAATTTAGAAGGTATTGTAAGTATCTATAATTACTATAATATAACCCATAATTTAGGGTGTATTGTAAGTATCTTAAAACCCTAGTCAACACATTACACTGCTCTTTACTCGAATCACCTATGAACCTTCTCAATTTGTTCGCAACAAATGCCAAATTTGGCCTTTTACAATTCGTAGTGTACATCAGGCTTCCCATTACTCTTGAATAATAAACTTGAGCCACTCGATCACTTTTATTCTTACTTAAGTGAAAAATTGTATCAATGGGTACTTTTACAGGTGAGCTATCAAAAGCATTGAATTTTTTGAGCACATTATCAACATAATGATACTGCGACAAGAAAATACCTTCTGATGTTCTAAAATTTTTTTCAAGAATTAAATCAGCTAAACCCAAATCCTCATGTCAAAATTCCGAGTCAACATTGTTTATATTATCAATTACTTCATTCCTACTGTGATTAGCATATCATCTATATATAGACAGACTATGAGAAATGATTCAAGTGTGCCTTTAATATACACACATTTATTCACATTCATTAGTCCTTAATCTATTTGCCAATATATGTGTAAAACTTTATATGCTATTGTTTGGGAGCTTGCTTTAGCCCATACGATGACTTAAAAAGTTTACACACTTTATTTTCCTGACCAGGCACAATGAAACCTTGAAGTTGTTCCATATAAATTTCTTCTCTAGTTCACCATTCAAAAACAAAATTTCGACATCCATTTGATGGATACCGATATTGTGCAATGCAGCAATAGCAATAAGCACTTCAATGGAAATTATTCTAGTTACTGGTGAATATATTGAAGAAATCATAACTTTGTTTCTGTTTAAACCCTTTGACTACAAGTCGGGCCTTAAACTTATATATTGACCAATCATATTTATTTTTGTCTTTAGGATCCATTTACATCCTAAAGGATCGTCTCTTCATTCATAGGGTTTGAACTAGTTGCAGTTTCAAGAGTTTTGTTGTTCGAGTTTGTCACAATCATCTCTTTGCAAGAATAAATATTTTCAAAGAAAATATTTCTTGACTCAATGACAGTTCCCTCATGCATATAAGGAATTTAAGATTTATGAATCAGAAACCGATATGCACTACTGTTTTATACATAATATATAAATATACAGTCCACTATCTTTGGACCAATTCTTACTTGTTTTGGTTCATGTCTTCAACCTTAGCCAAACATTCACACACTTTAAGATATTTGGAAGAAGGCTTGCGCCCTTTCCGTAACTGATAAGGAGTTTTATCATTTTCTTTGTGTGGTACTTTATTTAGGATGTAGTTAACTGTCAGAATAGTTCCCCACCACATACTCTGTGGAAATCCTAAACTTACTAATAGTGCATCATCTATTTCAGGGTTTTATTTAACCGCTCAGCAACTCCATTTGACATAGTAGATTAAGAGTAGTAGTTTGATGACTTATGCCTCAATCAGCATATAATTGTTCAAATGGTGCTACATACTCACCACCTCGGTCACTTTAGATTGCCTTTATTTTACAATTCAATTGATTTCAACCTTATTTTTACACATTTTAAAGTCCTCAATTGCTTCATCTTTGCTTCTCAAAAGAAACACATAGCAATATCTTGTGCAATCATCTATAAAAGTGACGAAGTATTTTTTACCTCCTCTATTTTGCATAAATTTCAAATCACATACATCAATTAAATAAATTCTAGAGGAGGGGCGCACGTCATTGAGGTGACCGGTTCCCAAGAATACCTAATTAAAAGCGAAGCAATTAAGAAAACACAAGAAGAGTAAGAGGACATACAAGTACCGGTAGCACTGTGATGATGGCAAAGTAGTGATACTGTAGACGAACGATGACTCAATCGACCCAAAAGACCGACAGCCTAGGTATCCATGAACCTAAGCTCTGATACCATATTCTGTAACACCCCCAAGTTATTCATGGTATATTACAGCGCCGTGAGCCCCTCTGTGGGACCCACAAGGCTATACATACGCAGAACTATGAATTTCGACCGATAAGGTCTAAACGTAATCCAGTAGAAGGAATTGAAAATGAAAACCAAGATAATATTCAATAAGACAAAATACAACTGCACTATTTGAAGCCAAACTTCTATACCTTGCTCGATCAAATCCTGACGAACCTTCGTCTGGGATGTAAGAACCTCGAGCAGCTGAAATGATGCTGATTTGCGTCTCAAAGCATCCGCGACATTGGCCTTCCCCGGATGGTAAAGAATTTCCAAATCATAATCCTTGATCAATTCCAACCAACGTCTCTGCCTCATATTCAACTCTTTCTGAGTGAAGATGTACTTCAAACTCTTGTGATCGGTATAGATCCGACACGAAGATCCATACAAATAATGCCGCCAAATCTTAAGTGCGAAAACAATTGCGGCCAATTCCAAATCATGAGTAGGATAGTTCATCTCATACGGCCTCAACTACCTTGATGCGAAGGCTATCATTTTATCGTGCTGCATAAGCACACATACAAGCCCTTGTCCTGAAACGTCACTATAAACTGCAAATCCTTCACCACCCTGTGGTAAAGGTAAAATTGGCGTTGAGGTCAAATGTCTCTTCAGCTCATCGAAGCTCTACTGTCTCTCAGCAGTCCAAGCAAACTTTTCTGTCTTCTGAAAATATTGCGTAAGCGGCCGAGCGAGTTTCGAAAACACCTTGACAAACCGACGGTAATACCCAGCAAGACCTAAAAAGCTACGAACTTCCTTAACATTATTAGGCGGTGCCCAATCTAGCACTGCCTCAATCTTCTGCGCGTCCATACGAACCCCTTCGGTCGAAACCACATGACCGAGAATATAACTTCCTTCAGCCAGAACTCACACTTTGAGAATTTCGCACAAAGGCGCTTGGCTCTCAAAACATCTAGTATCAAACGCAAGTGTTGGGCATGCTCCTCCTCATGTCAAGAATAAATCAAGATATCGTTAATAAAGACGACCACACATTTGTCAAGGTACTCAATGAATATCTTGTTCATCATTTGCATGAATACTCCCGGTGCATTAGTCAGTCCAAAAGGCATGGCCACAAACTCATAATGTCCGTACCTCGTCTGGAAAGTGGTTTTCGGAATGTCGAACTATTTCACTCGGAGCTGGTAGTATCCTGATCTCATATCAATTTCTGGAATACTGCGGCTCCCTGCAACTGATCAAATAAATCATCTATATGAGGTAACATATACTTGTTCTTTATGGCACTTTGTTTAACTCACGGTAATCGATGTATAGACCTAGTGAACTATCCTTCTTTCTCACAAAAAGAACAGGTGCGCCCCAAGGTGAAGCGCTTGTCATTCTCCAACTAGTTAATTGTTTGAAGTGTGGTCAAGCAGGGCATCAAAAATAAAGATGCCGAGAATCGTTGATCGGGATCGAGCTCGGTGTGTAGATTTGATAACTAATGTTCTGCTCAGTTCTTTTTCGATAATTGTTGCTTAATTACTTTTGTTACACTATTTGACTTTTTTGTTTTTCTTGTCCCGAGTATCGGGGGCGGAATCTCTGTTCTAAAGAGGGGGAATGTCATGCTCATGTTTTCCCGCTTTTCATTCCTTTTCGGATTCCAGCGACTCATTTGTTCTTGTCATGATTTTTATGACATATTCTCTTTCTCATATTTTGTGAAACGGAAAAACTTCATGATCATTTTGAATTATTCTATGAATTTTTTTACTATTTTGGTCATTCTCGGTATAATTTTTGTTGGAGCCCATTTTCTTATATCCCGATTGGATGTTCATTGGAGTTTGATCAACACTTGAATTCGTACGTTAATGCTCTTTTTAAGCATTTGTTGTTATCGATAACTTTTGAATTTCCCATCGTCTGAGGCATGTTCGGGCTGACCGAACTACAATTATATACTGCTCACCAAAGGACTTAGTGCACGCTAAGTGCCATTTTGTAATTTCCCTAACTTTTGGGGCATCATTTTCCTCAACTTTGTTTCATCATGTTTGCATATATAATTATTGTTTAGAATCGTGTATTGGATGTTTACATAACCAGCTCATCGCATTTCGAGGAATGGCTCGTTTACACATCGTTCGGGGTGTTTCAGAGTTGACCAGAGTGTTTGTTTTTCCCTTGTTTGTCTGTCGTTCTTTGTTTTAAGTTTCGGGATGAAACATATTTTTAGTAGGGGTAGAATGTAATACCAGAGATTTTTCATTCTAGTTGTCATGAATTAATTGTCTTTTCGCATCGGGTAGTTTCCTGATCATGAGTAATTTTTGAGTAGAGTTGACATTGCGCAATGGTTGTCGCTATCGTGTTTCGTCGTATGGTTACTGTTTCCCCTGGGATCATTAGCGCTTTGTTGCGTTTTGCGTAGTCATTTTCTTCATTGAGGAGTTCTGTCATTGCATCGAGTTTTTGGAGCATAACTGATGCATGTTCAGAGTGTGTTAGTGCACGCTAAGGGATGTAATTAGCGCGCGTTAACTGTATGATGAAACAGAACATACTGGAAGCCGAGAACAGAAACTGTTGAGATTAAGGCCTGTTAACGCACGCTAAAGGACATAGCTAAGAAATGTAATTAGAGCATGATAACTGTAGGACGAGACTTAACATACTGGAAGCCGAGAACAGAAGCTGCTGAGATTAGGGCATGTTAGCACACGCTAAGGAATAAAGCTAGCACGCGCGAACTGCATTATCAGGCAGAACATGCTGAAATTCTAGCCTGTTAGCGCATGATAACCAGTGTGCCTAGCCCGCCCTAGCTGTCCAGTATATATACTGGACAACAGTTCTTTTTCTGCATTTTTCCATTTCATCCTCCCGTCACGCGGTGGTAGAGGCGATTTGGCATTGTTTGACCGATTCCACTCCGTCCAAAGGTGTATTGGAGGATTATAACATCATCTAATCCATTGTTCTTTATCGGATCGAGGTACTTTTCCTTGAGCCTCTTGGAGTTGACTTTTGGGAGAAATTCGTGATTTTGAACCCGATTTTGTTTAATCGGTTGGGGTTATTGGATGTTGTTGATCGTATATTATGGATTATATAATCATATTTCAATTTTGTTCAACCCGATTGGTAATTTGAGTGTTCTTGAGAAAACCTTGAACATTTAATATTTGATTAAATGTTTCAATGGGTTTTCTTCGACTGTTCGACATATGTTTCTGTCATTGTTGGTGGTAGACCTCATAGTAATTGTGTTATTATTGTCTCTCGTGGAGGGTGTAGGTCTAGGGTCTTTTCGATCGATTGTGTTCTTCGAAGTATTCACGAGCGATTATCGAGGCAAGTACATTGCCATATGAATTATATTCCATGCAAATTCCCACGTTTTCAAGTGTGTATCATTTTCTTATGAAGGAATGTTTATGTGTGTTTATGTGTTGATAAACTTCTTTTCTCCGTGATTACGACGATCGAATGATATATTGCTTGATTCTAGTGCGGTTGTTCATAGTACGTTCGAGCTTGTAGCTTTTTGTGTTATTGATACATGTGAACTGGGGTGTGAGACCCTTATGGTTGTAATATTGATTGTCTGATAGATTCTATGGATGTGAATTGTTATGGAATTTTCCTCGAACATTTGTGGTTGAGGTTGTATGATATGTTGATTCAAACTTGTGTGGTTTGCCAATGTGAATATGTGCTTATGTGATATTTCGTATCTAAAGTTGCGGAGGGCGGGGTTTGGACTCTGGTCTGTGTATGCTGCAATGAGCGGCTTCTGTGGTTTGTGAACGACGGTGTCACCTAATGCGTGGATTCAAGGTGCGGCTCTTGTGGGAGTGATGTCGGTGCAGTGGTATGGTTTCAAGGGGCGGCCACCAAAGTGTAGTGAATGCCACTGCATATATGTTTCAGTGGAGGCTCTCGATAGGTTTTCGAGCGGTAGATACTTGTATGATAGCTAAGACCCTAGTACCAGATGAACTCGTATTTTGGAATCCTTATTTGAACCCTTTTTGGAATAATGGTACCAGTAGGAAAATCAAGGATTGAATGACCAAGGGTTTCCGGTGGGATCTCCAATGGTTAGTTAGACCTTGATGGTCTTGAGCAGACTTTCGCTGAGAAAGCGTGTATTGGGTCGCTCGAAATATTTTTAAACTACTTTATAAAGTGTTTCTAAGGATCCCGAGAGATTTTGAAACTACTTTCTTAAATGTATTCATTCAATTTCGAATCTTCTTAAACTATTTGAATCAGCCCGAGTTAGTAATAGTGTTTTTTTTTCTTAAAAACTATTTTAAACTAACTCTCTTGACTCATTGGGGCATTTCTGAAAAATCTTGCTTCTTTATTTCTCTTTTGAGGAGGAATGACTTTATGAATGATTAGTGTCCTTGCGTATGCGAATATCCTTGGGTGATATGTGGGATCTTGTGAGTCGTGTTGCATTTGTGACTCGTTTGATTTTGTGTGAATATTTTTCTTATAGCTTGTAAATTATGTACTTGTACTAGCAAAATTCTAGTTTGCTAACCCCTGAGTATTCGGGGGGTGGGTGCCTGTTATGCATTCAGGTCTTTGCAGCTCGAGAGAGGTCACTGGATCGGCTTGACAGAGGATGAAGAGCAACAATGCTAATCACACATGAGTTCAAGTTTTTTTCTTTCGTATCTGTCGTAATGAATGGCTATTCTTATCGATTAATCACTCTTGCATGGGTGAGAGTTTGTTGTGGAATTAAATTATTATTTTTCTTACGCATGAAAAACTTAGCCTTGATATGGAGTTGTTGACCATGATGGTCTTTTATGTTGTTGAGTGGTTTTTCGGTCTATTGTCGTATCTTTGACCTAGGCGGTCATATGTGTCGTTGTAATATAATGTGTCTAGCCTGGTAGATTCTTATGAGAATGGTCTATGGCGCTGTCGTATTTTCGACCGAGTCGGGGGTGTTACAAATAGCAAGACCCAAGTTAGTAAGATAAAACAACACTCGAGAACTTCTCGGATTTCTCGGCCTGCACTGCAATAGTATGTACAACATGAATGTTGGTAGCTGATTTTGCAGCAGCAACGGCCAAAAATACCAAATGCCTTCCTCTTTTATGTCCTGAAAGAAAGATCAAGCATGTGAGGTTTTGGAACGAGTGGCTATCTAGCCTATCATCTGGTGTTACCACCAGCTTTGAGTCGGATTCATAACGTGTTTCATGTCTCCCAGTTGAGGAAGTATGTTGCTGATCCGAGCCACATACTTCATTTCGAAGAGATCGAGTTAGCCGATGATCATTCTTACGAGGAACGTCCCGTACAGATACTTGAGAGGAGGATCAAAAAATTGAGTAACAAGACGATTCCCCTACTGAAGGTCCAGTTGTCACGACACGGAGTCGAAGAGGCTATGTGGGAGACCGAAAGCAGCATGCGAGATAGGTATCCCGAGTTGTTTACCCCTTAGTTTCGAGGACGAAACTCCTTTTAAGGGGGGAGTATGTAATATCCGACAATAGTTTCTTATCTACTGTTGTATTATTCGGATAATTTGAGTATCGTTGTAATCATGTTACATTTAGTTTAATGATTATTAATGTTGGGATACATCAGAATAGAATTAATTATAATTGTCACTCGCATTGTGGTTGATTTCTAGACATTGTGTAGATTGTTACATTTTTTACTAGGTTTTCTGTATTTAATGTACGCTAGGGGATCAGTTTAACGTATGCTAGGACCTTGGCCTTACGTACGTAATGGAGGATATATTACGTACGTAATGCATAGAATCTGATCCAATCTTAACTTTCGGCATGGGGGGCCATGCAGGATTCAGATAATTGGGACTTTCGAGACAACCAAGTTAACCTATATTACGTACGTAATGCTCGTTCTATAACGTATGTAGTAGAGTATGTGTTTTGAGACAGTAGTCTTGGAGGTTTATTACGTACGTAACACACTTGGTGTTAGCGTACGTAAAGAGTGATTACGTACGTAACTTCGGTAACGTACGTAAATGATGTGTAGTTTATAAAAAGACAGGTTTGCCTTTCAGTGTTGCACGATCCAAACTCGATTTATTCTCCTTGTTATCATCCTCCTGCCTCCCTAGATCGATTCTAGCCTCTTCCAACTTGTATTTGAGCCTTCCATCTTGGATTGTAGCTAAGTGTTGGGAAGTTGGAGAGAATTCTTGTAGTTTGGTGATTTGTTCCTCATTTCTTGAGGTATGTAATCCAATCCTACTCTACCCTTCGTAGTAATGATGATATTGATATAGAATACTGCTCATATTGTCGATTTGATCAAGTAAAACATGATTGTGGTTAAGATGTTGAACACTTATTGAAGAATATAGTGATTAAAGGTTTAAAATGAAGATATTCCGGATGTTTAAATGATAACAATCATGTTTATAAGAATCATACTCACCTTGCTGTATTAATTAACATTATTGACAGAGGATGATCATAAGTTTCGATATAGTTGAGTTAAAACCGATGGATTGATAACATAAGATGTGTTAGAACATTATGTTAGGTTTTAACTAATATCTTGGGAATGAATTGATGAATGATGAAGGTTAGGATGATGTTCTTATGATTCAGAAACCCTAAATTTTATAACTATGTTTTTGATATGGCTTAACAAATTCTTTAGGAGATAATAATGGATTAGGAAGAACACAAATGTAACCTTTATATATTCAAGTTAATCGGATACTTTGATGACTTAATATGTATTAATCACCGTATTCATAGACTGATAATGTTCTTAGGGGAATTTCAGCAATTACTGATGATAAATCCTTGTGCAGTAGATGAAGTAGATGTATAAGAACCTTAAGAAGTTGGTTAATCCGATTATTAATAGTGAATTGAAGATATTTAATGCATAAGCTTGTTCATAGTGATAACAAGAGTATTAAAAGGACATTTTTATATAATAATCCGATTGTGGAAGACGAACTAGATGTATTGAAATTCATCGATAGTGGGTAGAATGTTCACTGGGATGGAACGAATTATTCGGGTAGGTTTCGGGTATCGTTTCCTACGAATTGATATCAATATTGTGTGAATGTATTTTTGAATGAATTACGTTTCATTCAAGGTTGCTTGTTCGAGTGAGTATTTAGTCGAGGACACCGTCTGTTCGATCATTTGGAGAAGGACTATCTTTCGTCTACGGAATTGAGGAAAGTTATCTTGCTTGGTTATAATGATGATTAAATTCTTGTACGTTATACCTTTTGTGTATATGTAATGCTTTATGAATCTACGATTCATAACGTTGTATTATTCTTGATCGTGCTTATCGTTTTGTTATGAGATTGTATTCTCAAGTTTCACTACCTTCGTACCGTTGGTCTCGTTGATTATTGTTGTCACTTAGGTGAGCCCTTCTTGATTTTGGGTTGGTCGTGTGATTTGTTGAGTTTCGTTGTCATGTTGTATCGTGACATATCTGGAATCATGTCCTTGTGTGGTCAACATGATTATAATCAAAGCACGTCTTCACACCGCCCATTTTGCCTGTCAAAGGCCAACATGATTATAATCAAAGCACGTCTTCACACTGCCCATTTTCCCTGTCGAAGTCATAGAATTCTTGGCATGTTCGGACACTAACTCGCAAAACTGAATTCGATGCCGCTCGAGCCTGCATTTGTAACAAGTCAATGTCGGTGATGGATAATTTGAGCGATCATGGCGTGGAACATTGCAGTTGAAGCATCTAACCACCTTACTAGAAGTCATCGACATTCGCTTGAAACTCTTAGCACGCACACCCAAATAAGAGAGCGATGGTTTCGAACAACGCGGGGGTTTGGGAACCTTAGCTCTTTTGCCACCCAGGAATTCCCGATATGTCTTTAGCTTCTTTAGTTCGCCAACAGGTTCGATCGATGAAGATATCTCATAGGATATCATTCGATCTTGATACTCTCTAACGGTAGCATCAATTGTTGTCGTACGAACCACATCACCAAGTCCATGTCTGCCAAGGTTCGACATGCTAAAATATATAATTCCATTCAGCACCGCAAACACACAATCACATAATAACACCACAAATGTCCACATAAAAAACATAACGAAATTCTGAAGCTGCATCCATGATAGGACATGGCTTACGGCCGTAGCACTCAGTATCTAACGGTCGTAATACTATGGTGATTAGTAAATTTAACCGGTAGTTATGGAAATTGGTTCCGAATAGAAATGACAGCGCATTCAGATCTAGTGCAACACTGATTGAGTAGTATTGCAAAAGACCAAATATCAGAGGGCTATTGCAATACTTTTCCTTGGAACACTGGAAACATACGTTGCATATGAGCACTTATGGCGTAGTGGTAGTTTATAAAAAGACAGGTTTGTCTTTCAGTGTTGCACGATCCAAACTCGATTTATTCTCCTTGTTATCCTCCTCCTGCCTCCTTAGATCGATTCTAGCCTCTTCCAACTTGTCTTTGAGCCTTCCATCTTGGATTGGAGCTAAGTGTTGGGAAGTTGGAGAGCATTCATGTAGTTTGGTGGTTTGTTCCTCATTTCTTGAGGTATGTAATCCAATCCTACTCTACCCTTCCTAGTAATGATGATATTGATATACAATACTGCTCATATTGTCGATTTGATCAAGTAAAACATGATTGTGGTTAAGATGTTGAACACTTATTGAAGAATATAGTGATTAAAGGTTTAAAATGAAGATGTTCCTGATGTTTAAATGATAACAATCATGTTTATAAGAATCATACTCACCTTGCTGGAATAATTAACATTATTGACAGAGGATGATCATAAGTTTCGATATAGTTGAGTTAAAACCGATGGATTGATAACATAAGATGTGTTAGAACATTATGTTAGGTTTTAACTAATATCTTGGGAATGAATTGATGAATGATGAATGTTAGGATGATGTTCTTATGATTCAGAAACCCTAAATTTTATAACTATCTTTTTGATATGGCTTAACAAATTCTTTAGGAGATAATAATGGATTATGAAGAACACAAATGTAACCTTTATATATTCAAGTTAATCGGATACTTTGATGACTTAATAATGTATTAATCACCGTATTCATAGGCTGATAATGTTCTTAGGGAAATTTCAGCGATTACTGATGATAAATCCTTTTGTAGTAGATGAAGTAGATGTATAAGAACCTTAAGAAGTTGGTTAATCCGATTATTAATAGTGAATTGAAGATATTTAATGCATAAACTTGTTCATAGTGATAACAAGAGTATTAAGAGGACATTTTGATATAATAATCCGATTGTGGAAGACGAATTAGATGTATTAAAATTCATCGATAGTCGGTAGAATGTTCATTGGGATGGAACGAATTATTCGGGTAGGTTTCAGGTGTCGTTTCCTACGAATTGATATCAATATTGTGTGAACGTATTGTTGAATGAATTTCGTTTCATTCAAGGTTATTTGTTCGAGTGAGTATTTGGCCGAGGATATCGTCCGTTCGATCATTTGGAGAAGGACTATCTTTCGTCTATGGAATTGAGGCAAGTTATCTTGCTTGGTTATAATGATGATTAAATTTTTGTACGTTATACCTTTTGTGTATATGTAATGCTTTATGAATCTATGATTCGCAACGTGGTATTATTCTTGATCGTGCTTATCGTTTTGTTATGAGACTGTATTCTCAAGTTTCACTACCTTCATACCGTTGGTCTCGTTGATTATTGTTGTCACTTCGGTGAGCCCTTCTTGACTTTGGGTTGGTCGTGTGATTCGTTGAGTTTCGTTGTCATGTTGTATCGTGACATATGTGGAATCATATCTACGTTCCGATTGGTTATTGTGTAGGATTTTTAGCCGGTCACGTATAGTCATGCGTGAATGTTTCCACATTGGACTGTGCACACGAGACGTAGTTCGTTAGGCTAATTAGGTACATTGTCCCACGTGTATCCTGGATTCCGTATACGGGGTAGACATGTGCATTGATACATTTCCGGATCGGGTGTACTGTGATATCCATCTTGAGCCATACTGATTGGTCATTCATGTTCCATGTTTGATTGGTTATGATTAACGGTTTGTGATTGGTTGTTCATACGCCTGAGGGGTATGTTCAACAGTTGTGTCGTCTCCTTGAGACCCAATATATGTGAATTGTATAACATCTTGAGAAATTATTATCATGTATATCTGACCCTGTGTTTTGGGCGAAATACTTGTATTATATTTTAGGTCGAGGCAAGGGCAAGGCATGGGAAGAGCATGGTGACGGCGAAGGATTCGAAGGATACTAGTTCGGGGGGGCCGAGTTTTTTGTTGTCCGGTTATGCTTAAACCGTGTAATGTTATTTTTGACTTTGTTTGAACTATTGTCGTTGTATTATTATTTTAAGTATATTCCATCTTCATATGGTTTATACTAATATTTGGATCCTGTGTATTCTTAGGCTAATAGCTGTACTATTTGGAGGCTCCTAATCGGAGTAATCATTATTGTATTGTGATTCGGTATCACGATAATGTTATGTTTAAATTAAGTATTGATATCGACTGGTGGGTCCCAGTGTGGGGTCCACGGCACTGTAATGGCCGCCGTAATTGGGGTGTTACAGAAGATGGTATCAGAGAGTCATTTCTCCTTATGAGTCATTGTGAAGTGAACTAGTATCAAGAAACCTTCGTGTCACGTGTTGGGCTGAGGAGTTCGTAGACGAAGGCAATGGAATTGGTAATGGCTTCATCGATATCGAGGCAAGTTATTACTTGCTCAGTTTATAATATTTAATGAATGTTTTCCGTTTCATTCATTTATAATTCGTATAGCAATGTTTATAATCGTAATCACAGGATATTTGGGATTATAAGTTGTATTCGAGTTTTGGGAATTAAATCATAATGTATATGATTTACATTTGTTGTTGGTATACGTGGTATCGAGGATACATTGTGGTAAAGATGAAGATATGAATCATCCGTAGTCCGTGACATTCTGGACCGTCGAATATTGAGGATAATGGTTGGTAATGGTTTATACATTTTGTTCGCTCTCGAAGGACTCGGGGCAAGTACTCTAATCATTTTTGTCATTTGTGTCGATCATGTTGTGATATATTCGTGTATTGTTGTTGTCATGCATTTGTGCATTGTTGTTGTCGTGCATTGTGTACTGTTGTTTTGTGCAGTTGTGCATTGTTGTCATATGTCCACCATGTGTTGGTCCGACGGGATCAACATGGGATATCTATAGATGTGTGCGCTGGATCGTTGGACAGGTATTTCCACCATACGTTGGTCCGACGGGATCAACATGGGACATCTATAGCTGTGTGCGCTGGATCGTTGGATTATCATGTGTTGTTGTTGTGCATATGTATATTATGGGTTTGCCATAAGTATACATTGTTGTTATTGATGTGAGCATATTGACGTGGTCATATGAGTATGCATTTGTAGGTCTTGTGTTAGGACTGTGTTCGTATGTTGTGTTGATCTGATCTTGGATTAGACTGACGTGATTTCGTCGTGGCATTTCATATCTTGAGGTATGTTCCGTATTTCCTTTGGTATTTGTCTTTGATGGACAATCGGTTATCGTGTCGAGATGTGATGATGTTATCCGATGGATTGGGTTGGACAGAGTTAGTGAATTTCGTAACATTGAGTTATGATAGTGTTTTGAGAACCTTGGTATTGTTGAGAGATAGTACAGATATTTCGGTATTAGCTTATTTTATTGTTAAGGATACGAACCGTGGATTTTCGTAAAGTTATGGCGGTAAGATTACATCGGTAGTATTCTTACTTAGTATATCATTGGTATGTAATTATTGACGTGATGTGATGGTTATCATTGTTGGATATTATGGCTGACCCCGTCGTGGGCTTTCTTTTTAGGTTCTTGGAATATCAAGCTTGTAGCGGTCGTGGAGAGATGAGCTTCCCGGAGGATACTGGCTAGGGCATGTATTTGTGTATTGAGTTTCCTGATCAGTTCTTGTATTCCGCTGTTAGAGTATTTTAATTGTTCGTCTTTTTCCGCTGTGTGAGTATTTTTAAATAGCCTATTGGTATCTCGTAACTTAGGTTGCTTTGGCAATCATTTTCTAAACTATTTTGTCGATACGTGTAAGCGATAGCTTAACGTTTGTTTTTTAAACTGTTGATTTTTGGCATTTCGGGACTTGTGGCTTCAAATGAGATTTTACGACGGTTTTGATAAACGGATTTTATTAAGTCTTCGAATGTTTTTAAAAGACAGTACCGCCGTTAGCCTCTTGGGCTTTTGTAAATGTTTGCGAAAATTTCCTTCAGTCTTGTGGGTTCCATCTCGGGCGGCGCTGTAATATTCCCGGTCGGATCTGGGGTGTTACAGAATATAGTATAGGAGCTTAGGTTGAGAAAACCTAGGCAATTGGGTCGAGTCGAGTCGTGTTTTTGTCGCGTCATTCAATTTGTCGATTGACGAATATTAAAGCCCTGGGTTTTTGTTGTTCACTCGGGCTTGTGCGTTATGTGATTTACCAGTGTAGTACTGGGGTTGTTGTAAACTTTCCCAAATGGTATTAATGTGTTTCTTCGGATATAGCTGTGTTGTGTTCTCGAGTTGAACTGAGTTTGCAAAATGTGTGTTTTGTAAATGTCTGTGTCGAGTATTTTCTAGAGTTGAGACATGTGCCGGTATCACGGGGAATCGTCGGCTTCACGATCTGTAAGTATTTGGATTTTTGGATTTCATTGAGATTTATTTCCGATCTAAGTTGTTATGCTTTGTGATTCAGCAGAATATTAATCATTACAGTATAAGGTGACAGAGTTGGGACAGGATTGATGATCTTGAGAAGTTATGATTTTGGAAATCAATATGTCGATTAAATTTTGGAAACGGAGTTATGTATTTGGAGAAATGTTGTGGATGGTTGAGAAGAACATGTAGTCATGTTAATTCATTTTGAGATATATGAACTGTTTTTGGGCATTTGAAAATGATACTTTTCAAAATGGATATTTCGCGGATGTTTTACGGAAAATGATTTTTGGGCCGAGACCCAATCGATTTTGAAATAGTTTTATAACTCAGGACTTGAGGTCCAGAAGGGTTTTCTACTTTATAAACTTCTTGTAATGTGGAACGTGATATGGGCTGAGACCCTAATGTTTCAAAAGGCTTTTCGGTTTTCTCAAAACTCCCGAGATATATAAAATACTTTATCAATCATTTATCTATTTCGTTTCTGCCTTTCGGAGTTTTGGTTTACTTCTTCAAATTAAACTTCTCGGGAAGTCTTTCGCTGTGTTGATTTGTTTTAATATTTTTTCATAGCATAGTTGAGGTGATCCGGAATGGGATAATGGTCGACGTTGCGAGCCATATGTGGAAGAAGGAATTTCTATCGGAGTCTATATATATTAATATTTTGGAACTCTATCGTGTGGTTTTCCGATGGAATATCACTGGATTTTGGTGACGAGCCGAATTGGTATACAGGAGTATGGATGTAGTCGAGCATTTGCATAATTTCATTTCATTTTCGTGCGTATTCGAAAAGAATTGTCATCGAGAACTTAACATCATCTAGCCGATTTAACTTTTTACATGATTCCAAACTGGTTTTGAAAATGTGACTGATATACATACGCATTTAGTGCATAATGCATATCATGGTGAAGTTATGAGTGTGACTCACGAACTGGATAAGACATCAGTATGGAACGATGAAAAGAGGTTCGAACTTTAGTATGGTAGTTTGGTTATTCAGGGATGATTGGTTGATTGATCGGATAAGAAAAATATGCTGCGTGTTGTAGATTCATGCACAGGATGTAATTTTGGAACTTTGGATTTTGTGAAACCGGGACATATGTGCTATGTGATTCCATTGGTATGGTAGTAGCGCAATGTTACCATAATGATTTTTGAATGATTTCTTTGTAAGTGCAGATTTGGGGATGGTGACCCCATGCTGGTTGTTTTGAATATTGAGTGGTCGTTCCCACTCCATGTATGATTGGATATGTTCGCCGGTTTGTGATTGGTTGTTCGTATGCCGAGGAGTACATTCACCAGTCAGGTATGTTTATTGAGATCCATTGTATGTGATTGATATAACATTTTGAGAACTTTATTCGTTCGTATATCGGTTTCTGTGGTTCTGTGTTGATCGTGTTGGAGTTTATCGTGTGAGGGTATTCTTGATTATCGTTGATCGTTCATTGGTTATATTGGAGTTTATCATGTTGATAGTATTCTTGATTGTGTTTTGACATCTGGTTGGTCATATTGGAGTTTATCATGTTGATGATATTCTCGGCTGCGTTTTGACCTTTGGATTGGTCGTATTAGAGTTTATCATGTCGATGATATTCTCGATTAATTTATTGGTTGATAATTGTCGGTAATCATCTGAGTGTTCAGATTTTGTGTTGATGTTTCGGGATTCGCTGCCATTGTGTTGAGCACTTGTTTCACAGATGTATCGTGCATTATTGGTTTTTAGCAGATTGGGACTTGATTGTTTAATCAGGCAAACAGGATTTGACACGGATAGATTATTTCATCCAAAGATGATATATTTTTGTTGAGACTCATGGAATGTGATTGTAAGCGTATTGAGGCTTTACAGTGAAGTCACTTGCTAGTATCTCAGGAGATCGTCGACTCTGCGCCTTTGTAAGTATGCTATTTTGGTTATTCGGTAATGATGATGATTGATCGTTGTCGTGATGGTTTCGGAATATTTTGGTTGAACGGTTTGTTTGTTTGTCTATGACGGATTACAAGTTTCGAGGACGAAACTTATTTTAAGTGGTGTAGTATGTAATATCCAGAATTTCTACTACTGTTGTTTAATATTATTTTATCTAAGTTATATTGTACAGCGTGGAATCTGTACAGTATGGATAAAATAAATGAAGTAGTGAGATTTCAGTATTAGTATAATTGTCGTATTTGGTCGACAATTGCATTTGAGGGAATAATGTGTTGAGTATACATATTCAGTATGCCGTATGCTCATATATAGTACGTTGAGACGTTGGACAAGAATAACTGAAAATGGATAAGTATAGCCTGATTAGCGCACGCTAATATTCAAGCTTAGCGCATGCTATCGTGCAGGTTTAGCGCATGCTAAAGGCAAAGGATAGCGCACGCTGGTACAGACCATATCATAAGGAATCTACGTGTGGACCCAGCTACTTTCGGCGCATGTGTCGACAAGGTCAACGAATGTTTGTTATGAAGGATTAGCACACGCTAAGCATAGGCTTAACGCACACTAATTGTAGATCGGACAAATGGAATCTTATCCTTGTCATAGCTTTCGGCGTGTGGACCCGTCTTCGGAGCATACAGACAAACGAGTCAACTATGAGTAGCGCACGCTATGATCGGACATTAGCTAAATAAAGGCAATTACGTACGCTATTGCATGGGCATTGCGTACGTAAATCATTGTACGAAGTCAGTAGCCTCTGGAATGCGATAGTGCACGCTAACAAAGACAGTTAGCGTACGCTAAGCATGTAACGTACGTTAAATGAAGATGTTAGCGCACGTTAATAATGTATAGTTTATATATATATATATGAGTAGTTAGCTATTATTCTTCATTTTCGTCCATTCCTTCTTTGCAACCGATAAAGAGAGTTCTTAGAGAGATGTTTGAAGTTCCAAACACTGGATTATGGTGGAGTTAATCATTCATAACAACATTTGAAGCTTGGAAGTGATTGAGAATGGATTCAACCTTGGGATTCAATCCATTCCTTCAAAGAGGTAATTACTCTTCTCATTTGGATTTCGTTTTGGATTGAATGTTGATGTTCTTGAGTTGATGATTATCATATAAACAAGATGATGAGCATGATTATGAGATGGATTACCGGATTATGATGATATTGTTGTTGATATATGGATATTGACATGATTCTTGTGGTTTGAATTGTGTAGTTCGCTTTCTTGAGATAAGTTGGTTAATCCTTCTCCTCCTTTTCGGATGTTGGTGTTATTGTTGATGATTACTCTCTGTAATGATAGATTATGGAAGTGTTGTTATGATTCTTAGTATTCATATGTTGATATTGAGGAAAAAGATGATATGTGAATATAGGACTTGGATTATGAGTTGGATGATTATCTATATGTTAACGGATACCGGATTTCGTTGTTTTGATAGCTATGAACATGGTTTCGAATCACTTAGTGTTCTTGATAATCGCCATATGTTAATCGGTACCTGTAATGCATGCAATTGTACAACATTAGTGCACGCTAAGCTTATTGGCTAGCGCACGCTAACTGAAGCGACTTAGCGCACGCTATGTTAAGCGATTAACGTGCGCTAAGTGGACAGACAGTGCAATATATTGTGTTGTGGTTATGAATTCATGATCGTTTAAGTTGGATTGTTCAGACTTATAGTTAATCGGGATAAGTGTGAAATCGTTGGGTTGTTGATCAGTTATATTGATTGATAATTATCGGATTTCGGTTCGTATGGTGAACATGAATTCGTGATTGGTTATGTCGATCGTTGATTGTTATCGGATTGTGGTTTATCGATTATTGCAATAGGTTGTGGCAATTGATCGGTGATTAGAACTGTGCTTTACAGTCGAGTTCGGGAATGTTCGTAGATTGCTTTGGTCGGGGATGAGGAGTTCGTAGACGAAGGTAATGGAATTGGTAACGGCTTCATCGGTATCGAGGCAAGTTATTACTTGCTCAGTTTATAATATTTAATGAATGGTTTCCATTTCATTCGTTTATAATTCGTATAGCAATGTTTATAAACGTAATCACAGGAGATTTGGGATTATAAGTTGTATTCGAGTTTTGGGAATTAAATCATAATGTATATGATTTACATTTGTTGTTGGTATACTTGGTATCGAGGATACATCGTGGTAAAGATGAAGATATGAATCATCTGTAGTCCGTGACATTTTGGACCGTCGAATATTGTATATAATGGTTGGTAATGGTTTAGACATTTCGATCGCTCTCGAAGGACTCGGGGCAAGTACTCTAATAATTTTTGTCATTTGTGTCGATCATGTTGTGATACATTCATATATTGTTGTCATGCATATGTGCATAGTTGTTGTCGTGCATTGTGTACTGTTGTTTTGTGCAGTTGTGCATTATTGTCATATGTCCACCATACGTTGGTCCGACGGGATCAACATGGGATATCTATAGCTGTGTGTGCTGGATCGTTGGACAGGTATTTCCACCATGCGTTGGTCCGACAGGATCAACATGGGACATATATAGCTGTGTGCGCTGGATCGTTGGATTATCATGTGTTGTTGTGCATATGTATATTATGGGTTTGCCATAAGTATACATTGTTGTTATTGATGTGAGCATATTGACGTGGTCATATGAGTATGCATTTGTAGGTCTTGTGTTAGGACTGTGTCCGTATGTTGTGTTGATCTGATCTTGGATTAGACTGACGTGATTTCGTCGTGTCATTTCATATCTTGAGGTATGTTCCGTATTTCCTTTGTTATTTGTCTTTGATGGACAATCGGTTATCGTGTCAAGATGTGATGATGTTACCCGATGGATTGGATTGGACAGAGTTAGTGAATTTCATAATAGTGAGTTATGATAGTGTTTTGAGAATCTTGGGCATTGTTGAGAGATAGTACAGATATTTCGGCATTAGCTTATTGTATTGTTAAATATACGAACCGTGGATTTTCGTAAAGTTATAGCGGTAAGATTACATCGGTAGTATTCTTACTTAGTATATCATTAGTATGTAATTATTGACGTGATGTGATGGTTATCATTGTTGGATATTATGGCTGGCCCCGTCGTGGGATTTCTTTTTAGGTTCTTGGAATATCAAGCTTGTAGCGGTCGTGGAGAGATGAGCTTCCCGGATGATACTAGCTAGGGCATGTATTTGTGTATTGAGTTTCCTGATCAGTTCTTGTATTCCGCTGCTAGAGTATTTTAATTGTTCGTCTTTTTTCGCTGCGTGAGTATTTTTTAAATGGCCTATTGGTATCTGGTAACTTAGGTTGCTTTGGCAGTCGTTTTCTAATATATTTTGTCGGTACGTGTAAGCAATAGATTAACGTATATTTTTTAATTTGTTGAGTTTTGGGATTTCGGGCCTTGTGGTTTCAAATGAGATTTTACGACGGTTTTGATAAACGGATTTTATTAAGTCTTTGAATGTTTTTAAAAGACAGTACCGTCGTTAGCCTCTTGGGCATTTGTAAATGTTTGCTAAAATTTCCTTCAGCCTTGTGGGTTCCATCTCGGGGACCACAGCGCTGTAATATTCCCGGTAGGATCTGGGGATGTTACACTGCTTCTCCCAAATCCTTCATATTGAACTTCTCAGATAGCCACACCCGTACATCCGATAATTCCTTCCCGTTGTATCCAATCAGAAGGATATCATCTACGTACAATACAAGAAACATCAGCACTTTTCTATCGCATTTTTTATACACGCAACTCCCACTCGAGCATTGGACGAATCCATATGACTGAACAACTTCGTCAAATCGAGTGTTCCAAGATCTAGATGCTTGCTTAAGTCCATAAATGGGTCTCTTAAGCTTGCACACTAAGTGCTCTTGTCCTTCAGTAATGAATCCCTTTGGTTGGCGCATCTAGATTTTCTTGTCTAGACTTCCATTCAAGAATGCAGTCTTGACATCCATTTGCTAAATCTCTAAATCCAAATGTGCAGCTATCGCCAAAAGAATCTGGATTGACTTAAGCATGGCTACCAGCGAAAAGATTTCATCACAATCGATACCCTCTTTCTGAGTGTAACCTTTCACTACAAGCCTCGCTTTGAATGTTTCAATATTCCCGTCACCTCCTTTCTTTCACTTGTAGGCCCACTTAATCCCAATGGCTTGTACTCCATCAGGGATTTCTACTAGCTCTCACACTTGATTGGAATCCATAGATACCATTTCGGATTCCGTTGCTACTTGCAAGGAATCAACATTTTTATCTTGGATTGCCTCCTCTAGCAGATGTGCTAAATAAGGAAGCTAACAAGTTGGCATCTCGCACAGAAGTGCGAGTGTTTGTAGGATACCCTAAGAGAACGATCTTGTTCTACAGTCCCCAAGATCAAAAGGTTAATGTTAGCACCAATGCCCGATTCCTAGAAGAGGATTATATGATTAGTCACAAGCCCATAAGAGAAATAATTCTAGAAGAGTTGAGGGGCGAGACTCCGTCTATACCAATCGTACAAGCGCCAACTAACACTGCACCACACATCGATTTTGAGACTTTTACACCAACTCAGGATTCGCCTCGTCGTAGTGGAAGGGTTGTTCATCAGTCGGAACGATTCATAGGCGTGGGACAGTCTTTGAACTCAATCCGAGGCGAAGATGAATCAGATCCTTGGATCCCAAATCCGAACATGTCCTAGACTGGGCTTTCGCCCACTCCACAGTTCTTGGAACTGATTTCGAAGGCATCGGGTTTAGAATGTACGCCGCTATTTCCAAGGCGTATCGCCAAAAACAAAATAGGCAGATCCGAATAACTCATCATTGACCTAACCATTTCTAAAAGAGTTTTGTTCCTTCTCTCAGCAACATCATTTTGTTGTGGAGTTCCCGACGCAGTGAGCTGGGATGAAATCCCCTCATTTACAAGAAATCCAAAAACTCTCCACTAAGGTATTTGCCACCACGATCAGATCGCAGTGACTTGATACTCTTTTCATGACGCTTCTTCGTTTCTGCCTTGAAGTCTCTGAACTTGTCAAAGGCTTCAGACTTACGTTGCATCAAATCGATGTATCCATATCTCGAATAATCATCTATAAATGTGATGAAATATTCGAAATCACCCCTAGCCTAGATATTCATTGGACCACATACATTCGTATGAACCAGTTCTAACACGTTCTGAGCATGGTTTTCCTTGGTTTTAAAAACCCTTTTGGTCATCTTACCTTCCAGATAGGATTCACAAATTGGAAATGACACAACTTGGAGGTCGTCTAATGGGCCATTATCTACCAACTTTTGAATTCTTCTAAGGTTTACATGTCCTAACAGTATATTCCACAAATATGTTTGGTTTATGCTTGAAGGTTCTTTTCTCTTTTTAGATTTGGATAATGAATTAAGCGATTTATGTTTATACATAGGAGTTTGTGCAGTATCAATATAAATATCTTTGCAAATGTATTCACCGTTTCTTCTAAAATAGCATCACCATCAAAAGAAACTGAATAACCATCACAACTTAATTTAGAAAACAAAATTAAATTCATTCTAAAATCTGGTACTAATAATCATTATTAAGGACTAATATTTTATCATTAATCTTCAACTGCACGGCTCCTACTGCAACAGCCATAAGCCTGGAATAATTGCCCCAATCGATGGTGACCTCGCCTGCACTAAGCTGCTTGGTTACCTGAAAACCATGCGAGTCAATGCAAACATGATCAGTGGAGCCTGAATCACCTATCCACGAAGTGGAAGACAAGTTGTCAAACATATTTTGACTATTAGTGCATGAGACATGCTTTTATTAAGAGTATGGCATGTTGGAACAATATTTTAAATCATTTTATACATTTTGATGATGCGTTATTTAACCAAAATTTACTTAGCATATTTTTCCTTCAGTTAACGTACGTAAAAGAACCTTTATAACGTACGTAACATTCACAGTTTTTGTAAGATATTTTGTACAGGTAACGTACGTAACTCATTCAATATAACGTACGTAACGTTTGAACATTCTGACCGTTGCAAAAGTCATTAGCCATTACGACAAGTCGTCACACTCAACGGATCTCTGACTGGAAGATAACGTACGTAATCATACCTTGCGTAACGTACGTAATGTATTTTATCAGATTTCTCTGGACCATTTTTCCCTGTTCATTACGGCCGCTACACAAGTCATATAACGTACGTAGCGAAGATAACGTATGTAATTAAGAGAGCCTAACGTAGGTAAGCAGTGGAACTGCTCCAACGGGAAAATCAGCTGAAGAAGGCTATAAATAGCTCACTTCAAGGATATGGAAAATACACAAATTATGTGAGCTTACAAGCATACTCAAGCTATTCCAAGCAAATATTTGAGAGTTATACTTATTCTATATTGTGATACGAGAAGATTTGCTCTATTATTTCTAATCTATATTCTTGTATCAAAGAGTGATATATCGTGTAAAGTTGAGTTCCTACTCGCATTTGTTTTACTGTAAAGGTTATCTTGTACCCGGAAAAATAAGAGAGTTGTAGTGAGGTTGTTCTTGAGCCCGGAAATCAAGAAATTGTAAGAGTTAGCACTAAACTAGAAAGTGCATTCTAAAGTTCTAAGAAAAGTCCTAGTCGATAAAACTAGGTAGGGGACGTAGGCTTCATTAATAGCCGAACCTCACGAACAATTTCTTGTGTTCTTTCTTTTCCGCATTTTACTTACTCCGATATTCTAGCTTCCGCACAAAAAGAGTTCAAACTCTTATCCGCACTATTCAACCCCCCTTCTAGTGGCGGTACCAATCTAACAATTAGTATCGGAGCGGTCTCTTTATCTCCTGATTAACACCCGATAGAGAAAAGATCCAGAAATGGCCTTTATTTACTCCTCCGTTGAAGGCAACACTCTCACTCGCCCTCCCTTCTTCGATGTCTCAAACTTTATGACATGGAAGAAGAAAATGTCCATCTTCATCCGAGCTCACGACATTGAAATATGGAAGGTCATTTCTCTTGGACCTACCATCCCCAAGAAGCCAGATGGCTCGATCAAAAGCTTTGAAGAATACGACAATGCTGACTGGAAGAACGATGACTTCAATAGTAAAGCTACTCAACTGCTTTACTGTGCTCTCAACCCAGAGGATCACCTTCTTGCGAGACGGCTAAAGAGATCTGGAAAATGCTCGAAATTACCCATGAAGGTACGAGTCAAGTGAAGAAAACAAAAATCAATATGCTTCTTCATGATTATGAACTCTTCACTATGAAAGAAGAAGAAAGCATTACTATCATGCTTGACCGCTTCTCGGCTATCACAAATGGGTTAGCCTCCTTCGGGAAACCTATATCAAGCAGTGATAAAGCCAAGAAAATCCTTCGATCTCTACCAAGAGAATGGGACGCTACCGTTACGGCTATCATGGAGTCGAAATATCTCAACACCATTGAATTCAGCGCTCTCATTGGATCTCTCATAAATTACGAAATTTGTCATTAAATCTCGAAGTTCGAAACCGAAGCCCAAAGAGATAGAAAGGACAATCGCCTTCAAAGCAAAAGAAGATAGCGATCTTGAAGATGAACATATCAAAGAAGAAGACGAAGAAACCGCCTTTTATGCGAAAAACATAAAGAAATTTAAAAATCTTCTACAAAGGCGCCGGAGGGACATCAAACAAGAACCAAGGGATGAATCCCAAAAGACTCACTTCCCACAAAATAAAAGATTCGACAATACTTGTCGAAGGTGTGGCGTTCCAGGCCATTTTGCCAAAGATTGTTGTGTTCCTGCTCCAATGAGTTCATCTAAACCACCTCACGAAAAGTTCAAAAAGAAGGAAGTCTATGTCGCTACATGGAGCGATGATGATGAGGATGATGAATCTCAAGTTCGAACCAATCTTGCACTAATGGCCCGCGCATCCGAAGATAGCGACGAAGAAGTCGAGGTTAGTGATTCTTCTCATGAAGAACTTCTTGATGCTTTCGAATCTTTAAACAATGAATACGAGAAAGTTTGCAAAAGTAATAAAGATTTGAAAAAGAAAATAAAATCTCTTGAAAGTGAAAATTCAAAATTATTGAAAAATAAGGATGTATCAATTGACCATACAAATTGTTTGGAAACCGAGAAAATTCTGAGAGATGATTTACACAAAACACAGAAAGAATTGAAACTTTATGTTAGAAAATTCTCGTGTGGTAATGACAAATTCAAGCAACTATTATTTGGTCAAAAATTTTCTCTTTCAAAACAATGACTTGGGTATAATTCATTTCCAATGAAAAAGTCCTTAGAAATTACCACGAAAGATTCAGACACTTTAAAAACGGGAATTCCATCATGTCCAAAATGTTTAAAACCAGGACATACCGAAACATACTGCAGAAGTTCTAGACGAACTATAAAGGTCAAACAAATTTGGGTACCAAAAGGGACCGTTGTTAAAAATCAAGTTTTTGTATCTAACTCCTCAGGACCCAAATTAGCCTGGGTACCTATAAAACGGAAGAAAATTGTTTTTGTAGGTACAAGCAAGGAAGACAACATTATCAAATAAATGGTATGTTGATAGTGGATGTTCAAATCACATGAGTCGGAATGAACATCTCTTCACGGAGCTGAAAAAGGAAGATCGTGGTTGTGTTACCTTTGGCGATAATAAAAAGGGCCAAATAAAAGGGACAGGTAAAATCGGTAAGAAACCCTTACCTACCAATGAAAATGTTCTATTTGTTGATGGTCTTTGCCATAATCTTCTAAGTGTTTCCCAACTTTGTGACACCGGTCTTAAATTAATTTTTGAATGTACGCATTGCACTGCAATGAGAAAAGACCAAATCGTTTTTATTGGTTTGCGTTATGGAAATATTTACATTGTTGATCTCCAAGATGAATCTTCTTTCAACGAAAAATGTCTACTTCCATATGATGAAAATGCCGTTATTTGGCACCGAAAATTGGGACATGCCTCTTTACCACTTCTTTCAAAATTGGCCAAAAACGATATTGTCCGTGGTCTACCAAAATTAAATTTCAGAAAAGACCACATTTGTGAGGCCTGTATTAAAGGTAAACATGCAAGAGGCTTGTTTAAACCGAAAATGGAAATTTCCACTAGCTGCATTCTTGAATTAATTCATATGGATTTAATTGGTCCGTCTCGACATGCCAGTTTAACAGGTAAACTTTACACTTTAGTTCTTGTCGATGATTTTTCGAGATTTACTTGGGTAAAATTCTTAGCCAATAAAGATGATGCATTTAACGAGTTTGTTAAGTGGTGTAAGGTTACCCAGAAGGAAAAAGAATTACCAATTATTGCCATCCGAACCGATCATGGTGGAGAATTCGATTCTAATATCTTTGAAGATTGGTGCGATAATTATGGTATTGGGCACAACTTTTCGGCACCTCGGACACCTCAACAAAATGGAGTTGTCGAGAGGAAGAATCGCTCTCTAGAAGAAATGAGCTGGACAATGCTCAATGAATATGGTCTCCCTAAATATTTCTGGGCCGAAGCCGTTAACACCGCTTGTTATGTTATTAATCGAGTCCATCTCAGGAGGAACAAAATGATGACTCCATATGAGATATTTAAAGGTAAAAAGCCCAATTTATCTTATTTCCATCCATTTGGTTGTAAAGTATTTATTCATAATAATGGTAAGGATAATTTGGGTAAATTTGATTCAAAATCAGATATTGGAATATTTCTTGGTTATTCAACTAACAGTAAAGCGTATCATGTATTTAATTGTAGAAGAGGCTCGGTAGAAGAGTCTATTCATGTAAAACTCGATGATGCAGTTTTACCCCCGAGAAAGGTTGTTTTTGATGATGATGCGGGTATGGTTCCGGCTAAAGAAGTATCAGAAGTATCAAAGGAGTTGGAGAAGCTCGACGTAAGCTCGGACAAGCAGGAGAAAAATACTTACAACCTTCCTAAAGATTGGGCAAATGTGAAAGACCATCCAATGGAAGAAATTATCGGAAAAATCGATGAAGGTGTACGAACTAGGAGAAATATAAATGATTGTATTAACAATATTGTGTTTATTTCTCTTACAGAACCAAATAATATCGATGAGGCCATAAATGATGAGAATTGGGCTATTGCTATGCAAGAAGAGCTAAACCAATTCGAAAGAAATAATGTTTGGGAATTAGTTCCGGCACCGGTAGACAAACCAATCATTGGTACCAAATGGGTTCATAAAATTAAAACCGATGATTATGGTCTCCCAATTAAAAATAAATCGAGGTCGGTCGCCCAAGGTTATAATCAAGAAGAAGGCTTGGATTATGAAGAAATGTTTGCTCCTATTGCTCGTCTTGAAGCTATTCGTCTTCTCTGTACCTTTGCCGCATACAAGAAGATCAAACTCCATCAAATGGATGTAAAAAGTGCGTTCCTAAATGGAATCATCCAGGAGGAAGTGTATGTCAAGCAACCGTCGGGTTTTGAAGATTATGATCATCCAAATCATGTGTACAAGCTCCATAAAGCTCTCTATGGATTAAAGCAAGCTCCGAGAGCATGGTATGATCGTTTAAGCACTTTTCTTATTTCAAATGGGTATAAAAGAGGTAATGTTGATAATACCCTATTCATTAAGAATTTAGGTGATGCTTATTTGTCAAATTTATGTGGACGACATTGTTTTTGGTGCAACTAACGAATCTATGTCCCAAGAATTTTCAAATCTTATGAAGGGAGAGTTCGAAATGAGCATGATGGGAGAGTTGAAAAACTTTGTCGGGCTCCAAATTAGGCAACTCAATGACGGAATATTCATTCACCAATCCAAGTACGTCAATGAGCTCCTAAAGAAATTTAAGATGGAAGATTGCAAAGAAATATCTACTCCTATGTCTTCCACTCTTAAACTCTAGAAAGATGAAAAAGGTAAGTCAGTTGACCAAAAACAGTATCGAGGTATGATCGGCTCTTTACTTTATTTAACTGCATCTAGACCCGATATAATGTTTGTTACTTGTTTATGTGCTCGTTTTCAAGCAAATCCTAAAGAATAACATTTCATTGCATGCAAAAGGATTTTTCGGTATTTAAAATATACTGCTGGCTTAAGTCTGTGGTATCCTTCTAGCATTGATTTTCAACTTTTTGCATATAGTGATGCCGATTCGGTGGATGTAAAATTGATAGAAAAAGCACCACCAGAACTTGTCATTTTATGAGTGTAATATCCGCATTTTTCTTCCCCTTGTATTTTTCTTTTTCGGCGTATTTCCCGATAGTAGTGACCCTCGTGTATCTTTCAGTGTATCTTTTCTATTATCTATGGATTTTATCCCCGTTATTGTTGAGCGGAACCGCCGTTTCGGGGTTGCCGTGGGTCCATTCTATGTTATGATACCCGTTGAGATGTTCCGTTGGATGTTTCGTTCACCTTCCGGTGTTTTGAACCGTTCATATTTCATACCTAGCGTACGCTATTTTTTCTGCATAGCGCGCTAGGGGTCCCTTAGTAGCGCACGCCACGCTTGTTTCAGAGCGCGCTAGCGAGTAGCCCTGGGAGTGGCAGTGCTGTTTTTCCAGCCTTCTGGACTAGCGTATTAGCGTACGCTACATATGCTAGCGCACGCTAATGTCGAGGGGCTAGCGCACGCTGATGGTGCCCGGTAGCGTGCGCTAGCGTGAGTGTCCAGTACTGGATAGTTTACTACTGAACCCGGTCAGGCGCCAGTTAGCGCACGCTACGCTTGTATGGTAGCGCACGCTAACGGATCAGTTAGCGCACGCTATGCTTGTATGGTAGCGCATGCTAACGTATCAGGTGGGTTCTGGGCAGACGCCACTGGACTCGACTGATGTCCGGGTAGCGCACGCTATTGGTCGATAGCGCGCGCTACCGAGAGGTTATTAGCGCACGCTACGTTTCGAGTAGACGCTAACGCCAAAAGTCCGCTACCGGATCGACGCTAACTATTTTGGCCGGTAATTTTTCCCCGTTAGCGCACGCTAACCTTGAGGATTAGCGCACGCTAACACTCCCTGGCTATATAAACCAGGGAGTTGACCGAGATAAACACAATTTCTCATTTCTCTCCTTCTTCCGCGGCCGAGCGACTCCAGAGGCGATTTGAGGCGATTTTCTTCTTCCAATCACTTCAGAGATTCTTTTGCTTGAGTTCTTGGTGTAGACTAACATCATCCACTTGTGTTTCTCATCCTAAATCCAAGGTAATCTCTTAGAACCCTACTTTTGGATAATTTGGGGGTTTTGGGATTTTCTTCTGATCCGTTCCGTTTCGTTGATGGATTCATGATGAATATGATTAATCTTGTTGGTATTCTTAGTTTCCCTATGGATTCATGGTATATTTCGTGATTTTTACGGAATCGAGAGTGTTTGGTTGTGGTCCGCCCTCGTTGTTGTTTATATACGAATATACATGAATCGTAGGCGGGTTTTCGGGTGTATTCCAATTCCGTATTCATTTAGAAACGGTTGTGATTGTGTTCTTCGAATCGTTAGGTTCGGTTTCATTGGTTCCTAGCGTTCGTCGGTGACTTTCCTTTCCGTTCTTCGCGTCGTCATTAATTCAAGGCAAGTATTTTTGGAAACCTTTATGCTTAACGTGGAATGGTAATGTATTTTGTGTGTGATTTGCTCACCTCGTGTTGGTCCGACGGGATCAAGGAGGGAATCCAAAGGTTTGCGTCCCGGATTCATGAGTTTGTTTAGCTAGCCAGTGCGGGAGGGTCCTTAGAGGCCTCGTGTGGGAATTTATGATATGACTCTGTTCCCAAGGCGATGTATGTGCGTGTTTTATTTTATAATATAGCCAGTGCGGGAGGGTCCTTAGAGGCCTCGTGCGGGAATTTATGATATGACTCTGTTCCCAAGGCAAATTGTTTGACTGTTTATTTCCGGAAAGGACATGTCTAGTTTTGGTTTTTGAAATGATATTGATGCATGTACTATTAAATGTGTAAGCGATTGGTTTGCCTTGATTACTTGTACTAGCGTAATTGCTAACCCCTTTGGGGACCCATTTCGGGGAAATTCTTGTTATGGATTTCAGGTTATGATTATCCGGACGAGCGGGCACCAGGACAGTACGAGGATGTTGGCCAGGGTCGTTGACATGTGCATTTGGGTCTACTTATTTCCTTTGTCCATTTCGATATGGTTGTTCCCACAGTTTTAAACTTATAGATTGTACTCGCGAGTACTTAGGCTTTTCGTTCCAAACTCCGTATTGTATCATTTTAAATTGTCACGTTGTTGGTTGATGCTTATTTTGCCGGTTGCTCCGGGCGTATCTTTATATGTCATATTATTTAATTGTGTATCCTCGCTAACCAAGATGGTTAGTCGAGTGGAGTTTTCCTATTATAGCCTGGTGGGCCCCATGTAGGGGTCTACGGCGCTGTAACATATTCCGAATATGTCGGGGTGTTACAGAAAATGGTATCAGAGCACTAGGTTTATGGATACCTAGGCTTGTCGGTTATTTGGGTCTAGTCGTGTTTTGTTTCGCACATTGTCACACCGCTGCCGGCATATCAGTACTTCCAGTGCTCGTAAGTTTCCTTACCCGATTGTTTGCTTTCACATACTGTATTTCGTTTCTTGAACCGTGGTTATTCTCCCTATTTTGCTTATCATCGTAGTTTTCCTTACTCATCCTCGACATGCTCCTGTTATCTTTTAACACCAGTATGGATGCCGGAGGAAACCGTGGTCGTGGTCGTGGTCGTGGCCGTAGACGCAGCCGAGGACGTGGGCAATGGGCGGCCCACGTCGCACTCTTCAGAGCCGGCATCGGCGACCGTCACAGTCATGCTTCTTCTCAGGAGCGCGCCGATCTTGGTATTGCGGCTGTCATGCAGCAAATGGTTAACCAGATGGCGGCTATAGCACAGGTGGTTCAAAACCCCGATCAGGCCCATGCTAATCGGGGCGGAGCGGATCGCTGGCTTCAGGATGTCATCAAGATGCATCTTCCTCAGTTTTCGGGAGCTTCGGACCCGATCGGCTGGGAAGGGTGGATCAAAGAGATATCCAAAGTCTTCACTGCTACTAACTGCCCCGAGGACCGTAAGGTCCCTATTGCTCAATACTTTCTCACGGGAGACGCTATAGATTGGTGGGAGGCCGTTGGTCCCAAAGATCACGTTGTTTCATGGGCCGAATTCCAAGAATTGATGGAGACCGAATATTGTCCGTGGCCGGTCAGACAGGCTCGAGTGCATGCTTTCTACGATGCTCAACCTCGGGATATTCCCGTATCCCAAGCTATTGCTGATTTCAACAAAGAGTTGGGTTATGTGAAGACCCAAGTTGTCGCTGAGAGCGACAAAATTTTCCATTTTTCCAGGAGGATGAAACTGTCCATTCGGGACTATATGTCTGGGCTCGTATGTACTACCTTGAAGGATTATCAGAGTCGAGCTCTTGCTTATGATATGTCGGTGACGGCTAGCGATTTGGCTCGTGAGAGCAAGAAGCGAAGTCGGTCGGAAATTTTTCTCGGTCCCAAGAGTGGAGGCAGAAATCTCAAGCCGCAAATATTTCAACGGCGGTTCGGCCTGCTTTCTGGGAGCTTTGGGTGCCGGAACCTCCGCTCGTGAACCCACATGTTTTAACTGTGGTGTGCGGCCATAGGAACCGGCAGTGTTCTCCCGAAGTTTACTTGTCACACTTGTGGGACCGGGCCACAAGGCCCCTTTTGTGAGCAGTCAAACAGCCTTCGGCGCCCGTTCTTCCCAACCAGTACCGTTGGAGCCGAGTGTGAACCAGGGCTCATTTGCTCCGCCACCTCCACCGAGTGCCGGCCGAGGTAGGGGTCGGGGTCAGCCTGCTAGGGGTGGAGCTTCCAGTGTCGGCTCTGCTCAGCCGCGTATCTATGAGATGAGGAGGGCCGATGATCCAGCAGCTACTGTGGCGACAGGTACCGTTCACATTCATTTCCATCCTGTCAGTGTGCTTTTCGATTCGGGTGCTACGCATTCATTCATTTCTCTAGAGTGTGTAAGCCGTTTGAGTCTCGACTGTTTGTCACCTTGCGAGCCTTTCATCGTTAAACTTCCTAGCGGTGATAGAATCGTCGGTGATCGAGAGGTCCGAGACTGCTCTGTGTTTATTTGTGAGAGAGCTTGGCTCTCTAATCTTATTGTCGTTAATATTGAGGGTGAGGATTTGATTCTCGGGGATGATTGGCTCGAGCGGCATGGTGCAATCATGAACTACCGCACGAGGATCATCACCATGTTAGCCGAGGATGGCACCGAGCACTCCTTCGTGGGGCGAAGGAGGGGAAATCAGAAATTCGTCATTAATGCCTTGAAGGCGATGAGTCTCCTACGAAAGGGGTGTACTGGTTATTGGTGCTACGCCTTGAAGGCGGAGAATGGTGGAGTCGAGCTTTCGTCGATTCCAGTCGTTAGTGAGTTTCCTGATGTATTTCCTGACGAGTTGCCGGTGTTGCCACCGGATCGTGAGGTTGAGTTTGTTATAGAATTAGAGCCGGGCGCGGCTCCGATTTCAAAGGCGCCGTATCGCATGGCACCTTCAGAGATGTCAGAGTTGAAGAAGCATTTGAGTGAGCTTCTTGAGTCGGGGTATGTTCGACCGAGTGCCTCGCCTTGAGGCGCACCAGTCCTGTTTGTGCGGAAGAAGGATGGTTCACTACGTTTGTGTATCGACTATCGCGAACTAAACAAGGTAACCATCAAGAACAAGTATCCTTTGCCGAGGATTGATGACTTGTTCGATCGATGTGGAGTCATGTATTCTCAAGATTGATTTGAAATCGGGTACTATCGGCTTTGGGTGAGAGAGTCCGACGTGCCGAAAAGCTTTTTCGGACGAGATACGGACATTATGAATTCGTAGTTATGCCTTTCGGGTTAACTAATGCGCCGGCGGTGTTCATGCGGTTGATGAACAAAGTCTTTATCGAGTATTTGGATAAGTGTGTCGTCGTCTTCATTGACGATATTCTTATCTATTCGAGGAATGAGGAAGAGCATGCCCATCATCTGCGGATAGTGTTAGACATTTTGAGGACCGAGCAACTCTATGCGAAGTTCTCGAAATGTGAGTTCAAGCTAAAGGAAGTGATGTTTTGGGTCACATGATTTCAGAGGGAGTCCGTGTGGATCCATGAAAATTGAGGCGGATTGGATTGGGCATCGCCACAAATGTGAAGGAGGTCCGTAGTTTCTTGGGTTTGGCTACTACCGTAGGTTCGTCAAGGGTTTCTCAAAACTAGCTCGACCACTTACACAGCTTGCTCCATAAATCCGAGAAGTTAAATGCGGACCGATGAGAGCGGTCGAGTTTCGAGGAGTCAAGAAGCGTTTGACTTCAGCCCCGGTTTTGGCATTGCCATGTGGCAACGAGGGATTCGCCGTTTATAGCGATGCTTCGGGTCAGGGTCTTGGGTGCGTGTTGATGCAGCACGGCAAGACCATTGCCTATGCGTCGAGACAGTTGAGACCATATGAGCTTAACTACCCTACTCACGATTTAGAGTTAGCGGCGGTTGTCTTTGCACTCAAGATTTGGCGTCACTATCTTTTCGGCTCTGCATGTCAGATTTTCACCGATCATAAAAGTCTGAAATACATATTTACTCAGCGGGAGTTGAATATGAGGCAGAGGAGATGGTTAGAGCTGATTAAGGATTACGACCTCAAAATCCTTTATCATCCGGGCAAGGCAAACGTCGTGGCCGACGCCTTGAGTCGGAAACCGATTGCGTTGCGAACGCTTGAGGTCCTTACGCACCAGTCTGAGCTTCGGTGGGCTCTGATCGAGTTAGATGTTGAAGTTTTGTTGCCTGGAGCTGTCGAGCAACTTTGTGCTCTAGAGATTTCGTCGTCTTTGATCGATGAAATTAAGCTGAAGCAATTAGAGGATCCGATGATTACTCAAATCCGAGAGAACGTTCTTAAGGGAAAATCTCCTGGGTTTGTGATTCACGAGGATGGTGTTTTGAGATTCCAGAGTCGGCTTTGTGTGCCGAACGATCCAGAGTTGCGACAGAGTATTTTGCATGAGGCCCATTCCACACCCTATTACGTTCATCCTGGTTCGAGTAAGATGTACAAGGACCTGAGGAGGAACTTCTGGTGGAATGATATGAAGGAGGAGGTCGCACGATTTGTGGCGAGATGTTTGACTTGCCAGCAGGTCAAAATCGAACATCGACCGGTCAAGTTATTGTAGCTACTTCCCATTCCAGAATGGAAATGGGAAGATCTATCGATGGATTTTGTTTCGAGTTTGCCGAGATCGAGGTCGGGCATGAATATGGTATGGGTGGTTGTTGATCGTCTGACCAAGTCGGCACATTTCCTGGGCATCAAGGACACTTGGGGCCCGGAGAAATTGGCTCGTGTGTTTATCGCGCAGATTGTGAGACTTCACGGTACTCCGAAGTCTATTGTTTCGGATCGTGATGGCCGTTTTGTATCGCACTTTTGGCAGGCGGTGCATAAGGCGTTAGGTACCCGTTTGCATTTGAGTACCTCTTTTCATCCCCAGTCAGATGGACAGTCGGAACGCACTATCCAAACATTCGAGGACATGTTGCGTGCTTGTGCCCTCGATTGGAGTAGCGACTGGGAGGAGCACTTGCCATTGATCGAATTCACGTACAACAATAGTTGGCACGCGTCGATTCGGATGGCACCGTATGAGGCACTTTATGGGCGACGATGTCGATCGCCGATTTGTTGGAACGAGGCGTCCGATTTGGTCGGGACCGAACCGGATGTCATTTTAGAGATGAGACGGAAGATAGAATTAATTCGAGAACGGATGTTGACTGCCCAGAGTCGACAGAAGTCATATGCCGATGTCCGTCGTCGACCTTTATAATTCGAGGTGGGAGACCACGTTTTGCTGAAGGTGTCGCCGACGAGAGGAGTTTTCCATTTCGGGAAGAAGGGGAAGTTGAGTCCGAGATTTATTGGACCCTTCGAGATTCTCGAGCGAGTCGGTGGGTTAGCATACCGTTTGGCGTTACCCCCGGCCCTGAGTCATGTTTATAACGTCTTTCATGTTTCTCAGCTGAGGAAATATGTCCCGGATCCTAGTCACATCATCGACTATGGGGAGATTGACGTTGCCGAGGATATTACTTTTGAGGAGCGTCCTTTGAAGATTTTGGAGCATCGGGAGAAACGACTGAGGCATAAGACCATCCCTTTGGTCAAGGTGCAGTGGTCGAGACACGGTGTCGAGGAGGCAACTTGGGAAACCGAGGAGAGCATGCGTGCTAGGTACCCTGAGTTGTTTGTTTCTTAAGTTTCGGGACGAAACTTGTTTTTAGAGGGGTAGAATGTAATATCCGCATTTTTCTTCCCCTTGTATTTTTCTTTTTCGGCATATTTCCCGATAGTAGTGACCCTCGTGTATCTTTCAGTGTATCTTTTCTATTATCTATGGATTTTATCCCCGTTATTGTTGAGCGGAACCGCCGTTTCGGGGTTGCCGTGGGTCCATTCTATGTTATGATACCCGTTGAGATGTTCCGTTGGATGTTTCGTTCACCTTCCGGTGTTTTGAACCGTTCATATTTCATACCTAGCGTACGCTATTTTTACGCATAAGCGCGCTAGGGGTCCCTTAGTAGCGCACGCTACGTTTGTTTAAATAGCGCGCTAGCGAGTAGCCCCGGGAGTGGCGGTCTTGTTTTCCGGCCTTACGGACTAGCGTATTAGCGTCGCTACATATGCTAGCGCACGCTAATGTCGAGGCTAGCGCACGCTGATGGTGCCCGGTAGCGTGCTCTACCGTGAGTGTCCATCTTCGACGCTTTACTATCAACCCGGTCAGGCGCCAGTTAGCGCACGCTACGCTTGTATGGTAGCGCACACTAACGGATCAGTTAGCGCACGCTACGCTTGTATGGTAGCGCACGCTAACGTATCAGGTGGGTTCTGGGTAGACGCCACTGGACTCGACTGATGTCCGGGTAGCGCACGCTATTGGTCGATAGCGCGCGCTACCGAGAGGTTATTAGCGCACGCTACGTTTCGAGTAGCGCACGCTAACGGCCAAAAGTCTGGCTACTGGACTGGACGCTAACTATTTTGGCCTGTAATTTTTCCCCGTTAGCGCACGCTAACCTTGAGGATTAGCGCACGCTAACACTCCCTGGCTATATAAACCAGGGAGTTGATCGAGATAAACACAATTTCTCATTTCTCTCCTTCTTCCGCGGCCGAGCGACTCCAGAGGCGATTTGAGGCGATTTTCTTCTTCCAATCACTTCAGAGATTCTTTTGCTTGAGTTCTTGGTGTAGACTAACATCATCCACTTGTGTTTCTCATCCTAAATCCAAGGTAATCTCTTAGAACCCTACTTTTGGATAATTTGGGGGTTTTGAGATTTTCTTCCGATCCGTTCCGTTTCGTTGATGGATTCATGATGAATATGATTAATCTTGTTGGTATTCTTAGTTTCCCTACGGATTCATGGTATATTTCGTGATTTTTACGGAATCGAGAGGGTTTGGTTGTGGTCCGCCCTCGTTGTTGTTTATATACGAATATACATGAATTGTAGGCGGGTTTTCGGGTGTATTCCAATTCCGTATTCATTTAGAAACGGTTGTGATTGTGTTCTTCGAATCGTTAGGTTCGGTTTCATTGGTTCCTAGCGTTCGTCGGTGACTTTCCTTTCCGTTCTTCGCGTCGTCATTAATTCAAGGCAAGTATTTTTGGAAACCTTTATGCTTAACGTGGAATGGTAATGTATTTTGTGTGTGATTTGCTCACCTCGTGTTGGTCCGACGGGATCAAGGAGGGAATCCAAAGGTTTGCGTCCCGGATTCATGAGTTTGTTTAGCTAGCCGATGGGAGGGTCTTTAGAGGCCTCGTGCGGGAATTTATGATATGACTCTGTTCCCAAGGCGATGCATGTGCGTGTTTTGTTTTATAATATAGCCAGTGCGGGAGGGTCCTTAGAGGCCTCGTACGGGAATTTATGATATGACTCTGTTCCCAAGGCAAATTGTTTGACTGTTTATTTCCGGAAAGGACATGTCTAGTTTTGGTTTTTGAAATGATATTGATGCATGTACTATGAAATGTGTAAGCGATTGGTTTGCCTTGATTACTTGTACTAGCGTAATTGCTAACCCCTTTGGGGACCCGTTTCGGGGAAATTCTTGTTATGGATTTCAGATTATGATTATCCGGACGAGCGGGCACCAGGACAGTACGAGGATGTTGGCCAGGGTCGCTGACATGTGCATTTGGGTCTACTTATTTCCTTTGTCCATTTCGATATGGTTGTTCCCACAGTTTTAAACTTATAGATTGTACTCGCGAGTACTTAGGCTTTTCGTTCCAAACTCCGTATTGTATCGTTTTAAATTGTCACGTTGTTGGTTGATGCTTATTTTGCCGGTTGCTCCGGGCGTATCTTTATATGTCATATTATCCTCGCTAACCAAGATGGTTAGTCGAGTGGAGTTTTCATATTATAGCCTGGTGGGCCCCATGTAGGGGTCTACGGCGCTGTAACATATTCCGAATATCTCGGGGTGTTACAATGAGTTCATGTTTGATTTCATGGGGGAGTAAGAAACAGACCAGTGTCGCTACTTCCACATCTGAAGCAGAATATGTGGCTACGGGAAGTGCATGTGCACAAGTCCTTTGGATCAAAAATCAATTGCTCGATTATGGCATTGAGCTTAAAAATACTCCTATTTTTTGTGACAATACAAGTGCCATCAATTTAAGCAAAAACCCCATTTTGCATAGTAGGACAAAACATATAGAAATTCGTCACCATTTTATTCATGACCATGTCCAAAATGGGAATATTCGTCTCCAATTTGTTGGTACTAATGAACAATTGGCGGATATTTTTACAAAACCATTACCCGAAGAGGCTTTCAATTTTATACGCATAAATTTAGGAATGAGACATGTTGATCATTTTTAAGTGTTGCATATTCATCATAGTTACATTAAATGGTCATTTAAATTGGGACATCATCGAAAGAAAAACACTGCTCATTTGGTCATGCTTACGGACGTTAAGGCTGGTTCATTACGTACGTAATAGGACCTTACGTACGTTACAGGCATTGAGGCTACGTACGTAACAATATGCAGGTTTTAGTACAAGGATTTCGGGATTTCTCGCTATATACGTTACCAAAACGGTATAACGTACGTAATAAGCTTTTAACCCTGATACTTAAAAACCCATCTCGTCAGACCCTTTTCATTTCACCCTTAATCCCTAAAATCGACTGCGACGAACACACTTCTACTTCTCACAAATCCGACCAAACTCCAAAAATCCGTCCGATATCTCCATATTTCCGGCCGATTTCTACAGATGGCATCCAGGACCGGCAAGAAACGAAGAGGCGAGACCTCTCAACCATCTTCCTCGCCTTCCGGAGAACCCACCTTTCGTAATGCTCAGGCTTGCAAAATTTTCAACGAAATTCTTATTGATGAAAAGGTAACTCCAAGCCATCACTTCGATTTCGAATCCCTGAATTCTATCGGTATTGCTATCGAAGAATTTTTCGATATCCTTGGTATTAATCGTTTTGTTAGTCTCGCCCGTCCTGTCTTTGTGGATTGTGTGAAAGAATTTTATGCCAATTTTTTCGTTACTTATGATTTCGACGGATTATCCATAGTTAATTCGCTTGTCCGTGGCAAGCCAATCTCATTTGATGCCGCAAAACTATCGGAAATTTTTGGTCTCCCTAACGAGGGATTTTTTTCTAAAGGAGTGTTTGCGGCTCCTGATGAGGTTGTTGATTACTCTCTTTATAGTGATGAAAATCATGATGTTCATGAATCTGAGGTGCGTGATTTTTTGTCAAGCAAAGCCGTTCTTGATGTCCATTCGGGACGCTTTGAAAATAATGATTTTGGGATAAATATCTGTTTGCTTCACGATGCTATTACTCGTTGTCTAATGCCGAAAGTGAACGCTCAATATTGTTTGGTAAATATTGACATGGAAATTATTTATCATGTCTGGAAGGATCATCAAGTTAACTTTGCTTTTATCGTGCTTAAGTGGTTTGTGGAGAAAGGACAAATTTTCCACAAAAAGAGTTATGCCAAAGTTGATCGCCAAAGGAAATCCGGAATGCCATTTGGGTCGATTTTGACTGAAATCTTTGAGAATGTCGGAGTCGATCTCTCAGGAATTCATGGGATTCCTATTCCGAGGGGTAGCTTAGTTACCGAAGGGACTAATCGGACTATGAGGTATCTCCGCAAGAGAAACCGAGGGTGGATCTACTTTGCTTACATCAAGGATGACGATCGCCTTGTGGATGGTGGTGCTCTTCCAAGACCGGAAGAGAGGATCACGTCTCGCGGGATGGATCATACTCGGCTTCGCCCTTCGTCTCACCTTGGTGCTTCTCGCCCGCGTCAGGAAAGCTCTTCATCCCAGATGGTTGTTCGGATGGAAAATTTGGAGAAAGAGATGAGCAAAATAAATATCATGGTCAAAAGTATTTGCACTCATTTCGGAATCCCGCCGACGCCTCCGGAAGCGGATCTTGATTAGCCGTGTTCTCTTTCTTATGATGATGTTTCTTTTTTTTTTTATCCAGACCAAACATTTCATTTCATTTTCGTGCATGAACTATTACTCTCTTTACCTTTTAATGAATGTGTTTGATTGTTTTGACTATCTTTATTCCTACGTATTATTATTCATGGTTATTCGTTGTCTTGGATTTTGTTGACTATTCTGTGTTTTGCTGGCTTTTACAGGATCTCTCGACTTTTTGTTAATGACAAAAGGGGGAGAAAAATATTGTATCGTTTTTGAAATAACCCTTGCTCGTTTCAGGGGAGTCTTACTCAGTGGGAGAGTTTATTAAAAAATTTCCGATCTTCCAAAACTCATATTTTTTTCAAAAACTCCCATACTTAAATTTTGTCATCATCAAGAAGGGAGAGATTGTTGGAACAATATTTTAAATCATTTTATACATTTTGATGATGCGTTATTTAACCAAAATTTACTTAACATATTTTTACTTCAGTTAACGTACGTAAACGAACCTTTATAACGCACGTAACATTCACAGTTTTTGTAAGATATTTTGTACAGGTAACGTACTATAACGTACGTAACGTTTGAACATTCTGACCGTTGCAAAAGTCATTAGCCGTTACAACAAGTCGTCACACTCAACGGATCTCTGACTGGAAGATAACGTACGTAATCACACCTTGCGTAACGTACGTAATGTATTTTATCATATTTCTCTGGACCATTTTTCCCTGTTCGTTACGGCCGCTACACAAGTCATATAACGTACGTAGCGAAGATAACGTACGTAATTCAGAGAGCCTAACGTACGTAAGCAGTGGAACTGCTCCAACGGGAAAATTAGCTCAAGAAGGCTATAAATAGTTCACTTCAAGGATATGGAAAATACACAAGTTATCTGAGCTTACAAGCATACTCAAGCTATTCCAAGCAAATATTTGAGAGTTATACTTATTCTATATTGTGATACGAGAAGATTTGCTCTATTGTTTCTAATCTATATTCTTGTATCAAAGAGCGATATATCGTGTAAAGTTGAGTTCCTACTCGCATTTGTTTTACTGTAAAGGTTATCTTGTACCCGGAAAAACAAGAGAGTTGTAGTGAGGTTGTTCTTGAGCCCGAAAATCAAGAAATTGTAAGAGTTGACACTAAACTAGAGAGTGTATTCTAAAGTTCTAAGAAAAGTCCTAGTCGATAAAACTAGGTAGGGGACGTAGGCTTCATTAATAGCCGAACCTCTCGAACAATTTCTTGTGTTCTTTCTTTTCCGCATTTTACTTACTCCGATATTCTAGCTTCCGCACAAAAAGAGTTCAAAACTCGTATTCGTACTATTCAACGCACTTCTAGTGACGGTACCGATCTAACAGGGCAGTCCACTTTTCCTGTACTTGTTTGCTCCTTTTATTTAGGCTAAATGACTAAAATAGGACCTGAAGTTTAGCAGTTTTAGCATTTGAGGACCTAAAGTTTAGAAGGTATCAAACTGGGACCTAATCTTTGATCCGTTAGACCACGTTAGGACCTCCGTTAATTTTTGTCAGTTAAGTACTAACGGATTTCTTTGTTGGCAGTTAAATGACACGTGGCAGGTGTTTATTGGTTGTCCAATATATGATGTAATAATAAAAATAAAAAAGAATATAAAATTAAAAAAAATCTAAAAAAATGGAAAGAAATCTTGAAAATAGAAAAAATCTGGGAAATAAAAAAATCGGAACTTCGGGTAATTTTATTTATATTTTGGAATATTAATATTAAAAAATTGATTTTCTCAGAATTCGAAAAAAAAATAAGAAAATATCTGGATTTGATTTATAAATCGCTTTAATAAAAATAAAATCGAAATATTATTATCCATAAAATAAATGAAAGATATGATCGAGTTATCTTCTCGGTGAAGTTGACTTCAAGTAATTAATCTTTAATGCTTTATTTTTTTAAGATTTTTAGATTTTTAAAAATAAAACAGCTTTTTTTATGACAAGTAAAAAAATTACTAGTAGGTTTTTCATAAAGAAAATAAAATAATTCAGTTTTTTTTATTATTTTGTGGAAAATATTCTAATTTTTAGTTTATTAAAACAATTTATAAAGAAGATCCAGAATTTTTGAATTTTTATTTCCGAATTTTAAATAAAAAAAATTGATTTTTTAATATTAATTATATTCGAGAATTTAAAAAAAAAAATTGAAGTTACGATTATTTTATTTATGAAACCAGCTAGTAATTTTTTTACTTTTCATAAAAACTGCTTTTATTTTTAAAAATCTAAAAATCTTAAAAATAAAAGCAGTTAACGATTAATTACTTGAAGTCAACTTCACCGGAGAAGATAACTTATCATATCTTTCATTTATTTTATGGATAATAATATTTCAGTTTTTATTTTTATTAAAACAGTTTATAAATAAAATCTAGATTTTTTCTTATTTTTTTCGAATTTTGAATAAAAACTCAATTTTTTAATACTAATATTCCAAATTATAAATAAAATTACCCGAAGTTCCGATTTTTTTATTTCCCAGATTTTTTCTATTTTCCAGATTTTTTTTCCATTTTTTTAGATTTTTTTTTAATTTTATATTCTTTTTTATTTTTATTATTAAATCATATATTGAACAACCAATAAACACCTGCCACGTGTCATTTAACTGTCAACAAAGAAATCCGTTAGTACTTAACGGACAAAAATTAACGGAGGTCCTAACGTGGTCTAACGGATCAAAGATTAGGTCCCAGTTTGATACCTTCTAAACTTTAGGTCCTCAAATGCTAAAACTGCTAAACTTCAGGTCCTATTTTAGTCATTTAACCTTTTATTTACTGCTCCTTTTATTTACTGGAACCTTCTAGGCAACTTTATAACCAAATTTCTCATGGTGAATATTGTTGGTAACTCGCGACTCAAGTAATATTATTAGGGGGAGGGAATGGTCACCTAATATCCTAGGTGCCACATCACCTCTATCCGATAAAAACTCTCCAACTCGAAACTACTCAATTCTACCCTAACACTACCTTAAGTGGAGGGAGTGGTCACCTATACTACCCAATTTTTTTTTTTCATACATAAAATCACATACAATATTAAAATAAAAACATACCATTTCATTAAAAATAAAAATATTACATAATATTTAAAAAAAACATTACATAAAAATATACCATTTTCTCACCAAAGCCGCTCGGGTTCACAAACCGAACAACATACCCGATCGTGCTACCCGATGAGGAGGGGACGGTGTTGCCGATCGGATAACACAAACCGATCAGGCTACCCGAACCCACTCCCTCCCCCTTAGATATAATTATAGAAATTACCCTGAAATTTGATCTAACTAGGACAAAGAATCCAACTAGCTCGTTATTACTAAATAGTCTTCGAAGAATTAAAGACAAAATGAAATATCACAATATTTTATACTATATTTTAAATTTAACTTAACTTTTTTTTTATAAAGTTAAACCTCAAATATACTTTTTGTAATTAAATAAATAGTCAAAAACTTATAAGTGTAAGAAATTTTTTTATTGCGATAATATCTATGCAAAATAAGCGCATAATTTCATCAAATAATAGTATGTCATGTTAAAGTTTTGTTATAAATTAAAGGAAGATATGATAATAACTGATTTATCCATACTCAATTGACAGAAGTTTCTAAATGAAAGGTGAAAAAGAATTAAAATAATAGCAAAAAAATATTATTATGAAATGTGCAATAATTTGTATAAATAGAGATGACTAATGTTTTCTAATAACACTATGGAGTATTTTATAACAAAAAAATTTAAAATGATTTTTGCTTCAGTTGTCTTGGAGAGAGGGAGTAAAAAGAACAAAAATTTAAATAAAAATAATATTTAAGAAATAATTAATTAAGTATTATAATTGTTTTTTTTTTGAAGAAGTCAATTGCATTAAATAAAGGAGAGTGACCAATAAGTAAGAAAATAAGATAAGATAATATATGTAAAGATAATAAATATAAATTTCATAAAAAACTCTAAATATATTTTTTATTAAATATTGTACTTTAGAGAATAAAAAGAGTAATTTTTTGGACTAAATGTATAAGGCCTGTTCTTTTGAACTTATTTTTCAGTTTTTCAGTTCAATTCAGTTCAGGTCCATTCAGTTCAGTTCAATTCAGGTCCATTCAGTTCAGTTCATTATTATTATTATTATTATTATTATTATTATTATTATTTTTTTATTAATAATAATAAGCTTACATAAAGTTGGATGGGAGTCTAGACACAAGTTGTGCTCCCACTCCTTTCTGAATACAAAAACTTATTCTATGAAAGATAAAAACACCACTCCTAACGTTATTTGAGTGGCTGATGGCGATAGACTTAATACGTGAAAGTGTGTCCAAAGCTTAGTTTGAATTCTCGAACGTAGAAAAAGCAAATGGTATGAACTTATAACCGTTATCCTCACATTTGGACACATATTTCTTTTTTTTCTTCTCCACGACGTTATGCAAAGCTACCCCATGAGCCCATGAAGTCAACCCCCCACCAGCAAAAGGAGAGATTCCAGTCACATCCAAACACGCATCTTTACCTTGGAGCCAATTATACAACAAAAGATCGGCAGGTCGTAGCTCTTTCCCATCCTCTGAGAGGAAACCCATAGGAGCCTCCTTACGCACCATAATCCCAACCTTGGAACATATATCAACAAGAATATCACGTACCAGGTTGTGCCTAAACTTCACACCCACTTCACTAGAACAGTGAACTGCATGATCACCCCATTGGTCCATACGACGCATATTGCAACTCGGGCATAGGCTACCTTCAGAGAACATAGGTATAGCAAGCCTATAACACAACACAGAGCGAAATTGGCGATGGTTCATCCTCTGTCCCAAACCATCAATAGGGATGGTGAAAAGAAAATCCTGTGCATGTGGGGCACGAATACAACTGAGAATAGCCACATGTCGTGGACTAAGTGAGTACTTAACAACAAGATCTTTCTCAATGGCACCAAAGTAGCACTTTGCCAAGGTATTCATCATATGGGGGGCAGAAGCGCAAGTGGTGACAGAAAGCAAGTCAATGTTGCAAGTAGTGTTAAAAATATCAAGGGCATGCTCAAAAGATGAACCGTGAGAGATAATACCAGATTTAGTCAGTATCTTGGCCTGTAGATCGCTCGATTGCATACGGGAGGCAAGAAAAGCATACCGGATGATGTCCCCCGCTGAAATGATGCCAAGACCACCCAACTTGATTGGAAGAGTGGCTAGCCGCCACTGCCAATCACCGAACCCCGGCCCCGAAGCTGTGACAATCTTCTCCAATGAGGCACGTAACGCTTGATCAAACTGAATTTGGGCCTCCAATAAATACAAAGGTGAACATGTCCTCAAAGCATAAGATAATTTCGCAACCCCAGCACAATTGCGAAGAAGAAGTTCACATTGGGGATCATGGAGTTTGTGAATCGCCTCCATTAGTGAGATGGTCTTAGAGACCCTTTTTAAAGCCAATTCCCGACAAAAATCATCATCCAAACTGACTGAACCACCAAGAAGTTTGACACCATTGAGCGGGCGAGAGATATTTATAGGAAAAACACCCTCCGTCCTACTTCTAGGATCCTCCACAGCCGAAAAGTTCGGTCTTATCAACGTTCAAAAACAAACCACGAGCCGGACCATCCGTCCTGATTATGTCAAGCGCCTTAGCTACCATAAGGGTATCTCCAACAATAGTACCATCATCAAGATACCAAGCATGAAGAATAAGCTCACACGACTGATTGATAGTCTGGACCAAAGGGTGCAAAGCTAAGGCAAACAACAAAGGTCCTAATGGATCCCCTTGTTGAACCCCTTGACAAGACCAAAGAATAGAGTCGTTATAATAAAGCATAGCAGGTCTGGCATAACAAAACTCAACCCAAGGAGCAATGGATGGACACCACACCCTAGCTTCCTGAAGTAAAACGCTCCTATCGACAAGATTGAAAGCATTCTTAAAATCCACCAATAGCATAGAAAGCCCAACCTCATTACCTTTAGACTCGACAAGCCTATTCACAGAATGCAAAATAGCCTCACAACCACCTGGAACGCCAACACCAAATTGAAAGTCCTGTAAATAAGTACTCATGGAGTTACCGATAGAAGAAGAAGCCACCTTAGAAACAAGCCTTCGCCATACAGTGCCAAGAATAGGCGTATACCACCACCAGTTTGACCGGGAGTCAAAGGGGCACTAGCGATATACTCCCCCAATAGAATAGGGCACTTTCCACTAAGGAACAAGTTGACAACCCCGGTAATAGATCCTAGCAGCTCATCAGCAATAGCGGAAGCAGCCCCTCCCAAGATATCCATTAAATGTTGTGCTCTAAGCCCATCACGGCCACACGAAGTCCCTTTGGGGAAACTACGAATCCTGTTCAACACCAAGTCTTTATAAACAGAAAGGGCATCCCCCTCAAGAGGGAAAGAAGGCGGAGATGGGGATGGGGCATAGGGGTGCTTATCCTCTAGCTCATGTAGTGTGTCAGAAGTAGACGGGGCGATGCCAGAAGACGTGAGCACCTTAATAGCAGCAGTAAAGTGCCCATCTCCCAGTTTACGCTTGCATTGAACCAAGTTAGCTTCGTCATGATCCTTAGGTTTCTTCATCAGACTGAAGGATGGTGGAACTCCAGCTAAACGATCCAACACCAAACCAAGTCTGTCTGCGGGATCCCTGTAACACCCCCAATCCGCTCAGGGATATTACACGCCGTAGAACCTTTCCTCAAGGATCTACCAGGCTGGTAACGACATTTAACATCTCGACAATGCCTTCGAGGCTACAATGACTCAGTAGACCGATTTGGTCTTTCCACAAATACATACAACTCAAATACAACTCATGCCCACGCAGGGGACAAAATACAACTACACCCGTACAACGGGAACAATACAAAGAATGAAAATAAAGTACAACCGAACCATCACACGATGTACGGTTCCTCATGTGATTAGTATCGATCATCTTTCATCATCCTTCGTGCCGACTCCGTGTTATGCTCCAAAACCCGAATGCAAAAACAGACATCCACCCCGAATACTCGGGGTTAGCAAACTCCACCGTTTTGCTAGTGCAAATACAAAGTGCAAATACGAGCCATACAATTCACATTCCACGAATAACAATAACCGAGGATCCTCAAAGATCCAAACGAAACAAAAAGTACTTCCCGAGGCAAGGGTTTGAGAAAACATTTCAAAAACGAAATATCATAAATCAATGGAAGTAATTTATAAAACAGTTTAGAATGCCATCGAGAGTTTTAATAGAAAACAATTTAGGATTATCAAATCCTACTTTTCAAAACCGAAGACAAAAGGGGTCACCGCCCCAAAGGTTTACTTTCAAAAATGACATTAACCAACCGTTGGGATTTTAGCCCCAAATCCGTAAACGACTTTTACAAAACCATTGGGATTTTAGCCCCAAATCTCATCAACTCACAAGACACAAGAACGACCGGGAGGTTCGTATCCCAACATCAAAATCCACAAATAAAGGATTTAAAACAAACAACAAAATACTCCGGTGCCATCCTAGCCAAGTAAGCCAAACGAACACTTACCTCTTACACACTTAGTCAATGCATGCAATCATGAAAACCGTTCAAAGCACTCATTTCCTAAATGAGCAGTCCACAATTAGCCTCGAGAACAGGCGGCAGATACATTCTCGCCGAGGCCTCATAGGGACCCTACCGAGTTGGCTACAATTACAAAAAACAAAACCACGCACACGCTAAGCCGTGAGAACAGGCGGCGGCATACATTCTCACTCGAGGCCTTGCAAGGACCCTAACGAGTTGGCTAGCGTACGAAACTCGTGAAATCCGGGCGCGGATAGATTTCCCTCCTTGACCCGTCGCCAACACAAGGTGAGTAAATTACACACAATACACGTTACTCATGCAATACTAACATGCTAAGAATGTAAGTTCATTAAGAATACCCACTAGAGATGGCCATTAACTCGACACCATTACCAAACTCTTCAAAAATACAATAACAAGCTTAAATACGGAATACACGATTCCATAACTTTAAACAAGAGGAGTATCCTCATAAAATCCTTCAACGTTCAAAATAATCAAATCATAATCAATTCTCAAAACACCGTTCACAAAACTCACGCGTTTTGAAAGAAAGCCTTTAACGAGGCCAAATCAAATCCTTTTGAAACTTCATTTCAAATAACCAAACAACACACTAATACGATCACCGATCATCATATCCACAAAATAAGAAAAGTATGGGCAAGGTACTTGCCTCGATACCACGAGCACGGAACCACGAACGGATACGGCTCAGCGGGAAGCTTCTAACGCCCGATGCTAACGAAAGGAATACGACAACGAACGGAGCGGAAGAATCAAGCCACGACCACGAGGAATCGGCGAAAATGAACCTAACGATTCGAATAGCACAATCACAACCACTTCTAAACGATTACGGAAAAGGAATACACCCGGAAACCCGCCTACGATTCATGTATATTCATACAAAAATAACAACGAGGCGGACCACAACCAAACCCTCTCGATTCCATAAAAATCCACAAAATATCCATGAATCCGTAGGAAAACTAAAGATACTAACAATATCAATCGTATACACCATGAATCCACCAACGAAACGGAACGAATCGGAGGAAAAACCCAAAACCCCAAATTGATCGAAATAGGGTTTTAGAGCATTACCTTGGAAGATTCGAGTACTAAGATCCGTAGAACGCGTTAGATTGATTATCCGAGCCTCACAACCGAAAAGAAATGATGAAAATCGACCGGATGAAGAACTCTCTCCCTCTCTAACTCTCTCTCTCGCGACTCGGTGGAAAAATGGGAAAGAATGAGCCATTCACGCTCAAAACCACATTTATAGTGCAACACGGCAGAACCTATCGGCCGGCCTATCGGCCGATAGGCTAACCGATACCCTACGGGATGCCGGCAGAGAGTCTATCGGCCCCCTATCGGCCGAAGGCTCTGGAAGTGCTCGGTCAAAAACGAAACGACCATAACTCTCTCGTCCTGACTCCGATTGACTCACCGCTTGAACCATTGGAAAGCTAACTCGATGTTCTATAATATTGCAAAGATTTATAATTTTTGGAGTTACCAAAAATTAATGGTGATCTAACAAAGACGAACTCATACTTAGAAAAGTCGTTTAGAAATCCCGAATTCAACAAAACGACACCGAACCCGAATACGAACCGAAGATACGGTTACGAAGTACTCACAAAGACGAATCTAAGAGCTAGTAGGACACACGATTCCGACCACCCGAAGGCTCGAAATTCGACAACGGAAGGTAATTACCCCAAACTTTGGGAAATTACGAAAATGGCCCAAAGGCGAAAATCACGATACGTGATCGAATAACCAAACCGAAGTTCACAACACGTCCAACAAAGATAAACGGACTTGCGGGAAACTCGAAACAACAGATTTCGGATGAGATTCGCAAGAATCGAACTCAAGTGCGGAAATGTCGCTAAAAGCACGTAACTCAACGAAACAACACCGAAACGAACTCGGATGTCAAAAAGTGTAGAATTAATCATTCTCGAATGACGAAGCGGTCATGAGCGAGTCGTCAAAACGGACTCACCGAAAAAAGAATTACCGGAAATCGAAAATTGCGGATATTACATTCTACCCTCCTTAAAAGAAGTTTCGTCCCGAAACTTAAAACAAGTAGGAGAAGAAATATTCCGCCAGAAAACTCAACGGGACACACAAGAATGCGTAACTAATGCCCAACGGCGAAATGTTACAAACAACACAAAGGAATATACGGCGTGTAAACACGCTCCACGGTGACCAACACAACGTCATTTGTTAGGGATATAATAAAACCAACAAATGACAAGCGTCATCAAACGGATAATAAAGCCAAGACAATTATCCGACAATCGCAAAACACAACGAACGAAAATCAATATGATAGACCAACCCAACGGCACATCAATCAAAACGCGAGACAACCGAACAAACACGGAATCCCACCGCCTAAGGGATGGAAGATCGAAAACGAAACTAATTTCCCGAATCAAGGGAATTACGAAGGAGTCTGAATGCTCAATATTCTCGATACGAGAACAAAAACCGAACAAACAAACGATCGAGACAACAAAAATCGAACAATCATGTCCGAAACACGAAGGATAATAAAATTCAAACAACAACTCCAAGGTTCACATCTCGACTCGAGACAATATATGATCCGGTGAAAACAACAGATGTGCATTCACATAAGATCCACAGAAAGGGAATAGCAATTGAAAAGTCACAACGACGAACGAGTTATTAGAAACGATACCACACTCGTTCGATAAACAAAAACAAGGGGCGGACAATCTCGAAATGTCAACAAACATAAATGAGTCGACAGTCGAAAACATAAGAGTTCCAAATCCGATCCACTTCGAATAAAAGAACTAGTAGAACCAGATGATGTCACTCCCAAACAAGGTTCACAAGAATCGAATCGAACCAGAAAAAGTAACATCGATAACCGGATCGACCCACAACAAGACCACACTCGTTCGGACGATGAAATCGAAATACGTAACAAGTTCATAAAGTGCCAACGAACATGAGCGAATCGATAGACTGGAGGAAGAGAAAATACAGAAGTCAAAATAGTACGGGCATTACCCCCGACCTCGTCCACGAAATTCACAAAAACGGGAGCAAGGTAACAAGACATTAAACAATCGACGCATAACGGAACCATCACCGATGCACACGGTCATACCAAACCAAGCTCTAACAACTCGCACATGCGCGACAACGCAGAGATTGCCATGAGGCGACAACATTCAATACCAACACTCCGCCTCTCACAGGGGCTAGCACAACCAATGTGTGGAAAGCGTCTCAACGCTCACACCGCCAATTCGATCATACTCGGGAGAAAGTATCCAAATGACAACGCGAACATCACACATACATACCCAGCCCTCAAACGGGAATGGATAGGTTTAAAAAAAAAAAAAAAAAAAAAAAACGAAAACCTCATTTTGAAAATAATTTAGAAGAACACCGATTGATCTTGAGTATCATCTTTCAAAAAAAAGTACAAACGTGAAACATCGTTATCGAGACATTGGAGAACCATTTCGCATTTGATAAAAATGAAGACACTTTCTCTTAGTGAAAACTTTCAAATTATTCGACCCTCGGGTCTAAATAAAAGTGTTGAAAATATCTCAAAACCTTTTGGTCCTCGAGGTAGAAAATTTTTGAAATACATTGTGGCATCTAGGATGTACCACAAGAAAATAACTCATTTGAAAAGTATGTCTCGAAATTTATTTTTCTAAGATACTCAAGGTTTTCAAAAATCCAATAGGCCAGAATGCCCAAAACTCACACATACCGACGTTCAATGAAACAACTCCTAGCACACGCATCAAAACGTTTAAAATCAAGACAATACATGTCTTTAAACGAAAATAAACGATAAAATACCACATTCAGAACAAAACCGATAAAATACCCTCCCATGGCTAGTGAACAAGTCGAACGTGTATAAGCACATAGCTTCCACAATATACTTGTATAACGTGATAATCGTTTCGAAAATCATCAACAACGGAGAAAACAACAATGAAAAGACATCACAAACGATTTACACTCCTCGTATAAATCAAATACGAGAGTCGACTAAATACATATCGTGAAATCAAAATTCACATAAAATTCCACCACTTAACAAATAATCATAAAAATAGCTCATGTCACACGAGGCACAACACAAAGAAGGGAGACTTACTTCCACAGGTCGCACGAAGATGATGATCGCCCCACGATACTAATCACGACCAACAAACTCAAACGACGCGTCGCGACACGACTCAGTCAGATAAAAATCCAACGAAACAAGACTCAAACAACACGACTTGACCCGACAGCCTAGGTTTCCTCAACCTAAGCTCCGATACCATTTATGTAACACCCCCAATCCGCTCAGGGATATTACACGCCGTAGAACCTTTCCTCAAGGATCTACCAGCCAGGTAACGACATTTAACATCTCGACAATGGCTTCGAGGCTACAATGTCTCAGTAGACCGATTTGGTCTTTCCACATATACATACAACTCAAATACAACTCATGCCCACGCAGGGACAAAATACAACTACACCCGCATAACGGAACAATACAGAGCGGAAAATAAAGTACAACCGAACCATCACACGATGTACGGTTCCTCATGTGATTAGTATCGATCATCTTTCATCATCCTTCGTGCCGACCCCGTGTTATGCTCCAAAACCCGAATGCAAAAACAGACATCCACCCCGAATACTGGGGTTAGCAAAACTCCACTGTTTTGCTAGTGCAAATACAAAGTGCAAATACGAGCCATACAATTCACATTCCACGAATAATAATAACCGAGGATCCTCAAAGATCCAAACGAAACGAAAAGTACTTCCCGAGGCAAGGGTTTGAGAAAACATTTCAAAAACGAAATATCATAAATCAATGGAAGTAATTTATAAAACAGTTTAGAATGCCATCGAGAATTTTAATAGAAAACAATATAGGATTATCAAATCCTACTTTTCGAAAACCGAAGACAAAAGGGGTCACCGCCCCAAAGGTTTACTTTCAAAAATGACATTAACCAACCGTTGGGATTTTAGCCCCAAATCCGTAAAACGACTTTTACAAAACCATTGGGATTTTAGCCCCAAATCTCATCAACTCACAAGACACAAGAACGACCAGAGGTTCGTATCCCAACATCAAAATCCACAAATAAAGGATTTAAAACAAACAACAAAATACTCCAAAGGCCATCCTAGCCAAGTAAGCCAAACGAACACTTACCTCTTACACACTTAGTCAATGCATGCAATCATGAAAACCGTTCAAAGCACTCATTTCCGAAATGAACAGTCCACAATTAGCCTCGAGAACAGGCGCGGCATACATTCTCGCCGAGGCCTCATAGGGACCCTACCGAGTTGGCTACAATTACAAAAAAACAAAACCACGCACACGCTAAGCCGTGAGAACAGGCGGCAAGATACATTCTCACTCGAGGCCTTGCAAGGACCCTAACGAGTTGGCTAGCGGTATGCGAAACTCGTGAAATCCAGGCGGCGGATAGATTTCCCTCCTTGACCCGTCCAACACAAGGTGAGTAAATTACACACAATACACGTTACTCATGCAATACTAACATGCTAAGAATGTAAGTTCATTAAGAATACCCACTAGAGATGGCCATTAACTCGACACCATTACCAAACTCTTCAAAAATACAATAACAAGCTTAAATACTAATACACGATTCCATAACTTTAAACAAGAGGAGTATCCTCATAAAATCCTTCAACGTTCAAAATAATCAAATCATAATCAATTCTCAAAACACCGTTCACAAAACTCACGCGTTTTGAAAGAAAGCCTTTAACGAGGCCAAACCAAATCCTTTTGAAACTTCATTTCAAATAACCAAACAACACACTAATACGATCACCGATCATCATATCCACAAAATAAGAAAAGTATGGGCAAGGTACTTGCCTCGATACCACGAGCACGGAACCACGAACGGATACGGCTCAACGGGAAGCGAACGCCCGATGCTAACGAAAAGGAATACAACGAACGGAACGGAAGAATCAAGCACGACCACGAGGAATCGACGAAAATGAACCTAACGATTCGAATAGCACAATCACAACCACTTCTAAACGATTACGGAAAAGGAATACACCCGGAAACCCGCCTACGATTCATGTATATTCATACAAAAATAACAACGAGGGCGGACCACAACCAAACCCTCTCGATTCCATAAAAATCCACAAAATATCCATGAATCCGTAGGAAAACTAAAGATACTAACAATATCAATCGTATACACCATGAATCCACCAACGAAACGGAACGAATCGGAGGAAAAACCCAAAACCCCCAAATTGATCGAAATAGGGTTTTAGAGCATTACCTTGGAAGATTCGAGTACTAAGATCCGTAGAACGCGCGTTAGATTGATTATCCGAGCCTCACAACCGAAAAGAAATGATGAAAATCGACCCCCGGATGAAGAACTCTCTCCCTCTCTAACTCTCTCTCTCGCGACTCGGTGGAAAAATGGGAAAGAATGAGCTGTTCACGCTCAAAACCACATTTATAGTGCAACACAGAACCTATCGGCCGGCCTATCGGCCGATAAAGCCCAACCGATACCCCTACGGGATGCCGGCAAGAGAGTCTATCGCCCCTATCGGCCGAAAGGCTCCTGGAAGTGCTCGGCCAAAAATCAAACGACCATAACTCTCTCGTCCGACTCATTGACTCACCGTTTGAACCATTGGAAAGCTAACTCGATGTTCTATAATATTGCAAAGATTTATAATTTTTGGAGTTACCAAAAATTAATGGTGATCTAACAAAGACGAACTCATACTTAGAAAAGTCGTTTAGAAATCCGGAATTCAACAAAACGACACCGAAACCCGAACCAGAATACGAACCGAAGATACTGTTACGAAGTACTCACAAAGACGAATCTAAGAGCTAGTAGGACACACGATTCCGACCACCCGAAGGCTCGAAATTCGACAACGGAAGGTAATTACCCCAAACTTTGGGAAATTACGAAAATGGCCCAAAGGCCCGAAAATCACGATACGTGATCGAATAACCAAACCGAAGTTCACAACACGTCCAACAAAGATAAACGGACTTGCGGGAAACTCGAAACAACAGTTTCGGATGAGATTCGCAAGAATCGAACTCAAGTGCGGAAATGTCGCTAAAAAGCACAGAACTCAACGAAACAACACCGAAACGAACTCGGATGTCAAAAAGTGTAGAATTAATCATTCTCAGAATGACGAAACGGTCATGAGCGAGTCGTCAAAACGGACTCCGACCGAAAAAAAAGAATTACCGGAAATCGAAAATTGCGGATATTACAATCCCTCCATCTAAGAATAGCCCGGGAAATACCTTCAAACTGACATCGTACTCTCTCACCAGATCGTCTCTGAGCTCTGTTAGTAGGTACGAAAGTAGACAGAACACAACATGGCAAGATAAGGAGTTGCACCCACACCGACAAATCCCCCGGGCACGCAAGGACATTGTCAAGCGCACTACGAAAAAGCTTAGCAAACCCAAGCCGCAACCTGGGGGGAATACATTTAACCGTGTGCAACTTCTTCGCGAAAACCCGATCGAGAAGGTTGATGTCAAAACAATTAGACTGAACAACGAGTGAGGACATCAAAGAATCAACCCCTACGACAACAGCCTCATCAGTACCAAGGGTGCCAGATGACTCAGCAGCAGTACCAACAACCACATCCAAAACTGGTTTAGAAGGCACAGGGATACCGCAGATCGCCACTTCATCAAAACTAGGCGCGAAAACCACACCACCATCAGCATGTTTGCAATTCTTACTAAACGTGTGGGTGCAAAAACAATCACCACAAAGCCATATGCCCGCCTGATGAAGTGCCTGATCGAATGCAGAAAATAAGGAAAAGTCACTCGCAACACGAGCTTTGTGAGAAGCCTTCAACCCATCAGTTTTAAAATGACGAGTTCCCAAATGGTCAATAAAATATTTCTTTGTAAACCCTTTACCATTTCCGCTACGACACCCCTGACATCCTTGTAGAGGACAAGAAATCCGAGTGGCACCATGGTTAGCCATTATAAACAACCAACTAGAATGCTTCAATCCCTTGTAATAGAATAACAATCAAACCAAACCTTGAACTGTGCTGAATAAATAAAAAGAATACCCAATACCACAGCAACAACCCTTGAACCCAATGAAAAACCACAATACCAAAAGCCAAATACCCCAGCAAGAGACCAAGGAGCAAAGACAGTAAGCAAGCTGTTACGGAACTGTTCAGAACGAGCCCGAACCTGAGTTGTGACCGTCGGACACCTGCTGCACCGTCGCCGTCCGATATGTGAATCCCGAGATGATTCCGCTGCACCGTCACCGTCGCTATGTGAATCCCGAGATGATTCCGTCGCCGTCCTTCAATCGGATTGTTGTCCTTCAATCGCCGTCCTTCAATCGGAACTGTTCAAAGCAATGAAGAGCTCTTTACCGATAAATATTATTATTATTATTATTATTATTATTATTATTATTAATTTTAATTGTTGTTATTGTTATTATTACTAATAATATTTACTGTTATCGTTGTTGTTGATTACTGTTATTATTATTTACCATTATTATCAGTGTTATTATTATTATTATTAATCTTAATTATTATTATTATTATTATTATTATTATTAATATTATTTATTATTAATAATAATATATATTATTATCATTGTTGATTACTATTATAATTATTTACCATTATTATCAGTGTTATTATTGTTATTGTTATTATTACATAGTTATTATCGTTATTGTTATTAATATCATTAATATTATATAATTTATTCTTATCAAATAAATCTCAACTTATCATTTATATTTTATTATATTATTATAATTTTTACTATTATTTTATTATATTTATGATTTTTATTATTATTATTATTATTATTATTACTATTTTCCTTAATATATATTTCAGTTCAATTCAGATCCTCAGTTCAGTTCAGATTTATTCAGTCCAAAAAAACAGTGCCTAACTTAGTGTGAGAGTAATTTTTTTGACCAATATATAAACTTTGAACGGACAAATCGACTACTAGACTAGTTAGTAGAGTATTGATACTCGATATTTCCGGCTGAAAGCTCGAAAGAAAGTATATACTTATGTATTTTAAATAATAATTTATGCAAATAATAATGATACATACTCTGGAGATTAAAAAATAAAAATATTAATAGTGAGTATGTATCAGATATTAAAAATCAAAAAAATAACTGTCTAATTTAATTGGGTGAAGTGAAAATATAAAATTTTTAGAAGGACAAAAAAAATATAATCGTCAAACTTTGAGGGGACGAAAGAACTAGGATAGATCTCTTGCTACAAAAAATAATAACCCATTAATTATTGAAAATCTCATCCAACAATAGACAAAGAATTGAGGTAAAATTGCAATTAAAACAAATCAAACTTGGTTCAACGAAGTCTTATTAATCCACTTAATATTGGGACGTCGGAATCAATTATATTAAATCACTCAAAAATAAACTTTGATTTGTTTTTTTATATATATTGTTCCCCAAAATTAAGAAGAAAAAAAATATTAATGTAAACCTAAGAAATTACTACCAGCCGCAATTACACTTGTACCAACAACCAGAGAAATTACACTCGGCTGCAAAAACAGGAAATGTCTAATCTTTTGAGAGTTTATTCACAGATCAAATCGTCAGTTTTCTCCTCAGTGATCGTCACTAATCAAGCTTCCACAGGTGGCGGCATGTTGAGATCGAGATCCAGCCCCCTCCTCGCATCAGGTCCATCAACATGGTTCTCATCTACCACCGACGAAGTGTCCGATTCGCTCCGCCACGCGCCGCCCCTGGGAAACCCGACCACGGCCTGGTTCGGCCCGTAAGCAGCCGCCATACCCGGCCGCACCATCGGATCAAACAGAAAAACCGGCTGCCCGTTCGGCAGGACCGCCATCGCCGGCATCCGGCGTAAGAACGGGTACCCGGCGATGGGATTCGACCCTCCGGATTCCGCGAAGGCGACCCCGGCCCCGGTGCCGGCGCCGAGACGGCGTGTGAGATCAAGCTCGACGGGACCGCCGCGCGGGTTGAGGTCGGCGCTGGACGACTCGACTGTGCTGCTCTGGCTGGGACTGCGGACGGCGGCGGCGTCGGCGGGGAGGGGGAAGTTGGTCTTCGCCTTGGGACCGCGGAACTCCCGGGCCGCGGCGTCGTAGGCACAAGCCGCCTCCTCGGCGGTGTCGAACGTGCCCAGCCAGACGCGGCTCTTCTTGCCGGGATCGCGGATTTCGGCGGCGTAGCGGCCCCACGGCCTCTTCCTGACGCCCCTGTAGTGGAGCTCCTTAACGCCGTTGGCCTTTCCGTTCCTTCCTCCGTTAACCTTCTCCTTCATCGCCATTTTTCCTTTTTCTGCGAGATAACTCTGTGCCGAGAATGGGCTATGGGAAATGCTTGGGGTGGCCTTGTTTTATAGAGGAAAAGAATATGTTTGGCGGGGGGGGGGGGGGGGGGGGGGGGGGCGCGGTCAGCGAGGGGTTTGACTGGAGAAAATGGGGCCGCCGCCCAAGCAAATGTTAGAGAGTAGAGTACATTGTTGGTGTGGGATCCACGTGGGGGGAAACGTGGCACGCGGGTGAGGCAGAAGACAAGTGCGCCTAAGACGTTTTGATGTGCCGGCAAAATTTCACTGTATGCTGCCGTTGTTTCTGGGAACTACCTACCCTATAGCGTATGATACCTCCTTTTAATATACTAAAATTATCCTTGTAGAGTGGGTGTCGCTGGTGTCGTGGTATACTTGTTTGGTACTGCTACTCTCAATAGCCGCGTATTTAGTACACCACTTCCGTGTCGACGGTGAATATAATAAAGTTTTATTTTGAATTTTATTAAATTGAATTAAATTAAATTGAAATTGTACTAATTGGATTGAATTGAGATTACTGAATAATAATAATAATTAATAAAATTAAATAACAATATATATGACAAATTATATATTGAAATAACAATAATGTTGATAGTGTTAGGATTGTATACTGCAAAACATATTTTATGCTTGTATTACTTAATTTATCTTTTTCTACCTATGATGCTATTAATTACATTTAATCACATGTTTTTCATATTTATTCACGTTATGGTTATGCAAATGAAATTTCTAATTATTTTATATTGTAGATAATGTGGTGTGTTGGTGTCACACGGAAGATCACATTATCGGTGCTTTATAAAATAATATAAAGTTCACAACCTATATAATTATTAGACAAATTATATAAAGGGTTGTATTGTATGCTTGTGAATAGTTGGTCTTGATTATTAGCATACATTAGCATATTTCCATACGTTGAACTGGATCGAGGTGAGATAGTGTCTTCTGTACTGACTGTAAGAAGAACGTAAATCTCGGATAATTATTATTTCTTAATTCTAAGTATATAATATTTAATTGTGTATTTATAATAATTATTGCTTTGATTTACCATAGGTGAGAATCAAAATGATCGACTCAATAAGCCTCGTATCTTGGGCAATAATATTGTTTATACGGCAGTTATTATTATTAATAGAAATCGTGTCCCGAATCGTGCAGGTTGATGATGTCCCCTTGAGGAGCTCGATAATGATTATTATATTAAACCCTGCGGGTGGATTTAATTCCGATATAATAATAAGGTTCGAGTGGTAATACTCTTGGATAAGATATTAATTAATTAAAGCTGTCAGTAGCTTATATTTAATTAATGGACATTCGATATCTTAAACACGGAAAATAATATATTTAATAAGGAGCCCAATTTCGTAATTTGGGATTTTGGTAGGAAGTGCAATATCAACTTTTTAGTGGACTAAGTTGATATTAATATATTCATTATATTAGGAATAGTCCTAATAATGTAAGATGAATTTATTAGGGAGTCCTTCCATAATCCTCATTTAGATCTCTAGTAGTAGTCCAAGAGCCTATAAATAGGACATCTTGGATGTTGGCCGATTTTCATCACTTTCATACACAAGGAATTTTGATTTTTTCTTCTAAGTGTTTAATTGTGGATCTTGACTTATGTCTTTGATTCCACAATTGAGAGAACACTTTTATTCTTGCTATATATCGGAATAACTTGAAGAAAAGAAAATCGAGAGTTGTGAGGGATACAAATCGGCCGATCCAAAGGTTGTCCAAGAAAGATCCGGTAGCTCGTTGCCCACACAACGTCCGGTTCAAGGCGGATCATACTTTAGAAGATCTAAAGGTAGAAATACAAGGCGATCAAGACGGAAGTAACCAATACTCTTCAAAAGGTAATATCCTATTATCTTGGATCTAGATTAGGATATTTTAATAATCAACATATTTAATTAATAAATAATAAATAATATTTAAATTGTTTATTAGTCTTAGTAATTAATTAATTAGCATGCCTAAATAGATCTAATGCTCGTAGATGCGTAAAACGCGATTATCATCTTTCCCAAACTTCGCTTCCGCTGCGTTTTACTTTCCAACAATTGGTATCGGAGCCGGATTTTTAGGCTTTTGCTATTTTAATTAATTTTGGTGATTAATTGATAGCAATTTAAATATTCATATATTTTGATGTTGGAATATTTTGCTAGATGTGTTCTTGAAGGTGATATGATCCAATATCATGGTTTATATGAATGTTGTATTTATTTATATTAATTATGCAATTGTTGGTTTGGCCCATTTTTTAAGGCATGTAATGGTTTTCCCGTGAGAAAATCCGCGGGTAGTTCCAGGTGGTTTTATTTTTTGTGTAATCTTGATATAATTTCGATGTATTTTATTTTGTATAAAATTGTAATCGAATTCGGAAAAGACGGGATCACGAAGAAATAGAGCAGAACCGGATCGCTGGCCATGGCCGACAAGCAAGTCAAGGCGCCGCTGAAAGCGACACGGTACTGCCGCTGCGGCAGCGGCATTGCTAGTGTCGCGGCACTTAGTCCGCGATTCATTGTTCGGGCCGGTAAATCGATTTTGGTCCGGTCTGCTTCGCCGCTCGTTGCGTCATTGGAGAGTCGGGATTTAAAAATTAAATTTTTTTATGTAATTAATTTTGCATAAAAGTGAAATTTTAATTTTGAAAATCCACGGCCCGGTCGGGGAGGAGCGACGAGAGGCTTGATTCAATTGGAGAGATCGAGTCGAAGATTTTCTCGGATTCAACTCAAGGAAGAAGACCATGATAATTGGATAATTTAATTATCCATGCTTTATTTTTGGTTTTTATTGTTTTGATGTATGACATGTATGGATGTATGCGTGATATGTTTCCTTGCATGTTAGGACGAGAAAATTAAAAACCTTAAGGATAAAATAACTAAGTGATTAAATTGATTTATTTTTTTTAAAATAAAATCATATTGGTCTCCATAATTAATTTAAATTATGAAGTAATTAGCATGTGCGTTGACATTAGAGTCTTCCTCCATATCGGATGTGCTAATTATAGGTTCACTAGTTTTAAATTTCAAAATGATAACATAGGGTAAATATTACTTTTTATGATAGGACCTCTCCATCTGTAGGACTATTATTTAAAAGATAATATTTTAAGGATGTTAAATTATGGCGTTCACTTAGGTGTATTAATTAATAAGCTCCCCATCGGAGTCTATGTTAATTAATACATGGCCAAGAGGAACTAACTATTAATTTTACTTGTCATAACGTAATTTGACTAGATAGTAAAATTAAAGACGTAAAACTCTACTTGGAAAATGTGTGTGTAAATGTCCACACGATCGTGGCTTGCATGTGCAGATTTTTCGAGGTGTTGGTTGCTAGCATATATATATATTGTGTTTTGAGGTTTTTCGAAATATTTTGCTATGCATTATGTGATGGATGTTTTTAATTTTTTATTCTCAGATGTCTTTCAATCTACTAGCTGTTATTCTCAAAGAAAATAAACTTGATGGCACTAACTTTGCCGATTGGAAAAGAAATCTTGACATTGCCCTGACTGCTGAGGGGCATAAATTTGTCTTAATCGAGGAGAGCCCTCTAGAACCAGAATCGGATGCCACTCCCGAAGAGTTGGTTGAATTCCGAAAATGGAAAAAGTCTGATGAGATGGCTCGCTGTTACATTTTGGCTTCACTGACAAATGTATTGCAGCATCAGCATCAGACGATGGGCTCGGCCGCGGAAATGATGAAAAGTCTCACCGAGATGTTTGGTCATCAGAACCGGGCGGCTAGACAAAATGCAATGAGGGTATTGATGACAACCCAAATATCTGAAGGGACTCTAGTGAGTGATCATGTTCTAAAATGATGTCCCATTTGAACGAACTGAGCATACTCGGGGCTACTATCGATGCGGAAACGCGGGTCGATATTATCTTAGGCAGCTTACCTAGAAGCTTTGAGCAGTTCCGCTTTAACTACAATATGAACCGTAGGACATATAGTTTGGCGGAACTTCTGACAGAGCTTCAGTCTGCTGAAGGTCTCTTCAAACAAGGTTATCATCAAATTCTTGCGGCAACCGGTGCTACTTCTTCCAAACCAAAATGGGGAAAGAAGAAGAAGCAGGTTGGCCAGAAGCAAGTGGCGACCCTCAAGGTGAAAATCAAGGCTCCTCACCCAGAGGCGAACAAAAATCTAAAGGGAAAGTACTACAAGTGCGGTCAGAAAGGACATTTTAAAGCGGACTGCCCTGCTCTTAAGAAAGGTATGTGTCGTGCACTAGTAGTCAAAATATGTTTGGCAGTTTGTTCTTCCACTTCGTGCATAGTTGATTCAGGCTCCACTGATCATGTTTGCTTTGACTCGCATGGTTTTCAGGTAACCAAGCAGCTTAGTGCGGGCGAGATTACCATCAACTGGGGCGATTATTCTAGGCTTATGGTTGTTGCAGTGGGAGTCGTGCAGTTGAAGATTAATGATAAATTATTAGTTCTCAATAATGTATTATTAGTACCAGATTTTAGAATGAATTTAATTTCGGTTTCTAAATTAAAAAGCGATGGTTATTCAGTTTCTTTTGATGATGATGCCATTATTAAGAAAAGAAGCGGTGAATATATTTGCAAAGATACTTTTAATGATGGACTATATGTTGTTAATACTGCACAAACTCCTATGCATAAATCACTTAACTCTTTGTCTAAACCTAAAAAGAGAAAAGAACCTTCAAGCATAAACCAAACATATCTGTGGCATTTACGGTTGGGACATGTAAACCTTGGAAGGATTCAAAGATTGGTAGATGATGGCCCATTGGATATCTCCAAGTTGAGTCATTTCCAATTTGTGAATCCTGTGTGGAAGGTAAAATGACCAAAAGGGTTTTTAAAACCAAGGGAAACCGTGCTCAGAATGTGTTAGAATTGGTTCATACGGATGTATGTGGTCCAATGAATATCCAGGCTAGGGGCGGTTTCGAATACTTCATCACGTTTATAGATGATTATTCGAGATATGGATACATCTATTTGATGCGACGTAAGTCTGAAGCCTTTGATAAGTTCAAAGACTTGAAGGCTGAAACGGAGAAGCGTCATGGGAAGAATATAAAGTCACTACGATCTGATCGTAGTAGCGAATACCTTAGTGGAGAGTTTTTGGATTTCTTGGCAAATGAGGGGATTTCGTCCCAGCTCACCGCGCCGGGAACTCCACAACAAAATGGTGTGGCTGAAAGAAGGAATGGGACTCTTTTAGAAATGGTTAGATCAATGATGAGTTATTCAGATTTACCTATTTCATTTTGGGGATACGCCTTAGAAACAGCGGCGTACATTCTAAACCTGGTGCCTTCGAAATCAGTTCCAAAAACACCCAAAGAACTGTGGAGTGGGCGTAAGCCCAGTCTAGGACATGTTCGGATTTGGGGTACTCCAGCACATGTGCTGAATAAGAAAGCTGATAAGTTGGCATATCGTACAGAAGTACGAGTGTTTGTAGGATATCCTAAGGGAACGAAGGGTGGCTTGTTCTATAGTCCCCAGGATCAGAAGGTCATTGTTAGCACCAATGCCCGATTTCTGGAAGAGTATTATATGATTAGTCACAAGACCATGAGCGAGATAATTCTGTAAGAGCTGAGGGGCGAGACTCCGTCTATACCAATCGTACAAGCGCCAACTAACACTGCACCATGTATCAATTCTGATACTTTTACACCAACTCAGGATTTGCCTCGTCGTAGTGGGAGGGTTGTTCGTCAGCCCGAACGATTCATAGGCGTGGGGAAGTCTTCGGACTTAATCCCAGGCGAAGATGAATCAGATCCCTGGACCTATAAGAAGGCAATCCAAGATAAAGATGCTGACTCCTGGCAAGTAGCAATGGAATCAGAAATGGGATCTATGGATTCCAATCAAGTGTGGGAGCTAGTAGAGCTACCTGATGGTGTAGAAGCCATTGGGAGTAAATGGGTCTACAAGCGAAAGAAAGGACATGACGGGAAGGTTGAAACCTTAGAAGCGAGGCTTGTTGCAAAAGGTTACACTCAGAAAGAGGGTATCGATTATGATGAAACCTTTTCGCCGGTAGCCATGCTTAAGTCAATCCGGATTCGTTTAGCTATAGCTGCGCATTTGGATCTGGAGATTTGGTAGATGGATGTCAAGACTGCATTCTTTAATGGGAGTCTAGACAAGGAAATCTATATGCGCCAAGCAAAGGGATTCATTGCTGAAGGAGAAGAGCACTTGGTGTGCAAACTTAAGAAATCCATTTATGGACTTAAGCAAGCATCTAGATCTTGGAAAACTCGTTTTGACGAAGTTATCCAGTCATATGGATTCGTCTAATGTACGAGTGAGAGTTGTGTATATAAGAAATGCGATGGAAACGTATTGGTGTTTCTTGTACTGTATGTAGACGATGTCCTTCTGATTGGAAACAACGTGAAGGAATTGTCGGACGTACGGGTATGGCTATCTGAGAAGTTCGATATGAAGGATCTAGGAGAAGCAGGACACATACTTGGAATCAGGATCTTTCGTGATCGAAAGAAAAGGATGTTGTGCTTATCCCAGACATCCTATATCGATACAGTGCTGAAGCGGTTTAGCATGGAGAATTCCAAGAAAGGTTTTCTACCTTATAGGCATGGAATTAAACTATCTAAGAACATGTGTCCTAAGCCACAAAAGGATATAGATGACATGAAGATGGTCCCTTATGCATCTGCTGCGGGAAGTCTCATGTATGCTATGCTTTGCACTAGACTAGATATCTGTCATGCCGTTGGCATGGCTACTAGATATCAGTCAAACCCAGGACCAGGACACTGGATTGCTGTCAAGCACATACTCAAGTACCTGAGAAGGACTAGGGAGTACATGCTTATATATCAATCAGACGACCTGTTTCTGGTGGGTTACACTGACTCAGATTTTTCATCGGACAAAGAAAAGTCCAAGTCTACTTCGGGTTATGTGTTTAGCCTGGGAGGTGGAGCCATTAGTTGGAGGAGTGTGAGGCATAAATGCATCTCGGACTATACCATGGAAGCCGAGTGCATGGCAGCCTCTGAGGCAGCCAAGGAGGCAGTGTGGCTCAAGTACTTCCGGCAGGATTTAGATGTGATTCCCGATTTGCCAGAGGGTATTACACTTTATTGTGATAATACTGGTGCAGTCGCAAATTCAAGGGAACCACGAGCCCATCAGGCAAGTAAACATATCAACCGCAAGTACCACATCATACGACACTTCGTAAATGAAGGAGACGTCGTTGTAGCCAGGGTTGCATCGGAAGATAATCTTGCTGACCCTTTCACGAAAGGCCTACCTTCAAAAGTTTTTGAAAGGCATGTGGAAGGAATGGGATTACGGTGTATGGCAGCATTGCTTTGAGTATAAGTGGGAGATTGTTAGGATTGTATACTGCAAAGCATACTTTATGCTTGTATTACCTAATTTCCCTTTTACTACCTGTGAGGATATTAACTACATTTAATCACATGTTTTTCATATTTATTCACGTTATGGTTATGCAAATGAAATGTCTAATTATTTTATAGTGTAGATAATGTGGTGTGTTGGTGTCACACGGAAGATCACATTATCGGTGCCTTATAAAATAATATAATAGTTCACAACCTATATAATTATTAGACAAATTATATAAAGGGTTGTAGTGTATGCTTGAGAATAGTTGGTCTTGACTATTAGCATACATTAGCGTATTTCCATACGTTGAACTGCATCGAGGTGAGATAGTGTCTTCTGTACTGACTGTAAGAAGAACGTAAATCTCGGATAATTATTATTTCTTAATTCTAAGTATATAATATTTAATTGTGTATTTATAATAATTATTGCTTTGATTTACCATAGGTAAGAGTCAAAATGATCGACTCAATAAGCCTCGTATCTTGATAATATTGTTTATACGACAGTTGTTATTATTACTAGAAATCGTGCCCCGACTCGTGCGGGTTGATGATGTCCCCTTGAGGAGCTCGATAATGATTATTATATTAAACCCTGCAGGTGGATTTAATTCCGATATAATAATAAGGTTCGAGTGGTACTACTCTTGGATAAGATATTAATTAATTAAAGCTGTCAGTAGCTTATAATTAATTAATGGACATTCGATATCTTAAACACGGAAAATCATATATTTAATACGGAGCCCAATTTCGTAATTTGGGATTTTGGTAGGAAGTGCAAAATCAATTTTTTAGTGGACTAAGTTGATATTAATAGATTCATTATATTAGGAAGAGTCCTAATAAGGTAAGATGAATTTATTAGGGAGTCCTTCCATAATCCTCCTTTAGATCCCTAGTAGTAGTCCAAGATCCAATAAATAGGACATCTTGGGTGTTGGCCAATTTTCATCACTTTCATACATAAGGAATTTCGATTTATTCTTCTAAGTGTTTAATTGTGGATCTTGACTTGTGTCTTTGATTCCACAATTGAGAGAACACTTTTATTCTTGCTACATATCGGAATAACTTGAAGAAAAGAAAATCGAGAGTTGTGAGGGATACAAATCGGCCGATCCGGTAGCTCGTTGCCCACACAACGTCCGGTTCAAGGCGGATCATACTCTAGAAGATCTAAAGATAGAAATACAAGGCGATCAAGACGGAAGTAACCAATACTCTTCAAAAGGTAATATCCTATGATCTTGGATCTAGATTAGGATATTTTAATAATCAACATATTTAATTAATAAATAATAAACAATATTTAAATTGCTTATTAGTCTTAGTAATTAATTAATTAGCATACCTAAATAGATCTAATGCTCGTAGATGCATAAAACGCGATTATCATATTTCCCAAACTTTGCTTCTGTTGCGTTTTACTTTTCAACAGATAGTCCATCCGTCTTGGTATCCACGTAAGCACTCCAGTTAGCTGAACCGGCCGATCAGAGCAACAAGCCGGACCGAGTACGAATCAAATTCTCTCCCGGGCTCGTTAAAGACCGAACAGGTCAGAGACGTCAAGGCCGACCCGATATCCAGACCGGAAGGGCCGACCAAATCCAAGATGGATACGCTCCAACTCAAGATTATGACAAGGCCGACCAGAACGGCAGGAGACCCGAGGACCGACCCCAGCGGATAAGCATCGCCAGAAGCACGCGGGACAGGCACACAGGACAATTAATGCATGCTGTCATATCCCTTCCCGAAGCAATCCTTAGAAGCCGCCACATGTCCAAGGCATGTTTTCACTCTAACAAGTGTTTTGGGCATATTCCCCAACATTCTCCAGCTGTCATCTCCTGATTGGCCGAGATTGTCTATATATAAAGAAAGTGTACAGGAAAAAGGACTTTTGGAATTTATGAAAAAAAGAGATAAGAGAGAGAAAACTCGAAATAAGTGAGAAAAAAGATAGACCAATTTAAATAATCCAGCTCGACCCTATCCAAAATTACGGTCATTAATAACACTTAGTGATCCAATTTATTTTATCTTTTTGTTATTTTCTACGTGGCTTCGATCCATTCGTCCAGATCAGCACACATGACGTTGACCAAATCAGACGTCAACAGATTGTCGCTAGAGGAAGGGGGAAACAAAGCCATAATTTCGACAAAAAATTCCCCGGAGATGTCTCACAAAAGATCAAAAAACCCTCAGCCCGTCACGGAGGAAGAAAACCTCTGCAAAGTGGTGGAATGCTTTAAACATCTGGCTTTCATCCAGGGCATGGCCGCCCTTATGACGCGGGTCACTGGAGGCGGAACTCTTCAGAAACCCGAAGACCAAGCGGAGGCAGAGTCTCAGACGACCCATCCAACTGCCTCAAGATGGGATAAAAAGAGGACCGTCTCCCGAGTCATCGGAGAAGGGGCGGAAAGCCACGGAGAAAGCTCTCATCCCTCTCAAAAAAGTCGGCTTTCTCGCCCCATATCCGTTTTCGATCGACTCGGGGCAGAGAAGAGAGTTGAAAAAGTGGTGCCAGCTCCCACTATCCAAAGCCAGAGTCGTAAAGAAGAAAAGGCTCCCGCCAGTCCCTAATCCCAACGCAAGCACTACCTCATACTCCAGGCGATAACTCGAGTGAGATCGAGTTTCTCAAAAAATGCCTTACGGAGTTCGAAAACAAACAACTCTAGCCATCCCAAAGTTCGGAATGGCTCGACAGCCAGGCGAGCCCCCTGGACCCCAGCGTTTTGGCGGAACCCCTCCCGGAGAAGTTTAAGATCCCTCAGATTCTGCCATACAATGGGGAGACGGACCCCAACGCTCATCTCGGACATTACAACTCCTGGATGGACCTGCACGGGTTTCAGGACGCGTTCCGATCCCATTTCATGGGGTCCCTAGTGCGAGTCGCCCCACGATCATCCATCGCTCCCGTCGTACATGGGCCAAACGAGTCCCTTAAATATTATATATCTCGTTTTAATAAACGGATATTGGAGACGGAACCCATGTCGGACGACGCACTGGCCATTATAGCTCAGGCCGGCCTCCTTAAAAATTCTTTTTTCCACTGGACGGTGTGCCAGAATGTCCCACACACCTATCAAGAATTCTTGGAGTGCGCCACCTCCCATATTGTTGCCGAGGAAGCTATGCCGGCACCGGTTCTAGTCATGCCATCCGACCAGAAAGGGTCCTACAAAAAGAAAGAAGACAGGCATGACTATAGAAAGGCCCGTCAAGAACCCTGCCGGGAGAACAAGGTCCCTGCCTCCTCCTCGACGGCCCCATCAACCCAGAGCTATCGGGAGCATAGGCCCGAGCTCATGGCTAACTTTGCTGAAATATATTCTGTTGGGGCCGCGGCCATATTTGATCAGATCAAAGACAAGAATTTACTCCCGATTCCTCGATCGATCTATAAAGATCAAAAGGATATGGACCAGACCCGCTTTTGTAAATACCACGAATCGGCGGGCCATAACACCGAACAGTGTCGGGACCTCGTCGCCGCCCTGATCATGATATGTGACAATAGGGCTTGAGGCGATTTACCCAGAACCCACCCCGGGATCGCCAGGATCGGGCCGACTCGGCAAGAGTCAAGAACGATCGGGTGCCTCTAGCCCCTAAGTCCCCCCGGAAAATTCTCACCATCATGGGAACGGCCGAGGTCGATGATCACCGATCAAAGCGGCAGAAGAAGGCCTCCATTCGAGAGGCCACCACCTCTTATCAACGGACAGAGCGCCGACCCGAGGGATTCCTATCAGTGGCCTAAGAAGCCCCCCAAAACCCCCAGCTGGCAGTCACTTTCGAAGAGTCAGATGCAGATGGTTTAAATCATCCCCATTCCGACGCCCTTATCATCACTATGCCAATAATGGGGATCCCGGTACACAGAGTGTTGGTAGACTCTGGGGCCTATGCCAGCATCATCTACCTTCATACCCTTCGCAGGATGAAGGTAGACCAATCCTATGTCAGACCCTGTAACGAGGACATCAGGGGGTTTGCCAACTGCCGCACTTCACCATTGGAGGAAATCGACCTCGCCCTGGAGTTTGGTCAGGGGTCGATCAAGAGAACGTTGATTACTACGTTTAAGATCATCGACGTGCACAGCGACTACAATGCCATCATAGGCCGACATGTGATGTCAAGGCTGCGGGTCACTCAGTCTACATATCACATGTGCATGAAGTTCCCCACCACGGACGGCATCGGGGTACACAGGGGAGATCAACGGGCCGCCCGGGAATGCAATCTCAGCATCTGGGCTCGCGAAATAAACGCCGCACGGGGCACCCCGGGAGTACACCGGAAGAAATGGGAGCCGCCAGCTCCGGGCAGCTGGCAGAAGATGCCCGACTCGAACAAGAGTCCGAAAGTCTCGGGGCCGCTCAAGCCCTCGAAATGGAAATTGACCAGGATGCGGACCGAGGCCGCAGGCCAGGAAAAGAGTCGATCCTGGAGGAGGATCCTGTCTACCCGCGATACCAGAATCCAAAAGGGAAAATCCGCCACGCTGAGCCAACAGAAGAGCTGGACCAGGTCGACATGGACACATCTGACCCCGTCCGACAGCTAAAGTTCGGCCACAAACTCCAAGAGCCGATCCGCTCCGAGCTAATCTTCCACATGAGACAGAATTTGGACGTCTTTGCGTGGACCCATTCGGACATGCCGGGGATTGACCCTGAATTCGCGTGCCACCGGCCGAATATCCACCCCAGCTCAAAGTCGATTATTCAGAAGAGGAGGAAAATGGGGCCTGAACGGCAGAAGGGGCTAGAAGAGGAAGTGGGAAAGCTGATCGACAACAGGTTCATACGGGAAGTTAGATACCCAACCTGGGTGGCCAACCCGGTCCTGGTGAAAAAGCCGACCGGGCTGTGGAGGCTCTGCATTGACTTCTCTGATCTAAATAGAGCCTGCCCAAAAGATAGTTATTGTAATATCCGGTATTTTTCTTTCCCTTGTATTTTCATTTTTGGGTATATTTCTCGGTCATAGTGACCCACATGTATCTTTCGGTGTGTCCTTCCTGTCAATTGTTGAATTGTACTCTCGTTATTGTTCGTTGTTTCAACTTTCCTCGCTTGAGTTCGACTTTGTTAGATCACCATTAATTTTTGGTGACTCCAAAAATTATAAATCTTTGCAATATTATAGAACATCGAGTTAGCTTTCCAATGGTTCAAACGGTGAGTCAATCGGAGTTCGGACGAGAGAGTTATGGTCGTTTTAGTGGAAGACTCAATTTGTCGGGCACCGTCAAGAGCCTTTCGCCGATAGGGTGGGCGAAAGACTTAATGCCGGCATTTACGTATGGGTATCGGCCGATCACGTCCGAAGCCTTTCGGCCGATAGGGTGGGCCGAAAGACTTAATCGCGGCATTTACTGCAGGTATCGGCGGGCTGTCGGCCGACTATCGGCGATAGTCCTGCCGTGCTACACTATAAATGTGTTGGTCCGAGCGTTATCGGCTCATTTCTTCTTTTTTTCCCATCACTTTGCGAGAAAGAGAGGGAGAGAGATATAGAGGGGAGAATTCTTCATCCGGGTCGATCTTCATCATTTCTTTTCGGTTGTGAGGCTCGGATAATCAATCTAACGCGAGTTCTACGGATCTTAGTTCTTGAATCTCCAAAGGTAATGTTCTAAAACCCTACCTTTTTGGATAATTGGGGATTTTGGGGTTTTGTCCGATTCTTTCCGTTTCGTTGATGGATTCATGATGAATATGATTATTCTTGTTGGTATTCTTAGTTTCCCTACGGATTCATGGTATATTTTCATGGTTTTGCAAAATCGAGAGGGTTTGGTTGTGGTCCGCCCTCGTTGTTATTTTTGTATGAATATACATGAATCGTAGGCGGGTTTCCGGGTGTATTCCATTTCCGTAATCGTCTAGAGTTGGTTGTGATTGTGTTATTCGAATCGTTAGGTTCATTCGTCGGTTCCTCACGGTCGTGCTTGATTCTTCCGTTCCGTTCGTGTCATCGTCTATTTAATCGAGGCAAGTATTTTTGGAAACCTTTATGCTTAACGTGAAATGGTAATGTATATTGTGTGTGATTTGCTCACCTCGGGAGGGTCCGACGGGATCACGGAGGGAATCTATGGCTTCGTCCTAGATTCATGAGTTTGATTCGCTAGCCAGCTCGGGAGGGTCCTTAGAGGCCTCGAGTGGGATTCGTGGCTTCGTCCCGGTCCTAGGTGACGTGTGGTGCTTGACTTGTTTTATGAATATGGCCACTCGGGAGGGTCCTTAGAGGCCTCGAGTGGGATTCGTGGCTTCGTCCGGTCTAGGCAAATTAATTGTGACTTTATTTTCCGGAAAAGACATGTCCGTTTTGGCTTTTGAAAATGATATTGGTGCATGTACTATGAAATGTGTAAGCGATTGGTTTGCCTTGATTACTTGTACTAGCGAAAATGCTAACCCCATACGGGACCCTTTTGGGGAAATTCTTGTTATGGATTTCGAGTTATGATTATCCGGACGGCGGGCACCGACAAGACGAGGATGTTGGCCGTGGTCGTTGACATGTGCATTTGGGTCTTTCTATTTCTTTCGTCCATTTCGACTTGGTTGTTTTCTACATTTATAAATCGATATTCGTACTCGCGAGTACTTAGGCTTTTCGTTTCAAACTCCATGTTGTGCTACTTTTAAATTGTCACGTTGTTGGTTGATGCTTATTCACGGTTGTTCGGGCGTATATTTATATGTCATAGTATTTAATTATGTATCCTCGCTAACCAAGATGGTTAGTCGAGCGAGTTCTCCTATTGTAGCCAGTAGGTCCCATGTAGGGGTCTACGGCACAGTAACATATTTCCGAATATCTCGGGGTGTTACGTAAAATGGTATCGTAGATCTAGGTTTATGGATACCTAGGCTTGTTGGTTATTTGGGTCTAGTCATGTTTTGTTTGCACATTGTCACACCGCCGCCAAAGATCTCGGTACTTCCGGTGCTCGTAAGTTTTCCCTACTCGATCCTTTGTTTTCTTACATGGTATTTCGCTTTCGAGTTGAAGTTGCTTTTCCTCCCTTACTCATCATCAATGTACTGTTATCTCTTAACACCGGTATGGGCCTTGGAGGTAACCGTGGTCGTGGTCGTGGTCGTGGTCGTGGACGCGGACGAGGACGTGGGGCGGCCGGTGGGGCGGCCACGTCACATTCTTCGGGAGCCAGCAGTCGGTGACCGTCACGATCATGCTTCTTCTCAGAGCACGCCGATCTTGGTATTGCGGCCGCATGCAAAGAAATGGTTAACCAGATGGCGGCTATAGCCCAGGTGGTCCAGAACCCCGATCAGGCCCATGCTAATCGGGGCGGAACGGATCGTTGGCTTCAGGATGTCATCAAGATGCATCCTCCCCAGTTTTCGGGAGCTTCGGACCCGATCGGCTGGGAAGGGTGGATCAAGGAGATATCCAAAGTATTCACTGCTACCAACTGCCCCGAGGACCGTAAGGTCCCTATTGCTCAATATTTTCTCACAGGAGATGCTACGGATTGGTGGGAGGCCGTCGGTCCCAAAGATCATGTTGCTTCGTGGGCCGAGTTTCAGGAGTTGATGGAGACTGAGTATTGTCCGTGGCCGGTCAGACAGGCTCGAGTGCATGCTTTCTACGATGCTCAACCACGGGATATCCCCGTATCTCAGGCCATTGCCGACTTTAACAAGGAGCTGGGTTATGTGAAGACCCAAGTTGTCGCAGAGAGCGACAAAATTTTCCATTTTTCCAGGAGGATGAAACTATCCATTCGGGACTATATGTCTGGGCTCGTCTGTACTACCTTGAAGGATTATCAGAGTCGAGCTCTTGCTTATGATATGTCGGTGACGGCTAGCGATTTGGCTCGCGAGCAAGAAGCGAGTCGGTCGGAAATTTTTCTCGTCCCAAGAGTGGAGGCCACAGAATCTCAGCCGCAAATATTTCTACGGCGGCCTGCTTTCTGGGAGCTTGAGTGCCACGGGACCATCGCCCGGACCCCGGATGCTTTAAGCGTGGCAAGCCGAGCCACGTGAACCGGGATTGTCTTCGTCCACCTTTGACTTGTCATACTTGTGGTCGACGGGCCACAAAGCTTCTTTTTGCGAGAAGATCGAGCCATGCGGTGCCCGTTCTTCTCACCCAGCACCTATAGAGCCGAGCGTGAACCAGGGCTCATTTGCTCCGCCGCCTCCACCGAGTGCCGGCCGAGGTAGGGGTCGGGATCAGCCCGCTAGGGGAGGAGCATCCAGTGTCGGCTCTGCCCAGCCGCGTATCTACGAGATGAGGAGGACCGATGATCCAGCAGCTACTGTGGCGACAGGTACCGTTCATATCCATTTCCATCCTGTCAGTGTACTTTTTGATTCGGGTGCTATGAATTCATTCATTTCTCTAGAGTGTGCACGCCGTTTGAGTCTCGACTGCTTGTCACCTTGCGAGCCTTTCATCGTTAAACTTCCTAGCGGTGATAGAATTGTCGGTGATCGAGAAGTCCGGGACTGTTCTGTGATTATTTGTGAGAGGGCTTGGCTCTCTAATCTTATTGTCGTGAGTATCGAGGGCGAGGATTTAATTCTCGGGAATGATTGGCTCGAGCGGCATGGTGCAATCATGAACTACCGCACGAGGATCATTACCATGTTAGCCGAGGACGGCACTGAACACTCTTTCGCGGGGCGAAAGAGAAACCAGAAGTTTGTTATTAACGCCTTGAAGGCGGTGAAACTCCTGCGAAAGGGGTGTACTGGTTATTGGTGCTACGCCTTGAAGGCGGAGAATGGTGGAGTCGAGTTTTCATCGATTCCAGTCGTTAGTGAGTTCCCCGATGTATTTCCTGACGAGTTGCCGGGATTGCCGCCGGATCGTGAGGTTGAGTTTACTGTAGAGTTAGAGCCAGGCGCGGCTCCGATTTCGAAGGCGCCGTATCGCATGGCACCTTCAGAGATGGCCGAGTTGAAGAAACAGTTGAGTGAACTTCTTGAGTCGGGGTATGTTCGACCGAGCGCCTCGCCTTGGGGCGCACCGGTCTTGTTTGTGCGTAAGAAGGATGGTTCACTACGTTTGTGTATCGACTATCGTGAACTGAACAAGGTGACCATCAAGAACAAGTATCCTTTGCCGAGAATTGACGACTTGTTCGACCGATTGCGGGAGCTGCGGTATTCTCGAAGATTGATTTAAAATCGTGGTACTATCGGCTCCGAGTGAGAGAGTCCGACGTGCAGCGGCTTTTCGGACGAGATACGGACATTATGAGTTTGTAGTTATGCCTTTCGGGTTAACTAACGCTACGGCGGTGTTCATGCGATTGATGAACAAAGTCTTTATCGAGTATTTGGATAAGTGTGTCGTCGTCTTCATTGACGATATTCTTATTTATTCGAGGAACGAGGAAGAGCATGCCCATCATTTGCGGGTAGTGTTAGACATTTTGAGGGCCGAGCAACTCTATGCGAAGTTCTCGAAATGTGAGTTCGCTGAAGGAAGTGATGTTTTTGGGTCACGTGATTTCGGTAGGGGGTTCGTGTAGATCCGCAGAAAATTGAGGCGGTGTTGGATTGGGCATCGCCCACAAATGTGAAGGAGGTCCGTAGTTTCTTGGGTTTGGTGGCTACTACCGTAGGTTCGTCGAGGGTTTCTCAAAACTAGCTCGACCACTTACCTGATTGCTCCAGAATCCGAGAAGTTCGTCTGGACCGGTGAGAGGCGATCGAGTTTTGAGGAGTGAAGAAGCGGTTGACTTCAGCCCGGTTTTGGCATTGCCATGTGGCAACGAGGGTTTCGCCGTTTTTAGCGATGCTTGGTCGTGGTCTTGGGTGCGTATTGATGCAGCACGGCAAGACCATTGCCTATGCGTCGAGACAGTTGAGGCCGTATGAGCTTAACTACCCTACTCACGATTTGGAGTTAGCGGCGGTGGTCTTTGCGCTCAAGATTTGGCGTCACTACCTTTTCGGCTCTGCATGTCAGATTTTTACCGATCATAAAAGTCTGAAGTACATATTTACTCAGCGAGAGTTGAATATGAGGCAGAGGAGGTGGTTAGAGTTGATTAAGGATTATGACCTCGAAATCCTTTATCATCCAGGTAAGGCGAATGTCGTGGCCGACGCCTTGAGTCGGAAACCGATTGCGTTGCGAACGCTTGAGGTCCTTACGCCTCAGTCTGAGCTTCGGCGGGCCTTGATCGGGTTAGATGTTGAGGTTTTGCTGCCTGGATCTGTCGGGCAACTCTGTGCCTTAGAAATTTCGTCATTTTTGATCGATGAAATTAAACTGAAGCAATTAGAGGATCCGATGATTACTCAAATCCGAGAGAACGTTCTTAAAGGAAAGTCTCCTGGGTTTGTGATTCACGAGGATGGCGTTTTGAGATTCAGTCGGCTTTGTGTGCCGAACGACTCGAGTTGAGGCGAGTATTTTACGGGAGGCCCATGCTACACCTTATTCCGTTCATCCCGTACGAGTAAGATGTACAAGGACACGAGGAGGAACTTCGGTGGAATGATATGAAGGAGGAAGTCGCACGGTTGTGGCGAGATGTTTGACTTGCCACAGTGTCAAAATCGAGCATCGACCGGGTAGGTTATTGCGGTCACTTCCGTTCGGAATGGAAATGGGAAGATATATCTATGGATTTCGTTACGAGTTTGCGAAATCGAGGTCGGGCATGAATATGGTATGGGTGATTGTTGATCGCCCGACCAAGTCGGCACATTTTCTCGGGCATCAAGGACACTTGGGGCCGGAGAAGTTAGCTCGTGTGTTTATTGCGCAGATCGTGAGACTTCACGGTACTCAAGTCTATTGTTTCGGATCGTGACGGCCGTTTGTATCGCACTTCGGCAAAGCGGTGCATAAGGCGTTAGGTACCGGTTGCGTTTGAGTACCTCTTTTCATCCCCAGTCAGATGGGCAGTCGGAACGCACTATCCAGACATTCGAGGACATGTTGCGTGCTTGTGCCCTCGATTGGAGTAGTGACTGGGAGGAGCATTTGCCATTAATCGAATTCACGTACAACAATAGTTGGCACGCGTCGATTCGGATGGCACCGTATGAGGCACTTTATGGGCGACGATGTCGATCGCCGATTTGTTGGAATGAGGCGTCCGATTTAGTCGGGACCGAGCCGGATGTCGTTTTAGAGACGAGGCGGAAGATAGAGTTAATTCGAGAACGGATGTTGACTGCCCAGAGTCGACAGAAGTCATATGCCGACGTCCGTCGTCGACCTCTGGAATTCGAGGTGGGAGACCACGTTTTGCTAAAGGTGTCGCCGACGAAGGGAGTTTTTTGTTTTGGGAAGAAAGGTAAGCTGAGTCCGAGATTTATTGGACCCTTTGAGATTCTCGAGCGAGTCGGTGAATTAGCGTACCGTTTGGCGTTACCTCCAGCCTTGGGTCATGTTCATAGCATTTTTCATGTTTCCCTGTTGAGGAAATTTGTTCCGGATCCTAGTCACGTCATCGATTATGGCGACATTGATATTGCTGAAGATGTTACTTTCGAAGAGCGCCCTTTGAAGATTTTGGAACATCGTGAGAAACAATTGAGGCATAAGACCATCCCTTTGGTCAAGGTGCAATGGTCGAGACACGGTGTCGAGGAGGCAACTTGGGAAACCGAGGATAGCATGCGTGCTAGGTACCCCGAGTTGTTTGTCTCTTAAGTTTCGGGACGAAACTTATTTTTAGAGGGGTAGAATGTAATATCCGGTATTTTTCTTTCCCTTGTATTTTCATTTTTGGGTATATTTCTCGGTCATAGTGACCCACATGTATCTTTCGGTGTGTCCTTCCTGTCAATTGTTGAATTGTACTCTCGTTATTGTTCGTTGTTTCAACTTTCCTCGCTTGAGTTCGACTTTGTTAGATCACCATTAATTTTTGGTGACTCCAAAAATTATAAATCTTTGCAATATTATAGAACATCGAGTTAGCTTTCCAATGGTTCAAACGGTGAGTCAATCGGAGTTCGGACGAGAGAGTTATGGTCGTTTTAGTGGAAGGCCATCGGTGTCGGGCACCGTCAAGAGCCTTTCGGCCGATAGGGTGGGCGAAAGACTTAATCGCGGCATTTTCGTATGGGTATCGGCCGATCACGTCGGAAGCCTTTCGGCCGATAGGGTGGGCCGAAAGACTTAATCCGGCATTTGCATGCAGGTATCGGCCAGCCTATCGGCCCGACTATCGGCCGATAGTCTCTTTGCTACACTATAAATGTGTTGGTCCGAGCGTTATCGGCTCATTTCTTCTTTTTTCCCATCACGCGCGAGAAAGAGAGAGAGAGAGATATAGAGGGGGAGAATTCTTCATCCGGGGACGATCTTCATCATTTCTTTTCGGTTGTGAGGCTCGGATAATCAATCTAACGCGAGTTCTACGGATCTTAGTTCTTGAATCTCCAAAGGTAATGTTCTAAAACCCTACCTTTTTGGATAATTGGGGATTTTGGGGTTTTGTCCGATTCTTTCCGTTTCGTTGATGGATTCATGATGAATATGATTATTCTTGTTGGTATTCTTAGTTTCCTACGGATTCATGGTATATTTTCATGGTTTTGCAAAATCGAGAGGGTTTGGTTGTGGTCCGCCCTCGTTGTTATTTTTGTATGAATATACATGAATCGTAGGCGGGTTTCCGGGTGTATTCCATTTCCGTAATCGTCTAGAGTTGGTTGTGATTGTGTTATTCGAATCGTTAGGTTCATTCGTCGGTTCCTCACGGTCGTGCTTGATTCTTCCGTTCCGTTCGTGTCATCGTCTATTTAATCGAGGCAAGTATTTTTGGAAACCTTTATGCTTAACGTGAAATGGTAATGTATATTGTGTGTGATTTGCTCACCTCGGGAGGGTCCGACGGGATCACGGAGGGAATCTATGGCTTCGTCCTAGATTCATGAGTTTGATTCGCTAGCCAGCTCGGGAGGGTCCTTAGAGGCCTCGAGTGGGATTCGTGGCTTCGTCCCGGTCCTAGGTGACGTGTGGTGCTTGACTTGTTTTATGAATATGGCCAGCTCGGGAGGGTCCTTAGAGGCCTCGAGTGGGATTCGTGGCTTCGTCCCGGTCCTAGGCAAATTAATTGTGACTGTTTATTTCCGGAAAAGACATGTCTGGTTTTGGCTTTTGAAATTGATATTGGTGCATGTACTATGAAATGTGTAAGCGATTGGTTTGCCTTGATTACTTGTACTAGCGTAATTGCTAACCCCTCTGGGGACCCTTTTTGGGGAAATTCTTGTTATGGATTTCAGGTTATGATTATCCGGACGAGCGGGCACCTGGACAGTACGAGGATGTTGGCCAGGGTCGTTGACATGTGCATTTGGGTCTTTCTATTTCTTTCGTCCATTTCGACTTGGTTGTTTTCTACATTTATAAACTGATAGACTGTACTCGCGAGTACTTAGGCTTTTCGTTTCAAACTCCATGTTGTGCTACTTTTAAATTGTCACGTTGTTGGTTGATGCTTATTCTGCCGGTTGTTCGGGCGTATATTTATATGTCATAGTATTTAATTATGTATCCTCGCTAACCAAGATGGTTAGTCGAGCAGAGTTCTCCTATTGTAGCCTGGTAGGTCCCATGTAGGGGTCTACGGCGCTGTAACATATTTCCGAATATCTCGGGGTGTTACAGTTATCCCCTACCCCATATCGACTATATGGTGGACGCAACGGCCGGGCATGAGCTGATGAGTTTTATGGATGCATACTTCGGATACAATCAGATCCCGATGCATCATACTGATGAAGAAAACACCTCCTTCTACTCGGCCCGCGGCCTATATTGCTACCGAATGATGCCTTTCGGGCTCAAGAACGCCGGCGCAATCTATCAACGCCGGGTAAATAAAATGTTCAGTAGCTTGATAGGTCATACGGTGGAGGTGTATGTAGATGATATGATAGTAAAATCTTTACGCTCGGTCGATCATGTAAATGACCTCAATAAAATGTTTGCTATTTCGCGAGAGTACAAGATGAAGTTAAATCCAAAGAAATGTTCATTTGGGGTAGGCTCCGGGAAATTCCTTGGCTACATGGTAAGCCAAAGAGGGATTGAAGCCAACCCCGATAAAATCAGGGCAGTGACCGAACTTGTTCCACCAAATTCGGTCAAGAAAGTGCAGAGTTTAACTGGCCGACTAGCCGCGCTGAGTCGCTTTATCTCTCGCTCAACCGATAAATGCAAACCTTTCTTTGAGGCAATAAAAAATAACAAAGATTTTCAGTGGACCGATCCTTGCCAAAGAGCCTTTGAAGCCATCAAGGAAGTCCTGGCAGAAGCACCAATTCTGCAACGACCGGCCCTAGGAGAATCTCTCAATTTATACCTCGCGGTGTCAGACTCCGCAATTAGCGCCGCTCTGATCTGAATGGAGAATGCGGTTCAGTACCCAGTCTACTATGTTAGTCAGGCCCTCCATGATGCCGAACTTGTAATACCCGTACTTTTATTGACTGTTTGACTCTGTCATCCTCCTTATTTTGTCGCTCTGTAAATGCTTGGAGATGTTGTTAATATTGTTATTGAGTTTCGTATCTCGTTTGGTTTTTGATCATGTCGTTTAGACCTTGCGGAAATGTTCTGGGCCATAGATATAACGCACGCTAGGCCTAGGCTAACGCACGCTAATTCTGCTTGATTAGCGCACGCTAGCTTTGGGGCCGTAGTGCGCGCTAAGAGGATCAGTCAGTCGAACCAAGATTTCGAATCGCTCTGATCGGCGGATTAACGCACGCTAGGAGTTGTTAGCGCGCGCTATTCGTGGTTAGTAGCGCACGCTAACATCCGTCCGTAGCGCACGCCACCGGCCCGGCCGCCAGAGGCAGTGAAGTTGCCAGGTTTTCTGGAATATCAGGTAGCGTACGCTAGGTTTCGGCTAGCGCACGCTAAAGCTATTGCATAACGCACGCTAAATCATAGAGCTAGCGCACGCTAAGTTGGAGCAGGGCAGAGACAGTGAGTTCTGGACTCCAGTACTGAATGCCACATTTTGGACTAGCGCACGCTAGAGGCAGACGATTAGCGCACGCTATCGGAGCATGTAGAAGCCACTGGACTATCCGGTGACTTCGCTAGCGCACGCTAATGAAGGATGTGTAGCGTGCGCTAGACTTGGCAGATATAAATATGACAGTTGACTTCCATTTCGTCATTTCTCACCTACTTCACTCCTTTTCGACGGAAATCGCTCGGGAGAGACGATCTTGGGCGATTGGAAGCAATCTTCCTTCTAACAAAAACATACTTGGTTGAAGAACAAGGATTTCTCAACATCTAATTCCTCCTAACGTCCGAATCAAGGTAAAAATCCTTAGAACCCTACTTTTTGGGAATTTTGGGGTTTTTCGTAGATTCGTCCGATTTATCCATTTGGAAGCTTGAGAACCTTGAGATTATGATGTATCTATACCGTATGCATGCTTTTCCTACGATTTTATGGTTTGGGTTATACCGTTTTCGGACTTGTGAGATTTTAGACGATTTTCCAACCTCTAGTCGATTATCCGTACATCCTTACGAATCGTAGACGGGTTTCGGGGGTTTCTTCGTGTAATTTGAATATGGATAATTGATTATCATATTCCTTGCGAATCGTTTAGGTGCCGGAAGCGCGTGCTTGGACCTACCGATCTCATACCCCTTTTTCCATTCGTTTTCTCGATGTCTCAAAGGCAAGTATATAATTATGATTGTACGTTCTCGAATTTGAAAGTAAGAAGTATTGATGGCATGATATGAACGAACCGTTTCTACGGCATTCATATATGTATTGTTGGCATGTAATGAACGAACCGTTTTGACGGCATTCCTACATGTAACGGCGTATGATATGAACGAACCGTTTCTACGGCATTCATATACGTCTTGATGTGGTACGATGAGATTTAGTTATTCCGGAATGCTAGTCTTGAATTGATGAATTGACGGTTACATTTACTTTATTGACGAGAAGTATTGTGTTTCATAATTGATATTCTTGCACTAGCTATTCGACGGCTAACCCCTTATGGGGGAAATACGTTTTATGTATTTCAGGTTCCAGGAGAGCGGACAGGCAGGTATCGGGTCGGCATGAAGATGGTGGGCAAGTGTGATACTGTGTATTTGTTCCAGTTATGTTTGGAGTTTCCCATTCAGTGTTGTTGTACTGGATTGGCTATTGAATACTCGAGTATTGTTTCCCGTTTTCCTTGATGTTCCGGCCTGTGTTTGCCGAAGTATTGATTCGAGTTGTGATGTTTGTGAATACATTGGTTATGTTTTGAATACCTTTGTATTGTTTTTCATCCCATTGTGTGTAGACCTTATCGGTCAAAATTTATGGTTCCGCGTATGTTTAGCCTTGTGGGTCCCACGGCGGGGCTTACGGCGCTGTAATATCCCTGAATAACTCGGGGGTGTTACAGAATATGGTATCAGAGCTTAGGTCTATGGATACCTAGGCTGTCGGTCTTTTGGGTCGATCGAGTTGTCATTTGTCCGCAGTATCACTACTTTGCCATCATCACAGTGCGACCGGTACTTGTAAGACCTCTTACTCTTCTAGTGTTTCCTTGTTTGTTTTGCTTCGTTTTGTTGGTATTCGTGAGAATCGGTCACTTTGATGACGTGTAATTGAATTGTGCTTACGTGACTTGTGTGTTCTTCAGTATGTCAGCTGGTAGGGGCCGTGGCCGTGGTCGTGGCCGTGGACGTGGAAGAGGTCGTGGCGCGGCCGTTTCCATCAGCTCAGTTGCGGGGTCGACCAACCCCAGTTTGTCGAACTCGGTGCATCCTGACACCGAGAGTCGCACGACGATCAGACGGTCGGGGAATAACGCGGACGTTGGAGTGGTGAATGCACTTCAACAATTAGCTACTCGATGACTATCTTGGCCCAAACCATTGGTGAATAATCCGAACCCGAACACGGATGCCTTACTTCAGAATGTAATTCGTATGCACCCTCCACAGTTTGGCGGTTCCACGGACCCGTTAGGCTGGGAAGACTGGCTAGCGGAATTGGAAAAGATTTTCGAGGCGGTTGATTGCCCCGAAGTGAGGAAAGTACCGATTGCTCAGTATTTCCTCACCAAGGAGGCCGCTACCTGGTGGAAGGTCATCAAGCCACAAGACCGCATTGCCACGTGGGATGAATTTAAGGAACTCTTGGAGGCCGAGTTTTGTCCTTGGCCGGTGCGAGAGAGCCGAATCCGAGCCTTTTTCGAGGCTAAACCTCAAGATATTCCCGTATCGCGGGCGATCGTGGAGTACAACCAACAATTGATCCACGTGAAGGATCAAATGCGTAACGAGCGTGATAAGATCCGTTATTTTGATATGCGGATGAATTTGGACTTACGGCGGTATATGGCCGGATTTGCTTGTACCACACTGAAAGAGTATCAGGACAGAGCTTTAGCCCATGATATGTTGAGCCCCTACAATGATACCGTTGAAGAACCGAAGAAGCAGAAAGTCACGGGAAGTTTTTCTGGCTCTAAAGGTGGCAACTTTCAGAAGTCACGCACGACTAGCCGTTTCTTTGGCCGATCGTCACGTTCTAATAAAGGAAAGAGGGGCTACCGTCTACTCCGGCACCACAAATCGCACGGTGACTTGCTATAATTGTGGCCGTCCAGGCCACGTCAGTTTGGAATGCAACTTTCCACCATTGAAGTGTCACACGTGCGGACAGATGGGACATAGAGCGGCTTATTGTTCCGAGCCGAATCAGACCTTGGACACTCGGGCTTCCGCCCCGGTGGTCAACCTCGGCAGAATTTCGGCGGGGCCGGGGACAGTCGAGAATCTTTGGAGGGGGAATTCTAGCGTCGGTTCGGTACAACCTCGGGTTTATGAGATGCGTCGAACAGACGAGCCCGATGCAGCGGTGGCTTTAGGTACCATCCATGTTTTATCTTATCCAGTCCGTGTACTCTTTGATACGGGTGCTACACATTCTTTTATATCTTTGGAATGTGTACGCCATCTGAATATAACTTGTTTAACTGCTTGCGATCCCTTTATCGTGAAACTGCCCAGCGGGGATAGGATTGTGGGGAATCGGGAGATTAGAGATTTTCCGGTGAGTATATCCGGTATGGAATGGTTATCTAATTTGATTGTAGTTGATATAGAGGGCGAGGATGTGATCCTCGGCGAGGATTGGCTTGATAATCATCAAGCGATTATGAACTACCGTACCAAGGTTATCACCATGATGACTAAAGATGGATCCGAGTACTCATTTTTGGGGCGTAAGTCGGGTCTATCCAAGTTGCTTATCAGTGCCATGAAGACCGTAAAACTTTTGAATAAAGGTTGTACGGGCTATTGGTGTTATGCCTTGAAAACGGAAGGAAACGAAATCGATTTCTCTTCGATTCCGGTTGTTAGTGAGTACCCGACGTTTTTAGGATGAACTCCGGGATTACCGCGGATCGAGAGATAGATTTTTCCGTGGATTTAGAGCCGGATGCGGCCCCGATTTCTAAAGCACCTTATCGGATGGCACCTTCCGAGATGCAAGAATTGAAGAATCGGTTGGGAGAACTTACGGAAAAAGGGTACATCGGACCGAGCGCTTCGCCTTGGGGCGCCTGTTCTTTTGGGAGGCAGAAGGATGGTTCACTACGTTTGTGCATCGTCTACCGCGAGCTGAACAAAGTAACCATCATGAACAAATACCCTCTACCTCGTAGCGACGATTTAGTTGATCAATTGCAAGGGGCTGAAGTTTTCTCGAAAATTGATTTAAGATCCGGATATTATCAACTTAGGGTGAGTCCGACGTTCGAAGACGGCATTTCGGACGAGATACGGGCATTATGAATTTGTAGTCATGCCTTTTGGGTTGACTAATGCACCGCGATGTTCATGCGATTAATGAATAAGATATTCATCGAGTACCTCGACAGGTGTGTAGTCGTCTTTATTGATGACATCTTGATATATTCTCGAGATAAGGAGGAACATGCCCGACACTTGCGTTTGGTTTTAGATATTTTGAGAACCGAGCATCTCTATGCGAAATTCTCGAAATGCGAATTTTGGTTGGAAGAAGTTATGTTTCTCGGCCATGTGATTTCGGCCGAAGGGGTTCGTGTAGACCCGCAGAAGATTGAGGCAGTGCTAGATTGGGCACGCCTAAAAATGTTAAGGAAGTTCGTAGCTTTTTGGGCCTTGCTGGGTATTACCGTCGGTTTGTTGAGGGGTTCTCGAAACTCGCTCGGCCGCTTACGAAATTACTCCAGAAGACCGAAAAGTATGTTTGGACGGATGAGAGACAACAGAGCTTCGATGAGCTGAAGAGATGTTTGACTTCAGCACCGATTTTAACTTTACCACATGGTAGTGAAGGCTTTGCAGTTTATAGTGATGCTTCGGGTCAAGGTCTGGGCTGTGTACTTATGCAGCATGATAAGACGATAGCTTTTGCATCACGACAATTAAAGCCTTATGAGATGAATTATCCTACTCACGATTTGTAATTGGCCGCAATTGTCTTCGCACTCAAGATTTGGCGGCACTATTTGTATGGCTCACCGTGCCAGATTTATACCGATCACAAGAGCACAGTATATTTTCATCGAAGGAGCTGAATATGAGACAGAGGCGTTGGTTAGAATTGATAAAGGATTATGATTTGGAAATTCTTTATCACCCCGGAAAAGCTAATGTCGTTGCGGATGCTTTGAGTCGCAAATCGGCATCTCTTCAAATGCTTGAGGTTCTTACATCTCAGACGAAAATTCGTCAGGATTTAATTGAGCAAGGGATAGAAGTTTGGCTTCAACGAGTACAGGGACAGCTGTGTACTCTCGAAATTACTTCGTCTTTAGTTGATGACATCAAAGGGAAGCAGTGGAGTGACCCGATGATTTCTCAACTGAAGGAAGATGTAATTAAAGGAAAAGCTCCTGGCTTTATGGTTCACGAGGATAGTATTCTGAGATTTCAGGGCAGGCTTTGTGTTCCGAACGATTTAGAGTTGAGGCAGAGAATTCTCCGAGAAGCTCATGCTACGCCCTACTCAATCCACCTCGGGACGAGCAAGATGTACAAAGATTTGAAGCGCAATTTTTGGTGGAATAATATGAAGAAGGATGTTACGGAGTTTGTACTACGGTGCTTGACGTGTCAACAAGTCAAGATCGAACATCAACGACCAGTGGGGTTGTTGAAACCGCTTCCCATTCCCGAGTGGAAGTGGGAAGACATCTCTATGGATTTCATCACTGGCATGCCGAGGACTCGAGCCGGAATGAATATGATTTGGGTAATTGTCGATCGGTTGACTAAGTCAGCTCACTTCTTGGGTATTAAGGATACTTGGGGACCGGATAGACTGGCTCGAACCTTTATTGCTGAGATCGTGAGATTACACGGTGCCCCCAAGACCATTGTTTCTGATCGGGACGACCGTTTCGTATCGCACTTTTGGCAGGCCGTTCATCAGGCTTTGGGCACTGAGTTGAGATTGAGCACTTCTTTTCATCCTCAGTCGGATGGACAAACAGAGAGGACGATTCAAACATTGGAAGATATGTTACGGGCTTGTGCCTTAGACTGGAGTAATGATTGGGAGCTTCACTTGCCGTTGATCGAGTTTGCTTATAATAATAGTTGGCATGCGTCGATCAAAATGGCACCCTTCGAGGCACTTTACGGTAGACGATGTAGGTCCCCATTGTGTTGGGACGAGGCTTCCGAGCTAGTTGGAACGGAGCCGGATATGTTGATGGAGACTAAGGAAAAGATTTCTATTATCCGAGATCGATTGCTAACCGCCCAGAGTCGTCAGAAATCTTATGCGATATTCGTAAATCGACCTTTGGAGTTTGAAGTGGGGGATCATGTCTTACTCAAAGTGTCGCCGACCCGTGGAGTTTTCCGCCGGGAAAAGGAAACTTAGTCCGAGGTATATCGGACCTTTCGAGATTTTGGACAGAGTTGGAGATTTAGCTTATCGCTTGGCGTTGCCTCCAGCTTTGAGTCACGTCCATAGTGTTTTTCATGTGTCTCAGTTGAGAAAGTACCTGCCGGATCCGAACCACATCATCGACTACAGTGAGATTAACGTAGCCGAGGATATTACCTTTCCGGAGAGACCCGTGAAGATCCTTGAGCGTCGCGAGAAACGACTCCAGTATAAAACCATTCCACTGGTTAAAGTGCATTGGTCGAGGCATGGAGTCGAGGAGGCAACTTGGGAGACGGAAGAGAAGATGCGGGTGGAATACCCCGAACTATTTATTTCTTAAGTTTCGGGATGAAACATCTTTTTAGAGGGGGAGAATGTAATACCCATACTTTTATTGACTGTTTGACTCTGTCATCCTCCTTATTTTGTCGCTCTGTAAATGCTTGGAGATGTTGTTAATATTGTTATTGAGTTTCGTATCTCGTTTGGTTTTTGATCATGTCGTTTAGACCTTGCGGAAATGTTCTGGGCCATAGATATAACGCACGCTAGGCCTAGGCTAACGCACGCTAATTCTGCTTGATTAGCGCACGCTAGCTTTGGGGCCGTAGCGCGCGCTAAGAGGATCGATCAGTCGAGAACCCGGTATTTCGAATCGCTCTGCGGGTGGCGGATTAACGCACACTAGGAGTTGTTAGCGCGCTATTCGTGGTTAGTAGCGCACGCTAACATCCGTCCGTAGCGCACGCTACCGGGCCGGCAGAGGCGATGAAGTTGCAGTTTTACGGAATATCGGGTAGCGTCGCTAGGTTTCGCTAGCGCACGCTAAAGCTATTGCATAACGCACGCTAAATCATAGAGCTAGCGCACGCTAAGTTGGAAGCAGGCGAGAGACGGTGAGTTACGGACTCCGATCGAATGCCACATTTGGACTAGCGCACGCTAGAGGCGACGATTAGCGCACGCTATCGGAACTGCGAAGCCACCGACTATCCGGTGACTTCGCTAGCGCACGCTAATGAAGGAGGTGTAGCGTGCGCTAGACTGCGTATATAAATATGACAGTTGACTTCCATTTCGTCATTTCTCACCTACTTCACTCCTTTTCGACGGAAATCGCTCGGGAGAGACGATCTTGGGCGATTGGAAGCAATCTTCCTTCTAACAACAACATACTTGGTTGAAGAACAAGGATTTCTCAACATCTAATTCCTCCTAACGTCCGAATCAAGGTAAAAATCCTTAGAACCCTACTTTTTGGGAATTTTGGGGTTTTTCGTAGATTCGTCCGATTTATCCATTTGGAAGCTTGAGAACCTTGAGATTATGATGTATCTATACCGTATGCATGCTTTTCCTACGATTTTATGGTTTGGGTTATACCGTTTTCGGACTTGTGAGATTTTAGACGATTTTCCAACCTCTAGTCGATTATCCGTACATCCTTACGAATCGTAGACGGGTTTCGGGGGTTTCTTCGTGTAATTTGAATATGGATAATTGATTATCATATTCCTTGCGAATCGTTTAGGTGCCGGAAGCGCGTGCTTGGACCTACCGATCTCATACCCCTTTTTCCATTCGTTTTCTCGATGTCTCAAAGGCAAGTATATAATTATGATTGTACGTTCTCGAATTTGAAAGTAAGAAGTATTGATGGCATGATATGAACGAACCGTTTCTACGGCATTCATATATGTATTGTTGGCATGTAATGAACGAACCGTTTTGACGGCATTCCTACATGTAACGGCGTATGATATGAACGAACCGTTTCTAAGGCATTCATATACGTCTTGACATGGTACGATGAGATTTAGTTATTCCGGAATGCTAGTCTTGAATTGATGAATTGACGGTTACATTTACTTTATTGACGAGAAGTATTGTGTTTCATAATTGATATTCTTGCACTAGCTATTCGACGGCTAACCCCTTATGGGGGAAATACGTTTTATGTATTTCAGGTTTCAGGAGAGCGGACAGGCAGGTATCGGGTCGGCATGAAGATGGTGGGTAAGTGTGATACTGTGTATTTGTTCCAGTTATGTTTGGAGTTTCCCATTCAGTGTTGTTGTACTGGATTGGCTATTGAATACTCGAGTATTGTTTCCCGTTTTCCTTGATGTTCCGGCCTGTGTTTGCCGAAGTATTGATTCGAGTTGTGATGTTTGTGAATACATTGGTTATGTTTTGAATACCTTTGTATTGTTTTTCATCCCATTGTGTGTAGACCTTATCGGTCAAAATTTATGGTTCCGCGTATGTTTAGCCTTGTGGGTCCCACGGCGGGGCTTACGGCGCTGTAATATCCCTGAATAACTCGGGGGTGTTACAGAACTGAGATACGCCCCGATGGAAAAGCTGGCCTATGCGCTCATAATGGCATCCCGAAAGTTGAGACCCTACATTATGGAACATCCGGTAGTTGTCTTAACAAACTACCCCTTAAAACAAGTCATGCATCGACCCGACATATCCGTCCAGATGATCAAATGGGCTGTCGAACTCGGATAGTTTGACTTGACCTTTGAATCGCGTACTGCTATAAAAGGTCAGGCCCTGGCAGATTTCATCGCGGAGTTCACACCAGCGATCACACAAGAGAATGACCGATCCGAAGACTGGTCACTCTACGTAGGCGGATTGTCCACTGCCGACCGGGCAGGTGCAGGAATAGTCCTCGTCAGTCCCGATCAATGCTTGTTCTGCTCGGCCATTCGCCTAGGTTTTTCGACCACCAACAATGAAGCAGAATACGAAGCCTTCCTAGCCGGTCTGGAAATGGCGACCTCCCTCGGTCTCGCTCGCCTCGCTATCCTAAGTGATTCTCAATTGGTGGTGAACCAAACTAGGGGCGAATACGAGGCCAAGGAGCCCAAACTGGTCAAGTACCTCAGCCTGGCGCGGACCAGGCTGCAAGATTTTCAGGGAACTATACAACACATTCCCCGAACCGAGAACATTCAAGCCTACTCCTTGGCCAAACATGCATCCAGCTCCGGATCCGAACACATGGACGAGGTCAGCATAGGGTACCATGCATCATCAGCCCTAGAAGTGGCTGAAGTCCAGGCAGTCGAACAATTAGAACCGCAAGGATGGACGCAACCTCTAATCCGATATCTACAAAGCGGCGTTTTACCCGAGTACCGAGCCCAGGCGCGATCACTAAGAACTCAGTCTGCCCGGTTCACCATCGTGAATGGGACTTTATACAATAGAAGATATTCGGTTCCATTGCTGAAATGCCTGTCCGAGTCAGAAACAGAGTATGCCCTCAGAGAGGTGCACGAGGGTATATGCGGTAACCATTCCGGCGGCCAAGCATTGGCCTATAAATTGATCCGGCAAGGATATTACTGGCCGAATCTTAAAAAAGACGCCATCGCGCTCGTGCGGAAGTGCGTACGGTGCCAAATCTTCGCTCCTTTGATCCGATCCCTGTCAGAAACCCTCACCTCCGTTTATTGCCCATGGCCATTTGCTAAGTGGGGGATTGATCTGATCGGCCCCTTACCCAAAGGACGGGGAGGAGTATAATACGCCATCGTCGCAGTTGATTATTTCACAAAATGGGCCGAGGCCAAGCCTATGGCACGAACAACCGAGCAAAAGATAATCGATTTTATTTGAAAGTCACTCATCCGCCAGTTCGGGATCCCTCAGTCTATTGTCTCCGATAATGCTAAACAATTTGACAATAAGAAATTTCGGGCCTTCTGCGACGGCCTCCACATACGAAACAACTTTTCCACACCATACTATCCGCAATCCAACGGACAGGTCGAGGCGGTCAACAAAATTATAAAGCAGCACCTCAAGACCCGCCTTGAAGAACTCAAAGGTTCCTGGCCTGAAGAATTCCCTGGAGCCTTATGGGCATATGGAACAACGCATCGGTCCGCTATTGGAGAAACACCCTTCTCCTTAGCCTTCGGTGCTGAGGCAGTCATCCCGGTCGAAATTGGGGCATTTACCTACCGGGTAACCCATTTCGAAGAACAAGATAACGACTTGGCCCTCCAAGTGAGCCTGGACCTCATCGCCAAAAAACGGACCTAAGCAGAAATGCGGAACGCCATCTATAAAAGAAGATGCGAAAAATATTACAACTCCAAGGTTCACCATAGAAGTTTCCAGGTCGGAGACCTTGTTCTTAAATGGGTATTGGGACCGAATCCGGGACCCCTTAAGCCCAAGTGGGAAGGACCGTACAAGATTAGTGAAATCCTTCAGAACGGAGCCTACCGGTTAGAATATCTGAACGGCCAGGGATTAACTTATCCGTGGAATGCTATGTATTTAAAAAGTTATTATCAATAAAATTTGACTTTATTGCATTTTCTAGCCTTGGTACACTATAAGACCGAGCTCGCCTCGGCACCTCATAAGACAGGCTCATCCGGCACTATAAGACCGAGCTCGCCTCGGCACCTCATAAGACCGGCTCATCTGGCACTATAAGACCGAGCTCGCCTCGGCACCTCATAAGACCGGCTCATCCGGCACTATAAGACCGAGCTCGCCTCGGCACCTCATAAGACCGGCTCATCCGGCACTATAAGACCGAGCTTTCCTCGGCACCTCATAAGACCGGCTCATCCGGCACTATAAGACCGAGCTCGCCTCAGCACCTCATAAGACCAGCTCATCCGGCACTAAAAGTTTGAGATCACCTCGGCACAACCCACAAAAGATGAACAAGAAAGGAAGACAACGGTCGAACCAACTGGGCCCAAATATCCAGAAAAAAGCAACTAAACAGGTGCTACAAAGAAGATTTATTCATTCAAAGAGGCATTTCTACAAAGTACATATGATAAAAAACAAAAGAAAACTGGCACGCAGGCCATACATGAAATAAAATCAGAAAACTACTCGGCCCCGCCATCCCGACCATCCGCCTGTAAGGATTGTCCTTCACCTTCCCCGGGCGGAACCAATCCTGGATCTTCAAAAACCTCGACGGCTTTCATCTCACCAGATCTAAGAGATTCAACCTGCAAGTCGGCCGCCTGAGACACTATATAGGCCTCGACCTCCTCAACGGTCTTCTCTTCCTTCATGAGATCTAATATCTCATAACAGGTGGAGACGTAGTTCAGGTTGATCAGCTTCTCGAACTCAGACGTCTCCTTAAAGGTGGCCGCCCCTTCAGCAAGACCCTTGGGGTAGCCCGAAGCCTCGCAAGTATTAACCCGCTCGGTCAGGTTCTCAAGCTGGGCCTTTGTATCTTTCAAATAAGCAGCATACTCGGTCTGGACCGCCTCGTACCGCTTGTGCATCATCTCGGCCGCCTCAGTCATTTTAAGAGCCTCGCTCTTCCAGTTCTCGGCCTCGCAGGCTCGGCTCTCAAGGAGTTCTATATCTCCCTTCATGGAGGTTATCTCCTTCTCCAAGGACTTGATTAGGAATGGATAGAGATGATGCTCCTCCCGCAGGGCCTGAAGCTCGGCCGCCACTTTCTTGTGCTTCTCGACCAGGGCCAGTATCTCATCGGTGGCCTTCAGATAAGTGCACATTGCACGGCCGATCAGAGCATTTCCAAATTGGATCTGCTCAGTCGGATCCATGTCATTGGTCACCATCTACAGCTTGGGCGTCCAGCCCCGGATAGGAATATGGCTGGACGCAGCCACCGCCGGAGGAACCCGATCGAGCATCCCGGCAGTTGGGGTAGCCGCTCGGACGTAATCAAGGAACCAGCGCAGCCGCCACCCCTTCATCTGGGCACAGGGTTTCTCCCGGTCATTATTAACAGGGAGATAATGACTCTCCAAGTCGATTAAGGGCTCCTTGCCAGTCGCACGATCCGTCCGGACGGGGCTCAGCGCGGATACAGGAACTTCAGGAGCGGGCCGAGCCTCCGCTTTAGTCACGCTGCCCTCAGGCTCGGTCTCCCCCCTTTTTCGTTTGCCAGCATGCTCCCTCCGCTCGGCGGCCTCGGCAGCCAATCTCGCCACATGCTGCGCAGGCATTTCCTTCCTCCGAGACAAAACCTTGGCCCTAGGGACTGGAGAAGGAAGAAATGTAGAAAAAAAATACCTGAGGAAGACATGATACTCGGATCGGTGGATCGTAGGCCAGCCGCCCAAAGGTTTTCTTCAGTGACTTGAAGGTGCGACTTCCTCTGCCCGGCTGGGAGATCCAGAAGCTTTTCAATCCGATCATCAAATTCGGAAGATGTCTCCTGCACCGGGATATGCTCTGCACATGAAATAAATGATGAGCGTTAGGCAAGAAGGGAACAAAACTTAAAACACTATACTTACTCATTTTGGCAATAAAGTGCTCTGGGATCCGAAGCTCCGCATCTATAACGTCGGGCTCCCACTCATCCACCGAGCTCCTCTAAGGTCCCACGACATAAAACCACTGCTCCTTCCAGCTGTGGATAGTCTCCGGCACATCCACCACCTCCTTGTGCATGGTATGCCGAGCTGTCAGATAAAACCAATCGGAGCCGGATTTGCCGACCGATCTCCACAGGAAGAGACTGTTGAACTCCTCGAAGCTGGGCTCGGGCCAGCCGTGCTGATGGAAGAGGACGAAAAGGACTACCACCCGAGCCCAAGAATTGGGGTGAATTTGGGCCAGCGGAAGGCCCCACTGCCTCAGCCAGTGGGAGAAGGCCAACGGAAGTGGGAACCTCGACCCTGCCAGCAAACAACGGTAGTACACTGCCGTACAACCGAGAGGTGGGGTGTGAGGCCTCTCCTCGGGAGTCGGAACAAACATCCGCACCCTAGCCGGGATCTTGAACCGCCTCCGCCAAGCCACCAACTGCTCTTCCGTGATAGTGCTGCGGATCGAGGCCGAGTCCTACTCCACCTCCACGAAAGGGGATGGCCGAGGCCAAATCCAGGCCGCCTCAGGCTCAACCCCTTCTTCCTCCGGAGTCCCGCCGACCGCCGTCAATGGCGCTGCCACATCTACATCTCCAGATCCCGGCGACCTCGCGACCTCGCCGCCTTTCTCCTCGTCGCTCCAGTCGACGGGAACCCCGGCTACAGACAGATCCGCCACCCCCGTGCGGTCCGGCGACACAGTCAGCTCCTCTGCCGCCCTCTCATCCCTCAGCTCCGACATATTAAATAGGAATGGAAGAAAGGCTTACCGAGAGTTTCTCTTTGAAGTCAGAAAAGAATACCGGAACTTTTTTTCTTTTCTTTCTCTCTTCTCTGTAAAAAAAAATGAAAATGTCGGAAGATAAGGGAAAGAAGACATTAAATGCCCAGCGCGTGGCACGTCGATTCATACTGAACCGTCGCGAAGACCAAAGGCGCGTGAACGCGTTATCAAATCAGATCCAAGCACATGTCTCCTTCATCATGACACCTAGAACCCTGAAATCGAATCGACGCGTCTCCCGAAGAGACATCCCTTCGAGAGATCTTATCTTCCAACAAGCCGGATCGGCCTTACTACGAAACGACTCCAGCCCCGACCAACCCGGCACGGTTCTGGACTCGGGAGCCCTTGTTGATAGTCCATCCGTCTTGGCATCCACGTAAGTACTCCAGTCAGCTAAACCGGCCGATCATAGCAACAAGCCGTACCGAGTACGAATCAAATTCTCTCCCGGGCTCGTTAAAGATTGGACCGGTCAGAGACGTCAAAGCCGACCCGATATCCAGACCGGAAGGGTCGACCAGATCCAGGATGGATACGCTCCAACTCAAGATTATGACAAGGCCGACCAGAACGGCGGGAGACCCGAGGACCGACCCCAGCGGATAAGCATCGCCAGAAGCACGCGGGACAGGCATACAGGACAATTAATGCATGCTGTCATATCCCTTCCCGAAGCAATCCTTAAAAGCCGCCACGTGTCCAAGGCATGTTTTCACTCTGACAAGTGTTTTGGGCATATTCCCCAACATTCTCCAGCTGTCATCTCCTGATTGACTGAGATTGTCTATATATAGAGAACGTGTACAGGAAAAAAGGACTTTTGGAATTTATGGAAAAAAGAGATAAGAGAGAGAAAACTCGTAATAAGTGAGAAAAAAGATAGACCAATTTAAATAATCCAGATTGGCCCTATCCAAAATTACGGTCATTAATAACATTTAGTGATCCAATTTATTTCATCTTTTTGTTATTTTCTATGTGGCTTCGATCCATTCGTCCAGATCAGCATACATGACGTTGATCAAATCAGACGTCAACAAATAATAAAAGAATAAATTATATATAATATTATTGATAATGTTAATATAACGTATAATAATAATACCACATAATAATATATACAACAATAAAGTTATTTATCTCACAACAACAAAATAATAATAATAGAAGTAATACTAACATAAACTATACTCCCTCCCTCCCGCTCAAATACTTACATTTCTATGAAAAAGTAGTTCATTTAGTAGGATTAGATATATCATTTTTACAATCAAATCAAACAGACACCTTTTACTTTTTAATCTCTAACATACATTCATCATCAACACTTTTTATTTTTAATCTTCACCACACTTTTACTATCATTATTTGTACCAAACATTACTTAAAAAACACATCAAATATACACTATCTGTCAATATTTGGCTAGGAGAGGGGGAATATAAAATACTATTGGTAATATTCATATCAATAATAATAATAGTAACAACATTATTATATATATATACTACAACTGATATATAATATTATTGACAATATTGACACTAATAGTAGTAGTAATAATAGTAATCAATAACAAAATTACAAAAAAAATACACAATAATAATAACTATGTTTCAGGAGAAAGTAAATGACTGTAAAATATGAGTCAATCAATTGTATTCATAACACTGATAGAGGGGCCTTTATATAGGTATTACAATGAGAGTCCTTCTATACATATGATTCCTAGATAAGGTAAGACATCTAATAGGATCCTACTACCTCTAGAAGGATCTAGAACCTTTTATCTATGTATCTACAATCAGTATTAGGTAAGACACATCACGGGAATTCCCGGAACACTCTCCCTGTGTCGAGCACTAATACAACAATAGTGCAGAAGATGTTGCCTTCGTAAAAACCTATTTCAAGCCAAAACAAAACCCCATTGGAAAAATAAAGGCTTGATGAGGAAAAGATTGCAACGCACCAATATAACATGTCATGTATACTCCCCCTGATGTATACACAACAACTCCCCCTGATGAGTACCTCAAATCATAGGAGTCAGATGCCAATTTGCCCTTACAACTATAACAAGAAAAAACCCAGTGGGAAACATACCTCTTGATATAAGTTGAACAGAAGTACAACGCATCATTGTATGGATGTTCTCATAGGTCGCCTCGTTAAAAACCTTACCAAGTGAAAACCCAATGGGAAAAAACAAACCTTGGTCTAAGGACAAAAAGAGCGCGACACATCTAAAGTGCAGAGTCGCTAAAGACTTATTCGAAAATCAAGTTTTCTAAAGTCTTGACCTCCATGCACTAAATCAGTCATAACTTCTTCGATTCAATAGGTATCAACGAGACTGTAATAACTTATGAAAACTAGATACCCATAACTTTTCATTCACATACAGTACGTAACCTAGATCGACCTAAGCAGATCACAAAGCTCTATGGTAGTTGACTCAGCAAATTACCGGACATATCATGTCCTACTTTACAACAATAGTCATATGTCACTCAGCATGATGGATGTGATCAAATGGTTGGTTTCCTTGGAAAGTAGACCCAAACATTTCCAATGGTACCAATTTCACCATTTTCCAGCAAGTGAGCTACCCTATAGGTCATATGGGAGATAGACCAATACATTCAGGGCAAATTCGGGTATCAATATTCAAGTGTCCTTTTATCGAGATAGAGCGAGCTTCAAGCTTCTTGTCAATCACAGACATTGCGTGAGCTCATCCTAGACCATCATCACAGTGGCTTTACTAGATTATTACGAATGAGTACATCGAGTCAAACATGAGTACATAATACCGTACTTTTCTTTAAGACTGCATCATCACTTAAATGGGCCAAGTCTTATTATGACTTTGACTAATCATCGGGAATCATATAGGCATTACTTTATCGTCTCTTAGGGAAATCGTCTTTTAGATTGCCTTAAACCGATTAATGAATACGCATCATCAAGTGTCCCCAAGATCCTTTCATTCTTAACTTTGGATTTAGCGGAATCTAACTGAAAAGATAGTGGATGCTATAATATCCATTACGATAGCACAACTAAGTTTTATGTCATCGTAGTCGATTCCAGTGCGTCCATGAGAAACCTCGCGCCATGAGGTGAGTTTAAATCCTTCTCTCACTCGCCTTAACAAAGTATATGGATAGATCTTATCTTTGGAATGTCGGTACCACTTCAACAAAGGGCTATCACTTTGTTCATACTAGAGTCGCATATATTTCCATTTTTAGGCCAAGGCTACGACGTTGTAGATTTTCAACGAAGTATGGTTCTATTAAACTCACATTCCACGTCCTCATGTACCGACTTTATTCATAGAGTACTCTTTATGGATTGACATTCATTGAGGCGTCCCCCAATGATGACTATAATCCAGAATCACATGAGACGGATGAGTTCATTTGATCAGATGATCAAGTTTCATGTAGCAAACTCGCATACATTCTTAGCGAGAGTATTTATCGAACCAAGTGGCATCCCAATACTCGATTAGATCCATAGCCTATTAACACCGTCTACCACAATTTGTGGTGTTACCATATCACCATTCATAGGTGACGAACGTCCATGACCGGACACAATCCTTGCAGTCATGTTTGCAGCATGTATTTAATCTCGTCACTTTAGGGAACTTGGTGAGGTACAGTAGGGACAAACTACGACAATTCCAAGTCGTTCTACTCGAACATGATCGTTCGTATCTCCCCCTAACGACGGGAATGTTAGGATTGTATACTGCAAAGCATACTTTATGCTTGTATTACCTAAATTCCCTATTACTACCTATGAGGATATTAATTATATTTAATCACATGTTTTGCATATTAATTCACGTTATGGTTATGCAAATGAAATGTCTAATTATTTTATATTGTAGATAATGTGGTGTGTTGGTGTCACACGGAAGATCACATTATCGGTGCCTTATAAAATAATATAATAGTTCACAACCTATATAATTATTAGACAAATTATATAAAGGGTTGTAGTGTATGCTTGAGTATAGTTGGTCTTGAATATTAGCATACATTAGCGTATTTGCATACGTTGAACAGGATCGAGGTGAGATAGTGTCTTACATCTTGTTGTAAGAAGAACGTAAATCTCGGATAATTATTATTTCTTAATTCTAAGTATATAATATTTAATTGTGTATTTATAATAATTATTGCTTTGATTTACCATAGGTGAGAGTCAAAATGATCGACTCAATAAGCCTCGTATCTTGGGCAATAATATTGTTTATACGACAATTATTATTATTACTAGAAATCGTGTCCCGACTCGTGCGGGTTGATGATGTCCCCTTGAGGAGCTCGATAATGATTATTATATTAAACCTGAGGTGGATTTAATTCCGATATAATAATAAGGTTCGAGTGGTACTACTCTTGGATAAGATATTAATTAATTAAAGTATCGGTAGCTTATAATTAATTAATGGACATTCGATATCTTAAACACGGAAATAATATATTTAATAAGGAGCCCAATTTCGTAATTTGGGATTTTGGTAGGAAGTGCAATATCAACTTTTTAGTGGACTAAGTTGATATTAATTGATTCACCATATATTAGGAAGAGTCCTAATAAGGTAAGGTGAATTAATTGGGAGTCCTTCCATAATCCTCCTTTAGATCCCTAGTAGTAGTCCAAGAGCCTATAAATAGGACATTATGGGGTGTTGGCCGATTTGTACATGCTTGGTGAGATTGTGTGATCAATTTTTCCTCTTGTGTTTAATTGTAGATCTAGACTTGTGTCTTTGATTCTACAATTTAGATAACACAATTAATTTGCTAAGAGTGTTCATAAAATACTAGAGAGCAAAGAAAAATATAGTGATCACATATCAAAGTTGTTTCGGCCGATCCATAGGTGTCCAAGCAAGTTCCGTAGCTCGTTGCCCACACAACGTCCGGTTCAAGGCGGATCATACTCTAGAAGATCGAAGGTAGAAATACAAGGCGATCAAGAAGGAAATAACCAACCGCTTCAAAAGGTAATATCCTATGATCTTGGATCTAGATTAGGATATTTTAATTAATCAACATATTTAATTAATAAATAATAAATAATATTTAAATTGCTTGTTAGTCTTAGTAATTAATTAATTAGCATGCCTAAATAGATCTAATGCTCGTAGATGCGTAAACGCTATAATCATATTTTCCCAAACTTCGCTTCATTGCGTTTTACTTTCCAACAATTGGTATCGGGCGGATTTTTAGGCTTTTGCTATTTTAATTAATTTTAGTGATTAATTGATAGCAATTTAAATATTCATATATTTTGATGTTGGAATATTTTGCTAGATGTGTTCTTGCGGTGATATGATCCAATTATCATGGTTTATATGAATGGTGCATTTATTTATTTATTTTTATTAATTATGCAATTGTTGGTTTGGCCGTTTTTAGGCATGTAATGGTTTTCCCGTGAGAAAATCCGGGTAGTTCTAGGTGGTTTTATTTTTCGTGTAATCTTGATGTAATTTCAATGTATTTTATTTCGTATAAAATTGTAATCGAATTCGGAAAAAGACGGATCACGAAGAAATAGAGCGAGCAGGGCTGCTTAGGGCTAATGGCCAAGCGGCCGATGGCGAAGTGCCGGCGACAAGAAAGTGCCGGCAGCGTAAGCGGTACCCGATGCAGCGGCTGGTCGGGCAGTTCGGCCCCGGGTCAGTCGGGTAAATCGATTTTAGTCGGTCGTTTCGCCCGTTCGTTGCGTCCATTGAAGTCGGGATTTAAAATTAAATTTTTTTATGTAATTAATTTTGCATAAAAGTAAAATTTTAATATTTTGAAAATCCACGACCGTAGGAGAAGCGACGAGATGCTTGATTCATGGGAGAGATCGAGCGAAGATTTTCTCATTCAACTCAAGGAAGAAGACCATGATAATTGGATAATTAATTATCCATGCTTTATTTTTGGTTTTATTGTTTTGATGTATGGCATGTATGGATGTATGCGTGATATGTTTCCTTGCATGTTAGGGCGAAAATTAAAAACCTTAAGGCTAAAATAACTAAGTGATTAAATTGATTTTTATTTTAATTAAAATCAAATTGGCCTCCATAATTAATTTAAATTGTGAAGTAATTAGCATGCGCGTTGACATTAGAGTCTTCCTCCATATCGGATGTGCTAATTATAGGTTCACTAGTTTTAAATTTCAAAATGATAACATAAGGTAAATATTACTTTTTATGATAGGACCTCTCCATCTGTAGGACTATTATTTAAAAGATAATATTTTAAGGATGTTAAATTATGGTGTTCACTTAGGTGTATTAATTAATAAGCTCCCCATCGGAGTCTATGTTAATTAATACATGGCCAAGAGGAACCAACTATTAATTTTACTTGTCATAACGTAATTTGACTAGATAGTAAAATTAAAGACGTAAAACTCTACTTGAAAAATGTATGTGTAAACGTCCACACGATCGTGGCTTGCATGTGCGGATTTTTTGAGGTGTTGGTTGCTAGCATATATATTGTGTTTTTGAGGTTTTTCGATATATTTTGCTATGCATTATGTGATGAATGTTTTAATTTTTATTCTCAGATGTCTTTCAATCCACTAGCTGTTATTCTCAAAGAAAATAAACTAGATGGCACTAACTTTGCCGATTGGAAAAGAAATCTTGACATTGTCCTGACTGCTGAGGGGCATAAGTTTGTCTTAATCGAGGAGAGCCCTCTAGAACTAGAACCGGATGCCACTCCCGAAGAGTTGGCTGAATTAGGAAATGGAAAAGTCGATGAGATGGCTCATTGTTACATTTTGGCTTCAGCGACAAATGTATTGCGGCATCGACATCGACGATGGGTTCGGCGCGGAAATGATGAAAAGTCTCACCGAGATGTTTGGTCATCGAACCAGGCGGCTAGACAAAATGCTATGAGGGTATTGATGACAACCCAAATGTCCGAAGGGACTCCGATGGGATCATGTTCTAAAAATGATGTCTCATTTGAACGAACTGAGCATATTGGGGGCTACTATCGATGCGAAAACGCAGGTCGATATTATCTTAGGCAGCTTACCTAGAAGCTTTGAGCAGTTTCGCCTCAACTACAATATGAACCGTAGGACATATAGTTTGGCGGAACTTCTGACAGAGCTTCAGTCTGCTGAAGGTCTCTTCAAACAAGGTTATCATCAAATTCTTGCGGCAACCGGTGCGACTTCCTCCAAACCCAAATGGGGAAAGAAGAAGAAGAAGCAGGTCGGCCAGAAGCAAGTGGCAGCCCTCAAGGTGAAAAGCAAGGCTCCTCACCCCGAGGCGAACAAAGAGCCAAAGGGAAAGTGCTACAAGTGCGGTCAGAAAGGACATTTTAAAGCGGGTACTCCTCTTAAGAAATGGATGTCTCGTGCACTATAAGTCAAAACATGTTTGGCGCTTGTTCTTCCACTTCGTGGATAGTTGATTCGAGCTCCACCGATCATGTTTGCTTTGACTCGCATGGTTTTCGTGTAACCAAGCGGCTTAGTGCGGGCGAGATTACCATCAATCAGGCGATTATTCCAGGCTTATGGCTGTTGCAGTGGGAGTCGTGCAGTTGAAGATTAATGATAAATTATTAGTTCTGAATAATGTATTATTAGTACCAGATTTTAGAATGAATTTAATTTCAGTTTCTAAATTAAAATGCGATGGTTATTCAGTTTCTTTTGATGATGATGCCATTATTAAGAAAAGAAGCGGTGAATATATTTGCAGAGGTACTTTTAATGATGGACTATATATTGTTAATGCTGCACAAACTCCTATGTATAAATCACTTAACTCTTTGTCTAAACCTAAAAAGAGAAAAGAACCTTCAAGCATAAACCAAACATATCTGTGGCATTTACGGTTAGGACATGTAAACCTTAGAAGGATTCAAAGATTGGTAGATGATGGCCCATTGGATGATCTCCAAGTTGAGTCATTTCCAATTTGTGAATCCTGTCTGGAAGGTAAGATGACCAAAAGGGTTTTTAAAACCAAGGGAAACCGTGCTCGGGATGTGTTAGAATTGGTTCATACGGATGTATGTGGTCCAATGAATATCCAGGCTAGGGAGGTTTCGAATATTTCATCACGTTCATAGATGATTATTCGAGATATGGATACATCTTTTTGATGCGGCGTAAGTCCGAAGCTTTTGACAAGTTCGGAGACTTCAAGGCTGAAACGGAGAAGCGTCATGGGAAGAGTATCAAGTCACTACGATCTGATCGTGGTGGCGAATACCTTAGTGGAGAGTTTTGGATTTCTTGGCAAATGAGGGAATTTCGTCCCGACTCACCATGGCAGAACTCCACAACAAAATGGTGTTCTTGAAAGAAGGAATAGGACTCTGTTGGAAAAGGATAGATCAATGATGAGTTACTCATTTACCTATTTCGTTTTGGGGATACGCCTTAGAAGCAGCGTACATTCTAAACTTGGTGCCTTCAAATCGGTTCCAAAACACCCACGAATCTGGAGTGGGCGTAAGCCCAGTCTAGGACATGTTCGGATTTGGGGTACTCCAGCACATGTGCTGAATAAGGAAGCTGATAAGTTGGCATCTCGTACAGAAGTACGAGTGTTTGTGGGATATCCTAAGGGAACGAAAGGTGGCTTGTTCTATAGTCCCCAGGATCAGAAGGTCATTGTTAGCACCAATGCCCGATTTCTGGAAGAGGATTATATGATTAGTCACAAGCCCATGAGTGAAATAATTCTGGAAGAGCTGAGGGGCGAGACTCCGTCTATACCAATCGTACAAGCGCCAACTAACACTGCACCACGTATCGATTCTGAAACTTTTACACCAACTCAGGATTTACCTCGTCGTAGTGGGAGGGTTGTTCGTCAGCCCGAACGATTCATAGGCGTGGGAAAGTCTTCGGACTCAATCCCAGACGAAGATGAATCGGTTCCCTGGACCTATAAGGAGGCAATCCAAGATAAAGATGCTGACTCCTGGCAAGAAGCAATGGAATCAGAAATGGGATCTATGGATTCCAATCAAGTGTGGGAGCTAGTAGAGCTACCTGATGGTGTACAAGCCATTGGGAGTAAATGGGTCTACAAGCGAAAGAAAGGACGTGACGGGAAGGTTGAAACTTTCAAAGCGAGGCTTGTTGCAAAAGGTTACACTCGGTAAAGAGGGTATCGATTATGATGAAACCTTTTCGCGGTAGCCATGCTTAAGTCAATCCAGTTCTTTTAGCTATAGTGCGCATTTGGATCTCGGAGATTTGGCGGATGGATGTCAAGGCGCATTCTTGAATGGGAGTCTAGACAAGGAAATCTATATGCGCCAAGCGAGAGGATTCATTGCTAAAGGAGAAGAGCACTTGGTGTGCAAACTTAAGAAATCCATTTATGGACTTAAGCAAGCATCTAGATCTTGGAACACTCGTTTTGTGAAGTAGTCCATCATATGGATTCGTCGATGTCCGAGTGAGAGTTGTGTGTATAAGAAATGCGATGGAAACGTGTTGGTGTTTCTTGTCAGTATGTGGACGATATCCTTCGATTGGAAACAACGTGAAGGAATTGTCGGACGTGCGGGTATGGTATGCAGCGATTCGATATGAAGGATCTAGGAGAAGCAGGACACATCCTTGGAATCAGGATCTTTCGTGATCGGAAGAAGAGGATGTTGTGCTTATCCCAGGCATCCTATATCGATACAGTGCTGAAGCGTTTTAGCATGGAGAATTCCAAGAAAGGTTTTCTACCTTACAGACATGGAATTCAACTATCTAAGAACATGTGGAGATAGATGACATGAAGATGGTTCCTTATGCATCCGCTGTGGGAAGTCTCATGTATGCTATGCTTTGCACTAGACCAGATATCTGTCATGCCATGGGCATGGCTGCTAGATATCAGTCGAACCCAGGACCAGGACACTGGATTGCTGTCAAGCACATACTCAAGTACCTGAGAAGGACTAGGGAGTACATGCTTGTATATCAATCAGACGACCTGTTTCCGGTGGGTTACACTGACTCAGATTTTTCATCGGACAAAGAAAAGTCCAAGTCTACATCGGGTTATGTGTTTAGCCTGGGAGGTGGAGCCATTAGTTGGAGGAGTGTGAAGCAGAAATGCATCTCGGACTCTACCATGGAAGCCGAGTACGTGGCAGCCTCTGAGGCAGCCAAGGAGGCAGTGTGGCTCAAGTACTTCTGCGGGACTTAGATGTGATTCCCGATTTGCCGAGGGTATTACACTCTATTGTGATAATCTTGGTGCGATCGCAAATTCGAGGAACCACGAGCCCATCGTGCAAGTAAACATATCAACCGCAAGTACCACATCATACGACACTTCGTAAAGGAAGGAGACGTAGTTGTAGCTGTGGTTGCATCGGAAGATAATCTTGCGACCCTTTCACGAAAGGCCTACCTTCAAAAGTTTTTGAAAGGCATGTGGAAGGAATGGGATTACGGTGTATGGCGGCATTGCTTTGAGTATAAGTGGGAGAAATGAGAGACTATGTAATAGAGTAGTATACTTAAAAGCATGCTTTGAGTATAAGTGGGAGATTGTTAGGATTGTATCTTAAAGCATACTTTATGCTTGTATTACCTAAATTCCTATTACTACCTATGAGGATATTAATTATATTTAATCACATGTTTTGCATATTAATTCACGTTATGGTTATGCAATGAAATGTCTAATTATTTTATATTGTAGATAATGTGGTGTGTTGGTGTCACACGGAAGATCACATTATCGGTGCCTTATAAAATAATATAATAGTTCACAACCTATATAATTATTAGACAAATTATATAATGGGTTGTAGTGTATGCTTGAGTATAGTTGGTCTTGACTATTAGCATACATTAGCGTATTTGCATACGTTGAGCAGGATCGAGGTGAGATAGTGTCTTCACATCTTGTTGTAAGAAGAACGTAAATCTCGGATAATTATTATTTCTTAATTCTAAGTATATAATATTTAATTGTGTATTTATAATAATTATTGCTTTGATTTACCATAGGTGAGAGTCAAAATGATCGACTCAATAAGCCTCGTATCTTGGGCAATAATATTGTTTATACGACAATTATTATTATTACTAGAAATCGTGTCCCGACTCGTGCGGGTTGATGATGTCCCCTTGAGGAGCTCGATAATGATTATTATATTAAACCTGCAGTGGATTTAATTCCGATATAATAATAAGGTTCGAGTGGTACTACTCTTGGATAAGATATTAATTAATTAAAGTCACAAGAGCTTATAATTAATTAATGGACATTCGATATCTTAAACACGGGAAATAATATATTTAATAAGGAGCCCAATTTCGTAATTTGGGATTTTGGTAGGAAGTGCAATATCAACTTTTTAGTGGACTAAGTTGATATTAATTGATTCACCATATATTAGGAAGAGTCCTAATAAGGTAAGGTGAATTAATTGGGAGTCCTTCCATAATCCTCCTTTAGATCCCTAGTAGTAGTCCAAGAGCCTATAAATAGGACATTATGGGGTGTTGGCGATTTGTACATGCTTGGTGAGATTGTGTGATCAATTTTTTCCTCTTGTGTTTAATTGTAGATCTAGACTTGTGTCTTTGATTCTACAATTTAGATAACACAATTAATTTGCTAAGAGTGTTAATAAAATACTAGAGAGCAAAGAAAAATATAGTGATCACATATCAAAGTTGTTTCGGCCGATCCATAGGTGTCCAAGCAAGTTACGGTAGCTCGTTGCCCACACAACGTCCGGTTCAAGGCGGATCATACTCTAGAAGATCTGAAGGTAGAAATACAAGGCGATCAAGAAGGAAATAACCAACCGCTTCAAAAGGTAATATCCTATGATCTTGGATCTAGATTAGGATATTTTAATTAATCAACATATTTAATTAATAAATAATAAATAATATTTAAATTGCTTGTTAGTCTTAGTAATTAATTAATTAGCATGCCTAAATAGATCTAATGCTCGTAGATGCGTAAAACGCTATAATCATATTTTCCCAAACTTCGCTTCCGCTGCGTTTTACTTTCCAACAGGGAAGACTGGCTCATCAAAGTGACTTACGAGATCGTCTGCCAAGGTATATTTTAAACGGACTATGAGTGAAAGCGCATGTCATATTCATCATTTATAACCCATCATAATGCGTTTGTGGTGACGCACTTTAGCACATGAACATGTGGACGATAAAGGTTTTTATTGTTAACACAATCCAGTTAACAAAATGCATATGGTTACACTTGTAACTAAGCATTTGAATGATGATAGGTATAGGTGAATATGACATGTTGACCTATGCTACATAACCGTAGCTACTGGTCTTGAGAATCCAACAAAACCGCCACCATGCACCACCGGGATCGAACATAAAGAAACGATTGAACCGATGATAGGCCGTTGGTTTTATCGAACCTATAGTGCTTTCTTGAAGAGTTCACTCCCTTCACCAGCCCCGAACACCTCAAAATTTCGTGAGCATGTATAAACGGGTGTTCGGATTCCAAAACCATCAATCTTGTGGTCAGAAACCGGTCAAAATGACATCGAACTGGTTGATAGGACAGCTGGTGGTATGTGAAAACTTCATTTAAGTGTTTCACCTCCTTCCAAGTCTCTAAATGGCACCAAAATTTGTGAGAAGGCAGCCTTGTATGTTATGAAGTATTTGTTAAAATTTCACTTTAAGAGTTGATCTAAAAGTGGGTGAATCGACCTTTATAATGACTGGTCCGCAAGTTGGACAACCATAAACTCACGTTTCATCAACTTATCAATCATTGTCAAAGGAACCACATAACATATAATGTTATTACTTGAGTACGACCATTTGTGAACACAATCATAGCATCATAAGCCACCCAGGCTAATACTTATAATCATGTATTGATAAGTGTAAATTTTATACACTTATCCATGGTTTGTATCGATATATTTCACCCATAATTGAGCTAGTCTACTCGTTTTTGCTTAGAATTAATTAGCTTTTAATAATTTTATTTTTTATCGGATGAAGATGTAAATTTAGTCTTAATCGGTTTGAATTACTGATTTACTCAAGAAATAACATGTTTATAAAATATTCTCTTTGTTGAATTTTTATGTATTCATGTTGTAGGGCTTTCCGAGACGAGTTCGGCAGTCTTTCCGGATTTAAAATCAGAGTTATATATCAAAAGTTATCATCCGAAGAAGATTTGGGGCGAAAACGCAAAAGTCAAAAATTCTGGGCTAAAAATGAAGTCTGAAACTCCTTACGGGCGTAACATCTAAAAGTTACGGGCGTAACATCAATAAGTTAGCTATATATATTATTTTGATTTGTGAGATTTCTAGATCTGGCCATAACACCAATAAGTTAGCTATATACAAGCTTCTAAAATCATTTTAAACCGGTAAAAAATTGTATATTCCAAAATTTTTGAGCCTTAATCTCTCTTTCCAAACCTTGTAGTTATCATATAAAATCGAGTCATTCGTTACCTTGTGAAAAGAAGAATCAGTCGGTTGCTAAAAAATAGAATTGAAACTTACTTAATTTGGGGAGTTTTTGATTTTTCATGCTTAACTAATAAATGATTTTCTGCAAAAATTCTATTCCCTAAAAAAAAGGAGTCATTGGTGAAAAGAGCTACACGTTAGCAAATAACGGTGTGAAAGCTATCACCTAAAAAAATGACAAAAAGGATAAGTGTTGAGCAGCAACAACTGCCTAATTTTGGGGATCCTAAAATTTTGCGAAAAATAAAGGACTAACTATTGTTGGTGCGTAGCTGCTGTCTCACAAAAAAGTTGGTGAAAAGAGCTACACGTTAGCAAATAACAGTGTGAAAGCTATCACCTAAAAAACGGTTATTGTGTTGGTGAAAAAAGCTACACGTTAGCAAATAACGGTGTGAAAGCTATCACTAAGAGATGTAGTTTATGAGCAGATCTGAATTAATTAGCGGCTGAATTTCAATACACTCAATTTCGTGAAAAATCACAATATTTGATGACGCCAATGAAATTCTTCTTCATATTGAGTCGAAAAATAAACGAGTGATCGAGAGCAACCATTAAAGGGAGTCGTGTGTGTCACGAGTGGGAAAGAAATAATCAACCTTTTGGGGGAAAACCTTGCATTTTGGAATTACAAAATAAAGCCGTGTTTTAACTTTAAAATCATTAGTAGATTTATTTTGAAACTTGATTCATTTCTATCTACTGTATAAGCTGGTTGTTGTGTATTAAATGGCATTTTGATCTCCTTTTCTCTTTTTATATAATTATTTTTCTTAATTTGTATGTGTATTATTTTTCTTATTTTGTGTCTTATTTTTATTTTGAGCGTGAATAATAAAGAGTTTTGCTCGGGACTAGCAAGAATTCAAGTTTGGGGGTGGGATAAGTGTCAATTTTATACACTTATCCATAGTTTGTATCGATATATTTCACCCATAATTGAGCTAGTCTACTCGTTTTTGCTTAGAATTAATTAGCTTTTAATAATTTTATTTTTTATCGGATGAAGATGTAAATTTAGTCTTAATCGGATTGAATTACTAATTTACTCAAGAAATAACATGTTTATAAAATATTCTCTTTGTTGAATTTTTATGTATTCATGTTGTAGGGCTTTTCAAGACGAGTTCGGCAGTCTTTCCGGATTCAAAATCAGAGTTATATATCAAAATTATCATCCGAAGAAGATTTGGGGCGAAAACGCAAAAGTCAGAAATTCTGGGCTAAAAATGAAGTCTGAAACTCCTTACGGGCGTAACATCTAAAAGTTACGGGCGTAACTCACAAAGCAACTAATGTGCAAAAATACGTAGCCATGTTACGGCCGTAACTCCTCAATGTTACGGCCGTAAGTCCTCATAGTTACGGTCGTAACTCCTCAAAGTTACGGCCGTAACTCTTGACAGATTTTTGATCATTGTCTAATTTTTTATACTTTTAGTTTATTATTGAGGGGATGGCTGGCATTGATCCGATCTAATATAATAATGCTGGAGTTTTGGAGCTATTAGATGACTTTAGGTGTATAAATAGACCCCTTAGATCCATCATCCATCATCATTCATCTTATATTTATCCACTTTTTGTAATATTTTCTTTTTGTGTGAAGAACACACTTGTGTTCTTGAGTGACTTGTGTAATAGTGGTATAGCATATGTTGTTAAGGGAGTTTATTGCTTCTTTCTCCTTTATCTACTAAGGGAGTTGGGATCAATTCTTTCTCTTTTTCAACTAACAATGACCACTCAAGATTGTATTATGTTTATTAAACCCTTCATGGGCTAAGTTACCTTAGTTGGGATTATAAATAAGGTTAGTCATGTTATTTAAGTTTGTATAAAGATCTATTATGAATTACTTATTATTGTGTGTGATTTTCATTGTTTTACCAATCTTTATTTATTTGGCCAATAAATGACGATATTTATGGTCTTCATATGTTTCGAAAGAAAATATGTTTGATTAGATCAAATGATCTTTACTCTAAGTTGTTATAGGGGATAGAAATATACCTCTAGACCTTAGATGATTCTTTGAGTTATTTTCATAGAACCTAATGCTATGTATTGAAGCCAATCAACATAGAAATATAGTGGATTGATTCAATATATAAGGGACGTTTAAAGGAAAATCGAATCTACGCAACATAATAAGTAAATTCATCTTATGATCTCCTATACATATTTTATAACTAATGATGAATTAAGTTTGTAATCCCAACTATGTCATTATATCTTTTATTAATCTTTTATTAGTGTAATCGTTCATTTCCTTGAATATTAGAACTATTATTGCATTTTCTTTGCAATTAAAAAACCAAACTCTTAAATTGTGTGTTTCAATCTTATAAATCTATATAACAAATAGTTAAATAGTGTATATTTCAATATATAACCTAACTTCCTCGTGGGATCGATAAACCGGACTCAAAAAGTCCACTTACTACTTGATACGATATCGTGCACTTGCGATAGTTACACTAAAGACTGTGTCATGTATGTATAAGGACTTGGTGAAAATGGAGGATTCAACACCATGCTTATGCGAGTCGCTACATTATTCTCTTTAGCATAGGAGGGTGTCATCTCCTAATCGTGCCAAATAATAGGCTTAAATCAATGAACATGCCTAAGAAGGATCATTGGGGGGTCTTTGGCGTCACACATGCTTATGCAAGCAAGACGCGAATGACATAACTATCATCATCGGTCATGAGCCATGCTCACGACTCCACCAACGTACTTTGGTGTCTTTGATCCAGTTAGCTCCTTTGTTCAAAGAAAAATGATGTCTATGGCAATACCATGGTATATAGATCATCAAACTGTCCAAACTCCGAACTATTAAAGCCTAAATGTGTCAATGTCCCAATACATCTCCTGGTTACAAAAACCGATGCAAGCCGGACCATATTGACTCATGAATATTTTTATTTTTCACATATCCAATACAAGTGATGCAAGATTTTATTTCTCACAAATCACAATGAGATGCTATGAGTGATACACTTTGGCATATATATCATCGAGTCATAACATGGTTCAATTGTTACGGAACATATGTGACTAGAAAATGCCATTCGGCATTCAACACCTTGAGCATTGTACCACTCATTGATTGTGATGACCTAGTCATCATAGTCACAGTGGATTTATAACACGAAATCCAAAAATATTGCGTTCCTTGGAAATAGCTTAATATGTACTCAATTTCGCTTGCAAAATTTTACAAACATGAGCATAGCGAACACTCTAACAATATAGAGATTTTATACCAGATACGATTAAAATGATCTATCATATTGAGTGCATAACATGGCAAGATTATATGCCTAAAGGGTAAAATCACGACACAAGCATGGTGTTAAACTACCATGCATACGCTCGACCTTCTTATTAGGTGCGTATTTTGGGCTTCCCCAAGGAAACTGTTTTTCAACATTTGAAAGATGATAGTTTAGCGTACAAAGCATACCAAAAATTATATCATCTATGGCAAATTCGGACAAAAAGAGGTTGAAAAACATGTGTCATAAGACCACTTGAAAATTCAAGATGGGAACCAAGTTGGTTGGGATAAAAGTTAGCACAATCGCTGGAAATAAAATTCCGTGCAGCTTGACCTTTGTTTACAAAAACAGCGGTAACTCCCTTGTTAGGAAGGATATGGACGAACAGTCAGATGTTTTAGAAACTAGACTTCCGTATGTTTCTATCTATATGTTGTGCACCACACGGATCATTAAACTCAGATCACAGTGCATGTTTTAATTATCTACTTTAGTATTTCCCAAGTTCAGTGAGAAAACAAGGTTGAGACCATATCCAATGGCATAAGTGTTGATGCAAAAATATGGCAATGACAGCCATAGGTACGTTTAAACGCAGCAGGTGTTCGATTTCTTATCTCGACTAATGATCTTTTCGGTAATTCCAACTTGGTAGACTTGCAGAGAAAGTAGGAATGTCGGAACAACTAAGGCGGTTTAAAAACCACTGATTCCGTTTGAACATTCAAAGCATAAACAAATACCAAGGAGGATGCGCCTAGTCATGATCAAAAGTGTAGACAAAATCCACCAAAGTGCATCAAATCAACCAAGAATTTTAATTCTCAATTTGCAAGTATACGTCATAATATCCATGTTATATAGATGCAACGCTGTGCATCAATATTAAGCATTTTGAACCATGAGACATAATGAATATACCATAACCAACTCGTCTTGACCATACAATAAGATCGACTAAACATAGTCAAATTTATAAGACACATGCCTTTACAAATACTTGGAAAAGTATTCGGACCTATAGCCACACGAACTATAATCGAGGTCAACGAATTCATGTACTTAACGCAATATGCCATTACTTTACATGTTGAAATTCATGATAATTACTCTTACACTCTTTCATATATTATATTACAAGGAGACGGTGCATGACTACACCCACATGCAATATTTTATTTTAATAAGATGAAAGATGGAGTTTTCCAAGTATGGGATTGAGTCAAGACCAATGTGGTGGTCTCTCAATTTAACGTGACAAATCCGTCACAAATCGATTTTAACCACGACATATCCGTCGCAATCGATGTTTGTCCCATTTGCACGTCACAAATTCGTGACTAATCATAAATAAGTCATAACTTTACCGTTACCGACAATGTTCATTTTTTTCAATTGTTGGTTTAAAATCGACAAAACGGCGACGTCAAATCGCACCCAAACCGTGGTGTATGCAACAACCACAAATATCGACTTTCAACAATTATCCGTGACTCCCCCAGGACTGTAACACAGTTTACTTCGACATATGAGAGTGATACCACCTCTCATAGTCTCATCCACCGCAAAGTAGCGTGGGAGATAAAGAACCCAAATACCCAATTCCCTAAAAAAATTCCCAAAAGAGAGGAATTGAAAAATGGGAACTTTAATAAAATCTTACGTGGGTACTCGGTTCCATATTTGTTTTGATCCTTGAACGGGAGCTTCTCTCCATATGAGCAACATATTTTCGTGGTACTCGGTTCCATATTTACTTTTCTCCTTGAACGGGATAATAAATATGGCTTCTCTCCATATTTTGTACATCATCATGAGCAACATATTTTCCTATATTCACGTAAAACATAAATATGGTAAGATTCATAAGTGTACAAATTAATGAACAAATGAATCATTAAGTAAGAAAAGATAGAGAATTGAGAAACTCCCGGAAAGGGCTACTGGTCTTGATAATCAGCCGAAAAAGGACTCGAGCGTGGCGGTGCAGCCGCTCGGTATTGGATGAGGTCGGATATCCAAATTTCCTCGTAAAAATCTGCTTCTGTTCGGCGACAAATTCAGTAATCGAGTATTACTCAGAATCCGATCTCCACCGTTGAATATGCAGATACTTGTGTTGGGAAGTTGCTGTCAAATTTTTAGATCGATCCGATGGTTAACGAGTCGGGAAACATGATTTTGGTACGACTGCACTGTGCAGAAAATTTACGCGCGGAAATTCTCGTCTCTCGTTTTTTTTGTGTGTGTAAAAATCTGCTTCTGTTCGCGTACAGTCTTGTCGAGAAATACTGTTCCGAATTAAATCTCCACCATTGAACTTGAAGTTCTTGATTCATGATTGAGGTAAAAAAAATTGATTGAAATATTACAGCAACCGAATCAGCTATTAACTGGGCCGAAAAACATCGGGCTAGATCTACTTCTGGGTCGCGCAGGACGGGTTGGAAAAGAGGCACGGGTTGGGGGATCGGATCTGGATCTAATCAGGTTCGGATGGTGTCGGCAGCGGTCTGAAGATGGTGACTGGCCTGCGACGGATGGTGCGATGGCTGTGGTGCAGAGGGCTGGGAAGACGACCGGCGACAGCCCGGGTGCAGTGTCTTTGGGAAGATGGCACGATTTGCGAGAATCTGGCGGGGTTCTTTGGGATGGCGGCTCCGATTTGCAGAAAGTGGCAGCTCCGATTTGCAGAAGACGACCAGGTTGCGTGGGGGAAGAAGGGCTGCAGGCTGGTCGCGGGTTGCACGGAGGAAGAAGGGTTTCTGTTGCTGATGGCCGGCAGCGAGTTTCTTGCTCGGCGACAGTGACAAGGGGGTTAGGGTTTCTCCAGAATTCGAATTTTTTTTTTAGAATTTTCAGAGAAAGGAAAACGAGAGAGGAAAATGAATTGCTTGCTCAGTTGGGGACTACGTGCTGGTAACGTGTTTCATGAGAAAGTAAATGACTGTAAAATACGAGTCAATCAATTGTATTCATAACACTGATAGAGGGGCCTTTATATAGGTATTACAATGAGAGTCCTTCCATACATAGGATTCCTAGATAAGGTAAGACATCTAATAGGATCCTACTACCTCTAGAATGATCTAGAACCTTCCATCTATGTATCTACAATCAGTATTAGGTAAGACACATCACGGGAATAATAACTCCCGGAACAAACTATTATTTATATTAATAAATTTTGATTAATTATCAATAATATTAATTAATATCAATAATAACAATACTAGTAATTAATCATATTAAAAGATAATATATACAATAATAATTATATATTTATATTACAACAATAAAAATAATATATATATTCATACTACTACTACTAATAATAAAATAAACAATTACAATAATATTTATTATATTGATAATATAAAAAATAATAATAGTAATTAATAATATTGGCTTTAAAGTTGAACTAAGCTGAAATGAATTGAACTGAACTGAACCGAATTTTATTGAACTGAACTTTAAAGCCAATATTATTAAATAAACAATTATATAAAATAAACTGAGTTATAATTCAATAAACAATTCGCTGAAAATAATTATAAAATAAACAATTATAATACTATCATTATATTTATTATTTGATAATATAAATAATAATAATATTGATTTTAAAGTCAAGAATGAATTGAATCGAATCGAGTTATCTTTGAATCGAACTAAATTAAGTGAATCGAATCTTTGAAATTAAGCCAAAAAGAATAGAGCCTAACTTTAATTTTCACGATAAAAAATATGCTCATTTTGATCATTAGAAATCATTATATATATACGAATACACAATATTTCAAAAATACACCTTAAAATAAATCTTACAAATACGTACGTGGTTTTAATATTTTTATATAATAAATGTAATTTATAGTAAAAATTTATTAATTTTGTCCTAAAAATTAAAATTAATCTACTTTTGGTAGACTGAATGAGTATAAATTTGCTTCAAATGTCAAAACACATCCATCAAGGGACAAACACAAAAACTGAAATATTAGAATGACCGGAATGGATCAATTTGTTTATAGTTTGTACATGTACGGTTGGTATATTGAAAAGAATTACTAATTAAATTCTGATTTTTTTCTAATTAAGTCGTTATGAATCTTTTGATATTAAAATTTTAGATTTTGATTTTGTTATTTTTCTTCTGAAACTAAATCAAGTTTTGACATTTATAACAAAAAAACATTTTTATGTTGAATTTGTTTCAAGAAAAATGAAACATGGGATCCCATAATATTCTTATCACCATTTAATTTTATCATCTTATTGGAACTCTACACTTCCTTTGTTGGAGAATTCCACATTGTCACTTTCAGTTTGAGAACACTGTGCTTTTGAGAACACTATGCTTTCCTCCACACATCATCATTTCATTAATCATGATTAGTTAGAACTAACATTTTTGTACTGCACACCGAACTAAAACCGACCTAACAGATGAAATTTAATTGGTAAATTGAGCCGACCAGATTTGGTCAATAACCCGAGCCGACCAAAATGACTATTATATGGTATGTTAATGGTTTCTTACTTTCTTATTTCAGTTCTTTGTTCATACAGTCAACCAAGCGTAACTTTGAAAATTATACAGATAAAAAATAAATATTAAAATCTAAAAGAATTTGTAAGCTTAACGAAACAAGCAAACATACCAAGAAAGGCCGACAAAATGAAATTTATGATTGCTAAAATCAACCAAAAAAACAAAACCAACCAAAAAATAGTACCAACCAAATGGTATTTTGACGGGTAAAAATCTATCAATAAACCCAGTCAATCGAAAGTACAATTGCAACCAAATGGAATTTTGGTTGTTAAAAATTGACCAAGAAAATGAACAAAACTATATGAGTCATGTGTGTAATTTGAGGGCATTTCTTTTCTTAATCGAACATCTTGTCAACTTAATCGATCAACTATATTTTCTTGTTACTTTCTACTTAATGATCTTAATAATGTCTTTTTAAATTAAGACTTTTGAGGTGTCCTTACCATTAAGGCAAATACTTCCCTAATATACCAAAATTATCCTCTTTAATAATAAAAGAATTGAATATATATAGTATAAATTATCATATAATCTTAATTATAATTGAGTATATATAATATAAATTTAAAATATATATTAATATTATACATTTAAAATTCATAAAATATAAGCTATTTATTGAGAAAAAAATTAATATAACTATATATATTAAAATATAACTTAATATATTTATAAAAATATTGTCGATTATTTAAATATACGAAAATTATAATATAATTTATGAATATAAATATATTATAATATAAATTAAAATATATATTATTTTATATTATATAAATTGATTTTTTATATTGACTATTAAAAAATTAATATAACTATATATAATAAAATATAACTTAATATATTTATAAAAATATTGTCCGATTATTTAAATATACCGAAAATTATAATATGATTTATGAATATAAATATATTATAATATAAATTAAAATATATATTATTTTATATTATATAAATTGATTTTTTATATTGACTATTAAAAAATTAATATAACTATATATAATAAAATATAACTTAATATATTTATAAAAATATTGTCGATTATTTAAATATACCGAAAATTATAATATGATTTATGAATATAAATATATTATAATATATTAAAATATATATTATTTTATATTATATAAATTGATTTTTTTATATTGACTATTAAAAAATTAATATAAGTATATATAATAAAATATAACTTAATATATTTATAAAAATATTGTCTGATTATTTACATATAGCTAAAAATTATAATATAATTTATGAATATATATATTATAATATAAATTAAAATATATATTATGTTATATTATATAAATTGATTTTTTTTATATTGACTATTAAAAAAATAATATAACTATATATTAAAATATAACTTAATATATTTATAAAACTATTGTCTAATTATTTAAATATATCTGAAAATTATAATATAATTTATGAATATATATTATAATATAAATTAAAATATATATTATGTTATATTATTTAAATTGATTTTTTATATTGACTATTAAAAAATTAATATAACTATATATATTAAAATATAACTTAATGTATTTATAAAAATATTGTCTGATTATTTAAATATATCTAAAAATTATAATATGATTTATGAATATATATTATAATATAAATTAAAATATATATTATGTTATATTATTTAAATTGATTTTTTTATATTGAATATTAAAAAATTAATATAACTATATATATTAAATATAACTTAATATATTTATAAAATATTGTCTGATTATTTAAATATACCTGAAAATTATAATATGATTTATGAATATATATTATAGTTTAAATTAAAATAAATATTATGTCATATAATTTAAATTGATTATATAAACTAAAATGCTCAATCCGTCCTTTATCAAAAAGGTCTTAATTCATATTGAGGGGTAAAATGGTCATTTCTGTCATTCAGATAGTTCATTCAGAAAAGAAAGAAACAATAGGATATTTTTTCAAATCGATGCATTAATCCACTGCATGAACTTAATCCATTCGGTATTAATGGAAAAAAAATGAAATTCAAGAAAGCGAACCATTCAGATCAATATGGATGGATGCAAGGGATGTAAGAGGAAAATAGGTAGGGGGTTATTTCCCCTCACAACTTCATAACCGGTTCTCATCTCCTCTCTCTCTCTCTCTCATCTCCTCCTCCTTTCTCTCTCATACAAGATTTTTTTTTTTTTTTCATTCCAAGTTTTGGAATTGTATGTTTAAGCTGATTAGGCAAAATGGACTTTTAATGTATAAACTAAAATTGGTAAATGTGATTGTGGTCTAGATTTCAAATGATGAGTGGAGCTAATGGATTTGTGAGTGAGTTAAACCTTGCACTCATAAAAAATCAATAAATTTTACCATGCAAAATAAAATAAAATAAAAAAAGTCATCGGGGCAGAGCTATTCATGGCTCCGCCCTGATTCCAGCTCTGAACTAATGGATGAACCAAATATTTTGTTTACACTACACCATATATGGGTTTCAGCAACACCTGAAAAACTGTGTTCAAAAGTCCAAAAAGTGTTGCTGAAGGTAGAAAAACAAGCTATGGCTACACTTTGACCAAATTCGAAAGTGTTACAAAAACGGCCGCAACCATAGGGGTCTAAGGTAACACTTTTCTTTTTTTAGGTAACATGTTAAAAAAGTGTAGCAATAGACCCCTATGCCAACACTTTTATTATCTGTGTCTACACTAGATTTTGTGTTGCTGTAGACTTAAGGCCACACTTTTATATATTTAGTGACACAAAGATTTGTGTAGCCGTAGACCTATGCCAACACTCATGAGGTCTAATGTAACATTAAATTGTGAAACACTTTGACATCTTTACCAACAACTTTAACACTATGGCTACACTTATATATGACCAGTTCTAACTTTTGCCAACACACTTTTAATCTTTGCCAACACAATTTTTATATTTTGCCAACATAAAGAATTATAAATTATAGTCTATGGCTACATTTTTGCAGGTTTTTACCAACATTTTTCATGCTAAAAAGCAAAATTTTATATTGGAAAATAACTATTACCGTAAAATAGTCAATACCATTAAAACAATGTCAACCATAACAACATCCAAAATACATGACTGCTAATATTCAATCCATAATAGCTAAGAACAAGTTACAATCGCAATCCACAAATATAACAAAACTACTTGAGTCACTTAACTAGCATAATATAAAATGATGAGATCAGTCAAGGAGTGACATTGTCACCGCCATATGACTCCTCGGTGATTTTAGAGTCATCAATCTTTAAGTTCAAATCTGGATTCTTCTCGGCCAACATTTTCATCATTTATCGAAATTTTTGGTCAAGTTTTTCATCCATCTCTTGTTGAAGTTGAGCCCTGATCTTAGCAGTTAGGTCCGCCACATACTGATCAGGAACTTGAACGGATGGTGATGCTGAAGACTTCGATTTTGGTTGCTCTGTAATTTACTCTTCTTGACTATATATATACACTCACTGGTAAGAAGAATGAGGATATGCCACATTATGTTAAGAAGGAGATAGTTGAATTTCACAAGGAAGAGATGATAGAGTATAAGGTAAGATAAACTGCAAAATAAATGTTAAACCTTTTCTGCATAAGGTAGCATCGACTCCCTGAGCATTTACATAAGGTGGAATAAACTGCTTAGTATACCGAAGAATACATAGTACTCAAAACTTACTGGCAATATGAATGGGTAACAAGTTCTTGTATCGATAGGGTCGAAGTTAATAAAAAACAAAGTTTTGGACCATCATCTTCAGTGTTATCAACAGCGGCCAAGTCTTTCTTTCCCTGAAAGGTGATGAAATTGGGTTTAATAAAAATATGAAACTTAATTAAAATGTGAAAAACAATATGAGAAGATATGAATATGACCTTCAAAGACGAGATGGTAAATAAATCGACATCACTATATCCACCATCCTCCATTACATCTCTCCATCCCAGTTCCTTTCCTTTTTTTATCCTGCAAGTCAGTCAAGCAAGTGTAAGATAAAAACACAAAAACGCCATGTAATACAAAGATAATTATTAAACCAAATATAAAATAAAGAACAAACCTTTTCTTTTCGTTTTGCAATAGTCTTCTTTGCCTGTTTTCTCTTCCGCTGCATAGCATTTGTCAGTTCTTCCATTTCTTTAAGTCCATCATCATCTTCGTCTTCATCCTCATCAGCTTTGCTCTCGGGTTCTACATCTTCAGGTATAGGAATTTCCTTTTCTGGAGATAATGCTTTTCTCATATGGATACGCCACCTAAATATGCCAATAAAACAAAATTAAGTAACAATAAACTCTAGAGAGAAAATAAGATTAGGTTTAATTCAAGGCGCTCCTTACTTGACAAATGCTTAAAGTCTTGTTTCCCTAAAACACGCAAGTCTTCACAGACTTCTTTAACCTGATAAAATAAGAAGTTAAAAACTTTCAAATGTGGATTAAAGGAAATAACAGATGAAATCATTCTAAATACCGAAAATGGAAAAGAAAAAAATATATAGGGTATTACCTCCTCAGTAGTTAATTTATGATTCTTGATTGGAAGACAAGTGTCTTCCGCGAAGGCTATAGATGTAACAGTACCAAGAACATCGAGAGGAGCACTTGACCAAATAAAATCTGTGGCTGAACAAGTTTTCCTCAAAGTGGCATCACCATCTTCATACCTGACATCGTGAACTTGTTAACACTTAACCAATAACCGGAACAAAGAAGTGTCAACTCATTGCAACTAAAAGAACTTCATAGTACACAAAATCCTAATGTTGAGTGTACCACGTACCAACACGCAATTACCTATTTTGAATACAAAACTGGATTAGAGAGCTTACCCATCACGATGTCTCTTCTGTTTTGTTTCTCTAAGCACATCAATTACCTGAAATTGGTAAGTTCACACAAAATAAAAACACATTTAGTTTTCTGCTATAACAGATAAAACAGAAGATAACTTGGATTAACATTGTGGATGATATTACCTTTGGGGGTTATTTGCCACCTTGAAATAGATGCCTAACATCAAAAAGACGAGGATCTATCTTAGCAGGTTCCTTGTACTTTAGACCTATGATATAAAGCTGCTCACTCGCCTCGTCTCCTGTATTTAAAAGAATAGCACAACCTCACCTATTTACAAACACACCTTAATACATATGATAACACGATGAGAATGAAGGTCGCAACATGATGACTCATAGAGACCCCAAAGTCCGAGCGCCTTGTTTCCCAAAATATTAGAGCGAAGATGGAGTATGTATAGAATCCACCAACAAACATATACAGGCCCTTCAGTTTCAGCCTGAACATAAAAAAGGCAGTATATGAATTATATGGCATAGAAAATTATATAAAGGGATCATTACCAAAACTGCTCCCCTAAATATAACTTCTATGGCATAGAATCAAACCTCATGTTCTTCTTTATTTATTTTTTGTAATTTTAGAAAAAAAATTTTGTATTACCCCAAAAACTCAAAGGGTAGTTTTTCTAATTATCCCTTACATAAATTCCAAATATGCCAATCAAGACCTGGACAACTTTTATCGGAGAGATGACTAAGAGCCTTGTATAGGATAATCTTACTTGTACGCTTGGTCAGGCCAGACCTGATTCCCAGGCCCTAACCAAAAATACTTTGTCTTTGTGAACCAAGGCTCGTTGTAAGTCACGGCAAGTGCCAATATCTCAGCAGAAAGATAGTAAACACATTTCCACGCCGACTCCTTGAACTTTCTTATCTTCTTTTTTTGCTCATAGGTCTCATTTTCCACCTCTTGCACTCCCTTCCCGTATATTAGTCGCCTTCCTACTTTCTGCAACTTGTAAATCCAGTCCAAATTTAGCAAAAATTCTTGAAAATGAGTAAAAAACTTTTCGAGATTAACTTACGAAGTTTTCAAGGATCAGAAATATCACCATTGTTGCATTGTTAACAAATATAATATAATGGATAATATAATTCTCAGATAAAGGCATCACTTAAATCTACGTAATTCCACATATCAAGAGTACATATATATATATATATATAGGTTTGGGTTTATGTAGGAACTTTTCATCCCATAGAAACCCGCTAGAAACATATATATGTGATGTTATTATCAGTTTATGTAAGATGTTATTATACATTTAGCAGCATATATTAATAGCACATGTAAGATGTTGCTAAATGTATAATATCTTGCATATTACATAAACTAATAATAGCATCCCATATACATGTTCCTAAAAAAAGTTCCTAAATGAACCAAATTATGTGTGTGTGCGCGCGTGTGTGTAAAGCATGAGAGCCAAGCTCACTCAAAGATGGAATTGGCAAGTGTACATGATTATCGCTTTCCCCAATAAAACAAATGAACTGATGACATATGAAACTGTAAAGAAGGTCATTACACTTCTGGATAACACAATAATGAAGACACGAAAATCCATTCTGAAAAATCAAGTACTCCAAATTGATCTGAAGATTGGTGGACGCATAAATAGGGCGTCATTAGAATCCAGCTTTTCAAAAACTATATCCTCCACACAATTTCTGATTCTAGGAACCGTACACACTCCTCCGCCGATGGGAATACCAACATAACAGTGAATCCACCAAGATACTTAGCAGCGGGAATTAGGGTTGCGGGTCCGATCTGAGCAGCGGGAATTAGGGTTGCGGGGTTCTGATGTGCATGTACAGCGATATGAAGGAGGTCGGTTTGTTCCGTTGACGGAGGTTGCGTCGGATTTGGTTTGGGTCGGCGGCGGCGACGGCAGTGGAAGTGCTAAGGTCTTGTTGGGAGTCGCGATTGGTGCAGAAAACATATCTGAATTCTCAGACCAGGTACGTAATCAGATTTTAAATGAAGGTTTTCAAGGGGTGGAACCATGAATACGATGTCTATTAATATTCGCGGTTTGGGGAAGAAGGGGAAAGGGAAGGCTAAATGGGTTCGGGACTTGAGGATAAAGAATGAAGTTGATTTTGTGATGCTTCAAGAGTCTCAATTCCAAGACTTAAAAGGGGTTAATTTAGCTGATTTTGGGGTAATTCTGAACAAAGGATTTGCTATAGTGTTATGAGATTTGTTTTTAGAATCGCACAGACATAGTAGGAACTTTACTTTTTTTATAATGATTAAAATCTGTTTAAAATTTAATACATAACATAAATTATTAATGGTATCTTTTCGTAAATTATAAATTCTTGATAACAGAAACTTTACTTGTAGTGATATTAAAAAATATAATACACAATATAAATTAATAATGGTAATATTTTACTTGTGTTTTTAAGAGTTAAATGAAAAAATCTGAAGTTGAAAATATTAATTCCCGGTCAAAACACATACACTTCGCTTTTGTAAAAATATTCTGATAAAAAATAAAATTTCACACTGTTAACTCCATTAATTATCAAATTAGTGAAGTCTTTGTATCTTAAAATTCCCAACTAGTTTCTGCTTTTTAGTATGATACCATTTACTGAAGTCTACGTGGGTGTTTTACTTCAGTAAATTGAAAGCGAAAATGTTTTTTTTGTTTTTTTACTTCACTAATATACATAACTGAAGTAAATTGTACCGAAGTCTGTGATGTTTATTCTACTAGTGCTATCAGGCAATTTAGTAGTTGGGGATTGGGCTTTCCAATCATGAACCAGTTCCTTACTTGTGTAGAAATCATGAGCCGCCATCTCCCTAATCAAAGAAATGATATATTTCTAATGATAACATAATAATTAGCTAGATATGTACATATAGAAAAGGAGCTAAAATAAATAATTACTCCATCTGGTCCAAAATAACTGTCGCTTTTTGACTATTCACATGTTTTAAGAAAGATAATTATTTCTCCAATTTAATGATCAAAGTACCAATATTTCCTCTTATTTAATGCTCATCTCTCTTACATTACTCCCTTCGATTATGACGATTCATAAAATACCTTAAAAAAATTAGGTCGTTATAGTTGAAAATAATTTATTTGGACCGTCTAAAATATTTTAGCAAGTCCGCCTATTTTTTTTAGTGTTTAGTTACACTTTTTCTAAATAGCAACGGCTACACCAAATTTTGTGTTAGCGTTGATATTCAATTTGGTATACGGTAACACTAATTTATATCAATAATAACGTTAGAAAAATGTGTAGCCTTAAATCAAATTTGACCAATTTTAAGGCATCTAAGGCTACACTTTTGCTTGTAACATCAAAAAAAAATATTGTTGAAAGCCATATATGGTGTAGTGTTACTAACCAAAATCAAATCGATTTTGGTCTACAGAATTTTATTATTGATTTTAATCGGTTCAGTACCTAGACCAATTTTTTGATTTGGTAAACTGAACCACACTAGCCTAACTATAATCAATCCCCTTTAACTCATTACATTCATCTACCGTGCGGTAAGGACGATGCATGGCCGTGCACTGCATGATGAGTATAAAAATCGTGGGCGAGGGTTTTAGAACTCATTCTTCATCGCTTCCACCCTTTGCTCGTAAATAATCCCCGAAGACCCCCAAATCAATTCAAGACATCTATTTCATCATTAAAACATCCTTCAAGTGGAGATTACAAATTTTGCTTAAAATTGAGATAACTTGATGGTATTAGATTGTTTACGTTAGGGTTGTATACTGCAAAGCATGCTTTATGCTTGTAACCTTATTTTCCTATAACTACCTATGAGAATATTAATTACATTTAATCACATATTTTGCATATTTATTCACGTTATGGTTATGCAAATATATTGTCTAATTATTTTATATTGCAGATGATGTGATGTGTTGGTGTCATACGAAAGATCACATTATCAGTGCCTTATAAAATAATATAATAATTCACAACTTATATAATTAGTAGACAAATTATATGAAAGATTGTAATGTATGCTTGAGATTACTTAGTCTTGACTATTAGCATGCATTAGCGTATTTGCATACGTTGAACTAGATCATAGTGAGAAAGTGTCTTCTGTACTGACTGTAAGAAGATCATAAATCTCAGATAATTGTTATTTCTTAATTCTAAGTATATAATATTTAATTATGTATTTATAATATTTATTGCTTTGATTTACCATGGGTGAGAGTCACAGTGATTGACTCAATATGCTTCGTATTTTGGGCAATAATATTATTTATATGACAATTAATACTATAACTAGAAATCGTGTCCCCACTCGTGCAGGTTGACGATGTTCCCTTGAGGAGCTCGATAATGATTATTATAATTAAACCTGTAGGTGGATTTAATTTCGGTATAATAATAAGGTTCGAGTGGTACTACTCTTGGATAAGAAATTAATTAATTAAAGCTTTCAGTAGCTTAATTTAATTAATAGACATTCGATATCTTAAATACCGAGAATAATATATTTAAATAAAGAGCCCAATTTCGTAAATTGGAATTTGGATTGCAAGTGCAATATTAATTGTTTAGTGGATTGAGTTGATATTAGTGAACTCAACTATATTAGGAAGGGGTTTTGAAATTTTTGATTTTTCTTCCAAGTGTTTAATTGTGTATCTTGACTTGTGTATTTAATTTTACTATTGAGATAGCATTTTAATTCTTGCTATCAATCGGAATTACTTGAAGAATAAAAATCGAGAGTTGTGAGAGGTAAAAGTTTCGGCCGATCCATCCCTACAGTCCAAGCAAGATTCGATAGCTCATTGCCGACACAACGTCCGGATTAAGGCGGGATATCATACTCTAGAAGATTTTGAGGAAGAGATCAAGGTAGCAACCACTACGCTTCAAGAGGTAAATATCCTATGATCTTTTGGTCTAGATTAGGATATTGAATTTACCAACAAAATTATTTACTAAATAATAAGTAATATTTAAATTGCTTATTAATCTTAGTAGTTAATTAATTAACATGGCTAAATAGGTTTTGTGCTCGTGGATGCGTAAAATGCTTTTTATCAAAATTTTCCAACTTCACTTTCGCTGCGTTTTATTTCCAACAATCAGTATCCGAGACAGATTTTAGGCTTCTGCTATTTTAATTAATTGTGGTGATTAATTGATAGCAATTTAAATATTCATTTAATTTGATGTTTGAATATTTTGCTAGATGTGTTTTTGCACGAAATATGATCCAATTATCATGGTTATGTGAATGGTTAATTTTATTATTTTTTACAATTGGTTTGGCCCGATTTTGAGGCATGTAATATTTTTTCCCGTGAGAAAATCCATGGGTAGACCTAGGATCTTATTTCTCGTGTAATTTTACGGTAAGTTCAATGTATTTTATTTTGTGTAATTATAATCGAATTCGGAAAAGACAAAATCATGAAGAAATTGAGCATAATCCGGGTGATGGACAATGCGACCAAGCAACACGGCCAGTACTCTTGAAAGCGGCCCGAACTGTTCTTGAGGGCCACGGGCGGCCTATTCCGGGCCGGTTCGACGGTTCGGTTCGGATCGTCCAGTTTGGTTCGGTCCATTTCACCGCCGTTCATTGCGTCTGCTGGAGAGTCGGGATTTTAAAATTGGTTTTTTATGTAATTAATTTTGAATAAAAGTGAAAATTTTAATTTTGGAATTCCACAGCCCGGTCGGGGAGGAGTCACGAGATGCTTGATCCAGTAGGAGATATCGAGTCGAAGATTTTCTCGGGTTCAGTTCAAGGAAGAGACCATTGACAATTGGATAGTTTAGTTATCCATGAATTTATTTTTGGTTTTTTCTGTTTTGATGTATGGCATGTATGGATTATGCGTGATATGTTTTCTTGCATGCTAGGACGAGAAAATTAAAAACTTTAAGGCTAAAATAACCACCCTTATCGGTAAATTTTCTTATGGCAAACCTGCCCTTGATGCTCAAGAACTTGCAAAATTCAGGTTTCGGTATCTGCAAAGTTCAATATTTGAATTTCAAACACGTCCTTATTTCTTTGCAAAATGCTGATTATTATGCTTAACTTTGGCTTAAAAGAGAGTTTAATGTTTTAGGATTTCCAATGCGGTTATTCAAATGGGATCCTTTCTTCAATTTTAAACAGGAACCGACCATTGTTCCCATTTGGGTTAAAATCCACGATCTGCCGATTCAGTGGTTTGATATCCGAGCTTTACAAACTGTTGGGTCCTTAATTGGATCATTTGTTAAACCTGATTTATATACTACTAATAGAACTCGTCTCAGTTATGCGAGAATTTGTGTTGAAGTGGATTTAAAAAAGGTGTTGCACAAGTCGGTAGGTATCAAATGTGATGGTGTTTTCATTGAACTGCAAGTTGAATACGAAAAACTACCGGCTTATTGTCAACATTGTAATCATGTGGGACACGACTTAGATGCGTGTTATGTTAAAAATCCTGATTTAAAACCTACAACTTTTATTAACAAATTTCAAAAATGAATATTGAAAAAGGAAAGGACAAGGAATGGATTCCAGTGGGTAAAATGAATGTTGCCTCAACTTCGAAAAATATTGTTCTCGATAATGCTAAATCTAGTGATGATAATGATGGTAATATTGGATCTTCTGATTTGATGAAAGAAATTATTATTGTTGATTCCAATGATAATAACCCCCTGCTACTGATGTTGTTTGCTTGAAAGTTTTGTTAGCAAATGATAATAGCAAAATGGTGGAAAAAGAGACAGGGGTCCATACGAAAAATATGTTCTCATTGCTTCAGAATTTAGAGGAGCCTGAAACCACACAACTTGGAAAGGGAAATAATTACGACACTGATGGCGACCAGAATTTCACTTCTAATCTGAAGGAAAATGAGGGTGATCAAAGGGAGGAAAAGTTAATCAAGAACATTGAAGGTGTGTGTGATAATACTTCTGAGTAGTTTGAGTCCCCAACCTCTACCGGCTACCTCGGTAGCAAGTATGGGTATTTATCAAGACCCCCTTCAGTTAAACCCGAATCAGATTACAACATTCTCGGATGATAAATCTGAACCGGGGGAAATTAGGGCTGATCTTGATGAAGGTGGATCTGAACCATCTTTTGACTTAAAGGAAGGGCTTTTTGATCATTCCGTCTCCGATGGTGATGATCAGATAAAATCTAAAAACAAAATTGTGCTTACTTCTGATGAAGGGGAAATGCCGGTTGTTTCTAAAAACAAAAAAAAAAACACCTAAAGAGAGCGCTAGCTCAAATTTTTCGAAAATGGCTACCCGGCGGTCCCGTAATAATGGTTAATATTTTAATTTGGAATGTGAGAGGCATTGGTAATGTCTCGGCTCAAAAAATTGTAAAATTATTTAAAAAAGTCCACCACCTGAATATTTTAGCTCTGATTGAGCCTAAAGTTGATTTACAGGCTTCCTATTTTTGTAGACTCTTTGGTTTTGATAAAGTGATTGCGAACTTGAATAACCATATCTGGATTCTTTCGGATAGCGACACTAAAGTTGATGTGTTATGTAGTAAGAACCAGCTGTTGCACACTCGGGTGCAGCACAATATCTTAACTGGTCGTTTTTTGTTTACCGTTGTTTATGGCAAAAATACGAAAATTGAAAGACGGGACTTATGGGAAGATTTAATTTCGGTTCGTCAGGACCAAGCTCCTTGGATGGTAGGCGGTGATTTCAATATCGTCCTCCATACAAACGAGAAAAAAGGGGACACCCCTCCTAGTCCCGCGGCAATGGAAGAATTTAGGCATGCGATCCTTGATTGCGACCTTTCCGACGGGGGCTATGTGGGGCCTCCTTACACTTGGTATAGCAATGCTATTTGGCAAATATTGGATCGTATCTTTTTCTCTTCCGCTTGGTTTAATACCTTTTCAAACTTATCGGTCAGGCACCTCCCGAGACACACGTCGGACCATCACACTCTCCTTTGTGAATTTAATATTCCTACCAAAAAGCATTGTTACTCTTTTCGTTTTCAAAATATGTGGACTAAACATCATGATTTCTTGAATATTGTTAGAGACTCTTGGGTCATCCCCACTTCGGCCACAGGCCTTCTCAATTTATCAAATACACTTGCTCGGCTCAAGCTCACTCTTAAAGATTGGAATATAAATGTTTTTAGTAATATTTTTGAAAAAGTGTCTGACGCCCAAAACCAGGTTGCCATGGCGGAAAGAAATTTTGATTATGATCCTTCTGATGTTAATAAGGTACACCTCAAGAACATGAATGAGAAACTTAATTTTACTCTCTCTTTAAAGGAAATGTTTTGGAAACAGAAAATGAAAATGAGATGGATTTTAGAAGGTGAAAGAAGTACTAAATTTTTTCATGATCTTGTTACTAAGAAAAGGAAAAAGAATTTTATTCATAGCATTGTTGATGATGGCATCGGTCTTTCGGATCTGGATGATATTTCTAAATCTGCTATTAATTTCTTTAAAAATTGCTTCTCCAAAGATAATGTTGAGAGTGATAGTGTTAAGACGGACCTTATCCCGAGAGTCATTAGTGATGCGGATAATATTCTCCTTTGTAGTCTTCCTTCTTTGGAAGAAATTAAAGAGGTGGTTTTTGATATGGATAGTGAAAGTGTCGCCGGCTCGGATGGTTTTAATGCTAAATTTTTCCAAGTATGCTGGGATATTATTAAAATTGATGTTTTTGCTGCGATGATTAGTTTTTTTAAGGGCATTGAATTAACCAAAGCTTATTCCTCCACCACTTTATCGTTAATTCCTAAAATTCCGTCCGCCAACTCCTGGAAAAATTATAGGCCTATTAGTGTTTGTAATACTTCTTACAAAATTTTCTCGAAAATTCTTAGTAAAAGACTTAGCGCCATTCTTCCGCGGATTATTAGCCCTTCTCAATCGGGATTTATTAAAGATCGCCTTATTACCGATAACATCCTCACGGCCTTAGAAGTTACGCATGACATTTCTCGTTCTAAATTAAATACTATTATCAAACTTGACATGGAAAAGGCATATGATAGGATTAGTTGGGATTTTTTGTTTAACGTTATGGATACTCTTGGTTTCTCTGCTTTTGTTATTTCTCTTTTTAAACAATGTGTGTGCTCTCCTTGATTTTTAATTCTTATAAATGGCTTTTCGGTGGGGTATTTCAAGAGTGAAAGGGGCCTTCAGCAAGTTGACCCTATTTCTCCTCTTCTTTTTATCCTTGCGATGGATTATTTTTCTAAACTCATTGAAAATACATTCAGTAAAAACCAGAATATGTTCTATGCTATTCGTAAAAATGTTAGAATTTCGCATTTAGCTTATGCGGATGATACTCTTATTTTTTAAAGGCTACGAAATCTAATCTTTAAGTTCTTAATCATTGTCTTCACCATTATATGGGTGTTTCGGGCCAAAAAATTAATAATGCTAAGAGTATTTTCATTATGCATTCCTCGTCGTCCGAGGACCACTCCATGGTCCATGCGATTACAGGTTTTGAGCGCTCCTCGCTCCCGATTCAATATCTCGGGGCTCCACTTTGGAAAGGTAACCTCACTTTTGCTATGTTCCATGATTTAATTCTTAAAATCCAGAATAAAATTCTTACTTGGAATCATCACCTCCTTTCTTTAGGAGGTAGAATTGAGCTTATTAAATCGGTTTTAAATTCGATATCCTTCTATTGTCTTCAAGTTATTAAACCTCCTGGGAACGTTATTACTTTTATTGAAAGACTTTTTAATAAATTTCTTTGGGGCTCTAGGGACAACACTAAAAAAATTCATTGGGCTTCGTGGAAAAGATAGTGTTACCCTACAGATGAAGGGGGTATTGGGTGTCGGGATCTTAATGATATTATACTCGCGGCCGAGCTTAAAATGTGGTGGCGTTTTCGCACTAATAATAATATTTGGGCCAATTTTCTTAAAGATAAATATTGTAAGAAACTTCATCCCATGATTGTGAAAGTTAACCCTTATGATTCCCCGATTTGGAAAAGACTTTGTAATATCCGACTTCAAGCGGATAGTAGTATTATGTGGAGTAGTGGTAACAGTAAGACTTCCTTTAGGCATGATTCTTGGTGTGATTATAGTCCGCTTTCAAATATTTACCCAACCAAATCTAAAGCATTCATGAGCTATTTTTGGAACAATACGGATTGGGATAAACCTAAACTCTTACCGGCTTTACTAGCTCAGTTTTGTGATCATATTTGCTCTCTCCCGATTAATATTTCTAATGCCAAAACTTGTTGGAAACTTTCCTCTCATGGTGATTTTTCATTCAAAAGCGCTTGGGAGAGCATTCGCCAAAGAAAGAGTCCGCATAATTTCCTTAAAAATTGTTGGAACCTGTTGATTACACCCACCATATCGGTTTTCATGATGCGGGTTTTTTATAAATGATTCCTACATCGGATTGCCTCGCCCGTAGAGGGATGATTGTGACTATACCTTGTTTTTGTTGTGATAACTTGGAAACCTTACCTCATATACTTCTTAATGGTCAGGTTGCTACGAAAGTTTGGAAAATGTTCTACAATGTAGCGGGCTTTAATGGGCCTAACTCTAATGGCATCTCATTTTTTATGGCTTCATGGTTTAACAAAGCTAAAGGTAAGGTTCACATTTTTCACATTATCCCAATTCTTATTTGTTGGTTTTTGTGGTGTTGTAGAAACGACAAAAGAATGAAAGGCATACCCTTCACGACCGATCGTGTTTGCACTCGGATTTGGAATTATCTTCGGTCTTTAAAAATCACGGGCAAGTTGCGTTTTTCTTTTTGGAAAGGAGCGGATAATTTTGCGACTCGGCTTGGTGGAGAGGTCGACCCGAAAGTAGGTTTCAAGTCGGTAGCCGTTAGATGGGCTAAACCTATGGCGGGTTGGGTTAAACTTAACTCGGATGGTGCTTCCAAAGGGAATCCGGGATGTGCTGGGTCCGGCGGTATTGTTCGTGATCATAACGGTGACATCCATCTTTTGCTTCTAGGAATTTATTGGCGATCAAGCTAACTCATTTGCTGAGTTATATGCTATTTGGCGTGGTATTGACCTTTGTTTGGAGAATAATTTAAATAATATGTGGGTGGAAGTTGACTCGGTAAGTGCTGTTCGTTTAATTCCACGGAAGGTTTTGGGGCATTGAAAACTCCACATCTTAGTTTCCAAAATTCGTTTGCTCTTTGCTAAAGCTAATATTCGGATTTCCCACATTTATAGAGAAGGTAACGGAGTTGCCGATCTCCTTGCCAATCAAGGATGCTCTCGTCGTGATTTCTTTTTTACTAATAGCCCTAATCTTCAAGGAAAAATTCTTGGGCTCATTCGGTTAGATAAAATTAGTTTTCCTTATATTAGATGCAAAAAATTTCTCTTCTCTTAATGTTTAATTTCGGAGACACTTATTGATCGGCTTGTTGAGCTATCTAAAATAGTTTTCGGCGTGTAGAGGGGTTCGTCCTCCCTCAATCTTTTTGGGCGTGTAGTGGACCTCGCCCACCTGATCGGTCAAAAACTTATCCTAAAAATAGGAGTTTTTGAGTCGCTCGCAAATATATACGAGGTAGAAGTAGTTGTGGTAAGTTCTACCAAGGTCTTTTCTCTCGAGGATTGTTCAACAGGGCTTCGTATAATATTTTGTTACGAAATGCGAGAAATAAATACTAAAATACTCTAAAATGTATTATTGGGTTTTTAAATATTAACTAAATTAAATGCACTATTTTTAATTTAAACTATTTTTAATAAGACTATTTTTACTAGACTATTTTTAGTACTATTATTTTTATACTAGACTATTTTATATAAGACTATTTTTAGTACTACTATTTTTATACTAGACTATTTGAATAGAATTAAAATGAGTTGGGTGTAATATCCGACGGAAATTCTTACTTACAGTTGTATCATTCGGATAATTCAAATACTGTTGTAGTCTTGTTGCATTTGTGTATTGTTATTGATGTTGGAATATATCATAAATAGACATAATAATAACGATCACTCGCACTATAATTGGATTCTCAACGTCGCATAGATTAATACATTTTTGAACTACTAAACCTGAGTCTAACGTACGCTAATCCTCAAGCATAACGTACGTTATTTTAAGTCCTTTACGTACGTAAAGGGGTACTTGTTACGTACGTAACCAGTGTAATCGTATCCGATCTCAACTTTCGGCGTGTGGGGCCGGACAGGATTCAAATATCTGATCTTTTGGAGGCAATCTAGTTGACCTACATTACGTATGTAATGCTTCGATAGGTAACGTACGTAACGATGTTCGTATTTCAGTACAGTAGCCTCTGGACTTAGCTTACGTACGTAACACTTTCCGTGTAGCGTACGTAAAGCTGTTAACGTACGTTATCCCCTTGTGATAACGTACGTAAGGAACTGTGCTGTTATAAAAAGACAACTTGTGTCTTTCATTTTGCACGACCAAAACTCTGAGTTTTCACCAATATAATCATCCCCCTTCATCCCTAGATCAAAATTACCTTCTTCCAACTTGTGTTTGAGCTTTATATTTGGATTTTGGAGCTTGTTGATTGGGAGTTGGAGTCATTCTTGAAGCTTATATTGTGTTCCTGTGATTTTGGTGTATTGTTCTTCAATTCTGAAGGTATGTCATATGTCTTAACCCTATAATCTCATAGTTATAATGATAGTGATTAAGTATACTCCACCAAGTGATGAATTAATCAAGCTAAACATGTTTATAGTTAAGCTTACAACAAACTTAATGATGAATATGATGATTAAGGGTTTTTGTAATGATGTGTTCTTAGTGTTTTAAATGGTGATGATCATGTTTAGTTAAACCAAACTCTTATTCCTGGACTAATAACACCAATGGAATACTAATAGTCTTTGTTTCATTATAATGTAAATAACTTATTGGAATAATTACCATAAAATGTTTTAAGAAACCCTTGTTGATCATTAGAAGTATGGAATCACCTTCTTGAACCTAAGCTAAGTGAATCCAGAGGAGTAATGTTTGAACCTCCAAGTTAACTACAAGATTATAAGGAAGGTGTTGAACTTGAAGTAGTCTTCATGATCATAATATGGAATTATAACTACTTAACTCAACATAAGTAATTGATTGAAGTGCAGATTTTACTTTTAATCAATTGAGATGTTCTTGATAAGTTTAAAGAGTAGGAGATTATTGTTTAACACATCTTAATCCAGCAAACATTTGGTAAACATCTTGTAATCAATTGTAAGAATAGAATGGTATTGAATAAGGTTCTTGGAGTAACCCTCAACATCTTAAAGTTGAACTACTCAAATGAGAATTAGGATGTTGTCTCGTTGAAGTTTGGTATAGATGATCATATGAACGTATTATTGAGTAAAATATACTTCATTCAAGGTTGATTGTCCGAGTAACCGATTTTGAATCAAGGGCCGGCTGTTCGTTCGACAAAGAAGGACTTTACTCACCTCCGTATTGAGGCAAGTTATCTTGCTTGGTTATAATGATGTGTGAATTCTTATGATGATTATGCATTTCGTGTATATGAAACACTTATAAACTTGTGTCTTGTGACTTGAGGTTGTTCTTAATGATGTCCCGTTTTCATCGTGGGATTGTATTCCCAAGTTCGTTACTTTTGGACCCTTGATATTGTTGATCTTGTTGTTATTTCGGTGAGTCCTCGATCCTTAATCGGATTTGTGAATTATTGAATTCGTTGTCATGTTGCATCGTGACATATCCGGAGTCATATCTACGTTCCGATTGGATATTGTGTAGGATTTTTAGCCGGGCACATATATAGTCATGCGTGAATATTTTCCGTGAAGGAGTGTGCACACGAGGCGTAGTTCGTTGAGGATAATTAGGTACATTGTCCCACGTATATCACGGATTCCGTATACGGGGTGGACATGTGCACCGACACATATTCGGATCGGGCGTCTTGTGATGTCCCTCTTGAGCCGTACTATCTTAGTCGTTCACGTCCATTTTTATACTTGGATGTGTTCGACGTTTTGTATTTGACGTTCATACGCCCGAGGGGTATGTTCGTTAGTCGGGGCGTTATTCTTGAAATCTTATATACGTGAATTGTATAATATCTTGAGAATCATTTATCATGTATATCTGACCCTGTGTTGGGCGAAATACTTGTTTTGTATTTTAGGTCGAGGAAAAGGCAAGGCACGGGAAGATCAAGGTGATGACGAAGGGTTCGAAGGATACTAGTTCGGGGGCCCCAAGTCTTTCGTGTCCGGTCATGTTCGTACCGTGTAATGTTATCTTTCCTCTTTATTTTAAGTTTGAACAAATGTATTGTTATTTAAGGTATATTTCATCTCCATATGGATTATACTTATGTTTTTGGATCCCGTGTGTAATAAGGCCGTGGGCCATACTGCTGTAAGCTCCAGATCGGAGTAAGTACTATGTTTTGTGGTTTGGTATCACATGTATTGTGTATTTAATCTGTACTTTGGGTATCACCTGGTGGATCCCAGTGTGGGGTCCACAGCACTGTAATGGCCGCCTTATCGGGGTGTTACAGAAGATGGTATCAGAGACTTTGCTAGAGGTCGTTTTCTTTATTTTGAGTCTTTGTGTATTGAACTAGTATCAAGAGACCTTCGTGTCACGTGTGACCCGTGCGAGCGCCTGATCCTACGAGCCAAATGCGGTACGTACTTTATGAACCATGAATAAATTACTGACATGATATTGATCTCTGAATAGATCTCCTTGTTGATCTGGGCATTTTAAGGGTTTGTGGCAGGAATTATCTGATTGATGATTCAAATAAAATTCTGGATTGATTATATGATTGAAATCATTCGACTCAAACGTCGATATGATATTCTGTGTGACTCTCGTAATGACGATAATTCATTACGAAATGTTTTCTTGAATATGTAATTTCTTACTACCATTAACTTAGCATGAATTCTGATTGGTATCATGAACTGTACTTATGATTATCATTACAAATTGATTCTTTCAGTATGGAAAGAAATTTGAGAGGCCGTGGCAGAGGGGGACGAGGCCGCGGAAGAGGCCGAATCCGTCGCGAGCAGCCGAGGCGTGCGAAGCGCGAGCGAGTTCCGAGCGGTGATTCGCCTTCTAGGGACCAATCGCACCACAATGGACGCGAGGATGCTCGTGTCGATCCTTACCGTAATGCAGGCATGATGGCTCGAATGACCCAATTGGGTGATTAATGGAAACTATGCGAGAGGCGCTACCGACCCGGCATCGGGGCCACCTCCCGTACATGGCGGGCAGTGAATCGGATCATCGGCGACATCTCGCGCCAACGACCCCGATTTTTGAAGGTTCCTGCGAGGCTGATATCGTGCATTGGATCGAACACTTCGAGAAATTGTTCGATATGGTAGGCCCGTGAGAGAATCGCGTCTTCGTAGCAGCTTACTACTTGGGCAAGGGCGCCCACACTTGGTGGCTTTCGGTGAGGCCAGCTGATGGCGTATGTACTTGGGAAGAATTTAAAAATCTCATGCTAGATCGTTACTATCCAGGTCCTCTCCGCGAGGTCAAACTATCAGAATTGCTGAATCCGGAACCGTCCGAAGATGATGACGTACTATCAATCGTCGAGAAATTCCAGGCACTTCTCCCTTTTGCCGCGACGATTGTCCACACAGAAGCTGATAAGATCAAATACTTTATCAAAAGGCTTAAACCCCGAATGAGGATGCTGCTGTTGAACCATCATTGTGTGACCCTACCGGAGTTCATCGAGAAAGCTCTGGAGTACGAATTGACCGTGAAGGAAATTTCCAAGAAGCAACCGCAGTCTAACAACAAGAAATTCAGAACCGATCGAGGCCAGCAGGGAACATTCAAGAGACCCCAACCGGTGCAAAACCTTCCGAGCGGCAACCTACGGCGCCGAAGCCAACCGGATCGCAACCTCGAGCGGTCGGCTATACATTGTGTGCTATAATTATGGAGACCAGGGGCACATCAATTCGAAATGTCCTAGGCCAGCCGTGTCATGCCATACTTGTGGGAAGAACGGACATCGTGCTCGTTATTGTAGGAGTGGACCAGTACGTATTCCCGCAGCACCTCATGCTCCAGTACAGTCTTCAGTTCAGGACCGAATACCTCCATCCGCTTCTTATCAGACTACCGGGGCAAACAAGGGGATAGGACGTGGAAATCAAGCTGGTACATCTGGTGCAGGGGCTTCAAAACCTAGAGTTTACGAGATGAAGAGGGCTGAAGATCCCGAAGCCAGCATGATTGCAGGTACTCTCGAGATCCACTCTCAGCCCGCCTGTGTTCTTTTTGATACTGGTGCTTCACACTCCTTTTTATCTACTTCTTGTTTGAGTCGTTTGCAATTAGAGCATGTTACCAATTGTGAACCTTATATAATTGGTCTACCCGATGGTAGAAGAATTGTTGGGAATCGTGAAGTTCAGGACTGCTCGATTCGAATGAACGACCGTGAGTGGTTGTCAAATTTAATTGTGGTCGATTTACCTAAAGATGATGTGATCTTGGGTATCGATTGGATGGACCGTCATGATGCCATAATTAGTGTCCGCAAGCGAACAGTGACCGTCACATCTGACGATGGTATTGAGTGTACCTTCCAGGGTGATAATCCCAGCCATTCCGGGAGAATCATCAGCGCTATGAAAACGGTGAAACTGCTTAATCAAGGATGTATTGGCTATTGGTGTTACATGACCAAGACAATGGATCGACCAGTTGAATTGATCGATATTCCGGTAGTCCGAGACTACCCAGACGTATTTCCAGATGAGTTGCTAGGCTTACCTCCGCATCGTGATGTAGAGTTCAATATTCAGTTAGAGCCTGGTACGTCCCCACTTTCAAAAGCACCGTATCGTATGGCTCCGACCGAGATGCAGGAGCTGAAGAGCCAACTTGAGGATTTGACCGAGAAGGGCTACATTAGACCTAGCGTGTCCCCTTGGGGAGCACCAGTACTATTTGTACGGAAGAAGGACGGATCCCTACGTGCATTGTATTGATTATCGTGGTGAGCAGGTAACCATTAAGAACAAATACCCATTGCCGCGTATTGATGATTTATTGGATCGGCTTCAAGGGCTCTTTGTGTTTTCTAAGATCGACCTGAGGTCTGGTTACCATCGATTGAGGATTCGTGAGTCGATATCTCGAAGACCGCTTTTCGTACTCGCTATGGGCATTATGAATTCGTAGTGATGCCTTTTGGGTAGCGAATGCACGGCGGTATTCATGGAGTGATGAATCGAGTCTTTATTAATTATCTGGATCGCTTTATAGTCGTTTTTATTGACGACATTCTGATCTATTCTCGTGACCATGAAGAGCACGAGCGTCATCTCCATCTAGTTCTCGAGGCGTTAAGGCGAGAGCAGCTTTATGGAAAATTTTCTAAATGTGAGTCCTGGATGAATGAAGTTATCTTTCTCGGACATGTGATATCAGCTGATGGGGTGCGAGTAGACCCACAGAAGACAGAAGCTATCCGAGACTGGTTACCACCAAAGAACGTTAAGGAAGTACGCAGTTTCTTGGGACTAGCAGGTTATTACCGACGGTTCGTGGAGGGTTTTTCCAAAATTGCCCAACCAATGACTAATTTGTTGAGGAAGGATAAGAAGTATTTATGGTCAGAGGCATATCAGCAGAGCTTTGATGAACTTAAGAGTCGGTTGATTTCGGCACCTATTTTAGTCCTACCGAAAGGAACGGAAGGGTTTGTAGTGTATAGTGACGCATCTAAACAGGGACTTGGGTGTGTACTAATGCAAAACGGGAAGGTGATCTCCTATGCATCGAGACAGCTACGACCTTACGAGGTCAACTACCCCACCCATGATTTAGAACTCGCAGCCGTGGTGTTTGCTTTAAAAATCTGCCGTCATTATCTGTATGGAGTTACCTGTCAGATTTTTACGGATCACAAGAGCTTGAAATACATTTTTACTTAGAAGGAGTTAAACATGAGGAAGAGAAGGTGTCTAGAACTCATCAAAGACTATGATATCGATATCCTTTATCATCCGGGCAAAGCAAATGTAGTTGCTGACGCTTTGAGTCGTAAAACAGTACAGGAGCAGATGCTTGCCCGCCTAACAACTCAGAGGGTATTGCAGTTAGAATTGGTGAGGCCGGAAATTGAAGTCTGGTTACAGCGTATTCAAGGGCAACTCTGTACACTTGAGATTTCATCGTGCCTTGAGGATATAATTAGATCGAAGCAAGTTACGGACCCATTCTTATCTCGAGTTCGCGATGAAATAACTCAAGGGAAAGCTCCTGGCTTTGTAATACACGAGGATGGATTGATACGCTTCAGAAACCGATTTTATGTACCCGCTGATGATGAGTTAAGGAATTCCATCCTGAAAGAAGCTCATGCTACCCCGTACTCTATCCACTCGGGGTCTAGCAAAATGTATAAGGATTTGAAACAATATTATTGGTGGGGAAGTATGAAACGTGAAGTTGCAGAATTCATTTCGAGGTGTTTAACCTGTCAACAAGTTAAGATTGAGCACCAGCGACCCGCAGGATTGCTGAAACCACTTCTGATCCCCGAGTGGAAATAGGAGGACATATCGATGGATTTTATTACCAGCCTGCCGACGAGTCGTCGAGGGATGAATACGATTTGGGTGATTGCGGATCGTTTGACCAAATCAGCCCACTTTCTGGAAATTAAAGATACTTGGGGACCCGAGAGATTGGCCCAACTATTTATCAAAGAAATTGTAAGGTTACATGGTACCCCTAAGAGTATTGTATCAGATCGTGACGGGCGATTCGTGTCACATTTTTGGAAAGCAGTTCATCGTGCGATGGGTACGCATTTGAACTTCAGCACAGCATTTCACCCGCAGACGGATGGTCAGACTGAGAGAACTATCCAAACTTTAGAAGATATGCTGAGGGCGTGCGTTCTCGATTGGAAGGATGATTGGGAGGCCCAACTACCCTTGGTGGAATTCACTTATAATAATAGCTGGCACACTTCGATTCAGATGGCACCTTATAAAGCATTGTATGGCCGTCATTGTAGATCCCCTCTGTGTTGGGACGATCCATCTGAAACCCTGGGTACGGAACCCGATATGTTGTTAGCAGCCCCTGAGAAGATCTCCCTGATTAGGAGTCGTTTGTTGACGGCTCAAAGCCGACAGAAGTCCTACGCAGACAACCGCCGGCGACCGCTTGAGTTCGAAGTCGGCGACCATGTACTAATGAAGGTGTCCCCTACTCGAGGAGTTTTTCGTTTTGGGAAGAGAGGTAAGCTGAGTCCGAGATATATCAGGCCGTTTGAGGTTTTGGACCGAGTAGGCGATTTAGCCTATCGCCTGGCTTTACCACCAGCCCTGAGCCGGATTCATAACGTGTTCCATGTCTCTCAGTTAAGGAAATACGTTGCTGATCCGAGTCATGTACTTCAGTTCGATGGGATCGATTTAGCGGAGGATCATTCGTATGAGGAGCGCCCCGTACGAACACTTGAGAGGAGGATCAAACAACTGCGTAATAAGACGATTCCCCTACTGAAGGTTCAGTGGTCAAGACACGGGGTCGAGGAAGCCACGTGGGAGACGGAGAGAAGCATTCAAGAGAGGTATCCTGAATTGTTTACCCCTTAGTTTCGAGGACGAAACCCCTTTTAAGGGGGGGGAGTATGTAATATCCGACGGAAATTCTTACTTACGGTTGTATCATTCGGATAATTCAAATACTGTTGTAGTCTTGTTGCATTTGTGTATTGTTATTGATGTTGGAATATATCATAAATAGACATAATAATAACGATCACTCGCACTATAATTGGATTCTCAACGTCGCATAGATTAATACATTTTTGAACTACTAAACCTGAGTCTAACGTACGCTAATCCTCAAGCATAACGTACGTTATTTTAAGTCCTTTACGTACGTAAATGGGTACTTGTTACGTACGTAACCAGTGTAATCATATCCGATCTCAACTTTCGGCGTGTGGGGCCGGACAGGATTCGAGTATCTGATCTTTTGGAGGCAATCTAGTTGACCTACATTATGTACGTAATGCTTCGATAGGTAACGTACGTAACGATGTTCGTATTTCAGTCCAGTAGCCTCTGGACTTAGCTTAAATACGTAACACTTTCCGTGTAGCGTACGTAAAGCTGTTAACGTACGTTATCCCCTTATGATAACGTACGTAAGGAACTGTGCTGTTATAAAAAGACAACTTGTGTCTTTCATTTTGCACGACCAAAACTCTGAGTTTTCACCAATATAATCATCCCCCTTCATCCCTAGATCAAAATTACCTTCTTCCAACTTGTGTTTGAGCTTTACATTTGGATTTTGGAGCTTGTTGATTGGGAGTTGGAGTCATTCTTGAAGCTTAGATTGTGTTCCTGTGGTTTTGGTGTATTGTTCTTCAATTCTGAAGGTATGTCATACGTTTTAACCCTATAATCTCATAGTTATAATGATAGTGATTAAGTATACTCCACCTAGTGATGAATTAATCAAGCTAAACATGTTTATAGTTAAGCTTCCAACAAACTTAATGATGAATATGATGATTAAGGGTTTTTGTAATGATGTGTTCTTAGTGTTTTAAATGGTGATGATCATGTTTAGTTAAACCAAACTCTTATTCCTGGACTAATAACACCAATGGAATACTAAGAGTCTTTGTTTCATTATAATGTAAATAACTTATTGGAATAATTACCATAAAATGTTTTAAGAAACCCTTGTTGATCATTAGAAGTATGGAATCACCTTCTTGAACCTAAGCTAAGTGAATACAGAGGAGTAATGTTTGAACCTCCAAGTTAATTACAAGATTATAAGGAAGGTGTTGAACTTGAAGTAGTCTTCATGATCATAATATGGAATTATAACTACTTAACTCAACATAAGTAATTGATTGAAGTGCAGATTTTACTTTTAATCAATTGAGATGTTCTTGATAAGTTTAAAGAGTAGGAGATTATTGTTTAACACATCTTAATCCAGCAAACTTTTGGTAAACATCTTGTAATCAATTGTAAGAATAGAATGGTATTGAATAAGGTTCTTGGAGTAACCCTCAACATCTTAAAGTTGAAATACTCAAATGAGAATTAGGATGTTGTCTCGTTGAAGTTTGGTATAGATGATCATATGAACGTATTATTGAGTAAAATATACTTCATTCAAGGTTGATTGTCCGAGTAACCGATTTTGAATCGAGGGCCGGCTGTTCGTTCGACAAAGAAGGACTTTACTCGCCTCCGTATTGAGGCAAGTTATCTTGCTTGGTTATAATGATGTGTGGGTTCTTATGATGATTATGCATTTCGTGTATATGAAACACTTATGAACTTGTGTCTTGTGACTTGAGGTTGTTCTTAATGATGTCCCGTTTTCATCGTGGGATTGTATTCCCAAGTTCGTTACTTTTGGACCCTTGATACTGTTGATCTTGTTGTCATTTCGGTGAGTCCTTGATCCTTAATCGGATATGTGAATTATTGAATTCGTTGTCATGTTGCATCGTGACATATCCGGAGTCATATCTACGTTCCGATTGGATATTGTGTAGGATTTTTAGCCGGGCACATATATAGTCATGCGTGAATATTTTCCGTGAAGGGCTGTGCACATGAGACGTAGTTCGTTGAGGCTAATTAGGTACATTGTGTGAGGATTGTATACTGCAAAGCATACTTTATGCTTGTATTACCTAAATTCCCTATTACTACCTATGAGGATATTAATTATATTTAATCACATGTTTTGCATATTAATTCACGTTATGGTTATGCAAATGAAATGTCTAATTATTTTATATTGTAGATAATGTGGTGTGTTGGTGTCACACGGAAGATCACATTATCGGTGCCTTATAAAATAATATAATAGTTCACAACCTATATAATTATTAGACAAATTATATAAAGGGTTGTAGTGTATGCTTGAGTATAGTTGGTCTTGACTATTAGCATACATTAGCGTATTTGCATACGTTGAACAGGATCGAGGTGAGATAGTGTCTTACATCTTGACTGTAAGAAGAACGTAAATCTCGGATAATTATTATTTCTTAATTCTAAGTATATAATATTTAATTGTGTATTTATAATAATTATTGCTTTGATTTACCATAGGTGAGAGTCAAAATGATCGACTCAATAAGCCTCGTATCTTGGGCAATAATATTGTTTATACGACAATTATTATTATTACTAGAAATCGTGTCCCGACTCGTGCGGGTTGATGATGTCCCCTTGAGGAGCTCGATAATGATTATTATATTAAACCTATGAGTGGATTTAATTCGATATAATAATAAGGTTCGAGTGGTACTACTCTTGGATAAGATATTAATTAATTAAAGGTATCAGGTAGCTTATAATTAATTAATGGACATTCGATATCTTAAACACGGAAATAATATATTTAATAAGGAGCCCAATTTCGTAATTTGGGATTTTGGTAGGAAGTGCAATATCAACTTTTTAGTGGACTAAGTTGATATTAATTGATTCACCATATATTAGGAAGAGTCCTAATAAGGTAAGGTGAATTAATTGGGAGTCCTTCCATAATCCTCCTTTAGATCCCTAGTAGTAGTCCAAGAGCCTATAAATAGGACATTATGGGGTGTTGGCCGATTTGTACATGCTTGGTGAGATTGTGTGATCAATTTTTCCTCTTGTGTTTAATTGTAGATCTAGACTTGTGTCTTTGATTCTACAATTTAGATAACACAATTAATTTGCTAAGAGTGTTCATAAAATACTAGAGAGCAAAGAAAAATATAGTGATCACATATCAAAGTTGTTTCGGCCGATCCATAGGTGTCCAAGCAAGTTCCAGTAGCTCGTTGCCCACACAACGTCCGGTTCAAGGCGGATCATACTCTAGAAGATCTGAAGGTAGAAATACAAGGCGATCAAGAAGGAAATAACCAACCGCTTCAAAAGGTAATATCCTATGATCTTGGATCTAGATTAGGAAATTTTAATTAATCAACATATTTAATTAATAAATAATAAATAATATTTAAATTGCTTGTTAGTCTTAGTAATTAATTAATTAGCATGCCTAAATAGATCTAATGCTCGTAGATGCGTAAAACGCTATAATCATATTTTCCCAAACTTCGCTTCCGCTGCGTTTTACTTTCCAACAATTGGTATCGGAGACGGATTTTTAGGCTTTTGCTATTTTAATTAATTTTAGTGATTAATTGATAGCAATTTAAATATTCATATATTTTGATGTTGGAATATTTTGCTAGATGTGTTCTTGCAGTGATATGATCCAATTATCATGGTTTATATGAATGGTGCATTTATTTATTTATTTTTATTAATTATGCAATTGTTGGTTTGGCCGTTTTGAGGCATGTAATGGTTTTCCCGTGAGAAAATCCGCGGGTAGTTCTAGGTGGTTTTATTTTTCGTGTAATCTTGATGTAATTTGATGTATTTTATTTCGTATAAAATTGTAATCGAATTCGGAAAGACGGGATCACGAAGAAATAGAGCGGAGCAGATGCCCAGGCTAACTGGCGAGCCGCGGCCCGACAGCAGAAGTGCCCGGCGACAGAAGTACTTTGCGGCGGCTGCAGTGCGATGCCGCAGCGGCTGGTCGGCCGATTGTTAGTTGGGCGGGCCGTCGATTTTAGTCGTCGTTTCGCGCCCGTTCGTTGCGTCCATTGGGAAGTCGGGATTTAAAATTAAATTTTTTTATGTAATTAATTTTGCATAAAAGTAAAATTTTAATATTTTGAAAATCCACGACCGTAGGAGAAGCGACGAGATGCTTGATTCGATGGGAGAGATCGAGCCGAAGATTTTCTCGGATTCAACTCAAGGAAGAAGACCATGATAATTGGATAATTAATCATCCATGCTTTATTTTTGGTTTTATTGTTTTGATGTATGGCATGTATGGATGTATGCGTGATATGTTTCCTTGCATGTTAGGACGAGAAAATTAAAAACCTTAAGGCTAAAATAACTAAGTGATTAAATTGATTTTTATTTTAATTAAAATCAAATTGGCCTCCATAATTAATTTAAATTGTGAAGTAATTAGCATGCGCGTTGACATTAGAGTCTTCCTCCATATCGGATGTGCTAATTATAGGTTCACTAGTTTTAAATTTCAAAATGATAACATAAGGTAAATATTACTTTTTATGATAGGACCTCTCCATCAGGACTATTATTTAAAAGATAATATTTTAAGGATGTTAAATTATGGTGTTCACTTAGGTGTATTAATTAATAAGCTCCCCATCGGAGTCTATGTTAATTAATACATGGCGAAGGAACCAACTATTAATTTTACTTGTCATAACGTAATTTGACTAGATAGTAAAATTAAAGACGTAAAACTCTACTTGAAAAATGTATGTGTAAACGTCCACACGATCGTGGCTTGCATGTGCGGATTTTTTGAGGTGTTGGTTGCTAGCATATATATTGTGTTTTTGAGGTTTTTCGATATATTTTGCTATGCATTATGTGATGAATGTTTTAATTTTTATTCTCGGATGTCTTTCAATCCACTAGTATTATTCTCAAAGAAAATAAACTAGATGGCACTAACTTTGCCGATTGGAAAAGAAATCTTGACATTGTCCTGATCTGAGGGGCATAAGTTTGTCTTAATCGAGGAGAGCCCTCTAGAACCCGAACCGGATGCCACTCCCGAAGAGTTGGCGGAATTAGGAAATGGAAAAAGTCGATGAGATGGCTCATTTGTTACATTTTGGCTTCACCGACAAATGTATTGCGGCATCGACATCGAGACGATGGGTTCGGCCGCGGAAATGATGAAAAGTCTCACCGAGATGTTTGGTCATCGAGCAGGCGGCTAGACAAAATGCTATGAGGGTATTGATGACAACCCAAATGTGCGAAGGGACTCCGATGAGGATCATGTTCTAAAAATGATGTCTCATTTGAGCAGGCGAGCATATTGGGGGCTACTATCGATGCGGAAACGCAGTCGATATTATCTTAGGCGGCTTACCTAGAAGCTTTGAGCGGTTTCGCCTCAACTACAATATGAACCGTAGGACATATAGTTTGGCGGAACTTAAATGAGCTTGATCTGTGAAGGTCTCTTCAAACAAGGTTATCATCAAATTCTTGCGGCAACCGGTGCGACTTCCTCCAAACCCAAATGGGGAAAGAAGAAGAAGCGAGTCGGCGGAAGCAAGTGGCAGCCCTCAAGGTGAAAAGCAAGGCTCCTCACCCAGGCGAACAAAAGCCAAAGGGAAAGTGCTACAAGTGCGGTCGGAAAGGACATTTTAAAGCGGGTACTTTGCTCTTAAGAAAGGTATGTCTCGTGCACTAGTAGTCAAAACATGTTTGGCGACTTGTTCTTCCACTTCGTGGATAGTTGATTCGAGCTCCAGATCATGTTTGCTTTGACTCGCATGGTTTTCGGGTAACCAAGCGGCTTAGTGCGGGCGAGATTACCATCAAGCTGGGCGATTATTCCGGGCTTATGGTCATTGCGGTGGGAGTCGTGCGATTGAAGATTAATGATAAATTATTAGTTACGAATAATGTATTATTAGTACCAGATTTTAGAATGAATTTAATTTCAGTTTCTAAATTAAAATGCGATGGTTATTCATTTCTTTTGATGATGATGCCATTATTAAGAAAAGAAGCGGTGAATATATTTGCAGGTACTTTTAATGATGGACTATATATTGTTAATCTTTGCACAAACTCCTATGTATAAATCACTTAACTCTTTGTCTAAACCTAAAAGAGAAAAGAACCTTCAAGCATAAACCAAACATATCATGGCATTTACGGTTAGGACATGTAAACCTTAGAAGGATTCAAAGATTGGTAGATGATGGCCCATTGGATGATCTCCAAGTTGAGTCATTTCCAATTTGTGAATCTGTCTGGAAGGTAAGATGACCAAAAGGGTTTTTAAAACCAAGGGAAACCGTGCTCGGGATGTGTTAGAATTGGTTCATACGGATGTATGTGGTCCAATGAATATCCGAGGCTAGGGAGGTTTGAATATTTCATCACGTTCATAGATGATTATTCGAGATATGGATACATCTTTTTGATGCGACGTAAGTCTGAAGCTTTTGACAAGTTCGGAGACTTCAAGGCTGAAACGGAGAAGCGTCATGGGAAGAGTATCAAGTCACTACGATCTGATCGTGGTGGCGAATACCTTAGTGGAGAGTTTTGGATTTCTTGGCAAATGAGGGATTTCGTCCCGACTCACCGCAGGAACTCCACAACAAAATGGTGTTCTTGAAAGAAGGAATAGGACTCTTTTGGAAATGGTTAGATCAATGATGAGTTACTCGATTTACCTATTTCGTTTTGGGGATACGCCTTAGAAAGCAATGGCGTACATTCTAAACTTGGTGCCTTCGAAATCGATTCCAAAACACCCACGTAAGCGTGGAGTGGGCGTAAGCCCGATCTAGGACATGTTCGGATTTGGGGTACTCCGGCACATGTGCTGAATAAGGAAGGTGATAAGTTGGCATCTCGTACAAATGCGAGTGTTTGTGGGATATCCTAAGGAGCGAAAGGTGGCTTGTTCTATAGTCCCAGATCGGAAGGTCATTGTTAGCACCAATGCCCGATTTATGGAAGAGGATTATATGATTAGTCACAAGACCATGAGTGAAATAGTGGAAGAGGCGAGGCGAGACTCCGTCTATACCAATCGTCAAGCGCCAACTAACACCGCACCACGTATCGATTAAACTTTTACACCAACTCAGGATTTACCTCATCGTAGTGGGAGGGTTGTTCGTCGGCCGAGCGATTCATAGGCGTGGGAAAGTCTTCGGACTCAATCCCGAGACGAAGATGAATCGGTTCCTGGACCTATAAGGAGGCAATCCAAGATAAAGATGCGACTCTGGCAAGAAGCAATGGAATCGAAATGGGATCTATGGATTCCAATCAAGTGTGGGAGCTAGTAGAGCTACGATGGTGTACAAGCCATTGGGAGTAAATGGGTCTACAAGCGAAAGAAAGGACGTGACGGGAAGGTTGAAACTTTCAAAGCGAGGCTTGTTGCAAAAGGTTACACTCGGAAAGAGGGTATCGATTATGATGAAACCTTTTCGCGGTAGCCATGCTTAAGTCAATCCAGATTCTTTTAGCTATAGGCTGCGCATTTGGATCGGAGATTTGGCAGATGGATGTCAAGGCGCATTCTTGAATGGGAGTCTAGACAAGGAAATCTATATGCGCCAAGCGGAGGATTCATTGCTAAAGGAGAAGAGCACTTGGTGTGCAAACTTAAGAAATCCATTTATGGACTTAAGCAAGCATCTAGATCTTGGAACACTCGTTTTGGAAGTAGTCGATCATATGGATTCGTCGATGTCCGAGTGAGAGTTGTGTGTATAAGAAATGCGATGGAAACGTGTTGGTGTTTCTTGTCTTGTATGTGGACGATATCCTTCGATTGGAAACAACGTGAAGGAATTGTCGGACGTCTGGTATGTCTGCAAGCGATTCGATATGAAAGATCTAGGAGAAGCGGGACACATCCTTGGAATCGGGATCTTTCGTGATCGGAAGAAGAGGATGTTGTGCTTATCCTGCATCCTATATCGATACTGATCTTTGAAGCGTTTTAGCATGGAGAATTCCAAGAAAGGTTTTCTACCTTACAGACATGGAATTCAACTATCTAAGAACATGTGTCCTAAGACACAAAAGGAGATAGATGACATGAAGATGGTTCCTTATGCATCCATTGTGGGAAGTCTCATGTATGCTATGCTTTGCACTAGACCGGATATCTGTCATGCCGTGGGCATGTGCTAGATATCGGTCGAACCCGGGACTGTGACAACTGGATTCTTTGTCAAGCACATACTCAAGTACGAGAAGGACTAGGAGTACATGCTTGTATATCAATCAGACGACTGCTTCCGGTGGGTTACACCGACTCAGATTTTCATCGGACAAAGAAAAGTCCAAGTCTACTTCGGGTTATGTGTTTAGCACGGGAGGTGGAGCCATTAGTTGGAGGAGTGTGAAGCAATGCATCTCGGACTCTACCATGGAAGCCGAGTACGTGGCGGCCTCCGAGGCGGCCAAGGAGCGGTGTGGCTCAAGTACTTCTGCGGGACTTAGATGTGATTCCCAATTTGCCAAAGGGTATTACACTCTATTGTGATATCTTGGTGCGATCGCAAATTCGAGGGAACCACGAGCCCATCGAGCAAGTAAACATATCAACCGCAAGTACCACATCATACGACACTTCGTAAAGGAAGGAGACGTAGTTGTAGCCGTGGTTGCATCGGAAGATAATCTTGTGACCCTTTCACGAAGGCCTACCTTCAAAAGTTTTGAAAGGCATGTGGAAGGAATGGGATTACGGTGTATGGTTGCATTGCTTTGAGTATAAGTGGGTGTAATGAGAGACTATGTAATAGAGTAGTATACTTAATAGCATGGATTGTGTATAAGTGGGAGATTGTTAGGATTGTATCTTAAAGCATACTTTATGCTTGTATTACCTAAATTCCCTATTACTACCTATGAGGATATTAATTATATTTAATCACATGTTTTGCATATTAATTCACGTTATGGTTATGCAATGAAATGTCTAATTATCTTATATTGTAGATAATGTGGTGTGTTGGTGTCACACGGAAGATCACATTATCGGTGCCTTATAAAATAATATAATAGTTCACAACCTATATAATTATTAGACAAATTATATAAAGGGTTGTAGTGTATGCTTGAGTATAGTTGGTCTTGACTATTAGCATACATTAGCGTATTTGCATACGTTGAACGGGATCGAGGTGAGATAGTGTCTTACATCTTGTTGTAAGAAGAACGTAAATCTCGGATAATTATTATTTCTTAATTCTAAGTATATAATATTTAATTGTGTATTTATAATAATTATTGCTTTGATTTACCATAGGTGAGAGTCAAAATGATCGACTCAATAAGCCTCGTATCTTGGGCAATAATATTGTTTATACGACAATTATTATTATTACTAGAAATCGTGTCGACTCGTGCGGGTTGATGATGTCCCCTTGAGGAGCTCGATAATGATTATTATATTAAACCTGCAGTGGATTTAATTCCGATATAATAATAAGGTTCGAGTGGTACTACTCTTGGATAAGATATTAATTAATTAAAGTACATGGAGCTTATAATTAATTAATGGACATTCGATATCTTAAACACGGAAATAATATATTTAATAAGGAGCCCAATTTCGTAATTTGGGATTTTGGTAGGAAGTGCAATATCAACTTTTTAGTGGACTAAGTTGATATTAATTGATTCACCATATATTAGGAAGAGTCCTAATAAGGTAAGGTGAATTAATTGGGAGTCCTTCCATAATCCTCCTTTAGATCCCTAGTAGTAGTCCAAGAGCCTATAAATAGGACATTATGGGGTGTTGGCCGATTTGTACATGCTTGGTGAGATTGTGTGATCAATTTTTCCTCTTGTGTTTAATTGTAGATCTAGACTTGTGTCTTTGATTCTACAATTTAGATAACACAATTAATTTGCTAAGAGTGTTCATAAAATACTAGAGAGCAAAGAAAAATATAGTGATCACATATCAAAGTTGTTTCGCCGATCCATAGGTGTCAAGCAAGTTCCGTAGCTCGTTGCCCACACAACGTCCGGTTCAAGGCGGATCATACTCTAGAAGATCTGAAGGTAGAAATACAAGGCGATCAAGAAGGAAATAACCAACCGCTTCAAAAGGTAATATCCTATGATCTTGGATCTAGATTAGGATATTTTAATTAATCAACATATTTAATTAATAAATAATAAATAATATTTAAATTGCTTGTTAGTCTTAGTAATTAATTAATTAGCATGCCTAAATAGATCTAATGCTCGTAGATGCGTAAAACGCTATAATCATATTTTCCCAAACTTCGCTTCCGCTGCGTTTTACTTTCCAACACATTGTCCCACGTATATCCTGGATTCCGTATACGGGGTGGACATGTGCACTGACACATATTCGGATCGGGCGTACTGTGATGTCCCTCTTGAGCCGTACTATCTTAGTCGTTCACAGTCCATTTTTATACTTGGATGTGTTCGACGTTTTGTGACTGAGCGTTCATACGCCCGAGGGCTATGTTCGTTAGTCGGGGCGTTATTCTTGAAATCTTATATACGTTAATTGTATAATATCTTGAGAATCATTTATCATGTATATCTGACCCTGTGTTGGGCGAAATACTTGTTTTGTATTTTAGGTCGAAGAAAAGGCAAGGCACGGGAAGATCAAGGTGATGACGAAGGGTTCGAAGGATACTAGTTCGGGGGCCCCAAGTCTTTCGTGTCCGGTCATGTTCGTACCGTGTAATGTTATCTTTCCGCTTTATTTTAAGTTTGAACAAATGTATTGTTATTTAAGGTATATTTCATCTTCATATGGATTATACGTATGTTTTTGGATCCCGTGTGTAATAAGGCCGTGGGCCATACTGCTGTAAACTCCAGATCGGAGTAAGTACTATGTTTTGTGGTTCGGTATCACATGTATTGTGTATTTAATCTGTACTTTGGGTATCGCCTGGTGGATCCCAGTGTGGGGTCCACGACACTGTAATGGCCGCCTTATCGGGGTGTTACATTGGGAATTTATAAAATTTAGGGGATTACGGGTTGATTAAATTAGGTTTTTAATTAAGTATCGGAATTGATTTACACGGATATAAAAGAAAAACGAATGTTTATCGAGTAACCAACTTTTCACCTCATAACTTTCGTATTCAAAGGTGTCTTAATCACTTTCGCAATCTTAAGATGTTGATAACAAGATTAACACTTGATAGATTGAAAATATATGTTTCCAATTCACTCAACAATCAATCAAGGAGGTTTCATTAGTAGAAATAGGATATGATCAATCTCTATTTAAACGAATTAGTCCTTTTTAATCAAAATAGTATAAATCAATCAAATACTCAATATATAACCTAATAGAAATCCCCCTTCCCCTAGGAAGAAAGATTAGCTACTCATTGGTTTATGCAAACTAAAATTATAATAGAAATAATTGATATATATATATATAAACTTTTAATTACTAGAACTCAATGACAATAGATGAAAACTTACTTGAATATGATGTATCGAAGTACAAGAAATATACTTCAATATATAACTTCAAACTTGTTTAAAGGTTACAAGCTTACAAAAATTGAAAGTAAAACACTAAGAATACAATTAATTATTTAATTCAAAATATCTATTGTAGTATCTTGATTAATTCTTTGTTCACACTTCACCCATGTCTTTGATTTTTCAAATTTTTGACCATAAAAATATCTTGTGGTTGAGTTCACAAGATGGTCGAAAGTGGACTATTTTTGCATGGCATCTGCTGAAAAACGGCTCATTTTGGGCTGTATTATATAGCCGTATTAGGGTGACTCGGTCTTGTCCGGAACACGCGCAAGGACCCGGCGGAAAATGTGCGCCGTGTGAGAAACGGCCGAAGAAGCGGCCATGATTTGCGCCGTGTTGCTTTGATCGTTTTGTAGACCGTCTCCTTGAAAATTTCCCGTCGTTGGATTTGATCTTGTTTTCCGTCCTTTTTGATGCTTCATGTCATTAATCTGTAAAATAACCATTTTTAGCTCATGTTTGGACATATCTGTAAAATATGTATTTTTAATCACAAATCAGTACGATTATGCCCGTAAAAGAAATAGTTTGTATATGAATTTTTAGATCAATTATGCACTAATCACCACCCACATTTCTGGTCCGGCTAATAATATTTGTTTTTTTAAAAAAATGATTAAATTGATTTATTTATTAAAAAAAAGACTAAATTGGGCTCCATAATTAATTTAAATTGTGAAGTAATTAGCATGCGTGTTGACATTACGATCCTCCTCCATATCAGATGTGCTAATTATAGGTTCAGTAATTTTAAATTTCAAATGATAACAAAAGGTAAATATTATTTTTTATGATAGGACTTCTCCATCTGTAGGACTATTATTCAAAAGACCATAATTTAAAGTTAAATTATGGTGTTTACTTAGGTGTATTAACTAATAAGCCCATGAGTTGCGCAGTTCACGAACCGAAGGGCAGTGGTGATACCGTCTCACGAGCCGGAGGGCGGTGGTGCTGCCGTCTCACGAGCACCAGGGCGGAGCGGAGGTCTGAACGAAGGGTTTTTTCATGAAGGGGCGAAGCGGAGGTTATTTCACTCACGGGCGGATGTTTTGACAGTCGTGATTCTTTTGAAAACTTCCCTTTTCTTAATATATGACGAACAAAACAATGTCTTTTTGTCTAATGGCAGAACACGTCATCCAAAGACAAAACAATATGGTTTTGATGTAAAAAATTGAATGGTCCACGCACATCACCATGCTTCGTGTAAGTCCACCACTGGTCATTCTATAATCATTCCTCTATTTGAGCACTTTATCTTTAAATATGAGAACTAACGATCAAGTCAATTTAACAAATATACCTTTATATTAATGGAAGGTATTAGCGTGTCTTCTAAATAAATGAAGATAATAAAATATAAATGGTAGATCGGGAACAGTGATTTTTAAGTGGAGAATTCCACATTTTCACTTTCAGTTTGAGAACACTATGATTTTTAATATAACATGTAGTTTTAATTCAAAGTGGATACAGTATAGATGTATAAGAGCATGTATATTGGTGTATGTTATAACCCACACTCCTTTCCTCCACACATCATCATTTCACTAATCATAATTAGTTAGAACTAACATTTTTGCACTACAGATCAAACTAGAAACGACATAACAGATAAAATTTAATTGGTAAATCGAGCTTGACTAGATTTGGTCAATAACCCGAGCCGACCAAAATGACTATTATATGGTATGTTATTATTTCAGTTCTTTGTTCATACAACCAACCACACGTAACATTGAAAATTATACAGATAAAATAAATAAATATTAAAACCTAAAAGAATTCGTAAACCTAACGAAACAAGCAAACATACCAAAAAAGACCGACAAAATAAAATTAGTTAGAACTAATATTTTTGCACTAATCATAATTAGTTAGAACTAACATTTTTGCACCGCAGATCAAACTAAAAACGACCTAACAGATAAAATTTAATTGGTAAATCGAGCTTGACTAGATTTGGTCAATAACCCGAGTCGACCAAAATGACTATTATATGGTATGTATTATTTCAGTTCTTTGTTCATACAACCAACCACACGTAACATTGAAAATTATACAGATAAAAAATAAATATTAAAACCTAAAAAAATTCGTAAACCTAACGAAACAAGCAAACATACCAAAAAAGACCGACAAAATAAAATTTATGATTGACAAAATCAACCGAAAAACAAAACCAACCAAAAAATAGTACCGACCAAATGGTATTTTGACTTGTAAAATCTATCAATAAACTCAGCCAATTCAAAGTACGACTGCAACCAAATGGAATTTTAGTTGGTAAAATTGACCAAGAAAATGAACAAACTATATGAGTCCCGTGTGAGCTAAGAAAGCGAACCATTCCGATCAGTGTGGCTGGATGAAAGGGATGTCAAGAGGAAAAGAGGTAGGGGATTATTTCCCCTCACAAATTCATCACCCATTCTCATCTCCTCCTCCTCCCCTCCCTCTCTCTCTCATACAAGAATTTTTTTTTTTCATTCCAAACTTTTGGAATTGTATTGATTAGGCAAAATGGACTTTTAATGTATAAATTAAAATCGGTAAATGTGATTGTGGGCTAGATTTCAAATGATGAGTGGGGCTAGTGAATTTGTGACTGAGTTAAACCTTGCATTAAAAAAAAAATCAATAAATTTTACCATACAAAATAAAATAAAACAAAAAAAGTCATCCGGGCGGAGCTATTCACGGCTCCGCCCCTGATTATCAGCTCTGAACTAATGGATGAACCAAATATTTTGTTTACTAACCAAAATCAATCGATTTTGGTCTACAGAATCTCATTATTGATTTTAGTCGGTTCAATACCTAGACCAACTTTTTGAATTGGTAAACTGAACCGAGCTAGCCTAACTATAATCAATCCCCTTTAACTCATTACATTCATCTATCGTGCGGTAAGGACGATGGATGGCCGTGCACTGCATGATGAGTATAAAAATCGTGGGCGAGGATTTTAGAACTCATTCTTCATCGCTTCCACCCTTTGCTCGTAAATAATCCCCGAAGACCCCAAATCAATTCAAGAACATATATTTCACCATTAAAACATCCTTCAAGCGGAGATTACAAATTTTACTTAGAATTGAGATAACTTGATGGTATTAGATTGTTTATGTTAGGGTTGTATCTTGCAGAGCATACTTTATGCTTGTATTACCTTATTTTCCTGTAACTACCTATGAGAATATTCATTACATTTAATCACATGTTTTGCATACTTATTCACGTTATGGTTACGCAAATGTATTGTCTAATTATTTTATATTGTAAATAATGTGGTGTGTTGGTGTCACACGGAAGATCACATTATCGATGCCTTATAAAATAATATAATAGTTCATAACCTATATAATTACTAGACAAATTATATGAAAGGTTGTAATGTATGCTTGAGATTAGTTGGTCATGACTATAAGCATGCATTAGCGTATTTGCATACATTGAACTAGATCACAGTGAGATAGTGTCTTCTGTACCGATTGTAAGAAGAACGTAAATCTCAGATAATTATTATTTCTTAATTCTAAGTATATAATATTTAATTATGTATTTGTAATATTTATTGCTTTGATTTACCATGGGTGAGAGTCACAGTGATGACTCAATATGCTTCGTATTTTGGGAAATAATATTATTTATATGACAATTAATACTATAACTAGAAATCGTGCCCCGACTCGTGCGGGTTGATGATGTCCTCTTGAGGAGCTCGATAATGATTATTATATTAAACCCTGCAGGTGGATTTAATTCCAGTATAATAATAAGGTTTAAGTGGTACTATTCGTGGATAACAAATTAATTATTTAAAGCTGTCACTAGCTTAATTTAATTAACGGACATTCGATATCTTAAATACAGAGAATAATATATTTAAATAAGGAGCCTAATTTCGTAAATTGGGATTTGAGTTGCAAGTGCAATATTACTTCTTTAGTGGATTGAGTTGATATTAGTGAACTCAATCATATTAGGAAGGGGTTTCGATTTTTTTCTTGTGGATCTTGACTTGTGTATTTGATTTTACTATTGAGATTTAATTCTTGCTATCAATCAAAATTACTTGAAGAAAAAAATCGAGAGTTGTGAGAGGTAAAAGTATCGGCCGATCCATCCCTGCAGTCCAAGCAAGATTCGATAGCTCATTGCCGACGCAGCGTCCGGATTAAGGCGGGATCATACTCTAGAAGATTTTGAGGAAGAGATCAAGATAGCAACCACTACGCTTCAAGAGGTAAATATCCTATGATCTTTCGGTCTAGATTAGGATATTGAATTTACCAACAAAATTATTTACTAAATAATAAGTAATATTTAAATTGCTTAGTAATCTTAGCAGTTAATTAATTAGCATGTCTAAATAAGTTTTGTGCTCGCGGATGCATAAAATGCTTTTATCAAATTTTCTCAACTTCACTTTCACTGCGTTTTATTTCTTACAATTAGTACCGGAGAGAGATTTTAGGATTTTGCAATTTTAATTAATTTTAGTGATTAATTGATAGCAATTTAAATATGCATGTAATTTGATGTTTGATTATTTTTCTAGATGTGTTCTTGCATGAATATGATCCAATTATCATGGTTATGTGAATGATTAATTCTATTATTTTTTGCAATTGTTGGTTTGGCCCGATTTTGAGGCATGTAATGGTTTTTCCCGCGAGAAAATTCACGGGTAGATCTAGGATCTTATTTCTCGTATAATTTTCCTATAAATTCGATGTATTTTATTTTGTGTAAAATTATAATCGAATTCGGAGAAGACAAACTCATGAAGAAATTAAGCATAATCGGACACCCAGACTGCTGGATAGCCGCGACCGAGCAGCAGCACGCGGGCGTTGCCGAGCAGCACACGACTGCCTGCCGAGCAGCGTCAGGCCTGCTGCCGAGGGTCGCGGGCAGCCTGTTCCAGCTGGTTCTCCGGTTCGGGTCGGGTCGTCCAGTTTGGTCCGGTCCATTTCACCACCGTTCGTTACGTCTGCTGGAGAATCAGGATTTTAAACTTGATTTTTTTTATATAATTAATTTTGCATAAAAGTGAATATTTAAATTTTCGAACTCCATAGCTCGGCCGGGGAGAAGTGACGAGATGCTTGATCCAATGGGAGATATCGAGTCGAAGAGTTTCTCGGGTTCAGTTCAAGGAAGAAGACCATGATAATTGGTTAGTTTAATTATCCATGAATTTATTTTTGGTTTTTCTGTTTTGATGTATGCCATGTATGGATTATGCGTGATATGTTTTCTTGCATGATAGGACGAGAAAATTAAAAACTTTAAAGCTGAAATAACTAAGTGATTAAATTGATTTATTTATTTTTAAAAATAATTTAAATTAACCTCCATAATTAATTTAAATTGTGAAGTAATTAGCATGCGCATTGACATTAAAGTCCTCCTCCATATTGGATGTGCTAATTATAGGTTCAGTAATTTTAAATTTCAAATGATAATAAAAGGTCAATATTATTTTTTATGATAGGACCTCTTAATTGGTAAGACTATTATTTAAAAGATAATATTTTAAAGTTAAATTATGGTGTTCACTTAGGTGTATTATGTTGATGCAGTAATGGTCGGTAGTTTGAAGATAGAATTATAAAACTCTTTCACGTTGCGGAAGCAATTTAAATAAGAGTACAGAAAATAAATCGACACAGGATTTATAGAGGTTCGGCCAAACATGGCTACGTCCTCTCCTTGGTATCTTTTTCTATAGGTTAAAGATAAACCTCTGCACCTCTCTTCTATCGGTCGAGGGATAACCGTTACAAGCTCGTCTTCTATCGGTCCGAGTAAACAGTTCTCTTACTTGTCTTTATGTTGGTCCAAGTTAAACCGTTTTCCTTTTTTTATTGGACAAGGAATCAACCACTTTAGCTTTCTATGGGTACTAGATAGACCTCACTTAGATATCGATGGCGATTCTAACAATGCCGGATCCTTGATCCTAATAACACCGAATCCAATCATATCTATTCTTTTTCCTATCGTGTATGTGTTGAATGTATAAACACTCAAACTATCAATATAAGCACAATTACAACAACAAGAATATGTATAACAATATATGATCACTGAGTCGTTTGTTTTGCGTTGTTGTGTGATGAATACCAGTAGAAGTGGTACTTATAGGCATTTCTCTTCCAACTAGCCATTAGCCTCTGAAGCCTCCATTACGTACGTTATAGCCTCCTCCTTACGTACGTTAACATCAATATGTTACGTATGTTATACGCTTCGCAAAACAGTCCAGTAGATTTCGTCTTGATCATTACGTACGTTAACCAAACACCCATTACGTACGTTATATTCGGTCAATTTATCCATTGCATGCTGACCGATGCCATGACATCATCTTCAACGTTCATCTTGTTTGAATTCAGAAACACATTGTTACGCACGTTAAACCTTGTACACTACGTACGTTAGTCTTGTACCATTACGTATGTTAAACTTTCTTCTTAGCGTACGTTATGTATGATCAGGTAACTCGTCTTCTTCTCTGATCAGGTAGGTTTCTTCTCGTCTGATCAGGTAGGTTGATCTCGTCTGATCAGGTAGGTTCTCATCTTGACTGATCTGAACAGATTAGCTTTTCCCGGATTGCACGAATTTTTGCGTCTTCGACTTCTTCATTGATTTGCTTCGCTTCTTTGTTGTTTTGCTTTGTTTAGCAACTTAATCATCAAAACTCTATTAATGAATATTTAGAATAAATATTCCAACAATCTTCCCCTTTTGATGATTACAAAATAACCCCTGAATTGGATAAAACCTGTAAAAATAAAATATATATTTGTACGAATCAAAGTTTTCGGTTTTGATCGTTTCGTTAGTTTCACACATCTTTTCTTTTTCTGTCATTTTTGACTTCTTCGTTTCTCATTTTTCAACTCCTTCGTTTCTCACCCTTTTTTGTATACTTTATTTTTCTCCTTTTCGACTTCTTCAATTTTTATTATTCTCTCCTCCTTTTTACTTTTTATTTTTCTCGTCATTTCTTCCATGACGCTTTTTATCCTATTTTACTCCTTTCTCCCCCTTTTTATATTCAGCAAAAGTGTAAATCAATGTATAACAATTAATGATAAAATATGCATAAAAATGCCCTTTTTTAAAATACATAATACTCGCCCTGAGTAAAATATCAATTGTTTAAAAATTATTCTTTGGGGATCCAACCTATAGTTGGTTTTTGTTTAGAGACATAGACGATATTCGGAATAAAAGTTCCTTTTGGAATCCAAATATTTTTAACTTTTATCGTCCGTCTTGGTCTTTTACAGTTTGAAATGTAGTGCCCAATTTTCAAATATTTTTCACATCGGGGTATATTAAAATTTAAGGATTCATTTTTAAAATTCGGTTTGGATCCCAACTCCTGTTTGTTCAACATAAATTACTGAACCGAGAGCATTTGTTCAAATTTTTCATTTCCACACGAAGATTTCTTTGTTAAATTTTTAAGCTCGGTTTGAACTTTCAAAAGATCATCTTTTAAAATATTTTCATTTTCAAGACAATGAGAATGATCGGTCTCGATAATTTTTCCCTTTTCAAGAATTTTGGAATTTTCAATTTCCAATGATTTATTTTTAGATTTAAGGGATTTAATCTCGGATAAAGTATGCTGAAAATCGGTATGCAGTAATTCAAATGCTTCAAATAATTCATCGTGAGATGATGTACTACCTGGCTTTCGACGTCGCTATCGTCGAATGAACTTCGAGCCATAAGAGCGAGATTATTTTGATTGATAAAATCATCATCTTCTTCATCGCTCCATGTTGCTATTAACACCTCCTTCTTAGGGTTTGCTCGGCATTTTTTCGCAAAGTGGCCTGGTTTGCCACAGACTCGACAGTTGTTGTCGAATTTCTTCATTCCGCCAGAGATGTCTTTCTTTCTCCGGTTTAATAAGGTTTGGAACTTATTAATATTCTTCGCATAATATGCCGATTCTTCGTCGCTTTTATCAACCGGGATTTCTTCTCTTTTTGACATCTTAGCCTTCATGGCTATTGATCTTTCCTTCGGCTTCGGTTTAGCAGTCCGAGATTTTAGGTCAATCTCGTAGTTTATATGTGAACCAACGAGAGCACTAAAATCAAGATTGTTTAAATCTTTAAATTCCATTATAGCCGTAACCGTGCAGTCCCATTCAACAGGTAGTGATCTTAAGATTTTCTTGACTTTCTCAGTACTTGATAATGGTTTATCGAACGAAGCTAGTCCATTGGTGATGACCGCAAATCGATCGAGCATGTTGGTGATGGACTCGTCACCCTTCATCATGAATAACTCGTAGTCATGGAGAAGCATATTGATCTTCGTATCCTTGACTTGAGTTGTTCCCTCGTGTGTGATTTCAAGGATTTTCCATATATCTTTAGCACTTTCACACGATGAGATATGATTGACCTCTTCTGAATTTAAGGCACAATATAGAAGTTGAGTAGCCTTACAATTTAGATGGTCGTTCTTTCAATCCTCATCATTATATTCTTCGAAACTCTTAAGAGATCCGTCAGATTTGATTGGAACTTTCGGGCCAAGACAAATGAGCTTCCAAATCTCTATATCACAGGCACGAATAAAGATCGACATCTTCTTCTTCCATGTCATATAATTTGATCCATCAAATAATGATGGTCGGTTCAAGGCAAGACCTTCGACCGGAGCAAATTGGAGTGCTATTTGGATCTTCTCCTTGGATGTTAAATCCGTTTGTAGGAGGTACCGCTCCGATACCAATTGTTGAGGCAATAATGGTCGGTATCGCCGTTTGAAGATAGAGTTATAAAACTCTTTCGTGTTGCACAAGCGATTTAAATAAGAGTGCAGAAAATAAATCGACACGGGATTTATAGAGGTTCGTCCAAACGTGCCTACGTCCTCTCTTCGGTATCTTTTCTGTAGGCTAAAGATAAACCTCTGCATCTCTCTTCTATTGGTCGAGGGATAACCGTTACAAGCTCGTCTTCTATCGATCCAAGTAAATCGTTCTCTTACTTGTCTTTATGTCGGTCCAAGTTAAACTGTTTTCCTTTTCTATTGGACAAAGAATCAACCACTCTAGCTTTCTATGGGTACTAGATAGACCTCACTTAGATATCGATTGCGATTCTAACAATGCCGGATCCTTGATCCTAATAACACCAAATCCAATCGTATCTATTTTTTTTCACTCGTGTATGTGTTGAATGTATAAACATTCAAACTATCAATATAAGCACAATTACAACAACAAGAATGTGTATAACAATATATGATCACTGAGTCATTTGCTTTGCGTTGTTGTGTGATGAATACCATTAGAAGTGGTATTTATAGGCATTTCTCTTCCAACTAGCTGTTAACCTCTGAAGCCTCCATTACATATGTTATAGCCTCCTCCTTACGTACGTTAGCTTCCTTACGTACGTTAACATCAATATGTTGCGTACGTTATACGCTTCACAAAACAGTCCAGTAGCTTTCGTCTTGATCATTACGTACGTTAACCAAACACCCATTACGTACGTTATATTCAGTCAATTTATCCGTTGCATGCTGACCTATGCCATGACATTATCTTCAACGTTCATCTTGTTTGAATTCAGAAACACATTGTTACGTACGTTAAATCTTGTACATTACTGTACTTTATTCGTACCATTACGTACGTTAAACTTTCTTCTTAGCGTACGTTATGTATGATCAGGTAACTCATCTTCTTGTCTGATCAGGTAGGTTTCTTCTCGTCTGATCAGGTAGGTTCTCATCTTGACTGATCTGAACAGATTAGCTTTTCCCACATTGCGCGACTTTTTGCGTCTTCGACTTCTTCGTTGATTTGCTTCGCTTATTTGTTGTTTTGCTTTGTTTAGCAACTAAATCATCAAAAATGTATCAATGAATATTTGGAATAAATATTCCAACATATTAATTAATAAGCCCACGAGCTGCGCAGTTCGCAAACCGAAGGGCAGTGGTGCTGCCGTCTCACGAGCCGGAGGGCGGTGGTGTTGCCATCTCACTAGCCCCAGGGCGGAGCGGCGAAGGGGAGGTCCGAACGAAGGGTTTTTTCACGAAGAGGCGAAGCGGAGATTATTTCACTCACTGGCAGAGGTTTTGACAGCTGTGATTCTTTTGAAAATTTCCCTTTTTTTTATATATGACGAACCAAACAGTGTCTTTTTGTCTAATGGCAGACAAGTAGTCCAAAACCAAAATGATATGGTTTTGATGTAAACATTTTGATGGTGCACCGCACATCACCATGCTTTGTGTAAGTCCACCACTGGTCATTCTACAATCGTTCCTCTATTTGAGATCTATATTTATAGTCCCTCCGTTTCATTATATTTGATGTTTTATCTTTAGAAATGAGAATTAACAATCAGGTCAATTTAACAAATATACCCTTATATTAATAGAAGCTATTAACGCTGTAAATAAATGAAGATAATAAAATATAAATGGTAGGTTGGGATCTATTGAGATAAGGGTAAACTAAGAAAAAAATTGTAAATTATAGCTAAAACATCAAATAATTTGTAACAAGGATTAATCTCTAGAAAGTCATTTAATATGAAATGGGGGGAGTATTTTGTTGATAGTGATTTTTGTCAACAATACGTGAGGTGATCTGGACTTTAAGAAATTGAAGCCACATAGAAAATAACGTTCGAGAATATAAAGCTGAGTGGATGATAAAGTAAATTTAATGATAATCTTGTGGGTTACATAGAAAATCGAGCTGGATGTTCAGTTCGGATTATAATCCTTGCTACAGTATATTTAGTTTTCTTTTTTCTGGAATTTTTTCTCTCTCTTTCCGAAAGTCCTTTCTTATCATACATTATCTCTATATATAGAATGTCTTGCCCAATTAGGGGGCGACAACTGGATAATGTTTGGGAAGGCATCCAAACACTTGTTAGAGGGAGAGTGCGCCTTAGATACGTGGCGGCCTTCGGGGGTTGGTTTGGGAAGAGGGAGGACAGAGTACATTAATTGTCCTGTGTGCCTATTCCGCTGTCCTGTGTGATTGTTCCGCATGCTTCTGGCAATGCTTATCCATTGTGGTCGGTACTGGGGTCGGCCCTCAGGTCTCCCGCTGCTCTGATCGGTCATGCCATGACGGTGTTTTGGAGCGTATTTATCCTGGATCTGGTCGGCCCTTTCCTCCTTGCTCTGGGCTGGTCATCGGGTCGGCCCCAGGTCTTTGACGGTTCTGTTATTCTGCTCGGCACCGGTTCTTTTGTCTTCTGGTCTTCTCTTAACCGGGATAGTTAAGCTGGCGGGAAGCGCATGCGTGGATGCCAAGGCGGATGGGCTATCAACAAGGGCCCCCGAGTCCAGGTCCGTGCCGGGGTGGCCGTGCCTGGGGTCGATTCGTAGTTAGGCCGAGCCGGCTTCTTAGGTAGGTTTCGTAGGACGGGATTCTCGAAGGGACGTCTCTTCGAGAGATGTGTCGGTTCGATTTCCACATCTTTATGTATCATAATGAGGGACGCGTGGCAGGATTTGATTTGACGGCACCGTCCACGCGTCCTTGGCACTCGCGACGGTTCAGTGTGAATTGAGGGGTCACGCGTTAGGTATTTAATGCCTACCTCTCATTATAAATAAAGGCATCCCTTCTCTTTATTCTTTCTTTCCACTTCCGCCATTTTTTCCGATTTTTTGCAGAGAAAAAGCTCCGATGAGTTTCTTTTCCTCGTTTCTTTTTTTTGTTTCAAGTAATCGACATGTCGGATGTGGAGGATGTGAGGGCGGCGGAGCTGGCCGTGTCGCCGGAATGTGCAGGGGTGGCGGATTTGTCTTAGGGGGAACACCTGTCGACTAGAGTGATGATGACGGAGGCGGCGAGGTAGCGAGGTCACCGGGATTTGAGGAGGCAGAGGTGGTTGTGCCGCTGGCGGTGGTTGGCGGAGCTTCGGATGAGGAAGGGGAAGTTGAGCCTTAGGAGGCTTGGATTCGGCCTCGGCTGTCCCTTTTTGTGGAAACATCATGGGACTCGCCTTGATCCGCAGCACCGTCACGGAGGAGCAACTGGTGGCCTGGGGGCGGCGGTTCAAAATCCCGGCGGCAGTGTGTATGTTTGTTCCGTATCCTGAGGAGAGGCCTCACCTGCCGCCGTTTGGCTGTACAGCCGTGTACTACCGCTCCTTGTTGGCGAGGCTGAGGTTCCCGCTTCCTTTGGCTCTGTCCCGATTCCTGAGGCGATGGGGCCTTCATATTGCCCAAATTCATCCCAATGTCTGGACTCGGGTGGTGGGTTTTTTCATTATTTTCAACCAGCAAGGTTGGCCCGAGCCCAGCTTTGAGGAATTTAATAGCCTCTTCTTGTGGAGGTCAGTTGGAAGATCCGACTCGGGCTAGTTTTATTTGACCACTTGGCATGCTATGCACAAGGATGTGGTGGATGTTCTGGAGACTATACACAGTTGGAAGGAGCAGTGGTTTTATATCGAGGGAGATTGGAGGAGCTCGGTGTATGAGTTTGTGCCTGGTGTTGTGGACGCGCGGCTCCGGGTCCCGGAGCACTTTATTGCGAAAATGTGTAAGTATGTGTATTCTGCTTTGTCCATTTTTGTCTAACGCTCATCATTTGTTTCCTGTGCAGATCATATTCCGGCACAGGAGACGTCCTTTGAGTTTGACGAATGGGTTGAGAAGCTTTTGGGGCTTTTAGCCGAGCAGAGGAAATCGCATTTATTAACCACCGAGGAGAACCTTTGGGCTGCTGGTCTCCGGTTGACCGATCCGACAATGTCCGAGTCGGGTAATTTTCCTCTTTTTTTTACTTTTCCTTTCTCTTCCAGTTTCTAGGGTCAAGGCTGCGTCAGGGAGGAGATAAACCCCAGCGCAGCGTGTGGAGAGGCTGGCTACCGAGGCCGCCGAACGGAGGAAGCGCGCGGGGGCCAAGCGAAAAAGAGGAGAGGACGAGCCTGCGGGAAGTGCGATGAGGTTTGGGCTGATCATGAGTCCTATCTGAAGGAGACAAACGCCTGGATTGAACGCATGACCAAGCAGGTTAGTACTTGCGAGCTGCGGGCTACGCCAAGGGTCTGGCTGACGGGGCGGATGCTTTCAATAAGACGACCGAGTACGAAGAGTTGCTCAACTTGAATTACGTCTTCACCTGTTACGCGATTTTGGATCTCATGAAGGAGGGGAATACGGTCGAGGAAGTCCGTGCCTACATCGTGACCCGAGCGTCTGACCTGCAGGTGGAACCGATGGACGCCGACGAGCCTGAGGAGGCCAATGAGGTTGCGAGGGGCACGAATGCGGCCTCGGCCGGCGAAGGTGAGGGGCAATCATTTCAGGCGGCCGGTCAGAGTGATGGAGCCGAGCAGCATTAGCCTTTTAAGTTTATTTCGCGTACGGCCTGTGTGCCCCCTTAGCGTTTGTTTTTCCTTAGCTTTTTCTGGATGTTTCTGTAAGAATGTTTTTTGAATGAATAAAATTTTATTTATAGTACCTGTTTTAGTTGTTTTCTCCTGGATGTTCAGGCCGAGTTGGTTCAGCCGTTGCTTTTTCGATATCCTCAATTGATGGTGCCGAAGCGAGCTCGGTCTTATGGTGCCGGAAGAGCCGGTCATTCATAGTGCCGAGGCGAGCTCGGTCTCATGGTGCCGGAGGAGTCGGTCATTCATAATGCCGAGGCGAGCTTGATCTTCTAGTGCCGGAGGAGCCGGTCATTCATAGTGCCGAGGCGAGCTCGGTTTTGTGGTGCCGGAGGGGCCAGTCATTCATAGTGCCGAGGCGAGCTCGGTCTTCTGGTGCCGGAGGAGCCGGTCATTCATAGTACCGAGGTGAGCTCGGTCTTATGGTGCCGGAGGAGCCGGTCATTCATAGTGTTGAGGCAAGCTCTGTCTTATGGTGCCGGAGGAGCCGGTCATTCATAGTGTCGAGGCGAGCTCGGTCATCTGGTGCCGGAGGAGCCAGTCATTCATAGTGCCGAGGCGAGCTCGATCTTCTGATACCGGAGGAGCCGGTCATTCACAGTGTTGAGGCGAGCTCGGTCTTATGGTGCCGGAGGAGCCGATCATTTATAGTGCCGAGACAAGCTCGGTCTTATGGTGCTGGAGGAGCCGGTCATTCATAGTGCCGAGGCGAGCTCGATCTTTTGGTGCCAGAGGAGACGGTCAATCATAGAGCCGAGGTGAGCTTGGTTTTCAGTGGCGGAGGGGCCGGTCAATCATAGTGTCGAGGCGAGCTTGGTCTTCTAGTGGCGGAGAAGCCGGTCATTCATAGTGCCGAGGCGAGCTCGATCTTATGGTGCCGGAGGAGCCGGTTATTCAGAGTGCCGAGGCAGGCTCGATCGAGCCGGTCATTCATAGTGCCGATGTGAGCTTGGTCATATGGTGCCGGAGAAGCCGATCATTCATAATGCCGAGGCGAGCTCGGTCTTCTGGTGCTGGAAGAGCCGGTCATTCATAGTGCCGAGGCGAACTTGTTCTTATGGTGCCAGAGGAGCCGGTCATTCATAGTGCCGAGGCAAGCTCGGTCTCATGGTACCGGAGGAGCTAATCATTTATAGTGCCGAGGCGAGCTCGATCTTTTGGTGCCGGAGGAGCTGGTCATTCATAGTGCCAAGGCGAGCTTGGTTTTTTGGTGCCGGAGGGGCCGGTCATTTATAGTGTCGAGGCGAGCTCGGTCTTCTAGTGGCGGAGGAGCCGGTCATTCATAGTGCCGAAGCGAGCTCGATCTTATGGCGCTGGAGGATCCAGTCATTCATAGTGCTGAGGCAAGCTCGGTCTTGTGGTGCCGGAGGAGCCGATCATTCATAGTGCCGAGGTGAGCTCGGTCTTCTGGTGCCGGAGGAGCCGGTCATTCATAGTGCCGAGACGAGCTCGGTCTTCTGGTGCCGGAGGAGCCGGTCATTCATAGTGCCGAGACGAGCTCTGTCTTCTGGTACCGGAGGAGCCGGTCATTCATAGTGCCGAGGCGAGCTCGGTCTTATGGTGCTGGAGGAGCCGACATTCATAGTGTCGAGGTGAGCTCAGTCTTCTGGTGCCGGAAGAGTCGGTCATTCATAGTGCCGAGGCGAGCTCGGTCTTCTGGTGCTGGAGGAGCCCGTCATTTATAATGCCGAGGCGAGCTCGGTTTTATTGGTGATGTGAGCTAAAAACAAAGATAGCCGACCTTGATTTTATTGATAATACTTCTTCAAATACATGGCATTCCATGGATAAGTAAATTTTCGGTCGTTCAGGTATTCCAGCCGGTATGACCCATTATTGAGGACTTCACTGATCTTGTATGGTCCCTCCAATTTTGGTCTTAGTGGTCCGGGATCCGGTCCCAATACTCATTTAAGAACAAGGTCCCCGATCTGGAAACTTCTTTGGTGAACCTTGGAGTTATAATAGCGTTCGCATCTTCGTTTATACATGGTGTTCCGTATTTCCGCTTGGGCCCATTTTTCGTCAATGAGGTCCAGGTTCATCTGGAGGTCCAAGTCGTTATCTCGTTCTTAGAAATGGGTCACCCGGTAGGTAGGTGCTAGGGCTGAGAATCGGGACATCCCGAGGTCCCGGTCCCGAGTCCCGAATGTCCCGGTCCCGAAATGGACCAATTTGGTGGTCCCGGTCCCGGTCCCGATCGGGACTTCGGGAGTCCCGTTTCCCGAATCGGGATAAATTTAAGTCCTAGTCCCGATCCCGAGGATAATTTTTCGAAATGTCCCGAAATGTCCCGAAATATCCCGAAATATCCCGAAATGTCCCGAAATTAAAATTTGCAATCGGGACTTCGAATAGTCCCGTTCGGGATTTCGGATAGCCCCGATCGGGATTTCGGGACTCCCGAGTCCCGAAATTAACAAAGTTTAAGGTCCCGGTCCCGGTCCCGGTCCCGAAAAATTCGGGACTCGGGGTCCCGTTTCCCGTCGGGACTCGGGACGGGACCGGAACTCGGGATTTCCCGACGGGAAATTCTCAGCCCTAGTAGGTGCCCCAATTTCGACTGGGACGACGGCGTCAGTGCCGAAAGCCAAGGAGAAGGGTGTTTCTCTGGTGGCGGGCCGATGTGTTGTCCTGTAAGTCCATAAGGCTCCAGGAAGTTCTTCTAGCCACGAACCCTTGAGTTCCTCGAGGCGTGTCTTAAGGTGTTGTTTCATAATTTTGTTGACCGCCTCGACTTGTCCATTGGATTGCGGGTAGTATGGCGTGGAGAAGTTGTTCCGTATGTGGAGACCATCGCAGAATGCCCGGAATTTCTTGTTATCAAATTGTTTGGCATTATCAGAGACAATGGACTGGTGGATACCGAACCGACAGATGAGGGACTTCTAGATAAAATCGACTATTTTCTACTTAGTCGTCCGTGCCATGGGTTCCGCCTCTGCCCATTTCGTGAAATAATCGACTGCGACGATGGCATATTGCACTCCTCCGCGTCCTTTAGGCAGGGCCCCAATAAGGTCAATCCCCCACTTGGCCAATGGCCACGGGCCTCTCGAATAAAGGCTTTCCGCTGCCGCTTCGGACGATGATCGTCGACTTCGGCTATCCCCATTATAGTGAGAATTTCCTGGGGAGATTTAGGGGGTGGAGGTACCCGATCGTTAGGGGTGAAAACTGGGCGGATATTTCCCGCCCGATCCGGAGCCGTATCCGATCGGGATCGAATTCGGGATGAAAAATAGGTATCTGGTCGGATCCGGATACGGATCCGGATAGTTGAATTCGGATACGGGTTCGAATTCGGATAATGCAATATCCGCCCGTATCCAAGTTTTACCATATTTTATCGGATATTATCCGGATATCAATCCGGATAATAAATTCGGATACCAATCTGGATAATAAATCTGGATATCCATATTTTTAAATCTTAAATATACTTTATTATATATATATATATATATAACACTTTTGGACTTCAGTGTATTAAATTTTTAAACTTTCAAGAAAAAATATTTTTTTCAAAAAAAACTATTTTCTGGAAAAATATATTATTTTTCGAAAAAAAAATATTTTCTAGAAAAAAATTATCTTTTCGAAAAAAATATTATTTATGAAAATTTTTTATTTCTTCGAAAAAAATTAAAAAAATATTTTCTAGAGAAAAATTATTTTTTGGCGAAAAAATATTTTTTCGAAAAAAATTATTTTCTAGAAAAAATAAAATTAGTTTCTGGATTTTTTATATTTTTTGAAAAAATAAAAAATACTTTTTGCGAAAAATAAAAAAATATTTTCTGGAAAAAAACTATATTTCGAAAAAAAAATTATTTTTTGAAACAAAATTTTTTTTAAAAGAAATGTATTAGCCAAACACTTTAATACTAACTTATAAGCTATTTGTTTCATATGAAATGTATTTTAAAAGAAATGTTCTATTCAAGTAAATAGAGAGGCAATTATATATATTATAATAATTGTTAAAAACAATTAAATTACCACTTTTTAGTCTTTGCTAAGTATGGAGCTTATGTTTTTTACGGGAGAGACTGAATAAGTAAAAATGAGAGAACCTTATTATGAAACGATTTTTAAAAAAATTACTATAGTTTGCATTAGAACTTTTATGAAATATTGTGTAGGTAGTTTTTTTATATGCTGCAATCACTTCCAAACGATTTTTGTATGACACGTATTATCCGATTATATTTATTCGAATCCGGCCCGAATCCGTCCTGTATCCGTCCCGTGTCCGTATCCCGAATAATCCGAATTCGTATCCGTATCCGGCCTTCCCGTATCCGACTCCGAATCCGAGAGAAAAATATGGGTTAGGATACGGGAAGAGCACTATCCGCCCGTATCCGATCCGTTTTCACCCCTACCGATCGTTCCTTGCTTTCGCCGGATCAGCCCGGTCCTGGAGATCCCGGAGCTGGTTCCGATAAATCGCCTCAACCCGGTATCGTCGAACACCGCAATTAAGGCTACGACGAGGTCTCGGTACTGCTCTGTATTATTGTAACACCTCCAAGACGTTCAAGGCATATTATAGCGCCGTGAACCCAACCCTTTGGAATCTACCAGGCTAACGCACAAACTCGACATCACGACTGATAACAACTTCATCAACATACAAACGATTCCACCATTTTAAGACATCCAAAACAAATAGACCGAACACAACAGTAATAAATAAGATCTTTCCCAAACTGGGTCTACAAACAAATACGAGTCCAATAGAAGAAAGTACTCGAGTACTGAAGCAAGTGACATAATTAATAAAATTAAAAGACAAGACGCCAAACAAACGACCATTGAACAGAATCACCCTTTCCCATCATCCTCGTACGGTCCGCATGCTCGTTCGCCTCCATGACCTGTACCTGAAATACAAAAGTATTTCCCCCATTTAAGGGGTTAGCGACAACAGCAAGTGCAAGTACAATCCAATTGAACTACCATTCTAATCAGGTGAATTATGCGCCAAAGATCATTTTAGAAAACATTTATATTCCGGAATATGAAGGTGCACATGTACAAAACATAGTTCTCCAACAAAACATTTCAAAGGTTAACCGTTGGTACAAGACTCACGGCCACCGCACCCCGCAGAGGCCCCGTCGGACCATCCCTGGGTGGTTAACCCCAGTTCACGATATGCATACACACGGCACAACGTATCCCCAGAGACCCCGTCAGACCTTCCCTGGGTGAACATACGCATTCACATACACAACATAAATGGAAAGCCATAAATCAAATACTAGAATATGCATACAAATGTAAAGTACTTGCCTTTGAGACAACTTCGACGAGACGGAAAATAAACAATGACTAGGAATGACCCGGAGTGAACACGTCCGCTCCTAAACGAGAGATCAACACGAATCAGTCCTAAATGACATCAATAATCGAGCGGAATACGCCCACAACCCCGATTACCAACCATAACAATACATGTACGATCCATACGGGCGAGGGTTTTCACAAAACTCCCAGAATCAACAATTTACGGACCTAACTCAATGGAAATAGATTGGGAATCACCCAATAATAATATTCGATAAGAAATATCACAACATAAACGAACAACTCGAGTTTAAATAGACAAATCTCGAAAAACCCCCAAAATTTACAAAGTCAGAGTTCTAAGCAAAAATACCTTGAATTCGGACGGAGAAAGATGGATTAGAATGATGATACACTTCGTTTGGAGTACAAAAATCAATCGGTCTAGGAACTCTATGGATAACTCTCCACAAATCGCCCCAAAATGCTCCAGGAACTCAACACGGACAAGGGAGAAGGAAAAAAGAAAAGTGACGCGTCTGAGACGATTCATGCTTTAAATACCTGACTGCGTCATTACGTACGTTAACATGGAGGGTTAACGTACATTAAGGGTTTTACGTACGGAAAGCCCATCACTTAACGTACGTAAAGACCTCGGCAGAACATTCTGCCCAATCCGTTGAAGCCGACAACGTATGTTATATCTAACATTTAACGTACGTTATCAGTACTGAGATAACGTACGTAATATAACATGCATAATGTACGTTATGCTTGCATCAGTTCAGCACTGCTGAGTGCAGTCCAGTGTCGAAAGAATTACAATATCGAAACACAACAAAAGATGGGATCCAAAGACAAATTTACGAAGTATTCATGACAACGAACCTCAATGCTAAAAGGAAACACCATTCCGACTACCTGGAGGTTCGGACTTCGACGATGAAAGTAAATTTCCTCAAACTTTAGGAAATTACAAACGGACCAAATGTTCGAAAATCATGATATGACGTCGGATTATGAAATCAAAACTCACAACACGAATAACTCAATCATACAGACTCATGGGAACAAAGAAATAACGAAATCAAACAAGTTTTACGAGAATCGAATGTACATGCGACAAGATCATGACATAAAGCATATTACGTAAAAACACCTCCGAAACTCGTCCAGATGGAAAAATACCAAGAACAAAATAGATTCAAAACGTCGAAACAGTTACAATTGAGTCGTTAAAATAGACATGCGCCCCAAAATAGAAACTGCTAAAAATAGAAAGTACGAATATTACATTCTCCCCCTCTAAAAAGAAGTTTCGTCCCAAAACTTAAGGATCAAAAAGCTCGGGGTATCTCGCACGCATATCCTCCTCCAATTCCCATGTCGCTTCCTGCACTCCATGTCTCGACCATTGCACCTTAACCGAAGGAATGATTTTGTGCCTTAACTGTTTATCCCGACGTTCCAAAATCCTCACTGGCCTCTCCTCAAACGTAACATCCTTCTCGATTTTCACATCCCCAAAATCGATAACGTGAGTCGGGTCTGGAACATACTTTCTCAATTGAGAAACGTGAAATACACTATGCACATGGCTCAATGACGGGGGTAATGCCAAACGGTAAGCCAACTCGCCAACTCTCTCCAATATCTCGAAAGGTCCAATATACCTTGGACTAAGCTTTCCTTTTTTCCCCAAATCGGAAAACTCCCTTTGATGGACACACTCTTAAAAAAACGTGATCCCCTACCTCAAACTCCATTGGTTGACGCCTAACATCCGCATAGGACTTTTGTCGACTCTGAGTCATCAACATTCTCTCTCGAATCAGCTCGACTTTCCTCCTAGTTTCCAACACAATAGCCGGCTCGGTGCCAACTAAATCGGACGGCTCATTCCAACATATCGGTGATCGACATCGTCGGCCATAAAGCGCCTCATACGGTGCCATATTAATCGACGCATGCCAGCTATTACTATAAGTGAACTCGATCAGGGCCAGATGTTCCTCCCAATCACTACTCCAGTCTAGTGCACAGGCGTGCAACATATCCTCAAACGTCTGAATGGTACGCTTGGACTGTCCATCGGTCTGAGGATGGAAAGATGTGCTCAAACGCAAATGCGTCCCCAAAGTATTATGTATCACCTGCCAGAAATGCGATACAAACCGACCATCCCTGTCCGAAATAATAGTTTTCGGCATGCCATGATGCCTCACGATCTGTGCAATAAATATACGAGCCAATTTCTATAGTCCCCAAGTGCCCTTGATGCCCAGAAAATATGCCGACTTAGTTAGTAGATACACGATCACCCACACCATGTTCATTCCCATCTTCGTCCTCGGCAAATTCGTGACGAAATCTATAGAGACGTCCTCCCACTTTCATTCCGAGACGGGAAGTGGTTTCAACAACCCGACTGGCCGATGATGTTCGATTTTGACTTGCTGACAAGGTCAAACACTTAGCCACAAACTGCACCACCTCATTCTTCATGTCATTCCACCAAAAATTCTTCATCAAATCCTTATACATTTTACTCGAGCCCGGATGGATTGGGTAAGGCGTCGCATGAGCCTTCCGCATAATGCCCTGCCTCAATCCCATGTCGTTCGAAACACACAGCCGACCTTGGAATCTCAACACACCATCTTCGTGAATCACAAATCACGGGGCTTTCCCCTCAACCATATTCTCACGAAGCTAAATAAACATCGGATATTCTAACTGTCTTGATTTAATGTCGTCGACCAGCAACGAAGAAATATCAAGGACGCACACCCGCCCAGCATTGCCTGGTAAAACAACCTCAATACTCAACCCCATGAACTCTCGCTGGAGCCCTGACTGAGCATTGAATAACTCAAGTGCTCGAAGCGATACCGATTTTCGACTCAAGGCATCTACCACCACATTTGCCTTGCCCGGATGATAAAGGATTTCGAGATCGTAATCCTTGGTTAGTTCTAGCCACCTTCTCTGTCTCATATTCTGTTTGTTCTGTGTGAATATATATTTCAGGCTCTTGTGATCGGTGAAAATCTGACACGATGAGCCATACAAGTAATAACGCCAAATCTTCAACGCAAACACAACTGCAGCCAACTCAAGACCATGTGTAGGATAATTCAACTCATACGGTTTCAACTGACGGGAAGCATAGGCAATCGTCTTTCCGTGCTGCATGAGTAAACATCCAAGTCATTGGCATGAGGCATTGCTATACACTAAAAAGCCCTCATTACCGCACGGTAAGGCTAAGACGGGAGCGGTAGTCAACTGCTTCTTCAAGTCTTCGAAATTCTTCTGCCTCTCGTCTGTCCACACAAACTTCTCTGACTTCTGCAACAACTGAGTAAGCAGTCGAGCGAGTTTAGCTAACCCCTCGAAAAACCTTCGATAATACCCTGCCAAACCCAGAAAACTACGGACTTCCTTCATGTTCTTGGGCGGCGCTCAATCCAACACTGCCTCTATCTTGTATGGGTCCCCACGAACACCCTCGGCCGAGATCACATGACCGAGAAATATAACCTCCCGCAACCAAAACTCACACTTTGAGAACTTCGCATAAAGGCGTTGAGTTCTCAAGATTTCCAACACGATATGCAGATGACGTGCATGCTCCTCCTCGTTCCTCTAGTAAATCAGAATATCAACGATAAAGACGACTACACACTTATCGAGATATTCGATGAAGACCTTGTTCATTAGCTGCATGAACACGGCTGGGGCGTTGGTTAGTCCGAACGACATAACCACAAACTCGTAATGGCTGTATCTCGTTCAAGAGGCCGTCTTCGGAATATCATAATCCTTTACTCGGAGTTGGTAATATCTCGATCTCAAATCAATCTTTGAGAACACAGTCGCTCTCTGTAATTGGTCAAATAGGTCGTCAATACTCGGAAGTGGATACTTGTTTTTGATGATCACCTTGTTCAACTCTCGGTAGTCAATGCATAAACACAGTGACCCATCCTTATTCCTTACGAACAAGACCGGTGCGCCCAAAGGCAAAGCGCTCGGTCGAATGTAACCCGTGTCTAGCAACTCTCCCAACTGTTTCTTCAACTCAAGCATCTCGGCAGTCACCATATGGTACGGCGTTTTCGAAATTGGGGCCACACCCGGCTCTAAATCAGTGGTGAAATCAACCTCACGGTCTGGTGGCAAACCCGGCAACTCATTTGGAAAAACTTCAGGATACTCGTTTACTACCGAAATAGACGAGAGCTCGACTCTTCCTTCTTCCGATCTCAAAGCATAACCCAGTAACCAGTGAAACCTCCTCGAAGGAGTTTCACTGCTTTCATAGTGCTGATCAAGAATCTCTGACCACTCCGTTTATGTCCCACGAAGGAGTGTTCAGTACCGTCGGAGGCTAACATCGAAATGGTCCTCGCTCTATAATTCATGATCGCCCCATGTCAATCCAACCAATCCTCACCAAGGATCAAATCCTCATCCTTAATATCTACCACAATCAGATTAGAAGACTACGCCCTCCCCGCGATACTCACCGAAAAATCTCTAACCTCACTATCACCCACAATATTTTTCCACTAGGCAGTTTAACAACAAACGGTTCACATGCAACTAGACAATCAACATGCAGACGACGCACACAATCCAAAGAGATGAAAGAATGTATAGCACCATAATCGAATAGCACGGAAACAGGATGATCAAGGATGTGAACGGTACTTGTATCCACTATCGAGTCAGGATCTCCGGCTCATCTCATCTCATACACATGGGGCGGAACAGACCCCACACTAGACGCTCCCCCTCTAGAAGACTGTACACGTCCTCGACCTCTGAAGAAACTCTACTGAGACTGATAAGCTGTCGGAGCCTGATTCACGCTCGGTTCTCTCGTATTCGGGGCCGACACTAGAGTAACTGGTGCCCGAATCGCATCTCCACAGTACGCAGAACGATGCCCTGAACGGCCACAATTATGACACTGCAACGGCGGCTTGTCACACAAACTCATCATATGTCCAGGATGACCACAATTAAAACAAGTATGACCACGAACAGGAACAGCGGGAGCAGAGTTAGAACCATGGCCTCGCCCAAATGATCGGGACTGATTCCCAAAGTCTCGCGGACCAGACTGAGTCTTCTGACGCCCGCCAAACTTACTTCCTGAAAACTGACCGGAAGTCTTCTGCTTCTTACCCTCTGCTGCCACCTCCGTCGCAGAGAAATACATCTCATAGGCCATCGCCTTGTTCTGGTAGTCTTTCAAAGTCGTAAACCCAGGGCCTGACATATAGTGGAAAACCCTTGGTTTCATCCTCATGTCGAAGTGGTGGATCTTGTCGTGTTCATCCCGAACCTGATTCCTCACGTAATGTAGTTGATCATTATAATCTTTGATCGCTTGAGAGATAGGAACATCCTGGGGTTTCGCCTCGAAAAAGGCTCGAATCCTTCCTCTTTCACTGGCCACGGACAATACTCGGCCTCTATCAATTCCCGAAACTCATCCCACGTAGCTGCCCGGTCACGCGGTTACATTGCCTGCCACCACGTTGCCGCCTCATTGGCGAGAAAGTACTGAGCAATTGGTATTTTCCTCTCCTCGGAGCAGTTTGCTGCCTCGAATAATTTTTCCATCTCAAATATCCAACTCTCCCAACCAGAAGGGTCGGAAGTACCATCGAACTGTGGAGGACGCATATAAATCACATCCTGAAGCAACTTGTCGTTACCAGAACCAATAGGCGGAACTGGAGTAGCATTAACTTGATTAACCAGGACCGCTCGAGTTAGTAGCGCCATCTGATTCACTACTTGCTGCAAAATGTTAGCTACCCCGAAGTTATTGTTAGCGGTACCAAAGCTAGCAGACTGATCCTGCTGACCTTTGTCACTAGGCTGGACACTATTCGACAAAGACGGTGTTGCCAAACCAGCCTCAGAGCTATTGGACATGGCCACCTCACCGGCTGCGCCACGTCCCCTACCGCGTCCGCGTCCCCTACCAGCAGGCATTCTGAAGAAGTAACTAGTGAGTACAGTTCAAATGCAAAACACATCACGATATTAAGAAAGGAACAACACAGGATAACACAACGAGTCAAGTTAGGAAAGCTTACGAGCACCGGCGTACTTAGATGATGGCATAGTTGTAATACCCGTAATTTCGATTTTCGGTAATTTCTTTTTTTTTTCAGCAGAAGTCCGTTTTGACGACTATCTCCTGACCATTTCGTCATTCCGAGAATGATTAATTCTACACTTTTTGTCATCCGAGTTCGTTTCAGTATCGTTTTATTGAGTTCCGTGTTTTTGAGCGGTTTTTCCGCACTCGAGTTCGATTCTTGCGAATCTCATGCGAAACTGTTGTTTCGAATTTCTTGTAAGTTCATTTAATGTTATTATTCATGTTGCGAGCTTCGGCTCGGTGTTTCGATCGTGTATCGTGTATTTCAGATGTTTTGGGCCATTTTCGTAATTTCCCAAAGTTTGGGGTAATTACTTTCCGTTGTTGAATTCCGACACTTCGGGTGGTCGGAATCATGTGTTCTCTTATCTCTTAGATTCGTCTTTGCGAGTACTTTGTAACCGTATCTTTGGTTTTTATTCAGGTTCGGGTTTCGGGGTTGTCCGGGCCGTCGGAGTGGCCACGGCCGAGTCACGGCCGGAGCAGGGCCTGGCCTGGCCGAGTTACGGCCGTAAGGTACCGGTTACGGCCGTACGTGCTCGGCAGTCATGGCTGGACGAATGCTGATTATGGCAGTAAGGGCTTTCAGTTACGGCCGTACGGGTGCCAGGCAGTGTTCGGACGAATGCCGGTTACGGCCGTAAGGACCTACCGGGTACGGCCGTAAGTGCCGAGTTACGGCCGTAAGGCCCTGTCGGTTACAGCCGTAAGCAATCGACAGGCGCTGGGCGGATTTGGACGAATGCCGGTTACGGCCGTAAGGCACTGCCGGTTACGGCCGTAACCCTGCCGGCTATATATAGGTTGGGCTCGGCGAGACCTTCATTTTTCACCCTTTTTCTCATTTCTTGCGACGGTTGGTGGCAGGGGTTCGAGAAATCGAGTTCTTGGCCGGTTCTAATCAATTTCAAGATGTTTTGGAAGATTCTTGTTGATTATATCATCATCCAATCAATGTTCTTCGTCCGAATCAAGGTATTTTGGCTTGAACCCTTATTTTTGAAGATTTTGGGGATTTTCCTTTTGATTTCGATTCCAATCTATTTTTGCCCAATTAATTGTTGTATAAACGTTGTTTTGAACTTGTTCTACGGATTGGATACTCATATCTTTGGTTCGTTCAACCCGAGGGGTGATTTCTTTGTTCTTGAAGGGTCTTGAACATTTAATGTCCGATTAAATGTCCGAATGAGTTCCCTTTGATAGTTGTTAGGATTTTTGTTGTTTTCGGCCTTGATTCTCGTCGTAATCATGTTTTATTGTTCCTTATTGAGGATTATAGGTGCTCGATGATTCCGATGTTGAATTCCATTGGTGATTGATGATCCGTGTGGTGTTTTTTCCGTAGTAATTTCGGTGCTATCGGGTTCTTGATAGTGTTCGGGAGTTCAAGGCTTTTCGACCGCATTTTCATCCATCGTCTTGTTACGATCGTGGTTCCTAGGCAAGTACCTTGTCCATACATTTCTTGTTTTGTGGATATGATGATTGGGGATCGTCTTGGTATGTTTGTTTGTTTGTTTGAAATGAGTTTTCAAAAGATTCGGCTAGCCTCGTTAAAGGCTCACTTTCAAAACGCGTGTGTTTTGTAAATTGTGTGGGTTGTAAGTGACTACGTGAATCCTTTGGATATGTTTGGTGTTGATGTTGCACTTGATAATGCGTGTGTACGTATATTATCTCTTTTCGGGACGTTATGGTATGACGTGGTGTTTTGCTAAGTGTTTGATGCCTCTGGGTGAATTGTTTGGATATCCTTGGTGTGATATGTTATTTGTGCATGATTGTTTCGCTAGCCATCTCGGGAGGGTCCTTCGAGGCCCCGGGTGGGATTTGTGGCTTCGTCCCGGTCCTAGGCGATGCTTGTGCGTGTATGTTTAGTGAATGTATTTTACTCACCTCGGGAGGGTCCGACGGGGCCTCGGGGGAATCTATGACTTCACTCTGGGTTCACGAGTAAAAACTTCACAGGTTGGTGTGTATGTTTTGTGAATGTGTTTGCTCACCTCGGGAGGGTTCGACGGGGCCTCGGGGGAATCTATGACTTCACTCTGGATTCACGAGTGAAACTTCACGAGTGCGTGTGTATGTTTAGTGAATGTATTTTGCTCACCTCTGGAGGGTTCGACGGGGCCACGGAGGGAGTCTAATGGTTTCACCCTGGATTCACGAGTAAAAACTTCACAGGTTGGTGTGTATGTTTTGTGAATGTGTTTGTTCACCTCGGGAGGGTTCGACGGGGCCACAAAGGGAGTCTAATGGTTTCGCCCTGGATTCACGAGTGAAACTTCATGGGTGCGTGTGTATTTTATGTCCGTCGAGGACGCGTGACGTGAGTTTTAACCTTGTGTATTGTTGTTGGTTTCATTTGTGAAAACAAAACCTTTGGGCTGTGACCCCCTGTTGATTTTTGAAAGAGAATGATTCGGTAATCCTAAATTGTTTTCTATTAAAACTCTCGATGGCATTTTAAACCGTTTTATAAATTGTTTCCCTTGATTTGTGATCTTTCGATTTTTGAAAGCTTTACCTAAACTCTTGCCTCGGGAAGTATTCTCGTTACGTTTAAATCTTTGAGGATTCCTGGTTATTATTGTCCTTGGAACTTGTATTGTATGGCTCGTATTTTGCACTTTGTTCTTGCACTAGCAAAACAGTGGAGTTTTGCTAACCCCCGAGTAATTGGGGGGTGGATGTCTATTTTTGCATTCAGGTTTTGGAACATAGCACAGGGTCGGCATGAAGGATGATGAAAGATGAACGATACTAATCACACGAGGATTCGTATGATGTCATTGGTTTAGTTGTATTTTATTTCCGCTGCAGTATTCTTTCCCATTATACGGGAGTTGTTGTATTTTTGACCCCAGCGTGGGTATGAATTGTAATTTAGTTGTATGTTTTTATTGAAAGACTAAATCGGTCTACTGAGTCATTTTAGCCTTGAAGGCATTGTTGAGTTGTTCGACGTTGTTTACCAGCCTGGTAGATCCTTGAGGAAAGTGTCTACAGCGTGTAATATCCCTGAGTGGATTGGGGGTGTTAGATAAATGGTATGAGAGCTTTAGGTTGTGGAAACCTAGGCTGTCGGGTTAAGTGGTGTTTGTTGAGTTTTGTCTCGTCGGATTTTGTCCGACTGAGTCGTGTCGCGACGCGTCGTCTGCGTTTGTTGGTCGTGATTAGTATCGTGGGGCGATCATCATCTTCGTGCGACCTGTGGATGTAAGTCTCCCTCCTTTGTGTTGTGCCTCGTGTGACACGAGTTGCTGGTATGATTATGTGTTAAGTGACGGAATCTTTATACAGATTCTTGGTTTCGTGATGCGTTTATGTGATTCTCATGTTTCGTTTATATGAGGAGTGTTGTCATTAATTATGACCTTTTGACTATGATATTTGACTGCTTGTTTCTGGTAAAGGACAGGTGTTATCTTGGTTTTGAGCAAGTTGATGCGTGTGTTGTGGTGTATGTAAGTGTATTGTTACATGCGAGTTTTTAGGCATTCTAGCCTAATAGATTTTCGAAAACCTTGAGTATATTAGAAAATAAATTTTGAGACGTACCTTTAAAATGAATTAATTTCTCGCGGTGCTTTCGAAGTACTTTCTAGTGCCGCAATATATTTCAAACTATTCCAGTCGAGGACCAAAATATTTTGAGACATTTTTAATTATTTAGAAATGCAGTTGCTTAGACTCAAGGGTCGAATATTTTTGAAAGTTTTTCACTAAAAGAAAAGTGTCCTCATTTTGTTCAAACGCAAGATGATTTTCAAAGTCTCGATAATGGTGTTTGTACTACTTTTTGAAAGGTGATACTCAAGATCAACTAGTGTTTCCAAAATCTTTCTTTTTCAAAGGTGATTTTCTTTTTTAAAACCTATCGTTCCTGTTTGCGGTCCGGTATTATTTGTATGATGTTTTGTGAATATGTGCTGGTTATCGTTCGGGCCGTTGAGATCGCCGAACGATGCCGTCGTTACTATGATTCTGTGTATGCGGGCTACCATACGTTGATATGTTGTGTGGAATTGGCATCTCTGGTTTGTTGCTTTGTGATGTTATATATTCCATTGTACCTAGCAGTTGTATTTTCGGTATGCCGGGTCGAGGTGCTTCAAACGTATTGTGCCGGGGGCATGTACGTGCAAATTGTCCTTTTCGTTAGTAACGCATTTCGAGTGTGGACTCGAAGGTCACATAATTAAGTTTTGCGAATTGGTTACCGAGACTTCCGGAGTTCGCGCTCTAGCACAGTTATCAGGATCGGCTTTGAGAGGCCTTTGAAAGATGTTTCTGTCAGTTGCTTGTTGTGTTGTCACCTTGATTCCGTTGTTGTGAGTTGCGGGGACGACATTTCTTTTATAAGAGGTCGATTGTAATATCCGTATTATTTTTGACTTCTACACTTTCTCCTTTTAAATTCTATCGACTTGTTCGTGTTTGCTGATACTTTTTGAACTTGTTTGGTATTCCGGTTGTCATCACTCGAATGGGTTGCGACCTTGTTTTGGATCGATCTGTTTATTGTTGTGACTTTTCCGAGTTCGGTTCGATTTTTATGAATCTTGTTCGGAAGTAATATCTTTTAGTTTCTACCAGCTCTTCAATGTCTTGAGTTGAAGTGTGGACCTTGGAGTCATTGTTCGCCCGTTGTCATTCGATCATTGTTGTTCGATCGTTGTTACTCGATCATCGCTTTTTGATCGTTGTTGTTCGATCGTTGTTGTTCGATCGGGGTTGTCCGACTGTTGTTGCCTGATCTCGTACTGTGAAGAATTGTCGTTCACTGTTAGTGAACTGTTTCAAGTGTGGCCAGATGGGTCACCGAGCCGTGCATTGCGAGACGGTAGCTGAATTTTTTTTGAGGATTTCGGCGTAGTCTGAATTATCTGTTTGATGACGCTTTTCACTTGTTGATTTTATTATGTCTCTATCGGTGACGTTGTGTTAGTCGTCGTGGAGCGTGTTTTCACGCCGTATATTCCTTTGCATTGCTTGTAACGTTTCGCTGATGGGCATAAGTTACGCGTTTCTTGTGTATCTCGCTGAATTTTCCTGGCGGGATATTGCTTCTCCCTCCCTACTTGTTTTAAGTTTCGGGACGAAACTTCTTTTAAGGAGGGTAGTGTGTAATACCCGTAATTTCGATTTCTGGTAATTTCTTTTTTTCGGCAGAAGTCCGTTTTGACGACTTGCTCATGACCTTTTCGTCATTCCGAGAATGATTAATTCTACACTTTTTGTCATCCGAGTTCGTTTCGGTATCGTTTTATTGAGTTCCGTGTTTTTGAGCGGTTTTTCCGCACTCGAGTTCGATTCTTGTGAATCTCGTCCGAAACTATTGTTTCGAGTTTCTCGTAAGTTCATTTAATGTTATTATTCATGTTGCGAGCTTCGGCTCGGTGTTTCGATCGTGTATCGTGTATTTCGGACGTTTTGGGCCATTTTCGTAATTTCCCAAAGTTTGGGGTAATTACTTTCCGTTGTCGAATTCCGACACTTCGGGTGCTCGGAATTGTGTGTTCTATTAGCTCTTAGATTCGTCTTTGCGAGTACCTCGTAACCGTATCTTCAGTTTTTATTCAGGTTCGGGTTTCGGAGTTGTCCGGGCCGTCGGAGTGGCCACGGCCGAGTCACGGCCGGAGCAGGGCCTGGCCTGGCCGAGTTACGGCCGTAAGGTACAGGTTACGGCCGTACGTGCTCGGCAGTCATGGTTGGACGAATGCCGGTTACGGCCGTAAGGGCTTTCAGTTACGGCCGGCTATATATAGGCTGGGCTCGGCCAGACCTTCATTTTTCACACTTTTTCTCATTTCTTGCGAAGGTTGGCGACGGGGGTTCGAGAAATCGAGTTCTTGGCCAGTTCTAATCAATTCCAAGATGTTTTGGAAGATTCTTGTTGATTATATCATCATCCAATCAGTGTTCTTCGTCCGAATCAAAGTATTTTGGCTTGAACCCTTGTTTTTGAAGATTTTGGGGATTTTCCTTTTGATTTCGATTCCAATCCATTTTTGTCCAATTAATTATTGTATAAACGTTGTTTTGAACTTTTTCTAAGGATTGGATACTCGTATATTTGGTTCGTTCGACCCGAGGGGTGATTTCTTTATTCTTGAAGGGTCTTGAACATTTAATGTCCGATTAAATGTCCGAATGAGTTCCCTTTGATAGTTGTTAGGATTTCCGTTGTTTTCGGCCTTGATTCTCATCGTAATCATGTTTTATTGTTCCTTACGGAGGATTATAGGTGCTCGATGATTCAGATGTTGAATTCCATTGGTGATTGATGATCTATGTGGTGTTTTTCCCGTAGTAATTTCGGTGCTATCGCGTTCTTGATAGTGTTCGGGAGTTCAAGGCTTTTCGACCGCATTTTCATCCGTCGTTTTGTTACGATCATGGTTCTTAGGCAAGTACCTTGTCCATACATTTCTTGTTTTGTGAATATGATGATTGGTGATCGTCTTGGTATGTTTGTTTGTTTGTTTGTTTGAAATGAGTTTTTAAAAGATTCGGCTAGCCTCGTTAAAGGCTCACTTTCAAAACGCGTGATTTGTAAATTGTGTAGGTTGTAAGTGACTACGTGAATCCTTTGGATATGTTTGGTGTTGATGTTGCACTTGATAATTCGTGTGTACGTATATTATCTCTTTTCGGGACGTTATGGTTTGACGTGGTGTTTGCTAAGTGTTTGATACCTCTGGGTGAATTGTTTGGATATCCTTGGTGTGATATGTTATTTGTGCATGATTGTTTCGCTAGCCAGCTCGGGAGGGTCCTTCGACGCCTCGGGTGGGATTTGTGGCTTCGTCCCGGTCCTAGGCGACGCTTGTGCGTGTATGTTTAGTGAATGTATTTTACTCACCTCGGGAGGGTCCGACGGGGCCTCGGGGGAATCTATGACTTTACTCTGGGTTCACGAGTAAAAACTTCACAGGTTGGTGTGTATGTTTTGTGAATGTGTTTGCTCACCTCGGGAGGGTTCGACGGGGCCTCGGGGGAATCTATGACTTCACTCTGGATTCACGAGTGAAACTTCACGAGTGCGTGTGTATGTTTAGTGAATGTATTTTGCTCACCTCTGGAGGGTTCGACGGGGCCACAGGGGGAGTCCAATGGTTTCGCCCTGGATTCACGAGTAAAAACTTCACAGGTTGGTGTGTATGTTTTGTGAATGTGTTTGTTCACCTCGGGAGGGTTCGACGGGGCCACGGAGGGAGTCTAATGGTTTCGCTCTGGATTCACGAGTGAAACTTCATGGGTGCGTGTGTATTTTATGTCCGTCGAGGACGTGTGACGTGAGTTTTAACCTTGTGTATTGTTGTTGGTTTCATTTGTGAAAACAAAACCTTTGGGCTGTGACCCCCTGTTGAATTTTGAAAGAGAATGATTCGGTAATCCTAAATTGTTTTCTATTAAAACTCTCGATGGCATTTTAGACTGTTTTATAAATTGTTTTCCTTGATTTGTGATCTTTCGATTTTTGAAAGCTTTACCTAAACTCTTGCCTCGGGAAGTATTCTCGTTACGTTTAAATCTTTGAGGATTCCTGGTTATTATTGTCCTTGGAACTTGTATTGTATGGCTCGTATTTTGCACTTTGTTCTTGCACTAGCAAAACAGTGGAGTTTTGCTAACCCCCGAGTAATTGGGGGGTGGATGTCTATTTTTGCATTCAGGTTTTGGAACATAGCACAGGGTCGGCATGAAGGATGATGAAAGATGAACGATACTAATCACACGAGGATTCGTATGATGTCATTGGTTTAGTTGTATTTTATTTCCGCTGCAGTATTCTTTCCCATTATACGGGTGTTGTTGTATTTTTGACCCCAGCATGGGTATGAATTGTAATTGAGTTGTATGTTTTTATTGAAAGACTAAATCGGTCTACTGAGTCATTTTAGCCTTGAAGGCATTGTTGAGTTGTTCGACGTTGTTTACCAGCCTGGTAGATCCTTGAGGAAAGGGTCTACGGCGTGTAATATCCCTGTGTAGATTGGGGGTGTTAGATAAATGGTATCAGAGCTTTAGGTTGTGGAAACCTAGGCTGTCGGGTTAAGTGGTGTTTGTTGAGTTTTGTCTCGTCGGATTTTGTCCGACTGAGTCGTGTCGCGACGCGTCGTCTGAGTTTGTTGGTCGTGATTAGTATCGTGGGGCGATCATCATCTTCGTGCGACCTGTGGATGTAAGTCTCCCTCCTTTGTGTTGTGCCTCGTGTGACACGAGTTGCTAGTATGATTATGTGTTAAGTGACGGAATCTTTATACAGATTCTTGGTTTCGTGATGCGTTTATGTGATTCTCATGTTTCGTTTATATGAGGAGTGTTGTCATTAATTATGACCTTTTGACTATGATATTTGACTGCTTGTTTCCGGTAAAAGACAGGTGTTATCTTGGTTTTGAGCAAGTTGATGCGTGTGTTGTGGTGTATGTAAGTGTATTGTTACATGCGAGTTTTTAGGCATTCTAGCCTAATAGATTTTTGAAAACCTTGAGTATATTAGAAAATAAATTTTGAGATGTACCTTTAAAATGAATTAATTTCTCGCGGTGCTTTCGAAGTACTTTCTAGTGCCGCAATATATTTCAAACTATTCCAGTCGAGGACCAAAATATTTTGAGACATTTTTAATTATTTAGAAATACAGTTGCTTAGACTCAAGGGTCGAATATTTTTGAAAGTTTTTCACTAAAAGAAAAGTGTCCTCATTTTGTTCAAACGCAAGATGATTTTTAAAGTCTCGATAATGGTGTTTGTACTACTTTTTGAAAGGTGATACTCAAGATCAACTAGTGTTTCCAAAATCTTTCTTTTTCAAAGGTGGTTTTCTTTTTTAAAACCTATCGTTCCTGTTTGCGATCCGGTATTATTTGTATGATGTTTTGTGATTATGTGCTGGTTATCGTTCGGCCGTTGAGATCGCCGAACGATGCCGTCGTTACTATGATTCTGTGTATGCGGGCTACCATACGTTGATATGTTGTATGGAATTGGCATCTCTGGTTTGTTGCTTTGTGATGTTATATATTCCATTGTACCTAGGAGTTGTATTTTCGGTATGCCGGGTCGAGGTGCTTCAACGGTATTGTGCCGGGGGCATGTACGTGCAAATTGTCCTTCTCGTCAGTAACGCATTTCGAGTGTGGACTCGAAGGTCACATAATTAAGTTTTGCGAATTGGTTACCGAGACTTCCGGAGTTCGCGCTCTGGCACAGTTATCAGGATCGGCTTTGAGAGGCCTTTGAAAGATGTTTCTGTCAGTTGCTTGTTGTGTTGTCACCTTGATTCCGTTGTTGTGAGTTGCGGGGACGACATTTCTTTTATAAGAGGTCGATTGTAATATCCGTATTATTTTTGACTTCTACACTTTTTCCTTCTAAATTCTATCGACTTGTTCGTGTTCGCTGATACTTTTTGAACTTGTTTGGTATTCCGGTTGTCATCACTTGAATGGGTTGCGACCTTGTTTTGGATCGATCTGTTTATTGTTGTGACTTTTCCGAGTTCGGTTCGATTTTTGTGAATCTTGTTCGGAAGTAATATCTTTTAGTTTCTACCAGCTATTCAATGTCTTGAGTTGAAGTGTGGACCTTGGAGTCATTGTTCGCCCGTTGTCATTCGATCATTGTTGTTCGATCGTTGTTACTCGATCATCGTTTTTCGATCGTTGTTGTTCGATCGTTGTTGTTCGATCGGGGTTGTCCGACTGTTGTTGCCTGATCTCGTACTGTGAAGAATTGTCATTCACCGTTAGTCAGCTGTTTCAAGTGTGGCCAGATGGGTCACCGAGCCGTGCATTGCAAGACGGTAGCTGAATTTTTTTTGAGGATTTCGGCGTAGTCTGAATTATCTGTTTGATGACGCTTTTCACTTGTTGATTTTATTATGTCTCTACCGGTGACGTTGTGTTAGTCGTCGTGGAGCGTGTTTTCACACCGTATATTCCTTTGCGTTGCTTGTAACGTTTCGCTGATGGGCATAAGTTACGCGTTTCTTGTGTATCTCGCTGAGTTTTCCTGGCGGGATATTGCTTCTCCCTACTTGTTTTAAGTTTCGGGACGAAACTTCTTTTAAGGAGGGTAGTGTGTAATACCCGTAATTTCGATTTCTGGTAATTTCTTTTTTTCGGCAGAAGTCCGTTTTGACGACTAGCTCATGACCTTTTCGTCATTCCGAGAATGATTAATTCTACACTTTTTGTCATCCGAGTTCGTTTCGGTATCGTTTTATTGAGTTCCGTGTTTTTGAGCGGTTATTCCGCACTCGAGTTCGATTCTTGCGAATCTCGTCCGAAACTATTGATTCGAGTTTCTCGTAAGTTCATTTAATGTTATTATTCATGTTGCGAGCTTCGGCTCGGTGTTTCGATCGTATATCGTGTATTTCGGACGTTTTGGGCCATTTTCGTAATTTCCCAAAGTTTGGGGTAATTACTTTCCGTTGTCGAATTCCGACACTTCGGGTGGTCGGAATTGTGTGTTCTCTTAGCTCTTAGATTCGTCTTTGCGAGTACCTCGTAACCATATCTTCAGTTTTTATTCAGGTTCGGGTTTCGGAGTTGTCCGGGCCATCGGAGTGGCCACGGCCGAGTCACGGCCGGAGTAGGGCCTGGCCTGGCCGAGTTACGGCCGTAAGGTACAGGTTACGGCCGTACGTGCTCGGAAGTCATGGTTGGACGAATGCCGGTTACGGCCATAAGGGCTTTCAGTTACGGCCGGCTATATATAGGCTGGGCTTTGCCAGACCTTCATTTTTCACACTTTTTCTCATTTCTTGCGAAGGTTGGCGACGGGGGTTCGATAAATCGAGTTCTTGGCCAGTTCTAATCAATTACAAGATGTTTTGGAAGATTCTTGTTGATTATATCATCATCCAATCAGTGTTCTTCGTCCGAATCAAAGTATTTTGGCTTGAACCCTTGTTTTTGAAGATTTTGGGGATTTTCCTTTTGATTTCGATTCCAATCCGTTTTTGTCCAATTAATTATTGTATAAATGTTGTTTTGAACTTTTTATACGGATTGGATACTCGTATATTTGGTTCGTTCGACCCGAGGGGTGATTTCTTTATTCTTGAAGGGTCTTGAACATTTAATGTCCGATTAAATGTCCGAATGAGTTCCCTTTGATAGTTGTTAGGATTTCCGTTGTTTTCGGCCTTGATTCTCGTCGTAATCATGTTTTATTTTTCCTTACGGAGGATTATAGGTGCTCGATGATTCCGATGTTGAATTCCATTGGTGATTGATGATCCATTTGGTGGTTTTCCCGTAGTAATTTCGGTGCTATCGCGTTCTTGATAGTGTTCGGGAGTTCAAGGCTTTTCGACCGCATTTTCATCCGTCGTTTTGTTACGATCGTGGTTCTTAGGCAAGTACCTTGTCCATACATTTCTTGTTTTTTTGGATATGATGATTGGTTATCGTCTTGGTATGTTTGTTTGTTTGTTTGAAATGAGTTTTCAAAAGATTCGGCTAGCCTCGTTAAAGGCTCACTTTCAAAACGCGTGTGTTTTATAAATTGTGTGGGTTGTAAGTGACTACGTGAATCCTTTGGATATGTTTGGTGTTGATGTTGCACTTGAAAATGCATGTGTACGTATATTATCTCTTTTCGGGACGTTATGGTTTGACGTGGTGTTTTGCTAAGTGTTTGATGCCTCTGGGTGAATTGTTTGGATATCCTTGGTGTGATATGTTATTTGTGCATGATTATTTCGCTAGCCAGCTCGGGAGCGTCCTTCGAGGCCTCGGGTGGGATTTGTGGCTTTGTCCCGGTCTTAGGCGATGCCTGTGCGTGTATGTTTAGTGAATGTATTTTACTCACCTCGGGAGGGTCCGACGGGACCTCGGGGGAATCTATGACTTCACTCTGGGTTCACGAGTAAAAACTTCACAGGTTGGTGTGTATGTTTTGTGAATGTATTTGCTCACCTCGGGAGGGTTCGATGGGGACTCGGGGGAATCTATGACTTCACTCTGGATTCACGAGTGAAACTTCACGAGTGCGTGTGTATGTTTAGTGAATATATTTTGCTCACCTCGGGAGGGTTCGACGGGGCTACGGGGGGAGTCCAATGGTTTCGCCCTGGATTCACGAGTAAAAACTTCACAGGTTGGTGTGTATGTTTTGTGAATGTGTTTGCTCACCTCGGGAGGGTTCGACGGGGCCACGGAGGGAGTCCAATGGTTTCGCCCTGGATTCACGAGTGAAACTTCACGGGTGCGTGTGTATTTTATGTTTGTCGAGGACGCGTGACGTTTGTTTTAACCTTGTGTATTGTTGTTGGTTTCATTTGTGAAAACAAAACCTTTGGGCTATGACCCCCTGTTGATTTTTGAAAGAGAAGGATTCGGTAATCCTAAATTTTTTTCTATTAAAACTCTCGATGGCATTTTAAACAGTTTTATAAATTGTTTCCCTTGATTCGTGATCTTTCGATTTTTGAAAGCTTTACCTAAAATCTTGCCTCGGGAAGTATTCTCGTTACGTTTAAAGCTTTGAGGATTCCTAGTTATTATTGTCCTTGGAACTTGTATTGTATGGCTCGTATTTTGCACTTTGTTCTTGCACTAGCAAAACAGTGGAGTTTTGCTAACCCCCGAGTAATTGGGGTGTGGATGTATGTTTTTGCATTCAGGTTTTGGAGCATAGCACAGGGTCGGCATGAAGGATGATGAAAGATGAACGATACTAATCACACGAGGATCCGTATGATGTTATTGGTTTAGTTGTATTTTATTTCCGCTGTAGTATTCTTTCCCGTTGTACGGGAGTTGTTGTATTTTTGACCCCAGCGTGGGTATGAATTGTAATTGAGTTGTATGTGTTTATTGAAAGACTAAATCGGTCTACTGAGTCATTTTATCCTTGAAGGCATTGTTGAGTTGTTCGACGTTGTTTACCAGCCTGGTAGATCCTTGAGGAAAGGGTCTACAGCGTGTAATATCCCTGAGTGGATTGGGGGTGTTACAATAGTAGTGATACTGTTCAGAAACAACACTCGACTAGACCCAAATAACCGAAAACCTAGGTATCCATAAACATAAGCTCTGATCCCATATTCTGTAACACCCCTAAGATGTTCAGGGCACATTACAACGTCGTGGACCCATCCCTTTAGAATCCACCAGGCTAACGCACAAACTCGACATCACGACTGATGACAACCTCATCAACATACAAACAATTCCATTACTTTAAGACATTCAAAACAAATAGACCAAACCCAATAGTAATAAATAAGATCTTTCCCAAACTGGGTCCACAAACAAATACGAGTCCAAGAGAAGAAAGTACTCGAGTACTGAAGCAAATGACATAATTAATAAAATTAAAAGAGAAGACGCCAAACAAACGACCATTGAACAGAATCACCCTTACCCATCATCCTCGTACGGTCCGCATGCTCGTTCGCCTCCATGATCTGTACCTTAAATACAAAAGTATTCCCCCTATTTAAGGGGTTAGCGATAACAGCTAGTGCAAATACAATCCAATTGAACTACTATTCTAATCAGATGAATCATGCGCCAAAAATAATTTTAGAAAACATTTATATTCCGGAATATGAAGGTGCACATGTACAAAACAAAGTTCTCCAACAAAACATTTCAAAGGTTAACCGTTGGTACGAGACTCACGGCCACCGCACCCCGCAGAGGCCCCGTCGGACCATCCTTGGGTGGTTAACCCCAGTTCACGATATGCATACACATGGCACAACGTATCCCTAGAGGCCCCGTCAGACCATTCCTGGGTGAACATACGCATTCGCATACACAACATAAACGGGAAGCCATAAATCAAATACTAGAATATGCATACAAATGTAAGGTACTTGCCTTTGAGACAGCTTCGACGAGACGAAAAATAAACGATGACTAGGAATGACCCGGAGTGAACACGCCCGCTCCTAAACGAGAGATCAACACGAATCAGTCCTAAACGACATCAATAATCGAACGGAATATGCCCACAACCCCGATTACCAACCATAACAATACACATACGATCCATACGGGCGAGGGTTTTCACCAAACTCCCCGAATCAACAATTTACAGACCTAAATCGATGGAATGGATTGGGAATCACCCAATAATAATATTCAATAAGAAATATCACAACATAAACGAACAACTCGAGTTTAAATAGACAAATCCCGAAAAACCCCCAAAATTGACAAAGTTAGAGTTCTAAGCAAAAATACCTTGAATTCGAATGGAGAAAGATGGATTAGAATGATGATACACTTCGTTTGGAGTACAAAAATCAATCGGTCTAGGAACTCCATGGATAACTCTCCACAAATCGCCCCAAAATGCTCCAGGAACTCAAAACACGGACATGGGAGAAGGAAAGAAGAAAAGTGACGCGTCTGAGCCGATTCAGGCTTTAAATACCTGACTGCGGCATTACGTACGTTAACATGGAGGGTTAACGTACTTTAAGGGTTTTACGTACGTAAAACCCATCACTTAACGTACGTAAGGACCTCGGCAGAACATTCTGCCCAATCCGTCGACGGCGATAATGTACGTTATATCTAACAGTTAACATACGTTATCAGTACTCAGATAACGCACAAAATATAACATGCATAACGTACGTTACGCATGCAGCAGTTCAGCACTGCAGAGTGCAGTCCACTTCCCAAGGAAGTACAAAATCAAAATGCAACCAAAGATGGGATCCTAAGACAAATTTACGAAGTATTCACGGCAATGAACCTAAGCGCTAAAAGGAAACACCATTCCAACTACCCGGAGGTTCGTACTTCGACGACGAAAGTAAATTTCCCTCAAACTTTAGGAAATTACAAAACGGCTCAAACGTTCGAAAATCATGGTACGACGTCGGATTATGAAACCGAAACTCACAACACAAATAACTCAATCATACAGACTCATGGGAACAAAGAAATAACGAAATCAAACGAGTTTTACGTGAATCGAACGTACATGCGACAAGATTATAACATAAAGCATATTACGTAAAAACACCTCCGAAACTCTTCCAGATGGAAAAATACTAAGAACAAAATAGATTCAAAACGTCGAAACGATTACAAGCGAGTCATTAAAATAGACATGCACCCCAAAACAGAAACTGCTAAAAATAGAAAGTACGGATATTACAATTATGACCCGCCGATTCATGGTATTTACAGAAGCACGTCTGATCTATTTCCTTCTGATCTTTGTAGATTGGCCGAGGGACCGGAAGCAAATCCTTGTTCTTGATCTGGTCGAATATGACCGCGACCCCTACAGAGTATATCTCAGCTTAGCTGGCCATGAGCTCGGGCCTTTGCTCCTTGAAATTCCGAGTTGTCGGGGCGGTCGAAGAGGAGCCTGTGGCCTTATTCTCCCGGCGGGGTTCTTGGCGGGTCTCCCTGGAGTCATGCATGTTTTCTTTCTTCTTGTACGATCCTTTTGGATCGGCGGGCATGACTAGGACTCGGGCCGGCATAGCTTCCTCGGCAGCGATGTGGGAGCTGGAGCGCTCCAAGAATTCCTGGTATGTGCGGGGAGTGCTCTGGCACACCGTCCAGTGGAAGAAAAAAAAAATTAGGAGGCCGGCCTGAGCAATTATTGTGATACCCCGTAATAAATAAACTGGGTGATTTTTATATTTTGTGAACCGTCGAATAAGTTCGGTTATCGTGTCGGAGTTGAGAACTATATCACACCGTGTTGTTTGAATAACGAACCTAAATTCCTGTAATTCCAGAGTGTTACTCTATATTTTATATATATTGTTCTGTACGTCACCGCCGTGTCAACATTTATCGGGATGAGATAGAAATAATAATCCTAACAATTATAATGATATATATGATATACATACTCTTTAAGATATATATATATATATATAACCGCCCTCAGTTAAAGAAAAAAAAGAGGGGATAAGTCCGAGAAGAGTCGAGAGACTCTGGGAAAAGGAAAAAAAAGAAAGAAGAAAGAACAGGAGAAGAAGAGAGAGAGGAGGACGAGAAGGGTTTGTCACCAGAAGAAGATTCCTCCGATAAAATCTCGCGATCTATATACCATTTTGATCGCATCAACGAGTATGTCACAAATATCAGTCGAGTTTTACAAACTGAGGTCAGAATAACTAGAACTGGTCCGAAATCGCCGCTCGACGTCGGTCCCTCATACGGCCATTCGGGCTGTCGGAACTTGAAACCTTTTACACCGTTAGGAAGCCCTCTTGAGGAGCTTCATCCTTATAGTTTTAGTTTCTAGATTCAGTCAAGTATTATGGCGTGCGTGTGTGCTGTGCATGTAGTGTATGTATGTATGTTATGCGTGTACGGGTGTGTGTGTGTGTGTTATATGTGTGCGGGTATGTGCTGGTGTGTGTGTGTTGTTGTGTGCGTGTTGTTGTGTATGTACTGGTGTGTGATGTGTGTGGGAGTGAGTGGTGAGTGTGTGTGTGTAAAGGAAATGGGTGTAGATGTTAGGATTGTATACTGCAAAGCATACTTTATGCTTGTATTACCTAAATTCCCTATTACTACCTATGAGGATATTAATTATATTTAATCACATGTTTTGCATATTAATTCACGTTATGGTTATGCAAATGAAATGTCTAATTATTTTATATTGTAGATAATGTGGTGTGTTGGTGTCACACGGAAGATCACATTATCGGTGCCTTATAAAATAATATAATAGTTCACAACCTATATAATTATTAGACAAATTATATAAAGGGTTGTAGTGTATGCTTGAGTATAGTTGGTCTTGACTATTAGCATACATTAGCGTATTTGCATACGTTGAACAGGATCGAGGTGAGATAGTGTCTTCTGCATCGACCGTAAGAAGAACGTAAATCTCGGATAATTATTATTTCTTAATTCTAAGTATATAATATTTAATTGTGTATTTATAATAATTATTGCTTTGATTTACCATAGGTGAGAGTCAAAATGATCGACTCAATAAGCCTCGTATCTTGGGCAATAATATTGTTTATACGACAATTAAATATTATTACTAGAAATCGTGTCCCGACTCGTGCGGGTTGATGATGTCCCCTTGAGGAGCTCGATAATGATTATTATATTAAACCCTGCATGTGGATTTAATTCCGATATAATAATAAGGTTCGAGTGGTACTACTCTTGGATAAGATATTAATTAATTAAAGCTGTCAGTAGCTTATAATTAATTAATGGACATTCGATATCTTAAACACGGGAAATAATATATTTAATAAGGAGCCCAATTTCGTAATTTGGGATTTTGGTAGGAAGTGCAATATCAACTTTTTAGTGGACTAAGTTGATATTAATTGATTCACCATATATTAGGAAGAGTCCTAATAAGGTAAGGTGAATTAATTGGGAGTCCTTCCATAATCCTCCTTTAGATCCCTAGTAGTAGTCCAAGAGCCTATAAATAGGACATTATGGGGTGTTGGCCGATTTGTACATGCTTGGTGAGATTGTGTGATCAATTTTTTCCTCTTGTGTTTAATTGTAGATCTAGACTTGTGTCTTTGATTCTACAATTTAGATAACACAATTAATTTGCTAAGAGTGTTCATAAAATACTAGAGAGCAAAGAAAAATATAGTGATCACATATCAAGGTTGTTTCGGCCGATCCATAGGTGTCCAAGCAAGTTCCGGTAGCTCGTTGCCCACACAACGTCCGGTTCAAGGCGGATCATAGTCTAGAAGATCTGAAGGTAGAAATACAAGGCGATCAAGAAGGAAATAACCAACCGCTTCAAAAGGTAATATCCTATGATCTTGGATCTAGATTAGGATATTTTAATTAATCAACATATTTAATTAATAAATAATAAATAATATTTAAATTGCTTGTTAGTCTTAGTAATTAATTAATTAGCATGCCTAAATAGATCTAATGCTCGTAGATGCGTAAAACGCTATAATCATATTTTCCCAAACTTCGCTTCCGCTGCGTTTTACTTTCCAACAATTGGTATCGGAGCCAGGTTTTTAGGCTTTTGCTATTTTAATTAATTTTAGTGATTAATTGATAGCAATTTAAATATTCATATATTTTGATGTTGGAATATTTTGCTAGATGTGTTCTTGCAGTGATATGATCCAATTATCATGGTTTATATGAATGGTGCATTTATTTATTTATTTTTATTAATTATGCAATTGTTGGTTTGGCCGTTTTGAGGCATGTAATGGTTTTTCCCGTGAGAAAATCCGGGTAGTTCTAGGTGGTTTTATTTTTCATGTAATCTTGATGTAATTTCGATGTATTTTATTTCGTATAAAATTGTAATCGAATTCGGAAAAGACGGATCACGAAGAAATAGAGCGAAAGAATCGCCGGGATCGGCTGGCGAGCCATGCGACAAGAAGGTCGCCGGCGGCGAGCAGCCGAAGCGGCGATCTGCGCTGGCAGGCTGGTCCGGGGCCGGTCGTCGATTTAGTCGGTCCGTTTTATTGCCGTTCGCTGCGTCCATTGAAGTCGGGATTTAAAATTAAATTTTTTTATGTAATTAATTTTGCATAAAAGTAAAATTTTAATATTTTGAAAATCCACGACCCGGCCGGGGAGAAGCGACGAGATGCTTGATTCATGGGAGAGATCGAGCCAAGATTTTCTGATTCAACTCAAGGAAGAAGACCATGATAATTGGATAATTAATTATCCATGCTTTATTTTTGGTTTTATTGTTTTGATGTATGGCATGTATGGATGTATGCGTGATATGTTTCCTTGCATGTTAGGGCGAAAATTAAAAACCTTAAGGCTAAAATAACTAAGTGATTAAATTGATTTTTATTTTAATTAAAATCAAATTGGCCTCCATAATTAATTTAAATTGTGAAGTAATTAGCATGCGCGTTGACATTAGAGTCTTCCTCCATATCGGATGTGCTAATTATAGGTTCACTAGTTTTAAATTTCAAAATGATAACATAAGGTAAATATTACTTTTTATGATAGGACCTCTCCATCTGTAGGACTATTATTTAAAAGATAATATTTTAAGGATGTTAAATTATGGTGTTCACTTAGGTGTATTAATTAATAAGCTCCCCATCGAGTCTATGTTAATTAATACATGGCCAAGAGGAACCAACTATTAATTTTACTTGTCATAACGTAATTTGACTAGATAGTAAAATTAAAGACGTAAAACTCTACTTGAAAAATGTATGTGTAAACGTCCACACGATCGTGGCTTGCATGTGCGGATTTTTTGAGGTGTTGGTTGCTAGCATATATATTGTGTTTTTGAGGTTTTTCGATATATTTTGCTATGCATTATGTGATGAATGTTTTAATTTTTATTCTCGATGTCTTTCAATCCACTAATGTTATTCTCAAAGAAAATAAACTAGATGGCACTAACTTTGCCGATTGGAAAAGAAATCTTGACATTGTCCCGATCACGAGGGCATAAGTTTGTCTTAATCGAGGAGAGCCCTCTAGAACTGTGAACCGGATGCCACTCCCGAAGAGTTGGCGGAATTCTAAATGGAAAAAGTCGATGAGATGGCTCATTGTTACATTTGGCTTCACCGACAAATGTATTGCGAGATCGCATCGACGATGGGTTCGGCCGCGAAATGATGAAAAGTCTCACCGAGATGTTTGGTCATCGAACCCAGGCGGCTAGACAAAATGCTATGAGGGTATTGATGACAACCCAAATGTCCGAAGGGACTCAAGAAGGGATCATGTTCTAAAAATGATGTCTCATTTGAGCGAATCGAGCATATTGGGGGCTACTATCGATGCGGAAACGCAGTCGATATTATTTAGGCGACTTACCTAGAAGCTTTGAGCAGTTTCGCCTCAACTACAATATGAACCGTAGGACATATAGTTTGGCGGAACTTCTGACAGAGCTTCAATCTGAAAGGTCTCTTCAAACAAGGTTATCATCAAATTCTTGCGGCAACCTATGCGACTTCCTCCAAACCCAAATGGGGAAAGAAGAAGAAGCAGTCGGCGAAGCAAGTGGCAGCCCTCAAGGTGAAAAGCAAGGCTCCTCACCCCGAGGCGAACAAAAAGCCAAAGGGAAAGTGCTACAAGTGCGGTCGAAAGGACATTTTAAAGCGGATCGCCTTGCTCTTAAGAAAGGTATGTCTCGTGCACTAGTAGTCAAAACATGTTTGGCGGCTTGTTCTTCCACTTCGTGGATAGTTGATTCAGCTCCACCGATCATGTTTGCTTTGACTCGCATGGTTTTCGAGTAACCAAGCGGCTTAGTGCGGCGAGATTACCATCAATCGGGGCGATTATTCCGGGCTTATGGTCATTGCGATGGGAGTCGTGCGGTTGAAGATTAATGATAAATTATTAGTTCGAATAATGTATTATTAGTACTGATTTTAGAATGAATTTAATTTCGCTTCTAAATTAAAATGCGATGGTTATTCATTTCTTTTGATGATGATGCCATTATTAAGAAAAGAAGCGGTGAATATATTTGCAGAGGTACTTTTAATGATGGACTATATATTGTTAATCTTGCACAAACTCCTATGTATAAATCACTTAACTCTTTGTCTAAACCTAAAAAGAGAAAAGAATCTTCAAGCATAAACCAAACATATCATGGCATTTACGGTTAGGACATGTAAACCTTAGAAGGATTCAAAGATTGGTAGATGATGGCCCATTGGATGATCTCCAAGTTGAGTCATTTCCAATTTGTGAATCCTGTCTGGAAGGTAAGATGACCAAAAGGGTTTTAAAACCAAGGGAAACCGTGCTCGGGATGTGTTAGAATTGGTTCATACGGATGTATGTGGTCCAATGAATATCCGAGGCTAGGGAGGTTTCGAATATTTCATCACGTTCATAGATGATTATTCGAGATATGGATACATCTTTTTGATGCGGCGTAAGTCCAAGCTTTTGACAAGTTCGGATACTTCAAGGCTGAAACGGAGAAGCGTCATGGGAAGAGTATCAAGTCACTACGATCTGATCGTGGTGGCAAATACCTTAGTGGAGAGTTTTGGATTTCTTGGCAAATGAGGATTTCGTCCCACTCACCGCTACGGAACTCCACAACAAAATGGTGTTCTTGAAAGAAGGAATAGGACTCTTTTGGAAATGGTTAGATCAATGATGAGTTACTCGATTTACCTATTTCGTTTTGGGGATACGCCTTAGAAACAATGGCGCACATTCTAAACTTGGTGCCTTGAAATCGGTTCAAAAACACCCTGAAGCGTGGAGTGGGCGTAAGCCCGATCTAGGACATGTTCGGATTTGGGGTACTCCGGCACATGTGCTGAATAAGGAAGTGATAAGTTGGCATCTCGTCTGCAATGCGAGTGTTTGTGGGATATCTAAGGAGCGAAAGGTGGCTTGTTCTATAGTCCCAGATCGGAAGGTCATTGTTAGCACCAATGCCCGATTTACGGAAGAGGATTATATGATTAGTCACAAGCCCATGAGTGAAATAGTGCGGAAGAGGCGAGGCGAGACTCGTCTATACCAATCGTACTGCGCCAACTAACACCGCACCACGTATCGATTAAAACTTTTACACCAACTCGGGATTTACCTCGTCGTAGTGGGAGGGTTGTTCGTCGGCCGAGCGATTCATAGGCGTGGGAAAGTCTTCGGACTCAATCCCGAGACGAAGATGAATCGGTTCCACTGGACCTATAAGGAGGCAATCCAAGATAAAGATGCGACTCGGCAAGAAGCAATGGAATCGAAATGGGATCTATGGATTCCAATCAAGTGTGGGAGCTAGTAGAGCTACGATGGTGTACAAGCCATTGGGAGTAAATGGGTCTACAAGCGAAAGAAAGGACGTGACGGGAAGGTTGAAACTTTCAAAGCGAGGCTTGTTGCAAAAGGTTACACTCGAAGAGGGTATCGATTATGATGAAACCTTTTCGCCGGTAGCCATGCTTAAGTCAATCCGATTCTTTTAGCTATAGTGCGCATTTGGATCGGAGATTTGCGAGATGGATGTCAAGGCGCATTCTTGAATGGGAGTCTAGACAAGGAAATCTATATGCGCCAAGCGAGAGGATTCATTGCTAAAGGAGAAGAGCACTTGGTGTGCAAACTTAAGAAATCCATTTATGGACTTAAGCAAGCATCTAGATCTTGGAACACTCGTTTTGGCGAAGTAGTCCATCATATGGATTCGTCAATGTCCGAGTGAGAGTTGTGTGTATAAGAAATGCGATGGAAACGTGTTGGTGTTTCTTGTATCGTATGTGGACGATATCCTTCGATTGGAAACAACGTGAAGGAATTGTCGGACGTACGAGTATGGTATGCAGCGATTCGATATGAAGGATCTAGGAGAAGCGGGACACATCCTTGGAATCGGGATCTCGTGATCGGAAGAAGAGGATGTTGTGCTTATCCCAGGCATCCTATATCGATACAGTGCTGAAGCGTTTTAGCATGGAGAATTCCAAGAAAGGTTTTCTACCTTACAGACATGGAATTCAACTATCTAAGAACATGTGTCCTAAGACACAAAAGGAGATAGATGACATGAAGATGGTTCCTTATGCATCCGCTGTGGGAAGTCTCATGTATGCTATGCTTTGCACTAGACCAGATATCTGTCATGCCGTGGGCATGGCTGCTAGATATCAGTCGAACCCAGGACCAGGACACTGGATTGCTGTCAAGCACATACTCAAGTACCTGAGAAGGACTAGGGAGTACATGCTTGTATATCAATCAGACGACCTGCTTCCGGTGGGTTACACTGACTCAGATTTTTCATCGGACAAAGAAAAGTCCAAGTCTACTTCGGGTTATGTGTTTAGCCTGGGAGGTGGAGCCATTAGTTGGAGGAGTGTGAAGCAGAAATGCATCTCGGACTCTACCATGGAAGCCGAGTACGTGGCAGCCTCTGAGGCAGCCAAGGAGGCAGTGTGGCTCAAGTACTTCCTGCAGGACTTAGATGTGATTCCCAATTTGCCAAAGGGTATTACACTCTATTGTGATAATACTGGTGCAGTCGCAAATTCGAGGGAACCACGAGCCCATCAGGCAAGTAAACATATCAACCGCAAGTACCACATCATACGACACTTCGTAAAGGAAGGAGACGTAGTTGTAGCCAGGGTTGCATCGGAAGATAATCTTGCTGACCCTTTCACGAAAGGCCTACCTTCAAAAGTTTTTGAAAGGCATGTGGAAGGAATGGGATTACGGTGTATGGCATCATTGCTTTGAGTATAAGTGGGAGAAATGAGAGACTATGTAATAGAGTAGTATACTTAAAAGCATGCTTTGAGTATAAGTGGGAGATTGTTAGGATTGTATCTAAAGCATACTTTATGCTTGTATTACCTAAATTCCCTATTACTACCTATGAGGATATTAATTATATTTAATCACATGTTTTGCATATTAATTCACGTTATGGTTATGCAAATGAAATGTCTAATTATTTTATATTGTAGATAATGTGGTGTGTTGGTGTCACACGGAAGATCACATTATCGGTGCCTTATAAAATAATATAATAGTTCACAACCTATATAATTATTAGACAAATTATATAAAGGGTTGTAGTGTATGCTTGAGTATAGTTGGTCTTGACTATTAGCATACATTAGCGTATTTGCATACGTTGAACAGATCGAGGTGAGATAGTGTCTTACATCTTGACCGTAAGAAGAACGTAAATCTCGGATAATTATTATTTCTTAATTCTAAGTATATAATATTTAATTGTGTATTTATAATAATTATTGCTTTGATTTACCATAGGTGAGAGTCAAAATGATCGACTCAATAAGCCTCGTATCTTGGGCAATAATATTGTTTATACGACAATTAAATATTATTACTAGAAATCGTGTCGACTCGTGCGGGTTGATGATGTCCCCTTGAGGAGCTCGATAATGATTATTATATTAAACCTGGGTGGATTTAATTCCGATATAATAATAAGGTTCGAGTGGTACTACTCTTGGATAAGATATTAATTAATTAAAGCTGTCAGTAGCTTATAATTAATTAATGGACATTCGATATCTTAAACACGGGAAATAATATATTTAATAAGGAGCCCAATTTCGTAATTTGGGATTTTGGTAGGAAGTGCAATATCAACTTTTTAGTGGACTAAGTTTATATTAATTGATTCACCATATATTAGGAAGAGTCCTAATAAGGTAAGGTGAATTAATTGGGAGTCCTTCCATAATCCTCCTTTAGATCCCTAGTAGTAGTCCAAGAGCCTATAAATAGGACATTATGGGGTGTTGGCCGATTTGTACATGCTTGGTGAGATTGTGTGATCAATTTTTCCTCTTGTGTTTAATTGTAGATCTAGACTTGTGTCTTTGATTCTACAATTTAGATAACACAATTAATTTGCTAAGAGTGTTCATAAAATACTAGAGAGCAAAAAAAATATAGTGATCACATATCAAAGTTGTTTCGGCCGATCCATAGGTGTCCAAGCAAGTTCCGGTAGCTCGTTGCCCACACAACGTCCGGTTCAAGGCGGATCATACTCTAGAAGATCTGAAGGTAGAAATACAAGGCGATCAAGAAGGAAATAACCAACCGCTTCAAAAGGTAATATCCTATGATCTTGGATCTAGATTAGGATATTTTAATTAATCAACATATTTAATTAATAAATAATAAATAATATTTAAATTGCTTGTTAGTCTTAGTAATTAATTAATTAGCATGCCTAAATAGATCTAATGCTCGTAGATGCGTAAAACGCTATAATCATATTTTCCCAAACTTCGCTTCCGCTGCGTTTTACTTTCCAACAGTAGATACGGGCCTTGCCGATTTGGGGTATCAGTGTGTTTTATGTGTAAAAATATTGTTAGTCGATGTTAAAGAAGCTCCCAGTGAGGTTATGATAGACGGGAGATGTTAAAACGACTGTTAGATATGTTAGGAATACTTGTTAGATTTTGATGATGTCATTAATGTAATTCAAATGTTTAATACTTGGCAAAATGTAAGGAAGAACCAAATGAGTATCTTCCATAGGCCAAATTATGTTAAGTTTAATACTTGGCAAAATGTAAGGAAAAACCAAATGAGTATCTTCTATAAGCCAAATAAGTTAGGCTCAAATCGGCTAAGTACAATGATGCAGATAAGTACATCAGAGAAGTACAGCCGAGTCAAGTCAGAGAAGTTCTGGTCAACAAAAATTCATCAGAGATGTTTGACCAGACTGCAGTCAAGTGACTTCAGACAAGTCATCTGATCAGGCGAGTCTCAAATAGTCACCATCAGAGAAGTCCAAACTGCAGAGAAGATGACTGTACATCAGCCAACTTGACTTATAATAGATCAGCTAAGTACTCCAAGTCCACGTCAGCATGCGTTGAATAGTCAAATATTACGGAAAGTCACATGCAAGCGTGAAGAGACAAATTGGAGAGATTCCCACAAGGATATGAATTAAATAATTCATCCACACCTACCACTGAAGACTTTAATCTTTTTATTTTCAAAATATGCGGCGCCTCACATGAAAAGTCTTCACAACGGTCGAACGATGAATTAAAATATGGGAATCCAGCCTTGCAACGTTCAGAAAAATAAACAAAGAAGTCTATTTCTCCAACGGACGGATTTGTTACAAGATGTGCAACGGCTATGAAGAATGCTCAAGTATCGACACCTATATATATCCGAAGAATTGAAGATGAGCAGTACGATGCGAACAAAACTCTCAAGCGATCAAAGTTATCAAAGCAATCACATATCATCTTGAAAAGAGCATTACTCAAAGTTCTTGTCTTGAAGAAAGCTCTTAGTTGGAGAAGACAAACACTCTTGTCTTAAAACCTGAGTTCGGGATACTTCACTGGTTGAAGTTGCGAGACTGATAGGCATCCGAGGATTTGAAGAATAAAGTGGTGCTAGGCAGTCAAAGAGGAGTTGCAACGACGTGATTTCCACTGGTTGGAAGTTGTTGTAGCTAAGTAATAGAATCACTGTAATCTTTATCACTGGTTGAGAATTATAGTGGATTCATCTCCAACTAGTTTGGAGAAAATGGATTAGTAGAGGATTACCCCACCTCTTAAACCACTATAAATTGCCTGCGTGTTTTACTGTTTTCAGCATCATACTTAACTGTTGCATTCATTCATTATTGTTCCATTGCTTTGTCTTGATTTCGTCATCAGCTGATGTCCGCATATCTATCAGTTGAGAAACTCACTCTTCGTGAAAAAGAGTTTAAGAGTTTCAATAAGTCTATTCACCCCCCTATCTAGACTTATTCCTGGATGATTTGTGACCTACAAGTGGTATCGGAGCGGTTGGTTCATTCATTTCACGAACCAGATCCATATATCGAGGATATATATTTTTTTAAAACTCTCATTGTAAAATGGAACACATGCAACACATGCACTCTAGATTACCTGTGTTTTCAGTTGACGAGTATTGATCTTTGGAAGATAAGAATGCAGGCACACTTATCCTCAATCCATGATGACATGTGGTGTATCATAGAGGACAATCCGTTCATATTCGAGAAGGACAACACTCCTGAGGAGATTGCAGCTGGGAAGCCTGAAAATATCCCAAAGAAGAGGAAGGAGCTGACCCCAGAAGAAAGAAATATGCCCAACCTAGACAACCGTGCTAGAGATGTGCTATACCAAACCCTTGACAAATCAACAATGGTCAAGATTAAAAATTGCAAAAATGCCAAGGAGATTTGGGATACCCTTGCTGTGATGTGCGAAGGTACCGAGCTAATAAAAGAAAACAAGTTGTCAATCGCTACCCACAAGTTTGACAACTTCAAGATGAAGACCGGAGAATCCATAGACCAGGTGGACACAAGGTTCACAGAGATCATCAATGAAATCAACTCTCTGGGAAAATCCTATGGCAACAGGGAGATGGCCCTGAAGGTTCTGAGATCACTCAACCCAGAGTGGAATATGAAGGCAGTAGCCATGAGGGAATCCAAAGACCTCAATAAAATCAAGATTCAAGAACTATTCTCTGACCTGAAGGCTTATGAATTCGAACTCCGAAGTTCATCATCAAACGAGCCTGCAGAGAAGGGAATAGCGTTTGCCAAAAGCCTATATGAAGTTAAACCTCCAAATCCACTCGATTTCGAGGAAGAAATGGCATTCATCATGCAAAGGTTCAGCAACTTCAGGAAGAATTACTCCAAATATAAAAAGAATTATAAGGAGAATCCCAGAAGAAACCAAAAAGCCGAAAGCTGGAAAGTGGGACACATTCAAATCGACTGTCCTGATCTTAAGAAGGGCGAGAGTAAGAAGGAGGTGAGCAGAAAAGAAGACCGAAGGAAGGCCCTCATCGGAGAAGATCAAGAGCGTGTAGAGTCAAGTAGCGGATTCTTCTCTGATGATGATGAAGAATATCATTGCCTGATGGCCAACCTAGCTAATGAAGAGGTAACATCAAAACCCTCTATTTCAAATAATAGTTCAGCCATGTCACAAGATATGGACCTGCACGAATCTGTAAATCAGCTACTTAAGAATTTTGAGACACTAAAATCTGCACACTTATCTGTATCAGCTGAGAAGACTCAGCTGCAAGATAAGAATAGGCAGCTGAAAAATAATTTTGAAAAACTCAGCCTAGAATTGAATAAAGTAAAATCTGATCTTGAAAACCAGGCTGCAGTTAACTTGAAAAACCAGGCTGATGTCACTACAACTGAGATAAAACGATTAACTGTTTCGAATAGTGAAAAATCAGCTGCACTTGCTCATGTCAAAGCCGAATTTACTAAACTAACTCAGGTAAGTAAGACTCAGGCGCAGGAAATAACCTCCCTGAAGGCGTCTCTAACTCTGGACGAACTGTGTACTAATAAAAGGCCACTATATTCTAGATCAGGCCTTGGATATGATCCTCACACTCCCTCTAGTTCTAAAACAACTTTCATCAAGGGAGAAACAATTGTCTCGTCTGCTGAGCCTATATACAAATCGGTATTTAAAAATAGGCAACAGCCAAGTCACAAGTCTAGGCTGCAGCCAAGGTATACAAGGCAGCCACCTAGACAAGCGACTAGCAATATCCAAGGCAGAAGCAGCATCCCAGACAACATGCCCATTATTATCAAAAACTCCACAAAAACAGATTTTAAAATGGGAGGGGCAAATGGAAACCTCAAGGTTATCCTAATTTTCAAAATGAACAAGTGTGGAGACCTCAAAGATTTAATAAATGGTCTCAGCCAAGGTTTAGAAATGGCCCACACTACCAATATTATGAGGCATATACGGTATACAAACCTAACAGAGGATACAGACCCAGACCTTACACACCTTATAGGGGTAATAACAACAATTTTCACAATCCAAGGAGAAATCAATTCTCTAGGAAACCATCTAACCCTAGAGGACCCACACAGATTTGGGTACCTAAATCTCTGCTTATATGATTGCAGAAAAGGTGGAAGGACTACTGCCACATCTCCACAAATTCAAACTTTGGAGGTGAAGAATGGTTTGTAGATTCCGGATGCTCGAGGCACATGACCGGGAATAAGAAGATGCTAACAAAATATACCAAAGAAAGAGGTCCAGACGTAACCTTTGGAGATAGCTCTACAGGACAAACAAAGGGCTTTGGAGAGCTGCACCGAGGAAATATAATTATATCCAAAGTTCACTATGTCAAATGGCTCAAGTATAATCTCCTGAGCATAAGCCAGTTCTGTGATGAAAAGAATCTAGTAGTCTTCACCATTTGGAAATTTATGGTGATAGATATCCTATCTGGAGAAGTGAATCTACAAGGATTCAGAAGGAGAGATGTCTACATGATAGATTGGAACACAGGAACCCCTAATACCTATTTTCTATCAAAGACAATAGCTGAGAATGGATGGCTGTGGCACAAAAGATTATGTCATCTGAACTTCAAATCCATCAACAAGGTTAGTTCTCAGAAGCTGGTCAGAGGACATCCAAAAGAAGCATTCAAGAAGGAAGCTCTTTGTGATGCGTGTCAGAAAGGAAAGCAGACTAGAGCATCATTCAAGCCAGTCCAGCTACAACTCTCACATCGAGGATCTTAGATCTACTCCATATGGATCTATTTGGCCCTATCAAGACGAGGACTCTAAGTGGAAGAAAGCATGTTCTAGTAGTAGTGGATGACTACTCAAGGTACACATGGATTATCTTCTTATATAAGAAGAGTGAAACCTTGACCAAGCTACCTGAGCTGCTGAGAAGGATCCAAAATGATAAATCCCTCTCAATCATCAAGATCAGATCAGATAGAGGAGGAGAATTTCTCAACAAGGCGATCACTAATTACAATGATCAGAATGGAATCCAGCATGAGCTCTCTGCGGCCAGGACCCCCCAGCAGAATGGTGTTGCCGAAAGAAGAAACAGAACCTTAAAGGAAGCAGCCAGGTCCATGATTGCAGAAGCAGACCTGCCCAAGAGGTTCTGGGCTGAAGCTGTCAACACATCTTGCCATACTCAGAACAGGAGTATGATAGTAGGGAGACATGGCAAAACTCCCTATGAGGTTTGGAATAACAGAACACCTACTGTTTCTTACTTTCATATTTTTGGTTGTAAGTGTTTCATCCACAACAACGGTAAAACCCAACTAAATGCCTTTGATGCTAAACCTGATGACGGTCTCTTTATAGGATATTCACAAAGAAGCAAGGCATATAGAGTCTTTAACAAAAGAACCTTAGTTGTAGAGGAAACACCCCATGTTGTATTGGATGAATCTACTGTTGAGTACAGGAAACAAGTAGAGCTAATTGAGGATAAGCTCAAATCCGCAACCCTCGAAGAAGTCATTGTACATGACACAGGAATGGTGGACTCATCTGCAGATCATCCTGAAGACCCAACTGTAGCTGCTGAAGACCCAATTGCAGATCAGACACGAACACCAAACCTACCTGATCCAGTTGCCGCTGATGAAGATCAAACTGTAGCTGATAAAGACTCATCTGCAGACCAGACTACATCCCAACTTGCAGATGACAAGACGGTAGCTGATCCAGTTGCAGACCAAGGAGACCAGATCCAAGCTAATGCAGACAGAGAGGAAATCCACCAGAGCAAACCTACAGGGGGAACAGACCCTGAAGAAGAAGACATCCCTAAGTGGCTCAAAGACCATCCCATCCAACAAATCATTGGGAAGCTGACTGATGGAGTCAAGACAAGACAGTCTACTCTACCCGCAGGAATGGCAATGTTTTCTTGCTTCATGTCCCAAATAGAACCCAAAACAACAGAACAAGCCTTGGAAGATTATTCTTGGATCAATGCCATGCAAGAGGAGCTTGAACAAATGGAAAGGAACAATGTTTGGGAACTAACAGACAGACCAGATCATAAGAAGGTTATTGGCACCAAATGGGTGTACAAAAACAAATGCGACGAAGATAGAGCCATTGTTAGGAATAAAGCCAGACTTGTTGCTAAAGGATATGCACAGTGTGAAGGAATAGATTTTGATGAAATCTATGCACCTGTTGCAAGATTAGAAGCCATCAGACTATTCCTCGCATATGCTGCATTCAAGGATTTTGAAGTCTATCAGATGGATGTAAAAAGTGCATTTCTTAATGGAATCCTAGAAGAAGTCTATGTGGAGCAACCCCAGGATTTGTCAAAGGAGACAAAGTCTACAAGCTATTGAAAGCTCTATATGGACTTAAGCAGGAACCAAGAGCTTGGTATGAAACCTTATCTGTATTTCTTGAGAAGAACGGTTTCTGCAAAGGGACAGTGGACAAGACTCTATTCAGAATGGAGCACGAAGGCCACATATTAATAGTTCAGATATATGTGGATGACATTATATTTGGCTCAACCAACCCAGAGCTGTGTGAGAAATTCTCAAATCTCATGCAAGGAGAATTTGAGATGAGTATGATGGGAAAGCTTAACTTCTTTCTTGGATTACAAGTCAAGCAGATGGAAAATGGAATTTTCATCAATCAAGCCAAATATACCCGAGATCTCATCAAGAGATTTGGAATGGAATCAGCCAAACCAGCAAGAATTCCTATGAGCACAAGTACTCACCTAGATGCAGATGAGGGAGGCATATCTTTGGACTCAACCCACTACAGGAGACTTATTGGATCATTGCTATACCTCACTGCAAGCAGACCAGATATATCTTATGCCGTAGGAGTATGCGCACGATTTCGATCTAAGCCAAAGCAGTCTCACCAAGATGCAGCCAAGAGAATAATTAAATACCTTAAGTCTACAGTCAATGTTGGACTATGGTATCTTAAGGACGATAACTTCGAGCTATCAGGATATTCAGATGCAAATTTCGCAGAATGCAAAATTAATAGGAAAAGCACTAGTGGAACGTGCCAATTCCTAGGAACGAGACTGATATCCTGGTTTAGCAAGAAACAAGTTTTTAACTCTATCTCCACCACAAAGTCAGAATACCTAGCTGCAGGTAATTGTTGTGCCCAGATCTTATGGATCAGACAACAGCTAAGGGACTACAACATCATTGCCAATGAAGTTCCTATCTGGTGTGACAACAACAGTGCTATTGCAATAACCAACAACCCGATATTGCACTCAAGGACCAAGCACATTGATGTTAAGCATCACTTCATAAGAGGTCATGTGCTTAAAAAAAGAGTCAGAGTTGAAAGAGTCAGCACAGACTATCAAATTGCTGATATCTTCACCAAACCATTGCCAGAAGAAAGGTTTTTGGAGCTGAGCAGGGAACTTGGATTACTAGATTGGGAATCTAGTACAGAGGAAAAATCTAGCTGAAGCAGATCAGACGAAGGACGGACTAAGCTGATCATAGGAATCAGAACCTACCTGATGCAGACAAGAAGATGAAGGACAGACGAAGGAACCTAGCTGATCAAACCACAGGTGAGAAGTCAAAGGAGTCAACTCACCTGATGCAGAGCAGTCAACAGTCAATGGTCAACCTGCTAAGTTTTCTAAACCTAACCGACTTCTGAATATTATATTATTATATGCTATTTGTATAATAGTATCATATTATTTTTGTGGATCACAAGTGGCATAATACTATATATTTAAAATACACGTGGCAATCACAAGTTCAATCGACCTCCACTGTGACCAATTAAAATCCAACCGTCCATTTTCAAACTCAAAACCTGGACCACCGATTACTAAATTTGAATTTTAAAAAATCCTCAAAAGGTGGACCACCGATTAAAATAAATGAATATTTAAATACAAACGTCGTTTTATTTACCTTTTAAGGACGGGAAAACCCTTTCACTTTACCTTCACCAAACTTTCGAAACCCTAATTTTCAAAGCAGAAATCCCTTCGAACTCTCAATACACTAAGAAATCACTTATTTTGCATAAATGGAATCCTACTTTGAAGGCGTGGATCTGAAGGCAGTCAAGGACCAGATCATTTTCTCCCTAGTCGTTGATTTTGAGGGACTACTGGAAACGAATATGGAGAACAACGAGGTGCGCAACCTCATTCATGCGATGAAGATGAATGGGATCTACCCATTTCTGGATATTAGTCCCAAGCACTTGTTTAAGGAGGCCGTTATTGCGTTCTTCCGAGAGGCCCGGGAGATTGAATCGGGGATTCAAAGCACAGTCGGTGGAGACAATCGCAAAAACATTTGGGATGAAAAACCGCAGCGTGGCGGTTGAAGCCCTTAGGCAGAGCGCATCCGATACTTGGCTGAAGAGTAAGGAAGTCGACCAACCGAAGAAACTGAAGCTAACTGCCAAGAGAAGTGAAATAAAAAAGTATTATCGCTATGTGTTGGACATAACCAACAAAATAGTCATGGGCATGGTCGGTAGCTACGACCAACTATTGTCAGCTAAGTTTATGGTGCTGGGTGCACTAATCCAGGACGAGCTAATTGACTAGACGGATTACATATACAGGCAATTGATGCGAGAGGTCAACAAGGCCGAGTGGCTTGTTGAGGAGAAGAAATTTAAATCCAAGCTGGCGTTCGGGGCGCAGCTCAGTTGGATTCTGGAGAAACTTGGTGTGGCGAAGGGAAATATTGACCCCTTCCACATCAATAAAAGACTTGGTCATCTAGACCAAGAAACTTTGAGGAGGCTAGGAAGCGGAAGAAGAGTAGCCCAGATCTTAAAAGGGCTGTCTGATCAGGGACCTACCTACAGATACCCTGAATCATCAGACGAGTCCAACCAGGCTGCATCCCGCAACTCACCTGCAGCCCAGTCTGATACAGAATCGGACAACACTCCTATTGCTGTTCGCTTTAAGAGAAGGGGACCAGCCCCTGGTGAGCCCTCCATAATTCATTCCTCACCAGAACCATCTCCGAAGAGGCCCATGCGTTTGCAGTTTAGTGAAGACGAGCAGCCAGAGCAATGTTTCAGCCCTGCAGCTAAGTTACCTACTCATTTGGAGGACCAGCCTGCTCCTGCCAGCCTGGAGACCCAGATTGTCCCTCTTCTCACTCCCCAGTACATATCAGAGGAAGAGGAAGCAGGTTTTATCATTAACATACCTGAGGCGAACTACAGCTTCAACCTGCTTGACAACAACATCTTCAACCTATCCTTAGAGCAGCTCAAATTGGTAAAACCCCTTGCTCTAAAACATTCCTTCATTCACATTTATGAGGAATGGAAAACTTTAAAATTATATTCTTTCACTCAACTACAATCTTTCGTTGAGGTGAGTAGCTGGGAGTATCCCCAGGCTACTGAAGAAGCGCTGATGCATTTTTGCAACGAGTCAGACACAATTTTGTTACTTCATGAAAATTGGTTCATGTCTAATTTTAAAACCCACATGGACCAATTTATCCATACTATTATGTATACTATTTTTGATGGTTCTGTTGATAAAGAAGAAGAAGTTGAAGAGAAAGAAATAAGAATAGAGGAGTTAGTGGAAGAAGAAGAAGTTATTATAATAGAAGATGAAGAAAAGGAGGAAGTAGAAAAATAAAAACATGAAGAAAATAATCTAGTTGAAAAAACAGAAGAACTGGAGGATGATGGAGAAGAAGAAGGAGAGGAGGTAGATCAAGAAGAAGCAGAAGAAGAAAAAGAAAATGATGAAGAAGATAAAGATGATAAAAATAATGATGAAGAAAAAGGTGATGATGATGATGATGATGATGATGATGAGAATGATGATGATGATGATAATAAAGGAGATGGAGGTGAAAAGGAGGCTGAGAGAGAAAAAGAAAAGGAGGATGGAGAAGAAGGAGAAAAGGAGAAGGAAAAGGAAGAAGGAGAGAAGGAGTTGGAAAAAGAAGAAGAAGAAAAGGAAGAAGGAGAAAAAGAGAAGGAGAAAGAAAAGAAGGCGGAAAAGAAAGTTGCATCAGACCGGGCTGGGGCACCTGCCTGCTATACCATCCTAGATGCAGACCTGGCTGAAGATTCCAGATTGGGGACCCCAGAACAGACCCCATCTGGTATGCCAGCTGCAGACATGAGTCTGTAGACAGGTGGGTCATCCGCACACCTACCTGTAGGCGTCGAAGGCTCAGGCGAGCACTCTCCGCAAACATCACAAATTACACCCGTAATGACTAAGCTGATCCGACATATTGTAAAAGACACTGTTGGAGAGTTGCTTTCCTCTCAAGTCACTCCTGACCTGCAGTCTATCAATGCCAAAATTGACACCTTGCTGCAGCGGAACATCCCTCAACCACCTCCTCCTACAAACAACAGAATACCCCTTGGCATGTCTGACTGGATGCTTAGAATGGAGCAGCAATTGACCACCCTGGTTGATGCTGGCAAAAAGGGGGAAGAGAGGTTACAGGGGGAAGGTAGCAAGTAGGGGGAAATAAGAGGAGTTAAAGAGATGAGGACCAAGAAGAAGCAAGATGTCCAATTGATCACAGCTGGGACATCATCGACAAAAAGGAACGGAGAAGCTGACCAAGAGCAGACTGATGATCAGCCTGCATCCAAAAGAAAGAGGATCAGATCTGGGTAAGAACCTACTCTAGAATGGGAAGGCAAAGAGTTGTGGCATGTTGAAGACCTTCTTCCTGTCCAAGCTGCACCAATGTGGGGATATGCAAAGAAGAAGTTCATCAAAGATTTTTACATCTGGGAGTTACTCCAAGATGCAAATTGCTCCCCACAGCAGACCTTCATTAACTTTATGGATTTAGCACATCCAAAACTCTGGGCCGTCCTACTAAAATATGTTGAGGAATGTAATGCATATCCCATGATACCTCCCTTCAGACCTAAAGATCCGCCTACTCTACCAAATAATGAACTGGATGAATTCGCGCTGCAAAGGAAGATCAAGAAATTGTGTGAAGAGCATAAGTTTTCTTCCCAAGAAGAACAAGATTTTGCTGCACTTGTAGTCAGAAGGAAGTACGGCCTTCCCCCGTCAAGAAAAGGCCTATTGGTGCAAAGATTCTCAGACCCTTCAAGCAGCCTATTCGCAGAGGCAGAGGCAGAGGCAGATGAATAGTATTCATACCTTTAATGTAAATTTTTGTACTTATAATTTTCCTGTATTTTGATCATTGAAAGCCATGTACTTATAAAACAATACATAGAAAATTATTATAATAGTCTTTTGAATGACAATTCCCAGTTGTCTCAAAAACAAGACTGATTTTAATTTGTGTCTTGCACTCAAGTGCAAACCTATTCATTTGAATAATTTGCTTAAGTTTTTCCATCATCAAAATAGGGGAAATTTGTTAGGAATACTTGTTAGATTTTGATGATGTCATTAATGTAATTCAAATGTTTAATACTTGGAAAAATGTAAGAAAGAACCAAATGAGTATCTTTCATAGGCCAAATTATGTTAAGTTTAATACTTGGCAAAATGTAAGGAAGAACCAAATGAGTATCTTCTATAGGCTAAATAAGTTAGGCTCAAATCGGCTAAGTTCAAAGATACATATAAGTACATCAGAGAAGTACAGGTGAGTCAAGTCAGAGAAGTTCTGGTCAACAAAAATTCATCAGAGATGTTTGACCAGACTGCAGTCAAGTGACTTCAGACAAGTCATCTGATCAGGCGAGTCTCAAACAGTCACCATCAGAGAAGTCCAAACTGCAGAGAAGATGACTATACATCAGCCAACTTGACTTATAATAGATCAGCCAAGTACTCCAAGTCCACGTCAGCATGCGTTGAATAGTCAAATATTACGGAAAGTCACATGCAAGCGTGAAGAGACAAATTGGAGAGATTCCCGCAAGGATATGAATTAAATAATTCATCCAGGCCTACCACTGAAGACTTTAATCTTTTTATATTCAAAATATGCGGCGCCTCACATGCAAAGTCTTCACAACGGTCGAACGATGAATTAAAATATAGGAATCTAGCCTTGCAACGTTCAGAAAAATAAACAAAGAAGTCTATTTCTCCAACGGACGGATTTGTTACAAGATGTGCAACGGCTATGAAGAATGTTCAAGGATCGACACCTATATATATCCGAAGATTTGAATATGAGCAGTACGATGCGAACAAAACTCTCAAGCGATCAAAGTTATCAAAGCAATCACATAGCATCGTGAAAAGAGCAGTACTCAAAGTTCTTATCTTGAAGAAAGCTCTTAGTTGGAGAAGACAAACACTCTTGTCTTAAAACCTGAGTTCGGGGTACTTCAGTGGTTGAAGTTGCGAGACTGATAGGCATCCAAGGATTTGAAGAATCAAGTGGTGCTAGGCAGTCAAAGAGGAGTTGCAACGACGTGATTTCCACTGGTTGGAAGTTGTTGTAGCTAAGTAATAGAATCACTGTAATCTTTATCACTGGTTGAGAATTATAGTGGATTCATCTCCAACTAGTTTGGAGAAAATGGATTAGTAGAGGATTACCCCACCTCTGAAACCACTATAAATTGCCTGCGTGTTTTACTGTTTTCAGCATCATACTTAACTGTTGCATTCATTCATTATTGTTCCATTGTTTTGTCTTGATTTCGTCATCAGCTGATGTCCGCATATCTATCAGTTGAGAAACTCACTCTTCGTGAAAAAGAGTTTAAGAGTTTCAATAAGTCTATTCATCCCCTCTCTAGAGTTATTACTGGACGACTTGTGACCTACAAGAAAGTCATATAAAGTTTTGGGGTGGAAACATAAATTTTGAAAGCCTAGGGCTATGGCATTTGGGAATTAGAAATAAAGTTGGATTTGATTGAAGTTTTCTAAATCTTCAATTTGACCCTAAACTTTAATATTTTCGTATAACCTTCTTGGTTTCAATCCAAAGCAGGTCAAACGACTTCCAAATGGCTCCTAATTCGAAACACAACCTTATGACACCCCGATAACACGCGTTGTGTGTCCGTAACTATATCTCACCCAAACTCGGCTAAATTAGAAAGTAAAGTTCTAATAGGTGTATAAATCTTAACCCGTTAATTATATAATATGATCCGTTTTAGGTTGAAGGTTTGGATAATCGCTCAGTCCATTTTCCTTGTCAATCGAACCTTTTACATTCGCTGGAATTCCACGCAAGTACTTTGATTGCATTTAATGTACTTCGCGTGAATATGCGAAAAATGTGATTTTGTGAAAAATGGTAATTTTGGAAAATGTTGTTTGTGCCATGTGGCTATTGAGTATGTGTGAACCGAGTTAAAACTAGCGAGGGTACCCTGGGATCCGTTAGACTGCGAGTATCTGCGGATCACTCGGTGGGGAATTTACTAGAAATTTAAATTGTGTAATTTTTACACTTTAAAGTGTACCAGTGCGATATTTGTGACATGTGTGATTAGCTAAAAAGTGTATTTACGAATACTCAGTATCATTGCGCATTGAAATGAAATAATATGTCATAAACATGCATTGGAAAGCGAAAAGCGAAAAATCCAAGTAAGCGACTTGGGTTGGCCAAAAGAGCCGAGCGAAATGGGCCAGTGTGCGTGAGTCATTGCATGCATGGGAATTGCATTGCATTGCACATATAATAATGATGATTGTGGTACTGTATTCTGGAATATATGTGATGGCACTGTGATTTGGTTGTTTATTCACTTGTAGTACATATTCATGAATCGTTGTACTTGCACCGGCTGTTTGTTGACCCCTACGGGGGTGAATATATACTTGTTGTGTATTCAGGTATAGGTCTTAGTGGCGAACCGGCGCAGTAAGGGCACGAGGATGGAGAGCAACAGTGATATCATGTACTATTTCGAGTCGGAGGTCGTTTTAGCATGGTCAAAGTCGTGTTTTGGTTTTGTACTCGCGCGGGTACTGTCATATATTGTTTAATGTGTTGGTTTTAGTTGTTGTTGATGTTGTTGGATCAGTTATGAGTTGTTGTATCTGTTGTGATCTAATAGGACCATGTATTGGATTGCTTTGTGATGTATGTCGTATTGAAGTTGATGTTGGTTTAAAGGTGTGAATGTCTCAGTTTTGTTAATTGTTAATTTGTTTTATGTTGGTCTAAGCCTGGTAGGTTCTCCAAAAAGAATCTACGGTGCTGTAATATATCTGTAAATCACGGGGGTGTTACAATTATGGCCAGCGCGTTATCGGACATAGGTTCCATTTCCAATATCTTCTTATTGAAACGGGATATATAATCCTTGATGGATTCATTTGGCCCCTGCACGATGGAGGCGATGGAGGACCGCGGGGCGATGCGCACTAGAGATCCCATAAAGTGGGATCGGAATGCCGTGGTGAGCTGAGCTCGTGTCTGGACAGAATGATTAGGTAGCGAGCAGTACCACCTTTGAGCTCTTTCCCCCAGAGTTAGGAAAACATCCGGCATCGAAATGCATCTTGGGACCCATGTAGGTCCATCTATGAGTTGTAGTGCCCAAGATGGGCATTAGGGTTGGTCTCCCCGTTATATGGTGGGATTTGGGGGACCTTAAGCTTTTCCGGGGGTGGCTCCGCCAAAATACTTGGGGCAAGGGGACTCTCCTGGCCGTTGAGTCATTCGGAATTTTGGGTTGGCAGGAGCTGTTTATTCTCAAGCTCCGTGAGGCATTTTTTGAGAAACTCGATTTTGCTCTAGTTGTCGCCTGGAGTTTGCGGTAGTGTTTGCGCCGGGACTCGGGATTGACGAGGAACCTCAGCTTCCTCTATATATAGAATGTCTTGGCCAATCAGAGGGCGACGACTGGACAATGTTTGGGAATACATCCAAACAGTTGTCAGAGGGAGAGTGCGCCTTAGATATGTGGCGGCCTTTGGGGGTTGCTTTGGGAAAAGGGAGGACAAGGTGCATTAATTGTCCTGTGTGCTTGTTCCGCATGTCCTGTGCGGCTGTTCCGCATGCTTCTGGTGACGCTTATCCATTGTGGTCGGTACTGGGGTCGGCCCTCGGGTCTTGTTACGCGATTTGGCGAACGCAAGTGCACGTTGTCGTAAGCAAGTAATAAAGTGGTAAGAAAATTATCGTTCCCTCGAGGACTGACTCACTAATTACCGATTTATGTGTATTCTAATTTTATTTGAACTATCGAAATTGGAGGTGCAAGTAATATTTAAAGAAAATTAATAAAAGAATGAACTAAGAATAAATAGTAAAATCGATTGTTCGAAGAAAGAAGATCAAATAGGGAATTAATCTAGGATTGTGAATCCACCTCGGTTTATCCGAATTACTCTTGATTTATATGAATTAAGTGATTTCCCAATTTATTGAAGGCGAAGATTGCTAAAATACCCTACTGCCTCTCCCGAGATTAGTAGAATTTTCTAAGGCGAATAACACACTCTATTCCTAGATGAATTAATTCGTCAATAGGTGTAACACCCCCAATCCGCTCAGGGATATTACACGCCGTAGAACCTTTCCTCAAGGATCTACCAGGCTGGTAACAACATAGAACAACTCAACAATGCCTTTAAGGCTAAAATAACTCAGTAGACCAATTTGGTCTTACAATAAATACATACAACTAAAACTCATTACATGCCCACGCAGGGGTCGAATACAACACACGCCCGTACAACGGGAAAAAATACTACAGCGGAAAATAAACTATAACTAAACCAATGACATCATATGGATCCTCGTGTGATTAGTATCGTTCATCTTTCATCATCCTTCGTGCCGACCCTGTGTTATGCTCCCAAACCTGAATGCAAAAACAAACATCCACTCCCCAAATACTCGGGGGTTAGCAAAACTCCACTGTTTTGCTACTGCAAGAACAAAGTGCAAATACGAGCCATACAATTCACATTCCACGAATAACAATAACCAGGAATCCTCAAAGATCCAAACGTAACGAAAAGTACTTCTCGAGGCAAAAGTTTGGGTAAAACATTCCAACACCGAAAGATCACAAATCAATGGAACAATTTATAAAAGGGTTTAAAATGCCATCGAGAGTTTTAATAGAAAACAATTTAGGATTAACGAATCCTTTTCTTTCCAAAATCAACAAGGGTCACAGCCCAAAGGTTTTGTTTTCACAATTGAAACCAACAACAATACACAAGGTTAAAACTCACGTCACGCATCCTCGACCGACATAAAATACACACGCACCTGTGAAGTTTCACTCGTGAACCCAGAGTGAAGTCATAGATTTCCCCGAGGCCCCGTCGGACCCTCCCAGGGTGAGCAAACACATTCACAAAACATACACACGCACTCGTGAAGTTTCACTCGTGAATCCAGAGTGAAGTCATAGATTCCCCCGAGGCCCTGTCGGACCCTCCCACGGTGAGCAAACACATTCACAAAACATACACACCAACCTGTGAAGTTTTTACTCGTGAACCCAGAGTGAAGTCATAGATTCCCCCGAGGCCCCGTCGGACCCTCCCGAGGTGAGTAAAATACATTAACTAAATATACACACCAACCTGTGAAGTTTTTACTCGTGAACCCAGAGTGAAGTCATAGATTCCCCCGAGGCCCCGTCGGACCCTCCCGAGGTGAGTAAAATACATTCACTAAACATACACGCACAGGCATCGCCTAGGACCAGGACGCCACCACAGACATCCCACCCGAGGCCTCAAAGGACCCTCCCGAGCTGGCTAGCGAAACAATCATGCACAAATAACATATCACACCAAGGATATCCAAACAATTCACCAAGAGGCATCAAACACTTAGCAAAACACCACGTCAAACCATAACGCACCGAAAAGAGATAATATACGTACACACGCATTATCAAGCGCAACATCAACACCAAACATATCCAAAGGATTCACGTAGTCACTTACAACCCACACAATTTACAAAACACGTGCGTTTTGAAAGTGAGCCTTTAGCGAGGCTAGCCGAATCTTTTGAAAGTTCAAAATAAACGATCAAACAACCACATAGAGACGATCACTAATTATCATATCCACAAAACAAGAATTGTATGGACAAGGTACTTGCCTCGAAATCGGCACGCAAGTATTCCAATGAACACGGCTCAACCGGGAAGCTTCGGAACGCCCGATGCTATCGAAAAGGAAGACGACGACGAACGGAAGGGTTCTACACGGTTTCTTCGCAAGAAACTCGACCCTAACATCATATAATCAATAAATCAATGATCATATGAGGAAGAATAATCGTAGAACGTCAGGAAACCCCTCTAAGACATTCTACCGGACACCTTCAAGGCATCGATCAAGAACTCGACCAAAACAACGAATCGATACGATCCAACCATGGAATAACAAGGGAAATGATATAATACATCTAAATAATCATCAATCCATCATAATCCTAAGTTAAATCGGATTAAACGTACGAAATCAACCAAAATACACAAATTCCCCAAAACTAGATTTCTAGAAAATCTGACCTGATTTGCTCGATCAAAGGATGTTATAGGACGATTGATCAATGATATAACCTCTGGAACTTCATGGATTTGTTGTTCAAAAATATGGCTCCATGTTAACCACACCCCCATCCACGGAAGAGAAGGAAAAGAATGAGAAAAATGGTGAAAAACCCGACTGCAGGGCCTTAAATAGAGTGCTGCGAGCGTGGTTACGACGTAATCGCCAAGGGCTTACGTACGTAACCGAGTCACTGCCCCAAAAATGTCGGCAGTGTTACGTACGTAACCGGCCAAGGCTTACGTACGTAACCGGCCTTACGTATGTAACTTCCGAGCACTACTGGCGTAATCTCGGCTGGGCCTGCATCGCCGGCCATGACTCGGCCGGGGCCAACTCCGACGGCCAGGATGACCCCGAAACCCGAACCTGAATATGAATCGAAGATACGGTTACGAAGTACTCGTAAAGATGAATTCGAACACTAAGAGAACACACGATTCCGACCACCCGAAGGCTCGAAATTCGAGAATCGAAAATAATTACCCCAAACTTTGGGAAATTACGAAAATGACCCAAAACGTCCGAAAATCACGATACATGATCGAATAACCAAACTGAAGTTCACAACACGTCTAAGAAAGTTAAACGGACTTACGGGAAACTCGAAACAGTAGTTTCGAACGAGATTCGCAAGAATAGAACTCAAGTGCGGAAAAGTCGCTAAAAAGCACGGAACTCAATAAAACGACACCGAAACGAACTCGGATGACAAAAAGTGCAGAATTAATCATTCTCAGAATGACGAAACGGTCATGAGCGAGTCGCCAAAACGGACTTTTGCCAAAAAAAAGAAATTACCGGGAATCGAAATTACGGGTATTACAATCTACCCTCCTTAAAAGAAGTTTCGTCCCGAAACTTAAAACAAGTAGGGAGAAGCAATATCCCGCCAGGAAAACTCAACGAGATACACAAGAAACGCATAACTTACGCCTATCGGTGAAACGTTACAAGCAACGCAAAGGAATATACGGCGTGAAAACACGCTCTACGACGACTAACACAATGCCACCGGTAGAGACATAATAAAATCGACAAGTGACAAGCGTCATCAAACAGATAGTACAATCAATTCGATTATCCGAACAATCACAAAACACAACGAACGAAAATCAATACGATTGACCAACCCAACAGTTCATCAATCAAAACGCGAGCCAAACGCTGAACAAATACGGAATTCCACCGCCCAAGGGTTGGGAGATCGAAACGAGACTAATTTCCCGAACTTAAGGGAATTACGAAGGAGTCTGAACGTTCAACAATCACAAGACGAGATCAACAAAAACCGAACAATCAAACGATCGAACCACAACGATCGAGACAATAAAAATCGAACAATCATGTTCGAATCACGAAGAACAATAAAATTCAAACAACAAATCCAAGGTTCACAAGAATCGAACCGAACTCGGAAAAGTCACAGCGATAACCAGAACGACTCAAAACAAGATCACAACTCGTCCGAACGATGAAACCAAAATACAGAACGAGTTCAGAAAGTATCAACGAACACGAGCGAGTCGATAGAATTGAGAAAGAGAAAATGCAGAAGCCATAAATAATACGGGTATTATATTCGACCTCTTCTAAAAGAAGTATCGTCCCCGAAACTCACAACAACGAAATCAAGGTGACAACACAACACGCAACCGACAGAAACATCCTTCAAATGCCTCTCAAAGCCGATCCTGATATCTGTGCTGAAGCGTGAACTCCGAAAGTCTCGGTAGCCAATTCGCAAAACTGAATTCGGTGTCCCTCGAGTCCTCACTTGAAACGCGTTACTGACGGGAAGGACAATTTACACCTGCATGCCCCGGCACATCACAGTTGAAACACCTCGGCTCGGCATACCGAAAATACAAATGCTAGATATAATGGGGCATAACGTCGCAAAACAACATAGCGGAGATGCCAACTCAGCACAACAAAGAATCATAACACATATCATATACAACGATTACCATCGTAAAATAATACACACACAAACACTACAGCAACGACGGTATCGGTCGGCGACCTCAACGGCCCGAACGATAACCAGCACATAATTACAAACATCATGAAACAATCACAAATGTTCACAAACATACAAACCCAAGCTTCAACAACTCACACTCGTGCGACAACTCGCAAATCACCACGAGGCGACAATTAGTGAATACCAGTTCACACCTCTCACAGGGGGCTAGTACACCAATGCGTGGCAACACCTTGACGTTCATGCCACCAATTCAATCATACTCGGGAGCAAACATCATAACAACAAAGCAAACATCATACATACATTCCCAAACGCAAACGGGAATGGATAGGTTTTAAAAAAATGAAAACCACCTTTTGAAAATAATTTAGAAAAACACCGGTTGATCTTGAGTATCACCTTTCAAAAAAAGTACAAACGTGAAACATCTTTATCGAGACTTTGGAAAACCATTTCGCATTTGTTAAAAATGAGGACACTTTCTTTTAGTGAAAAACTTTCAGAATATTCGACCCTCGGGTCTAAGTAAAAGTGTTTATAAAACATTGAAAATATCTCAAAATATTTTGGTCCTCGAGGTAGAAGAATTTTGAAACATATTGTGGCACCTTGGAAGTACCACGAGAAAACAATTCATTTTAAACGTACGTCTCGAAATTTATTTCTAAGATACTCAAGTTTTCGAAAATAATTCAATGCCAAAAAGGCCGATGCCAAAAAGGCTAGAATGCCCAAAAATTTTAAGTAATTACACGGAACATTATAGCGCCGTGGGTCCCGCGCCGGAACCCACCAAGCTAAAAAACCATTTACAAAAATGCCAAAAAGGCCGATGACGGTAATATTTCAAAAACTCACAAAAGCCATTTAAAAAATACTAAATACCGTCATAAGAATTTCGCCAAAATGATCAAGGCCATAATGCCAAAAACTCGGTTAAAGGAATCGGTTTTCGAAATAAAACTCAGTCGGTAAAATACCAAAAGCCATTACAAAAGAACTCACGCAGCGGATAAAAGAAATACAGTCCAACATGCACAATCCAGCGACACTACTCCTCATATGAACGAAATATGAGAGTCAAATAACCACATATCACGAAATCAAAGTCCATAATAGGATTCCGTCAATTAACTCATAATCATACCTGTAACTCGCATCAGACGAGGCACAAACACAAAGAAGGGAGACTTACATCCACAAGTCGCACGAAGATGATGCTCGCCCCACGATACTAATCACGACCAACCAACTCAGACGACGCGTCGCGACACGACTCAGTCAAATAAAATCCGACGAAACAAGACTCAAACAACACGACTTGACCCGACATCCTAGGTTCCCACAACCTAAAGCTCTGATACCATTTATGTAACACCCCCAATCCGCTCAGGGATATTACACGCCGTAGAACCTTTCCTCAAGGATCTACCAGGCTGGTAACAACATAGAACAACTCAACAATGCCTTTAAGGCTAAAATAACTCAGTAGACCGATTTGGTCTTACAATAAATACATACAACTAAAACTCATTACATGCCCACGCAGGGGTCGAATACAACACACGTCCGTACAACGGGAAAGAATACTGCAGCGGAAAATAAACTATAACTAAACCAATGACATCATATGGATCCTCGTGTGATTAGTATCGTTCATCTTTCATCATCCTTCGTGTCGACCCTGTGTTATGCTCCCAAACCTGAATGCAAAAACAGACATCCACCCCCCGAATACTCGGGGGTCAGCAAAACTCCACTATTTTGCTAGTGCAAGAACAAAGTGCAAATATGAGCCATACAATTCACATTCCACGAATAACAATAACGAGGAATCCTCAAAGATCCAAACGTAACGAAAAGTACTTCTCGAGGCAAAAGTTTGGGTAAAACATTCCAAAACCGAAAGATCACAAATCAAGGGAGCAATTTATAAAAGGGTTTAAAATGCCATCGAGAGTTTTAATAGAAAACAATTTAGGATTAACGAATCCTTATCTTTCCAAAATCAACAAGGGTCACAACCCAAAGGTTTTGTTTTCACAATTGAAACCAACAACAATACACAAGGTTAAAACTCACGTCACGCGTCCTCGATGGACATAAAATACACACGCACCCATGAAGTTTCACTCGTGAATCCAGAGTGAAGTCATAGATTCCCCCGAGGCCCCGTCGGAACCTCCTAGGGTGAGCAAACACATACACACGCACTCGTGAAGTTTCACTCGTGAATCCAGAGTGAAGTCATAGATTCCTCCGAGGCCCCGTCGGACCCTCCCAGGGTGAGAAAACACATTCACAAAACATACACACCAACCTGTGAAGTTTTTACTCGTGAACCCAGAGTGAAGTCATAGATTCCCCCGAGGCCCCGTCGGACCCTCCCGAGGTGAGTAAAATACATTCACTAAACATACACACCAACCTGTGAAGTTTTTACTCGTGAACCCAGAGTGAAGTCATAGATTCCCCTGAGGCCCCGTCGGACCCTCCCTAGGTGAGTAAAATACATTCACTAAACATACACGCACAGGCATCACCTAGGACCGGGACGCCACCACAGAAATCCCACCCGAGGCCTCGAAGGACCCTCCCGAGCTGGCTAGCGAAACAATCATGCACAAATAACATATCACACCAAGGATATCCAAACAATTCACCAAGAGGCATCAAACACTTAGCAAAACACCACGTCAAACCATAACGAACCGAAAAGAGATAATATACGTACACACGCATTATCATGCGCAACACCAACACCAAACATATCCAAAGGATTCACGTAGTCACTTACAACCCACACAATTTACAAAACACATGCGTTTTGAAAGTGAGCCTTTAGCGAGGCTAGCCAAATCTTTTGAAAGTTCAAAATAAACGATCAAACAACCACATAGAGACGATCACTAATTATCATATCCACAAAACAAGAATTGTATGGACAAGGTACTTGCCTCGAAATCGGCTCGCAAGTATTCCGACGAACATGGCTCAACCGGGAAGCTTCGAAATGCCCGATGCTATCGAAAAGGAAGACGACGACGAACGGAAGGGTTCTACACAGTTTTTTCACAAGAAACTCGACCCTAACATCATATAATCAATAAATCAACGATCATATGAGGAAGAATAATCATAGAACGTCCGAAAACCCCTCTAAGACATTCTACCGGGCACCTTCAAGGCGTCGATCAAGAACTCGACCAAAACAACGAATCGATACGATCCAACCATGGAAGAACAAGGGAAATGATATAATACATCTAAATAATCATCAATCCATCATAATCCTAAGTTAAATCGGATTAAACGTACGAAATCAACCATAATACCCAAATTCCCCAAAACTAGATCTCTAGAAAATCTGACCTGATTCACTCGATCAAAGGATGTTATAGGACGATTGATCAATGATATAACCTCTGGAACTTCGTGGATTTGTTGTTCAACAACATGGCTCCATGTTAACCACACCCCCAGCCGCGGAAGAGAAGGAAAAGAATGAGAAAAATGGTTAAAAACCCGTCTGCAGGGCCTTAAATAGGCTGCCTGCAGGCAGGGTTACGTACTTAACTGGCCAAGGGCTTACGTACGTAACCGAGTCACTGCCCCAAAAATGCCGGCAGTGTTACGTACATAACCGGCCAAGGCTTACGTACGTAACCGGCCTTACGTACGTAACTGCCGAGCACTACCGGCCGTAACTCGGCCAGTGCCGGCCTGGGTCCAGACTGCCCGGCCATGACTCGGCCGGGGCCAACTCCGACGGCTTGAATGACCCCGAACCCGAACCTGAATACGAATCGAAGATACGGTTACGAATTACTCATAAAGACGAATTCGAGCACTAAGAGAACACATGATTCCGACCACCCGAAGGCTCGAAATTTGAGAACGGAAAATAATTACCCCAAACTTTGGGAAATTACGAAAATGACCCAAAACGTCCGAAAATCACGATACATGATCGAATAACCAAACCGAAGTTCACAACACGTCTAACAAAGTTAAACGGACTTATGGGAAACTCGAAACAGCAGTTTCGAACGAGATTCGCAAGAATCGAACTCAAGTGCGGAAAAGTCGCCAAAAAGCACGGAACTCAACAAAACGACACCGAAACGAACTCGTATGACAAAAAGTGCATAATTAATCATTCTCAGAATGACGAAACGGTCATGAGCGAGTCACAAAAATGGACTTTCGCCGAAAAAAAAAGAAATTACCGGGAATCGAAATTACGGGTATTACAATAGGCAAAAAGTACGAAATATTCAGACAGGCCACGTAATTCCTATGAGTATATTCCTATCTCATAAGATAAAACGGTTCTCACCAATTTTTTCTACCAATCAATCGTAGGCCACATAATTGATAGTAATTAAAACAATTGGGAAAACTCAATAAGAAAGGGAAATATATTTTAATAATGTAAAATCAAAAGTTAATTCGTCAAAACCTCGATTTCATCAAAATCCTAGAATAGGGTTCTAGCCCGACATGCTAGAAAATAATACAGAAATAATTGAAGAAAGCATAAAAGAAATCAAACACAGTTGAAGAACTTGGATTCCTCAGTTCTCTAGCTTCTGCTCTCTCCTCGACCGGTGTTTTTCTTCTCCTCCTCGATGATATCTCTTCAAACCTTTAATCCCTATTTATAACCATCATTAGTCTCCAAAACGCATCCGGGAATTAGATCGAAAACGGGCTTCAAAACAGTCCAAAAAACGAGGGCTGGATCAGCAAACCCGCGCCGGGGGCCGCGGCCCGGCTTTAGTGTGCCGCGGCCCCAGTTATGTTGTGCGCAGCCCTGTGCGCAAATTTTCCTTACAGGCCGCGACTCAGCATCTTCGTGCCGCGGCCCCCGGTACAGTGTGTACCGCTTTATGTTATGCCGTGTGTGTGCCGCGGCTCAGCTTCATTGTGCCGCGGCCCCTGACCAGAAATTGTCGTTTTCGCTCGTTTTTTGTCGTTTAGGCTTTCGGACTCCAATTTCCTTCAAAACATTTTAAGATAGTGCATTAAAAGCTCATTTATGCAGGTTTAGACTTAAAATGGATATAAAATAATGATAAATAAGCGCATAAAAATACATCTAACAAATACCCCCAAACTTAAGCCTTTGCTTGTCCTCAAGCAAAAATCAATTCCAAATAAGAAGTATCGTGAATGATCGTGCAAATCCATAGTGATCAACTAATCAATACTACCCTGAAAATCTCAAAGAATAATACGAGTATCGTATTAGTGAGTCACATCACGGACACTGATTCCACAAAGTAACCATTTTTAGTGCTAATCAATCGTTCATGAAGAAAATCAAGCTCAAAGATTAACAAGCTATGAAGAGTTAGATTAAACAAGCCAACTCGCCCAGTCCCATAGTCTAGTGGCAAAAATTCAAGAGTTTCATCGTCAAAAATAATCCCCGGACAGCATTCCCTTATGTATGATCAATAATATGATTCGAGTTAACCACTAGGTTTCGGATCTCGGGATGTTTCATCGGGATAACCCTAGGGTGGATTTCTATTCTCATGTATTGGGGAACCGTTTGACATAAAAGACACTCATGGGGCACATGGATTCTTCTAGTTACTAAGTTGCCCTCTACAGCGGAGAAAAAACTCGAAGAGCTATTCCCGCACGTCCGATTCAAGGTTGATGTTTTACGCGAGAGTAAACAACGGGTCACGTGAATACCCCCGGTTACTAGGCTTCCCATCATGGGCAAATGCGATATCTCTAAACCATTAGTCTATTCAGGGTTGTCGTTTTACGCGAGAGTAAACAACGGGTCACGTGAATACCCCCGGTTACTAGACTTCCCATCATAGAATATGTATAATTTCTCAACTTTTTGGGAAAGACTGTCCGACTCTAAACTCAATTTAAGTGCCAACAAAACTCATGTTACTGGACGACTAGCTACGCGAAAAGTATAACCAAACGTATAGACGACGATTTGAAAACACGTATGTCTCCTTTCTTATACGCTAAGATTTCTACAATAACGAAAAATTTCAGACCTAAATGAATACTCAAAGGAAACAAATATCGCAGACTGCAAACTTGACCAAAACTCAACCGTTTCTTCAAAAAGAAATCAGTATCATATCATCAGTTTTACACAAAGAAGCACGAAAAATCGACGAATGCAAATAAAATCAAGACAAGCAAGGCTAGAGTCAAAAACAACGAAAAAATCAACGAATAAGTAAAAAGCAACTGAAAGTAAACCCCCCCCCCCACCACAAACTTAGGACGTACATTGACCCCAATGGACACAGATAGTAATATGCAATAAGAGAAAAGGTCAAGTACTCCCCTAATATCAGCTCAGGAACTGGTGCCAGCCTCGTCCGGCGAGGAGGGTGGTGTGGATGGCCTGACTGGTGGGATGAAGGGCCCGTCCGGATGGAGTATATGGCTCGTCCACGCAACAAGGTAGTCCTGATGATAAGCATCCCTTTCCGCCAAGCGTCTCTCCTCACGTCGATTGGCCCGGTGGGCCTGCTCTCTCATCTCCTCCCGGACAGTAGCTAGATGGCTGTTTCTTTCTCTCCGCATCTCCTCCCTCAGGCTGTCAAACATCGCCTGAAGGTGATCTCTCGCTGGCGGCGGAGTGGGCTCAGTCCGATCATCATCATCCGCCGTCGGATCATGTGTAAGGAGTAGTGGCTCGGGAGAGTGCTCGTGCTGCTCATCAATCAGAAATCCTCGCCCCCGCTCGTGTGCCCTCGCGCCACCCCATTGGTCAAAATGGGAGATAATGCGGTGGTCGATTGGACCCTGGGGTGCAATGGACGGCTCGTCGTCGGACCACGTCACGCCCGACTGGCGGCATAGAGCACATATCAGCAATGGATGTTTCAATCCCGTCTTTGCCCCTCCCTGAATACACTGAAATATAGATTGGGACAAATGAGGGGCCACATCAAATTGGAGTCCCGTCGTGATAGCATATAGTAGTCGGGCACGAGAAAGTCAGACCGAGCGGATCTGCGAGGTAGGGTCGACTCGTGGACAGAGGAAGTAGAGCCAGGCTCGCCCGAGCCGACTGAGGCGAGAACTCTTAAAATAGAAGGCTGAAGAACCCGGGACGCGCGTCTCCCAGACAGAACCGGGCTGAGCGAGTGTCTCCAGCAGAGCCTCCCTCGTGAGGCTACTCATAATCCGCGTATACTCTGTCTCGTCCACCACTGGTAGCTCGTATAGTCTCCGAATTGCGGCCACCAAAAAATCCACAGTTTGGCCTCGGACAACGACCTCAATCCGTGTATCTGGTCGCCCCATCATCTGCCCGCCTGAATATGTCGCAATAGAGCACTGGCGTAGAACTCCTGGACAATAGAGATCACCGCCGGCTCGGGAGTCGCAGTGAAACGAGTCCATCCCAACTCGTTTATCATAGCCAAAAGCTCACCGTACTGGGGGGGCGGGAGTGAATCCCCACTCCGGAATTATCGGACGAGGCCGGATTTTCTCGTTGAATATTCTGTGAATGTTAGGATCGGAGAATTGGTGAGATTCCTCCTCTGTTCGGTTTTGTGATGTCTCCCCTCTTGTGGGGGATGATTACGTCCTAGCCCTCATAGTTAACTTCCTCTTCCTAGCCATGGCGATGTTCCTGAAAAATAAACACCGGAAATTACACAACTTTTAAAGAAAACTACACCACTCTCAACTTAAGATACGTGGAACGTGAATATAGAGTCGAACGAGCTTTCACCATCGTAAGAGGGAATTAAAGCTGAGCTTTCAAGTTTAAACATGATGTAAGTGTTGGGGGCACAATGTAATCCGGTAATCAAATTCGTTGCATATAGTTTGAAAACGTTTGGCTCAAAATTTTCATTGACGCATTTTATCAAACACCTAGTATGCATGGGTTTAAATGAAGAATACGAATGATAATGAATTAATCCAATCCCCAACAATAATAAGAACAATCGATAGTCGCAAATAACATCAACAATCCATAGATAATCAACGAATAACATCAACAATCAATCAATAATCACCATATTTCAACTCAATTTTGATAGAACTTTTAAGAAAACTAACAACATATTCAACCATGAATGAGGAACATTACCTCACTTTTAAATCTAGGTTGCAATTAAGATTAAGAGATGAGAGTTACCTTGCTTTGGATTAAAGAAGGCAAGAAGAAGAAGAAGAATTGAATAGAAGTTGTCCGAGTGCCGCGCGAAGAAGAGAATGAAACTCACCTGTTTGTGTCGGCCGATCGAGTTTATGAAGGAGTCCTGGGCGTTTGAACTTCGCAGCAGGGGCCGCGGCACAGATTAAGTGAGCCGCGGCCCGTAGTACAGTGGGTCCTGGGTGTTTGGTGTCCTCGGTGTGTGCCGCGGCTCAGTAAACGGGTGCCGCGGCTCAGAGAGTTAATGTGCCGCGGCTCATTGGGTGTGTGCCGCGGTACGGAGTACAGTTTTCTGGGCTGTTATTATGGGTCTTGGCGTGCCGCGGCTCAGCTTCAACGTGTCGCGGCTCAGAGTTCGAGTGTGCCGCGGCTCAGTAAGTTCGTGCCGAGGCACAGAGTACAGTAAGGTTAGCCACTATCATGGATTTGTGCGTGCCGCGGCTTGGTAATCATTGTGCCGCGGCCTAAACATGATAAATGCCCATGGGAGGTTTCTACACAGAAAATTCAAAGGAAAACACCTAGAACAAGAGAGATGAGCATATCAAAGCAAATATGATGAAAAAATAGACTCCTAAAATGAATAAAATAAAATCTACAACTCATTCTCGGGTTGCCTCCCGAGGAGTGCTAAGTTTATAGACTTCAGCCGGACTTATTGAAAATCAGTTTGCATTTCGCAAAGACCATTTGGACCCCGCACAGTCCATCGAACCGTTATCACGTGATTTAAATTTTTGACCATTAGTTTTCAACCGTTCAACTTTTGGTTTGGACATCCAACGTTCTTTGCGAAACGGCTTAAACAATAGTAGCCTCCCAAAACACTCATTTTGCAACTGACTTGGCACTCGTTTGACTCCCGACTTAGTTTTGAATTCCCCGGGCGAACTTATGACAGCATGAGGATTTTTCGATGGTGGACGAACGGATGTTGAAGACGGCATATTCAAATGCTTAAGATACATGATTCGTTCTTCATTTTTCTTAGACATCGAAGCAGCTGAAACGGATTCTGAACACTTCGACCGACAACTCTCCCAGTGTGCGTCTTTCGCAAATATATCTACGCCTTCAATTTGTGAACACTTCTCGACACTACTTGGATACGGAAAGGATTGAAACACTTGGAAAGTGACTTGCTCATCTTGAACCCGTAGAGTGAGTTTCCCTTTTTCCACATCAATGAGAGTTCGGCCGGTAGCTAAGAATGGTCTTCCCAAAATAATTGGGATGTCTTGGTCCTCCTCCATATCGAGCACAATAAATCGGCCGGAAAGATGAATTTATCAACCTTGACTAAAACATCTTCTATTACCCCCCTCGGGTACTTGATAGATTGGTCAGCTAATTGCATCAAGATTGTCGTCGGCTTGGCTTCCCCAATACCTAGCTTCTTAAAAATGGAAAGGGGCATAAGATTAATACTTGCGCCTAGATCACACAACGCTCTATCAAAAGACAGGTTTCCTATAGTGCACGGTATATTGAAACTTCCTGGATCCTTCAATTTTGGTGGGAGCTTTTTCTGCAAGATGGCGCTTCACTCTTCCGTTAATGCCACAGTCTCATTTTCTTCGAGCTTCCTTTTGTTCGATAAGATTTCTTTCATGAACTTTACATAGCTCGGCATTTGTTCCAAGGCATCAGCAAATGGAATGTTGATATGCAGTTTCTTGAAGACGTCAAGAAACTTGGAGAATTATTTGTCCAATTTTTGCTTTTGCAATCGCTGTGGAAACGGGGCGGGTGGCACATAGGCTGTCGGATTATCTGGAAACAATTTCGAGGATCTAGAAATTTGTGATTCCTCAATCGCCGAATTTTTCTTCTCCTCATCATCACCTCTCTTTTTGTTCTGCCTGGGCTGCTCATACACTTCCTTCCCGCTTCTCAAACCAATGGCATTAATACTCTCTCTGGGGTTCATCTCATTTGTACTTGGCAAGGTACCCTCAGGGCGGGCTGTTAACACATTTGCTATTTGACCCAATTGGACTTCCAAGTTGCGAATAGAGGCGGAATGGTTTTGCAAGGTTGCTTCCGTACGGGTCATGAACTGACTCGTATTTGCTGCTAATTTCACCATTGCCTCCTCTAGAGAGATCTTTGGAGCGGGAGGAGGTTGGTGTTGAGCAAACTGAGGTTGGTTTAAGTTTTGTCCATTTTTCCACGAAAAGTTAGGGTGATTTCGCCACCCCGGATTATATGTGTTGGAATATGGGTTGTTCTGCCTATTTCCGTTCCCCACAAATTGATCTTGTTCCATCGGAGATTGCTCGAAAGGATTTCCAACTTGACATTCCGCACTAGGGTGAGATCCGTTGCACCAATTATATGATTCCGTGTTAACGGAGGAAGGAGCGCATGATAAAACATGAAGTTGCTGAGTCAAGGCGGCAACTTGGGCCGATAGCGTAGATATTGGATCATTATCGGAGATTTCCATCACTCGTTTCGGGTTCAGACGCTCTGAAGGCCACTAATACGCATTTGCAGCCATAGCTTCCAATAAAGAGTGGGCTTCGGCCATCGTTTTGCCCATTAAAGCACCTCCAGCGGCTGCATCAACAAGAGTGCGTATAGAAGCACTCAATCCGTTATAGAATGTCTGAATTTGCAGCCAATCCGGTAGACCATGGTGTGGGCATCTCCTTAGCCAATCCTTGTATCGCTCCCAAGCTTCATGAAGCGACTCCATATCAAATTGCCCGAAAGTAGTTATCTCGTTCCTAAGTCTCGCTGTCTTCGACGGTGGAAAGAACTTAGCCAGAAAGGCTTGTGCTAATTCCGCCCAAGTCGTGATAGATCCCGGCGGAAGTGAATTCAACCAAAACTAGGCTTTGTCCCTTAGAGAGAAAGGGAAAAGCCGCAGACGAATAGCATCATCGGTAACACGTTATTCTTGAAGGTGTCACATATCTCGAGAAATGAAGCGATGTGTGCGTTGGGGTCATCGTTCGCCAATCCACAAAATTGGCTTGTTTGAACCATCTGAATAATAGCCGGCTTAATCTCGAAGTTGTTCGCTTGGATGGTTGGACGCTGAATCCCCGAAAAATTTGAATTGATTTGTGGCATTGCATAATCTCGGAGTGCCAATGCCGGTTGAGCTTGCTGAATAGGGTTGTCTACTCCGTGATTTTCCGTGTTATCAGCCATGGTGTCTTTTGTTGAAAGCTCGCGCTTTCCCTTCTTGTTTTTCCGCAGAGTGCGCTCGAGTTCAGTATCCAAAGGTAATAGGCCTTCGTTACCGAATTTTCTCATGCACTACACGAAACTCCTGAAAGGAAAACAAATAATAAAAATGACAAAAATAAAATGGTGTTCAAATTACGACTAGAAATACTGAAATCGATATTAGTAAAACAATCAGTCCCCGACAACGAGGCCAAAAACTTGTTACGCGATCTTGGTGAACGCAAGTGCACGTTATCGTAAGCAAGTAATAAAGTCGTAAGAAAGTTATCGTTCCCTCGAGGACTGACTCACTAATTACCGATTTATGCGAATTCTAATTTTATTTGAACTATCGAAATTGGAGGTGCAAGTAATATTTAAAGAAAATTAATAAAATAATGAACTAAGAATAAATAGTAAAATCGATTTTTCGAAGAAAGAAGATCAAATAGGGAATTAATCTAGGATTGTGAATCCACCTCGGTTTATCCGAATTACTCTTGATTTATATGAATTAAGTGATTTCCCAATTTATTGAAGGTGAAGATTGCTAAAATACCCTACCGCCTCTCCCGAGATCAGTAGAATTTTCTAAGGCGAATAACACACTCTATTCCTAGGTGAATTAATTCGTCAATAGGCAAAAAGTACGAAATCTTCAGACAGGCCACGTAATTCATATGAGTATATTCCTATCTCACAAGATAAAACGGTTCTCACCAATTTTTTCTACCAACTCTCCTCTCCCGATTCGAGTTGCGTAATCAAAACAAATCAATCATAGGCCACATAATTGATAGTAATTAAAACAATTGGGAAAACTCAATAAGAAAGGGAAATATATTTTAATAATGCAAAATCAAAAGTTAATTCGTCAAAACCTCGGTTTCATCAAAATCCTAGAATAGGGTTCTAGCCTGACATGCTAGAAAATAATACAGAAATAATTGAAGAAAGAATAAAAGAAATCAAAGAACTTGGATTCCTCCGTTCTCTAGCTTCTGCTCTCTGCTCGACCGGTGTTTTCCTTCTCCTCCTCGATGATATCTCTTCAGACCTTTAATCCCTATTTATAATCATCATTAGTCTCCAAAACGCGTCCGGGAATTAGGTCGAAAACGGGCTTCAAAACAATCCAAAAAACGAGGGCTAGATCAGCAAACCCGCGCCGGGGGCCGCGGCTCGGCTTTAGTGTGTCGCGGCCCCAGTGTGCTGCGCGCAGCCCTGGGCGCAAATTTTCCTTACGGGCCGCGGCTCAGCATCTTCGTGTCGCGGCCCCCGGTACAGTGTGTACCGCTTTATGCTGTGCCGTGTGTGTGCCGCGGCTCAGCTTCATTGTGCCGCGGCTCCTGACCAGAAATTATTGTTTTCGCCCGTTTTTCGTCGTTTAGGCTTCCGGGCTCCAATTTCCTTCAAAACATATTAAGATAGTGCATTAAAAGCTCATTTATGCAGGTTTAGACTTAAAATGGATATAAAATAATGATAAATAAGTGCATAAAAATACATCTAACACGTCTCCCGCTGCTCTGATCGGTCATGCCATGACGGTGTTTTGGAGCGTATTTATCCTGGATCTGTTCGGCCCTTTCGTCCTTGCTCCGGACTGGTTATCGGGTCAGCCCCAGGTCTTTGACGGTTCTGCCCGGTCCGGTCATAGCGGGACTTGAGAGTAAATTTGATATGTACTCGGTCGGTCCTCCCTGTTACTACCGGTTTATCCGGAAACCGGTTCTTTTGTCTTCTGGTCCTCTCTTAACCGGGATGGTTAAGCTGGCGGGAAGCGCATGCGTGGATGTCAAGGCGGATGGACTATCAACATATTTAAATAAATACAATCAAATACAATCAAGTTTTTTAATATAATTTAATATCTTTAGTAAAAAAAATATAAAAAAATATTTAATAAAACAATTAAAAAAAATCAATCTCAGTTACCCTAGGTGCCACATCACCTCTATCCAATAAAAACCCTCCAACTCAAAACTACCCAATTCTACCCTAACACTACCCTAAGTGGAGGGAGTGGTCACCTATACTACCCGATTTTTTTTTCATACATAAAATCACATACAATATTAAAATAAAAACATACCATTTCATTAAAAATAAAAACATTACATAATACTTAAAAAAAACATTACATAAAAACATATCATTTTATTGTATAACTGAATTGATTAGAAAATAAAGTGAAGGGGCCAAAAAGTACTTCCTTACAATAATGAGGGCTTTGTTTTTCACAAAAAACACAGTCAAAATATCTGGGTCGTCTTCTTCACAAAAAGCACAGCCACTCGATCACCTCCATTTTTTTCTACTCGATCACCTCCAAAAAAATCACCTTTAGCCGAAATCCAAAAAAATCACCTCCCAACAGTCCGAAATTCAAAAGCTCCAACTCAAGAAACTCTCGGCTTCCCAAATCGAAAAACGAACCCGATCGTCTTACCCGACTTACCGGCGGCAGTGTTACCGATCGGGTAAGGATACCCGATCCCCTTACCCGATCCCACTCCCTCCCTCCTAAATATAACATTCCGTATTCTCTCGAGACTTTTAAAGAGCAAAAGAGATGCAACTTGCAAGTGAAGTGAGGCGTCGTAAAAGAAAATGTAAAGGAGACGCGGGTTTGTTTGTTAGGTTAGGCGGACCGCGTAGAGGGAAGCAACAAGACACGCGTCGATAACGAGTTGGAAGAGGAAGAAATGTAGGCTCGAGTTGGGAGTAGGGGGGTTGATAAATTGGGAAGCTAAAGCAAAGACGGCGGATTCTAATGCAGACAGACTAGTATCCCAACAAACTGAAATGGTGGCGGTGGAGTATAGTATGAATAACCGCAGTTGTTTTCCGTATGCGGTGTCGTATTCTACTCAGCGCGTGGGGTCGCTGTTCTTCCCTGACGCCGCCCTCAATTAATTATTAGTTTCTCTTTTGTTTTTCCGTTTTTCTTTTTTCTTTTTTTTTTTCTCGCAAAATATATACTCTTTTTTTTTTTTAAACAAACCGAAATTTATTATACGGAGCAGAAATGTGGGGGGACGAGGCCCACTACACGCCCAAAACGTTTGAGGGAGGGCGCGCCCCTCTACACGCCCCAATTAACGAAAAATAACAGCCAAGGAGATTATTTAAATCTAACATATGGAAAATTATTTTTATCAAGTCTAACCAAGCCATTAATCTTCCCGGGCAGATCAGACGGGCTATACAGACGAAAATTTCTGAACTTATAACCTTCATTAGCCAGATAGTCCGCAATGGTGTTCCCTTCCCGATAGATGTGGGAAAATGAGATATCCATGACACGCCTGAGTGATGCAATTTTGTGGCAGATGTTTAGCACTTGCCAATTACCCTTGTTAGGCGAGTTGACAAGAGAAAGGGCAATGGCCGAGTCCATCTCAACCCTAACCTTGTGAATGTTTCTCTCGTGGCAAAGATCCAGCGCTCTCCAAATAGCAAAAAGTTCGGCAAAATTATTAGAATGATTGCCGATAAATTCGTGAAAAGCAAAGATAGGTTCGCCCAAAAAATTCCTCGCGATCCCCCCCACAGCTGAATCCCCGGGGTTGCCTTTTGAGGCCCCGTCCGTGTTGATTTTGGTGGTCCCAGGAGTCGGCCTGACCCATCTCACAATGTAGATTTTTTTTTCTTTTTTGTTTTTACAATTACATGCAAAATTATTAATAAAATTGCAAAGCGAAATGAAGACCCAAAATATCCGAAAGAGCCAGAGCCTAGCCAGGCCCGCGGCGGAATGCATCTTTGGCCTTTAATCATGAACAGGAAGTCCCAAATTCGATCGCTCACCCGTTGAGCCGTGAACGGAATCTTCTTAACCCGCATGTCGTTCCTAGAGCACCAAATAAACCACAGAATGAGTATAGGAATGATGCGTAAAATGTGGATAGCACCCGAGGCTTTGTTAAACCAATGGGACATAACTAAAGTAATAGAGCGGGTTTGTAAAAGAGGAATGCCCAATAAGGTACAAAAGTTGGCCCAAACCGAAGAAGCGATCGGTCCATTAAGAAAAAGATGGGGTAGGTCCTCGGTGCTATCACAACAAAAACAAGAATCATCAGCAATTATGCCCCTCGATCTAAGGCCGTCCGGAGTGGGAATCCATTTTTTCAAAAGCCTAACCATGAAAAAAGACATAGTATGAGTAATAATTTGATTCCAACAATATTTTAAAATAAGATGAGTATCATGACGTTGGCGGATAGCCTCCCACGCACTTTTAAAGGAAAAACCGCCGTGGGAGGTAAGTTTCCAAACGGCCTTATTAGCGGTAAGGCTCGACTCAACATGAGTGGGAAAGGTCATAACATAATCCCCAAGATCCGAGGGAATGACGGAGAGAAGTTTTGATCGATCCCATCCGTGTGAAGTCCAAAAATGGTTAATGGTGGTGTTTAGCCGGGGGTTAGAGGCCCATTGGGACATCGGGCTAAAGTCACACCAATTGTCGTGCCAAAACGAGATATCGCCATCACCAATGTACCAAAAAATCCATTTATCAGCTAAGTAACGAATGTCGCAAATATTTTTCCATGTAGGAGAGTCATTAGGGTTCGATTTAACCACCATGGGGTGAAGACGTTTACAATACTTAGCCTTCATGAATTGGGTCCAAATATTAGATGAGGTACGAAACCGCCACCAAAGTTTAATTTCAGCCGCTTTAATGATGTCCCCCAGACTCCTACAACCAAGACCACCTTCTTCCTTAGGATAACAAAGCTTAAGCCATGCTCCCCAATGAAGTCTCTTTCTATTGTCATTGGTACCCCAAAGAAATTTGTTAAAAATCCGTTCGAAGAAGGTAATGACATTTTTAGGGGGTTTAAGGACTTGGAGACAATAGAAAGGAATAGAGCTCAGGGTAGTTTTAATAAGTTCAAGTCTGCCACCCGAGTTAAGCAATCGGTGATTCCACGACTGGAATTTGGCGCAAGTTTTAGCAATAAGCTCACCATATATGTCAAAAGTTTGATTCCCTTTCCACAAGGGGGCTCCCAAGTAATTAATTGGGAGACTCGTTTGAGAAAATCCAGTCGTTTGTTTCACCATACGAACCAACTCATTGTTCGGCTTGGCAAAAATAAAAGAACTTTTAGAGTTATTAATCTTTTGTCCTGAGCTCGCTGTGTAGTGATCTAGGCAATTTTTGAGAATGAGGAGATTGTTGTAGGAAGCATTGGTAAAGATTAACACGTCATCAGCATAGGCAAGATGTGAAATCCGAACCTTCTTCCTGATATTGAAAAACATATCGGGGTGGGTAAGAAAAGTTTTATCCAAGAGTCTAGATAAATAATCGGACGCAATCACAAAGAGAAGAGGCGACAGGGGGTCACCTTGTCTGATGCCCCTGTCGGACTTAAAAAAGCCCACAGGACTCCCATTAATAAGAATCAAAAACCAACAATTCGAAATGCAACGATAGATCATGGCAGCCCAAGCATCCGAGAAACCGAAGGCTTTTAAAATTTTTAATAGAAAATCCCAGTTAAGCCTATCGTAGGCTTTTTCCATATCTAATTTAATCAAGACGTTCGAATTAGAAGTAGATATGTCATGACAAACTTCTTGGGCCGTTAAAATATTATCAGTAATGAGACGGTCTTTAATGAAGCCAGATTGGGCTGGGCTGAGAATTTGCGGAAGAAGGCGGATAACTGCATCGAGGATTTTCGCAATAATTTTATAAGTGGTATTACAAAGGCTTATCGGCCTAAAATCCTTCCAATCAAGGGGAGGGGAACATTTGGGAATAAGAGTAATAGTAGTACACGAAAAGGATTTAGGCATGGAGTTTCCGGAGAAAAAATCCCACACTGCCTCACATACATCAGTAGCAATAATGTCCCAGCACTTGTGAAAAAATAAGGCATTAAAACCATCCGGGCCGGCCACACTACTTGGGTCAATACTAAAAACAGCTTGTTTAATTTCATCCACATCCGGCATGGCACACAAATTGTGGTTGTCAACCGTATTAATGACACAGGGGATAATGTCAGGCTTAATATCAGCAGGAGTATAATCAGAACATTTAAAAACAGTAGAAAAATAACTATCTCCAGAATTTTGGATATCGACGGGGTCCGTAATTTGGGTACCATCCATAATTTGAAAGATTTTGCCTTTGCTCCTTTTGGATTTGATAAGGTCATGAAAAAAATTTAGTGTTCCGTTCCCCTTCAAGGCACCATTTCAAATTGTTTTTTTTGTTTCCAAAAGTCCTCTTCCATAGCCATCGTAAGATTGAGATTGGCTTTGGTTTTGTTTAAAAAAATAAGATTGTTGTCGGAAGGGTTATTATCGAACTTGGTCTCGGCATCCGACACTAGCTCCCTAGCTTCAAAAACTTTAGTGAAAATATCGCCAAAATGAGTTTTATTCCAATCTTTTAAAGAAAGTTTAATTCTCGAAAGTTTGTTCAAAAGTTTGAACATACCCGACGAATGAACCGGGATCTGCCAGGAATCTCTAACAATCCCCAAAAAATATTTATGCTTGATCCACATATTTTGAAAACGAAACGAGGGTTTAGGTTTGAACTTGTTGTTACCAAAACTACATAGAATCGCCGAATGCTCCGAGTGAAGGCGGGATAGGTGTTTTACACTCGAATCCGGGAAGGTATCAAGCCAAGTCGGAGAGTGTAAAACTCTATCGAGCCTTTGCCAAATGAAATTACTATACCACGTAAATGGCGGACCAATGAAGCCAAAGTCAATAAGATTACAATAAAAAAGAGCATCATGGAAGTCTTCCATCTCCGAAGGGATAGGAGACGCACCACCTTTTTTTTCATGGGAGTGTAAAATAATATTAAAATCGCCTCCCACAATCCACGGCCCCTGATTATTGCTAACAGTAAGAAGGTCATCCCAAAGAGCCCTCCTTTCGACCCTAGTATTTTTCCCATAGACAATGGTTAAATAGAAGGGGACAGGAGATGCATTTGAACTGACTTCCATGTGTAGCAAGTGAGCAGTGTTTTTCAAGATTTGAAAAGAAAAATTATGATCAAAGAACACCCAAATGTGGTTACTTTGGTTCGCAACAACTTTATCAAAACCGAGATATTTACAAAAGTAGGCCGAATCAAGTGAAATTTTAGGCTCAATTAGAGCCAAAATATTCACGTGGTGGTCTCTACTCAGGTTTTTAACATTCCGTTTAGCATCTTTCTTACCAATCCCCCTAACATTCCAAATAAGGGTGTTAATCATTAGAAACAGTAGGGGGTTTATGGATTCTAGCGCTCCTCCTCCTGCGCTCCGTGTTGTTAACATCATTCGGGTCGTGGTCTTTAGATGGACCAGCGAGGCCCTGGGCCTCCCTTTCTAATTGTCTCCCATATTCAATATCACGTAAACGTTGTTCATTCCTTTCGCTCACCACTTGCCCTGCACCAAGATCAGAGACAATATCAGGGCCAACGTCAGGGATGCCCAAGGCTGATTCAGTGTCTCCACAAGAATCAGATGAAGCAGAGTAAGTGTCCTGGGAAAAGTCACTATTCTCTACTTCCTTAGGTTTCTTGTGAGCACACTCAGAAATGTCCTTGGGCACTCCTTCCGTCTTGGGTAGGGGATTACCGAAAGGTTTAGGGAGTCCCATTTGGGCAAGATAAGATCGGGAGAGTAAGTCTCTCCCAGGCATGCCTGGCTTGTCAGCCAGGGGAGGAGTCAAAGAATCAGCCTGCAAAACATGTTCATCAGAAGGTTCAACAGAATCTAGCACAATAACTTCATTATTCTCAACAAGATTCAGAACATGAAATGGGTTATTAGATATAGCATCCTTAACCGGGAAGGCCTCCTCCTGCACAACACGAGAATTAGTTTCGTGCAAGTCAAGATCAATATTATCATTCTCTTTATGTTGAAACATTTGTTCTTCCTGTTCAATCAACAATGTGGCTTTTTCAACTTTTTTGTTATTTTTAGTAGCATGACTAACGTGAGAAAGCTTTTCAGCAAGGCGTTTATTTTTTTCAGCAAAATTCGGCCTGAGTTTATGGTTCTTAATATAACAGTCCATTTCCGCATGGCCAATATGATTGCAAAAATGACAGTATTTTGGCAGCCGTTCAAATTGAACATTTATAGCAACAGATTTACCATTACAAGATATTTCGAATTTTTCAACCGGGGGAGTTTCCAGATTTATTTCAACACAAAAACGAGCATAGTTTAAATGAGATTTTGAAAGAGTAGCTTCGTCAGCCATGACAAATTCACCAAAAACACTGGCAATTGTTTTTGAACTCCGAACGTCGAACCATTGAATAGGGAGAGCAAATGCTTTAAGCCAAACCGGAACAACCGGTGGTTCATTTTTAAAATCGAAATCAGGTGTCCATTTCAAAACCCTCATCTAAGTCCCTATCGGTATTTCACGTTGAATACGGAGTTTAGCAAATTGTTCCTCATTAAAACATGTAATTAAAACATGGCGGAGGTTAAGATACTGAACTTTACACGGTTTATATCCGAGGTTATGAAGGGTGGTTCGGATTACCTCATTAGCCGGTTTACCATAGGAGAACTTACCGACCACCGAGAAGCGGAAAGCTTCGGATGCCTTGTCACACTCCGGTTTCGAAAAGAGCACTGTAGGGACCTCACCGGACCGGTCAACCGAGCCAAAAACCCCTTGCAAATGCTCCGCGCCGCCGGAAGTAGCGGCAGCATACGATTTAGCCGCCGGGATGACGGGAGGTTTAGGACCCATTGTGGTGTTTTGCATATCAGGATGGTCACCGCACCCAGTAGGTACGATTCCGGCGGAAGATTTTGACAGTTTTTGCACCGCCTCTTCAGAAGCGGAAGCAGCCACAAAATCGAGCGTTGCTGGAGACGGGAAATCATCGAGAGAGATCGGATTCCCTCTGATATTAAGTTCCGAACGGTTTGTATGAGTTACCGCCGGATCTATGTGAGAAACGGACTTATTCTCGACGCGCGATGATGTTGCAGTCAGATTTGTGGGATTTTTTATATTAATTCCTATGGAAGAAGACGGGATATAGAATGCTTGTTTATTGATGAAATCCGGTTGGCAAGTGGGGGAAGAAGGAAGTGAATGTGATGGAGGGTGATTTTTTAACGTAGCGTTATTATCATGTGGGACAACTGTGATAAAGGAGGGGTCTTGATCTGATGGAGGAGTTGACTGGGGGTACTCCCCAGGAGGGATCGGCTCACATGTGTTGGGCAGATCAGAAATAATTTTTATATTCTGAGTATTGAACTTAAGATTCCGATTTGAAGGAGACCGAGATCTGTTTTTTGGGGGAGAGGGTGGGGTAATTAATGGGGTCAGCCGCCCCAATTGGAGGATTATTGTCTGCCATGAGGCAGAATAATTAAAGGAATACCGCCGCCCTAGGCGGCGGAAATGCAAACGAAAGAGCCGTTACCAGTTGAAGATCGTCCGGAAAACTCAAAAATGCAAGAAAAGAGTATGAAGATTGTAGAGAGAAGGAGGAGAAAAAATCTAGAGAGAGAGGGCATTCAGATTTTTTGTATATGTATGGCAATTCATGACTCGCAAAATATATACTCCTCAATTCCTTATTTAAGGATTCAGGTTTGCTATCATTAGGTCTACTTATGTCGTAATATTCGATTGCTACGTACTACCTCAATTCTTTTATAACTTAATATATATTTTGGGAATTATTATTCCTGTAATGTGTCTTACCTAATACTGGTTGTAGATACATAGATTGAAGGTTCTAGATCCTTCTAAAGGTAGTGGGATCCTATTAGATGTCTTACCTTATCTAGGAATCCTATGTATGGAAGGACTCTCATTGTAATGCCTATATAAAGGCTCCTCTATCAGTGTTATGAATACAGTTGATTGACTCGTATTTAGAGTCTTTTACTTTCTCCTGAAACACGTTATCAGCACGTAGTCCCCAACTGAGCAAGAAATTTGTTTACCTCTCCCGTTTTTTTTTTCTGAAAATCCTAAAAAAAAAAAAAAAAAGTTGCGGCCGAAAACCCTAAGTCCCGCCGCGCCGCTCCCCCGATCTGAAAACCAGATCGCTGCCTACAGCACCTGAAATCCTAGCCTCCGACAAATCTCAACCCCAATCGCCCGAACCCGTCGCCTCCTTTCCACGCACAGATCGGATCCGCCGTTTTCCTCCAGAACCCTGCAATTAGTCGTATTCCTCCGATCCAAACCATCGGTCGTCTTCATCACAGATCACCGCGCAGAGCCAACCTCAAAGCCTGGTCCGCTTCGTCCGCCTCAAATCGGGTTTAAGATCCGATCGCGAATCTTAGCGAAATTTAGCCCGTCACCTGCCCTAATCCATACCCGTAACAACTCTTCTCTTCTGACCCGAACCCGTCCGCGACCCAGGAGCAGAAACCGGACCTATTTTTGCCTAGTCCCCTCCGAGCCTGTTTTTTCTAAGACCGGATCAGCTTCACTTGGAGCCCGACCCGATTTTTCAGTATCCGCTTCATCAAATCAAGTTTTTACACACAACAAAAGAGGAGGAGATCCAACCCGATCCACCGAGCTCCATCCCCGATCGCCCGCACCCGATCCAACCGATCTCCGTCGTGATCGTCCAGCCGACTGTTGCCTAAAGTTGCGACCCGATCTGATCGAAGCACCATCGGATTGTCCAAATAGTTTTATACATGTGATATGTACTGTTTGAAAACTAGGTGCAGTCGAGACAAACCTATCGAAATCGAAAAAAAAAACGAGAGACGAGAATTTCCATGTGTAAATTTTCTACACAGCGCACTCCTACCAAAATCCCGTTGTCTGATTCGTTAACCGTCGGATCGGTGTAAAATTTTGACAGCAACTTCCCAACACAAATATCTATATATTCAACGGTGAAGATCGGATTCTGAATAATATTGATTACTGAATATGCCACCGAACAGAAGTAGATTTTTACGAAGAAATTTGGAGATCCGACCTCATCCAATACCGGGCTGCTGCATCGCCGCGCTCGAGTCCTTTTTCGGCCGAATTATCGAGCCCAGTAGCCCTATCCGGGCGTTTCTAAACTCTCCATCTTTTCCTAATTAATGATTCATTTGTTTATTGATTTGTACACTTATGAATCTTACCATGTTTATGTTTTACGTGCATATAGGAAAATACGTTGCTCATAATGATGTGCACGCTATGGAGAGAAGCCATATTTATTATCCCGTTCAAGGATCAAAGCAAATATAGAACGGGGTACCCACGAAAATATGTTGCTCATATGGAGAGAAGCTCCCGTTCAAGGACCAAAGCAAAAATGGAATCAAGTACCCGTAAGATTTTATTAAAGTTCCCATTTTTCAATTCCTCTCTTTTGGGAATTTTTTTTTTGGGAAATTGGATATTTGGATTCTTTATCTCCCACGCTACTTTGCGGTGGATGAGACTATGAGAGGTGGTATCACTCTCATATGTCGAAGTAAACTGTGTGACGGTCCTCGAGGAGTCACGGATAATTGTTGAAAGTCGATATTTGTGGTTGTTGCATACACCACGTTTTGGGTGCGATTTGACGTCGCCGTTTTGTCGATTTTATACCAACAATTGAATAAAATGAATATTGTCGGTAACGATAAAGTTATGACTTGTTCATGATTAGTCACGGAATTATGACGTACAAATTGGACAAACATCGATTGCTACGGATATGTCGTGGTTAAAATCGATTTGTGACGGATTTGTCACGTTGAATTGAGCGACCACCATGTTGGTCTTGACCCAATCCCATACTTGGACAACTCCATCTTTCATCCTATTAAAATAAAATATTATATGTGGATATAGTCATGCACTGTCTCCTTGCAATATGATATATAAAAGAATGTAAGAGTACTTCTCATGAATTTTAACATGTAAAGCAATGACATATTGCGGTAAATACATGAATTCGTTGACCTCGATTATAGTTCGTGTGATTATAGGTCCGAATACTTTTCCAAGTATTTGTAAAGGCATGTGCCTTATACATTTGACTATGCTTCGTCGATCTTATTGGATGGTCAAGACGAGTTGGTTATGGTATATTCATTATGTCTCATGGTTCAAAATGCTTAATATTGATGCACCGCGTTGCGTCCATATAACATGGCTATTATGACGTATACTTGCAAATTGAGAATTAAAATACTTGGTTGATTTGATGCACTTTGGTGAATTTTGTCTACACTTTGATCATGACTAGACGCATTGTAACGCCCCCGTGATTTACAGAGATATTACAGTGCCGTAGATTCTTTTTGGAGAACCTACCAGGCTGAAACCAATATAAATCCACACATGCATTGACAGTACTCAACTTCAAACCATATACATTTCAACACTCAACAATGCAGTGTCCTGTGGGACTCCAACTGACACAATAACACCATCAAAATGAATGAACCACAAACAACCACATTACCCGACAGTACTCGCACGAGCACAAGGCAAAACACAACTCGGTTCTCAACAGTACGACCACATACTCAAATAGTGCATGATATCAGTGTTGCTCGCCATCCTCGTGTCCTTCCTGTGCTGGTTCGCCATTAAGACCTGCACCTGAATACACAACAAGTATATTCACCCCCGAAGGGGTTAGCAAATAACCGGTGCAAGTACAACGATTCATGAATATGTACCACAAGTGAATAAACAACCACATCACAGTGCCATCATATATATTCTGGAATACAATACCACAATCATCAATATTTTATGTGCAATACGATGCAATTCCCATGCATGCCATGACTCACGCACACGGGCCCATTTCGCTCGGCTCTTTTGGCCAACCCAAGTCGCTTACTTGGATTTTTCGCTTTTCGCTTCGCAATGCATGTTTATGACATATTATTTCATGTCAATGCGCAATGATACTGAATATTCACAAATTCGCACTTCCGCTGATTACACATGTCACAACCCACGGAAATCACCACTTTCTGAAATCACATTTTCTGATATTCCCACATTTCACAAAAAACACATTTTTCACATATTCATTCACACGAAGTACATCAAACGTAATCAAAGTACTTGCCTGGCATTCCAGCTAATGAAAAAAGTTCGATTGACAAGGAAAATAGACTGAGCGATTAGCTAGACCTTCAACCTAAAATGAATCATATTATATGTTCAGCGGGTTAATATTTATATAACTATTAGAACTTTACATTCCAATTTAGCCGAGTCTAGGTGAGACATAATTACGGACACACTCTGCGCGTTATTGGGGTGTGAGAATATTGTGTTTCGAATTAGGAGCCATTTGTCATTCATTTGACCCATTTTGGATTGAAACCAAGAAGGTTATACAATTTTAAAGAAAAATATTAAAGTATTGGGTCAAATTGAAGATTTAGAAAACTTCAATCAAGTCCAACTTTATTTCTAATTCTCAAATGGCATAACCTTGGGTTTTCAAAATTTATGTTTTCCACCCCCAAAACTTTCTACGACCCTCTAATCCTCGTTTAAACTTCTCTCGTCTATCATAAACTCACCGGGAACTTCTTTAACATCGACTAACGCTATTTTTACACGTAAAAACACGCCGACGTCCCTAGTCGTCGGGGCCCGAACTTGAATACACAAACCCACACACAGCACACACACCCGCGTACAAACATACACTCGCATACAAACACACACACACCAACACACACACATATCAGTACACACAAACACCCGCATACCCGCACAACGACACACGCATAACACACACTTAACACACACAGTAACACACACATACACGCACCTCGCACACACACCCACCAAACAGCTATGAAACTTCGCAATAGGGACAAAAATGAGTCCCTTGCAACGAAAGCTTCGCAACGATATAAAGTTTGCAAAGTTCCGACAACCGGAGAGTCCGTACGGGCAGGTCGACGGCAATACCGTTTTCTGCCCCGTCCGGATAAATCCAACGTCGGTTTAAAAATCTAAATATATATTCACGATCTACTCGTCAATACGAACAAATCGATATATAAATTGTGAAGTTTTACCGGAAAAATCTCCTTGACGGCGGAGCCCGAGAACTGTTGCTCCTTCTCCCTCTTTTTCTTTCTTTCTTTTTCGTGTTTCTTCATTTCGTTTTTCTTTTTTTTTTCCTCTCTCTCTCTTCCTTCTTGCGGCTTCACGGCCCTTCCTTTATTATCTCTTCTCTTTCTCTTCTTATCCCTTATATATACATATATATCCTCTTCTTATCCTTTATATATATATATCATTATAACTATCCGGATTATTATCTCTATCTCATCCCAATGAATGTTAACACGGCAGTAACGTATAGAATATTATTTATACAATATATAGTACCACTTCACAATTAAAAATTCAAGTTTGTTATTCTAAACAACACGGGTGCTATAATTTTCAACTCCGACACGATGACTGAATTTCTGCGACGTTTCACAAAATATAAAATCACCCGATTTAATTGCTACGGGGTATCACACTCTTTCCCCTACAAAGAAGTTTCGTCCCTGAAACTTGAAACAAGGAGGAGATTGATGAAATACACCCGGGTTATAGATCACCTCCATGAATAATTTTATTCTTAAATCGTACACATTACATCAATACATATTTATAAGAAAACATCGGTACACAGCATGCCCCATTAAGCATAGCTCATGGGTTAACGACGACAGAGTTGTCTTCGATCTATTCTTTCGGGTCCTCATCGGGATCTTCCTCGGGATCCTCTTCAACTTCTGCAACCGGAATTGGGGCCGTTGGGAGTGTTGTTACCCAAAATATTATCCGGAGATAGTATAGCTGGAATGATCGAGTAACAAACAAAATGCGAGAACACTTCCGTGAGAAAATAGATAACACAAGATTTTCCGGGGTTGTTAATCCCGGGCTTGAATGCTCTCGCGAGATGTTATTAATAAATATACTGTCGAGTACAAATATTAATGTTAGAATCTAATACAATGAGTGTAAAGATTTCTAGTTATCTAGGCTTTAGAGCGCGTAGATTGCCGGAAGAACCAGATAGATGAATCTGTGAGTTCTTGCTTGGGATATATGATGAATGTGTATGACTATCACTATGAATGTGTTAGTGTTTGCCAAAGGAGCCTTTTATTCTCTCTTTTGTGTGTGTTTTTGCACTTAATTCGCAGTGTAATTCCTCTCCCCCTTGGCCGCAACAGTGAGTCCTCTATTTATAGGGGACAAGGTAGCTGGGATCCCTCAGGCGATCGCGGGCGATCGCCGTTTTCTATATTAAAATAAACGGCCGATCACCCCGTCATGTGGGCCTATTCCCTTGAGGTCCGAGGTTGCAGTTGGAGGCCAGCTGGGTGAACCAATGGGAAGTCAGCACGCGTTGCGAGTCGCTGTCCGAGGAGGGTCCACTTCGTACCTTTCGGCGGCCTTGTCGGTAGGTGTGGTAGGTGACAGGCTGGGGTCAATGATCCTATTTGTCGGTATCCTTTGAAGATCCGTGGGTGGGCCATCGTCCAAGATTCCGTCTTCGACGACTTTGACGGATGCTGGATCCCCACATGGCATGAGAGGATCGCCTCTGGTCCGTACACGAAAGACGATCGTCAAATAATAAAAGACGATCGCTGGGTACCAAAAAGACGATCGCCGCATTTTGCCGAGCTCTAGGCGTTTATCCGGAGTTTGTCTTCCATGGTTGACTTTCCTGGGAGGTCGCCGATCGCCTATCGTGGCGAATAAATCGCCGCACAACAATTGCCCCCCAGCTCGCCTCGATGTTGAAAACACGGGGTGAGGTGGCACTGCTGGCGATCGCCGATGTTTAGACGACCAGCCGATCTGAATTCAAATATGGACGACCTTCTTTCGCGTCGGGAGCAGCGGGAAAAGAAGGCGGGCTATTTCCAAGTGGCTGGGACACGCGTCGTGCCGCCGTTGGGGGAATCCGACGGTTTGTCAGACCTGTCGGCTGGCATGCCCTCGAAAAGACGCGTATGCGGGATTCGAGGGCCGCATTTAATGCGTCCCCACGTGACGGTTGCGCTTCAGCCCCCGAGGTTTCTTCTATTTTCACTTAGGCCCTTGTCTCCATCTATAAAAAGGGGAGGGCTTCTTCTCCTTCACTTTTTACGCGCCCTTAGCATCCATAGCCGAATTTCTGCAGAAATTTCTGGAGCTTTTGAGTGCCGATCTCCTTCTTTTTTCTAGGTAAGAAAAAATTACCCTTCTTCCTCTCTTTATTTTCTAATATGTCGGGAGGATAAAAAACCTTCGAGACCGGAAGTTCTTCCGCTGCCGCCGCGTTGCCTGAACGGGAGGAGGTTCCCGTTAGAGTGGATATGGAGACGGCCGCTGAAGCTATTCGAGCGGGGATTGCACCCGAAGAACTCGAAAAACTTTTCAACGAGGCCGAGGTGGCGAGGACGGCGGCGGCGGAGCAGGGGGGTTCGCCGGTGGATGAAGACGATCTGGTGCGGGAGGCCTGGGAAAGAGAGAGCGGTCGGCCCCGCCTATGTGGCTTTTGCTCGGATGATGGAAACGATCATTTGGACCTTGACCGAATTCGATTTGAGGCCTACCGCCGCTCACCCTTACGAACATGTGAATCGGACGGTCTTTCAGGCCGCCGTCCCGTCTCAGTGGACTCTCGGCCAGATCCGGAGTACGGCGACCAAGAAAGACCTGAGCCGCTGGAGGGCCAAATACCACATCCCCTCTGGCGTTTCCCTTCACGTGCCTTTGGAGAATGAGCGCGCCGACGAACCGCCCAAGGATATGGTCGCCGTCAACGAGATGATCATGGAGGCGGGTCTGCGATTCCCGCTGCCTTTCGCCGTCTCCTACTTGCTGATCGCCTGGAATTTGGCGCCTCTTCAATTGACGCCGAATGCTTGGCTGCAGATCATCTGCACGTTGACCTTGTTTGGCGGTCACCGGTTATTCTGCCACCTTACTGCGCTGGAGATGAATTATTTGTTTAAATTGGCTGCGCAGAAAGGGACAATCGGCGGTTATCATATCCAGGGACGACTCAGGAGAGTGGTTCTCGGCGTGCCGAATAAGACCAGGGGCGACCTGGCAAAATGGTGTTGGGTCGGCGGGGCATGGCGATCGGCGTCGAGTGGCATGCCGAATGAGGAGTTGGAGATTCCCACCATTTTCCGGGAGAGGAATCCGAGTAAGGATTTAAACTCTCCCCTTGATTGAGCTTGTCTTGGACTGATCTAATTTTGTTTTCTTTTTGCAGGACCTCTCGTTCCAGCGATCAGCGACCTCCCATTTGATTTCTTGATCGTTTGGGAGCGGATCCGTGCCTTGCCGAACTCCTTTATTGACGTTCGATCGCTTGGTACCGAAGCTTATCGGTTGGGGGCTCGTTTGTTTTGCTATCCCCGTCACTTGAAAGTTCAAGGTATGAGTCTAAGTGGTGCTTCCTTTCTTTGTCGATCGTCCCCAAGAGGTCGTTTTGTTTTGTCTAACTTGTTTGTATCTTTTCTTTGACAGAGGCTTATTTTCCCCGAATTGCTGAACCTCCGCCAGAGATAGCTATGTCGGACATGGGAGTTCTTGGTCGCCTTAAGTTGGGCAAGCAGACTGGTCGCGTTCCTGCGATGACGTCTCACCCTGCCCCGGTGAAGAGACCCGCTGAGGCGCCAGTCGCCAAGCCGGTGGTCGAGGGAGAGGAACAGCTTAAACGCTGCAAGAAGCGGAGGTCGGAGGAGTCCCCGTCGATCTCTGAGGCGGACGTATCGATTCTTGAGCCTCCGGTCGCTGCGGCTCCTATCTCCGCCATCCCGATGATGGAGCGATCTGGCCCCAAGCCCACGGTCTCCGGCCCTCGGTCATCTGGCAGCTCGGTGAAGAAGATGGCGATCGCCGATGCGGAAACGTCTCGGGGCAAGCCTTTCTTCGGACGCGACCCCGAGCTGGTCAACAGGTAAGAGTGGGTCAAAAATTTTCTGAGTTAGGCATTCTGAGCATGGTATGGGCTAACTCCTTGATTTCCTTGGTTTGCGCTGCAGGGTTCGTCTCGCCGACCCGGACGTCGCCCCCATGGTGTTGGTAGTCGATCCGCCTTGGCGTCCACCTAAGCGCTTCGGGCAGCCGAACGGCCGAGCCGATCCCGGAGCCAAACCGGTCATAAACTTGATCGTTTCTCGGGTTCGCACAAAGGACCGGACCGGGCAGAGACCTTAGAGCTGACCCGGAATCCGGACCAGAAAGGCCGAGCAGACCCTATATGAAAACGCTCCATAATCACGAATAAGGCCGACCAGAGTAGCAGGAAGCTCAAGGGCCGACCTCATTGTCGGTCATAATAGATAAATATCGAAAGCCCGAAGAACAGGCAGATAGGACAGTAAGTGAGAGTTGTCATATCCCTACACAAAGCACACTCAAGAAGATGACACGTGTCAAAGGAGCCACCTTCATCGTGACAAATGTCATCAGCATATTCATCCCAATCTTCCTATTGTCCTCTCATGAATGGCTGAAAACACCTATATATATGCCAGGAGAAGGCACAAAAAGGGGACTTTCGAAGAAAGAGAAAAAAGAGAAAAAAAAGAGAGATAGAGAGAGAGAAAAAAGAGAGATTTGAGATACGCTGGAAAAGAACGAAAAAGACTTGTAATTAACAAGCAAACCGAATAGACCGGCATACAATATTCTGCCCGGCTCTATACTATCGAGAGGTCATTAATAAAACTTAGTGATCAAATATCATCCCTTTATTTATTGTTTTCTACGTGTCTTCGATCCATTCGTCCAGATCAGCACACGTGACGTTGACCAAATCAGTCGTCAACAGATTGGCGCTAGAAGGAGGGCTCTAACCTCCGACCTTGTGGTTAACATCCACAACCTATGCTTTTCTCGTTCATATTGCAAGCGATCTTGTGGTTAACCGCCACAACCTACGCTTTTCTCGTTCATATTGCAAGCCAATCCTATGCTTTTCTTTAAAATATTCCTTGTCAAGTATAGGATTCTCCATCTCTAACCACAAGAGACGAATTACCATCAGGCCTGTCCAAAGGGCCCGTTATGCAATAGAGGACACCATTATGAGGTGTACACACTAAGGAGTTCTCTATCATGCATGGACGTATCGGATTATTCTTGGTGTGCACAGGACGGACACGACTTTGCGCCAAACTACAATCAGCCCGCAGATGTTTTGAAAGGCAGTCTGCGGGCGGGGCACTTTGGCACACCTTGCGTTCATCCGGAGATAACCATACCCGCTAAGGGATGGTAAGATGAAAGCATAGGAATCATCGTAACTACGAGTCGAAAGCATAGGAATCATCGTAATATGAAGTTGAAAGCACAGGAGCAATCGTGATCACGGGCTCCTGCTCGACTCGGCTGACCCCTTAGAGGTCATAATTTGGAGGATATTGAGCGTCGCTCAAAATTCCAGAGAAGGTCTCAAAGAGTCCTCGTGTCCTTCAAATTAAAGTTGCAGTCAACATACACTGCAACATCTGAAAACTCCTTCGGAATTCCCATCCACCCGCGAGGGTCCTGGTAATCCGGACGGTAATGGGCCAGCTACCGAAAACATCTCCAAGTATTGAGCCATGTGTTAGAAAAGCAGCGGCGGCCCTTACCAGGGAATTGGAAGTCAAAGCAAAAGTAATCCATAAAGGAGTTTTCCCCATAACCACCCGACCAGCGGTCGTTAGGAGGCCACCGGCGAAACTCAAAACTCCAAGTGATGAAAAAGCCGCGAAAAGTGGAAAATACCAGTGAAACTAACATGAGCCGAGGAGTAATCTGTAAGAAAAGAGGGGCCCGACCGACCGAGTCACTGAAAGTACTGCAACGGCCGACCCAAGAAGAATCCCAGGCGTTCTACGATGACCCCGGTCGAAATTGGGATACACCCATAGGAGAATTCGTTTCAAAAAACAAGGTCAATATGACCCCGAGAACCTGGACCTCGTCGCCCAAAAAGGCGGAACGTATCCTACAAAACATCCGAGTATTATCAGAGTTTCCAGGCCAATGATCTCATTGTTAAATGAGCACTGGGGCCCGACACGGGACCTCCTGAATCCAAGTAACGAAGCCCGTCAAAACGGAGGTTGCTAGCTAGAATATGTAAATGACCAAGGATCAATTCATTTGTTGAATGCCGTGAAGGTACAGTCAATAAAATTTGATTTTATGTTCGCCTCGGAAACAAATGCACTATAAAGACTGAGTTCGTCTCGGCACCTCGAATGACCGGCTCCTCCGGCACTATAAGACCGAGTTCGCCTCGGCACCTCGAATGACCGGCTCCTCTGGCACTATAAGACCGAGTTCGCCTCGGCACTATAAGACCAAGTTCGTCTCGGCACCTCGAATGACCGGCTCCTCCGGCACTATAAGACCGAGTTCGCCTCGGCACCTCGAATGACCAGCTCCTCCGGCACTATAAGACCGAGTTCGCCTCGGCACTATAAGACCGAGTTCGTCTCGGCACCTCGAATGACCGGCTCCTCCGGCACTATAAGACCGAGTTCGTCTCGGCACCTCGAATGACCGGCTCCTCCGGCACTATAAGACCGAGTTCGTCTTGGCACCTCGAATGACCGGCTCCTCCGGCACTGAAAGTCCGAGCTCGCCTCGGCACCTTATAAGACCGGTCCACCCGGCACTGAAAGTCCGAGCTCGCCTCGGCACCTTATAAGACCGGTCCACCCGGCACTGAAAGTCCGAGCTCGCCTCGACACCTCATAAGACCGGTCCACCCGGCACTGAAAGTCCGAGCTCGCCTCGGCACCTTATAAGACCGGTCCACCCGGCACTGAAAGTCCGAGCTCGCCTCGGCACCTTATAAGACCGGTCCGCCCGGCACTGAAAGTCCGAGCTCGCCTCGGCACCTTATAAGACCGGTCCACCCGGCACCGAAAGTCCGAGCTCGCCTCGGCACCTTACAAGACCGGTCCACCCGGCACTGAAAGTCCGAGCTCGCCTCGGCACCTTATAAGACCGGTCCACCCGGCACTGAAAGTCCTAGCTCGCCTCGGCACCTTACAAGACCGGTCCACCCGGCAGTGAAAGTCCGAGCTCGCCTCGGCACCTTACAAGACCGGTCCACCCGGCACTGAAAGTCCGAGCTCGCCTCGGCACCTTACAAGACCGGTCCACCCGGCACTGAAAGTCCGAGCTCGCCTCGGCACCTTATAAGACCGGTCCACCCGGCACTGAAAGTCCGAGCTCGCCTCGGCACCTTACAAGACCGGTCCACCCGGCAGTGAAAGTCCGAGCTCGCCTCGGCACCTTACAAGACCGGTCCACCCGGCACTGAAAGTCCGAGATCGCCTCGGCACCTTATAAGACCGGCCCATCCGGCAGAAAAAACGGCGGTCTCACCAATAGGGCCCAAACACAAAAAAGCAACAAAGGCCATAAAAAGATCTTATTCACTCAAAATAAGCTCCATACAAAAGAAATCAAGGAAAAGTGGCACGCAGGCCATACATGGAATAAAACAGAAAGTCTACTCGGCCTTGTCCTACTGATCGGCCGCCTGAGAGGACTGCCCCCCACCTTCGCCAGACACAGTCTCCTCCGGATCTTCGACAGCTTCGGCGGCCTTCGACTCATCATCCCCGAGAGCTTCAACCTTCAAGTCGGCCGCCTGAGACTTTATGTAGGCCTGTACTTCCTCAACGGTCTTCCCTTCCTTCATAAGATCCAACATCTCATAACAAGTGGAGACGTAGTTAAGGTTGATTAACTCCTCGTACTCGGGCGTCTTTTCAAAAGCAGCCGCTCCGTCAGCAAGGCCCCTGTCATAACCCGCAGATTCGCAAGTCTGAACCCGCTCGGTCAGTTGCTCAAGCTGGGCCTTAGCGCTTTGCAAGTGAGCCTCGTACTCGGCCCTGATATCCAGGCACTGTTTTTGCGCCTTCCCAGCCGCCGTGGCCATCTCGTCAGCCTTCCCTTTCCATATATCGGCCTCAAAGGCCCGGCTCTCCAGAAGCTCCATCTTACCCTTCAGAGAAGCCATCTCCTCCTCCAAAGATTTGATAAGCGAAGGGCAGAGATGGTGTTCCTCCTGTAAGGCCTTCAATCGGCCTCTGCCTTTTTATGTTTCCAGTGAGGCGATCGGCTCCCAATGCCTTCACATAGGTGCACAACACCGGCCCGAATAGCGTTTCCAAAATGGATCTGCTCGGCGGATCCATATCGTTGGTCACCATCTCCATCTTTGGCGTCCGGCCCAAAAGGGGGACATGGTGGACTCAACCACCGAGGGGGACACGATCGGCGATTCGGCGGTTGGAGTGGTTGCTGGACGTAGTCAAGGAACAGTAGCAGTCTCCGCCCTTTCATCCGGCACAAGGTTCTTCCCGATCCTTATTCATCGGGAGATAGTGGCCCTCCAAATCAATTAAGGGCTCCTTACCCTTTGCCCGGCCTGTCCGGGCAGGGCTCAAGGCGGGCACAACGATCTCAGGAAGGGGGAAACCCTCGGTCCTGGTCATGTTATCCTCAGGCTCGGCCTCTACTCTCTTCCGTTTGCCCGCGCGCTCCCTACGCTCGGCGGCCTCTGCAGCCAGCCTCGCCACCCGCTGCGCAGGCGTCTCTTTCCGTCCAGTCGAGCTCCTACCCTTGGGGCCTGGATGAAGAAGAAAGATCAAAAAAAAAAAAAAAAAAGAGCTACCTGATGAAGACATTCTGTTCGGATTAGTGGATCGAAGTCCCGCAGCCCAAAGATTGTCCTCAGTAATCAGAAGGTATGACTTCCTCCGATCAACGGGAAGATCCAAGAGCTGTTCAACCCGGTCGTCGAACAAGGAGGAGGTCTCTGAAGCCGGAATACGTTACGCACAAACAACAAATTATGAGCGTCGAGACAAAAAGGCACAAGAAGAAAGAACACAACACTTACTCATTTTGGCAACAAAGTCTTCGGGGACCCGAAGCTCGGCGTCCATCACGCCAGGTTCCCACTCATCAACCGAGCTCAGCCACGGCCCCCCCACATAGAACCACTGATCTTTCCAGCTATGTATGGTCTCCGGCACATCCACCAATTCCTTATACATCGCGTGCCGGCCGTCAAATAAAACCAGTAGGAACCAGATCGGCCGACCTCCATAAAAAGAGACCAATCTCTTCAAAACTGGGCTCGGACCATCCATGCTGACTAAAAAGAATTAAAAGACCCACCATCCGGGCCCAAGAATTCGATGAATTTGGGCAATGCAAAGGCCCCACTGCCTCAACCACCGGGAAAGAACCAACGGCAGAGGGAACCTTAGCCTGCATACAGAGAGCGGTAGTACACTGCCGTGCATCCAACAGGAGGGGTGTGGGGTCTCTCCTATGGGTTCGGAACAAACATCCGCACCACCGCGGGTATCTTAAATCGCCCCCGCCAAGCCTCCAACTGCCCATCGGTGACCGTGCTGCATATCGAGGCCGAATCCCATTCCGCCTCGACAAAAGGAGACGGCCGAGGCCGAACCCAGCCCCCAATCTCGCCACCCGCCGTCAACGACGTCGCCACCTCCACGTCTCCGAGCGCATCTCCGTAATCCGCGACCTTGCGACCTCGCCTCCATTCTCATCGCTCCAGTCAACGGGAGCATCACCTATCGACAAATCTGCCACTCCGTGCGGTGCAGGGACACAACCGCCTCCTCCGCCGTGTTCCTCCGCTCGACATCGTAAAATAAGAAAAAGAGGAGGAAGAGCAAGCTTACTGAGAAAGTCTGCGAAACCCGAAAAGAAGAAAAATTGCCGGAAAAGATCTCTCTGCAGTAAAAATGGCGAAGGAAGCAATGAAGAAGAAGACACTCTATATTTATAGGAGGAGACAGGGTATTAATTACTAAAGCGGCGATTCGTAATCATCGCGAAAATTAAGAACGCGTGAGACACCGCGACGAATTACATCCCGCCACGCGTCCCCTCGCCGTGACTCTTGGAGATCCCGAAGTCAAATTGATGCGACTCTCGGAGATATGACCCTTCAAAGGATCTTATCCACCTCCAAATCGGACCGACCTCAATCTGAGACGATTCCGGCCAAAGACTGCCAACCCGGCACGACCACAGACTCGGGGCCCTTGTTGGTAGTCGATCCGCCTTGGCGTCCACCTAAGCGCTTGAGCGTGAGCGGCCGAGCCGATCCGAGCCAAACCGGTCATAAACTTGATCGTTTCTCGGGTTCGCACAAAGGACCGGACCGGGCAGAGACCTTAGAGCCGACCCGGAATCCGGACCAGAAAGGCCGAGCAGACCCTATATGAAAACGCTCCATAATCACGAATAAGGCCGACCAGAGTAGCAGGAAGCTCAAGGGCCGACCTCATTGTCGGTCATAACAGATAAATATCGAAAGCCCGAAGAACAGGCAGACAGGACAGTAAGTGAGAGTTGTCATATCCCTACACAAAGCACACTCAAGAAGATGACACGTGTCAAAGGAGCCACCTTCATCGTGACAAATGTCATCAGCATATTCATCCAAATCTTCCTATTGTCCTCTCATGAATGGCTGAAAACACCTATATATATGCCAGGAGAAGGCACAAAAAGGGGACTTTCGAAGAAAGAGAAAAAAGAGAAAAAAAAGAGAGATAGAGAGAGAGAAAAAAGAGAGATTTGAGATACGCTGGAAAAGAACGAAAAAGACTTGTAATTAACAAGCAAACCGAATAGACTGGCATACAATATTCTGCCCGGCTCTATACTATCGAGAGGTCATTAATAAAACTTAGTGATCAAATATCATCCCTTTATTTATTGTTTTCTACGTGTCTTCGATCCATTCGTCCAGATCAGCACACGTGACGTTGACCAAATCAGTCGTCAACACATGGTGCTGGACTTCCTGTCGAGCAAGGCTCCGCAAGGTTCTCTCGAAGTCCCAGCTTACGTTCGCCAGGCTATCAATTCTCTGCCCAAGGCTTGGACGACCGACCTTGATGCGATCGCTCGTCGGCGATCTGGAGACGCCATGCAGGCGACCGTTGCCCTGGCTCTTCAGACGGCGACGATGGCCGTCCAAGCTGCTCGGGATTTTGAGGGGCGACCCTCCACTGCTCATCTCCATCGCGAACTCGAGACCGCCCGGAACAGAAATATCGAGGACGCCAACCGGATCCGGTCAATGGAGAAGGAGTATGAGGAGACGGCCAAACGGGCTAAGCTAGACGTGGATCGATTGAAGCAGGAGCTGAGCCGCTCCAAGGAGGCTGGCGATCGGTCCTGTAATAAGGAGAAGGAAACTCGCCAGAAGCTCGAGGCTTCGCAGGAGGAGGCGACCGGGCTGAAGGCTGCGGTGGATCGGCTCAGTGGTGAGCTGGAGGCGGCGAAGAGAGAGCTGGAGAAAGCCAGGGGCGAGAATGTTGCCAAGGCGGCCGAAATGGCGTAGGTCGAGAAGACGGCGGCGGATCTGAAGGGGCAGCTGAAGGCGATCGAGGTCGATCCCTACCTTAACGTCGAGCACGTCGGCGAGTTCGCTTACTACTTGGCCTATGCCGATCTTTGTTGCCGCTAAAAGGCAGGGGTCGAGATCGGTCCCCTGATGGAAAGCTTCAGATCCTATGTCCTCAAGCATCCCCTACATCCAGAATTCTCTCTGCCGATCCTTGACCTTGTCGACCTCGGGATCGACTTGAGTTGGTATATCGGCAAACTCATTCATCCCGAGGCCGATGGGGGTGCCCAAGCCGATCCGCAACCCGAGGGCGAAGACCAGCAGGCGGGGCCTTGAGGGGCATTTTTGTTTTTCCTCCGTAACTTGTACTTTTTGTTGTAATGCCTTCGGGCCTCGAAATGTATGAAGCTTGTGTTTATGAATAAAATACTCCTTTTTTCATTCTGCGTGATGTATTACATGCGATCGCCTTTGACTGTTTGCGTGCAATTTTTACGAGTACGTGTATATTTGCTTTCGACTTTTTGTTCGTTTGGCCGATCGTCTGAGTGTTGAAAGTGTTGGCATGTTTTGAATTGGAATTCTTACTTGTAATTTTCATCGGGCGACCTCGATCGCCCTGCATGTTTTTGAGCGACGCCGATCGAGTATGGTTCCTCTTTGTTCGATCGTATTTGAGATTAGCTCGACCTATCCCTGCCCCCTTGTCTTTGTTCACTTATAGTAAGTAAGGAAACAAAGACTAGTCTGTCTGGCGAGCTATCTTTATTTTGCCGATTCTGAAGAGTCATGTGTGGTTGGGGTGTTCGATGGACCGATCTCCCCAATCGTGTCTTCGTGTGCGTGGGATATTGAGTATCCTGCGACTCACTTTTTGTGAGGGTCCTCCGTTAGGCTACGCCTGCCTTGTGTTAAAACGAAAGGCGGGCGATCTCGGTCTGGAGGAGTCCTTGCGCGGAGTGTTGTCGGCTTATTCGACGCCACGTCCGCGGCTTGTCAGCTCTGCTTCCACCTCGGCCCGCCATGAAGATGGCGATCCTTGACGGTGTACGTTGAGACAGGGGTAACGGCACGTCGCATTGTTCGGGTTCACCATGTTAGATGATGTACCTTGAGGACGTGCGATCGTGCCTACTGATTATTTTGGAGGATCCTTAGGCTACGTCGGCCTCGTATTTAAACGAAGGGCGGACGATCTCAGCCCAAAGGAACCTTGCATGGGCGAAGCTGTCGGTTCCATCGACCTCCAGGACCATGGCTGCATTAATTTTACCTAGGATCGTCGTGATCAGCGATCGTCGGCGATATGCGATGCCTGGTGGGGCGATCGCCGTAATAGATGGGATAGGAAAAAATCTCATTATATTCCTTGTACATCATTGAAATCGAATACAAATTTATCACTGATAATATTTTTTCAGATGCACGGCGTTCCAGGGATATTGGTCCGGGGTACCGTCAGGATGTTCCAGTTCGTAGGATCCTTTAGTTAGCCATCTGGATACTCTGAAAGGTCCTTCCCAGTTCGGACCAAAGACGCCTGTGTGGGATTGGATCTTCTTAAGGACGAGATCGCCCACTTGAAATCTTCTTTCTTTGACCTTTGAATTGAAGAACTTCTCGGCTCTCCTTTTGTGGATTGTGTTCTTCATTTCTGAGGTCAGCCGTCTTTCTTCAAGCATGTCTAGGTCGATTCGTCGGGCTACATCGTTGTCGGTCGTCATCTCCTGTTCGGTTCGATGGCTGAGGACGGCGATCTCCGAAGGAATCACCGCTTCTGTTCCGAAGGTAAGGGCGAATGGGGTTTCGCCGGTTGAATTGCGGGTCGTCGTTCGGTAGGACCACAAAACGTCACGGGAGCTCGCCGCCCATCGCCCTTGCTCGGATTCGAGTCGTGCCTTGATCGTGTGCTTGAGGATCTTATTCTTGCTTCCACACGCCCGTTAAATGCGAGGGTGATAGGGCGCCGAGAATAACCTTTTGATTCCCCACTTTTCCGTAATTGCATGACTTCTAAGACGCCGAATCTGTTCCCGTTGTCGGAGATGATGGCACAGGGCAAACCGAATCGGCATATGACGTTTTTCCATATAAACTTGATCACTTGCTCTTGGCCGATCTTGTTGAGCGGTTCGGCCTCAGCCCATTTGGTGAAATAGTCGACCCCAACGATGGCGAACTTACAGCCTCCTGGAGCCGTCGGCAAGGGACCTATTAGGTCGATGCCCCATTGCGCAAATGGCCAAGGGCTATACATGGAGGTGAGCTGTTCGGGTGATAGTTTGATGTTGGGGCCCATTATTTGACACCTATGACACGATCTGGCATAGGCGATCGCATCTTTCCGAAGTGATGGCCAGAAAAACCCTTGTCTGGTTGTCTTATGGATGAGGGCTCGCCCGCCCGCGTGGTTTCCACAAATCCCGTCATGGATCTCACCTAAAACGAGCCGACCTTCCTCCGGTGTAATACACTTGAGGAGGGGAAGGCTGAAAGCTCGCTTGTAAAGACGATCGTCCAATAGGGTATACCTGGTCGCACGAAGCTGGAGTTGGCGAGCTTTAACACGGTCGTCAGGGACCGTTCCGTCCTTTAAGTATTTGATGAACGGAGTCATCCAATTCTCTTCGGCGATGGCGACCGTGGTAACCAAATTCCTGTCGATCGCCGGCCTTGCTGACTTTGTGATTTGGATGTTGGAGAAGTCGGCTGCCCCATCCGATGATGCTAGTTTGGAAAGTGCATCGGCCTGGGAGTTGTGCTCTCTCGGGACTTGCTCGATTAGTACTTCTTCAAATTTTGTGCACACTTCGGCGACCAGCTCTTGGTATTTGACCATCTGTTCGCCGCGTGCCTCATATTCCCCCTTGACTTGGTTCACGACCAAAAGGGAGTCCATGAAGATATGGAGGCGTCGAACATCCAGGGCGAGGGCTAGATCAAGCCCGCCTACCAGAGCTTCGTATTCAGCTTCATTGTTGGTCGCACGAAAACCGAAACGCACAGCATTTGTGAAACTCTGACCGTCGGGGCTAATGAGGAAAATCCCTGCCCCTGCTCTCGCACTGGTCGCTGAGCCATCCACGTATAATCTCCAGGCAGGCCGGCTGACCTGAGTCGGACTGTGAGGGAACGTTAATTCCACCACGAAGTCCGCCAGAGCTTGGCCTTTGATCGCCGTGCGAGGAGCGTAAGTGATACCGTATTGGGCGATCTCCAGCGACAACTTGAGGAGCCGCCCGTTGGTGTCCGGTCGGTGCAGGACTTGTCTTAGAGGTAGAGTCGTTAGGACCTCCACCTGGTGGTCGAAGAAGTAAGCCCTCAGCTTACGGACACTCATGACAAGGGCGTAGGCGATCTTCTCCAATGGTGTATAACGTGTCTCAGCGTCGTGGAGCGCCTGGCTTACATAGTAGATCGGCAAGTGGGCTTGCCCCTCTGCTCGCACCAGAACGGCGCTCAGTGCGACCTCCGAGGCCGCTAAGTAAAGGAATAATTTTTCACTGGGGATCGGCTTTGCCAGGATCTGGGGGTTAGATAGGTATTCCTTTATCTTGGCGAATGCTATCTGGCTTTCTTTCGTCCACGCGAACTTCTTGTTCTTGATGGTCGCGAAGAAAGGCTTGCTTTTATCACCGAGCCGTGATATGAAACGGTTGAGGGCGGCTAGACAACCCGTGAGGCGCTGCACTTGCTTGATGTTTCGCGGTTCCTGCATGTCAAGGATCGCCTGTATCTTGGTGGGGTTCGCCTCGATCCCCCTTTGGCTCACTATGTGCACCAGGAACTTCCCGGAGCCCACCCCGAAGTTGCATTTCTTGGGGTTCAGCTTCATGTTAAACTTCTCAAGGATGGCGAACGTCTCGGCGAGATCGTTGAGGTGATCTTCCTTCTTGAGGCTTTTAACTACGATATCGTCAATGTAGACCTCCATGGTCTTGCCGATCTGATCGGCGAACATCCTGTTGACTAATCGCTGGTAGGTCGCCCCTGCGTTTTTCAACCCGAATGGCATTCTGACCCAAAAATATATGTCTTTTTCCGTGTGGAAAGATGTTTGTTTTATGTCTTCCTCCGCCATTGGGATATGATGATATCCGGCGAAGGCGTCCATAAACGACATCATTTCACAACCTGCCGTGCTATCGACCAGGTGATCGATATGAGGCATCGGGAAGTGATCTTTTGGACATGCCGCGTTGAGGTCGGTGAAGTCAATGCATAATCTCCAGGAGCCAGTTGGCTTTTTGACGAGCACCGCATTGGCGACCCACTGTGGTTCGTCTGTGGCTACTCCGATCAATTTGTTGTTGAGTAATTTCTGGACTTCTATGTCGAGCGCTGCGTATTTCTCGGGACCTAACTTCCTACGCTTCTGGTGAACAGGCTTCATCGCCCGGTCGATTTTCAGATAATGGCAAGCGTGTTCGGGACTTATGCCGACCATATCTTGATGCGACCAGGCAAAGACTCCGATGTTCCTACGTAGCAAGTTGATCAGATCCCCCTTTAATTCGGGGTCGATGCTCGCGCCGATCTGTACTTCCCGTTCTGGATGACCCGGATCCATCGTAATACTTTCCAACTCTTCGACAGGAACGGTCGCCTCCCGTTTGGTACGATCTCCGGACTCGGTCCTAGGATCGATGTTGAGGCTTGGCTCGAAACCGATCCTTGGCTCGATGTCGTCCGTCAATTGATGAGAGACGGTGTCCCCTGAATCGGGTTGGTACGAAGTGTTAGGCTCGTCGATCTCCATGGGTTGATCGTCGGTCGCTTCAATGTTACATATAGTATGGGAAGTATTGAAAGAATTAACAACATAGGAGTAACTCAAACATCTCTTTGCCATTAGCTGATCTCCTTTTACAGTACCGACCGTCCCATCGGCAGTGGGGAATTTGATACAGTAAAAGAAAGATGAGGCGACCGCCTCAAAGGTTTCTAAAAAGGGGCGACCTAGGAACCCATTATAGATGCTGGGCCTATCTATGATTACAAAGCTTAGGTTCCTAGTAATCCTAACCTTGGGATCATAAAAGCATACTAGCTCAACGGAGAGCTTGATCCTCCCGTAGGCTTGGACAGTGTTGTCGCCGAACCCTTGGAGCACGGTGTCGAAAGGCTTGATGAATTTGATTAGGTTGCCGAGTTGGTCTAGGGCGGATTTGAATATGATGTTGCAAAAACTCCCATTGTCGACCAACACGCGATCGACCGTCTTCCCAAGGATGCACGCGGAGATTACTAGTGCATCTTCTTTGGGACATTGCACTCCCTCCCTGTCCTTGTTGGAAAAGGTGATGAGCGCGTCTCTAGAGATGGTAGGCTCCGGAGGCACTACAACATGGACTTCGGCGAAAGCCCTCAGCTCGGCTTTTCGCTTCCTGTTTGACAGAGTGGAAACCGGGGAAAGGCCCCCGAGGCTCCCACCTCCTGCTTGGAGCATGTTGATCCGACCGCCAGGGTTGATCGGAGTGATCGACTCATCAGAGTACTCCGGCTCATGCTCGATCCTGGCGATCGGATTGGGAGGAATTCTCTCGCTCGGTCGGCGGTCGCGCCCTCCGGCTCTTTCCGTCCTGGGTTCTGGCTTGGTGATCAAATTGTCCAGTTTGCCTTCCTCAAACAGTCGCGAGTATGCCCGAGGAGGTCGCGGCATTGGCTAGTGTTGTGGCCGGGACTCTTATGATAGGCACAAAATTTGCTACAGTCTAGGTGACCGTGGTCCCTTATTGGCTTTGGCTTGGAAAGCCACTCGCGACCCTTGATCGCGTTGAAGATGTGGGCCGGAGATAAGTTGAGGTTGTGAAGAAGGTGGACCTCTACATCCTCGAAGGCTTTGAACTCGCCAGGCGGCTTGGCGACCGCCTTTCTGGGCTTGGCGACCGTCTTCTTCTGGACATGGGAAGGTGCTTTTCCTTCTTCGGACTGTCCCTCGTCCAAACGGAGTGAGAGCATCTTCTGCCTGGCCAGATAATCGGCGGCTCTGACGCGGAACGCTGTATAGGTCGGTGGAAAATCTTTTGTGAGGTGCCTGAACATGGGCGAGCGTCCGTGGAATCCGTTCAGGACTGCGTGATGAGCGATCTCATCGCTAACGGGCTCACCGGTGAGGACTATCTCGTCCACCCGGTCGACGTAATCCTCATCCGATTCGTCCTTTCCCTGCCTGATTTTCATCATGCGGTGGGGACCTTCCGGTCGAGCGACTTTGGCGGCGAAGTACGACGTGAAGTCGTTCGCCAGCTTCTCAAAGCAAGTGATTGAGCGAGATGGTAGTAAGGTGTACCACCTGTGGGCGATATCGCCCAGAGTTAACGGGAACATACGACATTTCGTCGCATCTGAAGCTCCGCATCCAGTCATGTAGATCCGGAATTTGCTTAAGTGGGTTCCCGGATCCGTTCTCCCCTCATATAGAGGTGTTTGTGGGGGATTGATCGTCGATTGGACTGTGGCGATCTCGATCTGGATCGCCAGTGGCTCATTTAGCCCAGCGATCGGTCTCCTGGCATTTGCCCCAATTTCTAGGAGCGTCTTCATCTCGTCGAGCTGGCGTTGCATAGCGGCGATCGCCGTTGCCTGACTGCTCGCCGATTGGCTCTCAGAATGCGAACCAAGGCGATCGTGTACTGATCCCCTAGCTCCGTGGTGAACGACGATCTCCCTGCCAGAGGGTTCCCTTCTTGGGCGAGCCGGGGCTTGTTGACCGGTCTGTCTCTTGGGAGTCGGATATGCCGAACTCCTGGTAAAGGATTCGATATCTGATGTCTCATTTGGGCTCGAGTGCCCAGTCGCCATGAGGGATCGCTCCTAGGCGGGCAACGGAATCGTCCGCCTTACGAGCCTTCCTGCGGCTCGGGGCTTTGTCGATTTCTCAACATAGATCCCCTTGGGCTTCCGTTTGCTTGCCGGTGGTTAGCCGACGGGGTGATGGTGGGCGTATCGTGGGCCTCTGCCGTTCCTCGAGGATGGCTATAGCCTCCTCAATCTGTTAGATGTCTGAACCGATCGAGTGAGAGGCTAGAACCGTCCCTCGGGGCGGGAGTGAGCCTAGCGTCGCCACGGTCGCCTTCGCCGTGGGCCGGGATTCGGTCCTCGCCGGAATAAGATTTCCGTGAGATCTCGTGGTGGCCCTCTTGGAGGTTGTTCTTGATGTCATTTTACGAAGGTTTTTATTGAAGAACAGTGAGTGTTTCTTCAAGTATATGTCCGGAGAAACAGTGAGTGTTCTTCGAGACGGTAGGAATAAAAATGAAGGTTTAGATCCCCTTCTTCTAGCGCCAATTGTTGTTACCCAAAATATTATCCGAGATAGTATATTTGGAATGATCGAGTAACAAACAAAATGCGAGAACACTTCCGTGAGAAAATAGATAACACAAGATTTGCGGGGTTGTTAATCCCGGCTTGAATGCTCTCGCGAGATGTTATTAATAAATATCTTGCCAGTACAAATATTAATGATAGAATCTAATACAATGAGTGTAAAGATTTCTAGTTATCTAGGCTTTAGAGCGCGTAGATTGCCTAAGAACCGAGATAGATGAATCATGAGTTCTTGCTTGGGATATATGATGAATGTGTATGACTATCACTATGAATGTGTTAGTGTTTGCCAAAGGAGCCTTTTATTCTCTCTTTGTGTGTGTTTTTGCACTTAATTCGCAGTGTAATTCCTCTCCCCTTGGCCGCAATGAGTCCTCTATTTATAGGGGACAAGGTAGCAGGATCCTCAGCGATCGCGGGCGATCGCCGTTTCTATATTAAAATAAACGGCCGATCGCCCGTCACGTGGGCTGTTCCCTTGAGGTCCGAGGTTGCAGTTGGAGGCCAGCTGGGTGAACCAATGGGAAGTCAGCACGCGTTGCGAGTCGCTGTCCGAGGAGGGTCCACTTCGTACCTTTCGGCGGCCTTGTCGGTAGGTGTGGTAGGTGACAGGCTGGGGTCAATGATCCTATTTGTCGGTATCCTTTGAAGATCCGTGGGTGGGCCATCGTCCAAGATTCGGTCTTCGACGACTTTGACGGATGCTGGATCCCCACGTGGCATGAGACGATCGCCTCTGGTCCGTACACGAAAGACGATCGTCAAATAATAAAAGATGATCGCTGGGTACCAAAAAGACGATCGCCGCATTTTGCCGAGCTCTAGGCGTTTATCCGGAGTTTGTCTTCCATGGTTGACTTTCTTGGGAGGTCGCCGATCGCCTATCGTGGCGAATAAATCGCCGCACAACAGGGAGGATAGCAAGAATCTCCTCAGCGTTGGCCCGTATCATCGCCCTCTCTTGCTGGACTTGATCCTGGAGGGCCTCTCTCGCCTGGGTGCATTGTGCCTCCCTCTCTCGAAGAGTACGCCGTACTGCAGCCAACTGAGCTTCTAATTGCGCAGCATGCTCGCGTTCTCGTGCAGCTTCCTCATGCGCAGTCTGACTCGCGTCCCGATGAAATTGTGCTACGGCCTCTAGATAATTGATATTCTCTAAACAACGAGTATGCTTAGTAGGATCCATATTTACAGATTACCTAACTGTTTCTTCTCGGTTAACGTCTTAAGTCTACTACGGGAATACCTCTCAGGGCTTTATATGCACATCAAATCGATCTTAAGTCGGCGGCCCTAGCGGTGCTACAGTTGTTTCTAGTAGCCACTATTATGGCGGCGCCGTCATCCAGTATTAATTATCTCTTGCACAACAATGATAATAAAGAAATAATATCTTAGTGATAGACTCGCAAGGATACCTGATAAGGATCGAGTTAACCCATGGTACGAATATGACCAAATTATTGGTCAAGCCAAGAGATGCACTCGTGGACTCTCGGTACTCCCTCTTGATGTCAAAACATGATAACCATTTCTCATATGTTAAGCGTCGAGACTAGCGCTCCGAAAAAAATAAAGATAGATCAACAGAAAAGGAATTTACACGGAAATAAAATTATTACGTCTGCTTCTTTTGAAATAAGTTTCGTCCCAAAACTTAGGACATGAAACAATAAAGGCAAGACAATTTTAGATGACACACTTTATCTGCTGCCAACGGTGAACACAAACTCCATGTCATCCAAATAGTACAATAATCAAATGCGATTTTTACGCTGAACAAGTATATAATTCTAACAACCTCAAAGGTTTGGAAGATGACTTACTGGGACGAGCACCCGAATCTTAAGGAAATCAGCCGTTCGATAATCGCGATGCGTGATCGAGCAACAACAATCGAACCACCTTAATTGGGACGTCACTAATCAAACAACTCCGAAGTTCACACTCAGCTCAAGACATTAAGTGGGATTGTAGGAATTACAAGACATTCACTTTGCATAGTGTTCACAAGGGTCGCATCAAACTTGGGAAAAGTCACAGCTGTAAATGGACTAATCCGAAACAATGTCACAACTCGTTCGAACGGCAAGGACCGAAGAACAGAACACATTCAGCAGGTATCGACGAGCATAAGTGGGTCGATAGGAGGGAAACATACAGAAGTCAAAATGAGGTAATAATATAACAAGCAACTTCATAAGGTCGAATGACCAAATCTCTAAGCATTCTGACGAATGCGGAATGACCACAATCATCACGAGAGTTTCTCGGTAGTGGTACGATTCAGTTAACGACACAGGTTCAAATCAAAGCAAAGCACAACACGATTAGATATAGTTTGCTCGGGTGGGATCATAAGTTACCGAGAAAGTATGGTTCAATATTCAACGACAATGGGGTTATACAACGAGATCTTGAAACCCATACATGACGGAAACCACAATTACAATAGGCTCAGACATCAAGCTAATCATCGCAGTACCACCGAACTCACAAGTTATGTACCGCAACAACAGAGTCAACCATAAGGGTCCAAGGCCCTACATTGTACAAGCGCAAGAGTCCCGATTATTATACTCTTCTCTCCCTCAAAGGGAGTTTTGTCCTCAATACGTAGAACTACCAAGTTAGATATGGAGAACAAGAAGATGAAGAGAATCAAAGTCATAATTATCAGAAGCATCAACAATTCCGATGTATTATGAAAGCATCACCTGCCATCATCTGGTGTACAGTACACCCTTGATCGTTTGCTTTGTTCACCGACAGTTTACGAACATTTGATCGAACGTTAATTGTTCATGGTTCCTCAGCATCTTTAGAATCGTCAACCGAGTTGAACAAGTCGGGATTGTGGATATAAAACTCATATGACACGACCAACAACAACATTTAACATCAATTGATTCCCCAGAATCGGGTTGAAAATGAGGTCAAGAACAAAATCTTCAAAATGGTTAACTCAAGAAAGATCAAGGAATTGTCTCGATCCGACGAGGAGCAATAGATTAGATAATGTTATACTCCAAAACACCTTTAAACGGAACAAAATCGACCAAGATCACGATCCTTAGTCGCCTTCGATTCACACTGTGGTGTCACCCGCGGAGAAAAGAAAAGAGTGAAAATGATAAATCACGATTGATGTCCGGTTTATATGCCGGACAGATTAGTGTGCGCTATCCCCAAGGTAGCGTGCGCCAATTCTGCACAATAGCGCGCGCCATACATATACCAACCAAAATTCACCATCACAACCATACCCCCACTAATACCACAAACACGCAACGATCTGAATCGCAACCAAACGCGTGTCCAAACACCACACACGATCCCGCAACTTACAACTATGGTACCAGCAAAATAAGAAGGCGAGCTACGTTTCGCCAAAACTTGTAGTTACTTTACTCTTATTGGAAGAGGAAGCTTTATTTTACACATCGATTTTGAAATCATTTTTAAATAATGCACACACAATTTATATTTTTAATATTTTCGAAGACATCTATAGTCCGAAATGTTTCAAAAATCCACTTAGGACTTAGATAAAATAAAGATCCTTCCTCTTCTACTATTTTTTTAATCGAAAAGAAAAGATTTTCCCACCGAATACATACTCTTGATTAACGATATTAAATCGTAGGTTTTCACCATTTGAAATAATTTCAAAAACCACTTTAATCATACTCCCGCAACGGTTAAAATTGATACTTAAAAATCTCATTCTTAAAAGAATATAGGAATCAATCACATTCCCAATTTTCCGAAATACGCTGTATAACTATTTTCACCCGAACCGTATACGCATTGTACATCTCAAAACCCTAATACCACCACCAAGTTCTAGCCCCTCGGCCAAGGTTGATCGAATCAGCACCACACAATCACCGCACAACTAAGAGGGACTTATAATCGAGAGACTTACCATCTCCATATGCCCGTAGGCTCAAGTTACACAAACATATGCATGAAGGAAAAATAATGGACACAGTTCGAAGAAATACAAACCGATTACTCTGGTTTCCCGCAGGGTTCTGATAAGATCAGAATCCAATGAACATAGCCCCCAATAAAATATGGCTCACAAGAAGGACTTAAAATCCATGTGCTCAGAACTAAAATAATTTTGGGGAACAGAGGAACTTAAAGCGCAGGTCACACGAGGTAGCAGCAACCCAGTGATATCATAATCAGACGACTGACTCAACTTTGACCGACCCAAAACACCAACAGCCTAGGTATCCATAAACCTACGCTCCGATACCACAATCTGTAGCGCCCCCGTGATTTACAGAGATATTACAGTGCCGTAGATTCTTTTTGGAGAACCTACCAGGCTGAAACCAATATAAATCCACACATGCATTGACAGTACTCAACTTCAAACTATATACATTTCAACACTCAACAATACAGTGTCCTGTGGGACTCCAACTGACACAATAACACCATCAAAATGAATGAACAACAAACAACCACATTACCCGACAGTACTCGCGCGAGCACAAGGCAAAACACAACTCGGTTCTCAACAGTACGACCACATACTCAAATAGTGCATGATATCAATGTTGCTCGCCATCCTCGTGTCCTTCCTGCGCTGGTTCGCCATTAAGATCTGCACCAGAATACACAACAAGTATATTCACCCCCGAAGGGGTCAGGAAATAGCCGGTGTAAGTACAATGATTCATGGATATGTACCACAAGTGAATAAACAACCACATCACAGTGCCATCATATATATTCTGGAATACAATACCACAATCATCAATATTTTATGTGCAATGCGATGCAATTCCCATGTATGCCATGACTCACGCACACGGGCCCATTTCGCTCGGCTCTTTTGGCCAACCCAAGTCGCTTACTTGGATTTTTCGCTTTTCGCTTCGCAATGCATGTTTATGACATATTATTTTATGTCAATGCGCAATGATACTGAATATTCGCAAATTCACACTTCCGCTGATTATACATGTCACAACCCACGGAAATCACCACTTTCTGAAATCACATTTTCTGATATTCCCACATTTCACAGAAAACACATTTTTCACATATTCATTCACACGAAGTACATCAAACGTAATCAAAGTACTTACCTGGCATTCCAGCTAATGAAAAAAGTTCGATTGACAAGGAAAATAGACTGACCGATTAGCCAGACCTTCAACCTAGAACGAATCATATTATATGTTCAACGGGTTAATATTTATATAACTATTAGAACTTTACATTCCAATTTAGCCGACTCTAGGTGAGACATAATTACGGACACACTCTGCGCGTTATTGGGGTGTGAGAATATTGTGTTTCAAATTAGGAGCCATTTGGCAGTCATTTGACCCATTTTGCATTGAAACCAAGAAGGTTATACAATTTTAAAGAAAAATATTAAAGTATTGGGTCAAATTGAAGATTTAGAAAACTTCAATCAAGTCCAACTTTATTTCTAATTCTCAAATGGCATAGCACTGGGTTTTCAAAATTTATGTTTTCCACCCCAAAACTTTCTACGACCCTCTAATCCTCGTTTAAACTTCTCCCGTATATCATAAATTCACCGGGAACTTCTTTAACATCGACTAACGCTATTTTTACACGTAAAAACACGCCGACGTCCCTAGTCGTCGGGGCCCGAGCTTGAATACACAAACCCACACACAACACACACACACACACGCATACAAACACACACTCGCATACAAACACACACACACACACAAACACCCGCATACCCGCACAACGATACACGCATAACACACCCTTAACACACACAGTAACACACACATACACGCACCTCGCACACCCACCCACCAAACAGCTATGAAACTTCGCAATATGGACAAAAATGAGTTCCTTGCAACGAAAGCTTCACAACGATATAAAGTTTGCAAAGTTCCGACAACCGGAGAGTCCGTACGGGCAGGTCGACGGCAATACCGTTTTCTGTCCCGTCCGGATAAATCCAACGTCGGTTTAAAAATCTAAATATATATTCACGATCTACTCGTCAATACGAACAAATCGATATATAGATTGTGAAGTTTTACCAGATAAATCTCCTTGGCGGCGGAGCCCGAGAACTGCTGCTCCTTCTCCCTCTTTTTCTTTCTTTCTTTTTCCTGTTTCTTCATTTCGTTTTTCTTTTTCTTTTTTTTTCTCTCTCTCTCTCTCTTCCTTCTTCCTTCTTGCGGCTTCACGGCCCTTCCTTTCTTATCTCTTTTCTTTCTCTTCTTATCCCTTATATATACATATATATCCCCTTCTTATCCCTTATATATATATCATTATAACTATCCGGATTATTATCTCTATCTTATCCCAATGAATGTTGATACGGCAGTGACGTATAGAACATTATTTATACAATATATAGTACCACTCCATAATTAAAAATTCAAGTTTATTATTCTAAACAACACGGGTGCTATAATTTTCAACTCCGACACGATGACCGAATTTCTGCGACGTTTCACAAAATATAAAATCACCCGGTTTAATTGCTTCGGGGTATCACACCCATCCTCCTTGGTATTTGTTTATGATTTGAAAGTTCAAACGGAATTAGTGGTTTCCTACTTTCTCTGCAAGTCTACCAAGTTGGAGTTACCGAAAGGATCATTAGTCGAGATAAGAAATCGAACACCCTGCTGCATTTAGACGCACCTATGGATGTTATTGTCATGTTTTTGCATCAACACTTATGCCATTGGATATGGTCTCAACCTTGTTTTCTCACTAAACTTGGGAAATACTAAAGCAGTCAATTAAAACATGCACTGTGATCTGAGTTTAAGGATCCGTGTGGTGCACAATATATGGATATAAAGATATGGAAGTCTAGTTTCCAGAGCATCTGACCGTTCGTCCATAGACTTCCGAACAAGAGATTTATCGCTGTTTTAGTGAACAAAGGTCAAGCTGCGTGGAATCTTATTTCCAGCGATTGTGCTAACTTTTGTCCCAACCAACTTGGTTCCCATCTTAAATTTGCAAGTGGTCTTATGACACATATTTTTCAACCTCTTTTTTGCCGAATTTTCCATAGATGATGCAATTTTTGGTATGCATTGTACGCTAAAATATCATCTTTCAAATGTTGAAAAACAGTTTCCTTGGGGAAGCCCAAAATACGCACCCTTATAAGAAGGTCGAGCGTGTGCATGGCAGTGTTACACCATATTTGTGTCGTAATTTTGCCCCTTAGGCATATAACCTTGCCATGTTATGCACTCAATATGATAGATCATTTTGATCGTATCTGGTATAAAGTCTCTATGTTGTTAGAGTGTTCGCTATGCTCATATTTGTAAAATTTTACAAGCGAAATTGAGTGCATATTAAGCTATTTTCAAGGAACATGATATTTTTAGATTTCGATTTATAAATCCATTATGACTATGATGAATAGGTCATCACAATCAATGAGTGGTATAATGCTCAAGTTGTTGAATGTCGAATGGCGTTTTCTAGTCACATATGTTCCGTAACAATTGAACCATGTTATGACTCGATGATACATATGCCAAAGTGTATCACTCATAGCATCTCATTATGATTTGTGAGTAATAAAATCTTATGCATCACTTGTATTAAATATGTGAAAGGAAAAATATTCATGAGTCAATATAGTCCGGCTTGCATCGGTTTGTGTAACCAGAAGATGTATTGGGACATTGACACATTTAGGCTTTAATAGTCCGGAGTTTGGACAATTTGATGATCCATATACCACGGTATTGTCATGGACATCATTTTCTTTGAACAAATAAACTAGTTGGATCAAAGACACCAAAGTACGTTGGTGGAGTCATGAGCAGGGCTCATGACCGATGATGATATTTATGTCATCCGCGTCTTGTTTTCATAAACATGTGTGACGCCAAAGACCCCCCCCCCCAATGATCCTTCTTCGCTATATTCATTGATTTAAGCCTATTCTTTGGCACGAATAGGATATAACACCCTCCTATTCTAAAGAGAATAATGTAGCGACTCGCATAAGCATGGTGCTGAGTCCTCCCTTTTCACCGAGTCCTTATACATACATGATCATAAGTATTAGCCTGGGTGGCTTATGATGCTATGATGGTGTTCACAAATGGTCGTACTCAAGTGATAACATTTATATGTTATGTTGTTCCTTTGACAATGATTGATAAGTTGATGAAACCTGAGTTATGGTTGTCCAACTTGCGGACCAGTCATTGTAAAGGTCGGTTCACCCACTTTTTAGACTAAGTCTTAAAGTGAAATTTTAACAAATACTTCCTAACATACAAGGCTACCTTCTCACAAATTTTGGTGCCATTTGGAGACTTGGAAGGAGGTGAACTAGTTAAATGAAGTTTTCACATACCACCAGCCGTCCTATCAACTAGTTCGATGTCATTTCGACCGGTTTCTGACCACAAGGTTGATGGTTTTGGAATCCTAAACACCCGCTTATACATGATCATGAAATTTTGAGGTGTTTTGGGCTGGTGAAGGGAGTGAAATCTTCAAGAAAGCACTAGAGGTTCGATAAAACCAACGGCCTATCATCGGTTCAATCGTTTCTTTATGTTTGATCCCGGTGGTGCATGGTGGCGGTTTTGTTGGATTCTCAAGACCAGTAGCTACGGTTATGCAGCATCGGTCAACATGTCAGATTCACCTATACCTATCATCATTCAAATGTTTAGTTACAAGTGTAACAGTATGCATTTTGTTAACTGGATTGCGTTAACACTGAAAACCCTTATCGTCCACATGTTCATGTGCCAAAAGTGCGTCACCACAATGCATTATGACGGGTTATAAATGATGAATATGACATGCGCTTTCACTCATAGTCCGCTTAAAATATACCTTGGCAGACGATCTCGTAAGTCACTTTGATGAGCCAGTATTCCCGTCGTTAGGGGGAGATGCGAACGATCATGTTCGAGTAAGAACGACTTGGAATTGTCGTAGTTTGTCCCTATTGTGCCTCACCAAGTTCCCTAAAGTGATGAGATTAAATACATGCTGCAAACATGTCTGCAAGGATTGTGTCCGGTCATGGATATTCGTCACCTATAAATGGTGATATGGTAACACCACAAATTGTGGTAGATGGTGTTACTAGGCCGTGGATCTCATAGAGTATTGGGCTGCTACTTGGTTCGATAAATACTCTCGCTAAGAATGTATGTTTGGTACATGAAACTTGATCATATGATCAAATGAACTCATCCGTCTCATGCGATTCTGGATTATAGTCATCATTGGGGGACGCCTCAATGAATGCCAATCCATAAAGAGTACTCTATGAATAAAGCCGGTTCATGAGGACGTGGAATGTGAGTTTAATCGAACCATACTTCATTGAAAATCTACAATGTTGTAGCCTTGGCCTAAAATGGAAACATATGCGATTTCAGTATAAACAAAGTGATAGCCCTTTGTTGAAGTGGTGCCGACACTCCAAAGATAAGATCTATCCGTATACTTTGTCAAAGCGAGTGAGAGAAGGAGTTAAACTCACCTCATGGCACGAGGTTTCTCATGAACGCACTGGAATCGACTACGATGACACGAAACTTAGTCGTGCTATCATAATGGATGTTATAGCATCCACTATCTTTCCAGTTAGATAGTTTCCCAAAAAAAACTGACGTGCAGCTTGTGGTTAAATCTTATCTTAGTGGGGAACTAAGTTAAGTGATGAAAGGATCTCGTGGTGGATCAGACTCAAATCAAGTGGCTCCTGACCACGGAGAGCATCGACAAGTGATTGTCCGGAATGCATATTGAGTATATACTTGATTTGGAAGAGATATGAAGCTTTTGCGTGTAAAACTAAGGGTTTATAGTGACGTACTCTTGTGAGACTAAGAGATTCCGCTAAATCCAAAGTTAAGAATGAAAGAATCTTGGGGACACTTGATGATGCGTATTCATCAATCGGTTTAAGGCAATCTAAGGGACGGTTTCTCTAAGAGATGATAAAGTAATGTCTATATGATTCCCAATGATTAGTCGAAGTCATCATAAGACTTGGCTCACTTAAGCGATGATGCAGTCTTAAGAGAAAAGTATGGTATTATGTACTCATGTTTGACTCGATGTACTCATTCGTAATAATCCAGTAAAGCCACTGTGATGATGGGCTAGGATGCGCTCACGCAATGTCTGTGATTGACAAGAAGCTTGAAGCTCGCTCTATCTCGATAAAAAGGACACTTGAAAACTGATACCCGACTCTGCCCAGAATGTGTTGGTCTATCTCTCATATGACCTACAGGGTAGCTCGCTTGTTGGAAAATGGTGAAATTGGTACCATTGGAAAGTTTTGTGTCTACTTTTCAAGGAAACTAGCCATTTGATCACATCCATCATGTTGAGTGACATATGACTATTGTTGCAAAGTAGGACATGATATGTCCGGTAATTTGCTGAGTCAACTTCGATAGAGCTTTGTGATCTGCTCGGGTTGATCTAGGTTACGTACTGTATGTGAATGAAAAGCTATTTGTGTCTAGTTTTCATAAATTCTTACAGTTTCGTTGATACCTATTGAATTGAAGAAGTTATGACTGATTTAGTGCATGCAGGTCAAGACTTTAGAAAACTTGATTTTCGGATAAGTCTTTAGCGACTCTGCACTTTGGATGTGTCGCGCTCTTTTTGTCCTTAGACCAAGATTTGTTTTTTCCACTGGGTTTTCACTTGGTAATGTTTTTAACGAGACGACCTATGAGAACATCCATACAATGATGCGTTGTACTTCTGTTCAACTTAGACCAAGATGTATTTTTCCCACTGTGTTTTTCCTTGGTATAGTTGTGAGGGCAACTTGGCATCTGACTCCTATATTTTGAGGTACTCATCAGGGGAGTCATTATGTATACATCATGGGAGTATACATGACATGTTATGTTGGTGCGTTGCAATATTTTCCTCATCAAGCCTTTATTTTTCCCATGGGGTTTTGTTTTGGCTTGGAATAGGTTTTTACGAAGGCAACATCTTCTGCACCATTGTTGTATTAGTGCTCGACACAGGGGGAGTGTTCCGGGAATTATTATTCCTGTGATGTGTCTTACCTAATACTGGTTGTAGATACTAGATGGAAGGTTCTAGATCCTTTTAGGGGTAGTAGGATCCTATTAGATGTCTTACCTTATCTAGGAATCCTATGTATGGAAGGACCCTCATTGTAATGCCTATATAAAGGCCCCTCTATCAGTGTTATGAATACAGTTGATTGACTCGTATTTACAGTCTTTTACTTTCTCCTGAAATAATATCTTCAATTTTTTATTTTTAAAAATTATAAGACATTGATATTTTGAAGTATATTTCGAGATGAATCTAACTAGATCTCACATGACTATATTTTTTGTTGCAATAATAAAGTAACGGAGGAAGTATTTTGTTGCGGCAATATATAGTTTCAAAACAACTACTCTGGGTCGAAGTACAACATTTGAACTAAATTTGATGTATCTTATAAGAATAAGTGGATGTGATAACTTTATATTTTATAAGTATTGATGGTGAGTGTGTGATGTAGATTAAAATATAAAAAGTATTGATGATGAATGTGTGATGGAGATTAAAAAAGTAAAATATGATTTTTGATGTGAGTTGAAGTATTTAATGAAATGTTGCATTTCTAAAGGGACACTTTTTTGGACCAAATATTGCACTTCGGACGAGACGGAGGGAGTACAGTTAAACCTCGATAAATCAATGTTCGATAAACGAATAACCTCGCCAAATTAATAATTTTCTCCGGTCCCAACTCTTTATAACATGTTCAAATTTTCTTTCGATAAATGAATAATTCCGCTAAATGAGTATTTTTCTCCAGTCCCGATCATATTCATTTATCGAGGTTTTATTGTATTTTAATTCTTTTTGGAAATTATTATTTTTCACCTTCAAAAATAGTATAAATATTTTATTTACAAAATATAACCGTCTGATTTAAGACCTATATCAGATAATAATAGTATTTATAGATATTATTTTTATCTGACATAGGTCTTAAATCAGAATGTTATATTTTGTAACTAAAATATTTATACTTGTTGACGTCTGATTTGGTCAACATCACGTGTGCTGATCTGGACGAATGGATCGAAGACACGTAGAAAATAATATAACAAAGGGAAAGGTGTTTGATCACTAAATTTTATTAATGATCTTGATATGGAGTAGGACCGGACCGAAAATATTTTGGGCTGGTCTATGATGTTGGTGCTTGCTAATTACAAGTCTTATCCTATTCTTTTGTCTCTCTTTTTTATCTCTCTTTTTCTCTCTCCCTATCTTTCTCACGAGGCTTTCAAAAGTCCTTTATTTGTACATTCTCCCTATATATATATATATATATATATAGCCAATTTTAGCCATTCAAGAGATGACAGCTGGAAGAATTAGGGGAACATGCTTATGACATTTGTCAAAGCGTAGTGACGTGACTTCTTCGACGCGTGTCAACTTCTCAGGCTTGCTTTGGGAAGGGATTTGACAGCCCTCCTTAATTGTCATGTCTGCCTGTTCTTCGTGCTTTTGGCAATACTTATCTGTTGCGGCCGACAACGGGGTTGGCCCTCGAGCTTCCCGATGTCCTGGTCGGTCGACTATGGGGTCGTACCTCGAGCTTCCTGCTATTCTGGTCGGTCGTGTTTATAATTATGATTCGGAGCGTACTCATCCGAGTGCCTTTCGGCCCTTAGGTCGGATCCGGGTTGGTTCAGCGTCTGTCGATCCCGGTTCTAACGGGCTCGGAAGAAAATCGGGTCCATGACCGGCTCGGCTCTAAGATCTGCTCGGCTGGTCGGCTGCCTGGAGTTCTTATGTGGGTGCCAAGGTGGATCGGTTACCAACAAGGGCCCCCGAGCCCAGGACCGTGCCAGGTTGACCGGTGCTGGGGTCATTTCAGATTGAGGCCGATCCGGCTTGGGGAGGGACAAGATCTCTCGAAGGGACGCCTCTTCGAGAGTCGCGTCGATTAGACTTCGGTGTCTTCAAGTGTCATGATGAGGGGACGCGTGGCGGGACGTAATTTGTCGTCGCGTTTCACGCGCCTTTGATTCTCGCGACGGTTCAGTAGGAATCGCCGTTCCACGCGCCTGGCATTTAATGCCCTTTTTTTCTTATAAATATAAAATGCCTTCTTCCTCATTATTTCTTTCGCCATTTCCGTGTCTTGTTGCATAGAAGAGAGAGAATTTTCCGGCGTCTTTTTCCCGTTTTTAGAAAGAATTTCTTGGTAAGCTTTTTCTCTTTTCTCTTTTTTTTTTTTTATTTTGCGATGTCGGAGCGGAGGGAAGTGACGGTGGAATTGACCGTGTCTCCGGACCGCACGGGGGTGGCGGATCTGTTAATGGGCGACGTCCCCGTTGATTGGAGCGACGAAGACGGCGGCGAGGTCGCGAGATCGCCGGATTCTGGAGATGCAGATTCTGGAGACGCGGGGGTGGTGACGCCGTTGACGGCGGTTGGCGAGACTCGGGCCTGGATTCGGCCTCGACCGTCTCCTTTTGTTGAGGCGGAGTGGGATTCGGCCTCGATATGCAGCACGGCGGGGGCGGTTTAAGATACCCGCGGTGGTGCGGATGTTTGTTCCGAATCCGGAGGAGAGGCCTCATATCCCGCCCGTTGGCTGCACGGCGGTGTATTACCGCTCCCTGTTGTCAGGGCTGAGGTTCCCGCTTCCGTTGGTGTTCTCCTGGTGGTTAAGGCAGTGGGGCCTTTGTATTGCCCAAATTCACCCGAATTCCTGAGCTCGGATGGTGGGTCTTTTTATCCTTTTCAGTCAACATGGCTGGACCGATCCCAGCTTTGAAGAGTTCAATAGTCTCTTCCTATGGAGGTCGGTCGGACGATCCGGTTCTGGCTGGTTTTACTTGACAGCCCGGCACGCGATGCATAAAGAATTGGTGGATGTGCCGGAGACCATCCATAGTTGGAAGGAACATTGGTTCTATGTAGGGGGGTCGTGGAGGAGCTCGGCTGATGAATGGGAGCCTGGTGTGATAGATGCCGAGCTTCGGGTCCCCGATCATTTTATTGCCAAAATGAGTAAGTGCCGTGTGATTTTATTCTTGTTCTTTTCTTGTCTAATGATCATCATTTATTTTATGTGCAGGGCGTATCCCGGCCTCTGAGACATCTTCCGATTTGGACGAGCGGGTAGAGAAGCTCCTGGACCTTCCCGCCGGGCAAAGGAAGTCGTATCTTTTGGCCAGTGAAGAAAACCTCTAGGCGGCCGGACTTCGATCCACCGATCCGAACATTATGTCTGCTTCAGGTAGCCCCCTTTTTTTTTATTTTAACATGTTTCCTCTATCCAGTCCCTAGGGGTAAGGTTCCTTCGGGAAGGAAAGAAACGCCTGCGCAGCGGGTGGCGAGGCTGGCTGCTGAGGCCGCCGAGCATAGGGAGCGCATGGGCAAGCGGAAGAGAGTAGAGGCCGAGCCTGAGGATAGCGTGACTAGGGCTGAGGGTTTCTCCGTTCCTGAAATTGTTGTGCCAGCCCCGAGACATGTACGGACGGTCCGTGCGACGGGTAAGGAGCCCGCAATTGATTTGGAGGGCCACTATCTCCCGGTGAATAAGGACCGGGAAGAACCTTGTGCCCAAATGAAGGGGCGACGACCGTGCTGGTTCCTTGACTACGTACGGGCAGCCACCCCAACCGCCGAGATGCTCGACCGGGTCCCTCCAGCGGTGGTTGAGTCCAGCCATGTCCCCATTTTGGGTTGGACGCCAAAAATGGAGATGGTGACCAATGACATGGGTCCGGATGAGCAGATCCAGTTTGGAAATGCTCTGATGGGCCGTGCGTTGTGCACCTATGTAAAGGCCACTGGGGAGTTGATGGCCCTGGTTGAAAAGCACAAAAAGGCAGAGGCCGATCTCAAGGCCTTACAGGAGGAGCACCACCTCTGCCCTTCGCTTATCAAGTCTCTGGAGGAGGAGATGACCTCTCTGAAGGGTGAGATGGAGCTTCTGTAGAGCCGGGCCTTCGAGGCCGATATCTGGAAAGGAAAGGCCGACGATATGGCCACGGCGGCCGAGCAGGCGCAGAAACGGTGTCTGGACATAAGGGCCGAGCATGAGGCCTATTTGAAGAACACCAAGGCCCAGCTTGAGCATCTGACCGAGCGGGCCCATACTTGTGAAGCTACGGGCTATGCCAGGGGCCTTGTGATCGGTCAAAAACTTATCCTAAAAATAGGAGTTCTTGAGTCGCTCGCAAATATATACGAGGTAGAAGTAGTTTGTGGTAAGTTCTACCAAGGTCTTTTCTCTCGAGGATTGTCCAACAGGGCTTCGTATAATTTTTTTGTTACAAATTGCGAGAAATAAATACTAAAATATTCTAAAATATATTTTTGGGTTTTTTAAAAATTAACTAAATTAAATTTCACTATATTTTAAACTAAACTATTTTATATAAGACTATTTTTATACTAGACTATTTATATTAAGACTATTTTTATACTAGACTATTTTTAACTAGTGAAAATGAATAGAATTAAAATGAGTTGGAATTTATAAAATCTAGGGAATTACGGGTTCATTAAATTAGGTTTTTAATTGAGTATAGGAATTGATTTATACGGATATAAAAGAAAAAACGAATGTTTATCGAGTAATCAACTTTTCACCTCCGTACTTTCGTAATCAAAGATGTCTTAATCGCTGTCACTTTTTTAAGATGTTGATAACAAGATTAACACTTGATAGATTGAAAAGATGTGTTTCCAATACACTTAACAATCAATCAAGGAGGTTTCACTAGTAGAAATAGGATATGATCAATCTCTATTTAAACCAATTAGTCCTATCATTTCTCTAACTTGACTATTTTTAGGATAAACGATCGTTCATCGAGTAATCAACTTTTCACCTCCGTACTTTCGTAATCAAAGATGTCTTAACCACTTTCGCAATCTTAAGATGTTGATAACAAGATTAACATTTGATAGATTGAAAAGATATGTTTCTAATTCACTCAACAATCAATCAAGAAGGTTTCATTAGTAAAAATAGGATATGATCAATCTCTATTTAAACCAATTAGTCCTAAAAATAGTTTAAATCAATCAAATACTCAATATATAACCTAATAGAAATCCCCATTCTCCTAGGAAGAAAGATTAGCTACTCATTGGTTTATACAAACTAAAATTATAATAGAAATAATTGATATATAATATATATATATATATATATATAGAAACTTTTAATTACTAGAACTTAATGACAATAGATAAAACTTATTTGAATATGATGAATCAACGTGCAAGAAACAAACTTCAAAATATAACTTTAAACTTGTTTAAAGGTTACAAGCTTACAAAAATTGAAAGTAAAATACTAAGTAAAATACTAAGTGCTTATTGATCAAGCACTTTTCAATTACAAACTAAATGAAAGAAAAACTTCAAACCAAAAATAAAATACAAACTAAAATATAAAGTTCTAAGGAAAATATATTGCTAAAAGAAAAGAGTATTTCTTAGCAAGAAGATGGGCTTTAGAATTGGTAATTGGTATTGGTAATTGATAAAATTGGTGATTTTGCAATGGATGAACATGTCCTTTTATAGGTGATTTTCAAGAATACAATTGATTATTTAATTGAAAATATCTATTGTAATATCATTTTTTTAATTCTTTGTTCACACTTCACCCATGTCTTTGAATTTTCAGATTTTTGACCAAAAAAATATCTTGTGGTTGAGTTCACAAGTTGGTCAAAAGTGGACTAATTTTGCATGGCATCTGCTGAAAAACGGCGATGGAAAACGGCCCAGTTTGCCCCGTGTTGTGCGCCGTTTTGTGGTGACTCGGTCTCTTCCGGAATACGCGCGAGGACACGGCGCTAAATGCCGGTCGTATGTGAAACGGCCCAAGACACGGCCCTTGTTGCGCCGTATGTGAAACGGCCTACATTACACGGTCCTGTTTGCGCCGTGTTGTAGGTCGTTTTGCCTTGAAAAATTCCCGTCGTTGGATTTGATCTTGTTTTCCGTCCTTTTTGATGCTTCATGTCGATGTCAGAAATAACCATTTTTAGCTCATGTTTGGACATATCTGTAAAATATATATTTTTAATCACAAATCAGTACAATTATGCCCGGAAAAATGAATATTTTGTATATGAATTTTAGATCAATTATGCACTAATCACCTTGCCGACGGGGCGGCTGCTTTCCATAAGACACCCGAGTTCGAGGAGTTGATTAACCTTAACTACGTGTCCACCTGTTATGAGATATTGGATCTCATGAAGAAAGGGAAGACCGTTGAGGAGGTCCAGGCCTATATAGAGTCTCAGGCGGCCGACCTGAAGGTTGAATCTCTCGGAGCTGACGAGCCGAAGGCCGCAGAATTTATCGAAGACCCGGTGGTGATTTCGTCCGGCGAAGGTGAAGGACAGTCTTCTCAGGCGGCCGGTCAGGAGGACGGGGCCGAGTAGATTTTTGTGTTGTTCCATGTATGGCCTGCGTGCCGTTTTTCCTTGGTTTCCTTTGTATTTTGATGTAGAGCGGCTTATTTTAAATGAATGAAATCTTTTTATAGTATCTGTTTCTTTTCTCTGTATGTTTGGGCCCGATTGGTTTGGCCGTTGCCTCGCTTTTCTGTTCACCATTTGTTGATTGTGCCGGATGGGCTGACCTCATGCGATGCCGAGGCGAGCTCGGTCTTATGAGGTGCCGAGGCGAACTCGGTCTTATAGTGCCGGATGGGCCAGCCTTATGAGGTGCCGAGGCGAACTCGGTCTTATAGTGCCGGATGGGCCGGTCTTATGAGGTGCCGAGGCGAACTTGGTCTGATAGTGCCGGATGGGCCGGTCTTATGAGGTGCCGAGGCGAACTCGGTCTTATAGTGCCGGATGGGCCGATCTTATGAGATGTCGAGGCGAACTCAGTCTTATAGTGCCGGATGGGCCGGTCTTATGAGGTGCCGAGGCGAACTCGGTCTTATAGTGCCGGATGGGCCGGTCTTGTGAGGTGCCGAGGCGAACTCGGTCTTATAGTGCCGGATGGGCCGGTCTTATGAGGTGCCGAGGCGAACTCGGTCTTATAGTGCCGGATGGGCCGGTCTTATGAGGTGCCGAGGCGAACTCGGTCTTATAGTGCCGGATGGGCCGGTCTTATGAGGTGCCGAGGCAAACTCGGTCTTATAGTGCCGGATGGGCCGGTCTTATGAGGTGCCGAGGCGAACTCGGTCTTATAGTGCCGTATGGGCCGGTCTTATGAGGTGCCGAGGCGAACTCGGTCTTATAGTGCCGGATGGGCCGGTCTTATGAGGTGCCGAGGCGAACTCGGTCTTATAGTCTTTGGATGGGCCGGTCTTATGAGGTGCCGAGGCGAACTCGGTCTTATAGTGCCGGATGGGCCGGTCTTATGAGGTGCCGAGACGAACTCGGTCTTATAGTGCCGGATGGGCCGGTCTTATGAGATGCCGAGGCGAACTCGGTCTTATAGTGTCGGATGGGCCGGTCTTATGAGGTGCCGAGGCGAACTCGGTCTTATAGTGCCGGATGGGCCGGTCTTATGAGGTGCCGAGACGAACTCGGTCTTATAGTGCCGGATGGGCCGGTCTTATGAGGTGCCGAGACGAACTCGGTCTTATAGTGCCGGATGGGCCGGTCTTATGAGGTGCCGAGGCGAACTCGGTCTTATAGTGCCGGATGGGCCGGTCTTATGAGGTGCCGAGGCAAACTCGGTCTTATAGTGCCGGATGGGCCGGTCTTATGAGGTGCCGAGGCGAACTCGGTCTTATAGTGCCGGATGGGCCGGTCTTATGAGGTGCCGAGGCGAACTCGGTCTTATAGTGCCGGATGGGCCGGTCTTATGAGGTGCCGAGGCGAACTCGGTCTTATAGTGCCGGATGGGCCGGTCTTATGAGGTGCCGAGTCGAACTCGGTCTTATAGTGCCGGATGGGCCGATCTTATGAGGTGCCGAGGCGAAATCGGTCTTATAGTGCCGAGGCGAGATCGGTCTTATGAGGTGCCGAGGCGAACTCGGTCTTATAGTGCACTCGGATTAGAGACGAAATAAAGTTGAATTTTATTGATAATACCTTCCTAAGGACATGGCATTCGTCGGATGAATTAATCCTTGGCCATTCAGATACTCTAGCGAGCGAACTCCGTTCTGAAGGGCTTTGTTACTCTCGCACGGTCCTTGCCACTTGGATTCAGGAGGTCCCGGATCTGGCCCCAATACTCGTTTGAGAATGAGGTCTTCGACCTGGAAGCTTCGATGATGAACCTCGGGAGTTTTCTTTACAGATGGTATTCCGCCTTTCTGCTTGGTTCTGTTTTTGGCGACGAAGTCCAGGTTTTTAGGGTCACATTGGTCTTGTTCTTCGAAATGGGTTCTCCGGTAGGCGGGTTTTCCAATCTCGACCGGGGTCATCGCCTCAGTACCGAAGGCTACGAAGATATTTCTCAAGTGGCGGACCGATGCGCTGCTAAGTCTTCAGGGAGTTCTTCAGGTCGTGACCCTTTGAGTTTTTCGAGGCGGGTCTTGAGGTGATGTTTTATAATTGTATTAACCGCCTCGACTTGTCCATTGGATTGTGGATCGTGCGACATGGATAAGTCGTTTCGTACATGGAGGACGTCGCAGAAGGCCTGAGATTTTTCCTCGTCATTGCGTGGTTCTGTCGGATATGACGGAATGAGGGATCCTGAGCGACTTTCAAATGAGATTGATTATTTTTTGTTCGGTTGCCCGCGACAGTGGTTCGGCCTAGGCCCGCTTTGCAAAATAATCTACTGTGACGACGGCGTAGTGTACCTCAACTCGTCCTTTAGGCGGAGGTATCCAGTTCCATCGCTGAAAGGCTTAGTCAAGCATGCCCTCAAAAAGGTGCCCAAGCGGACACGCGGCAGCCACTTTAGCGGCCCGGTATCGGCCCACAAATTGCTCCAACAAAGATATTACTGGCCGAATCTTAAAGAAAGGCCACTGAGCTGAAGCGAAGGTACGCACGAAGCCAAACCTTCGCTTAGCTCCAAACCTTGCAGGAAACCTTTGTACGCTTATTGCCATCCACCTTTCGTCAAAGGGATAATCGTCCGGGGGTAAAGCAAGGTTCCTTCAGCGGTTGGGGTGGAAGTAATCTTGTCTTTGTGGGTGTCATGCGATGCTGGGGGCATGGAGCTGGAAGCTGTATCCATCATTGCAGCTCGAATTGTTCGGCTGCCAAGGAGTCAGCTCGGTTGTTCTTAGTTCGAGGAAGGTGTTTAAGTAGTTCCTCGAAAATATCACCACCGGGTCCGAGCCGGGTCGAGGAAATTGGCCAAACTGGGCTCCCTGGCTTCGTATTCGCACTTAATTTGATTCGCCCCTAAATTGGGAATCGCTCAAAGATAATGAGGTGAGCAGGACCGAGGGAGATCGCCACTTCCAGACCGACCCAGAGGGCTTCCTATTCCGTCTTGTAGTTGGGGGCTAGAAAGCCTGAGCGAGTGGCCGAGCAGAGCAAACGTTGGTTAGGGCCGGCGAGGGCCTTTCCTGCGCTTCTCTTCAGGGGGCTAGCATGAATGCATAGACCAGCTCTACCGGGGCGTATCCGAGCTCGGCATCAGATAGACCGGATGTCGGACTGCGTTTTTCGATCAAGCGAAGGCGGTGCAGATTGCAGCGGGATTCTCCTCGGGCCGGCAGTTGCAGGATTGGTGCTGCTTTAAGACCTCCTTGGTAATTTGGTCGGTCGGGCCCCTCTTTCCTTAACTTCTAAATGATTGGCGAAAGGTGGAGAATTCTTTACCTTTCGCATCTCTTTATAAAGATTATGCCTTTGCTTATTTCAGTTTTACTAACATGTTCCACTTTCTGCTGTTTTTTCATCACTTCGAATTTTAAGTTTCGTCGTTGGCCTCCTAATGGCCGTTATTCGGGCGCTTATGCGGAAAACTCATTAGATTCCGGTGATTCCATCGACCTCGGCTAATCTTTGCCTAATAATGGCCTGAGTTTTCTTGCCTGCATCCTAATAGATTACTTTCTCCGGATTACCAGAATCTTTGTGGGGATCTGATAGGAATTCCGAAAGCGCTTGCAGATATTGTGGAATCCTTGATGGTTGCGGTGTATGTTGATTGCAACTTTAATTTGAAGGATATAAGGGGATTCTTTGGGAAATCTTCTAGAGCTTTGAGTTGCGCTCGATATTCCCCGAGTTATGACCTTTAAAAGGTCAGCCGAGTCAAGCAGGAACTCACGATTACGATGGTTCCTGTGCTTTCAACTCATAATTACGATGATTCCTATGCTTTCATATCACCACTTATTGGTGAGGGTGGTTATTCCCGGATGAACGCAGGGTATGCCAAAGCGCTCCGCCAACTTGAATGGGTTTCCCTTCTTTGTGGCGGGCTAATTATATTCAGAACTTGTAGTTATAGCTTGAGCGACTTGTTCAAGATTCCGGTGAGTGTGTGCAGCTGTGGCTGTTAACCACAAGGTCGGAGGTCGCCCTCCTTCTAGCGCCACTCTGTTGACGTCTGATTTGGTCAACGTCACGTGTGCTGATCTGGACGAATGGATCGAAGACACGTAGAAAATAATATAACAAAGGGGAAGGTGTTTGATCACTAAATTTTATTAATGATCTTGATATGGAGTAGGACCGGGCCGAAAATATTTTAGGCCGGTCTATGATGTTGGTGCTTGCTAATTACAAGTCTTATCCTTTTCTTTTATCTCTCTTTTTTATCTCTCCTTTTCTCTCTCCCTATCTTTCTCACTAGGCTTTCAAAAGTCCTTTATTTGTACATTCACCCTATATATATATATATATATATATATATAGCCAATTTTAGCCATTCAAGAGATGACAGCTGGAAGAATCAGGGGAACATGCTTATGACATTTGTCAAAGCGTAGTGACTTCTTCGACGCGTGTCAACTTCTCAGGCTTGCTTTGGGAAGGGATATGACAGCCCTCCTTAATTGTCCTGTCTGCCTGTTCTTCGTGCTTTTGGCAATACTTATCTGTTGCGGCCGACAACGGGGTCGGCCCTCGAGCTTCCCGATGTCCTGGTCGGTCGACTATGGGGTCGTACCTCGAGCTTCCTGCTATTCTGGTCGGTCTTGTTTATAATTATGATTCGGAGCGTACTCATCCAGGGTCTGCTCGGCCCTTCTGGGTCGGATCCCGGGTCGGTTCTGACGTCTCTGTCCGGTCCGGTTCTAACGGGCCCGGAAGAAAATCGGGTCCATGACAGGCTTGGCTCCAGGATCTGCTCGGCTGCCTGGAGTTCTTATGCGGGTGCCAAGGTGGATCGGTTACCAACAATACTATTTATGAAGGTGAAAAATAATCAAAAAATAGTATTTACCGATTAGAGCTTCAAATGATGAATAAAAACTAGATATTCAACTCCTCCGGTTGCAACCCTATACGTCAGTACGGGGATGGAACTTCTGGTGGTGTTGATTCTGGCTCTTTATCGGGTTTGTTGGTTTGGTGGACAATTGTGTCCCACATCTGTTCGGTCGTGTCATAGCTACGTAGTTTGTGCTTTTTTGCTCTGTTAGGTGACGCGGTCGTACATCATCCCACAAAGTCGTGCTTTTTTGAGGGACACGACCGTGTTTTTGATTCACACAATCGTGTTGATGCTGTGGTTTTGATCTGCGTAGTGACACGATCGTGTATGACCGTGCTATCTATGCTTTGTTGGTGCTGGTGGTAGGTTGCTTGTTTTGCATTTTTGTGATTTGTTTTTTTTCCCATCTTTTGACTACCCGAGATTTGTTTTTGTTTGTTTGGGACGGTCTGCATGTAGGTCCAATTGTAGCTTTCTTTGCTGTACTCCGTCTCTTCTTTTTTTTGTTTTTTGATTTTTAATAAAATTGACCATGATGGTTAATGAAATTCGTTTAACTTTCTTGCTGCTAAAAAGAAAAATATTTAGAAAATGATTTAATCATACAAAATCACAGTATAGTATATTCAAAATGCATGAATGGTGGTAGAGTTGGCAAGCGGACCGAACCAGCTCGGCCCGACTTTGCCCGGCTAGGACTTTTTGCTCAATCGTTGGTCCGGCTCAAGACTGAACCAACTTAATGTGAAGGTGGGCCGATTTCAATTTGGATTTTTCCAAATCGAGCCCAGCGCACCCCATCCACCATCCAACCCAGTCCATAACCCAACTCAGTCCATAATCGGTCCAGACCCGACGCAATCAGCTGCTATTTTTTATTTTATAATATATTTAAATGTATAATATAGTAAATTATATACAATTTATCATTTTTATTTTTAATGAAATCTTTTTACGTAAGTTCAAAAAATATCAAAAAAAAATGTACTATTTTACTTTTTTTCTTTTTTAAAAAGGTAGCGGACTTGACTAACTACCCCAGTCCAATCCATTAGGGTGGTGGCAGTGATCACTCCCAAATTCCCCCATACCTCTCAACCCTCCAATAATATCATTCCACACTCATACTTTTTTCATACATCTACATATTTTTTTAGTGGCAATGGTCACTCCCAAACCTCTAACTAATTTTATTTTTTTATTTTTTATTTTCATAATTATATTAAACAATTTAATAAAAACATAATATTTCATTAATAATAAAAAGAAAATTACATAATACTTAAAAAGAAAATTACACAATACTTGAAAAAAACACAATTATATCTAAAAATCGATAGGCCATCCATATTTCGCCGCGTACTCACGTTTTTTGGCAAGATGGATTTCTCGCATAACCGGATTCGTTATGTGATCATGCGGTTCGTTAAAGAACCTCAAGGCCCGAAGCATAGCCTTTTCATGAGCATTTGCGAGTTGTGCCGACATCAACTGTTTGGCCAATTCATCCTTTGCACTTTTTTTTTCCATCGCCTCCTCCAACATTTGTGTTTTCTTTGATGTGTAGCTCTCGAAGGTCTCAACAACACTATTCTTTGTCGACGCCTCGCTATCGGTTCTTTTCCCTTTTCTTTTTCGTGTAGGAGTTGTGTCGTCATTTAGATTGGGAATAATAGTTTCGACATTGTCATTGCTTCCCGACTCGTAGTAGCTAGATTCCGACGACTTTCTTCGTTTGTCGGAATTGGATGGCAAAGATGCTTGAACACATGGTTGTTCCAACCATTTCGCTTCTCCCTTAACAACCTCCCATGCATCAATATGATCAAAAGACTTGCCATTATTTTTCTTATCATAATCGGCCAAGGCATTTTTCAATTCATCCACATCGGCACATCCACTCTCCCGAATATGCTTTTACAATTATACAATTAAGAGTATATATATTAACACAAGTATATAAAGTAACACAATCATATAAATTAACACAAGTATATAAATTAACACAAGTATATAGTTAAAAAATTACTTGTTGGATGTATAGCCCGTTAAAGACACCCATGGCGTTATTCATAGTTCCCCACTTTGTGTTCAAGCTATGATGACTTCGAGTACTACCTTTCACATTTGTCTTGAAATGTTCAACAATTCTACCCCAAAACCTATCTCTACCTTGTTCATTCCCGACTTTTGGACATGTCGAGACATAAATGCACGCTTTTGCCAAAGCCACCTCTTCGACCGACGTCCAAGACTTTTTATCCGCTTTAGTTTTTGTTTTCCCTTTAACGACTTGAACATTTTCATCTAGTATATCAAATAAAATTAGAACGTATAAAATTAGAACATATAAAATTAGAACATATAAAAATAACAAATAAAATAATAACGTATAAAATTATAACAAATAAAAATAATAACGTATAAAATTAAAAATTAATACCGATTTGAGTTTGTGGTTGCGTTTCGGGAACAAAATCAACATCATCATCGTCATCACCATATAGAGGTAGTTCGCGTTCAACACTTGGTTCACGACGCGAAGGTCCTTCACGGTAGTCATAAAACGGGTCGAACTCACTTGTCATTGATATATTTTATTGGCTTGGATTCATCGGTGGTGGAGGTTGGGTATAATATTGTTGTTGAAAGTATTGTTGATTCATCGGTGGTGGAGGTTGGGGATAGTAGGCCGATTGAGGACTCATTTGGTGTTGAGGGTATTGTTGATTCATCGGTGGAACTTGCGGACGAAAGCCCCGACCACGACCTCTTGTTGACGTTGAAACACCTCTTGATTTTCTTGGATCCATGCTACACTTTTTTTTTACACAAGTATATGAAATATAGGATGAAGTGGTAATTTGAATTGGAAGTGGTTATTTGAATTGGTAAAGTGTAGTATTTATAAAGGAATTTTTTTTTTGTTCTACACTAAAATCCCAATGGGTATATTTTCTTTTCTCCCAACATTAACATTTTGTGGTCCAACGATCACAAGGATAAACACACAATCACCAAACCGTTGAATTTGATTTTCCCCGCTAGTGCAAACCTCCAACCCTGTAATACCCCCAGGATATCCGAGGTATATTACAGCGCCGTGAATCCCAATATGGTACCCACCAGGCTGAACAAGCATCATACTCATCGACTCACAGAAACAACAGAAAAAAAATACCTCGTCATAAAGACGCCCAACAAAATAATCCACCCGGTTCAACCGGTCAAATATAACACCAATAATCCGTCACAAACATAATAAACAACAATATAATCCCGACGAGTAAAAATTCTTAAGTACTCGAGTACTTCTATTAGTTTAAAGACCACAAAAGGTAAAGAGATAGAAGGCAATAAGACACCACTCGTGCACAATCATCACGCACGGCCATCATCCGCATACTGGTCCAGCACCCGCTCGTCTCGATGAACCTGACCTGAAATTCATTAAACGAATTTCCCCAAAACGGGTCCCCAGAGGGGTTAGCAATTAAGCTAGTACAAGTAACCAAATGAACGACTTACATCTTACACATATAGTAAATGCATGCAATCAAGAAAAACATAGTTCCAAAACACTCATTTCCGGAAATGCCAATAATCAAACCACATTTGTAAAATGCACCACAATTAACCGCGGACCCACAGCTTCGTGGATCCCTACCGAGACCCCGTCTGATCTAACCCGTAGTGGTTAAAAGCAACTCGCGGTTCCACAGCTTCGTGGAGCCCTACCGAGACCCCGTCGGATCTAACCCGTAGTGACTATACACACACACATAATTTCTCATACAAAACTACTATGTCAAGATCGTAAGTTCATAAGGATACTTGCCTCGGTTAATAGACGGTGATACGAATGGAAAGGAAGAATCGAACACGACCACGAGGAACCGGTGAAAATGAACCTAACAATTTGAATAACACAATCACAACCAACTCTAGATGAATACGGAAATGGAATACACCTGAAAATCCGCCTCCGATTCATGTATATTCGTACCAAAAATAACGAGGGCGGACCACAACCAAACCTTCTCGATTCCGTAAAAACCCACAAAATATCCATGAATCCGTAGGAAAGCTAAAGATACTAACAATATTAATCGTATTCATCATGAATCCACCAACAAAACGGAACGAATCAGAAGAAAATCCCAAAACCCCCAAATTATCCAAAAGTAGGGTTCTAAGAGATATTACCTTAGAAGATCCAAGTACTATGATCCGTAGAACACGCGTTAGATCGATTATCCGGGCTTCACAAGCGAATGAAAATGATGAAAATCGACCCTCAAGTGATGAATGATGAGAAGTTCTCCCCTCAACCCTCTCTCTCTCTCGTGCGCAGGTGAAGAAAAGGAAGAAAATGGCTGATTTCGCCCAAAAAACGAAACTATACAGTTGACCGCATCGTGTGCCGCGGCTCAGCCGAAGTGTGCCGCGGCACAAGCCCAAAAACTGCTCCCAGGGTTCGGCGGTGTCATGGCCGGCCGGCGTGTGCCGCGGCACCGTCTGATCGGGTTTTGGCCGAAAATGCCACACGAGTGTGCGCGGCCCGACGAGTGTGCGCGGCTGACTTCGGCGGTGTGCCGCGGCCCGTCGGCATGTGCCGCGGCACCACAATCTGATCCGCTCGGCCTGGAAAAATGTGTGTGCCGCGGCGCACACTCCTTATCTTGCCGACCCACACCCCCTTTGGGTCCTAAAATGATGAAAAATGATCCGGGAAGAGAATAAAAGCAATAGGAATTAATATTTGGGAAACAATAACACGAAATGGATCCACGGCAACCCCGAAACGGCGGTTCCGCACAACAATAACGAGAATCAGATCAATAGATGATATGAAAGATACACTGAGAGATACACGAGGGTTACTACAATCGAAAAAAATACACCGGAATGAAAATAGAAGGGAAAGAAAAATACGGATATTACATTCTATCCCTCTAAAAATAAGTTTCGTCCCGAAACTTAAGAAACGAACAACTCAGTGTACCTAGCACGCATGCTATTCTCAGTTTCCCAAGTTGCCTCCTCGACACCGTGTCTCGACCACTGCACTTTGACCAAAGGGATGGTCTTATGCCTCAGTCGTTTCTCACGATGCTCCAAAATCTTCAAAGGACGCTCCTCAAAAGTAATATCTTCAGTGACATCAATCTTGCCATAATCGATGACGTGACTAGGATCCGGGACATATTTCCTCAGCTGGGAAACATGAAAAATGCTATGAACATGACTCAAGGCCGGAGGTAATGCCAAACGGTATGCCAACCCACCGACTCGCTCGAGGATCTCAAAGGGTCTACTAAATCTCGGACTCAACTTCCCTTTCTTCCCGAAACGAAAAACTCCCTTCGTCGGCGACACCTTTAGCAGAACGTGGTCTCCCACCTCGAATTCCAAAGGTCGACGACGGACGTCGGCATACGACTTTTGTCGACTCTGGGCAGTCAACATCCGTTCCCGAATTAATTCTATCTTCCGTCTCGTCTCTAAAACGACATTCGGCTCGGTCCCGACCAAATCGGACGCCTCATTCCAACAAATTGGTGATCGACATCGCCGCCCATAAAGTGCCTCATACGGTGCCATCCGAATCGACGCGTGCCAACTGTTGTTGTACGTGAATTCGATCAATGGCAAATGCTCCTCCGATCCTTTGCTCAATCGAGAGCACAAGCACGCAACAAATCCTCGAGCGTGGATAGTGCGTTCCAGTATCCATCATTTGGGGATGAAAAGAGGTACTCAAACGCAAATGGGTACCCAACGCCTTATGCACCGCCTGCCAGAAGTGCGATACAAAACGGCCATCACGATCCGAAACAATAGACTTCGGAGTACCGTGAAGCCTCACAATCTGCGCGATAAACACACGAGCTAACTTCTCCGGGCCCCAAGTGTCCTTGATGCCCAGAAAATGTGCCGACTTGGTCAGACGATCAACAATCACCCATACCATATTCATGCCCGACCTCGATCTCGGAAAACTCGTAATGAAATCCATCGATATATCTTTCCATTTCCAGTCCAGAATGGGCAGTGACTGCAAAAACCCAGCCGGTCGCTGATGCTCGATTTTGACTTTCTGGCAAGTCAAACATCTCGCTACAAACTGCGCGACCTCCTCCTTCATATCATTCCACCAGAAATTCCTTCTCAGGTCCTTGTACATCTTACTCGAACCAGGATGAACGAAATAAGGTGTAGCATGGGCCTCACGCAAAATACTCTGTCTCAGCTCTGGGTCGTTCGGCACACAAAACCGACTCTGGAATCTCAAAACACCATCCTCGTGAATCACAAACCCAGGATACTTTCCCTTAAGAACGTTCTCTCGGATTTGAGTAATCATCGGATCCTCTAACTGCTTCAGCTTAATTTCATCAATCAAAGACGACGAAACCTCTAAACTACAAAGTTTCCCGACTGCTCTAGGCAACAAAACCTCAACATCAAACTCAATGAAAGCCCGCCGAAGCTCCGACTGAGACGTAAGGACCTCAGCATTCGCAATGCGACCGGTTTCCGACTCAAGGCATCGGCCACGATGTTCGTCTTGCCTGGATGATAAAGGATTTCGAGGTCATAATCCTTAATCAGCTCTAACCACCTCCTCTACCTCATATTCAACTCCCGCTGAGTAAATATGTATTTCAGACTTTTATGATCGGTAAAAATCTAACATGCAGAGCCGAAAAGATAGTGACGCCAAGTCTTGAGTGCAAAAACGACTGCCGCTAACTCCAAATCATGAGTAGGGTAGTTCAGATCATACGGCCTCAACTGCCTCGACGCATAGGCAATGGTCTTGCCGTGCTGCATCAATACGCACCCAAGACCCTGACCCGAAGCATCGCTATAAACGGCAAAACCCTCGTTGCCACATGGCAACGCCAAAACCGGGGCGGAAGTCAAACGCTTCTTCAGTTTCTCAAAACTCGACTGCCTCTCGTCATTCCAGACGAACTTCTCAGATTTCTGGAGCAACTGCGTAAGTGGCCGAGCTAGTTTCGAGAAACCCTCGACGAACCTACGATAGTAGCCAGCCAAACCCAAGAAACTACGGACCTCATTCACATTTTTGGGCGGTGCCAAATCCAACACTGCCTCAATCTTCTGCGGATCCACACGAACCCCCTCGGCTAAGATCACGTGACCTAAAAACATCACTTCCTTCAGCCAGAACTCACATTTCGAGAACTTCGCATAGAGTTGCTCGGTCCTCAAAATGTCTAACACTACCCGCATATGATGGGCATGCTCCTCCTCATTCCTCGAATAAATAAGAATATCGTCAATGAAGACAACAACACACTTATCCAAATACTCGATAAAGACTTTGTTCATCAACTACATGAACACCGCCGGCGCATTAGTTAATCCGAAAGGCATAACTATGAACTCATAATGTCCGTATCTCGTCCGAAAAGCTGTTTTCGGCACATCGGACTCTCTCACTCGGAGCTGGTAGTACCCCGATTTCAAATCAATCTTCGAGAATACCGCAGCTCCCTGCAATTGATCGAACAAGTCATCAATTCTCGGCAAAGGATACTTGTTTTTTATGTTCACCTTGTTTAGTTCGCGATAGTCGATACACAAACGTAGTGAACCATCCTTCTTCCGCACAAACAGGACCGGTGCGCCCCAAGGCGAGGCGCTCGGTCGAACATACCCCGACTCAAGAAGCTCACTCAACTGCTTCTTTAACTCGGACATCTCTGAAGGTGCCATGCGATAGGGCGCCTTCGAAATAGGAGCCGTGCCCGGCTCTAACTCTATAGCAAACTCGACCTCACGATCCGGTGGCAATCCCGGTAACTCGTCAGGAAATACATCAGGAAACTCGTTAACGATTGGAATCGACGAAAGCTCGACTCCACCACTCTCCGCCTTCAAGCCGTAGCACCAATAGCCAGTACACCCCTTTCGCAGGAGTCTCATCGCCTTCAAGGCGTTAATAACGAATTTCTGGTTCCCCCTCTTTCGCCCGGCGAAAGAGTGCTCGTCTTGATCTTCGGCTAACATGGTGATGATCCTCGTGCGGTAGTTCATGATTGCACCATGACGCTCGAGCCAATCATCCCCGAGAATTAAGTCCTCACCCTCAATACTCACAACAATAAGATTAGAGGGCCAAGCCCTCTCACAAATAAATACAGAACAGTCTCGAACCTCCTGATCACCAACGATCCTATCACCGCTAGGAAGCTTAACGATGAAGGGCTCACAAGGCGTCAAACAGTCGAGACTCAAACGGCGCATACAATCCAGAGATATGAACGAATGCGTAGCACCGGAATCGAAAAGCACACCGACGGTATGAGAAAAATATGAACGGTACTGCCGCCACGGTAGCCATTGGGTCATCGGCTCTCCGCATCTCATAGACACGCGGGTGGGGTGGTGACACTGGAAGCTCCCCCTTAGAGGGCGACCCCGACCTCTCCCCGACTAGCACTCGGCGGAGATTGAGGAGCAAGCGATCCTTGATTCACACTTGGTTCTCTAGGCGCTGGAATGGAAGCCGGGCACCAAGGATTTTCTCCTCTCAAGGCCAAGCGACCTTGTGACCGGTGGCCACTGATTACACGTCGGCCAAAGGGTTCGGACAAATACGGTGATGTGGCCCTGCGCCACGGTTAAAGCACTTCACCTCTCGAGAAGGGGCCTTTGGCGGCCTGCGGAAACCCAGTAGATCGAGTGGGCCACCACCAGTGAAAAGTTAGCGGTGGAATTCTGCGGCCCCCACCTTTGTGGCCCGAAAAATTCCCGGCGGACTTCTGCTTCTTGCTCTCGCGGGCCGCCTCACTCGCCGTCACAGACATATCGTAAGCAAGGGCCCTACTCTGGTAATCCTTCAAGGTAGTACAGACGAGCCCTGACATAGTCCCGAATAGACAATTTCATCCGCCTGGAAAAATGGAAAATTTTGTCGCTCTCCTCGACAACTTGGGTCTTCACATAACCCAACTCCTTGTTAAAATCGGCAATAGCCTGAGATACGGGAATATCCCGTGGTTGGGCATCATAGAAAGCATGTACTTGAGCCTGTCTGACCGGCCACGGGCAATATTCAGTCTCCATCAGTTCTTGGAATTCGGTCCACGAAGCAACATGGTCCTTGGGCCCAATGGCCTCCCACCAATCCGTAGCGTCCCCAGTGAGAAAGTACTGGGCAATAGGGACCTTACGGTCCTCGGGACAGTTGGTGGCAGTGAAGACTTTAGATATCTCCTTGATCCACCCCTCCCAGCCAATCGGGTCTGAAGCTCCCGAAAACTGAGGAGGATGCATCTTGATGACATCCTGAAGCCAACGATCCGCTCATACGAATAGCATGGGCGGATCCGGTTACGAACACTGAGCTATCGCCGCCATTTGATTCACCATTTGCTGCATAACAGCCGCAATACCAAGGTCAGCGCGCTCCTGAGAAGAAGCATGACTGTGACGATCGCCGGTACTGCCGGCTCCCGAAGACTGCGACGTGGCCGCCCCACCGGCTGCCCCACGTCCCCGACCGCGTCCACGACCACAACCGCGACCACGACCACGACCTCTTCCAGCATTTATACTGGAGTTAAATAAGTAGCAAAAGCCATACGATGGTAAGTACAAGAAAAGAACAATCACAAATCGAGAATCAAAGGTACGATAAAAGAGTATAAGGAACAGAGGAAAGAAAACTTACGGGCACTGGTAGTACCGTAATCATGGCAGCGTGATGATGATGTGCAAAACAAAATACAACAAGACCCAATAAACCGACAAGCCTAGGTATCCATAAACCTAGCGCTCTGATACCATTTTCTGTAACACCCCCAGGATATCCGAGGTATATTACAGCGCGGTGAATCCCAATATGGGACCCACCAGGCTGAACAAGCATCATACTCATCGACTCACAGAAACAACAGAAAAAAAATACCTCGTCATAAAGACGCCCAACAAAATAATCCACCCGGTTCAACCGGTCAAACATAACACCAATAATCCGTCACAAACATAATAAACAACAATACAATCCCGACGAGTAAAAATTCTTAAGTACTCGAGTACTTCTATTAGTTTAAAGACCACAAAAGGTAAAGATATAGAAGGCAATAAGACACCACTCGTGCACAATCATCACGCACGGCCATCATCCATATCTTGGTCCGGCCACCGCTCGTCTCGATGAACGACTGAAATTCATAAAAGCGAATTTCCCCAAAAGCGGGTCCCAGGAGGTTAGTACGCTAGTACAAGTAACCAAATGAACGACTTACATCTTACACATATAGTAAATGCATGCAATCAAGAAAAACATAGTTCCAAAACACTCATTTCCGGAAATGCCAATAATCAAACACATTTGTAAAATGCACCACATTTAACCGCGGACCCACAGCTTCGTGGATCCCTACCGAGACCCCGTCGGATCTAACCCGTAGTGGTTAATAGCAACTCGCGGTTCCACAGCTTCGTGGAGCCCTACCGAGACCCCGTCGGATCTAACCCGTAGTGAGTATACACACACACAATTTCTCATACAAAACTACTATGTCAAGATCGTAAGTTCATAAGGATACTTGCCTCGGTTAATAGATGGTGATACGAACGGAAAGGAAGAATCGAACACGACCATGAGGAACCGGCGGAAATGAACCTAATGATTCGAATAACACAATCACAACCAACTCTAGACGAATACGGAAATGGAATACACCCGAAAACTCGCCTATGATTCATGTATATTCGTACCAAAAATAAAAACGAGGGCGGACCACAACCAAACCCTCTCGATTCCGTAAAAACCCACAAAATATCCATGAATCCGTAGGAAAGCTAAAGATACTAACAATATTAATCGTATTCACCACGAATCCACCAACAAAATGGAACGAATCGGAAGAAAATCCCAAAAACCCCAAATTATCCAAAAGTAGGGTTCTAAGAGATATTACCTTAGAAGATCCAAGTACTATGATCCGTAGAACACGCGTTAGATCGATTATCCGGGCTTCAAAACCGAATGAAAATGATGAAAATCGACCCTCAAGTGATGAATGATGAGAAGTTCTCCCATCAACCCTCTCTCTCTCGTGCGCAGGTGAAGAAAAGGAAGAAAATGGCTGATTTCGCCCAAAAAAACAAAATTTTACAGTTGACCGCATCGTGTGCCGTGGCTCAGCCGAAATGTGCCGCGGCACAAGCCTGCAAGCCTCCCGTGGTTCGGCGGTGTCTGCGGCCCGGCCAGCGTGTGCCGCGGCACCCGGTACAGTCGGGTTTTGGCCGAAAATGCCACACGAGTGTGCCGCGGCCCGGACGGGTGTGCCGCGGCACTGACTCGGCAGTGTGCCGCGGCCTCGTCGGCATGTGCCGCGGCACACAGTATAGTCCGCTCGGCCAAAAACTAGAAAAATGTGTGTGCCGCGGCGCACACTCCTTGTGCGGCGGCCCACACCCCCATTGGGTCCTAAAATGATGAAAAATGATCCGGGAAGAGAATAAAAGCAATAGGAATCAATATTTGGGAAACAATAACACGAAATGGATCCACGACAACCTCGAAACGGCAGTTCCGCACAACAATAACGAGAATCAGATCAATAGATGATAGGAAAGATACACTGAGAGATACACGAGGGTTACTACAATCGAAAAAAATACACCGGAATGAAAATACAAGGGAAAGAAAAATGTGGATATTACAAACCCAAACCGCATAGGTGGCGGCGGTGTTCACCTGCCGTTTGGGGCAAACCGCTTCCTCAAACCGCTCCATTGCCACCACCCTTACTGAACCAATTCTGATTCAATATTCTAATCCAACCCGTATCCAGTCCAATATATTATTGAGTTAATTCTGATTCAATATTCTACTCCAACCCTTATCCAGTCCGATCCAACCCGGCTCGAGCTGATCCCACACATTGGCCAGCACTAGAAGGTGGTACTTCATAACTAATCGATTAAGAAGCAGCCCTTAGTACACCTAAAAAGAAGGATAATTAATAAATAAAGTCCAAATAGAATGACTTAGGGGGCATTTGGTTTGCAGGATTCCGACGAAAATTGAAGGAATTGGAATGATCAATTCTGTTGACCAAATTCCATTCAGGCGTTTGGTTTGCTGATGGAATGGAATTGAATTCCACACATCCACCATTCATGGATTTGGTCATTCCATCACAATTGAGAAGGAATTCAATTCCATTCCATCCGATTTTCTCAAAAAGACTATATCATTCCACACGCCACCTCCGTCCATCACCACCGGCCACCACCTACGACCACCACCACCGGCCACCATCTCCGGCCACCACCACTGGCCACCTCTCCTCCATCCACCACCTTCATCCACCACCGTCCATCACCTCCAACCACCTTCGACTGCCGCCACCGGCCACCACATTCGGCTGCCGCCATCGGCCACCACTTCCGGCCGCCACCTCCGTCCACATCACCGGCCACCTCTCCTCCGTCCACCACCACCGACCACCACCTTCGACCACCACCGTCCATCATCTATAGCCAACTTCGGCCGCCGCCACCGGCCACCACCTTTGGCCACCGCCACCGGCCACCACCTCCGGCCGCCGCCGTCGGCCGCCACCTCCGTCCACCCCCACTGACCACCACATTCGTCCACCACCGTACATCACCTCCAGCCACCTTCGACCGCCGCCACCGGCCACCACCTTCGGCCGCCGCCATCGTCCACCACCTTCGGCCGCCGCCATCGTCCACCACCTTCGGCCGCCACCTCCGTCCACCACCACCAGCCATCAAGAAATTAAAAAAATATGTAAAAGGATATTTTCGTCATTTACTAATATTTTATTCTAATTCTACAGTTACATTATGTGAACCAAATAGACAGATTATCCCCCACCAATTGGTGGAGTGGATACCCCTTCCCTCTTGTAACAAAGAGGTCGAGGGTTCGACTTCAGTGGGAGTCCGGGTGCGTGAGTGTAAAAAAAAACAAATAGACAGATTCCAATTCCTTTAACAAATTCCATTCCAATTCTTGTCAACCAAATAGGTGGTCAAACCTCATAACATTCCATTCCAATATCTTCAAAGTCAAATTCCTTTAACGGATTCCATTCCATTATTATTACATTATATTTATTATTTATTATTATTTTTTATTATTTTTCTTATTATTTATTATATTTAATATTTATATTATTATTATTTACTCTTAATATTTATTTCAGTTCAGTTCAGTTCAGTTCATTTCAGTTCAGTTCAGAGTCATTCAGTCCAAAAGAACAAAACCTTAGTCTAAGAATATACTACATTTGTTTTTTAATAACTGTCTATCGCCTTTTATGACGAAACTTTGATCGTAAATAACTTTCTAATTATATCATGAAAATTATCAAAAATAAAATTATAAATATATTAAAAATGATTATAATGAAATAATTTTTTTATTTATCAGTATATATAAGAAGAAATAATGAACAACATTCAATTTAAAAAAAAAACGGTACTTAGGCTCTGTTCTTTTGGACTGAATGAATCTGAATCGAATCGAATCAATGAATGAATCGAATCGAATCGAATCGAATGAATGGAATCGAATCGAATCGAATCGAAATATATATTAAGGGTAAGTAATAATAATAATAATGTAAATAATAATAATAGTAGTAATTAACAACAATAACGATAATAGTAATATTATTAGTAATAATAACAATAATAATAATTAAGATTAATAATAATAATAATAAGAAGAAGAAGAAGAAGTGAGTAGGAATCAATCAATTGAATCGAACTGAATGGACTGGAATAATCAGGCCGAATGGACTGACCAAGTAAGCCCAATCGAATCAAAATCGAAAAATAAGTCCAAAAGAACAGGGCCTTATTAAGAGACGGATGTAGTATGTGGGAATTCTCAAAGGTTCTCCTTGTCAAGAAGTAAATGTAAATATTTGCATTGCAGTAGAAATATTAATTTCAACCGTATCGCAGTGGACATGTCCTTTTTTTCTCCACTCGCAACTCGCGCTTATTCTATCAGCATCGCAACTAAAAACGAAACACTCCCTTACATACTAATTGAACAATCAATTTGACACTTTTTTTTTCGAAAGGAAAAAATATAATAAAACGCTGGAAATCAGCCAGCACTAGAAGGGAGTAGGGAGTCCGGAAAGGACGACCAAAAAGCATTACAAAACAAATGAGATTTAGCATGAAAAACTAACTCATGAGCAATAACATTGCCTGAACGCCTAACCCAAAACACCCCTAAACAAGGAATAATAGATAAAAGATCACGTACTTCCTCAAGAATAGAAAGGCAACTACTAGGACAATCACCTTCACCTAAAACAGCCAAAATAATATCTTGAGCATCGCCCAAGATAGAGACTGAAGGTAAATTATGAGACTGAATTAGCAATAAAGCTTCTTGAAGGGCAAGAGGTTCAGCCAATTCAGGCACTTGAATACCCACAAAATAGTAGCATCAGCACAATAAAAATCACCATCTTCCCTTTCCACAAGAACACCCGCGCCTCAGAGGGGAGGATGTCGAGAAACAGAGCCATCAAAAAATACTTTAAAACCATTCCTTCCCGGACTAGGCCAATACCGTAGAGATAAAGAAGGACTAGAAAATTCCGGCCAAGCAGGAGCATTATAAAAGTCCGATAAAATAAAGGAAGCACGAGCAATGAGTGAATGAGAATCAATAGAAACACCATCAAATAACGCCTTGTTTCGATAAAACCAAATATTATAGCATATCATAGCAAACAAAGGCAGCAAGTCAGACTTAGAGCAAATAATTGTTGCAAACCGAACCGAAGCCTGCGAAGAGGTTGAAGACTGAATCAAGGGAAGTAAGCTGGACTCCACCCAAACTGCATGCGAAAAAGGGCAGGCAAAAAACAAATGAAAAGTGGTACTCAGACCCGCATCACAGAAAGTACAAACATTGTCCACCAAAATACCTCGCCTAGCCAGTGTGTTAACAAAAGCCAAGGAATCAGTGCATGCCTGCCACAGAAAATGTAATATACGAGATGGAATCCGTATTTTCCACAACTTCCGCCATATGGCTGGCATGTGATCATCCACAGAGATCTCACTACACTCCAACAAATGATAATAAGCTGATTTAACTGTAAATTTCCCCGAAGAGTTGAAATACCAAAACCATTTATCCAATGCACCAGAACGACGAATCGAAATTGATAAAATGCAAGGAATTAAATCAATCGTTTATAGCCAGGGAGCTTTAGCGTGCGCTAACGATTAAAGTTAGCGTGCACTACCCAGCCATAATCCAGTCCAGAACCTACGGTTCTGGCCCGTTAGCGTGCACTACAAAAGAATAGCGTGCACTAATAGCCTCTTGATAGCGCGCGCTATCGGGCCATAGCGTGCGCTACCTGGGCATCAGACCGAGTCCAGAAACAAACTGCCCAGTACTGGACTGCCGGAATAACGCGCACTACCGGACACCCAGCGTGCGCTAAGCCTCAACAAAAGCGTGCGCTAGAATACATTCTTAGCGTGCGCTAATCTGCTCGTCCAGAGAGCAGAGAGCAGAAACAACTCACTGCCACTGGGCTCGAGTCGCTAGCGCGCGCTACGAAGCAAACGTAGCGTGCTCTACTAAATAGTGCTAGCGTGCGCTATACAACAACAATAGCGCGTGCTAGGCACAGGACAACAATAGCCCCAAAACACCAAAACACGAACGAAACATCCAACGGAAGCTCACAATACGCATAATAACGTAAGATGGATTTACGACAACCCCGAAACGGCGGTTCCGAACAACAATCACGAGAATCGAACCACCTAGCCATGGAGAACTAGTAGACTCATAATTGGATGGAAAAAAGTCCAGAAATACGTACGGTTAAAAGCGAGTCGCTAAAAATGAAAATACCGGGAAAAGAAAATGCGGATATTACATTCTACCCCTCTAAAAATAAGTTTCGTCCCGAAACTTAAGAAACAAACAACTCGGGGTACCTAGCACGCATGCTATCCTCAGTTTCCCAATTTGCCTCCTCGACACCATGCCTCGACCACTGCACTTTGACCAAAGGGATGGTCTTATGCCTCAGTCGCTTCTTACGGTGCTCCAAAATCTTCAAGGGACGCTCCTCGAAGGTAATATCGTCAGCGATATCGATCTCACCATAGTCGATGACGTGACTAGGGTCAGGAACATATTTCCTCAGCTGGGAAACATGCCAAAATGCTATGAACATGGCTCAAAGCCGGGGGCAACGCCAAACGGTAAGCCAACTCGCCGACTCTCTCGAGAATCTCAAAGGGCCCAATAAATCTCGGACTCAACTTTCCCTTATTCCCGAAGCGGAAAACTCCCCTCGTCGGTGACACCTTCCGCAAAACGTGGTCTCCACCTAGAATTCCAAAGGTCGATGACGGACGTCATCATATGACTTCTGTCGGCTCTGAGCAGTCAACATCCTCTCCCGAATCAATTCCACCTTCCGCCTCGTCTCTAAAGCGATATCCGGTTCGGTCCCGACCAAATCGGATGCCTCGTTCCAACAAATCGGTGATCGACATCGCCGCCCATGAAGCGCCTCATATGGTGCCATTTGAATCGACGTGTGCTAACTATTGTTGTACGTGAACTCGATCAATGGCAAATGCTCCTCCCAGTCACTGCTCCAGTCAAGAGCACAAGCACGCAACATATCCTCGAACGTCTGGATAGTGCGTTCCGACTGTCCATCTGACTGAGGATGAAAAGAGGTACTCAGACGCAAACGAGTACCCAACGCCTTATGCACCGCCTGCCAAAAGTGCGATACAAAACGGCCATCCCGATCCGAAACAATAGACTTCGGAGTACCGTGAAGTCTCACAATCTGCGCAATAAACACACGAGCCAACTTCTTCGGACCCCAAGTATCCTTGATGCCCAGAAAATGTGCTGACTTGTTCAGACCGTCCACAATCACCCAAACCATATTCATGCCCGATCTCGATCTTGGCAAACTTGTGATGAAGTCCATCGAAATATCTTCCCATTTCCATTCCGGAACGGGAAGCGACTGCAATAACCCAGCCGGTCGCTGATGCTCGATTTTAACCTGCTGACAAGTCAAACATCTCGCTACAAACTGTGCGACCTCCTCCTTCATATCATTCCACCAAAAGTTCCTCCTCAGGTCCTTGTACATCTTACTCGAACCAGGATGAACGGAGTAAGGCGTAGCATGGGCCTCACGCAAAATACCCTGCCTCAATTCCGAGTCGTTCGGTACATACAGACGACTCTGGAATCTCAACACACCATCTTCAAGAATCAGAAACCCAGGAGACTTTCCCTTAAGAACGTTCTCTCGGATTTGAGTAATCATCGGATCCTTCAACTGCTTCAGTTTAATGTCATTGATCAGAGACGACGAAATCTCTAAAGCGCAAAGTTGCCCGACATCTCCCGGCAACTAAATCTCAACACCCAAACCAATCCCACTGAAGCTAAGATTTAGACGAAAGGATCTCAAGCATCCGCAGCGCAACCGGTTTCCGACTCAAGGCGTCGGCCACGACGTTCACCTCACCCGGAAGATAAAGGATTTCGAGGTCATAATTCTTAATCAACTCTAACCACCTCCTCTGCCTCATATTCAGCTCCCGCTGAGTAAATATGTACTTCAAACTTTTATGATCGGTAAAAATCTGACATGCAGAGCCAAAAAGATAGTGACGCCAAATCTTGAGCGCAAAAACTGTAATACCCTGTTGTAATTCAGTAATTATCATTCAGTATTTATCATTCAGTAATTGATACTCACTAATTTTCACTCATTATTAATCAATTGTCACTCAGATTCAGTCATGGTATTCATCATTCAGAGTAATTGTATCGTATATCAATCGTCATTCATCACTAATCGGATTAGAGTTTCGTGCCGCGTTTATCATCATTGTCTTTTCGTTGCGAGCTGTGCGTGAGGAGTAGCGCACGCTACATAATCCTTTTAGCGTACGCTAATTGGGTATAGGTAGCGCACGCTACCACTCAGCTTTAGCGCACGCTAAGGTTGTCTGTGCGATCCGTAAGGTACTTGGGCTGCAGTGAGATATTGTAGCGCACGCTACGAGTGGTAAGTAGCGCGCTAACGGGTTGTAGTAGCGCACGCTATATGTGTGGAGTAAGCGCGCTAGGGACAGATCGAGGTTGAGTCCGGTGGCTCTTTGGATCGCATCGATTATTTCAAAGAGCACGCAATGTGTTGTTATTAGCGTACGCAACGATATATTAGCGCACGCTAAACTATGGTTAGCGCACGCTATCGAGGTCGATCGAGGGCGCAGGTTACGGACTCCGATCGGGCATCAATATTTCGTTAGCGCACGCTAATAATGGATCTTAGCGCACGCTAGTAGTATGGTCGTAGCGCACGCTACAAATAGGTACGTAGCGCGCTACCGTGTTCGGACAGTGGGTACCGGACTACCCAAATTACACGTTAGCGCACGCTATGCACAAGGAGCTAGCGCACGCTAACACCGGTAGTATAAATTGGACAGTTTAGTCAGAGTTCGTCATTTTTCATCTCATTTCATTCCTTCGGTAGTTTTGGGCGATTTCGAGCGATTCGGAGAGGATTCTTCGAGGTGTAACCATCAATCATCATCTTCAAGCTCATCTTTCGGATTGATCATCATTTCATCATCTTCATCACATCGAATCTAAGGTATTAATCTCTTGGATCTAGAATTTCGGATTTTTGGGGTTTTCCTTCCGATTTCTTCGTGTAAGCTTGGATTATCATTGGAATATGTTAGTTATGGATTATCTAACTTGTATAAACATATTCCTACGGGTTTAATGGTTATTTTCGGAATTATTTCAAGAACCCTTGGAGTTGACTTCGGTTAATTGGGGATTTTCCGATTGATGTTGTTGTAATCATGAGTTATGGATTCCTAATGGATTATTGATATCCTTGAAAGTGTTTTGTTAGTTCGAAATACTCATTTTAGTGTTGGTTTCGACATATTCGGGATTGGATATTTTCGAAGTCGTGTGGTTGGTTACGTATTCGTTAGAATGCCCCAATGAGTTCGATTATCGTTGTTTCGACCTTTGGGTTAGTCGTGTTTTGTTGTTTGATGCGTGTATTGAACGGTTGTTGGTAATTATTGTTATTCAAGGTTGTTCGAGCGACCGGTATTTCACTTAGGACGTTGTTCGTGGACGGACATTCTTCATCGGTATTGTGTAAGTTGATTCTTACTCGGTTAAAAGGATATTCATTCCTTTTGTTGTTGATCATTCATAATCATAACTCATTCATCATTGTATTAATCATTTTGAGACTTGTAATTGTCGGATAATCATTTCATTAGCGAGGAACGGCGGTTCCAATCATTTCATTGAAAACTATCAATCACTTCATTATCACTTTCGTATCGGTGAGTCATTCTTGACTTTGTCGGATTATTATTATTCATTGATATTCATTATGGTCATTTTTGTTCATATGACCTTAAGGTTCATATTGCGTGGCGGGTGCGGATGTGTGGAATTTTTAGTCGGGCACGTGATGGCCATGTATTGGGAGTGATACATTGGGTATGCACAGTAACGATTACCTCCGTGAGACTAATTAGGTACAAGGACGGGTGTGTCGGTCATCCGTCTTGTACACTTGCACGAGAACACTACGAGCGTACTATGATGCTCCTCTTGGCGTAATTCATAACTAAGGATATTTCATAACTTGATTAAATCATGTTTGTGTATTTTCAACCCTTGAGGATTGTTGTTACGTGTAATCGACCCGTTGGGATTTTGTTTTCAGTCACGGCAAGGCAAAGGCACGGGAAGAGCATGTTGACGGCGACGAGTCCTAGTGATATTAGTAGGGGGCCCCAGTCATTCCGTTTGTTCATCATTTTCATCATTTCGATTATTTCGTCATTTGTATTTTCCGCTGCAAATTCCGTTTGTAATGTTTATTTATTCAGGGTGGTGTATTTTATCTTCATATAAAATACACTAGTATTCGGTATTGTCCTGGTGTGTTGTACTTAAACTCCTCATCGGAGTGTTTGGTAATATAATGTGGTTCGGTACTACAATTATATTATTTAATTCATCATTTTCATTTGCCTGGTGGGTCCCAGTCGGGGATTCACGGCACTGTAATATCCGCCTAGTTTGGGGTGTTACAGAGTTGGTATCGGAGAGTGGTTTTGAATACTACCCTCCAAGTCATGTCTCATTTGAAATCATCGTCATCGGACTAGTATCATTGGACTTTCGCGTCACGTGTGACTGTGCGGAATCCGAGCCAATCGACCGAAAGAAGCGTAAGACTTCTAACGCCATGGTATAATTTCTGGCAATAGTCATTCATTCATCATTCATCATTTGACAATCCTTAAATATCATCATTCATTATGATCGGCACGATCATATTAACTCATCAATCACTCAATTCATTTCATTACTCAGTTAATAATCAGGACGATCATATTAACTCATCAATCACTCAATTCATTTCATTACTCAGTTGTCAATCTGGATGATCATATTATCAATCTTGTTAAGTTATTCAAGATAATCATTTCAAGAATTTCATCAGATAATCATGTAACTTCAGTAAATCATTCATATAATCACTAAGTTAGAGCATGTATACTCATTTTCATCATCTCATGACATAATCATAACGTGCTAATCATGCGGGAAATATAATCATTATGCGACCTTCCTACTTGATATGAGAGAGCTATCGAGATGCACGGGGAGAGGCCGCGGTGCGGACGAAACCCGAGAAATAATCACTGGCCGGAAATCGTGCGGACTCGCTCGACGAGAAGATGTTCGGGTTGATCCACTCACTTTTATGCGAGCCATGATGACCCATGTGCGGTTGCTCAATCATCATTGCGCCACTGACCGGATTAATCGAGAGAACTCTCCCGTATGAGATGGCTACTAAGGAAAGTCTGAACAACAACCTTCATCTTTCAGAAGATATCAACGGCGTAATCGGTCCGAAGGCGGTTGGTCAACCTCCAAGAAACCTCGTGCGGGTCTACCGTTTGGAGCGTCCTCTATGGCACCTAATCTGCGGGATCTCGGTCCGGCGGCGATTCGGCCATCATCTGTTTCAACCGTGGGGCGCCGGGCCATTCGATTACTAGGTGTACGGCCGTCTATCACATGTGATAATTGTGGGAATTTTGGGCATAAGGCCCGTTTTGCGAAAGAACTCCAAGTCGGCTCGGTGGCATCTCAGCCCGAAGCAACAGCGTTTGAGAATCACCGCTTTGTCAACGTCGTTTAAGACAATGGAAGCAAATAGAGTGGGAGCTCGTATTTATCGACGGAGCGTCCGGTTCGGGGCCGGCAGGTCCGGATTCATGTGATGAAGAGGATCGACGATCCGGTGGCCCGAACGATCTCGGGTATACTCGTAATTTTTTCAACCCGTGTGTACCTTTTGATCTTGGTGCACCGCATTCATTCATTTTCAAGTCATGATTGAATAAACTTAATTTGGATAGTCCTATTGCTTGTGGACCTCATACCATCGGTGTACCTGACGATAGAAGATTTTCTAAATCATACCAAGGTAAGCTTAATGACCGCAATTGGTCAGTGGACCTAATCGTGGTGAATTTATCTAAGGACGATGTAATATTGAGTGTTAATTAGATGGATTGTCATGATGCCGTTCTCAATGTTCGTAAGCGCATGGTCACTATCATTTTCGTCGTTGGTCGCCGAATGTGTACTTCAGGAGGTAATCCCCGTTGTCCCAGAAGGATTACTATTATGATGGAAGCAGAGAAATTCCGCAAGCAAGTTGTTCAGTCATTCATTGTATCATTTTCATCGATTGGCCTTTCTAAGGCAATCGAGTTATTCAATCATTCATTGTATCATTTTCATCGATTGGCCTTTCTAAGGCAATCGAGCTATTTAATCATTCATTGTATCATTTTCATCGATTGGCCTTTCTAATGCAATCGAGCTATTTCATCATTCATTGTATCGTTTTCATCGATTGACCTTTCTAAGGCAATCGAGCTATTCAATCATTCATTGTATCACTTTTTATCGATTGACCATTCTCGGGCAATCGAAACGTTCAATCATTCGTGGTATCATTGTCATCGTTTGACGATGTATTCCAGACGAGTTATCTGGTTGCTTTCTCATAGAGTAGTGGAATTTAGGAGTGAGTTGGGCAGACGTCCCCATTATCGAAGACACCGTATCGGATGGCCCGACCAAATGCGGGAGTTGAAGATTCAACTTGAGTATTAGTTCGAGAAAGGTTATCTCCGACCGAGTGTGTTCCGTGGGGAGCACCGGTGTTATCTGTCAAGGAGAGGTATGGTTCGTTCGTGTGTGTATTATTATCGGGAGTTGAGCAGGTGAGGATCAAGATTAGTATCCTCTATCCCGTATCGACGATCTTTTGGATCAACTTCAGGGAGCTTCAGTATTTTCCAAGATCGAATTAAGATCTGGATATCATCAGTTGCGGATTCGAGAGTCGGATATCACGAGGACGGCTTTTCGAACACGCTATGGTCGCTATGAGTTTGCGGTTATGCCGGTTGGGTTGATTATTTCACCTGCGGTATTCATGGAGTTAATGAATCAGGTTTTCATCGACTTTTGGATCAGTTTTGTTGTTGTCTTCATCGATGACATTTTGATTATTCTCGTGACCGGGAGGAACACGAGGTTCATTTTCATCAGGTTTCCGACGTGTTAAGACGAGAGCAACTTTATGGGAAGTTTTCCAAAGGTGAGTGCTGGATGTCCGAAGTGACTTTTCTCGGACCTGTAATTTCATCAGATGGAGTGCGTGCTGATCCTCAGAAGACGAAGGCTATCCAAGATTGGTCACCTCCGAAGAATGTTAAGCAAATCCGAAGCTTTCTCGGATTAGCCGGCTATTATCGGCGGTTTGTGGAAGGATTTTCTAAGAATTGTTCAGTTAATTCATTCATCACTCAGTCAATCTCATTGTTCAGTCAATTCATTCATCACGGAGTTAATCTCATTGTTCAATTAATTCATTCATCACGGAGTCAATCTCATTGTTCGATTAATTTATTAACCATCCAGTCCATCTCACGGTTCAGTTGTTGATCTTGTGAATCAAATTTTTTTTCAATCTTGTGAACTTGTTCAAGGTAATCATTTCAGGAATTTCATCAGATAGGCTTGTCACCTCACTTGACTTTTCAGGCGATCTTCTCATATTACGGCGTCATGTCGACGATCGTTTTATTGCATTATTAATGCATCCATTTTGTTAGAGCATGTATGCTCATTGTTATCATTTCATCTCGTAATCATAGTGCAATCTTCATACGAGATCTGTAATTATCACGTGACTTTCCTGCCTCGGTATGGAAGGAGTTCCGAAGGACATCGGACTCCGACGTCCAAGAGATCATTTCTAGTCGTATTCATGCTGGGAGAGCATCTTCATCTCAGACAACGAGTTCGACTGTTGTTTGCTTAAACAGTGATACCTCGGGACGTTCATCACCGGTGTTGAGCAAGTTAATTCTTGCTCAGTAATAGGATAATCATTCATTTCATCGTCGTTCAATTGTTCGCATAGGTCATTCATCATATATCAATCTCGTTAAGACTTATATTTATCAACCAATCATTCACCTCACGGGGAGCAATGGTTCCAATAATTTCATTTGAGTTATCACTCATTTCGTTATTAGTTCACCTCGGCGAGTTATTCTTGATCCTGGTCGGATATCTAATCATTTATCATTCATCTTAGTCACTCTCGTTTTGGTAACCTTTCGGGGTCATATTAAGCGGTGAGTTCAGGTTTGGGTCTTCGTCGAATCGTTGGGATCGAGGAGATCGATGGTATGGAGGATATCGATGTTGGGTACATTGGATATATAGCCTTGTCTTTCAGATGACTATATAACTCAATCCGTATTAATGTGTCCTGGTTGTGGATCATTTATTGTTGATCTATCTTATAATGATCGTATTTGAGAATCTTGAGATTTTGAGATCGTTTGATGCATTCCTTTTGGTGTCATACCGAGACTTCGTGATATTTTTGGGAAATCGTTCATTGTGATCCGAGACGTCAAGACTTGGGGACTTGGGCGTGCGATTGATTTGGTCCCGAGAACTATTTGGACATTATTGTTTGCAGATCGTGATGGATAGTTCATGTCCCGAGTTGTTTACCCTTAGTTTCGAGGACGAAACTCTTTTAAGGGGGGGTGTATGTAATACCCGGTTGTAATTCAGTAATTATCATTCAAGATTTATCATTCAAGAATTGATACTCATTAATTTTCACTCATTATTAATCAATTGTCATTCGATTCGATCATGGTATTCATCATTCGAGTAATTGTATCGTATATCAATCGTCATTCATCACTAATCGGATTAGAGTTTCGTGCGCGTTTATCATCATTGTCTTTTCGTTGCGGTATGCGTGAGGAGTAGCGCACGCTACATAATCCTTTTAGCGTACGCTAATTGGGTATAGGTAGCGCACGCTACCACTCGGCTTTAGCGCACGCTAAGGTTGTCTGGCCGCAGTCCGGAAGGTACTGGACTGCAGTGAGATTATTGTAGCGCACGCTACGAGTGGTAAGTAGCGCGCGCTAACGGGTTGTAGTAGCGCACGCTATATGTGTGGAGTAAGCGCGCGCTAGACGGTCGAGTTGAGTCCGGTGGCTCTTTGGGTACCTTTGAATTATTTCATAGCGCACGCTATGTGTTGTTGTTAGCGTCGCAACCGATATATTAGCGCACGCTAAACTATGGTTGTAGCGCACGCTATCGAGTCGAATCGAGGCGGGCAGTTTTACGGACTCGATCTTGGGCATCAATATTTCGTTAGCGCACGCTAATAATGGATCTTAGCGCACGCTAGTAGTATGGTTGTAGCGCACGCTACAAATAGGTACGTAGCGCGCTACCGTGTTCGGACGGTGGGTCTTGGACTACCCAAATTACACGTTAGCGCACGCTATGCACAAGGAGCTAGCGCACGCTAACAGGGAGTATAAATTGGGACAGTTTAGTCGAGTTCGTCATTTTCATCTCATTTCATTCCTTCGGTAGTTTTGGGCGATTTCGAGCGATTCGGAGAGGATTCTTCGAGGTGTAACCATCAATCATCATCTTCAAGCTCATCTTTCGGATTGATCATCATTTCATCATCTTCATCACATCGAATCTAAGGTATTAATCTCTTGGATCTAGAATTTGGATTTTTGGGGTTTTCCTTCCGATTTCTTCGTGTAAGCTTGGATTATCATTGGAATATGTTAGTTATGGATTATCTAACTTGTATAAACATATTCCTACGGGTTTAATGGTTATTTTCGAATTATTTCAAGAACCCTTGGAGTTGACTTCGGTTAATTGGGGATTTTCCGATTGATGTTGTTGTAATCATGAGTTATGGATTCCTAATGGATTATTGATATCCTTGAAAGTGTTTTGTTAGTTCGAAATACTCATTTTAGTGTTGGTTTCGACATATTCGGATTGGATATTTTCGAAGTCGTGTGGTTGGTTACGTATTCGTTAGAATGCCCCAATGAGTTCGATTATCGTTGTTTCGACCTTTGGGTTAGTCGTGTTTTGTTGTTTGATGCGTGTATTGAACGGTTGTTGGTAATTATTGTTATTCAAGGTGGTTCGAGCGGCCGTATTTCACTTAGGGCGTTGTTCGTGGACGGACATTCTTCATCGGTATTGTGTAAGTTGATTCTTACTCGGTTAAAAGGATATTCATTCCTTTTGTTGTTGATCATTCATAATCATAACTCATTCATCATTGTATTAATCATTTTGAGACTTGTAATTGTCGGATAATCATTTCATTAGCGAGGCAGCGGTTCCAATCATTTCATTGAAAACTATCAATCACTTCATTATCACTTTCGTATCGGTGAGTCATTCTTGACTTTGTCGGATTATTATTATTCATTGATATTCATTATGGTCATTTTTGTTCATATGACCTTCGGGTTCATATTGCGTGGCGGGTGCGGATGTGTGGAATTTTTAGTCGGGCACGTGATGGCCATGTATTGGGAGTGATACATTGGGTATGTGCACACGGTAACGATTACCTCCGTGAGACTAATTAGGTACAAGGACGGGTGTGTCCGGTCATCCGTCTTGTACACTTGCACGAGAACACTACGGGCATACTATGATGCTCCTCTTGGCGTAATTCATAACTAAGGATATTTCATAACTTCGATTAAATCATGTTTGTGTATTTTCAACCCTTGAGGATTGTTGTTACGTATGGCCCGGCCGTTGGGATTTTGTTTTTAGTCACGGCAAGGCAAAGGCACGGAAGAGCATGTTGACGGCGGCGAGTCAGTGATATTAGTAGGGGCCCCAGTCATTCCGTTTGTTCGATCATTTTCATCATTTGATTATTTCGTCATTTGTATTTTCATTGCAAATTCCGTTTGTAATGTTTATTTATTCAGGGTGGTGTATTTTATCTTCATATAAAATACACTAGTATTCGGTATTGTCCTGGTGTGTTGTACTTAAACTCCTCATCGGAGTGTTTGGTAAAATAATGTGGTTCGGTACTACAATTATATTATTTAATTCATCATTTTCATTTGCCTGGTGGGTCCCAGTCGGAGATTCACGGCACTGTAATATCCGCCTAGTTTGGGGTGTTACAAAAACAACTGTCGCTAACTCCAAATCGTGAGTAGGGTAGTTAAGCTCATACGGCCTCAACTGTCTTGACGCAAACCCAATAGTCTTGTCGTGCTGCATCAACACGCACCCAAGACCCTGACCTGAAGCATCGCTATAAACGGCAAAACCTTCGTTGCCACACGGCAATGCTAAAATCGGGGCTGGAGTCAAACACCTCTTCATCTCCTCAAAACTCGACTGTATATCGTCATTCCAGACGAACTTCTCGGATTTCTGGAGCAACTGTGTAAGTGGCCGAGTTAGTTTCGACAACCCCTCGACGAACCTACGGTAGTAGCCAGTCAAACCCAAGAAACTACGGACCTCCTTCACATTCTTAGGTGGTGCCCAATCCAACACTGTCTCAATCTTCTGTGGATCCACACGGACCCCCTCGGCTGAAATTACGTGACCCAGAAACATCACTTCATTCAGCCAAAACTCACATTTCGAGAACTTTGCATAGAGTCGCTCGGTCCTCAAAATGCCTAACACCAAACGCAGATGATGGGCATGCTCCTCCTCGTTCTTCGAATAAATAAGAATATCCTCAATGAAGACGACGGCACACTTATCCAAATACTCGATAAAGACCTTGTTCATCAACTGCATGAACACTTCCGGCGCGTTAGTTAACCCGAAGGGCATAACCACAAACTCATAATGTTAGTATCTCGTCCAAAAAGCTGTTTTCGGAATATCGTACTCCTTCACCCGAACCTGATAGTACCTCGATCTCAAGTCGATCTTCGAGAATACCGCAGCTCCCTGCAACTGATGAAACAAGTCATCAATCCTTGGCACGGGATACTTGTTCTTGATGGTCACCTTGTTTAGCTCGCGATAGTCGATACATAAACGCAGCGAACCATCCTTCTTAACAGAACCGGTGCGCCCCAAGGCGAAGCACTCGGTCGAATATACCCTGACTCAAGAAGCTCACTCAACTGCTTCTTCAACTCAACCATCTCTGAAGGTGCCATGCGATACGGTACCTTCGAAATCGGAGCCGCACCTGGCTCTAACTCAATGGCGAACTCTACCTCACGGCCCTATGGCAACCCTGGTAACTCGTCAGGAAAAACATCAGGAAACTCACTAACGACTGGAATCGATGAAATCTCGACTCCTCCATCCCCCGTCTTCAAGGCATAACACCAATAACCAGTACACCTCTTCCGCAGGAGTCTCATCGCCTTCAAGGTGTTAATTACGAACTTCTGGTGTCCCCTCTTTCGCCCCGCGAAAGAGTGCTCGGTGCCGTCCTCGGCTAACATGGTGATGATTCTCGTGCGGTAGTTCATGATCGCACCATGCCGCTCGAGCCAATCATCCCCGAGAATCAAATCCTCACCCTCAATACTCACAACAATAAGATTAGAGAGCCAAGCCCTCTCACAAATTAACACAGAACAGTCTCATACCTCTCGATGACCAACGATTCTATCACCGCTAGGAAGTTTAACGATGAAAGGCCCGCAAGCCGTCAAACAGTCAAGACTCAAACGGCGCACACACTCCAGAGTGATGAATGAATGCGTAGCACCCGAATCAAAAAGCACACTGACAGGATGAGACTAAATATCAACGGTACCTATGGCCACGGTAGCGGCTGGATCATCGGCCCTCCTCATCTCATAGACATGCGGATGGGCGGAGACGACACTGGAAGCTCCCCCTCTAGCGGGCTGATCCCGACCTCTCCCTCGACTGGCACTCGGCGGAGACTGCGGGGCAAACGAGCCCTGGTTCACACTCGGCTCCCTAGGCGCTGGAAAAGAAGTCTGGGCACCGATAATATGTCTTACCTGTTAGGGTTGTATACGTCAAAGCATACTTTATGCTTATATTACCTAATTTCTCGATCTTTATCTATGAGAATATTTAATTCATTTATCACATGTTTTGCATATTTATTCACGCTATGGTTATGCAAATGTAGTCTAAATTACTTTATATTGTAGATAATGTGGTGTGTCGTGTCACACAGAAGATCACATTATCGGTTCCTTATATAGTAATATTTAGTTCACAACCTATATAACATTAGACTGTTATATGAGAGGTTGTAGTATATGCTTGAGATTGGTTGGTCTTGACCATTAGCATATATTAGCGTATTCGGTATACGTTGAACAGGATCGAGGTGAGATAGATTCATTTGTACTGACTATAAGAAGGACGTACATCTCGGACAATTATTATTTCTTAATTCTAGTGATTAATATTTAATATTTATTGCTCTGATTTATCATGGGTGAGAGCCACAATGATTGACTCAATATGCTCGATATTTTGGGCAATATTATTATTTATATGATAATTAATATTATAGCTAGAAATCGTGTCCCGACCAGTCGGGTTGATCATATCACTCGAAATGATTATTATATTAAACCCTCCAAGTGGAATTAATTTTCCGATATAATAATAAAGATCGAGTGGTATACTCATGTATAATATATTAATTAATTAAAAGCTGTCAGTAGCTTAAATTAATTAATGGACATGGAATATCTTAAATACGGAAAATAATTAATTCAAAAAGGAGCCCAATTTCGTAATTTGGGATTTTTGTAGGAAGTGCAATATTAACTTATTAGTGAACTAAGTTGATATTAATAGAGACTTCATATTAGGAAGAGTCCTAATATGGGAAGGAAGATATCTATTGGGAGTCCTTACCATATCCTCCTTAAGGTCCCTAGAGCAGCTCAAAACACCTATAAAAGGAGCATATGCCTTGGCCGATTTTCACACTTCCAATTGCCCAAGAAAATCGATTTTTGCCTGTGTGTTTAATTGTGGATCTTGTCTTATGTCTTGGATTCCATAATTTAGATAACACAAATATTTTTTTTAAAATACTGAAAATATTCAAGAAAAATAGAGAGAACAAAAATCGTGAGTTTCTTGAGAAGAAAGTTTCGGCCGATCCATATAGTACTCCAAGTAGTCCGGTAGATTGTTTCCCACACGACATCCGGACGTAGGCGGGATATACTCTAGAAGATCTTGAGGTAGAAATACATGAAGATTGGAGAGGGACACGAAGAGGAGACAAATCGACCAAAAAGGGAATTTCTAGCACTTCGCGTCAAAGGTATAAATTACCGACCCCCATGCGTAAATATGTTTATTTAATTATTTATTAATCTGTTTAGTTAATTAGTTGACAAGCCTAAATAGATCCGGTTTTTCTGTTGGTTAGTTTATAAAACCTTTTATTAAATTTTTCCCACAAACTTGCTTCCGCTGCGTTTTATATTCCAACAATTGGTATCAGAGACGGTCTTTAGGTACTGTTCAATTTAATTAATTTGGTGATTAATATGCTAGCAATTAAATATTCGTATAGTATGATTTTTTTGGAATATTTTGCAAGAATTTGTCTTGCAGGAAAACATGATCCAATTATCATGGCTATGTGATATTTATTTATTTACGCATTTTGGTAATTTGGCCTATTTTTGTGGCATGTATAATTTTTTCCCGTGAGAAAATCCACGGGTAGAATAGGATTTATTTTTCTTGTAATTTGTTGTAAATTTGATGTATTTTATTTCGAATAAAATTGTAATCGAATTGGAACACTCAAAGTACGAAAGAGAAAGAAGTCCAGCGCGAAGAGGAGTCCCGATCGGACGGACCGACCGGGACCAGCTGGGAGCCGATCGACGGCTCGGCAGCCCGGACGGTCGGGCAGTCGGTCGGCTCGGGCGGCTCGGACGGCGGAGTCGGGCGATTCGGGGCGGCCCAGGTCGGGCGGCGGCCGGCCAGGTCGAGCGGCGGCCGGGTCGGCGCGGCCGTGAGTCAAGTTGTCCGGTTCGGGTCATTCAATTCGTTTTTCCGCGAGATGCTTGAAGCAGTGGGAGCAAACGAGCCGAAGATTTTCTCGTTATTCAAAACGAGGAATAAAAGCCATGATAATTGGATTTAATTATCCAATTTTTTTATTATTGTTGGTTTTTATTATTTTGATATATGGCTTGTATGGATGTATGCGTGATATGTTTCCTTGCATGTTAGGACGAGAAAATTAAAAACCTTAATTTTTCAAAATAACTAAGTGATTTTAAATTGATTTTTCAAAATCAAATTGGCCTCCATAATTGGTTTAAATTGTGAAATAATTAGCATGCGCGTTGACATTAGAGTCTTCCTCCACATCGGATGTGCTAATTATTGGCTCACTGGTTTTAAACTTCAAATTTGATAACAAAAAGGTGAATATTATTTTTTATGATAGGACCTCTCCATCTGTAGGACTATTATCATCAAATGATATTCTAAGGTTTGTTAAATTATGGTGTTCACTTAGGTGTATTAATTAATAAGCTCCCCTTCGGAGTCTATGTTAATTAAATACATGGCCAAGAGGAACCAACTATTAATTTTACTTGTCAAAACGCATCTTGGCTAGATAGTAAAATTAAAGATGTTAAAATCTACTTGAAAATGTATGTGTAAACGTCCACACTATCGTGGCTTGCATGTGCGGTTTTTCAAGGTGTTGGTTGATTGCCTATATATTGTGTTTTAAGGTTTTTCAATATATTATGCGTCGAATATGTGATGAATGGTGTTTTTAATTTTATTCTCAGATGTCTTTCAATCCACTAGTTGTTATTCTCAAAGAAAACAAACTTGATGGCACTAACTTTGCCGACTGGAAAAGAAATCTTGATATTGTCTTGACTGCCGATGGGCATAAATTTGTTTTAACTGAGGAGAGTCCTTTGGAACCAGAACCGGATGCCACTCCTGAAGAGTTGGCTGAATTCCGGAAATGGAAAAAGTCTGATGATATGGCTCGCTGTTACATTTTGGCTTCATTGACAAATGTATTGCAGCATCAGCATCAGACGATGGGCTCGGCCGCAGAAATGATGAAAAATCTCACTGAGATGTTTGGTCATCAGAACCGGGCAGCTCGGCAAAATACAATGAGGGTTTTGATGACAACCCAAATGTCTGAAGGGACCCCAGTAAGGGATCACGTTCTTAAAATGATGTCTCATTTGAACGAACTGAGCATACTGGGGGTCACCGCCACTATCGATGCGAAGTCGCAGGTCGATATTATCTTGGGCAGTTTATCAAGAAGCTTTGAGCAGTTCTGCCTCAACTACAATATGAATCGTAGGACTTACACATTGGCGGAACTTCTGACAGAGCTTCAGTCTGCCGAAGGTCTTTTCAAACAAGGTTATCATCAAATTCTTGCGGCAACCGGTGCTGCTTCTTCAAAACCCAAATGAGGAAGAAGAAAAAGCAGGTTGGCCAGAAGCAAGTGGCAACCTTCAAAGCTAAGGGCAAGGCTCCTCAGTCAAAGGCTCCTCAGCCTGAAGCGAACAAAAAGCCAAAGGGCAAGTGCTTCAACTGCGGTCTGAAAGGGCATTTCAAGAGTGACTGCCCTAAGAAAGGTATGTCTCATGCACTAGTAGTCAAAACATGTTTGGCTGCCTGTTCCACCACATCGTGGATAGTGGATTCGGGCTCCACTGATCATGTTTGTTATGACTCGCAGGGGTTCCAAGTAACCAAGGTACTTAGTGCGGATGAGATTGCAATAAGCTGGGGCGACTATTCCAGGCTGAAGGTTGTTGCAGTGGGAGTCGTGCAGCTAAAAGTTGATGATAAGATTTTAGTTCTTAATAATGTATTATTGGTACCCGATTTTAGAATGAATTTGATTTCAGTTTCTAAATTGCGTCGTGATGGATATTCAGTTTCTTTTGAAGATAATGCAATTATTAAAAGAAATGGTGAATATATTTGCGGGAGTACTTATAATGAAGAACTTTATATCATCAATGCTGCACCAGCTCCCTTGCATAATTATAAATCGCTTAATTCTTTGACTAATCCTAATAAAAGAAAAGAACCTTCGAGCATAAATCCAACATATTTGTGGTATTTACGATTGGGTCATATTAACCTTAGAAGGGTTCAAAGATTGGTAAGCGTGGCCCATTGGACTCGCTCCAAGTTGAGTCATTTCCAACCTGCGAATCCTGTCTAGAAGGTAAAATGACTAAAAGGGCTTTTCAAAGCAAAGGAAATCGTGCACAAAATGTGTTAGAATTGGTTCATACCGATGTATGTGGTCCAATGAACATCCAGGCTAAGGGTGGTTTCGAATACTTCATCACATTTATAGATGATTATTCGAGATATGGATACATCTATTTGATGCGGCGTAAGTCTGAATCTTTTGATAAGTTCAAAGAATAGGCTGAAACGGAGAAGCGTCATGGGCAGAGTATCAAGTCACTATGATCTGATCGTGGTGGCGTATACCTTAGTGGAGAGTTTTTGGATTTCTTGGCACATGAGGGGATTACTTCCCAGCTCACAGCGCCTGGTACACCACAACAAAATGGTGTTGCTGAACGAAGGAATCGTACTTTATTAGAGATGGTTAGGTCAATGATGAGTTATTCTGATTTGCCTATTTCGTTTTGCGGATACGCCTTGGAAACAACGGCGTACATTCTAAACTTGGTGCCTTCGAAATCAGTTCCAAAAACACCCACAGAGCTGTGGAATGGGCGCAAGCCCAGTCTAGGACATGTTCGGATTTGGGGTTCACCAGCACACGTGCTGAATAAGGAAGTTGATAAGTTGGCATCTCGTATAGAAGTACGAGTGTTTGTAGGATATCTGAAGGGAACGAAGGGTGGCTTATTCTACAGTCCTAAAGACCAGAAGGTCATTGTTAGCACCAATGCCCGGTTCTTATAGGAGGACTGTGTAATAAGCCACAAGCCTAGGAGTGAGGTCATTTTAGAAGAATTTAGGGGCGAGATTTCGACAATACCAATTGAACAAACACCTAGTGTATCACGTATCGACACTATTGTGGATACGCAAACTAAGGACACGCCTCGTCGTAGTAGGAGGGTTGTTCGTCAACCTGAACATTTCATCGGCGTGGGAGCGTCTTCGGAACACTCCCCGGACCAGGATGAAACGGATCCATATACGTATAAGCAGGCAGTTCAAGACAAGGATGCTGAATCCTGGAAAATAGCAATGGAATCTGAAATGGTATTATGGATTCTAATCAAGTGTGGGAGCTAGTAGAGCTACCCAATGGGGTAAAACTCATTGGAAGTAAGTGGATCTACAAGCGTAAGAGAGGATCGAAAGGGAATATTGAAACCTTCAAAGCAAGGCTTGTTGCGAAAGGTTACACTCAGAAGGAGGGCATCGACTACGATGAGACCTTTTCGCCAGTAGCCATGCTTAAATCGATCCAGATTCTCTTAGATATAGCTGCGCATTTGGATATGGAGATTTGGCAGATGGATGTCAAGACTGCGTTTCTGAACGGCAGTCTTGATAAGGAAATTTATATGCGCCAGCCTGAGGGATTCATTGCTGAAGGAGAGGAGCACTTAATGTGCAAGCTTAAGAGAGCCATTTATGGTCTTAAGCAAGCATCAAGGACTTGGAACATGCAATTTGATGAAGTCATTCAATCGTATGGTTTTGAACAGTGTCCTAGTGAGGTTTGTGTATACAAAAAATGCGATGAAAACGTGCTTGTGTTTCTTGTACTATACGTAGATGATATACTTCTAATTGGAAACAATGTGAAGATATTATCAGACGTAAGGGTATGGTTGTCTGAGCAGTTCGATATGAAGGATTTGGGAGAAGCTGGGCACATCCTTGGTATTAAGATCTTTCGAGATCGCAAGAAAAGTATGTTGTACTTATCTCAGGCATCCTATATCGATACGGTGCTAAAGCGGTTTAGCATGGAGAATTCCAAGAAAGGTTTCTTACCTTACAGATATGGAATTCAACTATCTAAGGCTATGTGTCCTAAGACACAGAAGGAGATAGATGACATGAAGCTGGTCCCTTATGCTTCGGCAGTGGGAAGCCTCATGTATGCTATGCTTTGCACTAGGCCTGATATCTGTCATGCTGTAGGCATGGTGGCGAGATATCAGTCGAACCCAGGACCGGGACATTGGATTGCTGTCAAACATATACTCAAGTACCTGAGAAGGACTAGGGAGCATATGCTTGTATATCAATCGGATACACTTTGTCCTTTGGATTACACTAACTCAGATTTCCAGTCAGACGAAGTTAAGCTTAAGTCAACCTCGAGATATGTTTTTGTTGGACTTAGATGTGGTTCTTGGTTTGCATCGAAGTATCACAATTTTATTGTGGCAATACTGGTGCATTTATAAACCCGGAGGAACCACGAGCCCATAGAGCAAGGAAACATATCAGTCGCAAGTAACGTTGTAAAATGAGGGAACGTAGTGTTGTTCAAGATTGCATCTGGAAACAACCTAGTTGATTCTTTCATGTGGAAGGAATGAGGTTGAGATGTATGGCAGCATTGCTTTGAGTATAAGTGGGAGATAGATAGACATAGTCTAGATAGTATACTTCAAAAGCATGCTTTGAGTATAAGTGGGAGATTGTTAGGGTTGTATACGTCAAAGCATACTTTATGCTTGTATTACCTAATTTCTCGATCTTTATCTATGAGAATATTTAATTCATTTATCACATGTTTTGCATATTTATTCACGCTATGATTATGCAAATGTAGTCTAAATTACTTTATATTGTAGATAATGTGGTGTGTCGTGTCACACAGAAGATCACATTATCGGTTCCTTATATAGTAATATTTAGTTCACAACCTATATAACATTAGACCGTTATGTGAGAGGTTGTAGTATATGCTTGAGATTGGTTGGTCTTGACCATTAGCATATATTAGCGTATTCGGTATACGTTGAACAGGATCAAGGTGAGATAGATTCTTTTGTACTGACTATAAGAAGAACGTACATCTCGGACAATTATTATTTCTTAATTCTAGTGAATAATATTTAATTATATATATTTAATATTTATTGCTTTGATTTATCATCGGTGAGAGCCACAATGATTGACTCAATATGCTCGATATTTTGGGCAATATTATTATTTATATGATAATTAATATTATAGCTAGAAATCGTGTCCCGACCAGTCGGGTTGATCATGTCCCTTGAGGCACTCGAAAGGATTATTATATTAAACTCTACAAGTGGAATTAATTTTCCGATATAATAATAAAGGTCGAGTGGTATACTCATGTATAATATATTAATTAATTAAAAGCTGTCAGTAGCTTAAATTAATTAATGGACATGGAATATCTTAAACACGGAAAATAATTAATTCAAAAAGGAGCCCAATTTCGTAATTTGGGATTTTGGTAGGAAGTGCAATATTAACTTATTAGTGGACTAAGTTTATATTAATAGAGTCTTCATATTAGGAAGAGTCCTAATATTGGAAGGAAGATATCTATTGGGAGTCCTTACCATATCCTCCTTAAGGTCCCTAGAGTAGCCCACCTATAAAAGGAGCATATGCCTTGGCCGATTTTCACACTTCCAATTGCCCAAGAAAATCGATTTTTGCTTGTGTATTTAATTATGGATCTTGACTTGTGTCTTGAATTCCATAATTTAGATAACACACATATTTTTCTAAAATACTGAAAATATTGAAGAAAAATAGAGAGAACAAAAATCGTGAGTTTCTTGAGAAGAAAGTTTCGGCCGATCCATATAGTACTCCAAGTAGTCCGGTAGATTGTTGCCCACACGACATCCGGACATAGGCGGAATATACTCTAGAAGATCTTGAGGTAGAAATACAAGAAGATCGGAGAGGGACACGAAGAGGAGATAAATCGACCAAAAAGGGAATTTCTACCACTTCGCGTCAAAGGTATAAATTACCGACTCCCATGCGTAAATATGTTTATTTAATTATTTATTAATCTGTTTATTTAATTAGTTGACAAGCCTAAATAGATCCGGTTTTTCTGTTGGTTAGTTTATAAAACCTTTTATTAAATTTTTCCCACAAACTTTCTTCCGCTGCGTTTTATATTCCAACACTACCCGCTCACAAAAGAAAGCCTTGTGGCCCGACTGACCACAAGTATGACAAGTCAACTACGGTCGAGGACACTCCCGGTTCTTTTGGCCCGACTTGCCACAGTTAAAGCATCTGACATCACGAACGGAGGCACTGGCAGTACCTCAAAACCCCCCAGAAAACGAGCCGAACCACCCGCAGGAATGTTTGCAGACTGAGATTTCTGCTGACCTCCACCATTGTGGCCCGAAAAATTTCCGACGGATTTCTGCTTCTTGCTCTCACGAGTCGCCTCACTGGCCGTCACAGACATATCATATGCAAGAGCTCTACTCTGATAATCCTTTAAGGTGGTGCAGACGAGCCCAGGCATGTAGTCACGAATCGTCAGTTTCATCCGTCTGGAAAAGTGGAAATCTTATCGCTTTCCTCTATAACTTGGGCCTTCACGAAGCCTAACTCCCGGTTGAAATCGGCAATAGCTTGAGAAACAGGAATATCCCGAGGCTGAGCATCATAAAAGGCATGGACTCGAGCCTGTCTAACTGGCCACGAGCAATATTCGGTCTCCATCAGGTCCATGAATTCCGCCCACGAAGCAACATGGTCCTTAGGCTCAACAGACTCCCACCAATCAGTAGTGTCCCCAGTGACAAAGTACTGGGCAATAGGGACCTTGCGGTCCTCGGGACAATTGGTGGCAACAAAGACTTTGGATATCTCCTTGATCCACCCCTCCCAGCCGATCGGGTCTGAAGCCCCCGAAAACTGAGGAGGATGCATCTTGATGACATCCTGAAGCCAACGATCTGCTCCGCCCCGAGTAGCATGGGCCGGAATCGGGTTCTGAACCGCCTGTGCTATCGCAGCCATTTGGTTCACCATTTGTTGCATCACCGCTGCAACACCAAGATCGGTGCCATCTTGAGTAGTAGCATGGCTATGACGGTCACCAGTACTGCTTGCTCCAGAAGAATGCGACGTGGCCGCCTCACCAGCTGCCCCACGTCCCCGGCCGCATCCACGACCACGACCACGACCTCTTCCAGCATCCATACTGGTGTTAAAAGGTAGCAAAAGCAACTCGATGATAAGTATGAGAGGAAAAACAGCCACAATTCAAGAAACGGAAATACGATACGAGAAAACAAGGAATCGAGTAAGGAAAACTTACGAGCACTAGAAGTACCGAGATGATGGCAGCGGTGTGATGATGTACAAAACAAAACACAACTAGACCCAAATAACCGACAAGCCTAGGTATCCATAAACCTAGTTCTCTGATACCATTTTCTGTAACACCCCCGAGATATTCAAGGTGTATTACAGTGCCGTGGACCCCTACATGGGACCCACCAGGCTAAATAAGAATTACCACTCGCCTAACCATCTCGGTTAGCGATAAAACACACATTATCAAGATGAAAATTAAATAACACGCCCGGAACAGCCGGCGAAATAAGCATCACCGCAAACATAAACAACTTTCAATGATACAAGCCACAATCCGAGTGAAAATGCCTAAGTACTCGCGAGTACCGTCTATAAGTTCATAAGTTAGAAAACAACCATATCGAAAAGGACAACAAAAATAAAGAGACTCAAATGCACATATTAACGACCATGGCCATCATCCTGGTACTGTCCCAGCGCCCGCTCGTCCGGCTGAACATAACCTGAAATTCATAAAAAGAATTTCCCCAAGACGGGTCCCCAAAGGGGTTAGCAATTACACTAGTACAAGTAATCAAGGCAAACCATTCGCTTACACATTTCATAGTACATGCATCAATTCATTTCAAAAGTCAAAACCAGACATATCTTTTCCGGAAACAAACAGTCAATAATTAATTTGCCTAGGACCGGGGTAAAGCCACTGATCCCACTCGAGGCCTCTAAGGACCCTCCCGAGCTGGCCGTATCATAAAACAAGTCACGCACAGGCATCGCCTAGGACCGAGGTAAAGCCATTGATCCCACTCGAGGCCTCTAAGGACCCTCCCGAGCTGGCTAGCGAATCAAGCTCGTGAATCCAGAGTGAAGTCATAGATTCCCTTGAGGCCCCGTCGGACCCTCCCGAGGGGAGCAACGCACGCACAAATACATCACCATTTCATGTTAAGCATAAAGGTTTCCAAAAATACTTGCCTTGAATAATTGACGACGACACGAACGGGAAGGAAATCAAGCACGACTGCTATGCAGGTGATAGTCTTTCCCTTTCCCCGGTTGAATTGACCACTAGACATTGTTTCAGTTAAAAATGTAATACTTGAGAGTTGAGAGAATAGAAATTAGAATAAATGTAGAGAGAAAGTGGATAGATAATTTGAGTTGGTGTGAGAAAAATGAAGGGTGAGATGGGGGTATTTATAGATGTAAAAATATATTAAAAAAATTGGGCTTGTGACCGTTTGGAACCGCCGGTTCCGGTTCGAACCGACGGTTGAGAAACGTATATAAAATTCAAAATTTAAATTTTTTTAAAAAAAACATTGGCGGTTCGCGGTTCGTCAAAACGCCGAACCGGAACTGAACCATCTTAAAACGGTTGACGATTCCAGTTTTGAACCGAACCGCAGTCAACGGGTAACCGAACCGCGGTCAACGGTTCAAAACCGTCGGTTCGCCGGTTCGAACCGTAACCGTACACACCTCCAAATGTATATTGTTTGTGATGAAACCTGTGATGTTTGAGTGAGCTTGTCTTCGAAGCACAAAGGCTAACATAAAGGGGGGAGAGATTTGATCGAAAACTCCCCCTCTCCATCTAAGCTCCTATTCAAATACGTTGAATATTATTAATGATTAATTGAGATGATAGTTCTGGAGGTAGAAATTGAGTAAATAAAGGGAGAAGAGCGTAGAAAGTTGCATGTTATTTGGGGTAATTGTTAGGGTATTTTGGTTTTATTAAGTAAACAATGAGTTAATGATAAGAAAAATTATTCAATTTAGTTGTCAATTTTTAATTAAAAAATGTACTTAATTTTCATTCTCCTTTAATTTGAATGTCTTGTTCACTTTTTTGTTCAGTGTCGATTTTAATATATAAAATGCAAAATGAAAACAAATTACATTGGTTTGGTTCAAATTATCCAGTTTTCAAAATTTTGGTAACCCATTTCATTCAATATGTTAAGAGTTTTTTTTTTTGGTAAATTAAGATAGAGTAGAATTTGTAGTTATCCATAAATACAAAAATGAGATGCAATATTTTTTATTGCTCGAGTAGATCTGAGAATTTAGTAGAGTTTTTTAGAGCTGAAAAAATATGTCTAGTTGAGAGAATTTAGTAGAGTTTTTTTTATTGAACATGACTAGATCTGGCAAACTAATGACCTCTTTTTCGAACGGGTCAAAAAGGAGGTTTCTTGGCTCGACGACAGGCGGGGGCGACGGACTCGTGGGCCTTTCCCTTTTCCATTTAATCTATTTTTATTTTTAAAATATTATATAATATAAAGGATAATAATATTTTTTTGGTGGTGTTCACTTAAAAAAATTGACAGGCCAATTCTTTTTAACACCAGTCCGCCAGGCTGATGGACCTCCAACGACGGTCATTTTTTTTTTTTAAATGCCAGAACACCAGCCAGCTTTCCGTGGACCTCCGTCGACCAACAATTTCTTTTTACGCCTGGCCATCGGCCTGCTTTCCAGTGATCCACCGTCGGCGATCTCCAGTGACCGACCACTTTTTTTAAACGCCATGCTGGCGGCGGCAGATCAACCCTTTTTTGTTCTTTTTTTCACGCTAGAAACATCGGTAGATTTTTGTGAACCAATATATTTTTATTTTTGAGCAAATAGTCTGGTAATTTAATTATATCATCGCCACCGTGCCATTATAACACGGTTAGGCTCTAATAGTAAATATTAAATAAAATACTTGGCAAATGTTAGCATAATCTAAAAAGAAAATGTACCTTTTTTGTTCATTTAAGCTATTTATCATTATCGGTATCTAAAAAAATCATAATATAATAATCATTTTGCTCCACAAGACTTGTTCTATTCTTTATTTTTGGTTTGCGATAGTCGGTATGTTCTCTAATATCATCTCATATTTGTTACAATTCTCAGATTCTGCCCTTAGTTTTTGTACTAAATGACTCGGTTTCAATTATAAAGTGAGGATAAATCTGGAATAAAAAAATACAACTCCTAATTACATATGTAGTGCTTTTCTTAATTTTTTGAAAAAGTAAAAAACACTCATTTTTTGTGGGATGAAAGGAGTTTTATATAATTCATATGAGATACAAATTAATCACAAAATCCCATAAAATACAGCTCCTTCTAGTTACACATGTTTTGGTAGAAAAAAAATTTAACTAAAAAGGAGTTTCATATGTGATGCCTTTCTTAATATTTTCAAAAAAATTAAAAAGACTTATTTTTGTGGGACAAAGGGAGTTTCATATATTCATATGAGATAAAAATTAATCACAAACTCCCGCAATAAATATAAAATTATATCAATAATGAACATGTAAATTAATATACTCTATAAAATAAATAAGCAAAGATAGAAATTATTATAATTTTAAATTTTCAGCTACATATAAATCTAAATACAAAAAAAGAAATATGGGTTTTACAAACTGCCTGATTTGTAAAAATAGTCGAAATAACTTGGAGAACCACACCCCTCTTCCCTCATAATAACACAACTCATCTATTCTTAATAAGTCTACGTAGTTAAAAAAAAAGACCAAGATGAAGTTGTCTTTTCACACGAGAAATATGGAGGTAAGGTGACATCAGTGAGTGGACTAATGTCCTTCCAAGGTCAACTAGCAGCGTGTGGTCTCCATGATCTGGGTTTCAAGGGACCGGCGTATACTTGGGTAAATAAAAGAGAAGGTGGGGCCAGAATTAAGGAACGCATAGATCGCGCTGTAGCAAATAACAAATGGATCGATAAATTTCAAGAATATGCTGTACTGCATTTGCCGCGTACGCATGGGGACCACCACCCCATAATGACAGACACGCAAGGAGCAGTTTCTGAGCCTAACAATCGACCATTCAGATTCGAAGCGGCATGGTTTACACACCCGGGCTGTGAGTCCAAACTGAAGGAGATTTGGTCCGATAGCACCGATATAATTCAAGCTATTGCCAAAATCCCAGATACTATGCAGGAATGGAATAAGAATTGCTTTGGTAATATTTTCCGGCGGAAGAAAACTGTTTTGGGGCGCCTAAAAGGAATTCAGAACTCTCCCAACCATGCTAGCAGTGAGTTTTTATGTACTTTGGAAGACCAACTTATCAAAGAATATAATTTGATTCTTCAACAAGAGGAAATTTTGTGGTACCAAAAATCCCGGGTGAAATGGATAGCAGACGGGACCGTAACACAAAAATTTTCCATCAAACCACTAAGTCAAGAAGGAAACGCAATAGAATTCTAACTCTCAAGGTGAATCGTGCATGGGAAGATGATACAGAGCAGCTACAGTTGCATGCACAACAATATTTTTCGAGTCTCTTCACTGGTCACCAAACCCACCAGCAGCATGGGTCAACTCTCCTTCCAGTTTCTGCACATCAAGTCCGTTTAACTACTGAAGAGGCCCAAAATCTTTCAGCCCAAATTACTATGGAGGAACTAAAGGACACTGTTTGGGCCACTCATCCTTTTAAGGCACCCGGGCCCGATGGATTGCAATCTATTTTTTTCCAGCGCGGTTGGGAGTGGCTGGGCGCATCTTTGTTAGACTTCATCAAGTCTGCTTTTGCGAACAGGGAGTTTGACCCCAGGATTTGTGTGGCACACATGTGCTTAATTCCAAAGGTACCAAATCCAACCGAGATATCTAAATTTCGTCCCATTTCTCTTTGTAATGTTATTTATAAATTTATTACTAAATGCATTACATTGAGGTTGAAAGAGATTATGCCACACCTTATTGCCCCGTCACAGTCGAGCTTTATCAAAGGAAGAAGCACACAGGATAATATATTTGTGCTACAACAAGTGTTACACTCTTTGAGAAAGAAACGAAAGAACAAGACCGGATGTATGGTTATGAAGCTTAACTTGACTACATGGAAGAAACATTGCACGCTTTCAATTTCCCTAGTGATTTAATTGAGTTGATCATGTTTTGTGTTCGAAATACCTCTACAAAAATCTTGTGGAATGGGGAACAACTGGAAGCGTTTAATCACACGTGTGGTTTACGTCAAGGTGATCCCTTATCACCATACTTGTTTGTCTTGTGTGTAGAGCGGTTAGCTTATCTCATCCAGGAAGTTGTGGAAAGAAAGAAATGGTCTCCTATTATACCTTGTAGAGATGGCCCAAAACTCTCCCACCTTTTCTTCGCAGACGATTTAATTCTAATGGGCAAGGCGACTATCTCTATGGCACGAACTATAAAGAAAGTGCTGGAAACCTTCTGCACAGCGTCTGGGCTGAAGCTGAGTCAGGAAAAATCGAAAGTGTACTTCTCGAATCATGGTGGAGCAACACTGAAACGGGACATTAGTGATATCCTGGGATTTGGTCAAACAACAAACTTGGGAAAATACTTGGGGGTAAAGCTTGTGCATGGGAGAGTTGATAGATCTACTTACAGTGATGTTTTCGATAAACTTTTGAATAGATTGAGTAGCTAGAAATCAAAATTCTTATCAGTCGCAGGAAGAGCCACACTCATTCAGTCGGTTACGTCAGCAATACCCCTCCATACGATGCAATCGATCTGGTTGCCGGAGAATATATGTGACAAGATTGACAAAATCAATCGCAATTTTCTCTGGTCCTCAGATACGGAAGTCCGTAAGATACATCTTATAGGTTGGAACAAGGTGACAATACCGAAAGCTCAAGGTGGTCTTGGGCTGCGCTTAGCTAGGACTAACAATGAAGCACTGCTGGGAAAAATGGTTTGGAAAATTCTTATAAAGGAGGATACGGTATGGCAACAACTTATACATGCAAAGTATTTAAAGTCGCAGAATCTTCTCCATTATTGTGCAAAAGCGGGTGACAGCCCGGGATAGAAAGGTGTGGTGAAGTGTGTGGGTTTACTCAAACCTTTCTTACGGTGGAAAATAGGTAATCGCGAACGAATCTTATTTTGGTATGACAACTGGATGGGAGAAAAACGGATATGTGATCTGGTCGATACTATACAGAGCCATGAAACTGAGCTTCGATTGTGTGATGTGTTGGATGGGGAAGGGAACTGGAATCTTGATACTATCCAAATTGTACTATCTTTGGGATTAGTAGATGAAATCCAAAGCTATCACTTTCAGTTATCTGATGCGGAAGATACAATAATATGGAATGAATCTGCGTCGGGGACTTATACGTGTCAGTCAGCGTATAAGGCTCTGCAAAATAGGTACGCTGGAAATTCGCAGAGGGTTGCGCCTTGGGCTTGGATTTGGAAGATGAAGTGCAGCCATAAGCTACATCATTTCTTGTGGCTTGTAGTCCAGAACCGTCTAGCCACAAACCACTTACGGAAGGCCAGAAAAATAAGCGAATCAGGGGCATGTTACCAATGCAACTGCACAAACGAATCAGTGCTACATATCCTAAGACATTGTAAGACGGCGCGTGATTTATGGCATCGCATACTCTCAGTAGAACAATTAATAGAGTTCGATCGTATCCCAGATGCCGACTGGATTAAATACAACCTGCTTAAACTGCAGTTTGAGTGCAAGCTGGTTCAAAATGTGGAATGGGCTTGGGTGTTCGTCTATGCCATCTGGGAGCTGTGGAAGTCAAGAAATTCGGGCGTCTTTCGAGGTTCTGTGCATAGCTTGCAACATATAATTTTCAAAGTTAAGCAGCTGGGAATAGATTTACAAACATCTTTGGGCGCCAAGTCGAACTCTGTGCACATCCCAAGGTGGCAAAGACCAAACCTAGGGTGGGTGAAATTAAACGTGGATGGTGGCTGCATTACATCCACAAATCGAGGCTCTTTGGGAGGTATAGTTCGAGGAGAAGCAGGAGAATAGTTATGGGGATTTACAAAAGTTGTTATGTGTCCTACTGTCAACGAAAGTGGGCTGCTAGCCTTGAAGATTGGACTGGGTCTGGCTTGGGAACGCAGGATTCCACAGATGGAAGTTGAATCGGACTCGCGGGAGGCGATTGAGCTACTGCATAACGAGAATATTACCAACCACCCGCTGCAAGATCTGATCCAAGAATGCAGAGAACTACTCCATAAGCCTTGGAATTTAAAACTAAAATGGGTTGAACGGACTAGGAATACAGTTGCGGACAAGATGGCTAAGTTAAGCCACACGAGTGGAAGCGAAGACGTGTTCTGGGATACTCCACCGGCTTCTATTTTGTCAATTCTAGATTATGATTTAGTTTAAATCACTGTAATGTCGTTTCTTTACCAAAAAAAAAAAAGACCAAGGAATCAAAAGAACCAAGATTAGAACTACTTGAATTCTCTTTGTAGATGTAATGATATGTTGGGCACCGCAGAGGCGTGTTGAAATCCGAGATTTGATTTATCCTGACTACCCGACAAATCGCACCAACAAGATTATGGTAAAAATAAATGACACGGACAAAAATATAATATGCACATCAAAATTTTACGTGGTTCGGCAAAGCCCGCATAGGACCTCAAGAATATAGGCAGATGTACACATAATATGGTGGTGCACGTGCACCACCAGATTTTTTTCAGAATAAGACCCCCTTCCCCGATAATATCTAGTATTATCTTTTCTGTTATTTTGTTTTGGCAGTAGTTGAATTATCGAGGAGTCCAATCATTTTTTACTCTCGAAGTTTAATAGGTAAAGTCATATATACCTATTAAATCATATATTTCCTGATTTGATGTAATCTGTTTTGATCAAGGCGATATTAAGTAAACTGTTTAAAATTATTTATTCAATCTTGAAATATTTCGTAAACACTTGCTTCTTTTGAAGAATATTTATGTAATATGATGAAAAATTAAGTAGCACCCTTAATACAAAACTAGCTGAAGGGTTTCAGTTAATCAAATATTATAAACTAATTTTGAAATAAATGTTGAATTCGAAAATAAGGGTAGCGAAGAATGGGCGTAGAAAACTAATTTCGAACTTTTATCACTGAAATTAAAATAAGGTAAGGAAACCTTCGACTTATAAAATAATTTGTATTATATTCAATTAATACTTCTGTTGACAGATCTCGGATTTAAAAGAGTAAACATAATGAGATGGCGTATTTATGAACAAGTCTGGGGTGCGATGTTACATTTATGCTTTTAAAAGGTGAGGAAAAATACAATATACAACCTAAATATTAAAAAAGATTGTCGATGGTCGTGAAAACTTGCCATGTGCTTGCTCCAACTGTGGATATTTTTTCGTAGTTATCTAATGCACTAGTAATATCTAACTCTTGGATCCGTCTATGCTCGAGAGCTTCCGTTCTTTATTAATAAAGAATATCCCGGTACAAGAAAAATGCACCCCCTGAGTTTTATGGACCAAACCCAAGAATAAAAAGACTCATACAACCACTTTGTTAATTATTAAAGAACACTCTCTCCAACCCCTTTATCTCTGAGTTTTTTGTGGATAGTTTATTCCTATCATTGTGTGTTATATTTATGTTTATTGAAACATGTCATCTATAGCACTGATTCAGAAAGAATCTTAGCTCTTACCTTCACAAAAACATCCTTCTTGTATCGGTATTCCTAGACAACAAAGTAGCAATCAAATGAATAAAGGAAATTACCATAAAATTAAGAAATCCTTATATAATGGTAGATTTCATAAACCTTGTTTGTTCCATAGATGTAATCACAGTATGTGAATACTGATGCATAGTTACTTTGACTTCTTCCTCCAACATAGTGATGTTAGTGATGGAACGTTGCTCCTCCCATAAAAATGTACTCGACATTTCGTAGTGACAGACAAACAAGTTTTATCGACCATCGCAACCTCAATAGGAGATGAGGTAAGGCTTAGGCTTAAGGTTCAACAGAGGGATAGTGGACTTTGAAATCACATTCATGGAACAGGATCGACGGAGGAAGATAGTATTATGTTTCCATGAATTAGGAAACTCGATGATAGACTTATACCGATGTAACTCAATAATGATAATAATTGGAAGATCTCCCCAATACAATGCTTTTAAAGACAGCTCTATGTGGAAAAAGAAGTCCCTAGCTTAGAGAAAGTCACATTCTTGACTAGAAAAATTATGTATGGTGTTTCTGTTGGGAAAAATACACAATAACGTCACAACGAAAATGCGGAATACCCTCGTTTGACAACTTTTCCAATCTCAATTGTAACTTTGAGGTTACCGACAAGTAGAGTAAATCAAATACAACTCGATAAACAATACAAATGATATCAAAACAATAAACAACGAGACACAATATTTAGCATGGAAAACCTCTCAAATCAAGAGTAAAAACCACGGGACCTCCGGCCACTTAAACTTCCACTATCACCAATTCACAATATACGATTCTTCCCTAGTACAACTAGAGGTATACAACAATCCTCAAATACTTGGTAACAAACAATCTTCAAGTATTTGGAATACACAACAACAACAATATCGAGAAAGAAAAACACTAAAAATAGCTTACACAAGAAGCTTACAAAATACCCGAACCTCCGGACACCAAAACTCGATCTACTCCGATGAAAAGATTTGCCCAATTGCTACCAAGCTATTGTCAAAATATCACGACGATTCGATCGATAAAACTCCGGAAAATCGAAGTAGTGAACTCTCTATTTTCTCTTCTCTCTCTTGTATCTCTCTCTCTTTCGTGTATCTCTCAAAAGTGGGCATTCTCTTCTGAAAAAAACGCAGCAAAAATGGTGCTAAAAAAAGACCTCCAAGCCTGTTGACTTTGTGTGCCGGGGCACAGACATTGTGTGTCGAGGCACACTCAGAAAATGGGTGACAAAAAATTCCCAGGGGGCCTCGGCACAGAGGGTGTGTGCCGCGGCACGCAGTCCAGTGGCTCCCACAAATTTGTAGCAAAAATAGTGTGCCGCTGCACACTTCCTCCTGTGCCGCGGCACACACTATTTCGAGCCTATATTGCAGAAATAAATCCTACAAATCTCCCCCTTTCTGAATATAAGGAGGAATTCGCCATCCCGGCGATCGAATAACATACCTTAACCTTCTCTCTACCCAACGCCTTAGTTAACATATCGGAACCATTATCATCGTTGTGAACTTTATCAAATTCAAACAAACCGTCCTCCAGCGCATCTCGAATCAAATTATATCTAACATCAATATATTTTGTTCGTTTGTGAAAGGTCGCATTCTTCGGCAAATGAATCGCACTCTGACTATCACAAAGAACCACGTAACGTCGTTGTCGGAAGCCCAACTCTTGTAAAAACATTTTCAACCATAAGAGATCTTTACATGCTTCCACCGTCGCAATATACTCGGCCTCCGTTGTTGACAAGGCAACACACTTTTGCAATCTCGATTGCCATGACACGGCTCCCCCTGCGATGGTCATCAAATATCGAGAAGTGGATTTTCTATTATCCTCGTTTCCTGCCATATCAGAATCGGAATACCCAACAAGAATATCTTTTCCATTTCCAAATGTGATCCCCAATTTGGAAGTACCCCGTAAGTATCTAAATATCTACTTTACGGCTTCCCAATGCTTCTTTCCCGGATTCGATAGAAAACGGCTCACCACTCCCACGACATGAGCAATGTCGGGCCTCGTACATACCATGGCATACATCAAACTCCCGACCGTAGAGGCATAAGGAACTCTATCCATTTCCTCAATCTCTTCCTTCGTCGTAGGGCAATCCTTGCTCGTCAATTTAAAATTGTTAGTAAGAGACGAACTAACAACTTTAGCTTTATCTATGTTAAACCGCTTAAGCACCTTCTCAATGTATTTCTCCTGTGACATGTGCAATTTTTGGGACGCTCTATCCCGAGTGATTCTTATCCCTAGAATCTGCTTAGCGGGCCCCAAGTCTTTCATGGCAAAAGACTTATTGAACTCTCTCTTCAAATTCGCAATCCTTTCGGCATTCTTGCCAATGATCAACACGTCATACACATAATGTAATAGGATGATGAAATCATCACTCCAAATTTCTTGAAAAACACGCAATGGTCTAGGGTCGTCTTCCGGCAGCCTTGCTCCCCCACAACTAACTCAAACTTTTTATACCATTGCTGTGGTGCTTGCTTCAAACCGTATAGACTCTTTTGGAGTCTACAAATATAATCCTCTTTTCTCTTAACCTGAAACCCTTCAGGTTGCTTCATATATATCTCTTTATCGAGGTATCCATGAAGAAATTCCGTCTTAACATCCATTTGCTCAATCTCAAGGTCAAGACTAGCTGCTATACCAAGGACCAATCGAATAGATCCTATCTTCACAACTGGAGAAAAAATCTCGTCAAAATAAATGCCTTTCTTTTGACTAAAGCCCTTGACTACGAGTCTAGCTTTGTATTGGGGCAATGAATTATGCTCCTCCGACTTCACCTTATACACCCATTTATTTCTCAAAGCTCTCTTGCCCTTCGGCAACTTCACCAACTCGTATGTATTGTTCTCATGCAACAAACTCATCTCGTCTTGCATGGCATCCATCCACTCCTTCTTGTTCTCATCCTCCATAACCTCCTCAAAATATTCGGGCTCTCCCTCGTCAGTGAGTAAAACGTACTCATCATCCGAATAATGAGTGAAATGATGATGGTCTCTCGTCGACCGTGTAAGTGGAACAAATGAAGGCATGTTCGTTACGGGTAGCTCGGGATGAACTCCATCGGTATTATCTTGTCTCAACTCATCACCATCACCAGTATCATGTTGTTCATCATTTTAGACGTCATCTCCACTAGGTGTCTCAATATATTGTGGAGGAACCGGGTCCAAATCAATAAGATCATCATCATGTTGTAGAGACGACTCTCCATTTTCAGCATCCTTCATAATTTGATCTTCTACAAAAAACAACATCTTTCGAACGAACAAGTTTCTTAGTCACTGGGTCATACAACCTATACCCGAACTCATCAAGCCCGTAACCAATAAAAATGTATGGCTTCGTCTTAGAATCAAGCGTCGACCTCTCATCTTTCGGGATGTGCACAAATGCTTTACATCTGAAAACCCGTAAGTGTCGATATGAAATGTATTTACCGCTCCACACTTTGTCTGGGACGTCAAACTTCAAAGGAACACACGGCGTCAAATTAATCATGTGAACCGCCGTGTTCAAATCTTCTGTAATATCCACAAATTCGATTTCCTGTAATTTTCTTTTTTTAGCGAGAGTCCGTTTTGACGACTCGTTTGGGACCATTTCGTCATTCTGAGAATGATTAATTCTGCACTTTTTGACATCCGAGTTTGTTTTGGTGCCGTTTTGTTGAGTTTCGTGTTTCTTAGCGACTTTTCCGCACTCGAGTTCGATTCTTGTGAACCTCGTTCGAAACTACTGTTTCGAGTTTCCCGTAAGTCCGTTTAACTTTGTTAGACGTGTTGTGAACTTTGGTTTGGTTATTCGATCACGTATCGTGATTTTCGGTGGTTTTGGGCCATTTTGTAATTTACCCAAAGTTGTGGGTATCCGCATTCGTATTTGTTGTTTTGACCCTTTTCATGGTCGTGTGTGATTAATTGTTTCATGGTATTTCATTTTGGGTCGATGATGTTGCCCACGAGCGTTTTGTCGTGTTCGTTCCGTGCGATTTCGGATAATCGAGTCGTCGAGTCCTGGTGGTCGGGCACTGGCCGGACGGTTGCGGGTACTGGCCGGACGGTTGCGGGTACTGGCCGGACGGTTGCGGGCACTGGCCGGACGGGTGCGGCAGGAACCGGCGTAGCGCACGCTACGGCCGGAAGGTAGCGCACGCTACGGCCGGGAGGCGGCCTGCCTTCACGGCCGGTTAGGCTGCAGCGCGCTAGTAGGCCGAGACAGTAGGGGCGATGAGGTTACGGACTCGGGTGGATCGGCAGTAGTGCACGCTCTGCCGGATCTGCGCTACGACCTTCTGGCAGTGTAGCGCACGCTTCTGGCCGGAAGAGGCTGCGCGCTACCTGGCCGAGGAGTCTAGTCGAGAAGTCCCTGGATTGCGGCCCGGGCCGATAGCGCACGCTAGCTCGGCGACTAGCGCCGCTAGCTGCACCCGATATAAATGTGTGAAGCGATCGCATTTTCACTCGTTTTTCATTTCCCTTCTTTTCGATCCGCGGCTGGAGCTTCGGAGGAGGCGAAGCCATGTTGTTGAACAACAAATCCATGAAGTTATTGAGTTCATATCATTGATTGATCATCCTATATCATCCTTTGATCCAGCGAATCAAGGTGAGATTTTCTAGAACCCTATTTTGAGAAATTTTGGGGTTTTTGCGTTTTTGTCCAATTCGTTCCGTATTGTTGATTAATCCATGATGGGTATGATTAATCTTAGTAGTATTCTTGTGTTTAACATCATTTAATCCATTGTTTTTCGTCGAATCAAGGTATATTTCTTGATTTCCCTCAAATTGACTTTTTGGGGGGGATTTGTTCTTGATTTCATTATCCATCCGTTTTTGATGAACCGATTGTTGTAAAATGATGTTTTGAACATATCCTATGGATTGAATATCGATATTTCGGTTGGGAAGTCCATTTTCATGTTTTGTCGGGTCGATTCGTGTTTTTGGCCGTTTTGGGGGAAACCCTTGAACTTTCGTCGTTTGTTCCTTGAATTCAGCGGCTTTGGGTCGTACTTTGGAATACATTTTCGTTGTTATTGTTGCCGTTCGTAGTTTATTGTCGCGAGTTGGCGTTCGGTGGAGTCGGCGGGTTCGTAGTCAGTTCGTGCCATCCTACCTCGGTCGATTCTCCGCATTTGTTTGAGGCAAGTATTTTCTTATACGACTTGTGCCCTGTAAATAGAGTTTACATGTTGGATTTACAATGGTTGGTTTACCCTCGTGAATATGATTCGTGTGAGTTTATTTTGATTTGATTATTTTGAACGTTGAAGGTTTTAATGATACCCCCCACTTGTTAATGTTGTGGAATCGTGTATTCCGTGTTAATTGTGTTGTTTGTGTTTTGAAGAGTTTGATAATGGTGTCGGATAAGTGGCCATCTCTAGTAAGTATTCTTGATGAACTTACATTATTAGCATATTAGTATTGCATGAGTCACGTGTGTGTGTGTGTATGCTCACTATGGGTTAGATCCGACGGGGTCTTGGTAGGGGTCCACGGAGGGGTGGATCCGCGTGCTTGCTTTTAACCACTATGGGTTAGATCCGACGGGGTCACGGTAGGGGTCCACGGAGGGTGGATCCACGGTTAATTGTGGTGTATTTCACAAATGTGATTTGATTGTGGCATTTCCGGAAATGAGTGCTTTTGAACGGTTTTCATGATTGCATGCATCGACTAAGTGTGTAAGAGGTAAGTTGTTCGTTTGGCTTACTTGGCTAGGATGACACTAGAGTATTTTGTCGTTTGTGTTTAAACCTTGGGTTGTGGATTTTGATGTTGGGAAAACGAACCTCGATATTATTCTCGTGTACTGTGATTGATGATATTTGGGATGAGATCCCAACGGTTTGTAAAAGTCGTTTTATGGAAAGTGATTTTGGGCCGAGATCCATTCATTTTGAAATGGTTATTTTTCAACTAAGGACTTGACGTCTAACAAAGTTTCTATTTTTAAAATCCCCGAGATGAGGAATTTATTTTCAAACACTTCTTTGATGGTTTCTAATTAATAAAACTTCTCGGGAAGTCTTTTGTAATTATTTGTCGTACCCGATTCGTGATTTCTATTTGTTTGTTATATTTCGTATGATTCCATACTTATACTAGCAAAACAGTAGAGTTTTGCTAACCCCCGAGTATTCGGGGGGTGTATGTCTGTATTGCATTCAGGTTTTGGAGCATAGCACAGGGTCGGCATGAAGGATGATGAAACATGAACGATACTAATCACACGAGGACCCGTTGATGTCGTATTGGTTTAGTTGTATTTTATTTTCCGCTGCAGTATTCTTTCCCCGTTGTATGGGAGTGTGTTGTACTCGACCCCTGCGTGGGCATGTATTGTGATTGAGTTGTATGTATTTATTGAAAGACCAAATCGGTCTACTGAGTCATTTTAGCCTTAAAGGCATTGTCGAGATGTTTAATGTTGTTACAAGCCTGGTAGATCCTTGAGGAAAGGTTCTACGGCGTGTAATATCCCTGAGCGGATTGGGGGTGTTACATAAATGGCATCGGAGATTAGGTTGTAGAAACCTAGGCTGTCGGGTCAAGTTGTGTCTTTTGAGTTTTGGTCTCGTCTGATTTTGTCTGACTGAGTCATGTCGCGACGCGTCGTCTGAGTTTGTTGGTCGTGATTAGTATCGTGGGGCGATCATCATCTTCATGCGATCTGTGGATGTAAGTCTCCCTTCTTTGTGTTGTGCCTCGTGTGACACGAGCTATTTTTATGATTATTTGTTAAGTGATGGAATCCTTCTGTGGATTTTGATTTCACGATATGTATTTAGTCGACTCTCGTATTTGGTTTATACAAGGAGTGTCGTCGCTGCTGATGTCTTTTTACTGTTGTTTTTGTCCGTTTCTGATGATTTTCGAATCGATTTGCTCGTTTTACAAGTTTTCTTGTGGAAGCTTTGTGCTTATACGCGTTCGACTTGTTCACTAGCCAGTGCTGGAGGGTCCATAGAGGCTTCGAATGGGGTCAGTGGTTTTGTTCTGAATCCTAGGCGGTTTTCGACTGTGGTATTTTACCGTTTGTTTTCCGTTAAAAGACGTGTATTGTCTTGATTTTAAACGTTTTGATGCGTGTACTAGGATGTGTTTTAGCGTACGTTGATATGTGTGAGTTTTGGGCATTTCGACCTATTGTATTTTTGAAAACCTTGAGTATTTTAGAAAATAAATCTCGAGACGTACTTTTAAAATGGATTGTTTTCTCGCGGTACCTTCAAGGTACCTACTAGCGCCACTGTGTGTTTCAAATTTATTCCACTTTGAGGACAAAAAATATTTTGAGATATTTTTAATGATTTAGAAATGCAATTGTTTAGACCCGAAGGTCGAATATTTCTAAAAAGTTTAATTTAAAGAAAGGTGTCCTCATTTTTTTTCAAACGCAAGGTGGTTTTTCAAAGTCTCGATGACGATGTTTGTACTACTTCTTTTTATATATGACACTCGAGATCAACTAGTGTTTTCAAATTATTTTCAAAGGCGGTTTTCGTTTTTAAAACCTATCGTTCCTATTGCGGTCCAGGAATGTATACGTGACGATAGCGTTGTTGTTAGGATGTTAACCCTCTGTGAGAGGTGAGATGTTGGTATTGAATGTTGTCGCCTCATGGTGATTTATGCATTATCGCACATGTGCGAGCTGTTAGAGCTTGGTTTGGTATAACCGTGTGCATCGGTGATTGTTCCGTTATGTGTCGGTTGTTTAATGTATTGTTACCTTGCTTCCGTTTTTGTGAATCTCGTGGACGAGGTCGAAGGTAATACCCGTACTATTTTGACTTCTGTATTTTCTCTTTTTCCATTCTTTCGACTCGCTCGTGTTCGTTGATACTTTCTGAACTTATTCTGTATTTCAGTTTTTATCATCCGAAAGAGTCGTGACCTTGTGTTGAATCGATCTGGTTATCGCTGTGACTTTTCTGAGTTCGGTTCGATTCTTGTGAACCTTGTTCAAAAGTAACATCTTTTAGTTTCTACCGGCTCTTTTAATGCCTTGAGTAAAGTGCAAACTTTGGGGTATTGTTCGATCATTGTTGTTCGACCGTTATTGTTTGACCATTATTTTCGATCATTGTTTTTTATCGTTGTTATTCAATCATTGTGATTCGATCCGTGTTGTTTGATCATTGTTGTTCGATCCTTGTTTTTCAATCGTTCTGTTTGATCATCGTGATTGTCTGACTATTGTTGCCTGATCTCGTACCACGGAGAGTGACCGTTCACCGTTAGTTAGCTGTTTCGTTTGTGGTCAATTAGGACACCGAGCCGTGCATTGCGAGACAGTAACTGGGAGGTTCGGGAATCGAGTTTGCATCTCTGCTCCGAAGGGACACGGAGATGCCTAGTGTGGTTTTCGAGAACTTCGACGCGGTCGGAGATTTCCGTGGTTGCCTTTGCGGATTGTTGTGCGCTTCATTCTACTGTGCGTGTTTTCCTGTAATAGGTGCCTTTTGTCGCTTGATGGTTCGGATAATTGACTTGATTGCGTTATCCGGTTGGTGGTGCTGTAACACCCGCATTTTTCTTTTCCCGGTATTTTCACTTTTCGGTGTATTTCTCGTTTTTAGCAACACTCGTATAACCGTATTAGTTTTAAGAATAATTGTTTCGAGACTTTTTGTCATCGAGTTCTACGTTATTGGTTCTTCCGTCGCTTATCGATCTGATTCCCGTAATTGTTATTCGGAACCGCCGTTTCGGGGTTGCCGTGGGTCCATTCTATGTTATTATGCATTTTGAGATGTTCCGTTTGATGCTTCGTTCGTGTTTCGGTGTTTCGGACCGTTGTACCCTGTGCCTAACGCGCGCTAATGTTATTGTAAAGCGCACGCTAAACATCCTTCAGTAGCGCACGCTACGCTTGTTTTGTAGCGCGCGCTAGCGTGACTATCCAATACTGGACAGTTTGCTACTGGACTCGGTCAGGTGCCGAGGTAGCGCACGCTATGGCCGATAGTGCGCGCTACCGATACGCCTTTAGCGCACGCTACGTTTGGCCGATAGCGCGCGCTAACGGAGTCAGGTGAGTACTGGGCAGTTCACTTATGGACTCGGCTGATGTCCAGGTAGCGCACGCTATGGCCGATAGCGCGCGCTACCGAGAGGCTATTAGCGCACGCTACGTTTCGGGTAGCGCACGCTAACAGCACAGAAATCTGGTTACTGGACTGGGACGTTAACTTCTGGACTGGAGTTTTGTCCCGTTAGCGCACGCTAACTTCTGAGGATTAGCGCGCGCTAACACTCCCTGGCTATATAAACCACGGAGTTGACCCAGATTTTTACCCTTTCTCATTTCTTCTCCTCCCCGCGGCTTAGAGCTCCTTCAGGCGATTTTCAGGCGATCTCTTCCTCCGATCTTTCCAGGTATCTTCTACCTTGAGTTTTTGTAGTATATTAACAACACCTACTTGTGTTTTTCATCCTTAATCCAAAGTAAATCTCTTAGAACCCTACTTTTGGGCGATTTGGGGGTTTTTGGATTTTCGTCCGTTTCGTTCCATTTTGTTGGTTAATTCATGATGAATATGATTAATCTTGCTAGTATTCTTGTTTTCCCTACGGATTCATGGTATATTTCGTGGTTTTTGCGTATTCGAGAGGGTTTTGGTTGTGGTCCGCCCTCGTTGTTATTTTTATACGAATATACATGAATCGTAGGCGGGTTTTTGGGTTTATTCCATTTCCGTATTCGTTTAGAGTTGATTGTGATTATGTTCTTCGAATCGTTAGGATCGGTTCCGTTGGTTCCTAGCGTTCGTCGGTGACTTTACTTTCCATTCGTTGCATCGTCAATTATTCAAGGCAAGTATTTTTGAAAACTTTTATGCTTAACGTGAAATGGTAATGTATATTGTGTGTGCTTTACTCACCTCGGGAGGGTCCGACGGGGCCTCGAGGGAATCTATGGCTTCGTCCTGGATTCATGAGTTTGTTTTGCGGCCAGCTCGGGAGGGTCCTTAGAGGCATGGAGTGGGATTCGTGGCTTCGTCCCGGTCCTAGGTGACGTGTGTGCTTGATTTGGTTTATGAATGTGGCCAGCTCGGGAGGGTCCTTAGAGGCCTCGAGTGGGATTCGTGGCTTCGTCCCGGTCCTAGGCAAATTGATTGACTGTTTGTTTCCGGAAAAGACATGTCTGGTTTTGGCTTTTTGAAATGACATTAGTGCATGTACTATGAAATGTGTAAGCGATTGGTTTGCCTTGATTACTTGTACTAGCGTAATTGCTAACTCCTTTGGGGACCCGTCGTGGGGAAATTCTTGTTATGGATTTCAGGTTTTGATCATCCGGACGAGCGAGCGCTGGGACAATACGGGGATGCAGGCCAGGGTCGTTGACATGTGCATTGAGTCCTTTTATTTCCGTTGTTTCCATTCGATATGGTTGTTGTCTACTTTTGAAACTTATAGATTGTACTTGCGAGTACTTAGGCTTTTCTCTTCGGATTATGTTTAGTATTCGTGTAAGTTATTTATGTTGGCCATTGTTGATTATTCCGCCGGTTGTACCGGGCGTGTTATTTGATTTTCAACTGGATAATGTGTGTTTCTACTGTGGTAAGTTGTGTCTAGCCTGGTGGGTCCCATGTAGGGGTCCACGGCACTGTAATACACCTTGAATATCTCGGGGGTGTTATAGAAAATAGTATCAGAGAACTAGGTTTATGGATGCCTAGGCTTGTCGGTTATTTGGGTCTAGTTGTGCCGGCATCTCAGTACTTCCAGTGTTCGTAAGTTTTCTTACTCAATTCTTTGTTTTCTCGTATCGTATTTCCATTTCTTGAATTGTGGTTATTTTCCCTCTTTTAATTATCATCGAGTTGCTTTTTGCCACCTCTTAACACCAGCATGGATGCTGGAAGGGGCCGTGGTCGTGATCGTGGTCGTGGCCGTGGATGCGGTCGTGGATGTGGAGCAGCCGATGGGGCGGCCACGTCGCATTCTTCGGGAGCCGGCAGTACCGATGACCGTCACAGTCCATGCTTCTTCTCAGGAGCGCGCCGACCTTGGTATTGAGGCCGTTATGCAGAAAATGGTAAACCAAATGGCGGCGATAGCTCAGGTGGTTCAGAACCCGCATCCGGCCCATGCTAATCGGGGCGGATCAGACCGTTGGCTCCAAGATGTCATCAAGATACATCCTCCTCAGTTTTCGGGAGCATCAGACCCGATCAGCTGAGAGGGGTGGATCAAGAAGATATCTAAAGTCTTCGTTGCCACCAACTGTCTCGAGGACCGTAAGGTCCCTATTGCCCAGTACTTTCTCACTGGGGACGCTACAGATTGGTGGGAGGCCGTTGGGCCCAAAGACCATGTTGCTTCGTGGGCCGAATTTCAAGAATTGATGGAGACTGAATATTGCCCATGGCCGGTTAGACAGGCTCGAGTCCATGCTTTCTATGATGCTCAACCACGGGACATTCCCGTATCCCAAGCTATTGCCGATTTTAACAAGGAGTTGAGCTATGTGAAGACCCAGGTTGTCGAAGAGAGCGACAAAATTTTTCATTTTTCCAGGAGGATGAAACTGTCAATTCGGGACTACATGTCTGGGCTCGTCTGTACTACTTTGAAGGATTATCAGAGTCGAGCTCTTGCCTATGATATGTCGGTGACAGCCAGTGCGGCGGTCCGAGAGAGTAAGAAGCAGAAATCCGCTGGGAATTTCTCGGGTTACAAAGGTGGAAGTCAGCAGAAATCTCAATCTGCAAATATTTCTACGGGCGGTTCGGCTCGTTTCTCTGGGAGTTTTCGAGGTGCCGCCGGAACCTCCGTTCGTGATCCCACATGCTTTAACTGTGGCCAGCCGGGCCATAGGAACCGGGAGTGTCCTCGTCTGCCTTTGACTTGTCATACTTGTGGTCAGTCGGGCCACAAGGCTTCTTTTTGTGAACAGATCACACTGATTCGCGACTCCCGTTCTTCTCACCCAGCACCTATGGAGCCGAGTGTGAATCAAGGCCCGTTTGCTCCGCAGCCTCTGTCGGGTGCCGGTCGAGTTAGAGGTCGGGGTCAACCCGCTAGAGGAGGAGCTTCCAGTGTCGGCTATGCCCAGCCGCGTATCTATGAGATGAGGAGGGCCGATGATCCAGCAGCCACGGTGGCGGCAGGTACCGTTCATATCCATTCTCATCCTGTCAGTGTGCTTTTCGATTCTGGTGCTACACATTCATTCATATCGCTGGGTTGTGTGTACCGTTTGAGTCTCGACTGTTTATCGCCTTGCGAGTCTTTCATCGTTAAACTTCCTAGCGGTGATAGGATCGTTGGCGATCGAGAGGTCCGAGACTGCTCTGTGTTTATTTGTGAGAGAGCTTGGCTCTCTAATCTTATTGTCGTTAATATTGAGGGTGAGGATTTGACTCTAGGGGATGATTGGCTCGAGTGGCATGGCGCAATCATGAACTACCGTACGAGAATCATCACTATATTAGCCGAGGACGGCACCGAGCACTCTTTCGCGGGGCAAAAGAGGGGAAACCAGAAGTTCGTTATTAACGCCTTGAAGGCGATGAGGCTCCTGCGAAAGGGGTGTACTGGTTATTGGTGCTATGCCTTGAAGGCGGAGGATGGTAGAGTCGAGTTTTCGTCGATTCCAGTCGTTAGTGAGTTTCCTTATGTATTTCCTGACGAGTTATCGGGATTGCCATCGGATCGTGAGGTCGAGTTTGCTATAGAGTTAGAGCCGGGCGCGGCTCCGATTTCGAAGGCGCCGTATCGCATGGCACCTTCATAGATGGCCGAGTTGAAGAGGCAGTTGAGTAAGCTTCTTGAGTCGGGGTATGTTCGACCGAGCGCCTCGCCATGGGGCGCACCGGTCCTGTTTGTGCGAAAGAAGGATGGTTCACTACGTTTGTGTATCGACTATCGCGAACTAAACAAGGTGACCATCAAGACCAAGTATCCTTTGCCGAGAATTGATGACTTGTTCGATCAGTTGCAAGGAGCTGCGGTATTCTCGAAGATTGATTTGAGATCGGGGTACTATCAACTCCGAGTGAGGGAGTTCGATGTGCCGAAAATAGCTTTTCGGACGAGATACGGACATTATGAGTTTGTAGTTATGCCTTTCGGGTTAACTAATACGCCGGCGGTATTCATGCAGTTGATGAAGAAAGTCTTTATCGAGTATTTGGATAAGTGTGTCGTCGTCTTCATTGACGATATTCTTATTTATTCGAGGAACGAGGAAGAGCATGCCCATCATTTGCGGGTAGTGTTAGACATTTTGAGGACCGAGCGACTCTATGCGAAGTTCTCGAAATGTGAGTTCTGGCTGAAGGAAGTGATGTTTTTAGGTCACGTGATTTCAGCCGAGGGTGTTCGTGTGGACCCGCAGAAAATTGAGGCAGTGTTGGATTGGGCACCGCCTAAAAACGTGAAGGAGATCCGTAGTTTCTTGGGTTTGGCCGGCTACTACCGTAGGTTCGTTGAGGGTTTCTCGAAACTGGCTCGGCCGCTTACACAGTTACTCCAGAAGTCCGAGAAGTTCGTCTGGAATGACGAGAGACAGTCGAGTTTTGAGGAGCTGAAGAGGCGTTTGACTTCGGCTCTGATTTTGGCGTTGCCGTGTGGCAACGGGGGTTTTGCTGTTTACAGTGATGCTTCGGGTCAGGGTCTTGGGTGCGTATTGATGCAGCACGGCAAGACCATTGCATATGCGTCGAGACAGTTGAGGCCGTATGAGCTTAACTACCCTACTCACGATTTGGAGTTAGCGGCAGTTGTTTTTGCGCTCAAGATTTGGCGTTACTATCTTTTCGGCTCTGCATGTCAGATTTTTACCGATCATAAGAGTCTGAAATACATATTCACTCAGCAAGAGTTAAATATGAGGCAGAGGAGGTGGTTAGAGTTGATTAAGGATTATGACCTCGAAATCCTTTATCATCCGGGCAAGGCGAACGTCGTGGCCGACGCCTTGAGTCGAAAACCGACTGCATTGTGAACGCTTGAGATCCTTACATCTCAGTCTGAGCTTCGGCGGGTTTTGATCGAGTTGGATGTTGAGGTTTTGTTGCCTGGAGCTGTCGGGCAACTTTGTGCTTTAGAGATTTCGTCGTCTTTGATCGATGAAATTAAGCTGAAGCAATTAGAGGATCCGATGATCACTCAAATCTGAGAGAACGTTCTTAAGGGAAAATCTCCTGGGTTTGTGATTCACGAGGATGGTGTTTTGAGATTCCAGAGTCGGCTTTGTGTACCGAACGACTCAGAGTTGAGACAGAGTATTTTGCGTGAGGCCCATGCTACACCTTACTCCGTTTTGTAGCGAAATGTTTGATTTGTCAGCAGGTCAAAATCGAGCATTAGCGACCGACCGGGTTATTGTAGTCATTTCCCGTTCCGGAATGAAAATGGGAAGATATATCAATGGATTTCATTACGAGTTTGCCGAGATCGAGGTCGGGCATGAATATGGTCTGGGTGATTGTTGATCGTCTGACCAAGTCGGCACATTTTCTGGGCATCAAAGACACTTGGGGCCCTGATTAGTGCATAATTGATCTAAAATTCATATACAAAATATTCCTTTTTCCGGGCATAATCGTACTGATTTGTGATTAAAAATACATATTTTACAGATATGTCCAAACATGAGCTAAAAATGGTTATTTTACAGATTACTGACATGAAGCATCAAAAAGGACGGAAAACAAGATCAAATCCAACGACGGGAATTTTTCGAGGCAAAACGACCATACAACACGACGCAAAAAGGACCGTGTTATGTAGGCCGTTTCACATACGGCGCAACAAGGGCCGTGTCTTGGGCCGTTTCACACACGGCCGGCATTTAGCGCTGTGTCCTCGCGCGTATTCCGGAAGAGACCGAGTCACCACAAAACGACGCACAACACGGGGCAAACTGGGCCGTTTTTCATCGCCGTTTTTCAGCAGATGCCATGCAAAAATAGTCCACTTTTGACCATCTTGTGAACTCAACCACAAGATATTTTTATGGTCAAAAATCTGAAAAATCAAAGACATGAGTGAAGTGTGAACAAAGAATTAATCAAGATAATACAATAGATATTTTGAATTAAATAATCAATTGTATTCTTGAAAATCACATATAAAAGGACATCTTCATCCATTGCAAAATCAATCTCCTCTTCTTGCCAAGAAACTCCCATTTCTTTTAGCAAGATATTTCTCCTTTGAACTCTCACTTTACTTTGTATTTCATTTTTAGTTTAAAGTTTTTCTTTCATTTAGTTTGTAATTGAAAAGTGCTTGATCAATAAGCACTTAGTATTTTACTTTCAATTTTTGTAAGCTTGTAACCTTTAAACAAGTTTGAAGTTATATTTTGAAGTTTGTTTCTTGCACTTTGATTCATCATATTCAAATAAGTTTTATCTAATGTCATTAAGTTCTAGTAATTAAAAGTTTATATATATATATATATATTATGTATATCAATTATTTCTATTATAATTTTAGTTTGTATAAACCAATGAGTAGCTAATCTTTCTTCCTAGGGGAAGGGGAATTTCTATTAGGTTATATATTGAGTATTTGATTGATTTACACTATTTTGATTAAAAAGGACTAATTGGTTTAAATAGAGATTGATCATATCCTATTTCTACTAATGAAACCTCCTTGATTGATTGTTGAGTAAATTGGAAACATATCTTTTCAATCTATCAAGTGTTAATCTTGTCATCAACATCTTAAGATTGCGAAAGTGGTTAAGACACCTTTGAATACGAAAGTTATGAGGTGAAAAGTTGATTACTCGATAAACATTCGTTTTTCTTTTATATCCGTGTAAATCAATTCCTATACTTAATTAAAAACCTAATTTAATGAACCCGTAATCCCCTAGATTTTATAAATTCCCAACTCATTTTAATCCTATTCATTTTCACTAGTTAAAAAAATAGTCTAATATAAATAGTCTTATTACAAATAGTTTAAATTAAAAATAGTACATTTTAATTTAGTTAATTTAAAAACCCAATAATCTTTTTGAATATTTTAGTATTTATTTCTCGCAATCTATAACAAAATATTATACGAAGCCCTGTTGAACAATCTTCGAGAGAAAAGACCTTGGTAGAACTTACCACAACTACTTCTACCTCGTATATATTTGCGAGCGACTCAAAAACTCCTATTTTTTAGGATAAGTTTTTGACCGATCAGGCCCGGAGAAGTTGGCTCGTATGTTTATCGCGCAGATCGTGAGGCTTCACGGTACTCCAAAGTCTATTGTTTCGGATCGTGATGGCCATTTTGTATCGCACTTTTGGCAGGCGATGCATAAGGCGTTGGGTACTCGTTTGTGTTTGAGTACCTCTTTTCATCCTCAGTCAGATGGACAATCGGAATGCACTATCCAGACGTTCGAGGATATGTTGCGTGATTGTGCTCTCGATTGGAGCAGTGACTGTGAGGAGCATTTGCCATTGATCGAATTCACAAACAACAATAGTTGGCACGCGTCGATTCGGATGGCACCGTATGAGGCGCTTTATGGGCGGCGTTGTCGATCGCCGATTTGTTGGAACGAAGCGTCTGATTCGGTTGGGACCGAACCGGATATTATTTTAGAGACGAGGCGGAAGGTGGATTTGATTCGAGAACGGATGTTGACTGCCCAAATTCGACAGAAGTCGTATGCCGATGTCCGTCGTCGACCTTTGGAATTCGAGGTGGGAGACCATGTTTTGCTAAAGGTGTCGCCGACGAGAGGATTTTTTCGTTTCGGGAAGAAGGGGAAGTTGAGTCCGAGATTTATTGGACCCTTTGAGATTCTCGAGCGAGTCGGTGAGTTGGCATACCGTTTGGCACTACCTCCGGCCTTGAGTCACGTTCATAGCGTTTTCCATGTTTCCCAGCTGAGGAAATATGTTCCGGATCCTAGTCAAATCATCGGTTATGGTGAGATCGATATTGCCGAGGACATTACTTTCAAGGAGCGTCCCTTGAGGATTTTGGAGCACCGTGTGAAGCGACTGAGGCATAAGACCATTCCTTTGGTCAAAGTGCAGTGGTCGAGCCATGGTGTCGAAGAAGCAACTTGGGATACCGAGGATAGCATGCGTTCTAAGTACCCCGAGTTGTTTATTTCTTAAGTTTCGGGACGAAACTTATTTTTAGAGGGGTAGAATATAAGACCCGCATTTTTTTCCCGGTATTTTCACTTTTCGGTGTATTTCTCGTTTTTAGCGACACTCGTGTAACCGTATTAGTTTTGAGAATAATTGTTTCGAAACTTTTTGTCATCTAGTTCTACGTTATTGGTTCTTCCATCGCTTATCGATCTGATTCCCGTAATTGTTGTTCGGAATCGCCGTTTCGGGGTTGTCGTGGGTCCATTCTATGTTATTATGCATTTTGAGATGTTCCGTTTGATGCTTCGTTCGTGTTTCGGTGTTTCGGACCGTTGTACCCTGTGCCTAACGTGCGCTAATGTTATTGTACAGCGCACACTAAACATCCTTCAATAGCACATGCTACGCTTGTTTTGTAGCGCGCGCTAGCGTGACTGTCCAGTGCTGGACAGTTTGCTAATGGACTCGGTCAGGTGCCGAGGTAGCGCACGCTATGGCTGATAGTGCGCGCTACCGATACGCTTTTAGCGCACGCTACATTTGGCCGATAGCGCGCGCTAACGGAGTCAGGTGAGCACTGGGCAGTTCACTTCTGGACTCGGCTGATGTCCAGGTAGCGCACGCTATGGCCGATAGCGCGCGCTACCGAGAGGCTATTAGCGCACGCTACGTTTCGGGTAGCGCACGCTAACGGCTCATAAATCTGTTACTGGATTGGGACGTTAACTTTCTGGACTGGAGTTTTGTCCCGTTAACGCACGCTAACTTTTGAGGATTAGCACGCGCTAACACTCCCTGGCTATATAAAAAAGGGAGTTGACCCAGATTTTTACCCTTTCTCATTTCTTCTCCTCCCCGCGGCTTAGAGCTCCTTCAGGCGATCTATTCCTCCGATCTTTTCAGGTATCTTCTACCTTGAGTTTTTGTAGTAGATTAACAACACCTACTTGCGTTCTTCATCCTTAATCCAAGGTAAATCTCTTAGAACCCTACTTTTGGGCGATTTGGGGGTTTTTGGATTTTCGTCCGTTTCGTTCCATTTTGTTGGTTAATTCATGATGAATATGATTAATCTTGCTAGTATTCTTGTTTTCCCTATGGATTCATGGTATATTTCGTGGTTGTTGCGTATTCGAGAGGGTTTTGGTTGTGGTCCGCCCTCGTTGTTATTTTTATACGAATATACATGAATCGTAGGCGGGTTTTTGGGTTTATTCCATTTCCGTATTCGTTTAGAGTTGATTGTGATTTTGTTCTTCGAATCGTTAGGATCGGTTTCGTTGGTTCCTAGCGTTCGTCGGTGACTTTCCTTTCCATTCATTGCGTCGTCAATTATTCAAGGCAAGTATTTTTGGAAACCTTTATGCTTAACGTGAAATGGTAATGTACTGTGTGTGCTTTACTCACCTCGGGAGGGTCCGACGGGGCCTCGAGGGAATCTATGGCTTCGTCCTGGATTCATGAGTTTGTTTCGCGTCCAGCTCGGGAGGGTCCTTAGAGGCATCGAGTGGGATTAGTGGCTTCGTCCCGGTCCTAGGTGACGTGTGTGTTTGATTTGGTTTATGAATGTGGCCAGCTCGGGAGGGTCCTTAGAGGCCTCGAGTGGGATTCGTGGCTTCGTCCCGGTCCTAGGCAAATTGATTGACTGTTTGTTTCCGGAAAAGACATGTCTGGTTTTGGCTTTTTGAAATGACATTGGTGCATGTACTATGAAATGTGTAAGCGATTGGTTTGCCTTGATTACTTGTACTAACGTAATTGCTAACCCCTTTGGGGACCCGTCGTGGAGAAATTCTTGTTATGGATTTTAGGTTTTGATCATCCGGACAAGCGAGCGCTGGGATAATACGGGGATGCAGGCCAGGGTCGTTGACATGTGCATTTAGTCCTTTTATTTCCGTTGTTTCCATTCGATATGGTTGTTGTCAACTTTTGAAACTTATAGATTGTACTCGCGAGTACTTAGGCTTTTCTCTTCGGATTATGTTTAGTATTCGTGGAAGTTATTTATGTTGGCCATTGTTGATTATTCCGCCGGTTGTACCGGGCGTGTTATTTAATTTTTCAACTGGATAATGTGTGTTTCTACTGTGGTAAGTTGTGTCTAGCCTGGTGGGTCCCATGTAGGGGTCCACAGTACTGTAATACACCTTGAATATCTCGGGGGTGTTACAGGTGCCTGACACTTGGTGATCGTGTTTTGTCCTTGCTTGTGACGTGGTGATGATTGTCGTTGAGCATACTTTTGCGTTGTATGCCTCCTTCCGTTCTTGTGACGTTTCGGCGGTGGGCGTAAGTTATGCATTTCTTGTGTATCTCGTTGAGTTTTCCTGGCGGGATATTGCTTCTCCCTACTTGTTTTAAGTTTCGGGACGAAACTTCTTTTAAGGAGGGTAGTATGTAATATCCGCAATTTCGATTTCTGGTAATTTTCTTTTTTTTAGCGGGAATCCATTTTGACGACTCTCTTGTTACCCTTTCATCATTCTGAGAATAATTAATTCTGCACTTTTTGTCATCCGAGTTCGTTTCGGTGCTGTTTTGTTGAGTTCCGTGTTTCTTAGCGACTTTTCCGCACTCGAGTTCAATTTTTGCGAATCTCGTTCGAAACTGCTGTTTCGAGTTTCCTGTAAGTCTGTTTAACTTTATTATAAGTATTGTGAACTTCGGTTTGGTTATTCGATCACGTATTGTGATTTTCGGGCGTTTTGAGCCAGTTTGTAATTTACCCAAAGTTGTGGGTATCCGTATTCGTATTTGTTGTCTTGACCCTTTTCATGGTCGCGTGTGATTAATTATTGCATGGTATTTCATTTTGGGTCGATGATGTTGCCCATGAGCGTTTTGTCGTGTTCGTTCCATGCGATTTCGGATAATCGAGTCGTCGAGTCATGGTGGTCGCACCGGGCCGGACGACGGCTGGCACCGGACGGTTGCGGCGGGCAGTCGGGCCAGTGCGGCAGGAACCGGCGTAGCGCACGCTACGACCGGAAGGTAGCGCACGCTTCGGCCGGTTAGCTGCGCGCGCTAGTCGGCCGAGACAGTAGGGGCAGTGAGGTTCTGGACTCGGGTGGATCGGCAGGTAGCGCACGCTACTGTCGGACACTGCGCACGCTACGGCCGGAAGGCTGCGCACGCTACCTGGCCGAGCAGTCTAGTCCAGGAAGTCTCTGGATTGCGGCCCGGGCCGATAGCGCACGCTAGCTCGGCAGCCTAGCGCACGCTAGGCTGCACCAGTATAAATATGGCCGAGCAGTCCAGTTTCAGTCATTTTTTCCCATTTCCTCTTTCTCTTCCGCGGCTGGAGCCTTAGGGATCTTGGAGCCATGATGTTTGTCAATCAATCCACGAAGTTCTTGAGTTCATATCATTGATTGATCATCCTATAACATCCTTTGATCCAGCGAATCAAGGTTAGATTTCCTAGAACCCTATTTTGAGAAATTTTGGGTTTTTTTGCGTTTTTGTCCGATTCGTTCCGTATTGTTGATTAATCCATGACGGGTATGATTAATCTTAGTAGTATTCTTGTGTTAAACATCATTTAATCCATTGTTCTTCGCCGAATCAAGGTATATTTCTTGATTTTCCTTCAAGTTGACTTTTCGGGAGTTTTATTCACGATCTCATTTTCCTTTCGGTTTTGATAAACCGATGGTTGTCCAATGATGTTATTAATCATATTCTATGGATTGTATATCCATACTTCGAGTTGGTTTAACTCGATTGACAATTTGAGTGTTCTTGGGAATCATTGAACATTTAATGTTCGATTAAATGTTTCAATGAGTTTCTTTCAATGTCTTGATGTAATTCCTAGTGTTGTTGGTCTCGGTCCTCGTTGTGATCTTGTTTTTGTTGTTTTCTTCCGGAGGATTATAGGTGCTCGAGGATTCCGAGTCGATCATCATTTTGTGTTGGTAATTCGTGCGTTGTTACCCTCGTAGTTTTCGCGGTGCTATCGTGTGTTTGATTACGTTCAGGAGTTCGGGGCTGCCCGACCGTATCTCATTCATCGTCTCGCTTCAATCATAGTTTCGAGGCAAGTATTTTCTTAGACGAGTTGTGTCCTGCAAATAGAGTTTACATGTTGGATTTACGATGGTTGGTTTATCCTCGTGACTGTGATTCGTGTGAGTTGATTTTGATTTTATTATTTTGAACGTTGAAGGTTTTAATGATGTTTCCATTGGATCAATGTTGTGGAATCGTGTATTCCGTGTTAATTGTGTTGGTGTGTTTTGAAGAGTTGATAATGGTGTCGGATAAGTGGCCATCCCTAGTAAGTATTCTTGATGAGCTTACATTCTTAGCATATTAGTATTGCATGAGTAATGTGTGTGTGTGTGTGTATGCTCAATATGGGTTAGATCCGACGGGGTCTCGGTATGGGTCCACGGAGGGGTGGATCCGTGAGCTTGCTTTTAACCACTATGGGTTAGATTCGACGGGGTCTCGGTAGGGGTCCACGGAGGGTGGATCCACGGTTAATTGTGGTGTATTTCAAAAATGTGATTTGATTATGGCATTTCCGGAAATGAGTGCTTTTGAACGGTTTTCATGATTGCATGCATCGACTAAGTGTGTAAGAGGTAAGTTGTTCGTTTGGCTTACTTTGCTAAGATGGCACTAGAGTATTTTGTCGTCTGTGTTTAAACCTTGGGTTGTGGATTTTGATGTTGGGAAAACGAACCTCGATATTATTCTCGTGTACTGTGATTGATGATATTTGGGATGAGATCCCAACGGTTTGTAAAGGTCGTTTTATGGAAAGTGATTGGGCCGAGACTCGTTCATTTTGAAATGGTTATTTTTCAACTAAGGACTTGAGGTCTAACAAAGTTTCTATTTTTAAAATCCCCGAGATAAGGATTTTATTTTCAAACACTTCTTTGATGGTTTCTAATTAATAAAACTTCTCGGGAAGTCTTTTGTAATTATTTATCGTACCCGATTCGTGATTTCTATTTGTTTGTTACATTTCGTATGATTTCATACTTGTATTAGCAAAACAGTGGAGTTTTTCTAACCCCCGAGTATTCGGGGGTGGATGTCTGTATTGCATTCAGGTTTTGGAGCATAGCACAGGGTCGGCATGAAGGATGATGAAAGATGAACGATACTAATCACACGAGGACCCGTTGATGTCGTATTGGTTTAGTTGTATTTTATTTTCCGCTGCAGTATTCTTTCCTCATTGTACGGGAGTGTGTTGTACTCGACCCCTGCGTGGGCATGTGTTGTGATTGAGTTGTATGTATTTATTGAAAGACCAAATCGGTCTACTGAGTCATTTTAGCCTTAAAGGCATTGTTGAGATGTTTAATGTTGTTACCAGCCTGGTAGATCCTTGAGGAAAGGTTCTACGGCGTGTAATATCCCTGAGCGGATTGTGGGTGTTACAGAATGTTGTCCCCTCGTGGTGATTTCTGCGTTATCGCACATGTGCGAGCTGTTAGATCTAGGGTTGGTATGACCGTGTGCATCGTTGATTGTTCTGTTATGTGTCGGTTGTTTAATATATTGTTACCTTGCTTCCATTTTTGTGAATTTCGTGGACGAGGTCAAAGGTAATACCCATACTATTTTGACTTCTGTATTTTCTCTTTCTTCATTCTTTCGACTCGCTCGTGTTCGTTGGTACTTTCTGAATTTATTCTGTATTTCGGTTTTTATCGTTCGAAGGAGCCGTGACCTTGTGTTGGATCGATCTGGTTATTGCTGTGACTTTCTTTTGAGTTCGGTTCGATTCTTGTGAACCTTATTCAAAAGTAACATCTTTTAGTTTCTACCATCTCCTTAATGTCTTGAGTTGAAGTGTGGACCTTGGAGTCATTGTTCGACCGTTGTCACTCGATCATCGTTTTTCGATCTTTGTTGTTCGATCATTGTTTTTTCGGTCCTCGTTGTTCGATCATTTTTATTCGATCGTTGTTGTTCGATCGTTGTTGTTCGATCAGGGTTGTCCGACTGTTGTTGCCTGATCTCGTACCGCGAAGAATTGTCGTTCACCGTTAGTCAGCTGTGTCGAGTGTGGCCATATGGGTCACCGATCCGTGCATTGCGAGACGGTAGCTGAAGTTTTTTTTTGAGGATTTCAGCGTAGTCCGAATTGTTTGTGATTGCCCTTGTGGACCGTTTTGTGTTTAATTGCTGTTTTCTCGACTGTGCGTGTTTCTTGTAATAGGTGCTTAGTGTTTTGTGATTGTTCGGATTATTGACTTGACTGTATTATCCGTTTGATGACGCTTGTCACTTGTTGGTTTTATTATACCCCTAACGGCGACGTTGTGTTGGTCATCGTGGAGCGTGTTTTCACGTCGTATATTCCTTTGTGTTGCTTGTAACGTTTCGCCGTTGGGCGTAAGTTACGCATTTCTTGTTTATCTCGTTGAGTTTTCCTGGCGGGATATTGCTTCTCCCTACTTGTTTTAAGTTTCGGGACGAAACTTCTTTTAAGGAGGGTAGTATGTAATATCCGCAAATTCGATTTCCGGTAATTTTCTTTTTTTTGGCGAGAGTCCGTTTTGACGACTCGCTTGGGACCGTTTCTTCATTCTGAGAATGATTAATTCTGCACTTTTTGACATCCGAGTTCGTTTCGGTGCCGTTTTGTTGAGTTTCGTGTTTCTTAGCGACTTTTCCGCACTCGAGTTCGATTCTTGTGAATTTCGTTCGAAACTACTGTTTCGAGTTTCCCGTAAGTCCGTTTAACTTTTTTAGACATGTTGTGAACTCCGGTTTGGTTATTCGATCACGTATCGTGATTTTCGGGCGTTGCCATTTTGTAATTTACCCAAAGTTGTGGGTATCCGCATTTGTATTTGTTGTTTTGACCCTTTTCATGGTCTCGTGTGATTAATTGTTGCATGGTATTTCATTTCGGGTCGATGATGTTGCCCACGAGCGTTTTGTCGTGTTCGTTCCGTGCGATTTCGGATAATCGAGTCGTCGAGTCCTGGTGGTCGGGCACTGGCCGGACGGTTGCGGGTCCTGGCCGGACGGTTGCGGGTACTGGCCGGACTTTTGCGGGCACTTGCCGGATGGTTGCGGGCACTGGCCAGATGGGTGCGGCAGGAACCGGCGTAGCGCACGTTACGGCCGGAAGGTAGCGCACGCTACGGCCGGTTAGCTACGCGCGCTAGTCGGCCGAGACAGTAGGGGCAGTGAGGTTCTGGACTCGGGTGGATCGACAGGTAACGCACGCTACTGCCGGACACTGCGCACGCTACGACCGGAAGGTAGCGCACGCTACGGCCGGAAGGCTGCGTGCGCTACCTGGCCGAGCAGTCTAGTCCAGGAAGTCCCTATATTGCGGCCCGGGCCGATAGCGCACGCTAGCTCGGCAGCCTAGCGCACGCTAGGCTGCACCAGTATAAATGTGACAGAGCAGTCGCATTTTCACTCGTTTTTCATTTCCCTTCTTTTCGATCCGTGGCTGGAGCTTCGGAGGAGGCGAAGCCATGTTGTTGAACAACAAATCCATGAAGTTGTTGAGTTCATATCATTGATTGATCATCCTATATCATCCTTTGATCCAACGAATCAAGGTGAGATTTCCTAGAACCCTATTTTGAGAAATTTTGGGGTTTTTGCGTTTTTGTCCGATTCGTTCCGTATTGTTGATTAATCCATGACGGGTATGATTAATCTTAGTAGTATTCTTGTGTTTAACATCATTTAATCCATTGTTCTTCGATGAATCAAGGTATATTTCTTGATTTCCCTCAAATTGACTTTTTGGGGGGATTTGTTCTTGATTTCGTTTTCCATCTGTTTTTGATGAATCGATTGTTGTAAAATGATGTTTTTAAACATATCCTATGGATTAAATATCCATATTTCGGTTGGGAAGTCCATTTTTATGTTTTGTCGGGTCGATTCGTGTTCTTGGCCGTTTTGGGGGAAACCCTTGAACTTTCGTCGTTTGTTCCTTGAATTCGGCGGCTTTGGGTCGTACTTTGCAATTCATTTTTGTTGTTATTGTTGTCGTTCGTCGTTTATTGTCGCGAGTTGGCGTTCGGCGGAGTCGGCGGGTTCGTAGTCAGTTCGTGCCATCCTACCTCGGTCGATTCTCCGCATTTGTTTGAGGCAAGTATTTTCTTATACGACTTGTGCCCTGCAAATAGAGTTTACATGTTGGATTTATGATGGTTGGTTTACCCTCGTGAATATGATTCGTGTGAGTTGATTTTGATTTGATTATTTTGAACGTTGAAGGTTTTAATGATACCCTCACTTGTTAATGTTGTGGAATCATGTATTCCGTGTTAATTGTGTTGTTTGTGTTTTGAAGAGTTTGATAATGGTGTCGGATAATTGGCCATCACTAGTAAGTATTCTTGATGAACTTACATTCTTAGCATATTAGTATTGCATGAGTAACGTGTGTGTGTGTATGCTCACTATGGGTTAGATCCGACGGGGTCTCGGTAGGGATCCACGGAGGGGTGGATCCGCGAGCTTGCTTTTAACCACTATGGGTTCGATCCGACGGGGTCTCGGTACGGGTCCACGGAGGGGTGGATCACGGTTAATTGTGGTGTATTTCACAAATGTGATTTGATTATGGCATTTCCGGAAATGAGTGCTTTTGAACGGTTTTCATGATTGCATGCATCGACTAAGTGTGTAAGAGGTAAGTTGTTCGTTTGGCTTACTTGGCTAGGATGGCACTAGAGTATTTGTCGTCTGTGTTTAAACCTTGGGTTGTGGATTTTGATGTTGGAAAACGAACCTTGATATTATTCTCGTGTACTGTAATTTGATGAGATTTGGGATGAGATCCCAACGGTTTGTAAAGGTCGTTTTATGGAAAGTGATTTTGGGCCGAGACCCGTTCATTTTGAAATGGATATTTTCAACTAAGGACTTGAGGTCTAGCAAAGTTTCTATTTTTTTAAAATCCCCGAGATGAGGAATTTATTTTCAAACACTTCTTCGATGGTGTCTAATCAATAAAACTTCTCGGGAAGTTTTTTTTGTAATTATTTGTCGTACCCGATTCGTGATTTCTATTTGTTTGTTACATTTCGTATGATTTCATACTTGTACTAGCAAAACAGTGGAATTTTTCTAACCCCCGAGTATTCGGGGGTGGATGTCTGTATTGCATTCAGGTTTTGGAGCATAGCACAGGGTCGGCATGAAGGATGATGAAAGATGAACGATACTAATCACACGAGGACCCGTTGATGTCGTATTGGTTTAGTTGTATTTTATTTTCCGCTGCAGTATTCTTTCCTCATTGTACGGGAGTGTGTTGTACTCGACCCCTGCGTGGGCATGTGTTGTGATTGAGTTGTATGTATTTATTGAAAGACCAAATCGGTCTACTGAGTCATTTTAGCCTTAAAGGCATTGTCGAGATGTTTAATGTTGTTACCAGCCTGGTAGATCCTTGAGGAAAGGTTCTACGACGTGTAATATGCCTGAGCAGATTGGGGGTGTTACAGCTTCTCCCCAAAATGACTTTGGTAATCTGGCATGTGAGAGCAAACATCGAGATCTCTCAACCAAAGTCCAATTCATCCTCTCCGCCAAGCCATTAAGTTGTGGAGTCTTCGGTGGCGTCTTTTGATGTCGGATTCCTTGCTCTCGACAATATTCATCAAAAGGTCCAGTGTATTCTCCACCATTATCCGTCTGAATACACTTCAACTTCTTCCCGGTCTCTCTCTCCACCGAGGCATGAAACTGTTTAAAAACATCTAACACTTGATCTTTGGTTTTTAAGGTATATGCCCACACCTTCCTCGAATTATCGTCGATGAATGTGACAAAATATAGGCAACTACCAAACGTCCTAGTCTTTATAGTGTATTACCCGTACTTTTTATTGACTGTTTGACCTTACCGTTCTTCCTGTTTTGTCGCTCTGTAAACTCTTTGTGATGGTGTCGGTGTTGATCTAGAGTTTCATGCCTTGTTTGGATCATGATCGTGTTGTTTAGACCTTTCGGAAGTGTTCTGGGTCAGGAAGGTAGCGCACGCTAGGCCTATGCTAATGCACGCTAATTCTGCGTGAGTAGTGCACGCTAGTTTTGAGCCTTAGCGCGCGCTAACGCACTGAGTCGGCAGAGGCAGTGAGGTTTCAGACTTTCTGGACTAGCAGGTATCGCACGCTAAGCAGCGGCTAGCGCACGCTATATGTGTTGCATAGCGCGCGCTAGTGCACAGTGTTAACGCACGATATCGGTCTGAGTCAGTGAACTGGGACTTTGGCAGGACACTAGTTAGCGCACGCTAAGGATGTTGAGTAGCGCGCGCTAACGTCTGCGGACAGTAGCCACTGGACTACCGGGTGACCCGTTAGCGCACGCTAATATTTAAGCGTAGCGTGCGCTAGACTGGGCGAGTATATAATGGACAGTTGACTTCCATTTCGTCATTTTTCACATTCTTCTCACATTTCCGATCGGGAGCAGCGAGTTTGGGCGATTCGGGGAGTTTGGAAGCGATCTTTCTTCAGATAACAACATCTTTGGTTAGAGAACAAAGATTTCACAGCATCTAATCCATTCCATCTTCCAAAGCAAGGTAAAAATCCTTAGAAACCTATTTTTGGGAATTTTGGGGTTTTTCTTAGATTCGTTCGATTTATCCGGTTCGAGGCTTGAGAATCTTGAGATTATGATATATCTACCCCGTATACATGCTTTTCCTACGATTTTACGGATTGGTTTGTGCCGTGTTCGTACTTGTGAGGGTTTGGATGATTTTCCAACCTCTAGTTGTTTACCCTTGTATTTTCGTGAATCGTAGACGGGTTTCGGGAGTTTCTTCGTAAATTATGAGTATGTATTATTGATTATCATATCCCTTACGAATCGTTTAGGTGCCGGAAGCGCGTTCTTGGACCTACCGAACTCATACTCTTTTCCGTTCAATTTCACGATGTCTCAAAGGCAAGTATATATTTATGATTGTACGTTCTCGACTTTGAAAGTAAGATATATGAATGACATGTTTATTTATATCCACTCTGATGCAGGCCGACAGGTCCCCTGAGGGTTTCGTAGCCTTTGGTGCGATTCCAAGGATAATTTGGGTTAACCACTCTGGGGCGGGCCGACGGGTCCCCTGAGGGTTCCGTAGCCTTTGGTGCGGTTCCATGGTTGATCATGTATGCATTGTTGTGATGCTATGAGATTTACTTATTCCGGAATACTAGTCTTGAATTGATGAATTGGTGGTTACCTTTACTTTATTGTCGAGGAGTATTGTGTTTCATACTTGATATACTTGCACTAGCTATTCGACGGCTAACCCCTTTATGGGGGAATACTTTTTATGTATTTCAGGTTCCAGGAGAGCGGACAGGCAGGTATCGGGTCGGCATGAAGATGATGGGCAAGTGTGATACTGTGTCTTATCTTCGGTTATATTTTTGGATTTCTCCATTCAGTGTTATTGTACTGGAATGGTTAATGAATACTCGAGTATTGTTTTCTATTTTCCTTGATGTTCCGGCCTGTCTTTGCCGAGGTTTTGATTTGTGTTGTGATGTCTATGGATACATTGGATATGTTTGAATACCCTTGTATTGTTCTTCATTCCATTGTATGTAGACCTTCTCGGTCAAAATTTATAGTTCCGCGTATGTTTAGCCTTGTGAGTCCCACGGCGGGGCTCACGGCGCTGTAATATTCCCTGAATAACTTGGGGGTGTTACAGAATATGCTATCAGAGCTTAGGTCTATGGATACCTAAGCTATCGGTCTGTTGGGTCGATTGAGTCGTCATTTGTCCACAGTATCACTACTCTGCCATCATCACAGTGCGACCGGTACTTGTAAGACCTCTTACTCTTCTGGTGTTTCCTTATTCGTTTTGCTTCTATTTTGGTATTATTGAGAATCGGTCACTTCAATGATGTGCGATTTGGATTATACTTACGCACGTGTGTGCCCTTCAGAATGTTGGCTGAAAGGAGGCAGAGTCGTGGCCGTGATCACGGACGTGAACTCCTCCTTGAGATTTTGTTAAATTGCTAATTACGATATTGGTGTGTATCGGTATTATGTTGAGACTTTGTTTGGGAGTCGCATCGTAGTATCACGGAAGATCATCGGCTTCACGTACCTGTAAGTATACTGTTTTGGTTATTCGGTTGTGGCGGTGTTTGATTGCTTTTGTGATGAGTTTGGAAATTTTGGATTGATCTGTTGTTTGTGACAAGATTGCAAGTTTCGAGGACGAAACTTATTTTAAGGCAATATCCCAATTTCTACTATGTAATATCTGGAATTTCAGTATAAATTTTTCGCGTTATATTATCTGAGATATACTGGATAGCTTAGTGTCTATACAGTATGGATAAAATAATTTGAAGACTGAGACAACTGTATTGGTATAATTGTCATAGTTGGTCGACAATTACATTTGAAGATATCGTGTATCAAGTTATCGTACTTTTGATATTGGGTATATCATATGAGAATATTATCGGGTTATATATATGTATTCAATATGTCGTGTACATACATCTAGTATATCAAGACGACGGATAAGAATAGCGGGAAATGTCTAAGTACAGCCACATTAGCGCACGCTACAAGGTATGCCTAGCGCGCGCTAATATATATACTTAGCGTATGCTACGATGCACACTTAGCGCACGCTAAGAGGTTTGAGTTACGTACGCTAAGGAGGACCCCTAACGTACGTAAGGTATTCTGGATAAGGTCCGGAAGGTGGCCGACAGGTAGGCCCAGACTGATTATTATCGGCAATTAGCGCACGCTAATGCATGTTGGTAGAACACGTTAATTTCAGATCGTCAACAGGGAATCTTGGCTTTATTGGTTGCTTTCGGCGTGTAGGACCCGGGCATCTTCTGGGAAGTTATGGATTGTCGGGTCAGCGACGATTAACGCGTGCTAAGGTCGAGGAATAGCGCACGCTATTGAGCATTTTACTGTAGCAAGTCAACACCGATTTGCGTACGCTAATACCTGGGCATTACGTACGTTAGATGATGTGCAAAGCAATACAGTAGCCCTGGACTGCCAGATAATGCACGCTATCGAGGAAGGATAGCGCACACTAGTAATGTGTTTTATAAAAGGGGACAGATGGGTGCTGAGAGGCATTTTGTCCATTCTCCTTCATCCAGTTAATAGAGAGAGCTTTGGGAAGTATTTGGGGTTCCCAAACACTCTGAGATGATGGTCTTTAACAAGATTAAGATGGAGAACATGGATTAAAGCCTTGTTCTTGAAGTTATTCATGATTCTTGGAATGGAGTTCAATGGTTCTTCTTCTTGATTTGTCTATTCAAGGTAACTCTCGTATCCCTTTGATAGTGGTTCGTTTTAAAGGATGATTCTTGGTATTCCACGGGAAGTTTGTTGAAGAACATAATGACATGATGACTTATATGTTAGGTTATGTTATATTGTCATGAACATGGTCAGGGAATCATGTTGTCCTTGGCAGTATTGTTGTGATTCTTGATATTATGATGATATAGGCCTTAGATTATGAGTTATATATAGGCTTAGATGTTGGAACATTGAATTATGTCGTTTGGTCGATTATGGACGTGATTGCGGATTAATCCACATGCTTGAGGGACTCCTGAATTATACGAGATGATGAATATTTATAAGAAGTGTTGGTGCTTTGAATATGAATATGGAATATTCATATCGAGGGCTAAAATTATGTGTTTTGAAATAATATTCATATAGGAATACGAATATAATTACGAGTTTGCTGAGGCTATTATTCATCCCTGAATTTGGAAGCCCGTACGTATGGAACAAAGGTTTAAGTCGAATGATTGGATTGTTTGATAACCTTTTAATATGATTATCTATTATATTGAACAAATTGGATGGTTCGAATTGATGACGATCATAGGTAAATTTTAACAATGGATTTACGAGAAGGAACCTTGTCAATTCGCATTTAAGAATCGAGTTTGGAATCGATAACATTTAGACCCTTATTATTGGTTCGAATTGGTTGCTGATATGATCATCGGATTTCGGCTCGTATTGTGGACGTGGATTCGTGAGGGTCTGAGTTGGACGGTTCAGACTGTGTTTAATCGAGATATTGTGGGACCGATGAGTTTGTGGCCTGGTTGTATTGATATTGATCGTCATCAAACTTGTTGATTATTAATCCTTCTTTTTACAATAAGTTGCGATGTTTGATCGTGGATTATGACTGTTACGTTGCGTTTGATATTGAAGAGTTCGTAGATTACTTTGGTCGGGACTGAGTAACTCGTAGACGAAAGCAACTGAATTGGTAACAGTTCGTGGTATTGATATCGAGGCAAGTTTTATACTTGTACTAGTCAATGAGATTGATGTTATCATATATGTGTTTGAATGTGTGTATCATTTCGAGACTTGGTCTTTTTATGATGATTGTTGATATCAGGGGATTGTTTGATACGATATCCTTCGGCAAGTTATGCCAAATGTTATTGTTGTTCGTAAATGGCCGGTTCAGGGCATTACGGTACTTGTTGGTTATATTGTTGTCGATAGCCGGTTCGCGGTATCGACGTATCGATTTTTATTGTTGATTGATGTTCCATTGGGATATTGTTGTGAATCGTCGTTATTGATATCAGTGTTTTTCTGCTACTGTTGTATTGGCCGATTGAAGGCATTGACGTATTCGATTATCATCTTTGTTATCGGTAACCGATTAAAGGTGCCGAGACATTCGTTGTATTGTTGCTATCAATTGGCCGTTCTAAGGCAACTGGTGTATTGAATTGGGACTGTCGAAAACATCTCCCATCCGTTGTATCGTTATCGATTGGCCATTCTAAGGCAATTGAGGTATTGAATTGGGATCGCCGAGGACGGTGCCCATCCGTGAGTTATTATTGTCGTGTTTTCCGACTCAAGGCAGTACACTATCATTCTTGTGAACTCAGTAATTTTGTGATCGTTGAGGGTTGAGGATTTCCAGATTGTTGTTCGTGTTAATCGGTCCTTAGGGATTGTGGTCCCATGATGGTTGTGTTGGATATTTTTGGTCGTGTCGATCTTTCATTATTCATGTATCATCGTTCACTTTGGTGAGTTGTGTGATCTGTATTGGAGGTGTTATCCTTTGAGTTTCGTTATCATGTTGCATCGTGACATATCTGGAATCATATCTGCGTGTCGATTGATTATGTGTAGGATTTTTAGCCAGGCACACGGTGGTCATGCGTGGATGTTTCCGCATTGGACCGTGCACACGGGACGTAGTTCGTGAGGCTAATTAGGTACATTGTCCCACGTATGTTCTGGATTTCGTATACGGGGTGGACATGTGCACGGACACATTTCCGAATCGGGTGTACTGTGATGTCCCTCTTGAGCCTTATTATTGTACTCGTTCATAGTCCATGTTGTATTGGATATGTTTGACTGATTGCGACTTGTTGTTCATACATCTCATGGGTTTGTTCGACAGTTGGGGTTCTTTATTAGAGATCCATTATTGCTGATCGTTTAGAGTTACCTTGTTGATGGTACTCTCGGTCGTTGTTGGTCCCTTATTGATCGTGTTTGAGGTTATCATGTTGATGGTATTCTCGATTATTGTGGATCTTTCGCTGATAGCATTGGAGTTTATCATGTCGATGATATTCTCGGTTGGTTTATGGGTTGATCATTGTTATTGACAGTGTGAGCGTTCGGATTGTACGTCAGTGTTTCGGGACTTGTTGTCATTGTTTTGTGTGTTATTGGTTTTCATCCATATTGAGCTTTATCGGTACAATCCGACGGACAGGATTTGGCACAGATAGTTCATGCTACACTTATGAGTTATGATAATGTTTTGAGAATTCTTGGTATTGTTGAATACAGTACAGACAATTGTAGTTGAGTTCTTTTCGTATTTTGAGATGCTCTTCAACATATCAATCATATACCGATACTCGTCGTCGACCTTTGGAATTCGATTTTGGAGACCATGTCCTACTCCAGGGTTGGAGACTTAGCTGATCGCTTGTCGTTTCCCCCTGTGTTTGGTCTTGTTCATATCGTTTGTCATGTTTCTCAGTTGCGAAGGCATATGCCGGATCCAAGTCATGTTTTTTACTATAGTGAGATTTACATAACCAAGGATGTTACCTATCCGGAGAAACCAGCGAAGATTCTTGAACGTCGTGAGAAGCAGCCTTGGCACAAAACCATCCCGTTGGTTTTAGTGCAATGGTCGATACATGGAGCCGAGGAGGCGACTTGTGAAACGGAAGAGAATATGCGATCAGAGTACCCCCGAACTTTTTATTTCTTAAGTTTCGGGACGAAACTTCTTTTTAGAGGGGGAGAATGTAATACCCGTACTTCTTATTGACTGTTTGACCTTACTGTTCTTCCTATTTTGTCGCTCTGTAAACTCTTTGGGATGGTGTCGGTGTTGATCTAGAGTTTCATGCCTTGTTTGGATCATGATCGTGCTGTTTAGACCTTTCGGAAGTGTTCTGGGTCAGGCAGGTAGCGCACGTTAGGCCTATGCTAACGCATGCTAATTCTGCGTGAGTAGCGCACGCTAGTTTTGAGCCTTAGCACGCGCTAACGGACTGAGTCGGCAGAGGCAGTGAGGTTTCAGACTTTCTGGACTAGCAGGTATCGCACGCTAAGCAGCGGCTAGCGCACGCTATATGTGTTGCATAGCGTGCGCTAGTGCACAGTGTTAACGCACGATATCGGTCTGAGTCAGTGAACTGGGACTTTGGCAGGACACTAGTTAGCGCACGCTAAGGATGTTGAGTAGCGCGCGCTAACGTCTGCGGACAGTAGCCAATGGACTACCGGGTGACCCGTTAGCGCACGCTAATATTTAAGCGTAGCGTGCGCTAGACTGGGCGAGTATATAATGGACAGTTGACTTCCATTTCGTCATTTTTCACATTTTTCTCACATCTCCGATCGGGAGCAGTGAGTTTGGGCGATTCGGGGAGTTTGGAAGCTATCTTTCTTTAGATAACAACATCTTTGGTTAGAGAACAAAGATTTCACAACATCTAATCCATTCCATCTTCCAAAGCAAGGTAAAAATCCTTAGAAACCTATTTTTGGGAATTTTGGGATTTTTCTTAGATTCGTTCGATTTATTGGGTTTGAGGCTTGATAATCTTGAGATTATGATATATATACCCCATATACATGCTTTTCCTACGATTTTATGGATTGGTTTGTGCCATGTTCGGACTTGTGAGGGTTTGGGTGATTTTCCAACCTCTAGTTGTTTACCCTTGTATTTTAGTGAATCGTAGACGGGTTTAGGGAGTTTCTTCGTGAATTATGAGTATGGATTATTGATTATCATATCCCTTACGTATCGTTTAGGTGCCGGAAGCGCGTTCTTGGACCTACCGAACTCATACTCTTTTCCATTCAATTTCACGATGTCTCAAAGGCAAGTATATATTTATGATTGTACGTTCTCGACTTTGAAAGTAAGATATATGAATGACATGTTTATTTATATCCACTCTGGGGCGGGCCGACAGGTCCCCTGAGGGTTTCGTGGTCTTTGGTGCGATTCCAAGGATAATTTGGGTTAACCACTCTGGGGCGGGCCGACGGGTCCCCTGAGGGTTCCGTAGCCTTTGGTGCGGTTCCATGGTTGATCATGTATGCATTGTTGTGATGCTATGAGATTTACTTATTCCGGAATACTAGTCTTGAATTGATGAATTGATGGTTACCTTTACTTTATTGTCGAGGAGTATTGTGTTTCATACTTGATATACTTGCACTAGCTATTCGACGGCTAACCCCTTTATGGGGGAATACTTTTTATGTATTTCAGGTTCCAGGAGAGCGGACAGGCAGGTATCGGGTCGGCATGAAGATGATGGGCAAGTGTGATATTGTGTCTTGTCTTCGGTTATATTTTTGGATTTCTCCATTCAGTGTTGTTGTACTGGAATGGTTAATGAATACTCGAGTATTGTTTTCCGTTTTCCTTGATGTTCCGGCCTGTCTTTGCCGAGGTTTTTATTTGTGTTGTGATGTCTATGGATACATTGGATATGTTTGAATACCCTTGTATTGTTCTTCATTCCATTGTATGTAGACCTTCTCGGTCAAAATTTATAGTTCCGCGTATGTTTAGCCTTGTGAGTCCCACGGCGGGGCTCACGGTGCTGTAATATTCCCTGAATAACTTGGGGGTGTTACACATAGGACCACAAACATCGGAATATATAAGATCAATAATATTTTCCTTCCGTGAAGGGGTATGACTCTTAAAAGTGACTCTCCTTTGCTTCCCAACTAGACAGTGAAAGCACCTTTCAAGATGTACATCGTGAACCCCAGATAACACCTCCTTCTTTGACAATAGCGCCATCCATTTCTCGCTCATGTGACCGAGCCTCTTATGTCATAGCTCGGTCATGTCATTATTGTCCACTGTGTTCATGGCATTAATCGTGACCTTTGGATATGTCACGTAAAGTTTCTCTGCCTTCTTTCCTCTTCCAACAATCAAGGAACCTCGAGTGAGATTCCACACTCCCTTGCCAAAACCGCTACAATAGCCGTCGTCATCGAGTAGGACTACTGAAATCACATTCAGCCTCATATCCGGAACATGTTTCACATTACGTAAAACTAGATACACACCAGTGTCGAACCTCAAATGTACGTCTCCTACTCCAACAATATTGGATAATCCATCGTTACCCATCTTGACTATCCCATAGTCACCTGGAGTATAAGAGGAATAGAAATCCCTACGTGACGTAACATGACACATAGCTCCACTGTCGACTACCCAGCTCGACTCATCTCTGGCAAGGTTCACCATGTCATAATCGCAACATACAAAGAACTCCTCGGTAGTAGTATTTACTTCGGCTTTTTAACTACTCCCGTTCTCCTTCTTCTGAGTGTTCTCTCCGCCTTGGCGATTTTGCTTCTTTAGTTGTCGGCGAAATTTCTTCGTATGCCCTTTATTACCAAAATGATAGCATTCAATGTTGGCATACTTCCCTATAGAATTACTCCTTTGTGGCCCTCTATTACTCGGACCTCTGCTTTGACCTCTTCCCCGTCGTTCGATAATAAAAACATCCGACTGTGACGAAGATCCCTGTGACTTTCTTCGGACCTCCTCGTTCAGCATGTTCCCCTTTGCAAGTTCCATCGAAATGACACCATCAGGGGCAGAGTTAGACAACGACGTACGAAACTTCTCCCAAGTATCCGGCAAAGTGCCCAACAACCACAAAGCTTGAACCTCCTCTTCGAATTTAATGCCCATTCCTGCAAGTTGATTAATGATGCCCTGGAATGCATTCAAATGATCCAACAGGGGAGTCCCATCTCGATATTTTAGACTCGTCATTTGTTTAATGAGGAATAGCTTATTATTCCCCGTCTTCCGAGCATACAATTGCTCGAGCTTGTGCCACAACTCTCGAGCGTTCTTCTCTCCACTGATATGATTCAAAACATTGTCATCAACCCATTGTCTAATATAGCCACAAACTTGACGATGCAAAATAGTCCATTCCGACTCTGACTTCCCGTCCGATTTGTCCTTGCTAAACACTGGTAGATAATAATTCTTCACACATAAAAGGTTTTCCATCTTGCCCTTCCATACATGGTAGTTCGAACCATTCAAATTCACCATTCTACTTGTATTGGCTTCCATCTTACAATTGAGATAATACAACCACGAAACAATTGTGGCTCCGATACCACTTTGTTGGAAAAAATACACAATAACGTCACAACGGAAATGCGGAATACCCTCATTTGACAACTTTCTCAATCTCAATTGTAACTTTGAGGTTACCGACAAGTAGGGTAAATCAAATACAACTCGATAAACAATACAAATGATATAAAAACAATAAACAACGAGACACAATATTACCGTGGAAAACCTCTCAAATCAAGAGTAAAAACCACGGGGCCTCCGGCCACTTAAACTTCCACTATCACCAATTCACAATACACGATTCTTCCCTAGTACAACTAGAGGTATACAGCAATCGTCAAATACTTGGTAATAAACAATCTTCAAGTATTTGGAATACACAACAACAACAATATCGAGAAAGAAAAATACTAAAAATAGCTTACACAAGAAGCTTACAAAGTACCTGAACCTCCGGACACCAAAACTCGATCTACTCTGGTGAAAAGGTTTGCCCAATTGCTACCAAGCTATTGTCAAAATATCACGACAATCCGATCGATACAACTCCGGGAAATCGAAGTAGTGAACTCACTCTTTTCTCTTCTCTCTCTTGTATACTAAAAAGAAGACCCCCAAACCTGTTGACTTTTTGTGTCGGGGCACAGACATTGTGTGCCGAGGCACACTCAGAAAATGGGTGACAAAAAATTCCCAAGGGGCCGCGGCACAGAGGGCGTGTGCCGCGGCACGCAGTCCAGTGGCTCCCACGAATTTGTAGCAAAAATAGTGTCTTGCAAGACACTTCCTCTGTCTTGCGGCACACTGTTTCGAGCCTATATTGCATAAATAAATCCTACAGATTCCTTCTAGAATACAATATTTATATATTTATTATTCCTATTAGCTATATTTGGCTGTCTTCAAGATCGTATTATAATAGTGGTAGACGCAAGAAGAAATTGTTCTCCAGCACTCATAAAGGAAATATTGATTAAATTCGTGCTTCAGGTGATTCTTTCCTACTTATGTTCTGCGTTGTTTCCTTCTCCCTCAGGAGATGTGTGACGAAATTAGGTCCAATGACTCTGGACCTAATGGATCTTATTGTTTTCGTATTCTACTTCCATTGCACTATTTTATAGCCCGGCCTTCTTCCTCTCAGTCTGACTGCCTTTCTGATGTTGTTGATGATACTAACAGTTTTTTATTTACAAAATTTTGACCAATTGTTTTATCGAAAAGTGTTGTACAGATAGCCTTTCCACCTATGTTGCACAGGTGCGGGGGCGGGTGCGGGTGCGGGCAGATACGGGTGCGGGGATACGGTTTTTTGAAAATGTTAGGGTGCTATGCGGCAAGGATACGTCTGTTTATTTTATATTTTATTATATATAACACTTGTTAAATATAAAAAACAACAATTCAAATATCACCATAAAATCAATTCAAATAGATAAAACAAGTCATACAAAAAACAATTCAAAATGGCGTTGAGCAGCGGAGCTTTCTAATGTTGTCCGTGAATACTGCTAAAGGTAAAAGTAATTATTTATTAAATGATTTACTTTTTTGTATTTTAATTTATTTGATTTACTTTTTAAAAATTATAAAAAAAACCAAAAAAAAAAAAACAAAAAAACATAAAAAATTCGGACTCGCGTATCTTGGTCCGAATTTTTTTTTTTTTTGCACGGATTCGCCACGTGGCGAATCCCGTGCGAATCCCACGCGAATCGCACCCGCACCCGCACCCATGCAGTATCCGATACTGCATACTGCCCAATTTTGAAGAATCCGTGCATTATAGCTTTCCACAGTTCATGGAATATTAATTGTGTTAGTTACGGTACCGCCAATAGAAGGGGGTTTGAATAGTGCGGTTAAGAGTATTGAATTCTTTTTGTGATTGCGAAAGCGATAGATAGGTGCGGTATATAAATGACACCGAAATTTATACAGGTTCGCCCAATTTGTCTATGTCCTCTCTCCTTCACTATCTTTTTCTACAGGTTCCATATAAACCGTTCGGTTTTGTCTTAGATCGATCCGAGGTAAACCTTCACAATCTTGTCTTTAAACGGTCCAAGATAAACCGTTACAGTCTTGTATTTTTGTCGGTCCAAGATAGCTCGTTTTTTCTTTTCTATCGGACAAAGAAACAACCTTTCTAGCTTTCTATCGGCACTAGAAAAACCTCACTTGGATTTAGATTATGATTCTACCAATGTCGGATCCACGATCCTAATAACACCGAATCAAATCTACAATCCCTTCTTTTCTCTCGTGTATGGTTGTGTGTATTAAGCACTCAAACTCTTATCAATTAAGCTTGACTACAGCAAAAATAATGAATATAACAATATCAGATGTGTATATGATTTGCTTGAAGTTGTTAAATCAATATCAAATGCATTGGTAATTATAGGCTTGAGACCCTAACTAGCCCTTATTGCATGCCCTTTTTAGCGTGCGCAATTTCATTCTTTAGCGCACGTTAACTGCTTTAGCATACATTAATCTTCAAATATTACGTACTGATGAACAAATTAAAAACTTGCAAGTGTACGAATTGCTTTTCTAGGAAGCGGCAAGTAACTCTGAGGTCGATCTCTCGAGGAGTTGGAAACGGTTTGAAGTTCGATTATGTTGAGCAAATAGTCGAATTAACAAAAGTAAAGTAAATTAAAATGCGGTGAATGATTCGATAGAGAGGTGAGATTGTAAAAACACAAGCGCGAAAATTAAATTAATAGCTAGAGATTACAATTATGAGAATGATATGGGAGTTTAGATTCACCGACACACATGTTATCAATTATTAGTTTCGATACTCAAAGAATTAATGGTTGGAAATCACCGATTGCTCACAATTAAAAGAAACCCATTTGATGGCGGCAAATTCTAAAAATCGCGATTGTTCTTTTTGAAAACAAGAGAAACTCCTTTGATGGGGATGAATCCCTACTAACAATCGACTAGCTAAATATCTTTGATGGGGTAATTAGCTAAAAGATCGCGGAAAAAGGTTTAAAATATTCACAATCGCTTCTATCGGGTCGTTTGATGGCGAACATTGACAAAATCCCTCGATTTTGACAATAATAACAACTATGAAAAAGGTTTGATGATCTAAATCATAAGTTCTCTTGCGTCTAAATAATATCCGTGCACAAATATTATCAAGAACGCCAATAGATTACAAAAAACAAAGAAAGATGAACAATCCCAAACTCATACCAGGAAAATCAATAAAAAACTAACAATCAAGAACATGTGTGTGGTTCAATCTAAAAACCCATATGATAAGATTAGCTACTCATGATCATTTCAACAATAATAGCAAAAATCATAGAATAAAACATGGTAGAAATCTTCCCTTGCGAAAACGAAATCGAAGTTCGAGGAAGGTTTAATGTTCTTCCTTCAAAAACTCAAAATCTTCATAAAAGAAATGAAAATTACTCACAAATGTATCTCTAGATGTTTAGAATACAAGAAAAATGATAAAAACTGAGTTCTAAGAGTGTATTTCGGCTCTCCCTTGGATATAGGGTTAAGGGGGTATTTATACCTCTCAAAATAAACTAAAAACACAGAAAAAATACCCTGCTGCAGTCAAGGACCGCGGTCCAAAGCTTCCGGACCATGATGCAGGCGATTTCTTTGGAGCTCATTGCCGTCTGGTCGAAATACGGACCGCGGTCCTGATGCAGTCTGAGTGGGACCGTGGTCCTGAAGTCATATCTCCCTCAATACACCTCGGAATTTAGCGTATAATATACCGTTGTGAAGATGATTTCACAAGGAATCCATACATATAGAGAATGCATCCTAATTCGAAGTAATGAATCTGAAAATTATAAAATACGACAGATATTGCTTCAATCTTCATCATTTAAGCCCCATTCTTGCTCTTGATCGTCATAAACTCCAATATTGGCCATAAAAGCGCATATCTCACCACAATCTTCATCCGGATACATACAAAATAAAAACACAACATACCACGCATAAAAAGAGGAAAAATACTTAAAAACAAATGAAAGCACGACTCGATAGAACAGAATGAGACGATCAAAAATCGACTCATCAAACCCCCCCAAACCTAAACTTTTGCTTGTCCCCAAGTAAAAATAAATAAAACACACGACAAAGAAGACGAGAAGGATTGAATAATCAAGTTAATCGGGTATACATACAATCAACCGAGAATGTAAAAGTATCGTAAAGTCTCGTAATTCGTCATGGAAGCCTAAACTCACAAATGAGTGGAAAGCAATGGCACTTGATCGAACATGCAAGAAAACAAGTCTTAGTACTCCCTCACAGAATTATATCGATTCACTCATCTCTCAAGTGTTTAGATAGGTCAATACGCTCAACTCGATTCGAATGGAAAGTTCTACTATATGCTTGCACTTCTTCTCTTCATCAAACGCATCAATATTCACAAAACACGAGTCATAGGGTCTTACTTTTGGTTGTAACAGGGATGTGGCTCAGGTTGGGAAAATTTGGCTAGTAGTTACAAGTTCAATCTAAGTAGAGCATATACGATCCTGACATATAAACACTCAAAGCAAGATCGATCATTCTACTTCAATTCTCCCGTATATATATATATATATATATATTCTTTCTTTTTTCCTAGGCCTTGTTAAGTGCAATTCTTATGATGTTGGCCTATTTCTCACAACCCAACGACTTCCCTTTTTTTTTCTTAGACTCACTCCTCTCCTCCCCTATCTTTTTTTATCCGATTATTATTATTAGGATCGCCCCTTCTTTTTTTTTGTGAGGCTTATTATTTTTATGGGAACGGGAGAGAATATTTTTGCCTCTATCCACCACAAACTTTGCACACCTTTGTTTTTCAAATATACCCTCTCATGCTCTTACGTGGACCAATACTTGGGTAAGTTATGGCTTTTGGATATGGAGCTATAAGATGTTGGTTTTTCGAACAAAATACGGCTAAAGACTCAACGGGGCTAGCAAAGGATATTGATATGAAATGGTGGGTATTTTTAGATAAGTAGGTTCAAGACAAAAAATGGGCAGCCCTAATTATTTCTCGCGTATGTAAATATCAACACATCATCCGACAGAATCATGCAAGTTCTAAAGAATACAATCCATAAGAAGAGAAATCACACATGAAAGAATTTTACCGCTAAAAGTGAACGGTTTAATTAGGCACAAGAACTCACGGCTTTTGGACTACCACACTCATTCCTTACACATCAAACCAAGTAACCAAAACTATACATTCACACGCAAGGTCAAACAATCAATTAGATTTATAAAACTCCACGAGTCAAGTACAAACACGACTAATCATCCATATACCCAACAGTTAACAAGGTTATTACAATCCAACTACTACATCATGCAAGAAAAAAATAAAGAAAAGAAATAAAAATCACGGAAATTAAAAACAAATAAAAATCGAAGAAGTTGCACCCTCCCAAACCTAAACATTTGCTTGTCCCCAAGCAAAAATATTAAGTCAGAAAAAATATGAAAACGCAAATTAAAAAGAAAGAAGATAAAACTACCGGATTAAGAAGTGTGATTTTTGATCGCGGGGCACCATGATTTTGTGCTCGGGTCTCAACTATCAATAGGTTAGGCTTCTTCCTCCGATAAATACCTCCTTTTTAGATTTCCTACACACACCACAGACCAAAAAAAATAAAAGCAATAAAAATAATAATAGCGATAAAAATTCAAATACTCCCTTGGGTTGCCTTCCAAGTAGCGCTTTTTTATAGTCTTTAGCTCGACTCTTCAGCTTCTTCTATCCTGGATTAAATGGAAACGTGTCAGGTCCATCCATATAGCTTGTTATTTTTCGCTCGTTTTCCTTCGTCAGGATATGGATTGTGGTTCTATGGATTTCCATTGTGAGCGTTTTTGTCACCATTTTAATTTTCAGTATGATAGTCACCATGAAATGTCTTCCTTAAAGAATAAGTGACGTGATTTTTGTTGGTGATGTTTCTTCTATGTTTGGTATCACGAAATCCATCGGGGCTTTCACCTCCCCCAAACCTAGTTGCGAGTATATTGGTTTTTGCATTAAATTAATACCCGCTCCTAAGTTCGCAGTGGGAACTTCTTTCTCCATGAAAAGAACTTCTATGTCAAAGCTTTCTAGGTCCTTATTTATCATTTTACCGCTCCGAAGGGTGGTGATAGATTGAGATTGCTCGGTCTGACTTGGTAGTTTACCCCTTTCTTGTATGTGTGCATCAGTAGCTAGTTGCCCAATTTGAGTCTCCATTTTCTTCACCGAAGCTTCTAAAAATTCAAACCTTTTATTGTTCAGAACTTGGTTTCCTTTGCTTTCCTTAATGAATGCCATAATACTCTCCTCAAGAGAGTTCCTTTGCTGTGGAGGTAGTTCACTTTGCGTTGTTTGTTGGGATAGATTTCCTCCGTTGTATTGGGCTTCGGCGCTTGTGTCGTATGGCATCGGGTTGTTGTTTCTCCACGAGAAATTCGGATAGTTTCTTAGCCCAGGATGATAAGTGTTCGGGAGTGGTGAGTTTCTTGCGTTTCCTCCATAATTATTTCTCCTCTCCTCCCACTCAGGCGTTTCTTCATTATGCCACATAGCCCAATAAGATTGCTCTGGTTCTTGCTCGCAGTCATAGCTATATGGGCAAACATTAGCTCCGTGCCCATTCATTCCATTTGCATAACAAACTTTTCTTCGTTGATGTTCAAATTCCTTGAAATTATGATCATAATAACTCATTCCACAATCCCGATAACTGTAATTCCTCTAGTAGTCCATCTCGCAACGTGTTAATCTTCTCGGGTGTGTTCCAACTGTATAGCATTTGTTGATCAATGGTAGAAGCAGATTCCCAATGATCTTCTACTGAGCGTAAACAAAAGAAGTTAGAGCGAATTTTTTAGACTTTATCAAAAATAATGAAAACGGAAAAATGATCAAGAAAAACAATTCAACTATTATTAAAACAAGATCAAAATTGAAACGCCAACTCCCCGGCAACGGCGCCAAAAACTTGATGAACAAATTAAAAACTCGCAAGTATACTAATCGCTTTTGTAGGAAGCGAAAAATAACTCCGAGGTCGATCTCTCGAGGACTTAGAAACGGTTTGAAGTTCGATTATATTTAGCAAATAGTCGAATTAACAAAAGTAAAGTAAATTAAAACGCGGTGAATGATTCGATAGAGAGGTGAGATTGTAAAAACACAAGCGCGAAAATTAAATTAATAGCTAGAGATTACAATTATGAGAATGATATGGGAGTTTAGAATCACCGACAAACACGTTATCAACTATTAGTTTCGATACTCAAAGAATTAATGGTTGGAAACACAATTAAAAGAAACCCATTTGATGGCGGCAAATTCTAAAAATCGCGATTGTTCTTTTCGAAAACAAGAGAAACTCCTTTGATGGGGATGAATCCCTACTAACAATCGACTAGCTAAATACCTTTGATGGGGTAATTAGCTAAAAGATCGCGAAAAATGGTTTAGAACATTCACAATCGCTTCTATCGGGTTGTTTGATGGCGAACACCGACAAAAACTCTCGATTTTGACAATAACAACAACTATGAAAAAGGTTTGATGATCTAAATCATAAGTTCTTTTGCGTCTAAATAATATTCGTGCACAAATATCATCAAGAACGCCAATAGATTACGAAGAACAAAGAAAGAGGAACAATTCCAAACTCATACCTGAAAAATCAATCAAAACTAACAACCAAGAACATGTGTGTGGTTCAATCTAAAAACCCATATGATAAGATTAGCTAATCATGATCATTTCAAAAATAATAGCAAAAATCATAGAATAAAACATGGTAGAAATCTTCCCTTGCGAAAACCAAATCGAAGCCTGAGGAAGATTTGATATTCTTCCTTCAAAAACTCACAAAATCTTCATACAAGGAATGAAAATCACTCACAAATGTATCTCTAGATGTTTAGAATACAAGAAAAATGATAAAAACTGAGTTCTAAGAGTGTATTTCGGCTCTCTCTTGGATATAGGGTTAAGGGGGTATTTATACCTCTCAAAAGAAACTAAAAACACAGAAAAAGTACCCTGCTGCAGTCAAGGACCGCGGTCCAAAGATTCCGGACCGCGGTCTGGGCGATTTTGCTGGAGCTCGCTGCCGTGCGGTCCGAAATACGGACCGCGGTCCTGATGCGGTCTGAGCGCGACTGTGGTCCTGAAGCCATATCTCACTCAATACACTTCGTAATTTAGCGTATAATATACCGTTGCGAAGCTGATTTCACGAGGAATCCATGCATATAGAGAACACATCCTAATTCGATGTAATGAATCTGGCTTTTAGAAAATACGACAGACATTGCTTCAATCTTCATCGTTTAAGCCCCGTTCTTGCTCTTGATCGTCATAAACTCCAATATTGGTCATAAAACCACATATCTCACCACAATCTTCATCCGGCTACCTACAAAATAAAAACACAACATACCACGCGTAAAAAGAGCAAAAATACTTAAAAACAAACAAAAGCACGACTCGATAGAACAGTATGACACGATCAAAAATCGACTCATCACGTACCTTTACTGTTGATCAAACCATCTAGTAGCTTCTGCTTCTTCTGTAGCGTATGTTAACTTCTCCCGTAGCGTACATTATTCTTCATGTGATTGTTGTTCCTTTTGGCTTTCTAGAATCAGTCCAACGGATTGATTTGTTTTTAGCATACGTTAATACTATCACATAGCGTGCATTAATTATGTCTGACCGTTGAGATGATTGACCTTCTATAATCCTCCAACGGGCTGATATTCAAACTTCTTAGCTTACGTTACTTGCTAGTATTGCTTCAACCCTTCTTCATTGTGTGCGCTAGTATTCGTACTAGCGTGCGTTATCTGCTTCGATGCAGAATGCAGCACTCTCTGTCTTGATGACTAACGTGCGCTAGCTCCGTATTTTAGCGTGTGCTAATGCTTGGTTCTTTGCTTTTCTGTCCGGATCTTGCGTCTTCGACTCATTCTTGATTAATTATTATTTTTATTTGTTTAACAATTTATCATCAAAATCTTTCTATAATTATGTGGAATAGAATATTCCAACAATATCCTCGTTTTTTATGATGACAAAACAACAATTCTTCGATGAGATTTATACCTGTAAAAAAATATACAGATCAAAGTTTTTGGCTTTGTTCGTTTTTGTTAGTCTCCCTATCATACCTTCTCTTATCTTATCCCACCCCATCATTCTTGATTTCTTCCCCTTTTTGTCATTAGCAAAAAGTACATTTAATCATTAAATCGAGAAAAAGTTATTTTAAAAAGAAATGGGTAAAACTCCCCCTGAATTTAATAACTCCCACTGAGTTAAATACCAATTTATTTTATTAATTAATTTTGAATTTTGGGAATCCATCTGACTCTTGGTCTTCTTTCACTTGGCAAATAAGTGATATTTGGTATTAAGGTTTCTTTTGGAATTCATATTTTCTTTATCTTACGTTCGTCTTAGGCTTTTACAATTAGTATTATGATACCCGTTTTTCAAGCATTTACCACAATTAGGTATGTTCAAATTTAAAGATTTATTGAATTTATTTTTATCACTTTGTTTGAATCCTAATTCTTGTTTATTTAACAAAAGTTTTTGAATTGAAAGTAAATTTTCAAATTTATCATTTTCACAAGAAAATTTGTTCGTAAAATTTTAAGTTCATTTTGAACTTTTAATAAATCATCTTTTAATTTATTATCTCTTTCTAAACAAAGAGATCAATAAATTTTCCTTTTTCTCGAGTGTTGGAAATTTTATCTTCCAATAATTTATTTTTCATTTTAAGGGGTTTATTATCTTTCAGCGAATTTTGAAAATTTGTGTAAAAGTTTGAAAGTATTAAAAAGTTCGTCATGAGACAAGGTACTTACTTGGTTTCGTCGTCGCTGTCGTTGTATGATCTCCTTGCCATGAAAACGGGATTATTTTGAATATTTTACCCCTCAATTTGAAGGACAACTGCCGATCTGTACACCGAAAGGTCGAGTAATGGGAAAAAGTAAGGGACGATGCATGGCTGAAGCTGACTGGAATATGGCAATCCTATATATTCTTACAAACTATGAAGAAGCAGAACCATATTCTATGGTATGATTATTATTTTGATACTCCCTATTTTTATATATAATGATGTATTTACACATTATGTATTTCAGTGCATTTGAGAATCAACTACAGAGTAATATCTCCACCAGAGACTTGGAGCTCGCACGAGTTAATCACTTAGTTCCATGGTTTGAAAGATTGGTTGCGACCATAGAATTAAAGGACTCTCAACTTACTGCATTGTTTAGATGTGATCAATTAGTGAAGATATACAAAAGTTACGTGGTGAATGGATTGAAATTTCATACCGAATTTCACGGGCAAAATAAAAAGACTATGAATAGTGGATTGTGCGTTACAAGTGCAAATAGTTCCGGAGATTCATCTAAGTACTACGGGATGCTACCAGAGGTATTGGAGTTCACATTCTACAATCCTGGATTCTCGGAACAAGTTATTGATCTATTTAAATGTGACTGGTTCGACAACCGCAAAGTGAATATCTACACGGGTTAGTTGAGCTCGATCATATAGCAAGACAAGCGACTGCCGAGTCATTTATCTTCCCAAGTCAAGCGACTCAAGTGTATTATGCTCGGCACCCATCTAGGAGACTTGGTCGTCATAGAAGAGGTACAATATGATAATAATATTACATTATACACACGTCTATTTATTATACATACAATTAGTTACATTAATGGATTATGTAATTCAACAGATGCGTGGGTGGTTTGTCCGATAAAAGATAGACATGTTGTTGATGTATCAGCAGTATTATCAACAAAATTGCAGGAGCCCATTCCTCAACCCGAGTACTACTAAGAAGCAGAAGCTTCAATACTTAATCTAATAGTTGACTTGAGCGGATACGACATGCAAATTGAACTTGTTGATAGAGATGCCAATCTAATTGAAATACTTGATGATAATGAAGAAGAAGATGAAGTTTCAAGCGAAGAAGATGATGTGGAATGATATGTTTTCCCTTACTATAACTTGTCGAATGATGTGTAATATTTTCCTATTACAATTATTTTCAATATATTGATCGACGGTGCTCTTTTTTCAATGTGTTATATAATTATAAAGCATGGAAATTAATAATTAATTAATTTAATAGTTATATTTAAAGATTGATTGACAATTCTCTTTATTTTAAATAATTGATTAATTTAAAAAGTTAAGTTTAAATATTCTACCAAACTACTATAATTCTAAAAGTTGATTTTTAACATACTATAATATAATAAATATTTAGGAGATTTAATTAAATTTAACAATAAATAAATATAAATATTTTTAATAGTACGTACAAAATTTTATGTAACATAATTAATGAATGAAAACATAGCTCCGTGACAATATGCTACTACATATATCACATAGGTGCGGGTTCGAATCTAGCGCCGACAACTGAGCTATATATTTTTTTTACTTTCTTTTGCATTTAATAGGTATTGGTGTCACATAGGTGACGCCTTTATAGTAATTTAATTAATCTTTACAATGGCGTCACATGCGTGACGTCGATAGAAAACAATTTAACCGCAATGTATTTAATAATGTTGATTTTTAACATACAATAATATAATAAATAAGTAGATAAAATTGTACTCCGTAATTTAATAGTTAAATTTTAAATATTTAGGAAAGGTAATTAATTTTAAAAATAAATATACATAAATATTTTTAATAGTACATACAGATAAATTTTATGTAACATAATTACTGAATGAAAACATAGCTCAGTGGCAACATGCCACTACATATATCACAAAGGTGTTGGTTCGAATCCCGTGCAGGCCTCGGAGCTATGTTTTTTTTTACTTTCTTTTACATTTAATAGGTATTGGCGTCACATATATGATGCCTGAGTGTTACAATGGCGTCACATATATGATGCCTGTGTGACGCCAATAAAAAACAATTTAAATTCTATCGTAAACTTATATTTAATACAGTTAATTTTTATCATACAACAATATAATAAATAAGTAGATAAATTCTACTCCAAAATTAAATAGTTTAATTTTAAATATTTAGGAAATTAATTATTTTAACAATAAATAAATATAGATATTTTTAATAGTACGTACAAATAAATTTTACGTAATGCAATTACTGAATGAAAACATAGCTCAGTGGCAACATGCTACTGCCTATATATCACATAGGCGCGGGTTCGAATCCCCCGCCGGCCACTGAGCTATATTTTTTTACTTTCTTTTTGTATTTAATAAGTATTGGCGTCATATTTGTGACGCTTTTACAGTGCGGTTTTCCTACATACAATGGTGTCACATAGCCGACGCTACTGGTCTAATTTTCTTAAATTATCGACAGAATTCTTTTCCATTTTCCTCAGTCCTCTTTCCTCCTTCCTCTTCTCTGTTCGGTCGCGACTCAAAAACCTAATTCCCAAATTTAAAAACCCTCTTCAATTTCATTCAAATTATTAATTAGCTGGGAGTCATTCTCCACCATATCAAAGACATATTGAACCAAATTAAAAAGCATTTATCTTATATTTTACTTTGAGTTTGTATAGTTTCTTGATTAGACATAATTTGTTCTTATGTATTTTCATCCTTACTTCCCATGGAATTGGAGAATATTGATACTTGCTTTCATCATTTCCTTGTAAGTTTAACCCCATTTTCTAGTTTTGTCTCTTTTCCTCCTGTTTGGTCAATCTTTCTGTTTTCATACGTGTTGGTCAATCTTTCTGCTTTCATGCGTGTATGTGTTATACGCAGTGTGATGATTGTCTTATTAGCGACATATATTTACTTGTAGCAAAAGGCGAGGGCCCCCACACTCCGGTCCGAAAAGGATTGGTGGAGAAATTAAATCATGGTGACTCAACGGCCCACTAGGTGGGAGGAACAGTGTCTGCTTCACGAGCCTATCCCCACACCTTGGAGGATAAAACTCCCACACCAGGCTGAGCACTGCGTCGCTGTGATCTATGCTCAGAGAGGCAGGTTGAAGCTGCCTGCCATGCGACAATGACATATATTTACTGTTTTGATTGGTAGGGGTTCGTCGATTATTTGGTTCTGAGATATGATGTGTGAACTGTGAGGTGATGATTTTTCTTGACAAGAAAATGATTTTAGTATTGCTTAGTGTGTGCGTGTGTGTGTGAATGTGTGTATTTCCAATTGCCTCCTAATCTGAGCTTTAGTTTTAAGTGGCCATGTGGATGAGTATTTCTTAAATGATTCCATATTAGATGTATTGTATATAATTGATCTACTTATTCACTTTCAGAATTGCATATAATTGACCTGCTTATTGTACTTTGTATTTTAGATATCGAGACGTAGTACCAACTAGCGTGCTGACATTTCTTCTCATATCAGGGCACCTCGCCGGATGGGTATTAGTTTGAGCCCCTCTTCCTCTTCTAGTATTCCCGAGTCTTTATCGTCACATAGGAGTGCGTCTATCAGACGATTAAAGATAGAAGATCTGACCCGACACATACCCTTTGGGCAGCAGCTATAACAACAGCATTTGCGTACCGACTCGGGTTTCCATATGCCAGGATATCGTCCGTTTAGTGATGCCGAATTTACACGATACCTGAATTATGGTATGTTGTTATCTCATGGGAGCCAACATATTCCATTTATTGATCACGATAGCCCTTCTGATGGACATATTGACAATCCAGAGACGCCACAGCAGCACACACCTATTGGCCATGGACCATATGCGGGGATGTCGAGGACCGTCTCACACGATCAGCCACCGTTACAGCCACCTACTATTGATCCCCCATCAGGTGGTCCATTAGCGCGTCACGTTTCTATTTTAGAAGAGCCGATGGAGTTTGAGCATGACGAGGATCAGGAGGTTTTAGCACAGCCATCGGGGAGAGGTCCGACTGAGATCCCAAAGGCGAAAGAGAAGTGTGATGATCGAAAACTAATTCGCCTTTTGCCAAAAATAGTTAAATTTAGTCCGAAGAAGGTGGAGAGCAATATAGTCGGCTTACTTAAGAGGTACTAATCCGGTGATCAAGAGCATTGGGACCAGGTCTCTCGATGGACGAGGAACGAGTTGTGGCGGGAATTCGGGGTATATTCTTATAACAATTGTTACATTAGATTGTTTTTGGATGTTCTGACCGTTGCTATATTTTACAGATGTGTTATAGGTGGAAGAAATCAGATGAGGAGAAAATTACATGGTATTGGGACAAATATAGCCATGGACGGTTTATTGATATGCTTACGCACGCCAAAAATAAAGCATATCAAAAACCAGTTTGTCAGCGGGAGAAGTGGTTAAAGGAAAAGGAGTTCAAGATCTTGTGGAAGCGTTGGGAGATGGAAGAGAAGAAGAAGGAGGTTCCAGAAATCTAAAAATAGGGGCACTCTTTACAATGATAATACCGGCGTGATTACGCAAAAGGCACCAGGTACATATACTGGAGGTAGTTGAGCATGTACGATCATGCTCGCTCCATGGTACGTCTAAATTCTGTTGACATTTATTATATAATATATGTTGTCTTTAATATGTGTCATCATTAATATTGTTAATGTTTTATGCTAATGCATAGGCGAGTGATGTTGCGTCTGAGATATACCAAAGACCAGCATGCGAGAGGGAGAGGCCGATAGAGGACACAGTGTTTAATCCTTTGGCCTTCATGAAGACTCACATCACCAATGTGAAAGAAATAGAAAAGCATCAAAAAAAATTAGTGAGGGCAGCAACGAGGCTCAACTTGGGGAGGGAGAAGCTGAGTCGAGAGTCTTTATTCCCAAATGGATAGACGCTCGCAGTGCAGAACAATATGGAAGTTTAGCTTTATATTTGTTCACTTTCTTGTATTATGGATACGTCAGTAAATTATAAATTGTGTAGCTTGTTCACTATTTGTATTATGAATACTTGAAACAGGATCGATACAATAAGCTTGTTGAGGCATTGCATTCCCCAAACCCCCCTCCGGAAGATGTTACAAGCTTTTGAAAACCTCTCACCCCTCTAAAATAAAGAGCAAGGAATTTTAAACTAGAAGTAATCACAAGACTAAAGAGTAGTGATTGGTGCATTTGTATCAAAGACCTTGGAAGTCCTTATATAGCCTAAGAGTCTCCACCTACTTTGATAGCAAAACCAATGTGGGACAAAATCCCCACTTTCATTTTTAACAACTATTTTAACATAAAGAAGGTTTTAGAAGATTGGATAAGCGTGAAGAAGGAAAAGAAGTCGAACATCGTCGTACCAAAAGAGAAAATTGTAAAGCACACATGATTGTTCAACGAACTCCAAAAGGACATTGGTGCATCACTCCATTTTCTGATAAACATACCTATGCAATGATATTTTCTCCAAAAAAAAAGAAAAGAAAAGGCACTCTTGGTTGGGATCTAACAAGAAGGCCAGTCAAGAACCACACAACAAAAGTGCAAAAGATGATGACTTTCATAGTTGTGGCATTGGACCATCAAAAATTGCTCGTTTGATAAATGTCGGAAGTCATAGTTCTTCTAAGATTACTCCACAACAAGTTTTTGACCATCTGAAAATAAGTAGAAGGGGTAACATTGGTAAAGAATGCATGATTGTTTTAGAAAAACTTATGGAAAGCCAAGCTCAAGATTATTAGCTTTGGTAAAGAATGCTTCACATTATTAGAGGGCGACAAAAATATTACACAAATGTGACGCCTTAATTTGTGAATGAAATCAGTCACAGTGTGGTAATTAAATGCGTCACAGACGCCGTTGTAAAATATTTATTTTTTTACTTTTACTCCGGCATTTGTGTTACATATGTGACGCCAAAACTTAAAACGGTATGTGACTTTAGCGTCACGTATGTGACATAAATAAGGACAAGTTGATTTTTTCTAATAAAATATTTTTTTTCTGGAATGGTGTCAGATGTGTGACGCCATTATACTACTAAAAACAAGTTAAAGGCGTCACATAAGTGACGCCAGTATAAAATAAATATAATCTTTGACCGATAAATTTATATAAATCCATTTTAAATATATTTATATATCTAAATTCATTTTAAATGTATAAATTTCTATTGATACATATTAAATAATTATAAATAGTAAATTTATAATTATATTTAAATAACTATAGTTTAAGAAATTTATTAACTATTATAATATTTATTTATGTTTAAATATTTCAAAAATTGATTTAATTTGGAAAATAAATTAAATATAACTAAGAAATATAAGGCATAAATAAATATAATGTAATATACTTACTGAACGAAAACATAGCTCAGTGGTTAAAAGGCCACACATTTATCCCATCGGTGGGGGTTCGATTCCCTCGCCGTCCAATGAGCTATGTTTTTAATACCGGTTTCAATCTTTAGCGTCACATATGTGACGCCTTTATGTACCTATCGGGGTCACATAAGTGATGCTATATGTCATTTTCTAAAATTTTTTTTCTTGACAGCAACCAGAACAGGCCACACAAAACCAAACAGGTTGTTGTTTTGATACAAGTTACACAACAACACAACAACAACCCAACCAACAAAGCAACATAATAACACACAACATCCTATACCAAACCAACAAAGCAATAAAACATCATGCACAATAAATATAACATTTTATACAAATCAAAATCACAATATATGTAAAATAGAACAAAACGCTCATCAAACATAAATCTAACATGCTACTCATCAGATATTGAACGCATAAACTCATCCTCATCAAAGTCGTCGGAGTCATCATCCTCATCGTTCACCCGAGATGATGAGGTATCTACCTTCTTCTTTTCGTTGAGTAATCTCAACATGAGTTACTCATCTTTGAAAATTTAAACTCCATCTTCTCTCTATCCTTCTTCATATTCTCTATGTCCTTATCTCCTCTCTATCCTTCTTCATCTCCTCGTTATCCTGTTTTAGCGCCTCGATGGTAGCTTCCAAAGACCGATCAACCTCGATAGGTCGTAATGATACTCGTGAGTCAACAATACGACGACTTGTAGGTTGGTCGATGACTTCATTTATGATTAGGAGTTGGGAGTCGAGAGCTTGAGAGATTAGTCTATGTGGTTGTAACAATTTGTCATATAGTGTAGTTTTCTCTCTGGAGGCCCGTGGTTTTTCTCCGGTTTTGGAGTTTCCACGTATATTCTTGTGTTATTTATTTTTCTCAATTTTTGTTCTTTGGGAGGGTTGTTGGGGATCTTTGAGGCCATTTTCCCAACAAGTGGTATCGGAGCTCCAGGTTGGAGGAGGTCTCGGCTTTAGAGATTCGTAGTATGCTCTGTGGTTGCAGCTTTGTCTGAGCTTCCACATCAGAAATGAATTTTCTATTTGGTCGTATTGGAATGTGTCTTGGTACTTTGAAGGTTCGTAGTATGCTCTGTGGTTGCAGCTTGGTCTGAACTTCCACACCAGAAACGAGGATTTGGTTGACTGTTTTGTGTATGATAGAATTATATACAAGCTGGGAGTGTTTATATCCAGCGAAGGTTCTGGCTAGGAAAGACTTGGTATTTAAGCGTGTCCGTTGTGACCCATCTCTCTTTCCTGGGAATCTTTTGTTGGGTATATTACTTATATAGGCTTGGTGTATATTTTCTAGTATACAACATTGTTTTTAAAGATACAAATACGATGTCAAAATACAGTCCCATGAGGTTCGATGTAGAGAAATATGATGGAAGAATCAACTTTGGTTTGTGGCAAGTTCAAGTCAAGGATGTGTTGATTCAGTCTGGGTTACACAAGGCGTTGAGGGGGAAACCAACCCCTGTTTCTAGCGCGGAATCAAGCACCAGTAAAGTCGATGATGAAGAATGGGAAGATTTGGATTTGAGAGCGGCAAGTGCAATTCGTTTGTCTCTAGCAAAGAATGTTCTTGCAAATGTGCATGGGATATCAACGGTAAAGGATCTTTGGGAGAAACTTGAGCAGTTGTATCAAGGCAAAGGCATCTCAAATCGGTTATATCTCAAGGAACAGTTTCATACTCTTCGTATGAATGGAGATACAAAAATTTGAGATCAGCTAAGTGTTCTTAATAACATCGTGTCAGAATTGGAGGCTATCGGAGTGAAGGTTGAAGATGAGGATAAAGCACTGAGGCTCATATTATCTTTGCCATCTTCCTATGAGTATATGAAGCCCATTCTGATGTATGGGAAAGAGACTCTGAAGTATGCAGATGTTACTGGAAAACTCTTGTCCGAGGAGAAAAGACTGGAGAGTAGCAGTCATGCTTCGTCAGAAGGAACGATTATGATATGCAGGAACGGGAAGAAGAAGAAGTCACAGAAGATTTCGATATGCTGGAAGTGTGGACAGTCTGGACATGTCAAGAGTAATTGTCCAGGTGGAGCGGACTCGGCAAAATGCTCCAATTCTACTAACAATGTCTCCGTCGTCACTGACGGTGAAGAATTCTTTTGAGAAGTTGGCATCCCCATGGTATGCCCGTTACCATGGAAAGGGATGTGTCTTTTTTGTTAGCGGGTTCACAGATTTACACATGGGCATTGAGTTGGCATTGATGCAAGATGTGTGGTGAAGATTGACGTCGAGGGCTGATGAACTTCCGGGTGACCAACAGGGAAGTTGTACCATAAATATTTCAGCAAGTTTTTCGACATGAGCCGAGGTGAAATTCTTAGAAGGGATCGTTCTAAGTGGTGATACTCTTTTATGGAGTATGGTAATTCTATGTCTTTAGAATTATGATTGTCGATGAAGACAATGTTGTTTTCTTTCATGTTTTAACAAGGTGGAGATTGTTAGAATAGTTATTAAAAATGAAAGTGGGGATTTTGTCCCACATTAGTTTTGCTATCAAAGTAGGTGGAGACTCTTAGGCTATATAAGGACTTCCAAGGTCTTTGATACAAATGCACCAATCACTACTCTTTAGTCTTGTGATTACTTCTAGTTTAAAATTCCTTGCTCTTCATTTTAGAGGGGTGAGAGGTTTTTAAAGGCTTGTAATAGTGTAGAAGTTGGGAGTCGAGAGATTGAGATATTAGTCTATGTGATTGTAACAATTTGTCATATAGTAGAGTTTTCTCTCTGGAGGCCCGTGGATTTTCTCCGGTTTTGGAGTTTCCACGTATATTCTTGTGTTATTTATTTTTCTCAATTTTTGTTCTTTGGGAGGGTTGTTGGGGATCTTTGAGGCCATTTTCCCAACACTTTATTACATACAAATGTTTTCTTTATTAAGGAACCATCACTCCTAGACTTATAAGATGAGTACCTGCGGGTTGCAAATCCTTTTGTCAATGCAAAACTCTTGTAAAAATCATATGCAATCTCAATCCTTTCACCATGTTCCTTCCTTCATGGGGTCCTGAGAAGGGGCGGATTGGATTTAAAAGGTGTTCCTGATATTCCCATGAACACCCAAACATCTTGGCCTCAGTGGTAATATACCCAAATATTATACAACAGGTCATATATTGACTCCCAAGGAACACGACTATAATTTTTTTTTCCACGGTTAGATATTTGAAGAAAAAAGAACACCCTATTTTAAAATTCTGGATCCGCCCTGATCCTGAGATTGTTCATCCGAACTCAGTTCATCCTGAATTTTTTCAAAACCCAACAAATTAAATTATTACAGATCTATCTCCTCTATATATTGAAATTCGTGCTCCATTGATATTTCATCCATTGGTCTGAAAACTGAACACAAAAAACTGAGAAGGAACTCAAGTTGGAGGATAAGGGTTGCATTTACATCATGATAGCATATTGGGAAATTTTGGATTGGATAAAGCAATAATAGATTAATAATACGTCTATATGAATCAATGTAAAAATATCATGTAACTGGCGTGCAAAGAATTATAAGAAAAGCAAAGATTAACTTAAAGTATTAACTTACAAGATGAAGAACCAGATGAGGTGACTTTGAAGAAGATGATGAGAACGGACAGAATGACATAGCTCTCCATGAAATTGCTAAACCCTAGTTTTATAAAGAGATGAAAATAAGAATTGTGATTTAAGAACAGTGGCTTTATCTGGGAGAAGCTAAGGTTGTAGGCCCGGATGAGATCCCTATTGAGGTGTGGCTTTGTCTGTGGGAAGTTGGAGTTCAGTGGCTAGCAAAGATGTTCAACATCTTCCTCAGAGGTTCTATGATGCCGACGGAGTGGAGGTATAGTATTGTCGTGCTGTTTTTCAAGAACAAAGGCGATGCTTAGAGTTGTAGTAACTATAGGGGTATTAAACTCCTCAGTCATACTATGAAACTTTGGAAAGAGTGGTGGAATGCAGGGTTAGAAGAGAAGTTGAGATCTCAGAGAACCAATTTAGCTTCATGTCGGGGAGGTCCACGACTGAGGCCATTCATCTCGTCAGACACCTTATGGAGAAGTTTAGAGAGCGGCGTAAGGATCTCCATATGGTGTTCATTGATCTAGAGAAGACTTATGATAGCATTTCGCGCGATGTTATTTGGATGAGCCTAGAAGAGAGGAGGGTGTCGTTGTCGTTCGTTAGAGCGATCCAAGACATGTACTCCCAAGTTAGGACTTGCGTTAGGACCCCAGTTGGTAGCACCCAGTATTTCCCGGTTGAGATAGGGCTACACCAGGGGTCGGCGTTTAGCCCTCTTCTCTTTGCTCTAATCCTTGACGTCATTTCGTGGGGGATACAGGATGGCGTCCCGTAGTGCATGCTTTTTGATGACGACATTGTGTTAGTGGCGGAGTCGATGAGGGAGTTGAACTCGAAGTTGGAGCTATGGAGGTCTAAGTTAGAATCCCAGGGCTTGCGTGTGAGCCGGTCTAAGACTGAGTATCTCTGGTGTAACTTTAGTAGTGAGGCCAACGAGGAAGAAGTAGAGGTAATGATTGCGGATCAGATCGTACCCCGTACGGATAAGTTCAAGTATTTGGGTTCGATCATTCAGAAGGAAGGTGAGTGTGAAGATGATGTCACTCATCGTATCAAGGCGGGATGGCTAAGGTGGAGAGCAGCGACAGGGGTCCTGTGCGACAAGGAAGTCCCTATAAAGTTGAAGGGTAAATTCTATAGAGCGACAATCAGGCCTCCAATGTTGTATGGCTCCGAATGTTGGGCGATGAAGAAGTCTCTTGAGAGCAAGTTGGAAGTAGCTGCAATGAGAATGTTACGTTGGTCATGTGGTCGCACAATGTTGGATAGAATCTCGAACGGGGTTTTCAGGAACGCGCTAGAAGTGGCGCCAAGTTCTGCGAAAGTTAGGGAAGGGAGATTAAGATGGTTTGGCCACGTCCGCAGGAGGCAGACATCTGCTCCGGTGAGGAGGGTTGAGAGTTTATTGGTCGTCGGGGGGAGGAGGAGAGGCAGACCGAGGAGGACGTGGGAGGAGCAGGTGAGATTAGATTTGAAGACCTTAAACCTTTCCGAGACCATGACTGTGGATAAGTGCTCGTGGAGGCGCCATATCAGAGTTGTGGATTCTTGTGTAGGGAGCGGTGCTGTAGTAGAGAGCCTCAGGGTTGGGTTGTCTCGGTTAGATTTGACCTAGAGCATTGCATTTTTTTTACGTTTACTTTTATTGTATATTTTATCCTATTTGTCTTTTGCGTGTGGTGTATTTTTTACAAGGAGCTGTGCGCAGAGTCAACCTCTCTTCTGTTAGAGCAGCGTTCATCGAGAGTGTAGTTGCCAAAGTCCCCTTAGGTAAGTCTCATGTGAATTAAGCCATGGGCTCAGGTATGGTTTTGAGCTTTTTCGAATCATATGCTTTTTGTATATATCACTCATTACTTTGCTGTGTACTAAGCTGGGGTCTTCACGGAAACAGTCTCCCTACCGTAAAAAGTAGGGGCATGGTCTGCATACATCTTATCCTCCCCAGACCCTGCTCTGTGCGGGATATACTGGGTATGTTTGGTTTGTTTGGTTTTGATTTATATAAAAAAAAAGAAAAAAAATACAAATACTGAACGACAACGTTTTGATTAATTGCCTCAGGAGAACTCCAGAAATAACCTCAGGGAACGAGGAAGCCTCTTGGGGTACTCAGGACAGGGGACAATCACACTCTTCTCTAGCGAAGCAAAAAAGGAAAAAAAACTCAGGGAAACGAGGATCACAGAGAGAAAATAAAGAGAGAGAAAGAGGATGGTTGGATTAGGGGTGGCAAAATATACCGAAATGCCGAAATACCGAATTTACCGTACCGAACAATTACCGAAATTGCCGAAAATTTCGGTATACCGAATTTTCGGTACGGTATGGTGCCATACCGAAAATTTTCGGTATGGTAACGGTATGAATTTTTTTTATTTTCGGTATTTCGGTATATACCGAGATACCAAAAAAAATTCGGTATTTCAATATATCTATCGGTATATCGATATTTTCGATATTTTTTTATTTGGTATTTCGGTATATATCGGTATATCAAGATTTTTTTTGATATTTTGGCAATTCGGTATTCCGATAAGTTCGGTATACACCGATACCGAAATAAAATTCGGTATATCAAAATTTCGGTATGGTATCGGTATGGACCGAAAGCCATACCGAAATTTCGGTATACCGAAACTTTCGGTACGGTATCGGTATGAATTTTGTTGTACCGAAACTTTCGGTACGGTATACGGTATCGACAAAAAAATTTGGTACAGTACGGTATACCACCCCTAGGTTTTTTTTTTAAAAAAAATGTCCAGTGTGGACGGGGGGTTGAGGCGGGACCCACCAACATGTAGATAAGAAGAAATCAAGAAATACAAGGTATCAGTCCCGAATTATGACCCAAAATGGGCCATAATTCGGGTCCAAACATCAAAGAAGTCTACGGCCCGCTAAAGAAATACAAAGTGCACCACAAAAACCGTGGGCTAATGTGCGGACCCGTAGACCAAAATAACTCAACTCCGAAATATGACCAAAAATGGGCCATAAGCCGGAGCCTAAAATCTAAAGTGCCTACGGCCCGCTAGATCAATATAAGGCGCACCACAGATACCGTGGGCTAATGTGCGGACCAATAGGCAATCAATCAATCAATCAAAAATAAAACCTACCTAAATCTAAATGAAGGATAACCAAGCTGATCCATCCGTATAAGGGAGAGAAGAAATGGAGGAGCAGTATCGTAAGTATAAGTCTGAATACCGAGGGACAACATGCCGAGCTCAGAGAGGTAGTCGGTCGGCCTGTTGCCCTCCCGGAAAATATGAGTGACTCTGAACTGAATATCTCGGAAAATATGTCGGATACGCATAAGAGTGTGACGAACCTGCCAAGAGCCCCGATGGCCAGATGATAGCAGGGTCACCACAGCAGCAGCATCAAGCTCAATCCAAACATGTCTCGATCTCTGGGAAGCTAAAATCAAACCAAATCGCCAGCGCCTGGATCTCTGCATCAAAACTCGAAGAGGCCTGAATAGAGGAGTGGAAAGCAAGAAGGAGCTCTCCGTGATGGTCTCTAAGCAGACCTCCCCACCCACAATCTGAGTATCTCTATCGAACGAACCATTCGTGTTCAGCTTGATCCAAGGGGTCTCGGGTCGAAGCCAAACCACCTGAATGGGGTGACGAGTCTGAGCGGGTGAAGATGAGGCTCGCTGAAAACGATCAGGTGGCGAGCACCCCGCCCAGAACTCAGAGGAAATCAGCCCCGCAGCAGCCAATAAAGCAACATGGCGCTCCACGTGCACAATAACATGAGAGGAAAAAAAAGTAACCGCCCTATGCTTTGCACTATTCCTTTCTGCCCAGATAAACCAAAGGATCAGACAAGGAATAATGAAAGTCGCGTGCCTGAAGTGTGTGCCGTGTGCGAAAAAACTCAGGAGCTCAAAAATATTCTGAGTATGGGGTAGGGATAAATGTGTCCATGCGCCAAAAAACTCCCACACGTCACGAGCCACATCACTCTCCAAGAAAAGAGGGGCAATGGTCTCGGTATGGTAGGTCTGGGTAAGGGAATGCGAGCAGCACAAACATCTAGAAGCTAATGAAACGCCCCTCCTCTGTAGAATGTCATCAGTCGGGATCCGTCGCATGAGAAGTCGCCAAATAAACACCGAAATGGTCGGTGTGAGTAAGGCTGTCCAAATGGCCCCGTAAATAAGATTAGTCTGACCCCTCACCCTGATGTGAGACCAAGCCGACGACAATGAGAACGCACCCGAAGAGGTAAGAGTCCAGCACATACTATCCGAATCCTCCTCGGCGATGGGAATCGCAGAGATTTCCTGGATGAACTGATGGGTAAATCCTAGCTCCTCTCCAACAATAGACTCCAACCTACCCATGTCCCATGTCCCATCAACTCATAACTCATTAATCCTAAGATGGGGTCTACCAGTAATCTGATAATAAGAAAAAATCGACCTATCCCCAATCCAAGTATCGTCCCAAAAGCTAACCTTTCCGCAGCCACGATCAAGAGTCAAGCATATGAACTCGTGAGCCTCAATACCACCCCTAGGTTGGATAGTGAAAGAGATGGGTAGGGGGGGAAAGAGCTGTGTTGAACGTCGTCGTTTAGTCGTCCTAGAGCTGACAAACCAGAACGCCATTCGATGAATATTTTCAAACATACAAAATTAAAATTTACAAAATTCAAAAGGTGCAAAATGCAATTAACCCTTTCTCCACTTGGATGACTATCCATTGTTTCTCAAGTCGTCTTTCAGACTTCCCCAGTTCCTACACCTGGTCCTCTCTCTCTCTCTCTCTCCCCACCGCCCTTTATCCTCTTCAAGTCTTCGCCTGGAGTTGGAGGTTAGGCTCACTTTCTTTCCCTTGTTTCATTTTCAGCTACATCGGGATCTAGTTTTTTTTTTTCATCGTACTTCCCTTTGTCATTATCCTTGTAAGAATTTTTTTTTTCTGTAGTGATGGGTAACCAATTGTTACAGTAGTTGGATAAGAACATAAACTGCTTTTGAGCATCTGAATTTTTTGTCTTCTTCATTTTTAATTCTGTCTCTCAACAAATTAACTTAGAGAAAAGTGGATATAGAAGATATGGAACTCCTTGTGTATTTTTCCCATTTTTTTAAGGTTCGATTCGAGTTCGATGGATAAACTATACTTTAATAGTTCGGTTTGATTTGGCTCGTTTTTGCGAACTGTTCGAATAAAGTTCGATTCGGCTCATTTTTTGAGAGAGTTAAAACTAATTTCTAGTCGGTTGTGTGTACTTGGGGCTTGAGAGGTAATAATATCGGACATATACCATTCGGACAAATGGGCGGGGGTTAAAGTTTGGGCCAAAGCCCTTTATATCCCGAACCGAGCCGAACCCTATTTTTAAAGGTTCTATTCTACTTTTGATTATTCGAGTTGAACCACGAACCGAACTATTTCGAGCCAAACCTTCCAAATCTAGTCGAGCTTTCAGTATCATTTACAACCCTACGCATGACTATCTTAACATTAAGAAGCTTTTCTCGACACATCTTTTTCTTACTGTCCCAGGAAACCCTTTTTCCTTCCTGTCATGGAGAAAACAGGACAATCAAGCATAAAGCGACATAAAGTTTCAGACGCGAAGCAAAGTATGGCCTCAACTGATAGACTTAGCTGCCTGCCAGATCTCGTCATATGTCACATCCTCTCGTTCCTTCCAACTAAGATCTCCGTGTCAACCAGCATTCTGGCAAAAAGATGGAGGCTTCTCTGGGCTCATGTCCCCGCTTTGGATTTCGAGAGCACAGAGTTGAGCATTCTTGACATCATCTGTAGGGTTATGTTGCTGTACAAAGTGGAAAGCATGGACTCTTTCCGCCTGTCTTATGCGGGTCATCATGATGACCTCACCAACTTTCGACTCGAGACATGTGTTACTGCTGGCATTCTACACAATGTGAAGAAACTTCATCTTTTCCTTGCTAGTCGTGCTATCGTGCCACATTGCATCTTCACCTGCAAAACCCTTGTCGATCTTAGGCTCGATCTTTCTGGTGATATCCACGTGGCTGGCAAAGTGTATCTTCCTGTCCTCAAAAGGCTTCATCTTAATTCGGTTAATAAAGAGTCTGTTAAATCCTTTACGCACTTGCTTCCCCGCTGCCTAGTGCTTGAGGACTTGATCATTCATTTTTCAGATATAGTTTGCTGTTGCATATATTCACCCACATTGAAAAAGCTCACGCTGGGCAATCACGGTACGGTATATGTAGAGACTCCTGCACTTAGATACCTTCAAGTACAGGGTTGTGTAACCGTGGATGCCTCTGCTCGAACGGTAGCTTCCTTATCCGAGGCGGAAATTATTATTGGCAAATTAACACTGACTGGAATGGCGATTCGTCCTTATTTTGCCTTGGCCATAAGATTTGTTTGTGGCCTCCATAACGTGAAGCGTCTGAAGTTATTAATCTTTTGTTCGATTGTATGTTTTCGGTCGTTTCCTCTTCCTTCCATTTTTAGTAATTGAGAGGCTCCCCTCGCCATTTTATACCTTTGTGCTTACACTCTGCTTTTCTTCTTATGACGGTTGTGAAACTTTGCTAAAAAAATATTTTGCAAGCAGCCTCTTATAGGTTGACACTAATGCCTAGCCCTGGCGCACCGGTTGAGGGGTTCCCGTGTGACCTTGAGGTCACCGGTTCGAGCCCTGCAAGCAGCCTCTTGCAAAAAAATGCAGTGCAAAGTTTGCCTACATTTCACCCTCTGAGTGGAAACCCTTCCCTGGACCCTCGCTGCGCGTGGATGTCATTTTACACTAACTTCATGCCACCGAACCCCGCTGGTATTAATTGCCTTTTTTTTCTTGCAGGTTCGTGCACGTGTATACTCTGCTTTGAATAAAAAGTTTCCCAATTTAACCAAACTTGAATTGGCTGCGGATTGGCGTGCTCTTTCATATTTCCTTGAAAATTCTGATAATCTTGAAGCCCTTATTATCGACACGGTTTTTTTTTCAGCTTTAATGTTCTCTCTTTCTTCAAGATTTTCGACTTCTTTACAGTTTATATCAGGCATCATGATATTCGTCTTTTTCATTTCGTTTTGTTTTAGTATCATGGAGAATGCGGGATGAAGCCCCACCAAGAGAGTAAATGCCTATCATCACATCTTAGAACTGTGACAATTGGTCGATTTGGATGCACGGAGCATGAATTTGAACTCGTAGGTTATCTTCTATTGAATGCTAAAGTCCTGAAGAGGATGGAAATATATTCCGAACACGTTGATGGAACTGATTTCAAGGCAAAATTTGAAGCGCTCAAGAGAATCTCATTGTTTCCACGAGGTTCCGTGGCATGTGAGCTTGCCTTTCACTAAGATTTTTTTGGAGGTTGGATCATTCAGCTTTTTAACAGTGATATTAAGTTGTCTCTTTTATGTCTATATCTACGAATCAAATGTTCATGCTTTATGATGTCAAGCTTTAATGTGGGTTGCTCTATGTGAACTATTATGCACGCCGTTTTTTTTTGGCATTATGGCCAGGAGGATTGATCCTGTTCGCGAGTAGCCCTGAGATTCTATATTTTACAATGGAATGTTCATGCTTTAACCAATTATTTGTTGTGAAATAGATATGGAGTGGCAATTTGAGGCACGACATGATAGCACGGCACGAAAGTAGCGGGTTTGGGCTACATCTTATTTGGTTCGGGTCGTTATCGGGCAAACCCTATAAGACACGTTAAAAAATCGGGTCAAAATGGGCTAACCCGATAAGCCCGTCAAGACTCAATAAAGCCCAATAACAATAATAATATTTTTTTCTATTTTTTTGGACCATTTTTTTAATGATGCTTTTCGGTCTCCCCGGTGCTCTAATATGGATAACACATCTATTTGAATAGGCTGATTGATAGAAGATTTTGTGGAAGAAATGTTTTTTTTTTGTCAACTCGAAGAAATGGACTAGAAGTAAGAAGAATGAAGTTAAAATTTTGAAGACATTTAGAGGGGTGTATTCAATTGAGATTTTGTGAATTTTTTTGGATTTTAGAAATTATAGGGTATTCAATTTGGATTTGAATCCATTAAAATATTGAGGTATTCAGTTTGAATTTCAGAATGTCATTTAAAATCTTGGTGTATTCAATTAGGATTTCAAAACATCATTTAAAATTTTGGTGTATTCAATCTGGATTTAAAACAATCTATTAAAATCCGGGGGTATTCAAAAATTCATGGATTTTTTTGGATTCATTAAAATTGTGGATTTTGATGGATTTGTTAGTGTTTTTTTGTAAGTTTTGAAATCTCACCAAAATCAATGAGATTTTGAAGGATTTTTAAAAATTCATTTGTAAATCCGAAAGACTCTCCATCAATTTTATAAAATTCTACGATGATTATTAATAATCCATGCATTATTTCTAATCCGCCAAAATTTTTAAAAATCCATGGATTATTATTAGTCCACCAAAATTTGAATTGAATACACCCCTATTAGTATTTGATATGTGATGTTTTATAAACTTCTTATGTTGTATCGTGATTTGTATTATCTTTTACTTTTTATAATTTGTGTTTTCCAGCGGTAAAACCATAATATGCAATGTCATATTGTTAATTTCTTAAATTTGTAATATACTAAATAGAATAAATCATTTAGTATATTAGTAAATTGTTTAACATGTTACATGCTACGGTCTTAATCGGCCAAAAAAAAAGTAATAAATGTAATAGCATAGTATTGCTTATCGAGCTTAACGGGCTGTGCCGGGCTTGTAGGGTTTTTATAGGGCCGTGTTCGGGGTAGCAAATTTAGCTCGTTAAGCTTAATGGACCGTGTTCGGGTTGGTGTTTAATGGATCGTGATCTTATCGGGCTGGCTTGAAAAAGGTACGCCTTGCACGATTTGCCACCCCTAATAGATAGGATAATCTTCTGCAAAATAAAGGGACTGAAGTGGAAGTATGAAATGTATATTGTTTGTGATGAAACCTGTGATGTTCGAGTGAGCTCGTCTTTGAAGCACAATGGCTAGCGTAAAGGGGGGAGAGATTTGATCGAAAGCTCCCCCCTACCCCACACACACACTTAAGCTCCTATTCACATACTTTGAATATTATTGGTGATTACTTAAGATGATAGTTCTGAGGTAGAAATTGAGTAAAGAAAGGGAGAAGGTGTAGAAACTTGCATGTTATTTGTGGTAATTGTTAGGGTATTTTGGTGTTACGTAAAGAAAGGGAGAAGGTGTAGAAAGTTGCATGTTATTTGTGGTAATTGTTAGGGTATTTTGGTCTTATTAGGTAAACAATGAGTTAATGGTAAGAAAAAGTTATTCGAGTTAGTTGTCAATTTTTAGTAAAAAAATATACTTAATTGTCGTTTTCCCTTTATTGGAATATCTGGTTCAGTTTTTTGGCTCGGTATCGATTTTAATATATAAATGCAAAATGAAAACGAATTACATTGGTTTGGTTCAAATTATCCAGTTTCCAAAATTTGTGAACCCATTTCATTCAATTTGGTCGATTTTTTGGTTCAAATTGATTTCTTGGTATTTTATTTAAGTTCCAAAAGAAAAGTGGGATATGGAGTTGAATTTTTCTAAAAAAAAAATAGAGCAAGATTTGCTTATAATAATAATCAATTATAATAACAGTTGGTTTATTTTAAGAGTTTTTTTTTTCGGGCTAAATTAAAGTACAGTAGATTTTTATAGTTATCCATAAATACAAATAATGAGATGCAACATTTTAGATTGCTGATTGAACATGAGTAGACCTGGCAAACGGGCGGTTTCTTTTTCGAACGGGTCAAAACAAGAGGTTCCTTGGCTCGACGACAGGCGGGGGCTGCTAGCTCGTGGGCCTTTTCCATTTCTATTTAATCTATTTTTTATTTTTAAAATAATAATAAATATTAAATAAAATACTTGGTAAATGTACAAAAAGTGTCATTTATTCATTTTGTCATTTACTATATTAGCAAAATCTAAAAAGAAAATGTAGCTTTTTTGTTCATTAAGGTCATTTATCACTATCATTATCTAAAAATATCAATAATATAATACCCACTCTGTCCCACAAAAATTATCTTATACTTTATTTTTGGTTTGCAATAGTCATTATGTTCTCTAATTGCATCTCATATTTGTTATAATTTTCAGATTATGCCCTTAGTTTAGTACGAAATGGTTCAGTTTCAGTTATAAAGTAAAGATAATTTGGAATGAAAAAATACACAAAATCCCACAGAATACAGTTCCTTCTAGTTACACATGTTTTGGCAGAAAAAAATATGCAACTAAAAAGAGTTTCATATGCAATGCTTTTCTTAATTTTTTGAAAAATTAAAAAGACCCATTTTTTGTGGGACACATGGGGTTTCATATATTCATATGAGATAAAAATTAATCACAAACTCCAGTGATAAATATAAAATTACATTAATAATAAGCATGTTAATTTAATGTACTCTATTAAATAAATAAGCAAAAGATACAAAATATTATAAATTTAAACTTTCAACTACATATAAATCTGAATTCAAAAAAGGAAATGTGGGTTGGGCGGACCGTGTATGGGTCGGGCCTCCATGGGCTGAGATAAATTTGTCCAAGCCAAAAAGGCCCATTTTGGGCCACAAGAGTGAAGCCCGTAGCCTGCCCAAAATTTGGTTGGCAAGCCCAATCCGTGGGCGTGGACTTGTTTTGTCAGTCTACAATCGCTCAAAATCAACAAAAACACTAATCTGTAAAAAAGTTGAAATAACTTGGAGAACCACACCCCCTTCCCCCATAATAACACAACTCATCTAGTCTTAATAAGTCTTGCGCAGTTCAAAAAACAAACCAAGGAATCAACAAAACCAAGATTAGAACTACTTGAATCCTCTTTGTAGATGTAATGACATGCTAGCAGATGTGTGTTGGGATCCGAGATTTGATTTATCCGAAATACCCGATAAATTATAGGGTCGTATACTGCAAAGTATACTTTATGCTTGTATTACCTTATTTCCTTGTAACTACCTATTAATTACATTTAATCACATGTTTTGCATATTTATTCGCGTTATGGTTGTGCAAATGAAATGTCTAATTATTTTATATTGTAGATAATGTGGTGTGTTGGTATCACACGGAAGATCACATTATCGGTGTCTTATAAAATAATATAATAGTTCACAACATATATAATTATTGGATGATACGGATCAGACCGGCCCACCAGCTAGAGGTGCAAGATCGGTTCGGGAACGTCGTCGGCCTAGTCGTTTGAAGGATTATTATTATTAGTAATTAGGATTATCTTTAGTAATGTATGATATTTAATATATTTTTTAAAGAGTTTAATACTCCTTCATGAGTTTTCTTTTTGGTTCTTTCCCATGACGCCTTTATTGAACCGATAGGGCTTACCTATAAATATTGCAAACTATCATCTTAAAATTAATAAGAAAAGATTTGCTCTAATCTCCTCTGCCTCTTCTCCCTCTCGTCTGTCTCCTCCCCCTCCTCGGCCGCTGGCCCTTCTTTTGGCTCTCTTCCCCGATCTACTTGATACGTATTAGTATCAATTGGTGCTTTCATCCCGAACTTTTCGTAAGCATGTCAAAAAACGTGGAGGAGACGTCGACAACCACCAACGATGAGGCCGACATACACGATCTCCTTCGGAAGTTGACAATGGCTGTTCAGGCTACGCAGCAAGAAACCCGGAAGAATAGGCAAGAACAAGACGTTCAACGTGCTCAGACGGATCAGATTTTTCATATACTGGGCACCCGACATGTTGCCGACGACAGCCCTACCACCGAACAGCGAACTCCACCATCGCCGAAACAACAGCCGCCACTTCTTCCGCTCCCGAAACCCATCACACCAGCACAGGACCGCCGCGGAACCATGCTTGACCAGCCGCGGCACGACAATCAGCCGAGAATCCGAATTGACGCTCCTCGTTTCAACAGGTCGGACCCGATCGGATGGATATATAAGGTACAATGCTATTTCGACTATTTTCGTACTACAGCAATGGACCGACTTCAACTTGTGGGTTTGTTGTTCGATCACCCAGCCTCAGATTGGTTTCGTTATCAGAAACGAAACAATTGTTTTCGCACTTGGGAAGAATTTTTAGATGCGGTCAAGCAGCGATTCGACCCTCATCATTATGAAGACTACGTCGGTCTACTCGCCAAACTACAACAAAAGACAACTGTTATTGACTACCAAACGGAATTCGAAGCATTACTTAATAAAATAGAGGGGTTGGCAAAAACACATTAATTTCTCTGTTTAAAGACGGGTTGAAACAGCCCGTCCAACGCGAACTAATTCTGCGTAACCCGACCACCTTACCACAAGCCTTCGCTTTGGCTCGAGAACTATCCACATCTTATGTCGACACGTTTTCTAGTAATTCGAATCCGCATCGTTGGAATTCCAGCGGTTTCCGAACCGAAAGTACGACCAGTACGAGTCAGTCACCTATTTCGGCCATTGCCCCAGCTAGCACGAACACGCCTCAGGTTCCGAGGACTAATTTATCAGCTCTGCCTATTAAACGCCTTTCTTTCGCGGAAAGAGAGGAACGAACTAAGAAAGGACTATGCTGGAATTGTGATGAACAGTATACTCCAGGCCATCGTTGCAAACATCGTTTCTTAGCCTTGTTAGGTAATGATGACACCGACGGGGAGGACTCTCCGGAAAACATACAAGACGAGTTGATTGTTATAGGGGATGTCTCTAGCATCCATTCGATGGAAGGTTTCGCAAATCCTAAATCTCTTAAAATTTCTGGATTTATTAATGGTCTCACAGTGCAGGTTCTCATTGACGGCGGGAGTACACACAATTTTGTACACCCCACGGTTGCGGAATGATTACATCTTCCTCTGTCTAAAGTGACACTGTTTCGAGTGTATGTTGGAAACAGTGAGTATATGTTGTGCACTCATCAGTGTGCGTCGACACCAGTAGGCCTTCAAGGACACGTATTTCCGATTGACCTATTTGTGCTCGCGGTACACGGGCCATAGATTGTTCTCGGAGTTCAGTGGCTCCGAACGTTAGGCAAGGTATCTCATGATTACGCCGAGCTCACTATGGAATTTTTATGGCACGGAAAATCTATATTTTTGCAAGGAGACTGTCATACCCCGAAAAGGATCTCATTGAATACCCTGCAATCCTTGTATGCCGCGGATACGGTGGCCGAATGCTTTGAAATTTGTCCTATTTTCACTGACCCGTTACCTTTGTCATCTACGTCTACAGTTGTTGAAATTCCTGCAGACGTTCATCCTCTTATTCGGGAAGTGCTTCAATTCCACGAGAAGGTTTTCACTTTGCCAGTCGGGTTGCCACCACAGAGAACCTGGGATCATCGGATCCATTTACATCATGAGTCCAAACCGATCAACGTTCGGCCCTATCGTTATCCTTATTTTCAGAAATCCGAAATTGAACGCCAGGTGCAGGACATGTTACAGCAGGGCTTGATTCGACATAGCACTAGTCCTTTTTCTTCTCCGGCACTCTTAGTCAAAAAGAAAGACGAAAGTTTTCGATTTTGTGTTGACTATCGGGCATTAAATGCGACTACAGTAGCTGATAAGTTCCCCGTTCCCACAGCTGATGAGCTATTTGATGAACTTGGCCATGCTATCCTTTTTACGAAATTGGACCTACTGTCGGGCTACCATCAGATCCGAATGCACACATCAGAGATCTTCAAGACGGATTTTCGGACACATGGTGGCCACTTTGAGTTCCTGGTCATGCCATTTGGGTTGACCAATGCACCGGCCACCTTTCAGGCCGCCATGAATAATATTTTTTCAGATTATTTACGGGAATTTGTTATTGTGTTCTTTGACGATATTCTAGTCTACAGCTCGTCATTAACTCTCCATGTTCGTCACATTGATATTGTCCTTCAGATATTACGGGACAACCATTTTTTTGTCAAGAGCTCAAAGTGTTCTTTCGGCACAACTAAGGTTGGATACTTGGGTCACATCGTATCGGCTGGCCAATTGTTGGCGGATCCAGGTAAGCTCGAGGCCATGGCTAATTGGCCGAGACCCACGACAATCAAGCAGTTACGCGGCTTCTTGGGACATATGGGGTATTACCGTAAATTTATTCGTAATTATGCTTTGATAGCAGCTCCGCTAACAGCTCTCCTGCAGAAAGACAAGTTTACATGGACCGATCTCGCGGACAATGCTTTTCAATAGCTTAAAACGACTATGAAGACACCGCCCGTGTTACAGTTACCGGATTTTGAAAAAGTTTTCGTTGTTAAGACCGATGCTTCTGATGAAGGAATCGGTGCCGTGTTGTTACAGGAGGAACGACTACTTTCTTTTTTCAGCAAAACACTGGGCATTCGTCGTTGGGGCACATCGGCATATCATCGCGAGCTCTTTGATATAGTTTCCGCGGTTCAGAAGTAGAGACAATACCTTTTGGGCAGGGAGTTCCTTATTCGGACGGATCAGAAGAGCTTAAAAGAGCTTTTAACGCAAGTAATTCAGACTCCAGACCAACAGTTCTTCATTCGCAAGCTCATGGGATACAATTTTCGGATTAAATATAAAATCGGTGCCAATAACAAAGTAGCCGATGCACTTTCTCGCTGCATGATTGGTGATGAACAAACTTCGTCACATCTCCTTGCTTTGTCCACACCTATACCCGACTTGTTGCATAAGGTATACCTAGAAAACTCACAATTACCGGACTTGGTAGCATGGCATGCGGCCGCGCCCAAGGGAGAGCTTCCGACTCCCTTTCGTGTTCATAATGGCACCCTTTATTACGACCATCGGCTCGTTTTAGGTAAAGAATCACCTCTTAAAGCCGAAGTTCTAACCGAGTTTCATACTTCGCCAAGCGTCGGCCACCCGGGAGTGGACCGTACTTTTTGCCGAGTAGCAGCCGTATTTTTCTGGCAAGGGATGCGCCGTGACGTCAAACAATTTGTTGATTCTTGCCTTATTTGTCAGTCGACTAAATACAGCACCAAGAAACCAGCCGGGCTTTTACAACCACTGCCGATTCCGCAGCAGGTATGTGATGAGGTTTCTATGGATTTCATTAACGGTCTTCCGCCTTCTTGGGGTTGTACAACCATCTTAGTGGTCGTCGATCACCTTTCGAAATACGCCCACTTCGGCGATTTGGGCACGCATTATGACGCCATCAAGGTCGCGACTTTATTTGTAGATATGGTTGTCAAACATCATAGCATTCCGGCTTCAATTTTATCCGACAGAGATGTTATCTTTACTAGCTCGTTTTGGAACGAGTTACACCATTTGAGCGGGACAACTTTACGCCGTAGAACCGCATACCACCCCCAAACAGACGGTCAGACAGAAGTCAAGAACCGCGGTCTCGAACAATATCTCAGGGCGTTTACTCAAGGTCGTCCTAAACAGTGGTTCGATTTTCTTCTGTGGGCGGAACTAGCACTAAATTGTACCTTTCATGAAGATTTGCAGATGTCACCTTTTAAAGCACTCTATGGCCGAGAAGCGCCACCTATTATTCGGCCAACAAAACCGTCGGGTCTTCCATCACAGGCACTTGCAACGATCCAAGAACGGGAGGAAGTTTTGGAGTTAATACGCAGAAACCTGCGTAAGATGCAGCAGCGTATAGCCGCGCAGGCTAATTCTCACAGGCGCAATATTCATTTCAAGGTCGGTTACATGGTATTGTTGAAGCTCCAACCTTATCGACAACATTCGGTGGCCAAACCGCTCGCGGCCAAGCTCGCCCGTCGATTTTATGGGCCGTTTAAGGTCCTTGAGCGAGTCGGAGCTGTTGCGTATCGTCTAGAATTGCCGGATAATGCTCGAATTCACAGTGTCTTCCATGTTTCGTTGCTTCGACCATTCGTTGGTTCCAACATGGGTCCCGTTCTAGCCGCTTTTCCAGCCGAGTTCGTGCATGACAGGCCGCTTTCCCACCCTTTACGCGCCATTTTTGAATGACATATTATGTTGGACGGTCAACCTCGAACTGAATGGCTCGTTGTTTGGGAGGATGGCTCGCCCAGCAACACTTCTTGGGAACCTATTGATCATCTGCAGAAGTCATTTCCCGATTTACGCCTTGAGGACAAGTCGACTGTCAACGGGGGAGAGATTGATACGGATCAGACCGGCCCACCAGCTAGAGGTGCAAGACCGGTTCGGGAACGTCGTCGACCTAGTCGTTTGAAGGATTATTATTATTCGTAATTAGGATTACCTTTAGTAATTGATATTTAATGTATTTTTTAAAGAGTTTAATACTCCTTCATGGGTTTTCTTTTCGTTTATTTCCCATGACGCCTTTATTGAACCGATAGGGCTTAGCTATAAATATTGCAAACTATCATCTTAAAATTAATAAGAAAAGATTTGCCCTAATCTCCTCTGCCTCTTCTCCCTCTCGTCTGTCTCTTCCCCCTCATCGGCCGCTGGCCCTTCTTCTGGCTCTCTTCCCCGATCTACTTGATACGTATTAGTATCATTGGAGAAATTATGTGAAAGGCTGTAGTGTATGCTTGAGATTAGTTGGTCTTGACTATTAGCATGCATTAGCGTATTTTCATACGTTGAACTGGATCGAAGTGAGATAGTGTCTTCTGTACTGACCGTAAGAAGAACATAAATCTCGGATAATTATTATTTCTTAATTCTAAGTATATAATATTTAATTATGTATTTATAATATTTATTGCTTTGATTTACCATGGGTGATAGTCAAAATAATTGACTCAATAAGCTTTGTATCTTGGGCAATAATATTATTTATATGACAATTATTATTACTACTAGAAATCGTGTCCCGACTCGTGCGGGTTGATGGTGTCCCTTTGAGGAGCTCGATAATGATTATTATATTAAACCCTGCAGGTGGATTTAATTCCGATATAATAATAAGGTTCGAGTGGTACTACTCTTGGATAAGATGTTAATTAATTAAAGTTGTCAGTAGCTTAAATTAATTAATGGATATTCGATATCTTAAATACGGAAAATAATATATTTAAATAAGGAGCCCGATTTCGTAAATTGAGATTTGGGTATGAAGTGCAATATTAACTCTCTAGTGGACTGAGTTGATATTAATATACTCAATATATTAGGAAAGGACTAATATGGAAATTTGAGGTCTATTAGGAGTCCTAACCCTAATCCTCCTTAAGATCCCTAGAGTAACCCATACCACCTATAAATGGGACATATTGGTTTGGCCTATCATCACATTACAGTCCTAGAAATTTTGATTTTTCTGCTTTGTGTTTGATTGTGGATTTTGACTCGTGTCTGCTATTCCATAATTGGATAAACACAATATTTTTCTAAAATATCAATATATTCAAGAAAAATAGAGAGAAAAATCGTGAGGCAATTTTCTTGGGAGTGGTTCGGCCGATTCAATTTGCTGTTCAAGGAAGTCCGGTAGATTGTTGCCCACACGACATCCGGATATAGGCGGGAATATATTATAGAAGATCTAAAGGTAGAAATACAAGGAGATCGAGTAGAAAATTCGAAGACTTTGCTTCAAAGGTAATGTATTCTTAGATCTCTTAGATGTAAATAGAATACTATGAATTATCATGTTTAGACGCGTAGATAAATATTGCTTGTTTAAATTGCTTATTAATCTGTTTAATTAGTTATTTGACGAGCCTAAATAGATTTGATTTTGAGGGCCGATTTTAGCAAATCCAAACCCACCGCTCCCGCTGCGTTTTATTTCCAACAATTGGTATCAGAGTCGGTCTTTAGGTTCCGTTCAATTTAATTAATTTTGTGATTAATTGCTAACAATTTAAATATATTCATATATGATGATCTTTGGAATATTTTTGCTAGAATTGTCTTGCAGGTGAATATGGTCCAATTATTATGGCTATATGATTTTATTTTATTTTACACGTTTTGGTAATTTGGGCTGATTTTGAGGCATGTATAAGTTTTTCCCATGAGAAAATCTACGGGTAGAATATGTTTTATATTTCCTTGTAATTTTGTTGTAAATTCGATGTATTGAAATTATGTAAAATTGTAATCGAGTTGGAGTACACAAAGTACGAAGGAAAAAGGAGTCCCGTGCGAAAAGTAGTCCCAACCGGACGAACCGACCGGGACCAAAAAACTGTCGTGCGGTCCGCCCGCGGGATCGCGGTCCAGACCGCGGTCCAGGCTGCTGTTCGAGTCGGTCGGGTCGTCCGGTGTAGGGTCTTGTTTTGTTTTTCGCCGTTCGTTGCGTCCGTTGGGGCACAATATTTAAATTTGGAATTTTCTTGTGCAATTAATTTTGCATGGAAAAGAAAGTTTCCAAATTTGGAAATTTTGTGGGCCAACCGGAAAGAGGTGACGAGATGATTGAAGCAGTGGGAGATTTCGAGCCGAAGTTTTTCTCGTTATTCAAAACGAGGAATAAAAGCCATGATAATTGAATGTAATTATCCAATTTATTTTTCTATTGATTTTTATTATTTTGGATGTATGACATGTATGGATGTATGCGTGATATGTTTTTGCATGTTAGGACGAGAATAGTAAAAACTTTAAGGCAAAAATAACTAAGTGATTAAATTGATTTATTTATTTAAAATCAAATTGGCCTCCATAATTAATTTAAATTGTGAAGTACTTAGCATGTGCGTTGACATTAGGGTCTTACTCCATATCGGATGTGCTAATTATAAGTTCACTAGTTTTTAATTCCAAATGATAATAAAAAGGTAAATATTATTTTTTGATAGGACCTCTCAATCTGTAGGACTATTATTTGAAAGATAATATTTTAAGGTTGTTAGATTATGGTGTTCAGTTAGGTGTATTAATTAATAAGCTCCCAATCGGAATCTATATTAATTAATACATGGTCAAGAGGAACCAACTAATAATTTTACTTGTCATAACGTAAATTGACAAGATAGTAAAATTAAAGACGTAAAACTCTACTTGAAAGATGTGTGTAAATGTCCACACGATCGTGGCTTGCATATGTGGGTTTTTTCGAGGTGTTGGTTGCTAGCATATATATTGTGTTTTTGAGGTTTTTTCAATATATTTTGCTATGCATTATGTCATGAATGTTTTTTATTTTTATCTCAGATGTCCTCCAATCCACTTGCTGTAATTCTCAAACAAAACAAACTAGATGACACTAACTTTGCTGATTGGAAACATAATCTTAATATTGTCATGACTGCTGAAAAACACAAGTTTGTTCTAACTGAGGAATGCCCATTAGAACCAGATGTGGATTCGACACCCAACGAGGTGAAAGAATTCCATAGATGGAAGAAATGTGATGAGATGGATCGGTGTTACATCTTGGCTTCTTTAGCAAATGTATTGCAGCATCAGCACCAGAGTATGGGCACGACCGCGGAAATGATGAAAAATCTCGGCGAGATGTTTGGTCATTAAAACCGGGCGGCTAGGCAAAATGCTATGAGGGTCTTGATGACGACCCAAATGCCTGAAGGAATCCCGGTAAGGGATCATGTTCTAAAGATGACTTCTCATCTAAACGAACTTGATATCTTAGGGCTACTATCATTGCATAAATGCAGGTCGATATTATCCTAGGGAGCTTGTCTAGGAGCTTTGAGTAGTTCCGCCTAAACTACAATATGAATCGTATGGAGTATACCTTGGCGGAATTGCTGAAAGAGCTTCGACCTGCAGAAGGTCTCTTCAGGCAAGGGTATCAAGTTCTTGCGGCTACTGGTATTTCGACTTCTAAACCCAAGTAGGGGAAGAAGAAGAAACAAGTGGGTCAGAAGTAAGTGGCAACTCTCAAGGAAAAAGCAAGGCTCCTCAGCCTGAGGCGAACAAAACGCCAAAGGGAAAGTGCTACAAGTGCGGTCAGAAATGACATTTTAAAGTGGACTGCCCTGCTCTTAAGAATGGTATGTCTCGTGCACTAGTAGTCAAAACATGTTTGGCAGCTTGTTCTTCCACTTCGTGGATAGTTTATTCAGGCTGCACTGATCATGTTTGCTTTGACTCGCACGGTTTTCAGGTAACCAAGTAGCTTAGTGCGGGCGAGATAACCATCAATTGGATGATTATTCCAGGCTTATGGTGTTGCAGTGGGAGTCGTGCATTTGAAGATCAATGACAAAATATTAGTCCTTAATAATGTATTATTAGTACGAGATTTTAGAAAGAATTTAATTTCGGTTTCTAACATAAAATGTGATGGTTATTCAATTTCTTTTGATGATGATGCTATTATTAGAATAAGAAACGCTGAATATATTTGCAAAGATATTTTTTTTTTCTAAAAAAATCCCCCCCACCCCCTTCCCTTACAATGAGAATCGAACCCATGACCTCTAAGTCTCTGGAAGGCTCCCTAACCACTAAGCCATTCGATGTTCTCATTTGCAAAGATATTTTTACTGATGAACTGTATGTCATTACTGCACAAACTCCCATATATAAACATAAATCGCTTAACTCTTTCTCTAAACCTAAACAGAGAAAAGAACCTTCGAGCATAAACCAAACATATCTGTGGTATTTACGGTTAGGTCATGTAACCTTAAGAGGATTCAAAGATTAGAAGATGATGGCCCATTGGATGACCTCTAAGTTGAGTCATTTCTAATTTGTGAATCCTATCTGGAAGGTAAGATGACAAAAAGGGTCTTTAAGACCGAGGAAAACCGCGCTCAGAATGTTTTGGAATTGGTTCGTACGGATGTATGTGGTCCAATAAATGTCCAGGCTAGGGGTGATTTCAAATACTTCATCACGTTTATAGATGATTATTCGAGATATGGATACATCAATTTGATACAATGTAAGTCTGAAGCCTTTGACAAGTTCAGAGACTTCAAGGCTGAAACGGAGAAGCGTCATGGGAAGAGTATCAAGTCACTACGATCTGATCGTGGTGGCGAATACTTTAGTGGAGAGTTTTTGGATTTCTTGGCAAATGAGGGGATTTCATCCCAGCTCACTGCACCAGGAACTCCACAACAAAATGGTGTTGCTGAGAAAGGAACAGAACTCTTTTACGGCCGTACCCGGCCACTCCTTACGACCGTAACCGATCCTCCATGGGCTACTGCCCAACATGTGCGGGCACCTTACAGCCGTAACCGGAAAGGCACTACGGCCGTAACCGGCCCTGCATTTCGGCCGTAACCGACCATGTGTTGCGGCCGTAACCGGCCCTGCATTGTGGCCGTAACTCGGCCAAGCCTTACGGTCGAAACTCGATCGTTCCGACAGTCCGGTTAGGCGTTCGACAACGTCTCGGCCGCACTAACACACCGGCTAAGATTCAAAACAATAAAGAGCAATTTACGGAACATAACATACCACAAGCACACATTTAATCAAAGAAACGCACATGACACAAGTCCCACTCGACGAACATTACAATAGAACACATCATACCGTACATAATAGAAAACGTATCCCACATAATCATAACGAAACAAAATAACCAGCACCAAACGACAAATAATTCAGGGCAACTGGAATAAAAATCTCGGGTATTACATTCTACCCCTCTAAAAATAAGTTTCGTCCCGAAACTTAAAACAAGATCATCACAGTGATACAAAACAAAACACAACGACACATATAAAAATACCAAATCCGTGACCCCGTGGTCTACTGTCACGTCTCCGTAGGTTCAAAAACCCACACGTAACTTATTCAAAACAAAATATCAGTCATCAAGATCCAAACATAAAAACATCACATAACATATCTTCACACGAGAAACAATCCGTAACACGAGCACAAAATACTATCACTGGACATCACTGGGCCCTCCAGAAGTAGGAATGGAACTCCGGTTCCCTACCATCTTAGCAATGATCTCGCAGTACTGAATTCGATGCCCCTTGCATCCACAATTATAACAAGTCATCGGCGGTTTCTTACAATGTACATGTTCATAGCCCAGTACGTTACAGTTGAAACATCTTGGAGCACTACCTGAACTTAAGGACACCGGCTTGGGTCTTTTAGATTCTCCAGGCAACCGATAAGGTCCCATACTCAACTGATATGAGGGTTGAGGTTTAGGAATCCCAATTCCCTCACTTCTCGATGCGTCATCGGAAATATTCCGTTTCCTTGCCGCAGATGCAGACTCTGCAGACATTATAGCCATTTCAAAAGCTAAGGCTCGATCCTGATATTCCTTCAACGTTGTACACATAAAAGGATCCATACACTGCCGAACCTCAGGTTTCATACGCATATCAAAATAACGAACTTTATCTGCCTCACTTCGCACTTGATCCCGAACATAACATAGTTGTCGATTGTAATCGACTATTGCCTGAGATATCGATATGTCTTGGGGCGTAGCCGAGAAAAACTCGACAATCCTGCACTCTTTAACAGGCGGTGGACAATACTCGGCCTCCATGGAAATCTGGAATTCAGCCCAAGTAGTTGTACGATCACTAGGCGCTACGGCCTCTCACCAGTATGCAGCTTCCTTGTCGAGCAGGTATTGAGCAATAGGTACTCTTCTTTCATCGGGACAAGATACAACATCGAATGTTCTGCCTAACTGGAAGAGTCAGTTCTCCCATCCTAATGAGTCCGAAGAACCTACAAAATGGGGCGGGAGCATTCTCATCACATCTCGTAACCACTTACTAGCTACGTTATCCCCATTTGGGATCCCATCCCGATGTACAGTCTGATTCATATGTGCCAACTGGTCAACCACCTGACAGAGGATGGTGGCGGAGCCAAGGTCAACATTACCTCTGGCTGATTGCCCCTGATCATGCGATTGGTCATCTCGACCATCTGTACTGAGCTGATTGACGCTCGACAACGAGCGAGTCGCCCTCTCATGCACCTGATTACGACCACTACTATGGCCACGACCTCAGCCTCGACCTCTCAGCATGCTGAACGGACAACCATTCAGAATAACACAACAAAACAAACATCACAAAATCAACATAGGACAACAAACAGCAGCACGATAAAATATTAAGTCCAAGTCATTACACGAATACACAAACTAACACTGCAATAATAAAACTTAAATCCAAAAGAAATTCGCACGGTCACATCAACCGAGGTGTACGACCTTTATCAAAACAAACACGCTCAAAACCACATACATATCATTGGGATCAAACACTTGTAACATTCTTTAAAAATAAAACTTTTCCGAGGTATTTGTTCAAATGATAATATTTTAAAATTCGTGAGTTTGGAAGATTTTACTGAAATTAAATTTTTTAAAAAACTTTAATATCTCGGTCGTTTAATCAAAACCATGAACCCATTATCAAAACGGTTTTGTTTTGAAGTCATTTGTAAAACATCTTTGAAATATCAAGCCTACTCGATAATTAATGTGATCAAAATGACCTTATCAATAAATAACATCACCACCGTAAAGACATACAAAACAACCAACCGAGTGCGACATTACCGATACAATAGTTAAAGTTCACAGTCGTCCCTGGCGGACCATACAAATATATCAACATGAATCAAACGATCGACAAAGAGCACTGATACCACTGTAACAACAAAATTACTGTCGTGACAGTCACAAACTTACGACCGTAATAACATACAGTTTTTCGGCCGTAACAACTAGGAGCTTACGGTCGTAACGTCTATGAGCTCACGGATGTAATGGTAAACATCTTACGGCCCAGAATTGTCCCAGCAGCCCCGACACGGCTCCGAAGGTTAAGGATCGACTCCTAACGATGTATTTCGAAATTTCGAAACACTGAAACATTCTCCGACGAGCATAACAACATAACAAACTTGTCACAATGACTTAGTCCCAACACGCAAACACATAACGTTTTAAATTCCGAAAACTAAAGTCGTTTTGCAAAACAGAAATTTTCCAAAATCCTTTCAATCATAACAAAAAATGACAGTAATATTTTGCAATGTTCGAAGTACTTTAAAACACATTTTCCAAATACCGTCTGATGGTGTCATTTGAAAATACATGACCAACTAGTCAAAATTCAACCGATTTCAAAATCCATACAAACCGTTGTTTAACTGCACCATCAAAATATTTTCAGAAAATTGATTTCCACAAAAATGCTCAAACCCGTAAAGTCCTTCAGAAAAAACATTCTCAAACCTACCGGCAGCGGCATATTTACAACAATCCAAAAATAATCGAACTTAAAATCACATGCCCAAACGGCACACATGATCATCAATTCAATCAAATACATCTCGTGGGCCCCAAGTTTAAACATACAACAAAACCATCCATCTAAGTTTCTCACAAATTCTACCGTCGATACCTTTTTTGAAACCCATCAAGGTTCACAACTTTCACATCATACCACCCACACGGTGTTTCAAATTCAAAACATCAGTACGTCCAGTTCTATACACATACAGTGTGTCACAAGTATCGAATACAAAATCCATTACACAACACCATGCAAATAAAATTATGTATCACAATTAACTGACATAGATGAAATCATGAAACATAGATACCTCGCATAAAAGAGGAGACTTACGTCCACATGCCACACGAAGATGACGGTCGCCCACGATACTAATCTCATCCGACAACATAACCGACACGTTATGACACGCACAACTCAATTTGTCACCCGACAACTCGAATGACACGACGTCACACTACTCGACAAATCATGACTCGACTTGACCCGACAGCCTAGGTTTCCGCAACCTAAGTTCCGATACCATAAATATAACACCCCCAAAACCGTATGAGAATATTACACGCCGTAGATCCTTCCCACGAGGATCTACCAGGCTAAACATTACAAAACGACCAAGTGTTTGCCCAGCCGGGGCAAACAATACAATGATACAGACCATTAAGGTCAGTTATAAACAACTACACGGACCGGTGAGGTCGTACGACTGATGTAAATTGAAAAGTAAAACTCCTTACAATAAATACCCACGCAGGGGTAAAGATACAAGATATCGGAAGGCGGATTACGACTCTGACGATACAACACAACTCGACTTAACTCCCAACTCTCGATTAGTATCGTAGCCCGTCACTTCCGATGCTGATTCTGTGACTGCTCCCCGAACCTGCAAGCACTGGACACAAAACAAACATCCACCCCCCGATACGAAATTCTATTATTTTGCTAGTGCAAGTATAATATGATACGAAATGCAACAAGTAAATAGCAACCACGAGTTTGATACGGAAATCAACTATCAAAATGTTCCCGAGAAGTTTTAGAATTTCGAACTCAAGCAAAGAAGTATTTGAAAAGAATTCGTCATCTCGGGAATCTTTAAAGTAGGAATTCTTTTGGACCTCGAGTCCCAATTAACAAAACCTTTTCGAAAGTATTAGGGCCTCAGACCAATTCTCGTTTCAAAACACACTAGTTAAGATATCATCATGGGTCCGTGACCCAGCTTTAAAGCGTTATCCAATCAATCACTGTTCGTACACATCATATACCAAACTCCAGAGGCCACGACGGACCCTACCCGGACCACACACATTGTTCGTACACACCATGTACCAAACTCCAGAGGCCTCGAAAGACCCTACCCGGACCACACGCATTGTTCGTACACATCAAGTACCAAACTCCAGAGGCCTCGACGGACCCTACCCGGACCACACGCATTGTTCGTACACATCATGTACCGAACTCCAGAGGCCTCGTCAGATCCTACCCGGAACACACATCGTTCGTACACATCATTTACCAAACTCCAGAGGCCTCGTCAGACCCTACCCAGAACACACACATCATCACAACACAACTCATATTGATCAACTCAGTACACACGAACAATACACATTAATACCAATATGTCAAACCATTCAACATACACCGTAATACATATTCAAGTTTGTAATCAAACCGACACAAATATCATAATCATCATGATAAATCAACCATGACCAATCACGCACGACACAAACCATATGATTAACACAACCAACACGATTCCACGACGTTAACCAAGTGAGGATATCATCACTACCATCAATCGTTCACAATAATCAAATCACACGACGCATATCATGAAGGTAAACCAAATCATCACAAACCTAACACGAAGTCTCTATTCACAAGACACAAATCGTATAGCAAGATACTTGCCTCGATAACCGATACCGAACACTCCGACGAACACGGCTCAACCGGGAAACCTCAAACACCTACAATCCTCCGGCAAAAAATAGTGTGAAGTTACGATTACAACGAGAATCAAGACCAAAAACAATGGAAATCCCACCAAACTATCGAAGAAAAACTCATTGAGACATTTAATCGAACATTAGATGTTCAATAACTCCCAAGAACACTCGAATCGCTAATCGAGTTAAACAAACTCGAAATATGGATATACAATCCATAGAATACGATTAATAGCACTCAATAACATCAACCGATTCATCAAAATTGGACGAACAACGAAAATCAAGAAGAAAATCATGAAAGTAAACCCTAGGAGATTTCAAGAATTTACCTCGATCCGACGAAGAACAAGGATTAGATGATGATATAATCAACAAGAGCCTTCCACAATGCCTTGGAATTGAGTGGAATCGACCAAGAACTCTGCTTCCAGAACCTCCCGTCCGTCATCCGCCACAAGAAGGGAAAAAGGGAGTGAAATAAGGTCTGCCCGTCGCCAGGCCTATATAAGGCCGATCACGTTATGGCCGTAACCGGCAGTACCTTATGGTCATTACTCGGCCCTTACGGCCATAATCAGCATCATCTTACGGGCGTAATCGGCACCTCCCAGGCCATTGCCCAAAATGCCCGGGCATAATACGGCCGTTACCAGGCAAAGCATTGCGGCCGTAATAGGGCATTACGGCCGTACCCGGCCACTCCTCACGGCCGTAATCGATCCTTCCTGGGCTACTGCCCAACATGTGCGGGCACCTTACGGCCGTAACCGAAAAGGCATTGTGACCGTAACAGGCCCTGCATTGCGTCCGTAACTCTTCCAGGCCTTACGGTCGAAACTTGATCGTTCCAACTATAATATCCGCAATTTTTTTATTTTCGATAAATTTCTTTTTTTTGATAGGAGTCCATTTTAACAGCTCGCTTGTGACCTTTTCGTCATTCTGAGAATGATTAATTCTGGACTTTTTGACATCCGATTTCGTTTCGGTGTCGTTTTGTTGAGTTTCGTGCTTCTTAGCGACTTTTCCGCACTTGAGTTCGATTCTTGCGAATCTCGTCTGAAACTGTTGTTTCGAGTTTTCTGTAAGTCCATTTAACTTTGTTAGACGTGTTGTGAACTTTTATTGGTGTTTCGATCGAGTATCGTGTTGGGTCGTTCCGTAATATTTGGCTCTATTACGTTATTCTCTTTTCGGGTCGTTTGATGTTACCGACGTGTTAAGACTGACTGTTTTGACGTGAAGTCACTAAATGAGGATTCGTGGTCGTTCATCTAGGCCTTTGGATGGTCGGGACTATACGTCGTTCAAGTGTATCATGTTCGTGGGTTTTATTTCAGCATTTTTTTGGCACAAACAGTGTGTGCCCCGTCACAAGGGGATGTGCGCCGCGGCACACCCCTTTCAAGATTCGTGCTAGGCGCGGCTGTACCATGCGCCGCAGCACGGCCTGAAGACCTGATCGTGGATTTTAGCCGCGGGCCGCGGCACACTCAGTCTGCGCCGCGGCACGTGAATCAGCAGGCCTTTTTATCAGCGGGATTTGGAGAGGATTTCATTTTTCTCTCCTTTCTTCTTCTTTCTCTCCGTGGGCGATTCTTGGAGCGATTTTTGGGTGATTTGTTGGGCGATATTCATCATCAAGCGTTATCTTGGGATGGATTTGTGTGTGTTAACATCATTTAATCCATTGTTCTTCGCCGGATCGAGGTATTTTCTTGATTCCCTAGAGTTGACTTTTTGGGAGTTTTGTTCTTGATTCCAAATCGAATCCGGTTTAGATGAATCGATTGGTGTTAGATGTTGTTATTAACCATGTTTTATGGATTGTATATCCATATCTTCGATTCGTTTCAACCCGAGAGGTGATTTCGGTGTTCTTGAGGTGTAGTGAACATTTAATGTTCGATTAAATGTTCGAATGAGTTTTTCTTCAATAGTTTGTTGTGATCTCCGTTGTTTATGGTCTTAATCCTCGTTGTAATCATGTTTTTGTTGTTTCTTCTGGAGGATTATAGGTGTTCGAGGATTCCGAATTGATCTCCGTTTTGTGTTGGTAATTCGTGTGGTGTTATTTTCGTAGTATTCGTGGAGTTGTCGAGTTCTTGGTGTTTTTAATGAACTTTCAAAAAGGATCGGTATATTCTCGATAAAGGTTTTCCTTCGAAGATAACTCGTATGATTTGTGAATAAATGTGTTTTTTGAATATGTGTATTAGTGTTGTATGATGGAAGGTGTTGTGATTGTATTACGTGATTATAGTAGACTCTTTTCCGCTAGTCGAGGATTGTGTATTGATACGTGTACTCATTCGGTGAATATGTGATGTTGTGTGACATGAGTTGTGTGTATATGTCGGATAAAGTGGCCATTCTAGCAAGTACTTTACATTTGTTTGCATATTCTAGTATTTGAATTATGTCTTCCCGTGGATGTTGTGGATGTGTATGTGTGTTCATCCAGGAACGGTCCGACGGGGCCTCTGGGGATACGTAGTGTCGTGTGTGCGCGTATCGCGAACTGGGGTTAACCACCCAGGGATGGTCCGGCGGGGCCCCTGCGGGGTGCGGTGGTCGTGAGTCTCGTACCAACAGTTAACCTTTGAAATGTTTTGTTGGAGAACTATGATTTTGGCGCATATTTCATCTGATTAGAATGGCAGTTCAAATGGTATTGTACTTGGCTGGAATGGCACCAGAAAATGTGTTGTGGATGATTCGTCTCTTGGTTACGATATTTTGGTTTGGGTACGTGAGTCCCATGGTTGCTCCGTGCATTGTAGCTTTGTGGTGTGTCAATTTCGACCATATGGTTAAGTTGCAGAGTTGTGCTCTCTGATGTCGTTCTGTGGGACCGTTGTCATGGTAATGTTTGGCATTGTGTAGTTTCTGTCGTGTTATTCTTTCAAGTATGTGATGTGGATGATGGGGTCGTGGACCCCGTGTTTTGTTGTCGAATTTGTATTTTGGAAAAATGATTTTTGGGCTGTGCCCCTAAGTGGTTTTGAAAGGGCTTGAGAATTCTTAAATCCCAAATGTTTTCAAATCTCCCGAGATCGTAAAAGGTTTTGTAGGATGCATAATGGTTTTATTCCTACCTTTTATAATTCAAACTGTTTTGATCAAGTGATTTATCTCGGGAAGTATATTCGAGATTATTATGTTCTTGGAGTATGTTGTGTATGGCTTGTATTTGTGTTTTATACTTGCACTAGCGAAACAGTGGAGTTTTGCTAACCCCCGAGTATTCGGGGGGTGGATGTCTGTATTGCGTCCAGGTACTTGCAGGTTGCTGGGGAGCAATTCACAGGATCGTTACGAAGGATGATGGAAGACGACGATACTAATCACACGAAGACCGGTGTTGAGTATTTGGTGAAGTCGTGTTGTTTGTCTTCCCGTTGTGGTATTTTCCGTTTTATGGAAATATTGATGTATTCTAACCCCAGCGTGGGTATGAGTTGTGAGAAAGAGTAATATATGATTGATGTGTATGTTGTGGTAAAAGACCAAATCAATATAATGGTTCGTTATTTAGCTATGTCGGCATGTATTGTATTGTTGTGTTTTCTGTATTTAGTCTGGTAGATCCTCACGAAGAGGGTCTGCGGCGCTGTAATATTCCCGAGTGGTTTGGGAGTGTTACAGAATATGGTATCAGAGCTTAGGTTGCGGAAACCTAGGTTGTCGGGTCGAGTTGTGTGTTGTCGGGTCTTGCCTTGTCTTGTCTTGTCAGATTTTGTCTGACTGAGTCGTGTCGCGACGCGTCGTATGAGATGTCGGTCGTGATTAGTATCGAGGTGCAGCCATCATCTTCGTGCGACCTGATAAGTGTCAGTTTTGTACACTTATCCATGGTTTGTATCGATAAAATTCACCCATAATTGAGCTAGTCTACTCGTTTTTTGCTTTTAATTAATTAGTTTTAATAATTTTATTTTTATCGGATGATGATCGGATTAAATAACTGAATTACTCAAGAAAGAACATGTTTAATAAATATTTTCTTTGTTGAATTTTGATATATTCATGTTGTAGGGCTTTCCGAGAAAAATTCGGCAGTCTTTCCGGATTCAAAATCAGAGTTATATATCAAAAGTTATCATCCGAAGAAGATTTGGGGCAAAAACGCAAAGTCTGAGAAATTCTGGGCTGAAAACGCAACTTTCAAAGCAACCAGTGAACAATTTGACGAAGCCAAGTTACGGCCGTAACTACAAAATGTTACGACCGTAAGTCACCCTAGTTACGGCCGTAACTCCTGAATGTTACAGCCGTAACTCTTGACAGATTGTTATGATTTGTCTAATTTTTATACTTTTTGTGTATTATTGAGGGGATGGCTGGCATTGATCCGATCTATTGTAATAATGCTGGAGCTTTGGAGCTATTAGATGACTTTAGGTGTATAAATAGACCCCTTAGATCCTTCATCATTCACCATTCATCTTATAATTTTCCATTTCTTTGTAAACTTTTCTTTTTGTGTGAAGAACACACTTGTGTTCTTGAGTGATATTTGTAAGTGTGGCATAACATATGTTGTTCAGAGAGTTTATTGCTTCTATATCCTTTATCTACTAAGGGAGTTAGGATCAATTCTTTCTCTTGATTCAACTAATAATGACCACCAAAGCTTGTAACATGTATAATAAACCCTTCATGGGCTAAGTAACCTTTAGTTGGGATTATAAACAAGGTTAGTCATGTTGTTTATGTTTGTATAAAAGATCTATTGTGAATTACTTATTATTGTGTGTGATTTTCATTGTTTTAACAATCTTTATTTATCTGGCCAATAAATGACGATATTTATGGTCTTCATATGTTTCGAAAGAAAATATGTTTGATTAGATCAAATGATCTTCACTCTAAGTTGTTCTAGGGGATAGAAATATACCTCTAGTCCTTAGATGATTCTTTGAGTTATTTTCATAAATCCTAATGCTGTGTATTGAAGCCAATCAACATAGAAATATAGTAGATTGATTCAATATGTAAAGGGCGTTTTATAGTTCGAAAGAGAAACCGTCTTTTTAAGGAAAATCGAATCTACACAACATAATAATTGAATTCATCTTATGATCTCCTATACATCTTCTATAACTAATGACGAACTAAGTTTGTAATCCCAACTATTTCATTTTATCGTTTAATCAAACTATTATTATTTCAATATTTTTATTTCCTTAAAATATTAGAACTATTATTGCATATTCTTTGCAATTATTAAACCAAACTTTTTAATTGTGTGTTTCACTCATCTTAGTATCTATAAAAATAGACTAATAGTGTATAATTCAAATTATAACCAAACTTCCTTGTGGGATCGATAAACCGGACTCAAAAAGTCCACTTTACTACTTGATACGATATCGTGCACTTGCGATAGTTACACTAAGAACGTGTCAAGTTTTTGACGAACAGTTGGCTGGAAAGAAAAGGTTGATGCAGTTAAATGAGTTGGATGAAATCCGACTCGACTCATATGAAAATGCCAAAATCTACAAAGAAAAAACAAAAAGATGGCATGACAACAGAATTCTAAGAAGAGATTTTAAAACAGGAGACCAAGTTCTGCTTTTTAATGCACGACTGCGTCTGTTTCCGGGTAAGCTGCGATCACGATGGACAGGCCCTTACACGATCAAAGAGGTGTTTTCTCATGGAGCTGTGGAGATTTATAATACAACCGACGGGAGTTTCAAAGTAAACGGTCAACGGTTAAAGCCATATCTGGGAGGAGAATTCTCGACAGCAAAGTCAATCATAATGCTGGAAATACCTAATTAATCTGACGAGAAGTCAAGCTAAGGACGTTAAACAAAGCTCTTATTGGGAGGCAACCCAATCTCTATTATTTCGCAAAATAAGTTTGGGGGTAACACAGAAAGATTCAACAACAAGAGCAAGGATCATATCATCGAGGGAGTCTTTCTTTCATTATTCTCACACATATAATAATTATAATTTTCTAAAAAACCATATTAAAAAATATAAAATATATATATATATATATATAAATAAATACGGCCGTAAGTTATTAGTCTTACGGCCGTATGTTGTTCCATTATATTTTTCCCGAAAGCACCTTACGGCCGTAACTATTGCATGTTACGGCCGTATCTTAAAACAAGTTCCGAAAAACGAATGCATCATACGGCCGTAAGTCTGGAAAGATACGGCCGTAACTTAAAACTCGTTAGAAAACGAAAGCATCATACGGCCAGAACTTGGATATGTTACGGCCAGAACTACTCGTCTGTATTAAAAACGGACTTTGCAACACATTCACAAACCAGACGAGACACCAAGCGCAAGTAGGTAAATTTTTTTTCCCCTATCAATCCCTACTTTCTAAAAACTCAAATTCCTCAATACAATTCATTATCTTATCAACATTAACATATAATCATCAGGTTCTCTTTCAATCCTTGTTTCAATTTATATATTTTTGAGTTTTAGTTTTTAGTTTTTCACTTCATATTTGTTTTTCGATTCTTATTTCCGTATGATTCGTTGATTAAATCTTGTTCATTTGTTAGTATTGTTGATATTTGTGTGGTTATTTGATTCATTGATTTGTGGTGGCTTTATGGATTTGAGTTTGAATGAAAAAAACTTGTTAAAAAACTATGAACTCAAGGTGTCCGACGAAATGCCACAACGAAAATCTTTGAATTTTTTTATGTTTTTATTGGTTTTGCTTGATGATTATAGTCATATGATGAAAAGGAAGTTCATTTTGTTAAATTTCAGGGATGGCACCGAAGAAATCGTCAAAAGGAAAAGAAAAGGTCAGTTCGTCATCTCAAGGTCCGGCACCACCGCAAAGAAATCAAAACACAAAGTGCATTAAGGAAAGATTGTTCAATCTTGATGATTTCATTGGCGATTCGGATAGGGACACAATCACTAGCCCTTTCATCCAAAAATTCATAGACAACGGCTGGGAAAAATTCGTTTCCGATCTCCCAAATGGTAACCCGACCTTGACCCTAAACTTTTACAATTCTTTCAACAAGTCCATTGGGCAGGTAGGGTCGCCTACTTATCATCAGACTAGTGTGAATGGGAAATCGATTAATTTTTCACCGGATGTCATTAACAAGTATTTGGGGGTTAATTATACTAACGCGGTTGACATTTCTATCCTACCTAATGAAGAGGTGCCGGATGATAGGGTTTTACGCTGGGTGTTAGTGAGCGAGTTGCATGACAGTATTGGGATGATCAAACCCCGATACAACCAGGCGGACCTAATGGATGATGCTTGGTATTTATGGATGTGGGCAGCCGGGAGTATTTACCCGACTTTCGACTCTGACGACGGTTTCCATTGGCCACCTGCGAGGTTTATTTGCTATCCGCCGAGGGGTAAAAATGGATTTGGGTACTCACATTTACACTACTATTTGTCACTATGCCGGCATGGTCCGGACTAGGCAGAAGATGCCATACCCCTGCCTTATCACCGGTATTTGCAGGAGCCAGAGAGTAAAAATTTCGGCAGGGGGTGATATTTTAACACATGGGGATCGACTGAACGGACGGAGTAGTATTTTTCGAAGTACTCAGTTGAGGAGCAAACGGGCACGTTTGGAACCGGAAGAGGATAGTAGCGAGGAGGAGGAATATGAGGCCGAGGAGGATGCCGGTCATGAGTTGACGCCTTTTGAGGAAAATTTGCTTGAAAGAGTTCGGGGATTAGAAACATCCCAGGCTGAAATTTTGAGAAATCAGAATGAAATAATCGAGCGACAATTAGAAATGGAGAAGTGCTTTGAAAAGCTTTTCCGTTTTCTAAACATCCCTGACGACACACCTGGAGGATCACAAAGCTAAAATTTCAGGGAGTTTTCTGTTTTCTCATTTGTTTTTATTTATTTTTTTAAACTCGGGACAGTTTAACTTATAAGTTTGGGGGTGTTTTCGTACTTGTGTGTTTATTTTGTGGTTTTTGAACTATGATGTTTATTTTGATTTTGATTGTGGTATGTTTTGATTAGTGTAGTGTGTGGTGTGTTTTTATTATTTGGCATTGATTAGGTTTAGTGAATATATATTTCTAAATATATATATATATATATTTATAGTATTTTGATCTATGAGATTTCTAGATCTGGCCATAACACCAATAAATTAGCTATACACAAGCTTCTAAAATCGTTCTAACCGGTAAATAAAAATTTTGTATATTCCAAAATTTTTTGAGCCTTAATCTCTCTTTCCAAGCCTTGTAATTATCATATAAAATCGAGTCATTCGTTACCTTGAGAAAAGAAGAATTAATCGGTTGATGAAAAATAGAACTGAAATTTACTTAATTTGTGGAGTTTTTTTTTTGATTTTTCATGCTTAAACTAAGAAATGATTTTCTGCAAAAATTCTATTCCCTAAATATCGAAAAAAAAAAGGAGTCATTGGTGAAAAGAGCTACACGTTAGCAAATAACGGTGTGAAAGCTATCACCTAAAAAATAAATGACAAAAAAGGAGAAGAGTTGAGCAGCAACAGCTGCCTAATTTTGGGGATTCTAAAATTTTGCGAAAAATAAAGGATTAACCATTGTTGGTGCGTAGCTGCCGTCTCACAGAAAAATTGGTGAAAAGAGCTACACGTTAGCAAATAACGGTGTGAAAGCTATCACCTTTTAAAAAAATGAGATAGAAATAGTTGGTGAAAAGAGCTACACGTTAGCAAATAACGGTGTGAAAGCTATCACTAAGGGATGTAGTTTATGAGCAGATCTGAATTAATTAGCGGCTGAATTTCAATACACTCAATTTCGTGAAAAATCACAATATTTGATGACGCCAATGAAATTCTTCTTCATATTGAGTAGAAAAATAAACGAGTGACCGAGAGCAACCATTAAAGGGAGTCGTGTGTATCACGAGTGGGAAAGAAATAATCAACCTTTTGGGGGGAAAACCTTGACTTTGGAATTACAAAATAAAAACCTGTGTTTTAACTTCAAAAACATTAGTAGATTTATTTTGAATCTTGATTCATTTCTATCTACTGTATAAAGCTGGTTGTTGTGTATTAATGGCATTTTGATCTCCTTTTCTCTTTTTATATTTTTATTTATGTGTGTATTAATTTTTCTTATTTTTATTTTTGGAGCATGAATAATAAAGAGTCTTGCTCGGGACTAGCAAGAATTCAAGTTTGGGGGTGTGATAAGTGTCAGTTTTGTACACTTATCCATGGTTTATATCGATAAAATTCACCCATAATTGAGCTAGTCTACTCGTTTTTTGCTTTTAATTAATTAGTTTTAGTAATTTTATTTTATCGGATGATGATCGGATTAAATAACTGAATTACTCAAGAAACAACATGTTTAATAAATATTCTCTTTGTTGAATTTTGATATATTCATGTTGTAGGGCTTTCCGAGACGAATTCGGCAGTCTTTCCGGATTCAAAATCAGAGTTATATATCAAAAGTTATCATCCGAAGAAGATTTGGGGCAAAAACGCAAAGTCTGAGAAATTCTGGGCTGAAAACGCAACTTTCAAAGCAACCAGTGAACAATTTGACAAAGCCAAGTTACGGTCGTAACTACAAAATGTTACGGCCGTAAGCCACCCTAGTTACGGCCGTAACTCCTGAATGTTACGGCCGTAACTCTTGACAAATTGTTATGATTTGTCTAATTTTTTATACTTTTTGTGTATTATTTGTAATACCCGAGATTTCTGATATGTATTTGGAACTTGTGATATTGTAATTGTTGCACTTTGATCTGAGTATTATTTTCTGTATTTCATAATCCGGTGTTGTTGAGCGTATGATTTCATGAATGTGATGTAAAATTGTGATTCTGCGCATGTAGCGCACGCTATCATCTAAGTGTAGCGTACGCTAACTTGGATCCATAGCGCACGCTGTGAAGGAACCTTAGCGCACGCTATATGTGGTCAATATGATTGAGACGTGTTGGTAGGTGAGATCAGGCCGGGGATCTTGGTCGGATTATGTCGGGATGAACCTGGACGGCTTTCGGGAAAAAGCCAAGTCAACGCCTTAGCGCACGCTACTGATATGAGAATAGCGCACGCTAAGTGCTGAGTATAGTGAAGTCAGTAAGCCGTTAGCGCACGCTACGAGTATGGACTAGCGCGCGCTAATAACCACTTTCTATAAATAGACAAAGATCCTTTTCGTATTTTCGCCTTTTCACTTCCCACATCCGAATCCTTATACTTAGAGTATTGCTCTCTTCATCCTAAACACTTCATATCAGCATCCTAGCTCGTGTTGAAGATTGTAGATCATTGGGGATTGGTGTTCAAGCCTTCGGCGTTGGATTGCTTCGAATTCCTCCTTGTTCTTCACTACTTTGAGGTAGGTGATTCTTCACCAATATTAAGTATTAGTATGAAGGACGTTTTGATCATGATTATCTAGTCAGTTAAATTCGTTAGTAGTCGAACATCATGTGTTAGAAGGATATTTTTGACGTTTCGGCACTTATTCATCGTATAATCCATTGAACCTTTTTAGTATATGGACTCCTAAGCATATTCATGTATCTTCAAACCGATTATGACCAGTAGGTGGAGATTATCAAGTTGTTATGTTTTACACATTAGAATCATGCGTTTTGGAACGTAGGACGAAGGGAACTTAGGATACTTTCTCGAGATCAAGATGAATTTTGATGATAATACATACCCTTGTATCTTGTAGTCGTTTAATCCGTAGAGATCTTTCACAAACCGTATGAGCATGATATGCACGGAGATGACATGTATTATCACTGAAGATTCATGAGTTTTTATCAAGTTTTTACCCAGTAGTGACTTCCATGCACGGTTAGCGCACGCTAAAATGTATATATTAACGTGCGCTATCGGGAATGAGTAACGTACGCTACGTTGGGTACGTAACGTACGTTATGTCATCAGGCAGGCGATCGCTCGCAGAGGATCACAAGATACAGCTAGCGCACGCTAATCTTGGTCATTTGCGTACGTTAACGGGCAGGCTTAGCGCACGTTACGTATGGTACGTAGCGTACGCTAAGTAGTTCAGGCAGATTGTATTTTTAGAGCTTGCGGCCGTAAACCATATTGTTAGACATTCGTACGGCATGAGATGAATTCTTTATTATTTCTTAGGTCCGAGCCTTGCATAGGGGACGATCGAGGGGCGGTGACATACGGACGCGTGTCATTTGTTGAAGTATTTCCATTCTTGCCATTTTCGAGGCAAGTATCATATGTTGAGTTTGATTTATATTGGAACTTTGATCACGCATATGGTTTTGTTCATGTTATTGAATATGAGATTTATTTCTGTAAATTCTCGTGATGTTCGTTGTTAATCGTTCGTACTGATGAAAATATTGAAATGCATATATGTATGCATAATTGATTGGTTTATGGTATAAATGATCCGAGGGGGTGATGAGGATCTATGCTGAGGGCGCTGGATCGAATGTCCACCATGCGTTGGTCCGACGGGATCATCATGGGAATCTATGCTGAGGGCGCTGGATCGCTGGACGGGTTTTCCACCATGCGTTGGTCCGATGGGATCATCATGGGGATCTATACCAAGGGCGCTGGATCGCTGGATTACCCTGTATTGTGTTCATGGAATCGTGAGGATTCACATCGTTGGATTTCGATGACGGAAGTCCGTTTTGCATGTTTTATGATGCACTGATGATTTATGTATTATGATACTTGTACTAGCATTGTTTTGCTAACCCCTTCGGGGGTGGACATTGTTTTGATGTTCAGGTAGCCGAGGAGCGGGGAAGCAACCACAGTACCGACAGGACGATGAAATGGCTCAGTGATGTGGTTGATGTTTATTGTTATTATGATTTGTCTTCTTCGTTCACTTTAGTACTCGAGTACGTGTGTTCTAATAATGTTATTTTCGATATGGTTGTATAAGTTAACTCTTTGGATCAGTTGAACCAGTTCTGTACTTTGGATATTCAGTTGTAAGGTTGAATTATATTTACATTTCTTTTTGTTAGCCTTGTAAATCCTTACTTAAAGGGTTTACGACGCTGTAATTATTCCGAATATCTCGGGGTGTTACAGAATATGGTATCGGAGCTAAGATTCATGGACATCTTGGCAGTCGGGTTAGTTGGGTCTGTTTATGTTATTTGATTATTGGCCGTTTGTAACATCACTGCTGAGCCAGCATCGTCGTGTGGACCGTGGTTGTAAGTTTCCTAATCTCTAATACTATCGTTTTATTTAATTCATGTTTTGTGAACATTGATGGACTTTCTTTGAGAAAGTTTGCCCTGGATATTGAGTATTTGTGTTTACAGTATGTTGAGAGGAGGTCGTGGACGCGGGCGCGGTCGCGGACGCGGACGTGGAAATGCGAGACAAGAAGATTCGGTGTCTACACCAGAAATAACTGCTAGTCGAACGGATTCCCATTCCGGAGGACAACAGGGATCAACAAATAATAATGCAGATCCTAATGTGCCGGGAGTGCTTCAGCAGGTGGTTGCTCAGATAAACCAGTTTGCTCAAGTTGTGGATCGCATGCAGACGGCGATGGGACAGCAGCATAACGTGGATAATCAGGGAGATAAATGGCTTACCGAGGTGATCAAATTGCATCCTCCGAAATTTGACGCTCACGAGACGCTTTCTTGGGATCACTGGCTGAAGGAATTAGAGAAGATTTTTGCGGGGATTAACTGTCCCAACGATAGAAAGGTTCCGGTCGCCCAGTATCTTCTGACAGGGGAGTCTTTCGACTGGTGGGAGGCCATTTGACCTGAGGAGCATAATGTTGACTGGACGGAGTTCAAATTAATGATGGAAGCGCAGTATTGTCCTCGCCCAGTTAGAGAGGCCCGAGTCCGGGAGTTTTTCTCACCACAAAATTCAGAGGCATCAGTGACAGACGTGATTAAGACCTTTAATCACCAGCTGACTTATGTGCGCCACTTTGTCAGGACCGAGGCGGAGAGGATTTTCCATTTTGACATGCAAATGAAGCCGGAAATTCAGCAATATATGTCCGGATTTGAATGTACCACTTTGCGACAGTATCAGGACAAGGCGCTGGACTATGATATGAAAGAGGCGGCAGTAGTGAAATCAACAGAAGCAAAGAAGCAGAAAGTGGCTAGCAACTTCACGGAGAATAAGAGTAGTGGGCCTCGCAGGGGCCAGTCCTCTTTTCATTCATCCAGGAGGCCTACACATCCTTCTCGAGGAGGAAAGAAGTTCCGGGCAGCACCAACCGTTTCAGACGCAGTGAAGAAATGTTATAACTGTGGCAAAGCGGGACATGTTCGACGTGACTGTTTCGCGCCTGCTGTGACCTATTTCGAGTGTGGACAGGAAGGGCATCGCGCAACATTTTGTGGGAATGCGACTAGATCTTTTGGCACTCGCACTCCTGTACCGGTTCCGAAGGACACTAGTGTAAACCAGACACAGCAAAGCGGTTTACAGCAGCAGAATGTCGGGAAAAGAGAAGCATCTAGCGCCGGGTCCGTCCCTCCATGTAGTTACGAAATGAAGAAGTCAGATGATCAGAACACAGCTGTTGCATCAGGTACGATTCAGATCCTTTTGCAACCAGTTAGTGTCTTATTCGATTCAGGGGCTACGCATTATTTTATATCTTTGAACTGTGTTAATCGTTTGAAAATCTCGTACTTGTATGATTGTGAACCTTATGTTGTGGGTTTACCGAGCAGACAGAAAATTGTGGGAACCCTAGAAACTAGAGAGTTTCCAGTGTCTATAGGAGGGAGAGATTGGCCATCAAATCTTATTGTAGTTGACATACATGGTGATGACTTAATTCTCGGAGACGATTGGCTCAACCGTTATGGAGCTATTCTGAATTACCGAAAGAGAGTCATTTCTATCATTGCTGATGACGGATCTGAACACTTATTCCGAGGATGGAGACCGGGAAGCTCGGGCAAATTGATCAAAGCAATGAAAGCCGTGAAATTACTGAAGCAGGGATGTCACGGACTTTGGTGCTATGCCATGAGGAAAGAGGAAGGAGTAGAGCTCTCGTTTATTTCAGTTGTGAATGAGTTCTCAGATGTATTTCCTGACGAACTACCTGAGTTACCTCCGCAGAGAGAAGTGGAGTTCACTATCGAATTAGAGCCTGGAGCCGCTCCTATTTCCAGAGCACCATACCGCATGGCGCCAACCGAGATGTATGAACTAAAGAAGCAACTGGAGGAATTGTTACATAAGGGATATATTCAACCTAGCGTTTCTCCTTGGGGAGCGCCCGTGCTCTTTGTCCGGAAGAAAGATGGATCCCTCCGATTATGTATTGATTACAGGGAGCTCAACAAAGCGACAATCAAGAATAAGTATCATATACCTCGGATCGACGACTTGTTTGATCAACTACAAGGAGCAAGGGTGTTCTCGAAGATTGACTTGCGATCAGGATACCATCAGTTGAGAATTAAGGAATCGGATATACCAAATCGCTTCGATCCCAGACGCATTATGAATTTGTAGTGATGCCATTTGGACTTACCAATGCTCCTGCAGTATTCATGCAATTGATGAATCGGGTATTCTTAGAATACTTAGATAAATTTGTGGTCGTCTTCATTGATGACATCTTGATATATTCGAAGGACACAAAGGAGCATGCCGAACATTTGCGTGTGGTTTTGAGCACCTTGAGGAAGGAACAACTGTATGCAAAGCTTTCCAAATGCGAGTTCTGTCTTAGGGAAGTAACTTTCCTTGGGCATGTGATATCAGCTGACGGAGTTCAGGTGGACCCGAAGAAAGTCGAAGCAATCTTGGAATGGGAAGCTCCTAATGACGTGAAGGAAGTCCGGAGTTTCTTAGGACTTGCTGGATATTATCGCCGTTTTGTAGAGGGATTTTCCAAAATTGCTCGTCCGCTCACTCAGCTATTACAGAAAACTCAAAAGTTCACGTGGGATGAGAGATGCCAGGCTGGTTTTGACGAACTTAAGAGGAGACTGACGACAGCACCTATATTAGCGTTACCAGAGGGAACTGATGGATTCATGGTATACAGCGACGCTTCAAATCAGGGTCTGGGATGTGTGTTGATGCAAAAGGATAAGGTGATTGCTTATGCTTCTCGGCAGTTGAAACCGTATGAGGTTAATTACCCGACTCATGATCTAGAGCTAGCAGCTGTAGTCTTTGCATTGAAAATTTGGAGACATTATTTGTACGGCACTCATTGTCAGATCTTTACAGATCATAAGAGCCTCAAGTACATTTTCAGCCAGAAAGAATTAAACATGAGGCAGAGAAGGTGGCTGGAATTGATCAAGGATTACGACTTGGAGATTCTCTATCATCCGGGAAAAGCAAACGTAGTAGCCGATGCATTGAGCCGTAAACCTGTTTCTCTTCGAGTGTTGGAAGCACTTACATCCCAAACCAGCATTCAACGGGAACTGATCCGTGAAGGGATTGAAGTATGGTCACCAGAAATCCAAGGGCAACTATATGTGATGGAACTGACTTCATCACTAGTCGAGGAGATCAAATTTAAGCAGTTGAACGATTTTCTGATCCTTCTGTTATGTGACGAAGTAAAGAAAGGAAAAGCCCCAGGATTCGTGATACAAGATGATGGAGTTCTGAGATTTCAGATTCGACTTTGCATTCCCGATGATGATGATTTGAGACGGACGATTCTGAAGGAAGCTCATAGCGCGCCTTATTCTATTCACCCGGGCAGCAGTAAGATGTATAAGGATCTAAAACAAAACTTCTGGTGGGGAAATATGAAAAAGGACGTAGCAGAGTACGTTTCGAAGTGTTTGACTTGTCAACAGGTTAAGATTGAACATCAGCGACCTGCCGGAATGTTAAAACCGCTTCCGATTCCCGAATGGAAGTGGGAGGATATCTCGATGTATTTCATCACCAATATGCCAAGGACCAAAACGGGAATGAACATGATTTGGGTTATAGTTGATCGACTAACCAAGTCGGCTCATTTCCTAGGAATTAAAGATACTTGGGGACCTGAGAGATTGGCGCGAGTATTCATTGCAGAGGTAGTCAGATTGCATGGGACGCCGAAGAACATTATTTCAGATATGGTCGCTTCGTGTCGCACTTCTGGAAGGCAGTTTACAGGGCTTTGGGGACTGAGCTCAACTTTAGCACGGCTTATCATCCTCAGACGGACGGTCAGTCCGAAAGTACTATACAAACAGTAGAAGACATTCTTAGAGCTTGTGCTTTGGATTGGTCAACAGATTGGGAAGTTCATTTGCCGTTGATTGAATTCACCTACAATAATAGTTGGCATGCTTCTATTAAGATGGCACCATTTGAAGCTTTGTACGGGAGAAGATGCCGATCACCCCTGTGCTGGGATGATTCTTCGGATTTGATCCGGACGGAACCGGAATTGATAGTTCAAACTCAAGAAAAGATAGCTTTGATTCGAGAAAGACTGTTGACTGCCCAGAGTCGACAGAAGTCTTATGCAGATGTACGTCGTCGCCCTCTAGAGTTCGACATTGGGGATCACGTACTATTGAAGGTGTCTCCTACACGAAGAATTTTCCGTTTTGGGAGGAAAGTTAAGCTAAGTCCGAGATATATCGGGCCATTTGAGATCCTCGAGAGAGTTGGAGATTTAGCATACAGGTTGGCCTTACCGCCATCGCTGAGTCACGTTCACAATGTGTTTCACGTATCCCAATTTCGGAAGTATGTACCGGACCCCAGTCACGTCATTGATTTCGACGAGATCGAGATATCTAATGACGGCACCTTCGAAGAGAGACCAATCAAGATACTTGAGAGTCGGATCAAACAATTGAGGAATAAACCAATACACTTGGTTAAAGTACAATGGTCACGACACGGAGTTGAAGAATCCACTTGGGAAACGGAGGACAGTATGAAGGCTAGATATCCAGAGTTGTTTTCATCTTAAGTTTCGGGACGAAACTTCTTTTTAGGGAGGAAGGATGTAATACCCGAGATTTCTGATATGTATTTGGAACTTGTGATATTGTAATTGTTGCACTTTGATCTGAGTATTATTCTCGATATTTCATAATCCGGTGTTGTTGAGCGTATGATTTCATGAATGTGATGTAAAATTGTGATTCTGCGCATGTAGCGTACGCTAACTTGGATCCATAGCGCACGCTGTGAAGGAACCTTAGCGCACGCTATACGTGGTCAATATGATTGAGACGTGTTGGTAGGTGAGATCAGGCCGGGGATCTTGGTCGGATTATGTCGGGATGAACCTGGACGGCTTTCGGGAAAAAGCCAAGTCAACGCCTTAGCGCACGCTACTGATATGAGAATAGCGCACGCTAAGTGCTGAGTACAGTGAAGTCAGTAAGCCGTTAGCGCACGCTACGAGTATGGACTAGCGCGCACTAATAACCACTTTCTATAAATAGGACAGCATCCTTTTTCGTATTTTCAGTCTTTTCACTTCCCACATCCGAATCCTTATACTTAGAGTATTGCTCTCTTCATCCTAAACACTTCATATCAGCATCCTAGCTCGTGTTGAAGATTGTAGATCATTGGGGATTGGTGTTCAAGCCTTCGGCGTTGGATTGCTTCGAATTCCTCCTTGTTCTTCACTACTTTGAGGTAGGTGATTCTTCACCAATATTAAGTATTAGTATGAAGGACGTTTTGATCATGATTATCTAGTCAGTTAAATTCGTTAGTAGTCGAACATCATGTGTTAGAAGGATATTTTTGACGTTTCGGCACTTATTCATCGTATAATCCATTGAACCTTTTTAGTATATGGACTCCTAAGCATATTCATGTATCTTCAAACCGATTATGACCAGTAGGTGGAGATTATCAAGTTGTTATGTTTTACACATTAGAATCATGCGTTTTGGAACGTAGGACGAAGGGAACTTAGGATACTTTCTCGAGATCAAGATGAATTTTGATGATAATACATACCCTTGTATCTTGTAGTCGTTTAATCCGTAGAGATCTTTCACAAACCGTATGAGCATGATATGCACGGAGATGACATGTATTATCACTGAAGATTCATGAGTTTTTATCAAGTTTTTACCCAGTAGTGACTGCCATGCACGGTTAGCGCACGCTAAAATGTATATATTAACGCGGCGCTATCGGAATGAGTAACGTGCGCTACGTTGGGTACGTAACGACGTTATGTCATCAGGCAGGCGATCGGTACTCGAGAGAGGATCACAAGATAACAGCTAGCGCACGCTAATCTTGGTCATTTGCGTACGTTAACGGGCAGGCTTAGCGCACGTTACGTATGGTACGTAGCGTACGCTAAGTAGTTCAGGCAGATTGTATTTTTAGAGCTTGCGGCCGTAAACCAGATTGTTAGACATTCGTACGGCATGAGATGAATTCTTTATTATTTCTTAGGTCCGAGCCTTGCATAGGGGATGATCGAGGGGCGGTGACATACGGACGCGTGTCATTTGTTGAAGTATTTCCATTCTTGCCATTTTCGAGGCAAGTATCATATGTTGAGTTTGATTTATATTGGAACTTTGATCACGCATATGGTTTTGTTCATGTTATTGAATATGAGATTTATTTCTGTAAATTCTCGTGATGTTCGTTGTTAATCGTTCGTACTGATGAAAATATTGAAATGCATATATGTATGCATAATTGATTTGTTTATGGTATAAATGATCCGAGGGGGTCATGAGGATCTATGCTGAGGGCGCTGGATCGAATGTCCACCATGCGTTGGTCCGACGGGATCATCATGGGAATCTATGCTGAGGGCGCTGGATCGCTGGACGGGTTTTCCACCATGCGTTGGTCCGACGGGATCATCATGGGGATCTATACCAAGGGCGCTGAATCATTTGGATTACCTGTATTGTGTTCATGGAATCGTGAGGATTCACATCGTTGATTTCGATGACGGAAGTCCGTTTGCATGTTTTATGATGCAATCGATGATTTATGTATTATGATACTTGTACTAGCATTGTTTTGCTAACCCCTTCGGGGTGGACATTGTTTTGATGTTCGGGTAGCCGAGGAGCGGGAAGCAACCACAAGACGGGTGACGATGAAATGGCTCAGTGATGTGGTTGATGTTTATTGTTATTATGATTTGTCTTCTTGGTTCACTTTAGTACTCGAGTACGTGTGTTCTAATAATGTCATTTTCGATATGGTTGTATAAGTTAACTCTTTGGATCAGTTGAACCAGTTCTGTACTTTGGATATTCAGTTGTAAGGTTGAATTATATTTACATTTCTTTTAGTTAGCCTTGTAAATCCTTACTTAAAGGGTTTACGGCGCTGTAATTATTCCGAATATCTCGGGGTGTTACATTATTGAGGGGATGGCTGACATTGATCCGATCTATTGTAATAATGCTGGAGTTTTGGAGCTATTAGATGACTTTAGGTGTATAAATAGACCCCTTAGATCCTTCATCATTCACCATTCATCTTATAATTTTCCATTTTTTCGTAAACTTTTCTTTTGTGTGAAGAACACACTTGTGTTCTTGAGTGATATTTGTAAGTGTGGTATAACATATGTTGTTCAGAGAGTTTATTGCTTCTATCTCCTTTATCTACTAAGGGAGTTAGGATCAATTCTTTCTTTTGATTCAACTAATAATGACCACCAAAGCTTGTAACATGTATAATAAACCCTTCATGGGCTAAGTAACCTTTAGTTGGGATTATAAACAAGGTTAGTCATGTTGTTTATGTTTGTCTAAAAGATCTATTGTGAATTACTTATTATTGTGTGTGATTTTCATTGTTTTAACAATCTTTATTTATTTGGCCAATAAATGACAATATTTATGGTCTTAATATGTTTCGAAAGAAAATATGTTTGATTAGATCAAATGATCTTCACTCTAAGTTGTTCTAGGGGATAGAAATATACCTCTAGTCCTTAGATGATTCTTTGAGTTATTTTCATAAATCCTAATGCTATGTATTGAAGCCAATCAACATAGAAATATAGTGGATTGATTCAATATGTAAGGGGCGTTTTATAGTTTGAAAGAGAAACCGTCTTTTTAAGGAAAATTGAATCTACACAACATAATGAGTGAATTCATCTTATGATCTCCTATACATCTTCTATAACTAATGACGAACTAAGTTTGTAATCCCAACTATTTCATTTTATCGTTTAATCAATCTATTATTTATTTCCTTAAAATATTAGAACTATTATTGCATATTCTTTGCAATTATTAAACCAAACTTTTTAATTGTGTGTTTCACTCATCTTAGTATCTATAAAAATAGACTAATAGTGTATAATTCAAATTATAACCAAACTTCCTTGTGGGATCGATAAACCGGACTCAAAAAGTCCACTTTACTACTTGATACGATATCGTGCACTTGCGATAGTTACACTAAGAACGTGTCACGACCTGTGGATGATTATTTGCTTAGTGATGGAATCTTCATGTAGATTTTTGGTTTCGTGATATGTGTTTATTTGACTCTCATATTTTGTTTATATGAGGAGTGTTGTCGATGCTTATGTATTTTTTACTGTTGATTTTGTCCGTTGCTAATGATTTTCAAAATGACTTACTCATTTTGCAAGTATTCTTCTGAAACCTTTGTGCTTAATATGGAATGAGAATGTATATGTGTGTGTTTTACTCACTCCGGGAGGGTCCGACGAGGCCTCGGGGGATTCCGTGACTTCACTCCTGATTCACGAGCTTGTTTCGCTAGTCGGTTCGGGAGGGTCTTTAGCGGCCTCGGATGGGATCAGTGGTTTCGCCCCGATCCTAGGCGGTCGTCAACTATGATATTTGACTATTTTTTCTGGGAAAGTCATGTCTTATTTTGAATTTGAACGATTTTATGCGTGTACTATGAGATGTGTAAGCGAATGTTGATATACGTGAATTTTTGCGCATTTTGGCATGTTGGATTTTTTTTCAAACCGTGAGTATCTTAGAGAATAAATTTCGAGACGTACTTTTAAAATAGATTATTTTCTCGCAGTATTTTCAAGATGCCTACTAGTGCCACTGTATATTTCAAAATTATTCCACTTTGAGGACCAAAATATTTTGAGATATTTTTAGTAATTTAGAAACGCATTTGCTTAGACCCGAAGGTCGAGTATTTCTAAAAGTTTTAAATAAAAGAAAGGTGTCCTCATTTCTATAAAATGCAAGATGATTTTTCAAAGTCTCGATAACGATGTTTGTATTACTTTTCGAAATATGATACTCAAGATCAACTGTTGTTCCCAAAATTATTTTCAAAAAGGTGGTTTTTGTTTTTAAAACCTATCATTCCTGTTTGCGGTCCGGGAATGTATGTATGATGTTCGCATTGTCGTTAGGTGTTAGACCCCGAGTTGTGATTGAACTGGTGGTGTGAGCGTTGAGTCGTTCGCCACGCATTTGTTGTGTTAGCCCTCTGTCAGAGGTGTGATGTTGGTCTTTAGTGTTGTCGTTTCGTGTTGATTTGCGTGTTATCGCACCTATGTGAGCTGTTAGAGCTTGGGTTTGTATGATTGTGTACATCTATGATTTTTTCATGATGTTTGTAATTGTGTGCTGGTTATCGTTCGGGCCGTTGAAGTCGCCAAATGTATGCCGTTGTTGCTGTGATTTTGTGTATGTGGGTTGCCTTACGTTGATATGTTGTGCTGAGTTTACATCTCCAGTATGTTGTTTTGCGATGTTATATTCTATTGTACCTAGAAGTTGTATATTCGGTGTGTCGAAATGTTTCAACCGTAATGTGCTGGGGCATGTACGTGCAAATTGTCCTTCTCGCCGGTAACGTGTTACAAGTGTGGACTCGAGGGACACAGAATCCAGTCTCGCGAGTTGGTTACCGGGTCTCCTAGGGCACGAACTTCAGCACAGATATCAGGGTCGGCTCTGAGATGCCCTTGAAGGATGTTTCTGTCGGTTACTTGTTGTGTTGTTACCTTGCTTCCGTTGTTGTGAGTTTTGGGGACGACACTTCTTTTAAAAGAGGTTGAATGTAATACCCGTATTATTTTGACTTCTGCATTTTTTTTCTCTCTCAATTCTATTGACTTGCTCGTGGTCGTTAATACTTTCTGAACTTGTCCTGTATTTAGGTTTTATCGTTCGAACGAGCCGTGATATTGTTTTGGATCGATTTGGTTATCTTTGTGACTTTTCCGAGTTCGGTTCGATTCTTGTGAACCTTGCTCGAAAGTAACATCTTTTAGTTTCTACAAGCTCTTTTAATGCCTTGAGTTGGAGTGTGAACTTCGGAGTTGTTGTTCGACCATTGTTATTCGATCGTTGCTGTTCGATCATTATTGTTCAATCATTGTTTTTCGACCGTTGTTGTTCGATCATTTTTGTTCGATCATTGTCGTTCAATCGTGGTTGATCGATTGTTGTTGCCTGATCTCGTACCGCGAAGAATTGTCGTCACCGTTAGTTAGCTGTTTCGATTGCAATCAATTGGGACACCGAGTCGTGCATTGCGAGACAATAGCTGAGAGGTTTGGGGATCGAGTTTGCATCTCTGCTCCGAAAGGACACGGAGATGCCTAGTGTGGTTTTCGAGAATTTCGGCGTAGTCCGAATCATTTGCGGTTATCCTTGCGGATCGTTTTGTGTTTATTTTCTATTCTCATGACTGTGCATGTTTTCTTATAATAAGTACCTCCTGTTTTGGTGATTGCTCGGATAGTTGACTTGACTGTGTTATCTGTTTGGTGATACTTGACACTTGTTGGTTTATTATGTCTCTGCTTGTGACATTGTGATGTTTGTCGCACTATGTCATAAATGGCATTCGGCAACCACATAACTGTGTTTACCTTAGAGCCAATTTTCTGTTGCCACAGACCCAAAATGGGCAAAGGTAACATTTTAGCTATGTTGCTTTGTGAGCAGTAACCTTTGGACTCAAAGGCAACATGTGGATCATCCTAAGCTAACATAGAATTATTTGTTACCTAAGTACCCTACAGCAACATCCTAAGGAACCTACAACAAAATCATATTCGTGTTGCAATAGACTTTATAATTTGTAAAATATATAGCCAATTTAGTGGGTTCCACATGTCGAGCCCATTTTGTGGGTTCCATAGGCCGGGCCCACCGATGGGACCCATGTAGTGGGGTCAACTGGTGTAACACCCCGAAACCCGGCGGTTATTACAGTGCCGTGAATCCCCAATTGGGATCCACCAGGCGAAACACAGTACAATAATTGACATAACATAAATGTAGTACCGAACCACATTATGTTTACCAAATACTCCGATGAGGAGTTTATACAGATATACTGGCTAACATGCGCCAAATAGACCAGGATCAACATAATACAGGTATATTCTATATGAAGATAGATATACCGATACAATACAAAATACAGGAGAATAAAAATGCAGCGGAACTGAAAAGAAATACAACTGAAAACAAGAAGACTCGGGCCCTTGACTAGTATTCTTGAGACCTTTCACCGTCACATTGTCCTTCCTGTGCCTTAGCCTTCCGGCGACCTAAAATATGATAAAACAACATATTTCGCCCAAAACCACAGGGTCAGTTACACAAGATAATAAATCTCAATATGTCAAACATACATAATCACACATGCTATATAAATTAACAAATCATCACCCAAAACCGGAATATACGCAATCATACATGCTGTATAAACCACAAGTTCGATCAAAATCTCAAATCGTCGAACACATGCGATCAAATGTGAATCGACCAGATTATAACCCAATCCTGTTGAAAACATACGCAACATGCTGTATGAATCAACTAACAGTACGGCTCAAAGGATGGCGCCACACTACGCCCGGGATGGAAATGTGTCCGTGCACAAGCCACCAATGAGTATCGATCGAATACACGTGTGGTCTTGTACCTAATAAGTCTCACGAAGTAACCATCTCGTGTGCACAGTCCAATGTGAGGTCAACTACCAACACACGACTTTATATGTGCCTGACATGAAAATCCTACACATACCAATCGGCACGCCAGTATGACCCGGAATGCCACGAGATAACAAAAGTGACATCGAAATTCAATAATGACTTAACAATTCCCAACAAGGGACCAAACGACTCAACGAAGGAAATACGAATCCAACGAAGATCAAATCAACTCACCGAAACGCAACGATGGTATAAATAAGACTTGGAACCAACGTTCCTCAAAGGATGATCGACCAGATCAATAATAACATCACTATGAATCGAAATTCATAAAGCATAAATGAACGCAAATATATATAACATATATAAGACATATTATCATCATAACCAAGCAAGAATTCACTTGCCTCAATATTGAAGACGTAAAATGCTTCTGCATGATCACAACGTCCTCCATGAAACGAATGAGTAACAATCGAATGAACAACACCCAACAATCAACAAACAACCTTAGATCCAACGAACGTGATTCCCGATCACGGGATAGCTCACGAGCTCAATGGTCCCCAAATTACGTCCGATTATCATACCTTAATACACGATTTATAAATCAAGATACTATCATTAATTTATTTGATTCTAATAACTCGATTAATTATCACTGGATAATAGTTTAATGACATCATACCTTGAATTGGGTCAAAATCGAAAGGTAGTTGAATTTACTCGAAATTTGACTGTCAATTTAGGAACACCAATGGACAGTCAACCGATCAAATCTCTAACCCAAATTATTCTCCGTTTCCCAACTCTCCAAATTTATGAATCCGGCCTAATAACATTTTCCAACACCAACACATACACACACATACAACACTCACAAACACACACAACATATATATATATATATGTGCACACACATACCCATTAATATATATATATATATATATATATATACACACACTACACATGTGCACCCACACTGTACACATCACACACACACACACACACACACACACATATATATATATATATATATGCTGTACACACATAACTCACAAGAAACACACACCACACTCACAACTCACGCAGCACACACAGTCCGGCCAGACAATCAACCCCTCTGTCGTCTCCCTGCATCACCGGATTCTGGGTCGCCGGAAAACCGACCCATCGAAACTCGTCCAGCTCCAACTCAGTTCCGACCATGGCCGAACTTTACCAACTCCAGCCCCGCCTGCAGCCCTTTGCCGGAATTCTCGCCGCGCCTCCGTTCATCTCGTCCGTTCAGGTCAGAAGCCATCTCCGATCGTTGGAAAACTCAACTCAGGTAGTTGACTTCTTGTCAAAAGATCTCTCTCCGATCGTCGGAAATCTATCTCACCGGAACACCATCTCCAGGTCAAGAACCCAGTACATATCCGACTCCATCCGGACCTCCATTAACTCCGACCCGAGACTCAAAATCCGGCCTCTTTTGAACTCTGCCGCCGTCGGAAGTCCGGCCCCAAGTCCGCCAAGACCAAGTCCCGCTACCTCGCCTCCTTCGCCATCGCCTGAAACTCGTCGAGAGGGACGGATAGAGAGAGATAGGGAGGAAAGAGAGATGAGAGAAATAGAGATGAGAGAGCTGGTGAGAAATAATTAGAGAGAGAGAAACGTGAGGGAGAGAGAGAATCCAATGATGTTTAATAATGATAATAATAATAAAATAAAATAATAATAGAATAATACTTAATGATTAAGTAAGTGGTGTATTAAAATGGTACAGCTCATATCATAAATGGATCCAATGATCCATTAAATAAATTATTCAGTCGAATTGCCATATTTTCGTCTGGTCTACGTTAATCGTTTTAATCACTAAATAAAAAAATAAATCTCTATTAATTCACGCCTAATGTCAAGAGAACTCGTCTGATTTTTAAATAGTCAGATAATAAAATAAAGAGAAATAATTAAATAAAAATTATATCATCAAAAATCGAATTTAAAATATTCCAAATATTACATACTATCCCCCTTAAAATAAGTTTCGTCCCGAAACTTAAGATAGAACGACTAGAGTACCAACCCCTAATATCAGACTCTGTTCACCATGTAATCTTTATGCACTTTTACCATTACCACCTCACTCTCACAAGAGGTGTTACTTCGATCTGTAAGTTAATTAATATTAAATCGTTTCATTGATTGATCCAACAGCCGACTCAATACAATAATAATAAGCCAATGTGGATATCACTAGGTAATTATATCATCCAGATATGTAAAATTACTGAACGTTCAGAATGACTCCGTCAAATCTGTATAGCTATTCTCAACGAACTAAGCAGTGAACTATCCATAATATAAGTAATATCCTTGTGACTTAGCCAATTATTCGCTCGATAAGCACGCTCTGATCATACATCCAAACACGGCCCAGATAGTTCCTATAACCTTCGCCAAACAATTCATCGGGGTACTAGACGTTGGCCACCGCCATATCGCACCAACAATTATCCAAAGACTTCAGAGAATAACATCTGACATCTTACATTACATCGGCTTAATAATATAAATCAATAAATATCATATACATTCTAAAAACTTTTCAGTCAAAATATTTTTATTCTCAAATATTTATCATATACTAAATATCATCACGATATCACAGTAATCATCAATCATCTCAAACCATATTATCCAATATTGTCGCATTAACTCGTAACTCAAAACAACGCATATGTAGTATCTATATATACTTTTCTAGGTTTTCACTAGTACCCGTTAAATTATAAATTCTCAATTATCAAGTTTCTTAATCAATACGTATAAACGCCTCAAAAACATAATAACCTAATTAAGATATCGACACATATGTTATAAAATATTTCTATGACTCAAAATAATAGGTCGTCCGCAAAGAAGTTCGAAGATTAGTTCCACAAGAAAATATTCATTTAAAATTTTTATTTTTCCAAGGTTTAAAAATTACACAATAAGAATTTTGATATCATTTATTTTGTAATTGCACTGCCATCACCTTTCGGAAATAACTTCATTTAGAGATTATTATAAATACTTACTTGAAAAAATAAAATGTTCAAAATATATTTATCTTAAATATATTTCTGATCGTAATAGGATACAAGAATTTTAAATACTTCAATTATTTGCTTTAAAATAATATACTGCGGACTTTAGCTTTTCTCAAAATAAAAGTACTCGGTAAATATATATATATATATATATATATACCTTTTAATTTAAAATACAAAAATCCTCATTTTCGAAATTAAATTTGAACTAATATAATGATATTATATCGCACTATCTACGTTCATATTCTCTCAACTTTGGACGTCGTGTACTCTGCATAAATAATTCATCCACTATGAATTGAATTTTTTTTAAGGACATAGAACAAAGGCAGTTCGTCGCCTATTCTGTATCCCGCCAAAACTGATATATGTCACTAATAATGACGTTTTACTGTGACTACACGAGCAAGTGTCGTTCTATAGATTTTTAAAATCTTTTTCTCGTAATTCGTAATTCCACTTGCCTTGATTCACGCTGCCTTTCCACTATAAATAGTCGCATCAATGAGAAATTAATCGTATTCAACTCATTCAAGTTCTTTCTAGGGCTGGGATAGTTCGGTTTCTTGAAAAAAAAGCAAGGAACCGAAGTTCCAAACGTGTTATGTAATTCGGGTTCGGTTCCTGACTTTTTTCTCCAGGAACCGAATTTCTAGGAACCGAAGTAATTTTACCAAAAACCGAAAAAACCGAACCGAAATTTACAACCCGAAATTTTCAGAAATAACCGGAAAACCCGAAATTTTTTCTGTTACTTCAGTTAATTTTCAGAAATAACCGAACCGAAACTTTTTCTGTTACTTCAGAAATAACCGAAATTTTCAGAAATAACCGGAAAACCCGAAATTTTCAAAAATAACCGGAAAACCCGAAATTTTGTTCGGTTATTGTCACTAATTTCGGGTAGTACGGTTATTGAAATTTTAAAATTACAATAACCGAACCCGAACCCGAAATTTATTGTAGGACCCGAACCCGAAATTTATAAATAATTTTTTTTCTTAAAACCCGAACCGAACCGAACCGAAATGTCAATTTCGGTTCGGATCTTCGGTTATTCGGGTCCAAAGTCCCAGCCCTAGCTTTCTCTATTCTCATTCTCATTATCACATACCTCCCTTAAATATAACTTCATCGAGAAATCAATGGCATCATCACCATTATACAACATCCAATCCGTCTGTGTCTTTGCCGGAGCTACTCTTGGGAAAGATGTCCGCTTCCGAAAAGCAGCTGACAATTCGGAGAAGTGTTGGCCGCAAAAAAAATCAGTTTAATATACGGAGGAGGAAATACAAGTTTAAGGGGTCGTGTGGCAGCCTCTGCTTCGATGGGCGATGTAAAAATCTTAGGGGTAATATTGAAACCCTTCGTAGATTCACCACTTGTTGGCCCTGTAACACCCCCAAATCCCATTGGGTTATTACAGTGCCGTGGAACCCACATCAGGTGATCCACCAGGCGAACACGACTAAAATACAACAAACTGACCAAAATATGAAATCACAGACCCTACTATGACGTCCGACATACTATTCCGATATGGAATTTCAACGACAAGAATGGGCCTACATGGCCAAAATAAAATACAACAACATCCACGAGTCTTGCTCGGATAATACAAAACGATAATGACTGAAACAAAAATGGAGTACTCCAAACTGTCTGACCAACATGAACACCAAAATATCTCGGACTAGTATCGCTCGAATGCCTCGTCGCCATCGTCATGCCCCTGTGTCTCAACTCTCTCCTCGCAAGCACCTAAAACATGAAAACATGTTCCGCCCCCACGGGGTCAGTCATCCAGAATAATGAATATCAAATACATGCACAACATGATATGTATCCAAAGGCAGAATAAACAGTACAACAATGGTAGTACGAGATGCTCACAAACCAAAGTAAGAATCGAGCATTCGTGGAACACTATGCCCATGGCATACGATCAATACCTGCTCAAAAGGTTAGAACATAAGTGCCCAATGGCGAATCATCAATATAGAACACAACAATACATTACCCGAAGGTAAACCAAACCAACGCTTAAATAGATACGAATCACAATGCCCGAAGGCTACAACGAAAATACATCACAATGGCCTGAAAGCCCTCAGCCGAAGCTGCCAAAATATCACGATGGCCTGAAAGCCGAACAGCCCGAAGCTGTAAATCATCACAATACAGATCTCAAAGAAACAAACCTGACTGTCGAACATACCCCTCTGGCGTATGAACGCTTAATCACAAAACGTCGAACACATCCAATCAAACATGGACTATGAACGATCAAAAATTGTACGGCTCAAAGATGGACATCACAGTACGCCCGATCCGGAAATGTGTCCGTGCACATGTCCACCCCGTATACGGAATCCAGAAATATACGTGGGACAATGTACCTAATTAGCCTCACAAACTACGTCTCGTGTGCACGGTCCAATGCGGAAACATCCACGCATGACCATCGTGTGCCTGGCTAAAAATCCTACACAATAACCAATCGGAACGCAGATATGATTCCGGATATGTCACGGCACAACATGACAACGAAACTCAAAGGATAACATATCCAATACGGATCATACGACTCACCAAGTGAACAATGACACACGAATAATGAAAGATCGACACGACCAACGATATTCAAAACAACCATCCTGGGATCAAAATCCCTAAGGACCGATTAACACGAGCAACAGTCACAACACAACAATTCGGGAATCCTCAACCTTCAACGATCACAAAATTACCGAGTTCACAAGAATAATAGTGTGCTGCCTTGAGTCGGCCAACACGACAATAATAATTCAACAGATGGGAACTATCCTCGACAGTCCCAATTCAATACTTCGATTACCGTAGAACAGCCAATCGATAACAACGATACAATGGATGGGAATATTTTTGACAACGGATGGGAATATTTTTGACAATGCATGGGAATTATCTTTGATAATCCCAATTCAATATATCGATTACCTTTAGAGCGGACAATCGATAATAATTATAACGGATGGGAATTATCTTTTATAATCCCAATTCAATGTATCGATTACCTTCAGAACTGTTAACCGATAACAATTATACAACGGATGTCTCGGCACTTTTAATCGGTTACCGATAACTAAGATGATAATCGACTACGTCAATGCCTTCAATCGGCCAAAACGACATCAATAGAAAAACACTGATATCAATAACGACGATTCACAAAAATATCTTGATGGAACATCAATCAATAATAACAATCGATACGCCGATGCCGCGAACCGGCTATCGACAACAATATCTCAAAGGATCATCAATCAACAATAACAATCGATATGTCGATACCGCGAACCGGCTATCGACAAATATATTACCAACAAGTATCGCAATGCCTTAAATCGGCCATTTACGAGCAACAATAATATTTGGCATAATTTGCCGAAGGGTATCATATCAAACAATCCCTTGATGTCAATAAAATCATAAAGAGACCAAGTCTCGAAATGATACACACATTCATACACATATATGATAACATTAATCTCATTGACTTGTACAAGTATAAAACTTGCCTCAAACCGAAGGCGAGAAAGTCCTTCCACGATCAACGTCCTACCACGAATCGATCAACGGCGTCCTCCGACAATCACAAGCACTCGAACAACCTTGAATGAAATACAATTCATTCGATAACACGATATCGATCGAAAACAACATAATAGATAACTCCGATTCCAATACGAAGACATACTATACTCGTATTTATCCGTATACATACATATATATATATATATTCACATGACACACACACATATTCACTGCACACAATAAATATATATACTCAACACACACACTCACGTTATATATATATATATACACAACACACCCACTGTGCACATGATATATATATATATATATATATTTATACAACACACACTTGCACACAACATATATATAAGTACACTGCACACAATATATATATATATATATACCTGCACACACACAAACTTACCACAAGAACACCGATCGGCCGGGCACCCACGCCGGAATCCGGTCAGAAAAACAACACCTACTGAAACTCGGCCGCTGGAAAAACTGACCCGTCGGACTTCGTCCAACTCCAGCCCGTTCCCGTCCATGGCCGGTTTTCACCCAACTCCATCTCCGCCTGCAACTCCTCGCCAGAATTCTGTCAAGTCTCCGTTCCGCCGTCCGTTCCGGACAAAAACCACCTCTGGTCGCCGGAATCAATGGAGCCGCGTCCATGGCCGGAAACCATGAAGAGCGCCGGCGCCTGAGCAAAGGCCGGAACAGCTCCAGTCCACCACGTCGCCGTCGAGCTCCGGTCGTCGCCGGAGACGTCAGTCCTACCTCCGGTCGTCAACTCCAGTCCGTCGCCGGAAAGAAGCCGGCTGCCATCCAAGCTCTACCTCGTTGGGAAAAAAAACGAGAGAGAGAGAAGACGAGAGAGGGAGATGACGAGAGAAGAGGAGGAGAGATAGGTGAGAGAGGGAGGAGAGAGAGCTGAGAAGGTAGGTAATATATATATATATATGTATATATATATATAAGACAAGAGAAGAGAAAGAGAGATAGGTGGAAGAACGTGAGAAAGTGAGGGAGAGAGAGATGATAACATGTGAAGTGAGAGAAATGACAAAGATGATAATATATACCCCTAAGATACTCTGGCCCTACCAGCCGAAAGTTGACTACGAGGAAGGTTCCTACCACCGACCACGCATTACGTACGCAAACCTCAGGACGTAACGTACGTAATCGCAACAAATTAGCGTACGTAATGCTATACAGGTAGCGTACACTATGGCTATAAAGTTAGCCAAAATTCCAAACTCGCCAAGCAATAACCAAACGACGAAACCAAACCGACGACCAGTATAAATATTTCGATCCCGAAATATTCTAATACAATATACATTGTATCAGTCCAAAGAACAACACTTGTACAATTCCAAATGAATACGTACAACTCAACAGTAACACGAAGAAAAAAAAAATTACCCCCTGATATTACATACTCCCCCCCTTAAAAAGAGTTTCGTCCCCGAAACTCAGGGTGCACAAGTCGGGGCACGGACTATCCATCAGGATAAGAAAACAACATCTTTAGGAATACTCCTCAATACGAGCAATTCTGCCTGAGCAACTGGGCCGACCCCACGGGTCCCCACGTCTCATCTACCTGAACAAGGCGAAAAAATCAAGTGACAAAGACACTCAACCAAGTGCGAGATTAGCCGAATCATGACTCTCCTGCTAGAGACCAGCCAGGAAGTCGTACTAACCGCATGACTCGTAACACCGGCGTACACGTCCCGAGTGAGCCGCTCATTGTACATGCCTACAACCCTCGGTGTACGCTTCCCCGTTCTCGTCAGCATCGAACGCCCATGCAAACACGGACTCGCACCACAAAAGATAATAACAACACAGACATAGTCCTCGGGACTATATCGAACGCACGCCCAAGTCCTCACGACTTGACGTCTCGAATCCTAATGAACAATTACCCAGATCATCACAAAAATCTCGGGTACAGGACCAAAAGGAAAGAAAATCACATCAAATGACTCCGAAAATGATTCGTCAGCCACCAAAGTATTGGTACGAGGTTTCGGGTTTCGGCTCACTCTGCGACCTCTACCCCCTCTGTCACGTCCTCTTTCCAGACTGAAAGAATAACGTTCAATCATGACAACAACTCAAATGCGCCTCAACGGCCAAATTGCTAGGTCAACGCCAAACACTAGTATACATACTCAACAGATAAACGATCACATCGATCGCGCTAATCATAGCAGATACAGAGCCCACACGCTCCAAAGCAAATAATCAAAAATCAATCGCACCCGATCGTCACATACAAGTGTCAACAAAACATGTTTAATCAATGACATAATGAATGTATGCACATAAAAGAGAATAAAGTCCTTACACAGGTCATACGAAGCTTCGAGGTCTTGCGATACTAGTCTTCACTGACGACGACTCGATGAAAGAATGACTCATACAGTCGTCCAACTATCACGACTCACAAAACCCGACTATCCAGATTGTTATAACCTGATAGCCCCGCTACTACCGCCTTGGTAGAGCCACATAACACACAAGTCAGGGTATCTCACAACCCAACTCTCTGATACCATCTTCTGTAACACCCCCAAATCCCATTGGGTTATTACAGTGCCGTGGACCCCACATCAGGTGATCCACCAGGCGAACACGACTAAAATACAACAAACTGACCAAAATAGGAAATCACAGGCCCTACTATGACGTCCGACATACTATTCCGATATGGAATTTCAACGACAAGGATGGGCCTACATGGCCAAAATAAAATACAACAACATCCACGAGTCTTGCTCGGATAATACAAAACGACAATGACTGAAACAAAAATGGAGTACTCCAAACTGTCTGACCAACATGAACACCAAAATATCTCGGACTAGTATCGCTCGAATGCCTCGTCGCCATCGTCATGCCCCTGTGTCTCAACTCTCTCCTCACAAGCACCTAAAATATGAAAATATGTTCCGCCCCCACGGGGTCAGTCATCCAGAATAATGAATATCAAATACATGCACAACATGATATGCATCCAAAGGCAGAATAAACAATACAACAATGGTAGTACGAGATGCTCACAAACCAAAGTAAGAATCGAGCATTCGTGGAACACTATGCCCATGGCATACGATCAATACCTGCTCAAAAGGTTAGAACATAAGTGCCCAATGGCGAATCATCAATATAGAACACAACAATACATTACCCGAAGGTAAACCAAACCAACGCTGAAATAGATACGAATCACAATTCCCGAAGGCTACAACGAAAATACATCACAATGGCCTGAAAGCCCTCAGCCGAAGCTGCCAAAATATCACGATGGCCTGAAAGCCGAACAGCCCGAAGCTGCCAAAATATCACGATGGCCTGAAAGCCGAACAGCCCGAAGCTGTAAATCATCACAATACAGATCTCAAAGAAACAAACCTGACTGTCGAACATACCCCTATAGCGTATGAACGCTTAATCACAAAACGTCGAACACATCCAATCAAACATGGACTATGAACGATCAAAAATTGTACGGCTCAAAGATAGACATCACAGTACACCCGATCCGGAAATGTGTCCGTGCACATGTCCACCCCGTATACGGAATCCAGAAATATACGTGGGACAATGTACCTAATTAGCCTCACGAACTACGTCTCGTGTGCACGATCCAATGCGAAAACATCCACGCATGACCATCGTGTGCCTGGCTAAAAATCCTACACAATAACCAATCGGAACGCAGATATGATTCCGGATATGTCACGACACAACATGACAACGAAACTCAAAGGATAACATATCCAATACGGATCATACGACTCACCAAGTGAACAATGACACACGAATAATGAAAGATCGACACGACCAACGATATTCAAAACAACCATCCTGGGATCAAAATCCCTAAGGACCGATTAACACGAGCAACAATCACAACACAACAATTCGGGAATCCTCAACCTTCAACGATCACAAAATTACCGAGTTCACAAGAATAATAGTGTGCTGCCTTGAGTCGGCCAACACGACATAATAATTCAACGGATGGGAACTATCCTCGACAGTCCCAATTCAATACTGACATCAGAGAACGACCAATCGATAACAACGATACAACGGATGGGAATATTTTTGACAACGGATGGGAATTATCTTTGATAATCCCAATTCAATATATCGATTACCTTTAGAGCGGACAATCGATAATAATTATAACGGATGGGAATTATCTTTGATAATCCCAATTCAATGTATCGATTACCTTCAGAACGGTTAACCGATAACAATTATACAACGGATGTCTCGGCACTTTTAATCGGTTACCGATAATTAAGATGATAATCGAATACGTCAATGCCTTCAATTGGCCAAAACGACGTCAATAGAAAAACACTGATATCAATAACGACGATTCACAAAAATATCTTGAGGGAACATCAATCAATAATAACAATCGATACGTCGATGCCGCGAACCAGCTATCGACAACAATATCTCAAAGGAACATCAATCAACAATAACAATCGATATGTCGATACCGCGAACCGGCTATCGACAAATATATTACCAACAAGTATCGCAATGCCTTAAATCGGCCATTTACGAACAACAATAATATTTGGCATAATTTGCCGAAGGGTATCGTATCAAACAATCCCTTGATGTCAACAAAATCATAAAGAGACCAAGTCTCGAAATGATACACACATTCATACACATATATGATAACATTAATCTCATTGACTAGTACAAGTATAAAACTTGCCTCAAACCGAAGGCGAGAAAGTCCTTCCACGATCAACGTCCTACCACGAATCGATCAACGGCGTCCTCCGACAATCACAAGCACTCGAACAACCTTGAATGAAATACAATTCATCCGATAACACGATATCGACCGAAAACAACATAATAGATAACTCCGATTCCAATACGAAGACATACTATACTCGTATTTATCCGTATACATATATATATATATATATATATATTCACATGACACACACACATATTCACTGCACACAATAAATATATATACTCAACACACACACTCACGTTATATATATATATATATATATATATATATATATATATATATATATATATATATATATATATATATACACAACACACCCACTGTGCACATGATATATATATATATTTTTATACAACACACACTTGCACACAACATATATATAAGTACACTGCACAATATATATATATATATACCTGCACACATACACAAACTTACCACAAGAACACCGATCGGCCGGGCACCCACGCCGGAATCCGGTCAGAAAAACAACACCTACTGAAACTCGGCCGCTGGAAAAACTGACTCGCCGGACTTCGTCCAACTCCAGCCCGTTCCCGTCCATGGCCGGTTTTCACCCAACTCCTCGCCGGAATTCTGTCAAGCCTCCGTTCCGCCGTCCGTTCCAGACAAAAACCACCTCTGGTCGCCGGAATCAATGGAGCCGCGTCCATGGCCGGAAACCCTGAATAGCGCCGGCGCCTGAGCAAAGGCCGGAACAGCTCCAGTCCACCACGCCGCCGTCGAGCTCCGGTCGTCACCGGAGACGTCCAGTCCATCGCCGGAAAGAAACCGGCTGCCATCCAAGCTCTACCTCGTTGGGAAAAAAAAACGAGAGAGAGAAGACGAGAGAAGAGGAGGAGAGATAGGTGAGAGAGGGAGGAGAGAGAGCTGAGAAGGTAGGTAATATATATATATATATATATGGTGAGGTTATTCTAAAAAGGGTCTTATAATAAAAAGTGTAGGAAGGATTGTGGGAGTGACATGTGTCACCTTGCCACATCATCATGCCACATCATATGACATTTGGCAACCCCCACTCCCCCCACCCATCCACCCACCCCCCACCCCCCACAAAAAAAAAATTCCCGCCAAAAAAAAAAATTTGGGGGCCCAAAATTTTTTTTTTCCCGCCAAAAACTTATAAGTGTGATGCATCATTTTTTTGGTGCATCATGGTTATAAGTTTTGGTGCATCACACTAATAAGTTTTACTGCATCACAGTTATAAGTTACTGCATCATAGTTAACAGTTAAGTGCATCAACTATGATGCAGTAACTTATAACCTTAATGCACTAAATCATAATTGTGATGCATTAACTTTATAACTGTGATATAGTAATAATAAGTTTTACTGCATCGCAGTTATAAGTTACTGCATCATAATTAACAGTTAAGTGCATCAACTATGATGCAGTAACTTATAACCTTAATGCACTAAATCATAATTGTGATGCAGTAGCTTTATAACCGTGATGCACTTATAAATTTTGGCGGGAATTTTTTTGGCGGGAAAAATTTTTTTTTTGACCCAAAAAAAAAATTTTGACAGGAAAAAAAAAATTTCGCGGGTGGGGGGGTGGGTGGGTGGGGGGGGTGGGGGTGACACATGTCATATGATGTGGAATGGGGGATGACACATGTCACTCCCACAATCCTTCCTACACTTTTTATTATAAGACCCTTTTTAGAATAACTCAAATATATATATATATATATATATAAGACAAGAGAAGAGAAAGAGAGATAGGTGAGAGAACGTGAGAAAGTGAGGGAGAGAGAGATGATAACATGTGAAGTGAGAGAAATGACAAAGATGATAATATATATATATATATACCCCAAAGATACTCTGGCTTTACCAGTCGAAAGTTGATTACGAAGAAGGTTCCTACCACCGACCACGCATTACGTACGCAAACCTCAGGACGTAACGTACGTAATAGCAAAAAATTAGCGTACGTAATGCTACACAGGTAGCGTACGCTATGGCTATAAACTTAGCCAAAATTCCAAACTCGCCAAGCAACAACCAAACGACGAAACCAAACCGACGACCAGTAGAAATATTTCGATCCCGAAATATTCTAATACAATATACATTGTATCAGTCCAAATAACAACACTTGTACAATTCCAAATGAATACGTACAACTCAACAGTAACACGAAGAAAAAAAAATTACCCCCGGATATTACAGGCCCGACTTATGGGAATGAGTTTAGAGTATTATCTATGCATGATCGGATCATGAGCATGGGTAATAATGCTGATGCGTTCGTCGTCCTTCCAGGAGGTTTTGATACGCTGGAGGATTTATTCCAGATGCTCTCATGGGCACAGCTGAACATCCACCAAAAGCCGATGTGAATACTCAATGTCGACGGATTCTTTGATGGCCTCCTCGCTTTCCTGGATTCTCTAGTGGAAAAAGGTTTTGCATCTCAACTGTCACGAAGACTCCTTCTTTGTGCAACAACACCTGAGGAATTGATCGATAAATTCCTCGCATATACACTTGAACCTGATCCAAGTGCAATTCGCATCATACGCACTGATGCTAGCACGAGTCGGAAACTGCTTTGGATCTAGCACTCTCTCTGTGAGGTTTATTCGTGAATCTATCATTTTAAGTTTGTATCTTGATTGCAGTTTATTTCCACAGTATTTCTATCATAATAAAGTCAATATGATTCAGAATTCTCAACACCATTTTATTGACTTGTATCTTGACATAAAGTCTGAACGAAGCCAAAAATTTAATTCGGAGGATCAATAAACCGATAAACTTCAATAACAAGATCCGAGAATATCAAAAGATAAACTCTAATAAAATCCAAAAAATCAATAAATGATAACCTCCACAAATAAAATCCGAGAATATAAAAAAAAAATGATAAACTCCAATAAATATGAAAATACCAATAAAATGATAAACTCCAAAAATGAAATTCGAGACATCCCGAGGTCCCGGTCCCGAGTCCCGAATGTCCCGGTCCCGAAATGGACCAATTTAGTGGTCCCGGTCCCGGTCCCGATCGGGACTTCGGGAGTCCCGATTCCCAAATTGGGACAAATTTAAGTCCCGGTCCCGGTCCCGATCCCGAGGATAATTTTTCGAAATGTCCCGAATGTCCCGAAATGTCCCAAAATGTCCCGAAATTAAAATTTGCAATCGGGACTTCGGGAGTCCCGATGGGATTTCGGGACTCCCGAGTCCCGAAATTAACAAAGTTTAAGGTCCCGGTCCCGGTCCCGGTCCCGAAAAATTCGGGACTCGGGGTCCCGTTTCCCGTCGGGACTCGGGACGGGACCGAGACTCGGGATTTCCCGACGGGAAATTCTCAGCCCTATTCGAGAATATCAACAAAATGATAAAGTCCAATAAAATCAGTAGAGAATAGCATCACTATGATAACTCTAACAAAGTCAATCGAGAATATCAATACCATGATAAACTCCAACAAATCGACAGAAGGATCAACAAGTCATCAATTCATATTGCCGATAATTAAATTATGGCACAAAATCACATACCGTACACCATAGGTGGGGTTTGGCACTGGCACAGGTCACACGTGACGCGAAGATCTCTTGATACTAGTCTGATCAATGATGACTCTCAAGGAGAAACGATTCGGATGCGTAGTATTCGAAACCACGCTCCGAAACCCGGCGGTTATTACAATGCCGTGAATCCCCAATTGGGATCCACCAGACGAAACACAGTACAATACTTGACATAACATAAATGCAGTACCGAACCACATTATGTTTACCAAATACTCCGATGAGGAGTTTATACAGATATACTGGCAAACATGCGCCAAACAGACCAGGATCAACATAATACAGGTATACTCTATATGAAGATAGATATACCGATACAATACAAAATACAGGAGAATAAAAATGCAGCGGAACTGAAAAGAAATACAACTGAAAACAAGAAGACTCGGGCCCTTGACTAGTATTCTTGAGACCTTTCGCCGTCACATTGTCCTTCTTGTGCCTTAGCCTTCCGGCGACCTAAAATATGATAAAACAACATATTTCGCCCAAAACCACAGGGTCAGTTACACAAGATAATAAATCTCAATATGTCAAACATACATAATCACACATGCTATATGAATTAACAAATCATCACCCAAAACCGGAATATACGCAATCATACATGCTGTATAAACCACAAGTTCGATCAAAATCTCAAATCGTCGAACACATGCGATCAAATGTGAATCGTCCAGATTATAACCCAATCCTGTTGAAAACATGCGCAATCAAACATGTTGTATGAATCAACTAACAGTACGGCTCAAAGGATGGTGCCACACTACGCCCGGGATGGAAATGTGTCCGTGCACAAGCCACCAACGAGTATCGATCGAATATACGTGTGGTCTTGTACCTAATCAGTCTCACGAAGTAACCGTCTCGTGTGCACAGTCTAATGTGAGGTCAACTACCAACACACGACTTTATATGTGCCCGACATGAAAATCCTACACATACCAATCGGCACGCCAGTATGACCCGGAATACCACAAGATAACAAAAGTGACATCGAAATTCAATAATGACTTAACAATTCCCAACAAGGGACCAAACGACTCAACGAAGGAAATACGAATCCAACGAAGATCAAATCAACTCACCGAAACGCAACGATGGTATAAATAAGACTTGGAACCAACGTTCCTCAAAGGATGATCGACCAGATCAATAATAACATCACTATGAATCGAAATTCATAAAGCATAAATGAATGCAAATATATATAACATATATAAGACATATTATCATCATAACCAAGCAAGAATTCACTTGCCTCAATACTGAAGACGTAAAATGCTTTTGCATGATCACAAAGTCCTCCATGAAACGAACGAGTAACGATCGAATGAACAACACCCAACAATCAACAAACAACCTTAGATCCAACGAATGCGATTCCCGATCACAGGATAGCTCACGAGCTCAATGGTCCCCAAATTACGTCCGATTATCATACCTTAATACATGATTTATAAATCAAGATACTATCATTAATTTATTTGATTCTAATAACTCGATTAATTATCACTGGATAATATTTTAATGACATCATACCTTGAATTGTCAAAATCGAAAGGTAGTTGAATTTACTCGAAATTTGACTGTCAATTTAGGAACACCAATGGACAGTCAACCGATCAAATCTCTAACCCAAATTATTCTCCGTTTCCCAACTCTCCAAATTGATGAATCCGGCCTAACAACATTTTCCAACACCAACACATACACACACATACAACACTCACAAACACACACAACATATATATATATACATATGTGCACACACATACCCATTAATATATATATATATATATATATACACTACACACGCGCACCCGCACTGTACACATCACACACACAACATAGATATATTTCATGCATCTAATATTGGTACTGCATAGAACGCGCCCATATATATATATATATATATATATGGGCGCGTTCTATATAGTACCAATATTAGATGCAGTACTTTACAGTACTAATTTATGCATGAGTTTTGTACTAATTATGCATGAAATATATGTATTTCGTGCATCAAAATTTCAATGCATTAATTCTCACAAAAATTTAATGCATATAATCTAATATTTTAATGCATCGATATTTTGATGCATATATTGCATATTTTAATGCATTGAAATTTTGATGCACGAAATGCATATATTTCATGCATAATTAGTACAAAACTCATGCATAAATTAGTACTGTAAAGTATTGTATCTAATATTGGTACTGCATAGAACGCGACACTATATATATATATATAAATTTTATATATATATAAATTATATATATATATATATATATGCTGTACACACATAACTCACACAAAACACACACCACACTCACAACTCACGCAGCATACACAGTCCGGCCAACTCACGCAGCACACACAGTCCGGCCAGACAATCAACCCCTCTGTCGTCTCCCTGCATCACCGGATTCTGGGTCACCGGAAAACCGACCCGTCGAAACTCGTCCAGCTCCAACTCAGTTCCGACCATGGCCGAACTTTACCAACTCCAGCCCCGCCTGCAGCCCTTTGCCGGAATTCTCGCCGCGCCTCCGTTCATCTCGTCCGTCGGTGCCGAAGCCATCTCCGATCGTCGGAAAACTCAACTCAGGTAGTTGACTTCTTGTCAAAAGATCTCTCTCCGATCGTCGGAAATCTATCTCACCGGAACACCATCTCCAGGTCAAGAACACAGTACATATCCGACTCCATCCGGACCTCCATTAACTCCGACCCGAGACTCAGAATCCGGCCTCTTTTGAACTCTGCCGCCGTCGGAAGTCCGGCCCCAAGTCCGCCAAGACCAAGTCCCGCTACCTCATCCTCCTTCGCCGTCGCCTGAAACTCATCGAGAGGGACGGATAGAGAGAGATAGGGAGGAAAGAGAGATGAGAAAAATAGAGATGAGAGAGCTGGTGAGAAATAATGAGAGAGAGAGAGAGAAACGTGAGGGAGAGAGAGAATCCAATGATGTTTAATAATGATACTAATAATAAAATAAAATAATAATAGAATAATACTTAATGATTAAGTGACTGGTGTATTAAAATGGTACAGCTCATATCATAAATGGATCCAATGATCCATTAAATAAACTACTCAGTCGAATTGCCATATTTTCGTCTGGTCTACGTTAATCGTTTTAATTATTAAATAAGAAAATAAATCTCTATTAATTCACGCCTAATGTCAAGAGAACTCGTCTGATTTTTAAATAGTCAGCTAATAAAATAAAGAGAAATAATTAAATAAAAATTATACCATCAAAAATTGAATTTAAAATATTCCGGATATTACAGCTGGTGGGGCCCATATGTGGGACCCACTTTTCTTGGGCCTATTAGTGGGCCTACTTTGTGGGCCCACGGGTGGGTCCACAAATATGCAGCAATTTTTAGTCTATTCTATATTACCAATTGCAACACACTAGGTGTTACAAATGAAAGACATTTGCAACATATATATAGTACCGAAGGTAACACCTTCATTTTAACAAAATAAAAATGTAAATTTTAAATTTAGCGTTTCCCATTAAAAAAACCAACAAACCAATTCACATAAATCAACTACATCATACAACTACATAATCCCATCATAAAAAAACAACTATATCCAATCACAACACCAACCAACTACATATATACAAGTACTAGAAGAATTGTTAGCACCAATGCCTGACTCCTGGAAGAGGATTATATGATTAGTCACAAACCCATGAGCGAAATAATTCTGGAAGAGTTGAGGGGCGAGACTCCGACTATACCAATCATACAAGCGCCAACTAACACTGCACCACGTATCATAGGCGTGGGATAGTCTTCAGACTCAATTCTGGGTGAAGATGAATCAGATCCCTAGACTTACAAGGAGGCAATCCAAGATAAAGATGCTAACTCTTGGCAAGTAGCAATGGAATCAGAAATGGGATTTATGGATTCCAATCAAGTGTGGGAGCTAGTAGAACTACCTGATGGGGTAAAAGCCTTTGATAATAAGTGGGTATACAAGCGAAAGAAAGGAGGTGACGAGAAGGTTGAAACCTTCAAAGCGAGGCTTGTTGCGAAAGGTTACACTCAGAAAGAGGGTATCAATTATGATGAAACCTTTTCGCAGGTAGCCATGCCTAAGTCAATCCAGATTCTTTTAGCTATAGCTGAGCATTTAGATCTGGAGATTTGGGAAATGGATGTCAAGACTGCATTCTTGAATGGGAGTCTAGACAAGAAAATATACACGCGCCAACCAGAGGGATTCATTGCTGAAGGACAAGAGCACTTAGTATGCAAGCTTAAGAGATCCATTTATAGACTTAAGCAAGCATCTAGATCTTGAAACACTCGATTTGACGAGGTAGTCCAGTCATATGGATTCGTCTAATGTCTGAGTGAGAGTTTTGTGTATAAGAAAGGTGATAGAAACGTGTTGGTGTTTCTTATACTGTATATAGACGATATCCTTCAGATTGGAAACAACGTGAAGGAGTGTCGGACGTATGGGTATGGCTATCTGAGCAGTTTGATATGAAGGATTTGGGAGAAGCAGGACGCATCCCTGGAATCAGGATCTTTTGTGATCGCAAGAAAAGGATATTGTGCCTATCTCAGGCATCCTATATCGATACAATGCTAAAGCGGTTTAGCATGGAGAATTCCAAGAAAGGTTTTCTACCTTACAAACATGGAATTCAACCATCTAAGGATATGTGTCCCAAGACACAAAAGGAGATAGATGACATTGTAATATCCACATTTTTCTTTCCCCTTGTATTTTCTTTTTCGGTGAATTTCTCAGTCGTAATGACCCTCATGTACCTTACAGTATATCTTTCCCATCATCTATTGATCTGAGATTCATTATTGTTGTGCGGAACCGCTGTTTCGGGGTTGCCGTGGATCCATTCTATGTTTCGATACGTTTTGAGGTGTTCCGTTTGATGTTTCGTTCATATTTCGGTGTTGTGAACCGCTTATATTTCGTAACCTAGCGCACGCTACGACTGATTCGTAGAGCGCGCTAGAGAGCAAGCCCTGGGAGCGGCAGTGCTATTTTTCCAGCCTTCTGGACTGGCGTATTAGCGTACGCTACGTAGACTAGCGCACACTAATGTCGGGAGGCTAGCGCACACTGATGATACCCGGTAGCGTGCGCTAGCGTGAGTTTCCAGTACTGGACAGTTTACTACTGAACTCGGTCAGGTGCCAGTTAGCGCACGCTACGCTTGTTTGGTAGCGCACGCTAACGGGTCAGGTGAGTTTTGGGCAATTAGCTTCTGGACTCGGCTGATGTCCAGGTAGCGCACGCTATTGATCGATAGCGCGCGCTACTGAGTGGATTTTAGCGCACGCTACGTCTCGAGTAGCGCACGCTAACGCCGTAAGTCCGCTCTTTGGATCGACGCTAATTGTTTCGGCCTGTACTTTTATCCCGTTAGCGCACGCTAACCTTGAGGATTAGCGCGCGCTAACACTCCCTGGCTATATAAACCAGGGAGTTGACCCAGATGAGTAGATTATTTTCATTTCTTCTCCTCTCCGCGACGCAGAGCTCCTCCGGGCGATTTCCGAGTCATTCTTCCCTTCGATTATTTCAAGCATCCTCTACCTTGAGTTTTTGAAGTAGATTAATAACACCTACTTGTGTTCTTCATCATCAATCCAAGGTAAATCTCTTAGAACCCTACTTTTCGATAAATTGGGGGTTTTGGGATTTTCTTCCGATACGTTCCGTTTTGTTGATGGATTCATGATGAATATGATTAATCTTATTGGTATTCTTAGTTTCCCTACGGATTCATGGTATATTTTCATAGTTTTGCCCTCGTTGTTATTTTGGAACAAATATACATGAATCGTAGGCGGGTTTCCGGGTGTATTCCATTCCGTATTCGTCTAGAGTTGGTTGTGATTGTGTTATTCGAATCGTTAGGTTCATTTCTGCCGGTTCCTCGCGGTCGTGTTCGATTCTTCCCTTCCGTTCGTATCACCGTCTATTAACCGAGGCAAGTATCCTTATGAACTTACAATCTTGACATAGTAGTATTGTATGAGAAATGGTGTGTGTGTGTGTATGCTCACTACGGGTTAGATCCGACGGGGTCTCGGTAGGGGTCCACAGAGACGTGGATCGACGAGCTTGCTTTTAGCCACTACGGGTTAGATCCGATGGGGTCTCGGTAGGGGTCCACAGAGACGTGGATCGACGGTTAATTGTGGTGCATTTTACAAATGTGATTTGATATTGGCATTTCCGGAAATGAATGTTTTGGAACTATGTTTTCTTGAATTGCATGCATTACTATTTGTGTAAGATGTAAGTCGTTCATTTGGTTACTTGTACTAGCGTAATTGCTAACCCCTCCGGGACCTGCCGGGAAATTCGTTTTATGAATTTCAGGTCAGGTTCATCGAGATGAGCGGGTGCTGGACCAGTATGCGGATGATGGCCGTGCGTGATGATTGTGCCCGAATGGCGTCTTATTGATTTCTATCTTTTTTTATCTTTTGTGGTCTTTAAACCAATAGAAGTACTCGAGTACTTAAGAGTTTTACTTGTCGGGATTGTATTGTTGTTTGTTATGCTTGTGACGGATTATGGTGTTATGTTTGACCGGTTGAACCGGGTGGATTATTTTGTTGGGCGTCTTTATGACGAGGTATTTTCCTGTTGTTTCAGTGAGTCTATGAGTGTGATGCTTGTTCAGCCTGGTGGGTCCCATATAGGGATTCACGGCGCTGTAATATACCTCGGATATCCTGGGGGTGTCACAGAAAATGGTATCAGAGCGCTAGGTTTATGGATACCTAGGCTTGTCGGTTTATTGGGTGTTGTTGTATTTTGTTTTGCACATCATCATCACGCTGCCATGATTCCGGTACTACCAGTGCCCGTAAGTTTTCTTTCCTCTGTTCCTTATACTCTTCTATCGTACCTCTAATTCTCGATTTGCGATCGTTCTTTTCTTGTACTTACCATTGTGTGGCTTTTGCTACTTATTTAACTCCAGTATGGATGCTGGAAGAGGTCGTGGTCGTGGTCGTGGACGCGGCCGGGGACGTGGGTCAGCCGTTGGGGCGGCCACGTCACAGTCTTCGGGAGCCGGCAGTACCGGCGACCGTCACAGTCATGCTTCTTCTCAGGAGCACGCCGACCTTGGTATTGCGGCTGTTATGCAGCAAATGGTGAATCAAATGGCGGCGATAGCTCAGGCGGTTCAGAACCCGGATCCGGCCCATGCTAATCGGGGCGGAGCGGATCGTTGGCTTCAGGATGTCATCAAGATGCATCCTCCTCAGTTTTCGGGAGCTTCAGACCCGATCGGCTGGGAAGGGTGGATCAAGGAGATATCTAAAGTCTTCACTGCTACCAACTGTCCCGAGGACCGTAAAGTCCCTATTGCCCAGTACTTTCTCACAGGGGACGCTACGGATTGGTGGGAGGCCGTTGGGCCCAAAGACCATGTTGCTTCGTGGACCGAATTCCAAGGACTGATGGAGACTGAATATTGCCCGTGGCCGGTCAGACAGGCTCGAGTACATGCTTTCTATGATGCTCAACGACGGGATATCCCCGTATCTCAGGCTATTGCCGATTTGAATAAGGAGTTGGGTTATGTGAAGACCCAAGTTGTCGAGGAGAGCGACAAAATTTTCCATTTTTCCAGACGGATGAAATTGTCGATTCGGGACTATATGTCGGGGCTCGTCTGTACTACCTTGAAGGATTATCAGAGTAGGGCCCTTGCTTACGATATGTCAGTGACAGCTAGCGAGGCGGCCCGCGAGAGCAAGAAGCAGAAGTCCGCCGGGAATTTTTCGGGCCACAAGGGTGGGGGTCAGCAGAAATCCCAATCTGCTAACTTCCCCGCCGGCGGTGGTCCAGCTCGTTCCGCTGGGGGTCCTCGTGGAACTACCAGTGCTCCTTTCCGTGATGTGAAGTGTTTCAATTGTGGCCGTATAGGCCACGTCATTCGTACTTGTTTGAGCCCTTTGCTGACGTGTAATCAGTGTGGCCAGCTGGGTCACAAGGCTGCTTTCTGTGCTAAGAGGGAGAAAATCTTTGGTGCCCGGGCTTCCATTCCAGCGCCTAGGGAACCAAGTGTGAATCAGGAATCGTTTTCTCCTCAATCTCCGCCGAGTGCTAGTCGGGGGAGAGGTCGGGGTCATCCCTCCAAGGGGGGAGCTTCCAGCGTCGGCTCAGCCCACCCACGTATCTATGAGATGCGGAGAGCCGATGATCCAGCGGCTACTGTAGCGACAAGTACCATTCATATTCTTTCTCATCCTGTCAGTGTGCTTTTCGATTCCGGTGCTACGCATTCGTTCATATCTCTGGATTGTATGCGCCGTTTGAGTCTCGACTGTTTGACGCCTTGTGAGCCCTTCATCGTTAAGCTTCCTAGCGGTGATCGGATCGTTGGTGATCAGGAGGTTCGAGACTGTTCTGTGTTTATTTGTGAGAGGGCTTGGCCCTCTAATCTTATTGTTGTGGGTATTGAGGGTGAGGACTTAATTCTCGGGGATGATTGGCTCGGGCGTCATGGTGCAATCATGAACTACCGCACGAGGATCATCACCATGTTAGCTGATGATGGCACCGAGCACTCTTTCGCCGGGCGAAAGAGGGGGAACCAGAAATTCGTTATTAACTCCTTGAAGGCGATGAAACTCCTGCGAAAGGGGTGTATTGGCTATTGGTGCTACGCCTTGAAGGCGGAGAGTGGTGGAGTCGAGCCTTCGTCGATTCCAATCGTTAATGAGTTTCCTGATGTTTTGCCTGACGAGTTACCGGGATTGCTACCGGATCGTGAGGTTGAGTTTGCTATAGAGTTAGAGCCGGGTGCGGCTCCGATTTCGAAGGCGCCGTATCGCATGGCACCTTCATAGATGTCAGAGTTGAAGAAGCAGTTGAGTGAGCTTCTTGAGTCGGGGTATGTTCGACCGAGCGCCTCGCCTTGGGGCGCACCGGTCCTGTTTGTGCGGAAGAAGGATGGTTCACTACGTTTGTGTATCGACTATCGCGAACTAAACAAGGTGACCATCAAGAACAAGTATCCTTTGCCGAGAATTGATGACTTGTTCGACCAATTGCAGGGAGCTGCGGTATTCTCGAAGATAGATTTGAAATCGGGGTACTATCAGCTCCGAGTGAGAGAGTCCGATGTGCCGAAAACAACTTTTCTGACGAGATACGGACATTATGAGTTTGTAGTTATGCCGTTCGGGTTAACTAACGCGCCGACGGTGTTCATCCAGTTGATGAACAAAGTCTTTATCGAGTATTTGGATAAGTGTGTCGTCGCCTTCATTGACGATATTCTTATCTATTCGAGGAGTGTGGATGAGCATGCCCATCATTTGCGGATAGTGTTAGACATTTTGAGGACCGAGCAACTCTATGCGAAGTTCTCGAAATGTGAGTTCTGGCTGAGGGAATTGATGTTTTTGGGTCACGTGATTTCAGCCAAGGGAGTTCGCGTGGATCCGCATAAAATTGAGGCAGTGTTGGATTGGGCACCGCCCACAAATGTGAAGGAGGTCCGTAGTTTCTTGGGTTTGGCTGGCTACTACCGTAGGTTCGTCGAGGGTTTCTCAAAACTAGCACGGCCGCTTACACAGTTGCTCCAAAAATCCGAGAAGTTCGTCTGGAATGACGAGAGGCAGTCGAGTTTTGAGGAACTGAAGGAGCGTTTGACTTCAGATCCGGTTTTGGCGTTGCCATGTGGCAACGAGGGATTCGCTGTTTATAGCGATGCTTCGGGTCAGGGTCTTGGGTGCGTATATATTGATGCAGCACGGCAAGACCATTGCCTTTGCGTCGAGACAGTTGAGGCCGTATGAGCTGAACTACCCTACTCACGAATTGGAGTTAGCGGCAGTTGTTTTTGCGCTCAAGATTTGGCGTCACTATCTTTTCGGCTCTGCATGTCAGATTTTTACCGATCATAAAAGTCTGAAATACATATTTACTCAGCGGGAGTTGAATATGAGGCAGAGGAGGTGGTTAGAGCTGATTAAGGATTATGACCTCGAAATCCTTTATCATCCGGGCAAGGCGAACGTCGTGGCCGACGCCTTGAGTCGGAAACCGATTGCGTTGCGAACGCTTGAGGTCCTTACGCCTCAGTCTGAGCTTCGGCGGGCTTTGATCGAGTTAGATGTTGAGGTTTTGTTGCCTGGAGCTGTCGGGCAACTTTGTGCTTTAGAGATTTCGTCGTCTTTGATCGATGAAATTAAGCTGAAGCAATTAGAGGATCCGATGATTACTCAAATCCGAGAGAACGTTCTTGAGGGAAAGTCTCCTGGGTTTGTGATTCACGAGGATGGTGTTTTGAGATTCCAGAGTTGGCTTTGTGTGCCGAACGATCCAGAGTTGCGACAGAGTATTTTGCGTGAGGCCCATGCTACACCTTATTCCGTTCATCTTGGTTCGAGTAAGATGTACAAGGACCTGAGGAGGAATTTCTGGTGGAATGATATGAAGGAGGAGGTCGCACAGTTTGTAGCGAGATGTTTGACTTGCCAGCAGGTCAAAATCGAGCATCGACCTACTGGTTATTGCGATCACTTCCGCTCCGAATGGAAATGGGAAAATATATCGATGGATTTCGTTACGAGTTTGCCGAGATCGAGGTCGGGCATGAATATGGTATGGGTGGTTATTGATCGTCTGACCAAGTCGGCACATTTTCTGGGCATCAAGGATACTTGGGGCCCGGAGAAGTTGGCTCGTGTGTTTATCGCGCAGATTGTGAGACTTCACGGTACTCCGAAGTCTATTGTTTCGGATTGTGATGGCCGTTTTGTATCGCACTTTTGGCAGGCGGTGCATAAGGCGTTGGGTACCCGTTTGCGTTTGAGTACCTCTTTTCATCCCCAGTCAGATGGACAGTCGGAACGCACTATCCAAACATTCGAGGATTTGTTGCGTGCCTGTGCTCTCGATTGGAGTAGTGACTGGGAGGAACATTTGCCATTGATCGAATTCACGTACAACAATAGTTGGCACGCGTCGATTCGGATGGCACCGTATGAGGCACTTTATGGGCGGCGATGTCGATCGCCGATTTGTTGGAATGAGGCGTCCGATTTGGTCGGGACCGGACCGGATGTCGTTTTAGAGACGAGGCGGAAGATAGAATTAATTCGAGAACGGATGTTGACTGCCCAGAGTCGACAGAAGTCATATGCCGATGTCCGTCGTCGACCTTTAGAATTTGAGGTGGGAGACCACGTTTTGCTGAAGGTGTCGCCGACGAGAGGAGTTTTCCGTTTCGGGAAGAAGGGGAAGTTGAGTCCGAGATTTATTGGACCCTTCGAGATTCTCGAGCGAGTCGGTGGGTTAGCATACCGTTTGGCGTTACCCCCGGACTTGAGTCATGTTCATAGCGTTTTTCATGTTTCCCAGCTGAGGAAATATGTCCCAGATCCTAGTCACGTCATCGATTATGGGGAGATCGATGTCGCCGAGGATATTACTTTTGAGGAACGTCCTTTGAAGATTTTAGAGCATCGGGAGAAACAACTGAGGCATAAGACCATCCCTTTGGTCAAGGTGCAGTGGTCGAAGCACGGTGTCGAGGAGGCAACTTGGGAAACCGAGGATAGCTGCGTGCTAGGTACCCTGAGTTGTTTGTTTCTTAAGTTTCGGGACGAAACTTGTTTTTAGAGGGGTAGAATGTAATATCCGCATTTTTCTTTCCCCTTGTATTTTCTTTTTCGGTGAATTTCTCAGTCGTAATGACCCTCATGTACCTTACAGTATATCTTTCCCATCATCTATTGATCTGAGATTCGTTATTGTTGTGCGGAACCGCTGTTTCGGGGTTGCCGTGGATCCATTCTATGTTTTGATACGTTTTGAGGTGTTCCGTTTGATGTTTCGTTCATATTCCGGTGTTGTGAACCGCTTATATTTCGTAACCTAGCGCACGCTATCTTTTCTGTATAGCGCGCGCTAGGGGTCCCTTAGTAGCGCACGCTACGACTGATTCGTAGCGCGCGCTAGAGAGCAAGCCCTGGGAGCGGCAGTGCTATTTTTCCAGCCTTCTGGACTGGCGTATTAGCGTACGCTACGTAGACTAGCGCACGCTAATGTCGGGAGGCTAGCGCACGCTGATGATACCCGGTAGCGTGCGCTAGCGTGAGTTTCCAGTACTGGACAGTTTACTACTGAACTCGGTCAGGTGCCAGTTGGCGCACGCTACGCTTGTTTGGTAGCGCACACTAACGGGTCAGGTGAGTTTTGGGCAGTTAGCTTCTGGACTCGGCTGATGTCCAGGTAGCGCAAGCTATTGATCGATAGCGCACGCTACCGAGTGGATTTTAGCGCACGCTACGTCTCGAGTAGCGCACGCTAACGGCCAGAAGTCTGGCTACTGGACTGGATGCTAATTGTTTCGGCCTGTACTTTTATCCCGTTAGCGCACGCTAACCTTGAGGATTAGCGCGCGCTAACACTCCCTGGCTATATAAACCAAGGAGTTGACCCAGATGAGCAGATTATTTTCATTTCTTCTCCTCTCCACGACGCAGAGCTCCTCCGAGCGTTTTCCGAGCGATTCTTCCCTTCGATTATTTCAAGCATCCTCTACCTTGAGTTTTTGAAGTAGATTAATAACACCTACTTGTGTTCTTCATCATCAATCCAAGGTAAATCTCTTAGAACCCTACTTTTCGATAAATTGGGGGTTTTGGGATTTTCTTCCGATCCGTTCCGTTTTGTTGATGGATTCATGATGAATATGATTAATCTTGTTGGTATTCTTAGTTTCCCTACGGATTCATGGTATATTTTCATAGTTTTGCGAAATCGAGAGGGTTTGGTTGTGGTCCATGTAATACCCGAGATTTCTATGTAATTGGAACGTGTGATATTGTAATGATTGTACTTGATTTGAGTATTATTTTCCGTGTTTCATAATCCGATGTTGTCGAGCGTTTTATTCCGCGATTGTGATTTAAGGATTGAAAATCTGGCATGTAGCGCACGCTACCAGCTATGTTTAGCGTGCGCTAACGTGGGTTCGTAGCGCACGCCCCTGAGTGTCCTTAGCGCACGCTATGCGCGGTCAAATTGATGGAGACGTGCGGTAGGTGAGATCTGGCCGGGGGACCCCTGTCGGATTATGTCGGATGTACCTGGACGGCTTTCGGGAAAAGCCGAGTCAACGCCTTAGCGCACGCTACAGGTCGATGCGTAGCGCACGCTAAGTGCCGAGTACAGTTTAGACTGTGAGCCGTTAGCGCACGCTACAAATAGGGTCTAGCGCGCGCTAATAGCCATTTATTATAAATAGGACATCATCCTATCCGAGATTTCAGTTTTTCTCCTCCCATAACACGAATTCCTACACTTAGAACATATCTTCCTTCATCCTAAACATTTCATATCAACATCCTGATTCGTGATTGAAGATCGTTATCATTGGAGATTGGTGTTCAAGCTTTCGGTGTCGGATTACTTCATTTTCCTCCGTGTTCTTCACTACTTGAGGTAGGTGATTCTTCACCAATGTTAGTATTGTTCTTAAGGACGTCTGATCATGCTTAGATAGCCAGTTATTTCGTTTATGATCGGTCATCACATGTTAGAAGGATACTTTGACGTATCGGCACTATTTATCTTAGGAACCTTTGAACCATCTTAGTAGTATGAACTCCTAAACGTTTTCAAATCGATTTATGGTTAGTAATCGGAGATTACCTAGTTCGTATGTTTCACGTTGGAATCATGTGTTTTGGGACTTGGAATAATCGGAACTTAGAATACTTCTTGAAGATCTTAGAAAAGATATGATATTGAGATGACTATCCGTATATTTGTATTTCGCGATCATAAATCTTCCACAAACCTTATTAGCATGATTTGCCCGAAGATAACTTGTATTATCACGGTAGAATTCATGAGTTCTTCACCATTCAACCCAGCTGATTTCAAGATTCTCGCCATGCGGTATTAGCGCACGCTAACACATGTGAGTTAACGTGCGCTATCGGTCGATTAACACCAAACGCACGTAGCGTACGTTATGAGACCAACCGAGTCGATCGCCAGACCGTGGCTAGCGACGCTAGTCTTACACGATAGCGTCGCTAACAGCCGCTTAGCGCACGTTACGTAGAGTACGAGCGCACGCTGCGATCCAGCATTGGTTATTTTGAGCTTTTCGGCCATAGACCGAATTGTTAGGCCATCGTTCGACTTGAGATGATTTGTATATCGTTCCTTTTGTTAAGGTTCGGGCTTGTTACGTTGATCGAAGGAGGCGGCCTTCGAGTGTGTCGAGATCTTTGAAGTGTTTCGTCCTTGCCATTTTCGAGGCAAGTATCATATGTCGAGTTTGATTTATTATGCTTATGGAATTGTTCATATTTTGTATATGAGATGTATTTCTGGAAATTCGCGTGATATTCGTTGTTGTTTGTTCGTATTGATGAACATATTGAAATGCATATGTGTATGCATAATTGATTGATTATGGTATAAATGATCCGAGGGGGTCATGAGGATCTATGCTGAGGGCGCTGGATCGAATGTCCACCATGCGTTGGTCCGACGGGATCATCATGGGGATCTATGCTGAGGGCGCTGGATCGCTGGACGGGTTTTCCACCATGCGTTGGTCCGACGGGATCATCATGTGGATCTATACCAAGGGCGCTGGATCGCTGGATTACCCTGTATTGTATTGATGGGATCGTGAGGATTTGCATCGTTGGATTCCGGTAGCGGAAGTCTGTTTTGCATGTTTTATGATGCATTGATGATTTATTGTATTATGATACTTGTACTAGCATCGTTTTGCTAACCCCTTCGGGGGTGGACATTGTTTTGATGTTCAGGTAGCCGAGGAGCGGGGAGGCAGCCACAGTACCGACAGGACGATGAGATGGCTCAGTGATGTGATTGATGTTATTGTTGTCGAGAGTTGTTTTCTTGTTTCGTTCAGTACTCGAGTACGTCTGTTTTAATAATGTCCTTTCGATATGGTTGTATAAATTAACTCTTTGATCGGTTGAATCAAATATGTCTTTAAACTTCAGTTGTTCGATTGTATTGTTTTTACACTTCTCCTAAAATAGCCTTGTAAATCCTTATCTAAAGGGTTTACGGCGCTGTAATTATTCCGAATATCTCGGGGTGTTACAGAATATGGTATCGGAGCTAAGATTTATGGATATCTTGGCAGTCGGGTTAGTTGGGTCTGTTTACGTTATTGATTATTGGTCGTTCGTAACATCATCACTGCCGAGCCAAGATCGCCAATCGATTTGTGGTTGTAAGTTTCCTAATCTCGAATACTACTGCTTTATTTAATTCTGTCTTGTAAACATTGATGGATGTACTTTTAGAACGCTTGCCACGGATATTGAGTATTTATGTTTACGTATGTTGAGAGGAGGTCGTGGACGCGACGCGGTCGTGGACGCGACGTGGGAATGCGAGGCAAGAAGAGTCGGTATCTACTCCGAGAGAGCCGCTAGCCAAACGGATTCACATTCCGGGGACAGCAGGATCGGCAAATAATAATGCACTTAACGTGCCGGGAGTGCTTCAGCAGTGGTTGCCCAGATAAACCAGCTTTGCTCAAGTTGTGGATCGCATGCAGACGGCGATGGGGCGCAGAATAACGCGGATAATCGGGAGATAAATGGCTTACCGAGGTGGTTAAATTACATCCTCCGAAATTTGACGGCCGCCGAGACGCTTTCGTGGGATCATTGGGTCAAGGAATTGGAAAAGATTTTTGCAGGATTAACTGTCCCAACGATAGGAAGGTCCCGGCCGCCAAGATCTTTTGGCCGGGAGGCTTTCGACTGGTGGGAGGCCATTCGACCAGAGGAGCACAATGTTGACTGGACGGAATTCAAAGTGATGATGGAGGCACAGTATTGTCCTCGTCCAGTTAGAGAAGCTCGAGTTCGGGAGTTTTTCTCACCACAAAATTCGGAAGTATCTGTGACGGACGTGATTAAGACTTTTTATCACCAGCTCACTTATGTGCGCCACTTAGTCAGGACCGAGGCGGAGAAGATTTTTCATTTTGACATGCGAATGAAGCCGGAAATTCAGCAATATATGTCCGGATTTGAATGTGCCAACTTGCGACAAGATTGTGACAAGGCGTTGGCCTATGACATGAAGGAGGCAAGAGTGGAAAAATCGACGGAAGCAAAGAAATGAAGGTGTCCGGCAACTTCACGGAGAATAAGAACAATGGCCCCGGGCCGGGTCCTCTTTTCACTCATCCAGAGACCTCCGCATCCTTCTCGAGGAGGAAAGAAGTTCCGGCGGCACCAACCGGTTCTGACGCAGAAAGAAGTGTTACAACCGTGGCAAGGCGAGACATGTTCGACGTGATTGTTTCGCGCCTGCCGTGACTGTTTCGAGTGTGGACAGGAAGGACATCGCGCAACATTTTGTGGGAATGTGACCCGATCTTTTGGTACTCGCGCTCCAGCTCCGAAGGAGACAAGTGTGAACCAGACGCAAAGAAGTGGATTTCAGCAGTAACGCTGGAAAAGAGAGGCATCCAGTCTTGGGTCCGTTCCTCCACGCCGTACGAGATGAGGAAATCGATGATCGAACACGCTTGTTGCATCGTGCACGATTCAGATCCTTTTGCAACCAGCTGTCTTGTTCGATTCAGAGCCACGCATTCTTTTATATCTTTGAACCGTGTTAATCGTTTGAACATCTCGTGCTTGTATAATTGTGAACCTTATGTTGTGGGATTACCGAGCGGAGAGAAAATTGTGGGAACCTTAGAAGCTAAGGATTTCCCGATCTATAGAAGGAAGAGATTGGCCATCGAATCTTATTGTGGTTGACATCTGCGGTGACGATTTAATTCTCGGAGATGATTGGCTCAACCGTTATGGAGCTGTGCTGAATTATCGAGAGAGAGTCATTTCCATCATTGCTGATGACGGATCTGAACACTTATTCCGAGGATGGAGACCGGGAAGCTCGGGGAAATTGATCAAGGCAATGAAAGCTGTGAAATTACTGAAGCAAGGATGTCGCGGACTTTGGTGCTATGCCATGAGGAAAGAGGAAGGAGTAGAGCTCTCGTCCATTTCAGTGGTGAATGAGTTCTCCGATGTATTTCCTGACGAACTACCTGGGTTACCTCCGCAGAGGGGAGTGGAATTCACTATCGAACTAGAGCCTGGAGCAGCTCCTATTTCCAGAGCACCATATCGCATGGCGCCAACCGAGATGTATGAACTCAAGAAGCAACTGGAGGAATTGTTACAGAAGGGCTATATCCAACCTAGTGTTTCTCCTTGGGGAGCGCCCGTTCTTTTTGTCCGAAAGAAAGACGGATCCCTCCGACTGTGTATTGATTACAGGGAGCTTAACAAGATGACGATCAAGAATAAGTATCCTATACCTCGGATCGACGACTTGTTTGATCAACTGCAAGGGGCAAGGGTATTCTCGAAGATTGACTTGCGATCAGGATACCACCAGTTGAGAATTAAGGAATCGGATATACCGAAATCTGCTTTCAGATCCCGGTACGGGCATTATGAATTCGTAGTGATGCCGTTTGGACTTACTAATGCTCCTGCGGTATTCATGCAATTGATGAATCGGGTATTCTTGGAGTACTTGGATAAATTTGTGGTCGTTTTCATTGACGACATCTTGATATATTCGAGGGACGCAGAGGAACATGCTGAACATTTGCGTGTGGTTTTGAGCATCTTGAGAAAGGAACAGCTGTATGCTAAGCTTTCTAAATGTGAGTTCTGGCTTAAGGAAGTAACTTTCCTTGGGCATGTGATATCATCCGACGGAGTTCAGGTGGACCCGAAGAAAGTCGAAGCAATCTTGGAGTGGGAAGCTCCTAAAAGCGTGAAAGAAGTCCGAAGCTTCTTAGGACTAGCTGGATATTATCGCCGCTTTGTAGAGGGATTTTCCAAAATTGCTCGTCCGCTCACTCACCATTCTGAAAACTCGAAAGTTCGCGTGGAATGAGAAGTGCCAGCGGGTTTTGATGAACTTAAGAGGAGGCCGACGACACCTATATTAGCGCTACCTGAAGGAACCGACGGATTTATGGTATACTGACGCTTGAACCCGAGTGGTCAGGTTGTGTATTGATGCGAAGGATAAAGTGATTGCTTATGCCTCTCGGCAATTGAAACCATACGAGATTAATTACCCGACTCATGATCTGGATCTAGCACTGTGGTCTTTGCCTTGAAAATCGCGACATTATTTGTATGGCACTCATTGTCGATCTTTACAGATCATAAGAGCCTCAAGTACATTTTCATCGAAAGAGTTAAACATGAGGCAGAGAAGGTGGTGGAATTAATCAAGGATTACGACTTAGAGATTCTCTATCATCCGGGAAAGCAAACGTAGTAGGCGATGCTTTGAGCCGTAAACCTGTTTCCCTTCGAGTGTTGGAAGCACTTACGTCCCAAACCGGTATTCAACGGAACCGATCCGCGAGGATTGAAGTATGGGCACCGGGAATCCAAGGGCAACTTTATGTGATGGAACTGACTTCATCATTAGTCGAGGAGATCAAGTCTAAACAACTGAACGATTCCCTGATCCTTCGATTGTGTGACGAAGTAAAGAAAGGAAAAGCCCCAGGATTCGTGATACAAGACGATGGAGTTCGAGATTTCAAAGTCGACTTTGCGTTCGAGGATGATGATTTGAGACGGACAATTTTAAAGGAAGCTCATAGCGCGCCTATTCTATTCACCCAGCGGTAGTAAGATGTATAAGGATCTTAAGCAAAACTTCCGTGGGAGAATATGAAGAAGGACGAGCGTAGCACGTTTGAAGTGTCGACTTGTCAGCAGGTTAAGATTGAACATCAGCGACCTGCCGGAATGTTAAAGCCGCTCCCGATCCCTGAATGGAAGTGGGAGGATATCTCGATGGATTTCATCACTAGTATGCCAAGGACTAGAACGGGAATGAACATGATTTGGGTTGTAGTTGATCGACTAACCAAGTCGGCTCATTTCCTAGGGATCAAAGATACTTGGGGACCTGAGAGATTGGCGCGAGTATTTATTGCGGAGATAGTCAGATTGCATGGGACGCCGAAGACCATTATTTCGGATCGGGATGGTCGTTTCGTGTCGCACTCGAAAGCAACACAAGGCTTTGGGGATCGAGCTCAACTTTAGCACGACTTATCATCCCCAACGGACGGTCGATCGAAAGGACTATTCAAACTGTAGAAGACATGCTTAGAGCTTGTGCTTTGGATTGGTCAGCTGATTGGGAAGTTCATTTGCCATTAGTCGAATTCACCTATAATAATAGTTGGCATGCTTCTATTAAGATGGCCCCATTTGAAGCTTTATACGGGAGAATATGCCGATCACCCCTGTGTTGGGATGATTCTTCGGATTTGATCGGGACAGAACCAGAATTGATTATTCAGACTCAAGAGAAGATAGCTTTGATTCGAGAGAGTCTGTTGACTGCCCAGAGTCGACAGAAGTCTTATGCATATGTACGTCGTCGCCCTCTAGAGTTCGACGCTGGGGACCACGTACTCTTGAAGGTGTCTCCTACACGAGGGATTTTCTGTTTTGGGAGAAGAGGTAAGCTAAGTCCGAGATATATCGGACCATTCGAGATCCTAGAGAGAGTTGGGGATTTAGCATACAGGTTGGCCTTACCGCCATCGCTGAGTCATGTTCACAATGTGTTTCACGTATCCCAACTGCGGAAGTATATACCGGACCCCAGTCACGTCATTGATTTCGACGAGATCGAGATAGCTAATGATGGCACCTTCGAAGAGAGACCAATCAAGATACTTGAGAGCCGGATCAAACAATTGAGGAATAAACCAATACACTTGGTTAAAGTACAATGGTCACGACATGGAGTCGAAGAGGCCACTTGGGAAACGGAGGACGGTATGAAGACTAGATATCCGGAGTTGTTTTCATCTTAAGTTTCGGGACGAAACTTCTTTTTAGGGAGGAAGGATGTAATACCCGAGATTTCTATGTAATTGGAACGTGTGATATTGTAATGATTGTACTTGATTTGAGTATTATTTTCCGTGTTTCATAATCCGATGTTGTCGAGCGTTTTATTCCGCGATTGTGATTTAAGGATTGAAAATCTGCGCATGTAGCGCACGCTACCAGCTATGTTTAGCGTGCGCTAACGTGGGTTCGTAGCGCACGCCCCTGAGTGTCCTTAGCGCACGCTATGCGCGGTCAAATTGATGGAGACGTGCGGTAGGTGAGATCTGGCCGGGGGACCCCTGTCGGATTGTGTCGGATGTACCTGGACGGCTTTCGGGAAAAGCCGAGTCAACGCCTTAGCGCACGCTACAGGTCGATGCGTAGCGCACGCTAAGTGCCGAGTACTGATTTAGATCGTGAGCCGTTAGCGCACGCTACAAATAGGGTCTAGCGCGCGCTAATAGCCATTTATTATAAATAGGACATCATCCTATCCGAGATTTCAGTTTTTCTCCTCCCATAACACGAATTCGTACACTTAGAACATATCTTCCTTCATCCTAAACATTTCATATCAACATCCTGATTCGTGATTGAAGATCGTTATCATTGGAGATTGGTGTTCAAGCTTTCGGTGTCGGATTACTTCATTTTCCTCCGTGTTCTTCACTACTTGAGGTAGGTGATTCTTCACCAATGTTAGTATTGTTCTTAAGGACGTCTGATCATTCTTAGATAGCCAGTTATTTCGTTTATGATCGGTCATCACATGTTAGAAGGATACTTTGACGTATCGGCACTATTTATCTTAGGAACCTTTGAACCATCTTAGTAGTATGAACTCCTAAGCGTTTTCAAATCGATTTATGGTTAGTAATCGGAGATTGCCTAGTTCGTATGTTTCACGTTGGAATCATGTGTTTTGGGACTTGGAATAATCGGAACTTAGAATACTTCTTGAAGATCTTAGAAAAGATATGATATTGAGATGACTATCCGTATATTTGTATTTCGCGATCATAAATCTTCCACAAACCTTATTAGCATGATTTGCCCGAAGATAACTTGTATTATCACGGTAGAATTCATGAGTTCTTCACCATTCAACCCAGTTTTCGGATTTCAGTATTCTGCCATGCAGTATTAGCGCACGCTAACACATGTGAGTTAACGTGCGCTATCGGGGTCAGTTAACACCCGAAACGTACGTAGCGTACGTTATGAGACCAACCGAGTCAGACTGCCAGACCGTGGCTAGCGCACGCTAGTCTTACACGATAGCGTACGCTAACAGGCCTGCTTAGCGCACGTTACGTAGAGTACGTAGCGCACGCTAAGCAGTCCAGGCAGATTGGTTATTTTGAGCTTTTCGGCCATAGACCGAATTGTTAGGCCATCGTTCGACTTGAGATGATTTGTATATCGTTCCTTTTGTTAAGGTTCGGGCTTGTTACGTTGATCGAAGGAGGCGGCCTTCGAGTGTGTCGAGATCTTTGAAGTGTTTCGTCCTTGCCATTTTCGAGGCAAGTATCATATGTCGAGTTTGATTTATTATGCTTATGGTATTGTTCATATTTTGTATATGAGATGTATTTCTGGAAATTCGCGTGATATTCGTTGTTGTTTGTTCGTATTGATGAACATATTGAAATGCATATGTGTATGCATAATTGATTGATTATGGTATAAATGATCCGAGGGGGTCATGAGGATCTATGCTGAGGGCGCTGGATCGAATGTCCACCATGCGTTGGTCCGACGGGATCATCATGGGGATCTATCTTGAGGGCGCTGGATCGCCGGACGGGTTTTCCGCCATGCGTTGGTCCGACGGATCATCATGGGATCTATACCAAGGGCGCCGGATCGCTGGATTACCCTGTATTGTATTGATGGGATCGTGAGGATTTGCATCGTTGGATTCCTAGCGGAAGTCTGCTTTGCATGTTTTATGATGCATTGATGATTTATTGTATTATGATACTTGTACTAGCATCGTTTTGCTAACCCTTCTGGGGTGGACATTGTTTTGATGTTCGTAGCCGAGGAGCGGGAGGCACACAAGCGATCACAGACGATGAGATGGCTCAGTGATGTGATTGATGTTATTGTTGTCGAGAGTTGTTTTCTTGTTTCGTTCAGTACTCGAGTACGTCTGTTTTAATAATGTCCTTTCGATATGGTTGTATAAATTAACTCTTTGATCGGTTGAATCAAATATGTCTTTAAACTTCAGTTGTTCGATTGTATTGTTTTTACACTTCTCCTAAAATAGCCTTGTAAATCCTTATCTAAAGGGTTTACGGCGCTGTAATTATTCCGAATATCTCGGGGTGTTACAGTCCACCCTCGTTGTTATTTTGGAACAAATATACATGAATCGTAGGCGGGTTTCCAGGTGTATTCCATTTCCGTATTCGTCTAGAGTTGGTTGTGATTGTGTTATTCGAATCATTAGGTTCATTTCCGCCGGTTCCTCGCGGTCGTGTTCGATTCTTCCCTTCCGTTCGTATCACCGTCTATTAACCGAGGCAAGTATCCTTATGAACTTACAATCTTGACATAGTAGTATTGTATGAGAAATGGTGTGTGTGTGTATGCTCACTACGGGTTAGATCCGACGGGGTCTCGGTAGGGGTCCACAGAGATGTGGATCGACGAGCTTGCTTTTAACCACTACGTGTTAGATCCGACGGGGTCTCGGTAGGGGTCCACAGAGACGTGGATCGACGGTTAATTGTGGTGCATTTTACAAATGTGATTTGATATTGACATTTCCGGAAATGAATGTTTTGGAACTATGTTTTCTTGAATTGCATGCATTACTATTTGTGTAAGATGTAAGTCGTTCATTTGGTTACTTGTACTAGCGTAATTGCTAACCCCTCTGGGGACCCGTTTCGGGGAAATTCGTTTTATGAATTTCAGGTCAGGTTCATCGAGACGAGCGGGTACTGGACCAGTATGCGGATGATGGACGTGCGTGATGATTGTGCCCGAATGGCGTCTTATTGCTTTCTATCTTTTTTATCTTTTGTGGTCTTTAAACCAATAGAAGTACTCGAGTACTTAAGAGTTTTACTTGTCGGGATTGTATTGTTGTTTGTTATGCTTGTGACGGATTATGGTGTTATGTTTGACCGGTTGAACCGGGTGGATTATTTTGTTGGGCGTCTTTATGACGAGGTATTTTCCTGTTGTTTCAGTGAGTCTATGAGTGTGATGCTTGTTCAGCCTGGTGGGTCCCATATAGGGATTCACGGCGCTGTAATATACCTCGAATATCCTGGGGGTGTTACAGACATGAAGCTGGTCCCTTACGCGTCAGCTGTGGGAAGCCTCATGTATGCTATGCTTTGCGCTAGACCAGATATCTGTCATGCCGTAGGCATGACTACTAGATATCAGTCGAACCCAGGACCAGGACACTGGATTGCTGTCAAGCATATACTCAAGTATCTGAGAAGGACTAGGGAGTATATGTTAGTATATCAATCAGACGACCTGTGTCCAGTGGGTTATACTGACTCAGATTTTTCATCAGACAAAGAAAAGTCAAAGTCTACTTCAGGTTATGTGTTTATCCTAGGAGGTGGAGCTATTAGTCGGAGGAGTGTGAAGCATAAATGCATCTCGGACTCTACCATGGAAGCCGAGTACATGGCAGCCTCTGAAGCAGCCAAGGAGGCAGTATGGTTCAAGTACTTCCTGCAGGACTTAGATGTGATTCCCGATTTGCCAAACGGCATTACACTTTATTGTGATAATACCGGTGCAGTCGCAAATTCGAGGGAACAACGAGCCCACAAGGGAAGTAAACATATCAACCGCAAGTACCACATCATACGACACTTCGTAAAGGAAGGAGGCATAGTTGTAGCCAAGGTTGCATTAATCTTGCTGATCCTTTCACGAAAGGCCTACCTTCAAAAGTTTTTGAAATGCATGTGGAAGGAATGGGATTACGGTGTATGGAAGCATTGATTTGAGTATAAGTGGGAGAAATAAGAGACTATGTAATAGAGTAGTATACTTAAAAGCATGCTTTGAGTATAAGTGGGAGATTGTTAGGGTTGTACACTCTAAAGCATACTTTATGCTTGTATTACCTGATTTCCCTGTAACTACCTATGAGAATATTAATTACATTTAATCACATGTTTTGCATATTTATTCATGTTATGGTTATGCAAATGAAATTTCTAATTATTTTATATTGTAGATAATGTGGTGTGTTGGTGTCACACGGAAGATCACATTATCGGTGCCTTATAAAATAATATAATAGTTCACAGCCTATATAATTATTAGACAAATTATATGAAAGACTGTAGTGTATGCTTGAGATTAGTTGGTCTTGACTATTAGCATGCATTCGCGTATTTGCATGTGTTGAACAGGATCGAAACTGTACTGACTGTAAGAAGAACGTAAATCTCGAATAATTATTATTTCTTAATTCTGAGTATGTAATATTTAATTATGTTTTTATAATATTTATTGCTTTGATTTACCATAGGTGAGAGTTAACTTAAAATGATTGACTCAATAAGCTTCGTATCTTGGGGAATAATATTATTAATATGACAATTATTATTATTACTAGAAATCGTGTCCCGACTCGTGCGGGTTGATGATGTCCCCTTGAGGAGCTCGGTAATGATTATTATATTAAACCCTGTAGGTGGATTTAATTTCGATATAATAATAAGGTTCGAGTGGTACTACTTTTGGATAAGATATTAATTAATTAAAGCTGTTAGTAGCTTAAAATTAATTAATGGACATTCGATATCTAAACACGGGAAATAATATATTCAAATAAGGAGCTCGATTTTGTAAATTGGAATTTGGGTAGGAAGTGCAATATTAATTCTTTAGTGGATTGAATTGATATTAGTGAACTCAACCATATTAGGAAAGGGATTAATATGGAAAGTTGGGTTGCACTAGGAGTCTTAACCCTAATCCTCCTTAAGATCCCTAGAGTAGTCCAAAAGCCTATAAATATAGGACATACATGGGGTTCGGCTGTGACATCTGTTGCAAGGCTTGTGAGATCGATTTTTTTGTCTTGTGTTTAATGTAGATCTTGACTTGTGTCTTTTATTCTACAATTTAGATAACACATCAATTTTCTAAGAGTGTTTATATATTACTAGAAAATAAAGAAAAATCGTGTGACTCCCAAGAACATATTCGGCCGATCCATATTTGTCAAAGCAAGATTCGGTAGCTCGTTGCTTACACAACGTCCGGATTAAGGCGGATCATACTCTAGAAGATCTAAAGGTAGAAATATAAGGAAATCAAGAAAAAAAACAACCACTACGCTTCAAAGGTAATATCCTATGATCTTTGATCTAGATTAGGATATTCGATTTACCAACATATTTATTTAATAAATAATAAATAATATTTAAATTGCTTGTTAATCTTAGTAGTTAATTAATTAGCATGCCTAAATAGATTTTGAGCTTGTGGATGCGTAAAATGCTTTATCAACTAATTTCCCAACTTCGCTTCCGCTGCGTTTTATTTCCAATAGTAGTGAGCAGTACCACATTTGAGCCTGTTCCCTACAGTTAGGGAGAACATTCGGCACTGGAACGTATCGTGAGACCCGTTATAATGCCTGAAATGGGCATTTGGTCGGTATCCCCATTATATGGTGGGATTTGGGGGACCTTCAGTTTTTTCGGAAGAGGCTCCGCCAAAACGCTGGGGGCTAGGGGACTCTCCTGGCTGTTAAGCCATCTTGAACTTTGGGGCGGCTGATGTTGCTTATTTTCAAGCTCAGTGAGGCATTTCTTGAGGAACTCGATCTCACTCGAGTTGTCACACGGATTTTGTGGTGATGTTTGAGTCGGGATGCGGGGTTGACGGGCAGCCTCGGCTTTCTTGTGGTCCCAACTCTGAATAGTCCAAGCCGATGCCATTTTTTTTCGTTCTCCTGCCACTCCCCAGTCGTTCAAAAACTAATATGAGGGGATGCTTGATACTTTCGGGACGGGTGAGGGCTTTCACCGTAGCCCTCTGTTTTCTCTCCCTGAATGAAAGCGGGGTGTTTGAAGCATTCTGCCACCTTGATTTTCTTCCTCTCTCGTGGGCTGATGGCACTTGGAACTTCCTTGCGGCATGATTATGTTGGGACAGTTCTTAAGATTCTGGCGAAAATGTAATCTTTTGCAGTTGTGGGCAGCGAGGGGTGCCCTTCTTCGAGCACTAATTTGTTGGTGTCGCGTTTGGTAAACAAAACGTGTACAGATTTAGAGCGTATTAATCGAAGCCACGTAGTAAATAAGGCTCAGAAATGAAAAGCCAACTGGATAAGAGAATATGTGATTTTTATTAATTTTCTCATTATTTTTGGATTGAGAGTCGAACTTGTTTTTTTTTGGCCGGTCTCTGATACTTGGATGTATTACAGTGTATGTCTAATTTTTTAGTGAAGCTTTTCAAAAGTCCTTCTTTATCATTCTCAAACTCAGGAACCTCTTCTTTCACATTCCTAGGAACATCGTAGGTAGCCTCACAATGTCGTCTACGATAGTCAAAGTCATGTCTATGTGGCGTAATTCTATTTGGTGGACCTCTATACTTATCTCTAGACTGGAATTCGTCAGACTCGTCGTACGAGTACTCATCCTCTTCAAGATCCTCAATATAAGGAGAACGATTCTTGTGTAAGGATCAGGGAAATGATTCATACTGACTTATATGACTTAGGGGCTGTTTACTTTTTTTCTATTAATCTCTGAATGGATTAAGCTGTCTGAGTGGATTAATCTGTCTGATTTGAAAAAATATCTTGTTGTTTCTTTCTTTTCTAAATGACAGAAATGACCATTTTACCCTCAATATGAATTAAGTCCGTTTTGATACAATGTTCTTTATTATTTAAGTTGAATGGTATTCACTACTAAAAAAGACATTTAACATCGCCCGTTTACCATCGGTTCTGGGAAAAACGATGTTAAAAAGACGCGGTGGCATAATTGAAAATTTTAAAGCAAATTAACATCGATTATGCTAATAACCGATGTTAAAAATAAAAAAATTATTTAACATGATTCTAATAAAAACCGATGTTAAAAAAAATCTTCAATTTAACATCGATTCCGAATATTATAATATATATTCATAAATTATATTATAATTTTCAGTTATATTTAAATAATCAGACAATATTTTTATAAATATATTAAGTTATATTTTAATATATATAGTTATATTAATTTTTTATCAATAAATAGTTTATATTTTATGACATTTATATATATATAATATTAATATATATTTTAAATTTATACTATATATACTCAATTATAATTAAGATTATATGATAATTTATACTATATATACTCGGTTCTTTTATTATTTGAGAGGGTAATTTTGGTATATTGGGGAAGTATTTCTGGCTTAATGGTAAGGACACCCCAAAAGTTGCTTAATGAAAAATACATTATTAAAATCATTAAGTTGAAAGTAAATAACAAGATATAGCTGACCGATTAAATTGATTAAACATTAAGCTGATTAAGTAAAAAATAGACAGACGATTAGATTTAATTCATTATTTTCCTTCGCGACATCTTTTCCTTTATCAACATAAGTCGGACCAATGTTAAGACTAGACATAGAATTTCTTGGTTTTTAGTCAATCCATGCATTTCACTCAAACTATTTTTGACTTCATAATATATTAAAGGAAGAAAAACATAAATATATTATCTATATTATATAATATTTATCCCCCCTTAATTTAATGTAGAAGTGGAATTTAATTGTAACTTTTAATTGTAAATATATGAAGAGACTATTTTAATTGTAACTTTTAATGTAAATAAACTAATTTAAATACAAAAGTTATGATAAATATCACAATGCAAATGCACCTTGTAATACACAAGGTGATTAAAATGAACTTTTAAATGATAGTATAAATTACAAGATGGTTAAATTTAGCTATGAAATCTTAGATACAATCGGTGCATCGCACGGGTTGAATAAACCAAAAACAACCCCGGAGCAACATACGAGTTAGTAAACCTTCATTTCATATAACTAATTACATAGACTAAAATAAAAGGACAATAACAATAAAAAAAACATACAAACTTCTCTAAAAGGCATTTAAATTCTGTCATCTGCTCATTCAACGGTCTGCCCCAACATTACGTACAAAACACGTGCACCTTCTAATACACAAGGTGATTAAAATGAACTTTTAAATGATAATATAAATTACAAGATGGTTAAATTTTAGCTATGAAATCTTAGACACAATCGGTGCATCGCACGGGTTGAATAAACCAAAAACAACCCCGGAGCAACATACGAGTTAGTAAAGCCTCATTTCATATAACTAATTACATAGACTAAAATAAAAGGACAATAACAATAAAATAAATATATAAACTTCTCTAAAAGGCATTTAAATTCTGTCATCTGCTCATTCAACCGTCTGCCCCAACATTACGTACAAAACACGTGCACCTTCTAATACACAAGGTGATTAAAATGAACTTTTAAATGATAGTATAAATTACAAGATGGTTAAATTTTAGCTATGAAATCTTAGATACAATCGGTGCATCGCACGGGTTGAATAAACCAAAAACAACCCCGAAGCAACATACGGGTTAGTAAAGCCTCATTTCATATAACTAATTACATAGACTAAAATAAAAGGACCATAACAATAAAAAAACATATAAACTTCTCTAAAAGACATTTAAATTCTGCCATCTGCTCATTCAACCGTCTGCCCCAACATTACGTACAAAACACGTAGATATTCAACTAAAGACCGTGCATCGCACGGGTTTGATAATGCCTCGTATATATTATTTTTCTACCCAATGCAAATAATTAAATAAATCAACTAATAATTGGAAGTCCTAAAACCAATAAAAAGAAGAGAGGGTACCAAAATAGTTTCGAGACGCCCAAATTCCCCATTAGCGCTTCATCCCACAAAAACCAAAAGCCTAATAAGAATGTTAGTCCAAGTAGCCCAATAGAACCTAGGTCCAATAAAATTCTGTCCAAATCTGATTTTTAACACAGGGCTGGGCTCCTAGTAAGTTGTAACCCGACTTCTTCGCAACAAGATCGACGCGTGAGCTCGACACCCGAGGGACCCGAAGCAGGCTCGAATACGGCGGACTCAACCGCGATGGAGTGTATACGAGCAGCAACAGCAAGGGCAAAATGACGGTGGAGTGACTGCAACCGGCTGGAGCGGACTAAAAAAACACGATTTCTGGAGGATTAATTCGCGTTTGGGAGGTCTGAATCAGGTTTGCTATTTCGTTTTATTGCGGCTGTTGTATTTCACTGATGGCGGAACACGAATGGATCTAGTGGTAGGCAATTGCGATTCAGATTCGTGATATAGAATCGCGAAAAGGACTTACGATCTGAGGTGCTTAGACGTCAGCGACGGTGCGGACGACCGTGGTGGTGCGGCGATCGGATTCGCGGCAGCGGTGGAGGAACCACCGGGTATTACAGTTTCTATTTTTTCGATTTTTTTTAGTTTTTCAGTTTGTTTGTTTTTTTGGAAAAATCAAAAAACTACAAATTAGTTTGTGTTTTGATTTTAAATTCAGATTGTGATGAAGAACAGAAATTGAACAATAATGAAATCCAAAGAACAAAGAAGAATTGTAAATGAGAAATTGATGTAATAGGATCTAATTGAATTGAAATACAAACGAGTGATGATATTGAATGAAGTAAACACAACACTCAATCCCAGGGAATCTCCCTCTCTCGCTAGCTAAAAGCTAAGAGTCAATATTATCTCACAACTCTAATCGATACCCTGAAAATGAAATCCCCTTCCCCTCTTTATTCTTCTTCTCTTCTAACAACTTTTCACCCAATTGACTGATTTGCCCCTATTTGGTCCTTCTAGAATATTTGCACAATATCCTTGCGTTGCTGATGTGTTGTGTTGCTGATGTATTGCTTAAGAACAACTGATTTCCTATCATTACTCCCGCCATCCAGAAAGTCTTGTCCTCAAGACTTGCTTTAGAACTTTGACTCTTAATCACCAATACATCTTCCCTCGTGCTGTCTCCAATTGTACCTCCCTTCCACCGAATCAACCATTGGTATACTTGGTTCAAATGATTCTTAATCGTACGAGCATCCGAGAAAGCCAAAGGAATAACTCCATAAACAACACTAATTTTCAAGTCAGGGAATAAAATTTGTAAAACAGAATGCACCTTGGACTGCTCTAATATGTTATCCCATTCTTGCCCTTCTTTGAACACTTCTTGGACGCGTACCCCACCCGGTACGTATTGAGTTCCCATTGGTGGTGTATGATCATTCCCACTCTCAAAGGACGACGTTTCGGTAGGCCCACTGAATGTGAAACTAGATTCGAATTCTGCCCCCATTATCCACTTAAACCATAAACGTAGTTTGTCCATATGATGACAATTCACTTCCCAACCAAAAATTAACAGATCACATAATGAAGGACCGTCTAAAGGAGATTTGTCTGTTAAAGCAAGTCGGTTCTGGTGTGAAGCTAAAGAACTGTGAGACGTGTCCAACCCCTGACGATGAACCGAAACTTCTTGATACACAAATTCCATCCAAGACTTGTTCTGGTTATAGATGACTTCACCCAACGACTTCAGCCATTCCATTCTCATAACCAAATCAGGGTTGCCTGTCTTAAAAACTAATGCATCCACCACAAATGAACAACTTCCAAATTGAATGTTTAAATTCACCCATTGCTCACTACCCAACACGGTAACACCAGATGCTCATCACCAATTTTGCTGTTAATACCATTGAACACCCAAAAAGACATTCCTAAAACAATTACCAACTGTAGGAGAACAAAGAGAACAAAATTGGGGGTCGCCTCACTAACTACAAGAATTACCATAAATACCACAGGAATAGCGCAAATAATTCCTTCCAATTGCAAGGTTTTACCTCCCGATTGAGAATTAGCCATAACTCCAAAGAACTCCAAGGTTTGACATGACCCCATATAAAACGTCTCTGATAGTTGATCAATTGGTGCCGGAATAGCATCCCGCGAATAGTGATCGCCGTCTTCTTTCCCCATTTCATCATCACCTAAACGCAAAACCCTAAAATTGCCTTCAGAACATGTGTGAGTAGAGCTGAATGGAGGACCACCACGAAAACCTAGGCCCTTCTTCTTTCGTTCCTTCCATTCAGTACGTGTGAGCGAACGAACTCCCTGGTTACAATTCTCGTTAATAGTCGCGTCCACCAATGTCATTGTTTGCGATCGTGTTGGAATAGAATGGTGAGCGGTATTGCGTCCAAACGACTGAGGTCTATCCACGATTTTATTATTGACCGGACTTTTGGACTCAATCTGGCCCAACACACTGGGCTTCCATTTGTTTCCAAAAAAATTCATAGGCCCAGTAGTCCGGTACGTTATCTTCTTAATTGAAACGAGTTTCTCATAGGGTTTATCCTTCTTCGTCGCCCCTGAAATATCATCCGATGTATCGGAGAATGAATTGAGAGTAAGAATCCCACCACATGACGGTTTCCCACCCCCGTCGGCCTGAGAAGACGGCATACTCAGAGCTTTTTCCGTCGGATCTGAAACAATGCTAATATCTGATGAGAACTCTGGGTCCTGTTGCTTCATCCATTCGAGCACTTCTTTCCGGAATTCACGTTCCTCCAAACAATGCACCTCCCATGCGTAGATAACAGACGCTTGTGGAGTAGATAAACCACCAGAGACTCTAATAGCACCATCGCCCATAGGATCAAGAGAAATCTGGAGGTTACCTGACGAATCCGATACCCCTTGAATCTGCTTCCCCTGTTGCTTCATCCAAGCCATCATAACTTTCTGGAATTCTGCTTCCTCCTCTCGTTCTAACGCCATAATAGAACGAATTTCTTCAATATCAGCTTGGATCTGAGAAATCTGCTCCTCATGTGCGTCCAAGTAGCGAGCTAACTGTGATTGAGTCTCCATGAATGATGCCAACACAACCGGCAGATCTAGGGCAGGTCGGACCAATGATGAAGAACAGAAATTGAACAATAATGAAATCCAAAGAACAAAGAAGAATTGTAAATGAGAAACTGATGTAATAGGATCTAATTGAATTGGAATACAAACGAGTGATGATATTGAATGAAGTAAACACAACTCTCAATCCCAGGGAATCTCCCTCTCTCGCTAGCTAAAAGCTAAGAGCCAATGTTATCTCACAACTCTAATCGATACCCTGAAAATGAAATCCCCTTTCCCTCTTTATTCTTCTTCTCTTCTAACAACTTTTCATCCAATTGACTGATTTGCCCCTATGTGGTCCTTCTAGAATATTTGCACAATATCCTTGTGTTGCTGATGTATTGCTTAAGAACAACTGATTTCCTATCAGATTGTTAAATTAAAATGCAAATGGATTTCTCAGAATTAGAGCTGAACTTCGAAACTGGTTCAGAGAGTTCAGAACAATAATCAACGAGATTTTTTTTTGTGTGATTTGTCAAAGGGGCTGTGAAGGATGATTTGGGGTTTCTGGGAGTTGGAAAGTTGATTCCAATTAGAACAATAATGAGGGAGAAATTTAGGTTCTATGCAGCGGATTTGTGAATGAAAAGGTGCCAAGTTGATGCAAAACGATGATAATTTTGAGAGAAATTGAAATACTAGACACAACTGGGAGAAAATACATGTAACTCAATAATGATAATAATTGGAAGATCTCCCAAATACAATGCTTTTCCTTCAATTTTTAGGCTCAAATGTCAAGACATAAGATCAACAAATCTGCTAAGTCCACACACCAACAGTTGGAAAGATGAGAAAACGCTGTAAAGACAACCATAGGTGCAAAACGCATAAATAGCGTATGCTATTATGCGAAAGAACATATAGCGCACGCTATATGTTCCCAAAAAAAAAAACTGATGTAAAGTCTTGGAGGGCAAGGTGATAACTCCTCTCGACACTTCAGGGCAAGCTGGTAACTCGCGACACTTCAGAACTCCAAAATAAAAAACCCCAACTTCCAGAACTCCACAAAAAAAAAAAAACTGAGATAACCCTACCTTTCAGAACTCCAAAAAAAAAAAAATTGACATGCTCGAATAGCTTACGCCAATGTTTAAAAAAGCGGCGCAGAGCTCGTTTCAAGGCTCGCATTGGGGCGCCTTTGTGAAAAAACGCCTCAGGGCTTGCATAGCTATGCGAGGAGCATATTAGGCGCACGCCTTTTTTCCAGAGCTTACGCTTTTTGCGCGCAGCGTACGCTTTTTGCGCTTTATGCCAGAAGCTTAAGCTTTTTGTGTATCTTTATTAAATAGTTCAACATTAAAAAAAAATCAATTGGTTCAATCTCTTGGGCATTTAAATGGTATTTAGAGATCAGGAAGGAATTTACGGGAGATATAAGAAAAAATTAGATGGATAAACATAAAAATCATATTAGAAAAGAGGGGAGGGAGAGAAAGAGTGCAGGGTTGCTGTTTTTGTGAAGAATGATGGTGGTGGCGGCGAGATAAAGAAGAAGAAGAAGAAGACGAAGAGAGTGCTGGTTTGGTGTCTTGAGGGTTAAGGAAGACAGTGTGAAGGCAGTGTGAGGTGTATGTGGGCAGGCCAAAGAAATAAGATGATGAGGGTATAAATTATATTTCCAAATAAATCCTTTTAATATAAAAAAGGTTGTAGATGTCATTTTAATTTAAAATAAAACACCACCAATTAATTTGAGAAATGAAAGGGAAAAAAAAACTTTTATGTTTTATTTTTCAGGGTTGCTGTTTTATTTTTCTACTTTTATGTTTTTTATTGTGGAACTTATGTCATTAGGCTTTATCTATGTTGTTTAACTTGGATGATTACTTATTTGAACCTTATTTGTTCAAGGGATTTCTATTCAGGTCTTGTTCTATATCAAAAAAAATGCACGGGGTGCTTACGCCTCGGCACCCCGAGGCTTACGCCTCGCTTTTCGTCAGGCCAACGCCTAGGCTTACGTCTTCGCCTTTTCAAACATTGGCTTACGCTATTTACGCTACGTTATGGTGGAATAAAGATGCTACGCACATGAAAAGCACTATTGAAAACACTGATGTGTAATGAAATTAGGTCCAATGACTCGGGACCTAATGGATCTTATTATTTTCGTATTCTACTTTCATTGCACTGCTTTATAGCCCGACCTTCTATCTCTCGGTCTCACTGTCTCTCTTATGTTGTTGATGATACTAACATTTTTTTATTTACAAAATCTTGACCAATTGTTTTGTCCAAAAGTGTTGTACAGATAGCCTTCCCACAATTCATGGAATATTGATTGATGCTGTGCCGCCTCATGCCAACGTGGCACTGCTCATAAAAAAAGGTGTAGTTTTTGTAAAAGCCTATACAGGATTTTCATAGTTCAGAAAGCCTTGTTAGTACTTGGAAATCAGAATATGTCGATTAATATCGATAGACTTAGCGCCTTGCCAGATGGTGTCATCTGCCACATTCTGTCTTTTCTTCCAACTAAGATCTCCGTGTCAACCAGTATTCTTTCGAAAAGATGGAGGTTCTTCTGGGCATATGTCCCGAATTTAGATCTCGACAGATGGTCGAGCTCTTCAGACATCATCAGTAGGGTTCTTTCGCTACATAAAGCGCAAAAGATAGATACTTTCCGCCTTTGTTATGAGGATTGTGATTGCAGCGATTGCGAACTCGAGACGTGGATTACCACGGCCATTTTGCGCAACGTGAAAACTGTTGATATTTGCCTTCATTTCCATCTTCCTTTGCCACTGTGCATTTTCACCTGCAAAACCCTTGTCCGTTTGAGTCTTACTTGTACTGTAATCATCCCCGCCTCAACTGTAGATTTACCTTGCCTTAGGAAGCTTCATTTCATTGATGCCGTCTTTTATGCTGGAGAAACCCTTCCGGCACTGCTTTCCGGCTGTCCGGTGCTCGAGGAGTTGGTCATGGAAAATATCGTGGATTATGATTTGGTTTGCTGTAATATATTTTCACCCACAGTAAAAAGGCTCGTGGTTGATTTTCAGTTCCTTGGTTGCGGAATTTACAGTGACCACTGGTTGGAGATAAATGCTCCTGCACTTAGATATCTCCGGGTACGAGATTCTGTGTCCGAACGAATCTCAACTCGTCATCAGATGCCAGACTCATTAATTGAAGCAGATATATGTCTTGATTGTAATGTTGAGATCCGACAAGGCTGGTACTATACTGTCTCTGTGTTGGACTTTGTTGACGGTCTTTATAATGTGAGAAGTCTAAAATTTTCAAGTGGCAAGGCGGTATGTGTTCCTACTCACACATTTGGTGTCTCTTTTTCCTCTGCTCAACATCTAGTATATACTAATATTTAGGCTGGTTTCATTGCAGTTTTCTATGCGGCTATTTGCTTATCAAAGTAAATCTATTACAAAGTTTGATAATTTGGTCAAGTTCCAGTTGGCTGCAGATTGGTTTTTTCTCACAAGATTCCTAGAAAGTGCAGATAATCTTCGGGTTCTTATTATCCATGAGGTTCGTTGATGCATTAAGAATACATGTTAACGAGTAAAAATGACCCTTTATATATTCAAGAAATGTTCTTTTAACAAACTTTTGTTAGAAAAAAATATTCTTTTGGCCAGAAAAATGTTGAATTTCCATTTGCCTCTTGCTTTTATTTTTTAGGATCTAAAAAATGTGTTCCTGGACCGAAATGATTTCTCAGATGTACTTATACGCTAAAATTTTGAAGGGTATTATTGTCATATTTTAATAAAAATGCTAAAAATTTTAAGGGTATGACTGTCATATTTTTATTGTTATATATATATATATATAATTTTGATATTTAGCATATATCTGTTTTTGTCCAACATTTTTTTAAAAATTAGAGGTTATTTCTTAAAATTTGTGAGTTAGTTTAGCATTTAACATTGTTGTTTGATATATTGAACAATATTGTATGTTAATTTAATGGTGATTTTAGTTTATTTTTGTTTAAATGGAGTTATGGTCATATAATTAATGGAAAAAAAATAGTTGATAAATAAAGTTCTGTACCCAAAATCTATAAATCAGGATATTAAAAAAAAAAATCTTTTTGATTGTCTTCATCAGGTTGAGGAAAATCTTAGACACTGGATGGAGCCCGAACGAGTGCCTAGGTGTCTGTTATCATGTCTGGAAACTATAAGGATCCATCAATTGGAGTATACAGAACAAGAGTTTGACATGGTCGGATACTTTTTGAAAAATGCTCAAGTATTGAAGAGGATGGAAATATATTCCCGACAAGGAATTGATTCTAAGACGATACTTGAAGCACAATCTCGAATTTCATCATTTGACCGGGGATCTGATGCATGCGAGCTTGCCCTCTGCTGAGTTTTGTCCGGCTGTTGAATCATCTGGCAGTAATATTATGTTACAATGGCATGGTGCCTTCAGTATTCAACAAATAAGTAGTCTGTTACTGTTTTCAATATGGCACGCCATACGAGAAGAGGCAATTGCATGGTGCCTTCAGTATTCAACAAATATGTAGTCTGTTATGAATATGGCACGCCATACGAGAAGATGCCTCACGCCTTACGAGGAGATTAAATCAGTATTATTTTGTATTGTGAATGACTGTTATGCCCCTGATGTAATATGTAATTATGATGCGTCATCTGAAGTTTTTCTATAAATAGGACTTCGGTTATTAATAAAAATAGATCTGAGAATTCATTCTCCCTAAATCCTCTCTATTTTATATGCAGTTTTATAATATGTTATCAGCACGAGTTTCTATTTTGCTCAGCAATAAGAAAAATTAATACCTGCACACGAAAACACACACAACACACAGTAGATGTCTCCTCTGATGCACCGAAACGCCTCGAAGGCTCGCGTGCCCGTTTGGGAATGGTTTGGGAACGGGAACGCCAAGGAAACGTCCCCGAAACGTTTCTTGAACGTATCCATAAACGTTTCTGGATTCTCAGACGTATCGGGACACGTTTCTGTGTTTACTTGCCGACTCCAGAAGTTTACATTGGGTTTAATGGGCTTTTTTTGTATTCTAAACGGCTTGGAACCCAAGCGTTGTATACTGTATACATTAGGTCTTCTATATACATTAGATCTCCGACTTTTGTCAAGGAATCCGAAGGATGACGAAAAGATGTGAGATGTGGGTGGAGATGCTTTTGATTCAATGGATGATGTAGGGTTTTTGGAGTTTGCCGAACTCTCACTAGATGAACCTGAATTTGAAAATGATATTATTGATAATTAACTATCTTTGAAATATGTAGTAGTTTTTGGAGTTTACAATTTACATTAATATATATCTTTTTTGGATTTTCTTTAATATATTGTTAATTTTTTATATTTTTTTATTGCCGTATCTATGCCGTTCCCGTATCTTGAATTTTTTATTTTGCCGTTTCCCGTTCCCGTATCCCTTTGCCGTTCCCGTTTCGGTGCAACATAGGATGTCTCCATCTTTTCCTCGTCCGGAAAATCTTATCCACAACAAACAATCTGGCGCTGGTTCAAAATCTTAACAACACATTTCTTCTTTCTTTTAGAAATCTTGAAACCTAGTTAATATTATTTTTATTTCGTAAGAAAAGAAGATCGATTACAAGAGAATCCCACTGCACCTTTCATCCCTGAACCTCATCTTACTTGTTTGCAAATCAGTTGAAGAATCAACTTATTTTTATCAGGGAGTTCTTGGGTTTGTCCCTGTCCGAAGGCTAGGATCGCTGAAGTTTAATGGTGCATGGTTATTTGGTCATGGGATTGGGATACATTTACTACAGCCTGAAGATCGAGATAATATGCCAAAGAAAACTATGATTAATTCTAAGGATAACCACATTTCCTTCCAGCAACAATAGTCCAGATTTCCGGCCAACGTAGACCCAGCCATCTCCGTCGCTGTTCTCTGTTCTCCTCTCCATCCACCTGGTCGTAACCATCAGCGCCGGCCTCTACCCCATAGATCTCATCGAGTGCCGCCGCCATGGCGGTTGCCGTCGCCAACACCGTCTACATCTTCTCCGCCGATGTAGTTGACCTCGTGGTGAGTCTTCTTTCTCCATGTCTTGCTATGAGAGAGCGAGAGCTAACTGTAACACCCCCAATCCGCTCAGGGATATTACACGTCGTAGAACCTTTCCTCAATGATCTACCAGGCTGGTAACGACATATAACAACTCAACCATGCCTTTAAGGCTTAAACGACTCAGTGGACCGATTTGGTCTTTCAATAAATACATACAACTCAAATACAACCTACGCCACGCAGGCCAACATACAACTACACCTGCATAACGGAAAATATAGCTGGAAAAATAGAGTACAACCGAACCAATAAACAAAGTACGGTTCCTCATGTGATTAGTATCGATCATCTTTCATCATCCTTCGTGCCGACTGTGTTATGCTCCAAAACCCGAATGCAAAACAGACATCCACCCCGAATACTGGGGTTAGCAAACTCCACTGTTTTGCTAGTGCAAGAACAAAGTGCAAATACGAGCCATACCATTCACATTCCACGAATAACAATAACCAAGGATCCTCAAAGATCCAAACGAAACGAAAAGTACTTCCCGAGGCAAGAGTTTGAGAAAACATTTCAAAATCGAAATATCATAAATCAATGGAAGTAATTTATCAAACGGTTTAGAATGCCATCGAGAGTTTTAATAGAAAACAATTTAGGATTATCAAATCCTACTTTTCAAAATCCAAAAGACAAAAGGGGTCACCGCCCCAAAGGTTTATTTTCCAAAAAAATGACATTTACCAAACCGTTGGGATTTTAGCCCCAAATCCGTAAAATGACTTTTACAAAATCCTTGGGATTTTAGCCCCAAATCTCATCAACTCACAGTACACAAGAACGACCCCAAGGTTCGTCTCCCAACATCAAAATCCACAAATAAAGGATTTAAAACAAACAACAAAATACTCTAGTGCCATCCTAGCCAAGTAGGCCAAACGAACAACTTACCTCTTACACACTTAGTCAATGCATGCAATCATGAAAACCGTTCAAAAGCACTCATTTACGGAAATGCCAATAATCCAAATCACATTGTAAAATGCACCACAATTAACCGCGGACCCACAACTTCGTGGATCCCTGCCGAGACCCCGTCGGATCTAACCCACAGTGGTTAAAAGCAAGCTCGCGGTTCCACAGCTTCGTGGAGCCCTACCGAGACCCCGTCGGATCTAACCCGTAGTGAGCATACACACACACGTTACTCATGCAATACTAATATGCTAAGAATGTAAGTTCATTAAGAATACTCACTAGAGATGGCCTCTAACTCGACACCATTATCAACTCTTCAAAAATGCAATAACAAGATTAAATACGGAATACACGATCCCATAACTTTAAACACAGGAGTATCATCATCAAAGACCTCAACGTTCAAAATAATCAAATCATAATCAATTCCCAAAACACACCGTTCACAAAACACACGCGTTTTGAAAGAAAACCTTTAACGAGGCCAAACCGAAATCTTTTGAAACTTCATTTCAAATAACCAAATGAACACATCAAGACGACCACCGATCATCATATCCATAAAACGAGAAAAGTATGGGCAAGGTACTTGCCTCGAATAACCACAACGCGGAGAATCGGCCGAAGTAGGTTGGCACGAACCGACTACGAACTCGCCGACTCCACCGAATGACAATCCAAAACAATGAACTACGAACGAAAACAATAACAATGAAAATGAATTCCAAAGTACGACCCAAAGCCGCTGAATTCAAGGAACGAATGACGAAATTCAAGGATTTTTCCCAAAACGGCCAGGAACACGATTCGTCCCGTCAAAACCCGAAAACGGAATTTCAAGTTGAAATATGGATATACGATCCATAGAATATGTTTAACAACATCATTTAACCATAATCGATCCATCGAAAACGGATGAAAAACGAGATCGAGGACAAATCCCCCAAAAAGTCAATTCGCAGGAAATCAAGAAATATACTTCGATTCGACGAAGAACAATGGATTAAATGATGTTAAACACAAGAATACTACCAAGATTAATCATACCCATCATGAATTAATCAACAACACGGAACGAATCGGACGAAAATGCAAAAAACCCCAAATTCACGAAATTAGGGTTCTAAGGAAGATTACCTTGATTCGCTGGATCAAAGGATGATAACGGATGATTGATTGATGTTATGAATTCAAGAACTTCATGGACTTGTTGTTAAACAACATGGCTTCGTCACCTATGAATCTCCAGCCGCGGACGGAGAAGGAAGGAAGTGAAAAACGAAATGAAATGTGGCTGCTCAGCCACATTTATACTAGGCCGGACTAGCGCGCGCTAGGCTGCCGAGCTAGCGTGCGCTATCGGCCCAGGCCGCGATCTAGTAGCCTTCTGGACTAGGCTGCTCGGACAGGTAGCGTCGGCGACCTTTCCGGCCAGAAGGCGCGCTACTGCCGGCCAGAAGCGTCTCCGACAAGCGATGCGTGCGCTACTGCCGAGCATGACCGATTCCGTAACCCTGTGACTCCACTGGACCGCTTCGCGCAGCGTTAGGCCATCCAGAAGGCGCTACACTGCCGGTTAGCGCGGCAGCCTTCCGGCCAGCGGCGCGCTTACGCGGTTCTCGCGCACCCGTCCGGCCGGTGCCCGCAATCGTCCGGCCAGTCCCGCAACCGTCCGGCCAGTCCCGCAACCGCCAGGGCTCGACGACCCGATTTCCGAAAACGCACGGAACGAACACGAAGAAAAGTTCGCGGACGACATCAACGACCCGAAATGAAAACATAATACCATAATTAATCATACGCGACCAAGAAACGGGTCGAGACAACAATTACAGATACGGATACCCGTAACTTTCAAGAAATTACAAAATGGCCCAAAATGCCCGGAAATCACGATACGTGATCGAATAACCAAACCGAAGTTCACAACACGTCTAACAAAGTTAAACGGACTTACAGGAAACTCAAATGCAGCCAACGAGATTCGCAAGAATCGAACTCAAGCGCGGAAAAGGCGCTAAAAAGCACGGAACTCAACAAAACGACACCGAAACAAACTCGGATGTCAAAAGGTGTAGAATTAATCATTCTCGGAATGACGAAACGGACATGAGCGAGTCGTCAAAACGGATTTCGGCCGAAAAAAGAAATTTACCAGAAGTCGAAAATTGCGGATATTACATTCTACCCTCCTTAAAAGAAGTTTCGTCCCGAAACTTAAAACAAGTAGGGGGAAGAAATATTCCGCGAGGAAAAACTCAACGATATACACAAGAATGCGTAACTAACGCCCAACGGCGAAATGTTACAAACAACGCAAAGGAATATACGGCGTGAAAACACGCTCCACGGCGACCAACACAACGTCGCCGTTAGGGATATAATAAAACCAACAAATGACAAGCGTCATCAAACGGATAATATAGCCAAGTAAATTATACTACAATCACAAAACACAACGAATGAAAATCAATATGATTGACCAACCCAACGGTACATCAATCAAAACGCGAGCCAACCGCTGAACAAATACAGAATTCCACCGCCTAAGGGCTGGAAGATCGAAAACGAAACTAATTTCCCGAACTGAAGGGAATTACGAAGGAGCCTGAATGTTCACCAATCACGGAACGAGATCAATAAAAATCGAACAATCAAACGATCGAACCACAACGATCGAGACAACAAAAATGGAAGAATCATGTTCGAATCACGAAGAACAATAAAGTTCAAACAACAACTCCCAGGATGATCTGGTGAGAACTACAATACATGCATTCCCATAAGATCCACAGGAAAGGGAATAGCGATTGAAAAGTCACAACGACAAACGAGTTATTCCGAAATGATACCACACTCGTTCGATAAACAAAAACAAGGGGCAGGACAAGCTCAGAAATGTCAACGAACATAAATGAGTCGACAAGGTAGAATATACAGAAGTTCAAAATCCGATCCCTTCGAATAAAAGGACTAGTAGAACCAAATGATGTTACTCCCGAACAAGGTTCACAAGAATCGAACCGAACTCGAAAAAAGTCACATCGATAACCAGATCGGCCCACAACAAGATCACAGCTCGTTCGAACGATGAAACCGAAATACAGAACAAGTTCATAAAGTGTCAACGAACATGAGCGAATCGATAGACTGGAGAAAGAAAAAATACAGAAGTCAAAATAGTACGGGCATTACCTCCGACCTCGTCCACGAAATTCACAAAAACGGGAGCAAGGTAACAAGACATTAAACAATCGACACATAACGGAACCATCACCGATGCACACAGTCATACCAAACCAAGCTCTAACAGCTCGCACATGCGCGACAACGCAGAAATCACCACGAGGCGACAACAATATTCAATACCAACATCCCACCTCTCACAGAGGCTAACACAACAAATGTGTGGAAAACGACTCAACGCTGTAACACCCCAAACTAGGCGGATATTACAGTGCCGTAGATCCCCAACTGGGACCCACCAGGCAAATGAAAATGAATGAATTACACAAGATAAATGTAGTACCGAACTACATTACAACAATAATTACTCCGATGAGGAGTTTAGTTACAACATACCAGGACAATACCGAATACTAGTGTATTTTATATGAAGATAAAATACACAACACTGAATGAAACGGAGTATCCAAATGAAAATCTGCAGCGGAAAATAAAGGACAATAATATGAATAATCAAAGATCGGGGCCCCTACTAGTATCACTAGGACTCCTCGACATCAACATGCTATTCCGTGCGTTTGCCTTGCCATGACACGAAAAACAAAATCCCCAAACGGGGTCGATACAAAGAACAACAATCCTCAAGGGTTGAAATTACACAATCATGAATTAATCAAGTTATGAAACATTCTTAATTATGAATTACGAAGAGGAGTACCATAGTACGCCCGTAATGTTCTGTGCAAGTGTACAACACCCGTCCGTGTACCTAATTAGTCTCACGAGACAATATGACTCGTGTGCACGGTCTAGTGTATCGGTGAACCCAATACAATAACCATCGTGTGCCCGACTAAAAATTCCACACGTACACACCCGACCACGCAATATGAACCCGAGAAGGTCACATGAACGAATGACCATAATGAACGTCAATGAATAATTAATTAGACAAGGATAAAATGACTCACCGTTATGAAAGTAATAGTGACGTGATTGATAATCCAATGAAATGATTTGGAACCGCTGCTCCTCGTGAATGAAATTATTATTCGACAATTACAAATCTCAAAATGATTATAATTATGATGAATGAATTATGATTATGAACAATCAACAACGAAAGGAATGAATATCCTTTTAACCGAGTAAGAATTAACTTACACAATACCGGTGAACAATGTCCTTCCACGAACAACGTCCTAAATGAAGTGTCCGCACGAACAACCTTAATTCAATACAATTACCGACAATCCGATCAATATACGAATTAAACACGAATATAACGAACTTAAAACGTCGATACGATAAAACTAAGTCCATTGAGGTATTGAAACAAACACGCTTGCCCAAACTCCGATTGTTTACAATCAAACTTCAATATACCAATATCAAATCCCCAAGAAGTGTTTCAAACCAATAAAACATCTCCAATACGATCAATAATCATATGAATATCCAAAATGTGATTATAACAACAATTAGTCGAAAATCCCCAATTCCAACTCGATTTACAAGGTGTTCTTGAATAATCCCTCAATAATCCAATGAATCCTTATACAAACTCATAATCATATACATATCCCTTCATATATCATGATTATAACGTCAAAACATCCTATTTCAACACAAAATCGAAGTCCAAAGTGTTGAAGGAATTACCTCTTGATGATCCAAGTGCTCTAATCCGAAGAATACGCGTTAGATTGATTATCCGGCTTCACGATCGAAAGGAGATGAAGAAAATCAAACACCCAAATGATTTGTGAAGGAAAAACCTTCCCTCAAGCTTCCTCTCTCGGTTGCAAGTGAAAAAATGGGAAAGGAATGGAAGAAATCTTTGAAAAAACGAATTTAAGGGAGTTGGCGCTGCCGGACACGGCCGTGCCGATCGGCACGGTCGTGTCACCGGGCCGACGGTTGGCAGCAGTGACTCGACCGTGTCACCTTGACACGGTCGCGGCGCCGGAGGGCCTCCCGACGATGACCCGTCCGGCAATGACTCGGCATGACTCGACCGTGCCGTGCGACACGGTCGGGCGTCTTTGGCGATCGGTTACAGCTTATCCGGAAGGGTTCGACTCGGCCGTGCTGCATCGACACGGTCGGGTCTGGCGCACACTTCGGCACTTTCCGGACGAGTACGGCATGGGCCGTGTCGGACGACACGGCCGAGTTCGTTCGGCAGTGATCGGCCAATGAGCGGTTGAGCTAAAACGACCATAACTCTCTCGTCCGGACTCCGATTGACTCACCGTTTGAACCATTAGAAAGCTAACTCGATGCTCTATAATATTGCAAAGATTTAGAATTTTTGGAGTTACCAAAAATTAATGGTGATCTAACAAAGTCGAACTCAAATGAGGAAAGTTGAAACAATGAACAATAACGATACACAACTCGAAGTTTTCCGAACGGTGAACACGGTGAATGAATATGATTGATGAATGATTATAATTGAGTGAAAATCCACTAAGTGACAATCACCGAATGAAATTACTGAATGATAATGACTGAATTACAACCGGGTATTACATACTCTCCCCCTTAAAAAGAGTTTCGTCCCCGAAACTAAGGGTCAAACAACTCGGGATAACTCTCCCGCATATTCTCCTCGGTTTCCCCAGTGGCCTCTTCGACTCCGTGTCTAGACCACTGAATCTTGACTAAAGGGATCGTCTTGTTCCTCAACTGTTTGATTCGCCGCTCTAACACTCGTACAGGACGCTCCTCGTACGAATGATCATCCGCGATCTCGATTTCGTCGAATTGAAGTATGTGACTCGGGTCGGCAACATACTTCCGCAATCGAGAGACGAAACACATTACGAATTCGGCTCAACGCCGGAGGTAACGCCAATCGATAAGCTAACTCGCCTACTCGATCCAAAATTTCAAACGGTCCAATGAATCTTGGGCTCAACTTCCCCCGTTTTCCGAAACGGAAAAATACCTCGACTCGGGGATATCTTGACCAAAACATGGTCACCCGTCTCGAACTCTAGTGGTCGACGACGATTATCCGCATACGATTTCTCGCCGACTGAAAGCCAACATACGACTCTTGATCAAAGCTACCTTCTCCCGGACGGCTATAAGCATATCGGGCTCGGTGCCGATTGATTCTAACAAGTCATCCTAACACAAAGGAGATCGACAAAGATGACCGTACAAGGCCTCGTAAGTTGCCATCTTAATGGAAGCATGCCAACTATTATTATACGTGAACTCGATCAACGGTAGTTGGGCTTCCCAATCGTCCTTCCAATCGAGGACGCATGCCCTCAACATGTCCTCTAATGTCTGAATAGTTCTCTCTGATTGTCCGTCGGACTGAGGATGAAAGGCGATCGAGATTAAGCTGAGTTCCCATAGCACGATGAACTGATTTCCAAAAATGTGACACAACCCGTCCGTCACGATCGGAAACAATACTTTTAGGAGTACCGTGCAGTCTCACTATTTCCTTGATGAACAACTGGGCCAGTCTCTTGGGACTCCACAAATCCTTGATCTCAAGGAAATGAGTTGATTTAGTTAAGCGGTCCGCGATCACTCAGATCGTATTTATGCCACGATGACTCGTCGGCAATTCGTGATGAATTCCATAGAAATGTCTTCCCACTTCCATTCTGGAATAGGGAGCGGTATCAGCATACTCGCCGGTCGCTGAGGTTCCATCTTGACTTGTTGACAGGTTAAGCATCTCGAAACAAATTCTGCGACTTCTCGCTTCATATTACTCCACCAGTAATTTTGTTTCAAGTCCTTGTACATCTTGCTGGACCCCGGATGAACAGAATAAGGGGTAGCATGAGCTCCTCTTAAAATAGAGTTTTTCAACTCGACAATTGCCGGTACGCACAACCGGTTCTTAAACCTCAAAAGTCCATCCTCGTGGACCACGAATCCAGGGGCTTTCCCCTGAGCCACATCTTCACGAATGCGCAACAATGCTGGGTCTGAACCCTGATTCTCCCTGATTGCATCCTCAGAGATGATGAAATCTCTAACATACAAAGCTGTCCCTGAACTTGCGGCCTGGACCTCGATCTCGGGTCTAAGGAATTCCTGTTGAAGCTCCTTCTGAACTGTTAAACGAGCAAGCATCTGCTCCTGAACGGACTTACGACTCAAGGCGTCGGTGACAACGTTCGCCTTGCCCGGGTGGTAAAGGATCTCGATATCAAAATCTTTGATTAGTTCCAACCACCGTCACATGCATATTTAACTCCTTGTGAGTAAATATATACTTCAACTCTTGTGATTGGTGAAGATCGACAAGTGATTCCATAAAGGTAATGACATAAAGATAATGACGCCAAATCTTCAAAGCGAACACCACGGCCGCTAGCTCCGTGTCGTGGGTTGGATAATTAACCAGCTAATCCGAGGAAAATTCGGATTTACTTAATATCTTTCGGAGGTTGCCAATCTCGGATAGTCTCCGACTTCGAGGGTCGACACGAACTCTGTCGAGACGAAATTACATGCCCGAGAAAGTCACTTCGACCTCCAGAATTCACATTTGGAAAACTTTCCATAAAGTTGCTCTCGTCTCAACACGTCGAGAACCTGAAGAAAATGAACCTCGTGTTCCTCTCGCTAAGAGAATAAATCAAAATGTCGTCGATGAAGACAACAACAACCGATCTAAAAAGTCGATGAAAACCCGATTCATTAACTCCATGAATACCACAGTGCAATAGTTAGCCCGAACGGCATAACTACGAGCTCATAATGACCATAGCGTGTATGAAACGCTGTCTCGCGATATCCGACTCTCGAATCCGCAATCGGTGATATCCAGATCTTAAGTCGATCTTGGAAAATACGAAACTCCCCTGAAGTTGATCTAAAAGATCATCAATACGAAGTAAAGGATACTACTCTTGATCATCGCCTGTTCAACTCTTGGTAATTAATACACACACGAGACGAGCCATCCTTCTCCTTGACAGATCACACCGGTGCTCCTCACGGGACGCAATCGGTCGGAGATGACCTTTCTCGAACTACTCCTCAAGTTGAATCTTCAACTCATGCATTCTAGTCGGGGCCATCCGATACGGTGCCTTCGATAAAGGGGACGTCTGCTCCAACTCACTCCAATTCCCTTACTCTATGTGAAGGCAACCAGATAACTCGTCTGGAAATACATCGTCAACCGATGACAATGATACTACGAATGATTGAACATTTCGATTGCCCTAGAATGGTCAATCGATAAAAAGAGATACCAATAATGATTGAACAACTCGATTGCCTTAGAAAGGTCAATCGATGAAGATGATATAATGAATGTTTGAATAACTCGATTGCCTTTGAAAGGCCAATCGATAAAAATAATACAATGAATGATTGAATAACTCGATTGCCTTAGAAAGGCCAATCGATAAAAATGATACAATGAATGATTGAATAACTCGATTGCCTTAGAAAGGCCAATCGATGAAAATGATACAATGAATGATTGAATGACTCGATTGTCTTAGAAAAGCCAATCGATGGAAATGATACAAGGAATGATTGAATAACTCGATTGCCTTAGAAAGGCCAATCGATGAAAATGATGCAATGAATGATTGAATAACTCGATTGCCCTAGAAAGGCCAATCGATGAAAATGATACAAAGAATGATTGAATAGTTCGATTGTGGAATTTCTCTGCTTCCGCCATAATAGAAATTCTACTGGAACAACGAGGATTACTTCCCTGAAGCACACATTCGACAACCAACGACGGAAAGATAGCGACCAAACGCTACCAAACACTGAGGATAGTATCAAGACGGTTAGACCAACTAATACCGATATTACATCGTCCTCAGATAAATTCACCACGATTAGATCCATCAACCAATCGCGGTCATTAAGCTAATTCGGTATGATTCCGAAAATTCTTCCATCGTCAGGTAGACCGATGGTATGATGTCTACAAGCAATAGGACTATCCCAAAATAAGTCTATTCAAGCATGATTCGAAAATGAATGAATGCGGTGTACCAGCATCAAAAGGTACACACAAGTTGAAATAAAATTACGAGTATACCTGAAATCGTTCGGACCACCGGATCGTCGATCCTCCTCATCATATGAATCGGGACTTGCTGGTCCCGAACCGACGCCTCCGTCGATAAATACGACTCCAACTCTATTTGCTTCCATTGTCTTAAACGACGATGACAAAGCGATCGATTAAACGCTGGTTGCTTGGGGCTGAGATGCCGGAGTCGACTTGGAGTCCTTTCGGCAAAAACGGGCCTTATGCCCAAAATACCCACAATTATAGAACGAGATAGACGGTTTGGACACTCAGTCTGAAATGACCCGGCGTTCCACAATTGAAACAGTGATGACCGAATCGCCGCTCGGGAATGAGATCCCGCACGATTATGCGCCGTAGAAGGTCGCTCAGAAACGATAGGGCTCACACGAGGCTTCTTGAAGGTTGACTGACCGCCTTTTGGTTGATTACGCTTCGTTGATTTCCTGTTGACATATGCAGGTTGCTGCTCAGCAATTTCCTTAGCAGCTGGCTCGTACGGGAGAGTTCTCTCGATAAATCCGGTCAGAGTGTCGCAATGATGATTGAGCAACCGCACATGGGTCATCATGGCTCGCATAAAAGTGAGTGGATCAACCCGAACATCTTCTCGATCGAGCCGAGTCCCGCACGATTTCCCGGCAGCGAGTGATTATTTCTCGGATTTCGGTCCGCACCGCGGCCTCTCCCCGTGCATCCCCTGACAGCTCTCTCCATACTGAAGTAGGAAGGTCGCATAATGATTATATTACCCGCATGATTAGCACGTTATGATTATGTCATGAGATGATGAAAATGAGTATACATGCTCTAACTTAATGATTATATGAATGATTTACTGAAGTTACATGATTATCTGATGAAATTCTTGAAATGATTATCTTGAATAACTTAACAAGATTGATAATATGATCATCCAGATTGACAACTGAGTAATGAAATGAATTGAGTAATTAATGAGTTAACATGATCGTCCTGATTATTAACTGAGTAATGAAATGAATTAAGTGATTAATGAGTTAACATGATTGTCCTAATCACAATGAATGATGATGTTTGAGGATTGTTAATTGATGAATGATGAATGAATGACTATTGCCAGAAATTATACCATGGCGTTAGAAATCTTACAGTTCTTATTCGATTGGCTCGGCATTTGCACAGTCACACGTGACGCGAAAGTCCAATGATACTAGTCGATGACGATGATTTCAAATAAGACATGACTCGGAAGGTAGTATTCAAAACCACGCTCCGATACCAACTCTGTAACACCCCAAACTAGGCGGATATTACGGTCTGTAGATCCCCAAGGACCCACCGTGCAAATGAAAATGAATGAATTACACAAGATAAATGTAGTACCGAACTACATTACAACAATAATTACTCCGATGAGGAGTTTAGTTACAACATACCAGACAATCAATACTAGTGTATTTTATATGAAGATAAAATACACAACACCGAATGAAACGGAGTATCCAAATGAAAATCATGCGGCGGAAAATAAAGGACAATAATATGAATAATCGAAAGATCGGGGCCCCTACTAGTATCACTAGGACTCCTCGACATCAACATGCTATTCCCGTGCGTTTGCCTTGCCATGACACGAAAAACAAAATCCCCAAACGGGTCGATTACAAAGAACAACAATCCTCAAGGGTTGAAATTACACAATCATGAATTAACCAAGTTATGAAACATTCTTAATTATGAATTACGCCAAGAGGAGTACCATAGTACGCCCGTAATGTTCGTGCAAGTGTACAACACCCGTCCGTGTACCTAATTAGTCTCACGAGACAATATGACTCGTGTGCACGGCCTAGTGTATCTGAACCCAATACAATAACCATCGTGTGCCCGACTAAAAATTCCACACAGACACACCCGCCACGCAATATGAACCTTAAGGTCACATGAACGAGAATGACCATAATGAACGCCAATGAATAATTAATTAGACAAGGATAAAATGACTCACCGTTATGAAAGTAATAGTGACGTGATTGATAATCCAATGAAATGATTTGGAACCGCTCCTCGTGAATGAAATTATTATTCGACAATTACAAATCTCAAAATGATTATAATTATGATGAATGAATTATGATTATGAACAATCAACAACGAAAGGAATGAGTATCCTTTTAACCGAGTAAGATTTAACTTACTCAACACCGATGAAGAATGTCCGTCCACGAACAACGTCCTAAATGAAGTGTCGGTCGCACGAACAACCTTAATTCAATACAATTACCGACAATCCGATCAATATACGAATTAAACACGAATATAACGAACTTAAAACGTCGATACGATAAAACTAAGTCCATTGAGGTATTGAAACAAACACGTTGCGTCCAAACTCCGATTGTTTACAATCAAACTTCAATATACCAATATCAAATCCCCCCAAGAAGTGTTTCAAACCAATAAAACATCTCCAATACGATCAATAATCCGTTATGAATATCCAAAAATGTGATTATAACAACAATTAGTCGAAAATCCCCAATTCCAACTCGATTTACAAGGTGTTCTTGAATAATCCCTCAATAATCCAATGAATCCTTATACAAACTCATAATCATATACATATCCCTTCATATATCATGATTATAACGTCCAAAACATCCTATTTCAACACAAAATCGAAGTCCAAAGTGTTGAAGGAATTACCTCTTGATGATCCAAGTGCTCTAATCCGAAGAATACGCGTTAGATTGATTATCCGGGCTTCACGATCGAAAGGAGATGAAGAAAATCAAACACCCAAATGATTTGTGAAGGAAAAACCTTCCCTCAAGCTTCCTCTCGGTTGCAAGTGAAAAAATGGGAAAGGAATGGAAGAAATCTTGAAAAAACGAATTTAAGGGAGTTGATCGTCCGGACACGGCCGTGCCGATCGGCACGGTCGTGTCGCATACCGGCCGGTTGGTCGACAGTGACTCGACCGTGTCTCGCTTGACACGGTCGCGGCGCGAGGGCCTCCCGACAGGACCCGTCCGACAGCGACTGGCATGACTCGACCGTGCCGGCGACACGGCCGGGCGTCTTTGGCGCCGGTTACAGCTTATCCGGAAGGGTTCGACTCGGCCGTGCCAGACGACACGGTCGGGTCCTGAGGCAGACACTTCGGCACTTTCCGGACGAGTACGGCACGGGCCGTGTCGGACGACACGGCCGAGTTCGTTCGGCAGTGATCGGCCAATGAGCGGTTGAGCTAAAACGACCATAACTCTCTCGTCCGGACTCCGATTGACTCACCGTTTGAACCATTGGAAAGCTAACTCGATGCTCTATAATATTGCAAAGATTTAGAATTTTTGGAGTTACCAAAAATTAATGGTGATCTAACAAAGTCGAACTCAAATGAGGAAAGTTGAAACAATGAACAATAACGATACACAACTCGAAGTTTTCCGAACGGTGAACACGGTGAATGAATATGATTGATGAATGATTATAATTGAGTGAAAATCCACTGAGTGACAATCACCGAATGAAATTACTGAATGATAATGACTGAATTACAACCGGGTATTACAGCTCACACCGCCAATTCGATCATACTCGGGAGTAAACATCAAAATGACAACGCGAACATCATACATACATACCCAGCCCTCAAACGGGAATGGATAGGTTTTAAAACGAAAACCTCATTTTGAAAATAATTTAGAAGAACACCGATTGATCTTGAGTATCACCTTTCAAAAGGTACAAACGTGAAACATCATTATCGAGACATTGGAGAACCATTTCGCATTTGATAAAAAAATGAGGACACTTTCTCTTAGTGAAAACTTTCAGAATATTCGACCCTCGGTCTAAATAAAAGTGTTTCTAAAACATTGAAAATATCTCAAAGCATTTTGGTCCTCGAGGTAGAAATTTTTTGAAATATATTGTGGCACCTAGGATGTACCACAAGAAAATAAGTCATTTGAAAAGTATGTCTCGAAATTTATTTTTCTACGATACTCAAGGTTTTCAAAAATCCAATAGGCCAGAATGCCCAAAACTCACACATATCGACGTTCACTAAAACAACTCCTAGCACACGCATCAAAAGATTTAAAATCAAGACAATACATGTCTTTAAACGGAAATAAACGATAAAATACCACATTCAGAACAAAACCACTGACCCCATTCGAGGCCTCTAAAGACCCTCCCGCACTGACTAGTGAACAAGTCGAACGTGTATAAGCACAAAGCTTCCACAAGAGAACTTGTAAAACGTGCAAATCGATTCGAAAATCATCAGCAACGGACAAAAACAACAATAAAAGACATCACAAGCGGCGACACTCCTCGTATAAATCAAATACGAGAGTCGACTAAATACATATCGTGAAATCAAAATCCACATAAGGATTCCACCACTTAACAAATAATCATAAAAATAGCTCGTGTCACACGAGGCACAACACAAAGAAGGGAGACTTACTTCCACAGGTCGCACGAAGATGATGATCGCCTCACGATACTAATCACGTCCAACAAACTCAAACGACGCGTCGCGACACGACTCAGTCAGATAAAATCCGACGAAACAAGACTCAAGCAACACGACTTGACCCGACAGCCTAGGTTTTCCTCAACCTAAGCTCCGATACCATTTATGTAACACCCCCAATCCGCTCAGGGATATTACACGCCGTAGAACCTTTCCTCAAGGATCTACCAGGCTGGTAACGACATATAACAACTCAACCATGCCTTTAAGGCTTAAACGACTCAGTGGACCGATTTGGTCTTTCAATAAATACATACAACTGAAATACAACTCATGCCCACGCAGGGGTCAAATACAACTACACCCGTACAACGGGAAAATATAGCAGCAGAAAAATAGAGTACAACTGAACCAATAAACAAAGTACGGTTCCTCATGTGATTAGTATCGATCATCTTTCATCATCCTTCGTGCCGACCCTGTGTTATGCTCCAAAACCTGAATGCAAAAACAGACATCCACCCCCCGAATACTCGGGGGTTAGAAAAACTCCACTGTTTTGCTAGTGCAAGAACAAAGTGCAAATACGAGCCATACCATTCACATTCCACGAATAACAATAACCAAGGATCCTCAAAGATCCAAACGAAACGAAAAGTACTTCCCGAGGCAAGAGTTTGAGAAAACATTTCAAAATCAAAATATCATAAATCAATGGAAGTAATTTATAAAACGGTTTAGAATGCCATCGAGAGTTTTAATAGAAAACAATTTAGGATTATCAAATCCTACTTTTCAAAATCCAAAAGACAAAAGTGGTCACCGCCCCAAAGGTTTATTTTCCAAAAAAATGACGTTTACCAAACCGTTGGGATTTTAGCCCCAAATCCGTAAAATGACTTTTACAAAACCCTTGGGATTTTAGCCCCAAATCTCATCAACTCACAGTACACAAGAACGAACCCAAGGTTCGTCTCCCAACATCAAAATCCACAAATAAAGGATTTAAAACAAACAACAAAATACTCTAGTGCCATCCTAGCCAAGTAGGCCAAACGAACAACTTACCTCTTACACACTTAGTCAATGCATGCAATCATGAAAACCGTTCAAAAGTACTCATTTCCGGAAATGCCAATAATCCAAATCACATTGTAAAATGCACCACAATTAACCGCGGACCCACAGCTTCGTGGATCCCTGCCGAGACCCCGTCGGATCTAACCCACAGTGGTTAAAAGCAAGCTCGCGGTTCCACAGCTTCGTGGAGCCCTACCGAGACCCCGTCGGATCTAACCCGTAGTGAGCATACACACACACACGTTACTCATGCAATACTAATATGCTAAGAATGTAAGTTCATTAAGAATACTCACTAGAGATGGCCTCTAACTCGACACCATTATCAACTCTTCAAAAACGCAATAACAAGATTAAATACGGAATACACGATCTCATAACTTTAAACACAGGAGTATCATCATCAAAGACCTCAACGTTCAAAATAATCAAATCATAATCAATTCCCAAAACACACCGTTCACAAAACACACGCGTTTTGAAAGAAAACCTTTAACGAGGCCAAACCGAAATCTTTTGAAACTTCATTTTAAATAACCAAACGAACACATCAAGACGACCACCGATCATCATATCCATAAAACGAGAAAAGTATGGGCAAGGTACTTGCCTCGAATAACCACAATGCGGAGAATCGGCCGAAGTAGGTTGGCACGAACCGACTACGAACTCGCCGACTCCACTGAATGACAATCCACAAAAATGAACTACGAACAAAAACAATAACAATGAAAATGAATTCCAAAGTACGACCCAAAGCCGCTGAATTCAAGGAACGAATGACGAAATTCAAGGATTTTCCCCAAAACGGCCAAGAACACGACTCGTCCTGTCAAAACCCGAAAACGGAATTTCAAGTTGAAATATGGATATACAATCCATAGAATATGTTTAACAACATCATTTAACCATAATCGATCCATCGAAAACGGATGAAAAACGAGATCGGGGACAAATCCCCCAAAAAGTCAATTCGAAGGAAATCAAGAAATATACTTCGATTTGACGAAGAACAATGGATTAAATGATGTTAAACACAAGAATACTACCAAGATTAATCATACCCATCATGAATTAATCAACAACACGGAACGAATCGGACGAAAATGCAAAAACCCCCAAATTCACGAAATTAGGGTTCTAAGGAAGATTACCTTGATTCGCTGGATCAAAGGATGATAACGGATGATTGATTGATGTTATGAACTCAAGAACTTCATGGATTTGTTGTTAAACAACATGGCTTCGTCACCCATGAATCTCCAGCCGCGGACGGAGAAGGAAGGAAGTGAAAAACGAAATGAAATGTGGCTGCTCAGCCACATTTATACTGGGCCGGACTAGCGCGCTGCCAGTCGCCGAGCTAAGCGGCGCTATCGGCCTGTGCCGCGATCCAAGAGCCTTCGACTAGCCGCCGCCAGTAGCGTGCGCAGCCTTCCGGCCGTAGCGTGCGCTACCTGCCGGCCGTAGCGTACGCAGCATCCGACAGTAGCGTGCGCTACCTGCCGAGCATGACCGATTCCATAACCCCTAGGACTCCACTGTCCGGACCCGCTAGCGCGCGTTAGGCCATCCGGTAGCGTGCGCTACACCTGCCGGTTAGCGCGCGCAGCCTTCCGGCCGTAGCGTGCGCTTACGCGGTTCGCGCACCCGTCCGGCCGGTGCCCGCAATCGTCCGGCCAGTCCCGCAACCGTCCGGCCAGTCCCGCAACCGCCAGGGCTCGACGACCCGATTTCCGAAAACGCACGGAACGAACACGACGAAAAGTTCGCGGACGACATCAACGACCCGAAATGAAAACATAATACCATAATTAATCATACGCGACCAAGAAACGGGTCGAGACAACAATTACAGATACGGATACCCGTAACTTTCAAGAAATTACAAAATGGCCCAAAACGCCCGGAAATCACGATACGTGATCGAATAACCAAACCGAAGTTCACAACACGTCTAACAAAGTTAAACGGACTTACAGGAAACTCGAAACAGCAGTTTCGAACGAGATTCGCAAGAATCGAACTCAAGCGCGGAAAAGTCGCTAAAAAGCACGGAACTCAACAAAACGACACCGAAACGAACTCGGATGTCAAAAAGTGTAGAATTAATCATTCTCGGAATGACGAAACGGACATGGGCGAGTCGTCAAAATGGATTTCGGCCGAAAAAAGAAATTTACCGAAAGTCGAAAATTGCGGATATTACACTAACGACCTAGAGAGGATGCCGACGCCTCGATGTTGACGGTCGAAGGAAGAAGTGCATCAATAAGGTAATGTGAACTAATATGTGTGTATCTCCGCATGGGCAGCTCAACTGGTTCCTAGGTGGCAGATTGCTACACGGATGCAGGTTCGAGTCTTCGCTAGGGCTGTAAACGGACCGAACTATACCGAACTATGGTACATTTGAGTATACGTATGAAAATATCGAACCCTAGGTTTAAACACGTTTGAAAGTGCCGAATCTTAGAATTTAACGTTTGGGTGTACATTTGAACACCTCGAATCGAGCCGGACTTTTGCGAATCGATCCGAGCCGTTTAACTAAATGTTTCAAAAATTTTATGAGTGATTGAATTAGGATGCGAGTTGCTGAGAAATGAAAAAAATGAGATAAATGATGATAAATTTGTATCTTTATCAGATTTTCAACATAGGTTTACATCATATCTAAGGCATGAAGCAAAAATATTGCATGAATAAATTGCACTAGGGCTGTGTTTTTGCTTAAATGGACTAATAGAATTAGTTGGGCTGGGGGAGAGTTATTTTTAAAGGGCCTCTGCTACAGTAATCGAGCTGAACCGTTTGTTCCGATTTGTGAACCCCAAAAATTAGGGTTTGGCTCTAAGTTTGAGGGGCCGAATCGAGCCTCGGATCAAACTTTTTCGAGCCGAATGTAATATCCGTAATTTTCCATTTTTAGCAGTTTCCATTTTTGGTGTATGACTATTTTTATCGACTCGCTTGTAACCGTTTCTACATTTTAAATCTACTTTATTCTTGGAGTTTTTCTATTTGGACGAGTTTTGGTGATGTTTTCACGTAATTTCATTTTATGACATGTTTTGCCGTATGAACGTTCGATTCTCGTAAAACTCGTTCGTTTTCGTTGTTTCTTGGTTTGTACAAGTTCGTATGATTGAGTTGGTCGTGTTGAGACTTTCGGTTTGTAAATCCGAAGTCGTTTCGTGATTTTCGGGCGCTTGGGCCATTTTTGTAATTTCCTAATAGTTTAGGGAATCTCATTTTCGTTGTCGCATTTCGGACCCTCCGGTGGTCGGAATTGTATTTTCTTTCAGCGCTTAGCTCCGTCGTCTTGTATGCTTCGCGTTTATGTTCCTGGATTCTGGTCTCGTCGTGCGTTTCGTGTATTGTACCCTCGACAGCAGCTTACTGCTGATGTGAGCAGCAGTACTGAACTGCTGTGTAGGTAGCGCACGCTACTCCTGTTACCTTGCGTGCGCTACCGATGTGCAGTTAGCGTACGCTAACTCCCTATTGTTAGCGTACGCTAGCGAATGGTGGCAGTAGCTACTGGACCTGTGACGGCCCGTTAGCGCGCGCTATATGTGACAGTTAGCGTGCGCTAACTTCACAAATTATATAAGTCAGCGGGCAGTTTCAGAACAACAGTTTTATTCTTTTCTCTTCGTTTTCTTCGACGTACGACTTCAGAGGCGATTTCCACCGGTACTGATAGGAGTTCTCTTCAAATTCCATCACCGTAGAGTCGTGTTAACATATTATCATCAGCATAATCATCCTCCATCGTCCGAATTCAAGGTATTTTCGTCTAGAACCCTAACTTGTCAACTTTGGGGGTTTTTCCGGGTTTTGCTAATTGGACTCGAATTATTCTAGTATGTTGTGATATTTCTCACCGATTATTGTTATTGGGTGATTCCCAATCCGTCTTTCTCTATTTTAATCCGCGAATTGTTGATACGGGGAGATTTTGCGTAAACCCTCGCCCGTATCGATTGAACGTTTTTGTCATGAATTGTAATCGGGGATTATGGGTGTATTCCGATCGGTTATTGTTGTCCGTTGGGACTGAACTATGTTGATCCTTCGTTTAGGAACCGTCGTTTTCCACCCGGACCGTTCGTAGTCGTGTTTCACTTCCGTTTCTTCAAGAATGTCTCAAAGGCAAGTACTTTACATTTGTTTACATGTTCTAGTATTTGAATTATGGCTTTATCGTGGTTGTTGTGGATGGATATGTGTATGTTCACCTAGGGACGGTCCGACGGGACCTCTAGGGATACGTAGTGCCGTGAGTGTGCGTATCGCGAACTGTGGTTAGCCACCCAGGGATGTCCGACGGGGCTCTGCGGGGTACGGTGGCCGTGAGTCTCGTACCGAAGGTTAACTTTGAATTGTGATTTGTTGGAGATAATGTGTTTTGTGATTGTACGTTGTAAATATTCCGGAAGATAAAATGTTTTCTAAAATGATTTTTGGCGCATATATTCATCTGATTAGAATGTAGTTCAAATGGATTATACTTGCACTAGCAGTTGTCGCTAACCCCTTAAATGGGGGAAATACTTTTTGTATTTCAGGTACCGATCGTGGAGACAAGCGAGCACTTGAGCCGTATGAGGATGATGGGCGAGCATGATACTGTCCAGAAGTTGATTATTGGTGTTCTGTCTGTCGGTTATTTTGATATCTTGTTTTGGGGATTGTGTATTATAAAACTGGTTTAAGTACTCGAGTACTACTTTTGAAAAATTGTTAATGTTGTGTTCCCGTTTTGGGAAATGGATTGATGTTGGATTCTATTGGTCGGGTTGAAGTCTTTTATTTGAATTGTCATTTTATTGATGATTGTTTATCTTTGGCAAATGTCTTGTTGGTACGTTAGCATGGTGGATTCCACAGTGTGGGGTCCACGGCGCTGTAATATGCCCTGAATGTCTTGGGGGTGTTACAGAATATGGTATCAGAGCTTAGGTTTATGGATACCTAGGCTGTCGGTTATTTGGGTCTAGTTAAGTGTCGTTTTTGGGACAGTATCACTGCTATGCTATCATCTCAGTACGCCGGTGCTCGTAAGTTTTTCCTAACTTGACTCGTTTCACCATTATGTTCTATTCCTGTCTTAGTATCTTGTTGCGTTTTGCGTTTGAATTGTACTTACCCGTTACTTCTTCAGAATTCCTGCTGGTAGAGGACGCGGACGCGGTCGCGGACGCGGTAGGGGACGTAGCGCAGCCGGTGGGGCGGCCATGTCCGATCACTCGGGAACTGATTCGGCGATGCCTTCTTTGTCGAACAGTGTTCCCCTAGTTCCGGAGGTCAGCAGGACCAGTCTGCTAGCTCCGGTAACGCACATGAGAATGTTGGAGTGGCCAACATTTTGCAGCAAGTAGCAAACCAGATGACGCTACTGACTCAGGCCGTTCTAGTCGGCCAAGCTAATGCCAACCCGGTTCCGCCTACTGGATCCGGCAATGACAAGTTACTTCAGGACGTGATTCGTATGCGTCCTCCGAAGTTTGATGGTGCTTCCGACCCCTCTGGTTGGGAGAATTGGCTATTTGAGATGGAGAAAGTATTCGAGGCCGCTAATTGTTCTGAGGAGAGGAAAGTACCCATTGCTCAGTACTTCCTCGCCAATGAGGCAGCAACGTGGTGGCAAGCGGTGAAACCGCGTGACCGGGCAGCTACATGGGCAGAGTTTCGGGATCTGATGGAAGACGAATTCTGTCCATGGCCAGTGAAAGAGGGGAGGATCCGAGCCTTCTTTGAGGCTAAACCCCAAGATGTTCCTATTTCTCAAGCTATCAAAGACTACAATCAACAGCTGCATTATGTGAGAAACCAAGTCCGAGATGAGCTTGATAAGATCCGCCACTTCGATATGCGGATGAAACCGAGGATGCACCACTACATGGCTGGTCTGGGGTGCACGACTTTAAAAGAGTACCAGAATAAAGCGATGGCTTACGAGATGTCGTTTTCTACGACAGAGACGGCAACCGAAGGAAAGAAGCAGAAGACCTCCGGCCAGTTTTCGGGAGGCAAGTCAGGAGGGTATCCGAAGGCTCAGTCTGGTTCGCGAGTCTTCGGGAGTCAGTCGCCATCAGTTGGGCGAGGAAACGGTTCTAGGTCTGCTCCTACTGGTTCCGTCCGTGGTCCTACGTGTTTCAACTGTAGTCGTTCGGGCCACATGATGAGTGAGTGTGATAGGCCTCCGATTCAGTGTCTTGCTTGTGGTCGGATGGGTCATCGTGCTAAGTTTTGTACGGATGCAGCTCAAGCTCCAGTTACTCAGATATCAGCCCCAGCTGCGGGAGAGCCGAGTGTGAATCAGGCACCGACAGTTCCTCAGCCGCAGCAGAGTTTTGGTAGAGGTCGAGGGCGTGGTCAGCCTTCTAGAGGGGGAGCTTCTAGTGCGGGGTCTGTTCCGCCCCGAGTGTACGAGATGAGACGAGCAGGAGATCCTGACGCGATGGTGGCTACATGTACCGTCCACATCCTTGATCATCCCGTTTCCGTATTGTTCGATTCTGGTGCTACGCATTCTTTTATATCTATGGATTGTGTGCGTCGTCTGCATGTTGATTGCCTAGTTGCTTGTGAGCCTTTTGTTGTTAAACTTCCTAGTGGGGATAGCATCGTGGGGGACCGTGAGATTAGAGATTTTTCTGTTTCGCAGGGAGGGATTGTCCTTCTAATCTGATTGCGGTAGATATTAGGGATGAGGATTTGATTCTGGGTGAGGATTGGCTGGACCGTCATGGGGCGATCATGAATTATAGAACGAGGACTGTTTCGATGTTAGCCTCTGACGGTACCGAGCATTCTTTCGTGGGGCGTAAGCGGAGCAGCCAGAGACTCCTGATCAGCGCCTTGAGGGCGGTGAGGCTTCTTCGGGGAGGTTACACAGGTTATTGGTGTTACGCTTTAAGATCGGAAGAAGGGGGAGTCGAGCTCTCGTCTATTCCGGTAGTGTGTGAGTATCCTGATGTCTTTCCAGACGAGTTGCCTGGTTTGCCGCCGGACCGAGAAGTTGAGTTTACCGTCTATTTAGAGCCGGGTGCAGCACCGATCTCTAAGATGCCATACCGTATGGCGCCCGCCGAGATTCTGGAGCTGAAGAAATAGTTGGGAGAGTTGCTAGACATGGGATATATTTGACCGAGCGCTTCGCCTTGGGGCGCGCCGGTCCTATTTGTAAAGAAGAAGGATGAGTCACTTCGTTTGTGTATCGACTACTGAGAATTGAACAAAGTGACCATAAAAAACAAGCATCCGCTCCCGAGGATTGATGACTTGTTTGATCAGTTGCAAGGGGCAACCGTATTCTCGAAGATTGATTTGAGATCGGGGTATTATCAGCTCCGAGTGAAGGATACCGATATTCCAAAGACGGCCTTTCGGACGAGATACGGTCACTACGAGTTTGTGGTTATGCCTTTTGGGCTAACCAACGCCCCAGCCGTGTTCATGCAGCTTATGAACAAAGTCTTTATCGAATACCTCGATAAGTGTGTAGTCGTTTTTATCGATGACATCCCGATTTACTCGAGGAGCGAGGAGGAGCACGCCCGTCATTTGCATATCGTGTTAGATATTTTAAGAACTCAGCATCTTTTTGCAAAGTTCTCAAAGTGTGAGTTTTGGTTACGGGAGGTTATGTTTCTCGGCCATGTGATCTCGGCCGAGGGTATTCGTGTGGACCCACATAAGGTAGAGGCAGTGTTGGATTGGGCGCCGCCCAAGAACGTGAAGGAGGTCCGCAGTTTTCTGGGATTAGCCGGGTATTACCGTAGATTCGTCGAGGGGTTCTCTAAGCTCGCTCGACCGCTGACTCAGTTGTTACAGAAGTCAGAGAAGTTTGTGTGGACCGATGAGAGGCAAAATAGTTTTGAGGAGTTGAAGAAGCGGTTGACGACCGCTCCTATTTTAGCTTTACCGAGTGGTAATGAGGGTTTCTCAGTTTTTAGTGATGCTTCGGGCCAAAGGCTCGGATGTGTACTTATGCAGCACGGGAGGACGATTGCCTATGCTTCCCGTCAGTTGAAACCGTATGAATTGAATTACCCTACGCACGATCTTGAGTTGGCCGCAGTCGTATTTGCGTTGAAGATCTGGCGTCATTACTTGTATGGCTCGTCGTGTCAGATTTTCACCGATCACAAGAGCCTAAAGTACATTTTCACCCAGAAAGAGCTTAATATGAGACAGAGGAGATGGTTGGAATTAATTAAGGATTACGATCTCGAGATCCTTTATCATCCGGGCAAGGCTAATGTGGTAGCAGATGCCTTGAGCCGAAAATCGGTATCGCTTCGGGCGCTTGAGTTACTCACGGCCCAGTCGGGACTTCAGCGAGAGTTTATGAGGTTGAACATTGAGATTGTGCTGCGAGAGAGTTCCGGGCAGTTGCGTACTCTTGAGATTTCTTCATCTCTGGTCGATGACATTAAATCGGGACAGTTGGAGGACCCGATGTTTATTCAGCTTCGAGAGAGTGTAGGGAAGGGGAAAGCCCCGGGATTCGTTATTCATGAGGACGGAGTGTTGAGATTCCGAGGTCGGTTGTGTGTTCCGAACGACTCGGAATTGAGACAGAGTATTATGCGAGAGGCTCATACGTCACCTTACTCAGTCCACCCAGGCTCGAGTAAAATGTATAAGGATTTAAGAAAGAATTTCTGGTGGAACAACATGAAGAAGGAGGTAGTTCAGTTTGTGGCTAAGTGTTTGACTTGTCAGCATGTCAAGATTGAGCATCAGCGGCCAGCCGGGTTGTTGAAACCACTTCCCGTCCCGGAGTGGAAGTGGGAGGATATCTCTATGGATTTTGTCACGGGTTTGCCGAGGACGAAGGCGGGTATGAATATGGTGTGGGTGATTGTAGACCGACTAACTAAGTCGGCGCATTTTCTGGGCATCAAGGATACTTGGGGTCCAGAAAAGTTGGCTCGTATTTTTATCGCGCAGATAGTGAGACTTCATGGTACACCGAGGACCATTATTTCAGACAGAGATGGCCGATTTGTATCGCATTTTTGGCAGGCGGTACATAAGGCATTGGGGACACAGTTACGTTTGAGCACTTCTTTCCACCCCCAGACCGATGGGCAGTCCGAACGTACCATTCAGACGTTCGAGGATTTGTTGCGCGCGTGTGCGTTAGACTGGAGTAGTGACTGGGAGGAACATCTGGCCTTGATTGAGTTTACTTATAATAATAGCTGGCACGCGTCGATTAAGATGGCACCGTATGAGGCACTTTATGGCCGACGTTGCCGATCACCGATATGTTGGGATGAGCCGTCCGATTTGGTTGGCACCGAGCCGGACCTCGTGTTAGAGACGAGGGAGAAAGTTGAATTGATTAGAAAGAGGATGTTGGCTGCTCAGAGTCGACAAAAGTCTTATGCGGATGTTAGGCGTCGACCTTTGGAGTTTGAGGTTGGAGATCATGTTCTTTTGAGAGTGTCTCCGTCGAAAGGAGTTTTCCGTTTTGGGAAGAAGGGGAAACTCAGCCCGAGATATATTGGACCTTTTGAGGTATTGGAGAGAGTTGGTGAGTTGGCATACCCTTTGGCTTTACCTCCGTCGCTGAGTCATGTTCATAGCGTATTTCACATTTCCCAGTTGAGGAAGTACGTTCCGGACCCATCCCACATTATTGATTTTGGAGACGTGGAGATCGAGAAAGATGTTACGTTTGAGGAGAGGCCCGTCAGGATTTTGGAGCGTCGAGACAAGCAGTTAAGGCACAAAACCATTCCTTTGGTTAAGGTGCAATGGTCGAGGCACGGAGTAGAAGAAGCGACGTGGGAGTTAGAGGAGGATATGCGTTCGAGGCATCCCGAACTTTTTGATTCTTAAGTTTCGGGACGAAACTTTATTTTAGAGGGGGGAATGTAATATCCATAATTTCCCATTTTTAGCAGTTTCCATTTTGGTGTATGACTATTTTTATCAACTCACTTGTAACCGTTTCTACATTTTGAATCTACTTTATTCTTGGAGTTTTTCCATTTGGACGAGTTTTGGTGATGTTTTCACGTAATTTCATTTTATGACATGTTTTGCCGTATGAACGTTCGATTCTCGTAAAACTCGTTCGTTTTCGTTGTTTCTTGGTTTGTACAAGTTCGTATGATTGAGTTGGTCGTTTTGAGACTTTCGGTTTGTAAATCCGACGTCGTTTCGTGATTTTCGGGCGCTTGGGCCATTTTTGTAATTTCCTAATAGTTTAGGGAATCTCATTTTCGTTGTCGCATTTCGGACCCTCCGGTGGTCGGAATTGTATTTTCTTTCAGCGCTTAGCTCCGTCGTCTTGTATGCTTCGCGTTTATATTCCTGGATTCTGGTCTCGTCATGCGTTTTCGTATTGTACCTCGGCAAAGACTTATCGCCGATGTGAGCAGCAGATCAATCTGTGTAGGTAGCGCACGCTACTCCTGTTACCTTGCGTGCGCTACCGATGTGCAGTTAGCGTACGCTAACTCCCTATTGTTAGCGTACGCTAGCGAATGGTGGCAGTAGCTACTGGACCTGTCACGGCCCGTTAGCGAGCGCTATATGTGACAGTTAGCGTGCGCTAACTTCACAAATTATATAAGTCAGCGGGCAGTTTCAGAACAACAGTTTTATTCTTTTCTCTTCGTTTTCTTCGACGTACGACTTCAGAGGCGATTTCCACCGGTACTGATCGGAGTTCTCTTCAAATTCCATCACCGTAGAGTCGTGTTAACATATTATCATCAGCATAATCATCCTCCATCGTCCGAATTCAAGGTATTTTCGTCTAGAACCCTAACTTGTCAACTTTGGGGGTTTTTCCGGGTTTTGCAAACTGGACTCGAATTATTCTAGTATGTTGTGATATTCCTCACCGATTATTGTTATTGAGTGATTCCCAATCCATCTTTCTCTATTTTAATCCGCGAATTGTTGATACGGGGAGATTTTGCGTAAACCCTCGCCCGTATCGATTGAACGTTTTTGTCATGAATTGTAATCGGGGATTATGGGTGTATTTCGATCGGTTATTGTTGTCCGTTGGGACTGAACTATGTTGATACTTCGTTTAGGAACCGTCGTTTTCCACCCGGACCGTTCGTAGTCGTGTTTCACTTCCGTTTCTTCAAGAATGTCTCAAAGGCAAGTACTTTACATTTGTTTACATGTTCTAGTATTTGAATTATGGCTTTATCGTGGTTGTTGTGGATGGATATGTGTATGTTCACCTAGGGACGGTCCGACGGGACCTCTAGGGATACGTAGTGCCGTGAGTGTGCGTATCGCGAACTGTGGTTAGCCACCCAGGGATGTCCGACGGGGCTCTGCGGGGTACGGTGGCCGTGAGTCTCGTACCGACGGTTAACTTTGAATTGTGATTTGGTGGAGATAATGTGTTTTTTGATTGTACGTTGTAAATATTCCGGAATATAAAATGTTTTCTAAAATGATTTTTGGCGCATATATTCATCTGATTAGAATGCAGTTCAAATGGATTGTACTTGCACTAGCAGTTGTCGCTAACCCCTTAAATGGGGGAAATACTTTTTGTATTTCAGGTACCGATCGTGGAGACAAGCGAGCACTTGAGCCGTATGAGGATGATGGGCGAGCATGATACTGTCCAGAAGTTGATTATTGGTGTTCTGTCTGTCGGTTATTTTGATATCTTGTTTTGGGGATTCTGTATTATAAAACTGGTTTAAGTACTCGAGTACTACTTTTGAAAAATTGTTAATGTTGTGTTCCCGTTTTGGGAAATGGATTGATGTTGGATTCTATTGGTCGGGTTGTAGTCTTTTATTTGAATTGTCATTATATTGATGATTGTTTGTCGTTGGCAAATGTCTTGTTGGTACGTTAGCCTGGTGGATTCCACAGTGTGGGGTCCACGGCGCTATAATATGCCCTGAATGTCTTGGGGGTGTTACAGAATATGGTATCAGAGCTTAGGTTTATGGATACCTAGGCTGTCGGTTATTTGGGTCTAGTTAAGTGTCGTTTTTGGGACAGTATCACTGCTATGCTATCATCTCAGTACACCGGTGCTCGTAAGTTTTTCCTAACTTGACTCGTTTCACCATTATGTTCTATTCCTGTCTTAGTATCTTGTTGCGTTTTGCGTTTGAATTGTACTTACCCGTTACTTCTTCAGAATTCCTGCTGGTAGAGGACGCGGACGCGGTCGCGGACGCGGTAGGGGACGTGGCGCAGCCGGTGGGGCGGCCATGTCCGATCACTCGGGAACTGATTCGGCGATGCCTTCTTTGTCGAACAGTGTTCCCCCTAGTTCCGGAGGTCAGCAGGACCAGTCTGCTAGCTCCGGTAACGCACATGAGAATGTTGGAGTGGCCAACATTTTGCAGCAAGTAGCGAACCAGATGACGCTACTGACTCAGGCCGTTCAAGTCGGCCAAGCTAATGCCAACCCGGTTCCGCCTACTGGATCCGGCAATGACCAGTTACTTCAGGACGTGATTCGTATGCGTCCTCCGCAGTTTGATGGTGCTTCCGACCCCTCTGGTTGGGAGAATTGGCTATTTGAGATGGAGAAAGTATTCGAGGCCGCTAATTGTTCTAAGGAGAGGAAAGTACCCATTGCTCAGTACTTCCTCGCCAAGGAGGCAACAACGTGGTGGCAAGCGGTGAAATCGCGTGACCGGGCAGCTACGTGGGCAGAGTTTCGGGATCTGATGGAAGACGAATTCTGTCCATGGCCAGTGAAAGAGGGGAGGATCCGAGCCTTCTTTGAGGCTAAACCCCAAGATGTTCCTATTTCTCAAGCTATCAAAGACTACAATCAACAGCTGCATTATGTGAGAAACCAAGTCCGAGATGAGCTTGATAAGATCCGCCACTTCGATATGCGGATGAAACCGAGGGTGCGCCACTACATGGCTGGTCTGGGGTGCACGACTTTAAAAGAGTATCAGAATAAAGCGATGGCTTACGAGATGTCGTTTTCTGCGACAGAGACGGCAACCGAAGGAAAGAAGCAGAAGACCTCCGGCTAGTTTTCGGGAGGCAAGTCAAGAGGGTATCCGAAGGCTCAGTATGGTTCGCGAGTCTTCGGGAATCAGTCGCCATCAGTTGGGCGAGGAAACGGTTCTAGGTCTGCTCCTACTGGTTCCGTCCGTGGTCCTACGTGTTTCAACTGTAGTCGTTCGGGCCACATGATGAGTGAGTGTGATAGGCCTCCGATTCAGTGTCTTGCTTGTGGTCGGATGGGTCATCGTGCTAAGTTTTGTACGAATGCAGCTCAGGCTCCAGTTACTCAGATATCAGCCCCAGCTGCGGGAGAGCCGAGTGTGAATCAGGCACCGACAGTTCCTCAGCCGCAACAGAGTTTTGGTAGAGGTCGAGGGCGTGGTCAGCCTTTTAGAGGGGGAGCTTCTAGTGCGGGGTCTGTTCCGCCCCGAGTGTACGAGATGAGACGAGCAGGAGATCCTGATGCGACGGTGGCTACAGGTACCGTCCACATCCTTGATCATCCCATTTCCGTATTGTTCGATTCTGGTGCTACACATTCTGATGTAATATCCGGAATTTCCACTACTGTTGTTTAAGATTATTTTATCCGAGTTATGTTGTACAGCGTGGAATCTGTACAGTATGGGTAAAATAATTGAAGGACCAAGACATATGTATTGGTATAATTGTCGTACTTGGTCGACAATTGGATGTAAGAAGTATATGTATTCAGTATGCCGTATGTTCGTATTCTGTATGTTGAGACGATTGGACAAGAATAGCTGAAAATGGCTAAGTGTAACATTATTAGCGCACACTAATAATCAGGAGTAGCGCACGCTATCGTGCAGGTTTAGCGCACGCTACGGATATAAGATAACGCACGCTAATACAAATGATCGAAGGAATCAAGGTGGACCAGGCCACTTTCGGCGCACGTTCTGATAAGTCAACGAATGTTGTAATGTAGTGTTAGCGCACGCTAATGCATGTTGATTAGCGCACGCTAACTGTATATCGGACAAAAAGGAATCTTATCCTCATCAGCACTTTCGGCGTGTGGACCAGTCTTCGGAGCATACAGACAAACGAGTCAACTATGAGTAGCGCACGCTAAGGTAAGACACTTGCGTACGCTAAATAGAGGTATTTACGTACGCTATTGCATGGGCATTGCGTACGTAAATCACTTCATGCAGTAAGACAGTTGCCTCTGGACTGCGATAGCGCACGCTAACAAAGGTCAGTTAGCGCACGCTAAGGCCGTAGCGCACGCTAAACATAAGGTTTAGCTCACCCTAGTAATCTATTCTATATAAGGGACAAACGGGTATTATGAAGCATTTCGTCCATTCTTTCACCTTCAGACGATAGAGAGAGGTCTTAGAGAGAAGTTGAGGTCCCAAACCCTTGAGTTGATCATTCCTAACAATATTTGAAACTTGGAAGTGATTGAAAACGGATTCGACCTAGGGATTCAATCCATTCCTTCAAAGAGGTAATTACTCTTCATTTTTGGATTTCGTTTTGGATTGAATGTTGATGTTCTTGAGTTGATGATTATTACATAAACAAGTTGATAAGCATGATTATGAGATGGATTACCGGATTATGATGATGTTATTGTTGACATGAATATATTGATATGATTCTTGTGGTTTGAATAGTGTTGTTCGTTTTCTTGAGATAAGTGGATTAATCCTTCTCCTCAGTTTCGGATGTTGATGTTATTGTCGATGATTACTCCCTGTAATGATAGATTATGAAAGTGTTGTTACGTTCTTAATGTTTCATGATGTTGATATTGAGGAAGATGATATATGGATATAGAACTTGGATTATAAGTTGGATGATTGTTTATATGTTAAAGGATATCGGATTTCGTTGTTTTGATAGCTTTGAACATGATTCAGAATCACTTGGTGTTCTTGAAATCGCCATAAGTTGATTGGTATCTGAAAAACATACATTTGTACAAAGATTAGCGCACGCTACGCCATCGCCTAGCGCGCGCTAACGGGAGCAACTTAGCGCACAATACGTTAGGTAATTAACGTGCGCTAAGAAGGCAGAAAGTGCAGTATTTTCGTGTTGTGGTTGTAAATTCGTGCTGGTTTGAGTAGGATTGATCCGACTAGTGTTTAATCGAGATATTGTCGAGCCGTTGGGTTTGTAAATTGGTTTTATCGATTGTTAATTGTTGTCGAACTTGTTGTCTATCGATTACTGTAATAGGTTGAGAATATTGATCAGTGATTACAACCGTGTGTTGCGGTCAAGCTCGAGAATGTTCGTTGATTGCTATGGTCGGGACCGAGGAACTTGTAGATGACGACAATGGATTTGGTAACAGATTCCTCGTCATTGTATCGGTATCGAAGTAAGTTATTACTTACCCAGTTTATAGTATTTAATGAATGGTTTCCGTTTCATTCGTTTATAATTCATATAACAATGTTTATAATCGTAATCACAGAAGACTTGAGATTATAAATCATATTCGAGTTTTGGGAATCTAAATCATAATGTATATGATTTGCTTTTGTTATTGGTATACTTGTATATCGAGGATATATCGTGATAAAAACGGAGATATGAATTATCTGCAATCCGTGATACTTTGGACCGTCGAGTATTGAGGATAATGGTTCGTGATGGTTTAGGCATTGAGATCGTTCTTGAAGGACTCGGGGCAAGTACTCTAATCATTTTTATCATTTGAGTCGATCATGTTGTGATACATTCATGTATCGTTGTTTTCATGCATTTGTGCATTGTTGTTGTCGTGTATTGTGCACTGTTGTTTTGTGCAGTTGTGCATTGTTGTCATATGCCCACCATGCGTTGGTCCGACGGGATCATCATGGGAATCTATAGCTGTGTGCGCTGGATCGCTGGACAGGTAATGCCACCATGCGTTGGTCCGATGGGATCATCATGGGAATCTATAGCTGTGTGAGCTGGATCGTTGGATTACCATATATTGTTGTTATTGTGCATATGTATATTATGGGTGGCCATAAGTATACATTGTCGTTATTGTTGTGATCATATTGACGTTGTCACATGAGTATGCATTTGTAGGTCTTGTGTTAGGACCATGTCCGTATGTTGTGTTGATCTGATCTCGGATTAGACTGACGTGATGGTAATGGTATTTCGTATCTTGAGGTATGTTCCGTATTTCCTTGGTACTTGTCTTTGATGGACAATCGATTATCGTATTGGAATTGTCGATGTTATCCGATGGATTGAATTGGCCAGAGTTGGTATAATTTCCGTATCGCGAGTTATGATAATGTTTTGAGAACGTTGAGTATTGTTGAGATACCGTACAGATATTTCGATATTATTTTAATGTGTTGTTAAGGATACGAATCGTGGATTCTCGTAAAGTTAGGACGGTAAGATTACATTGGTCGTATTCTTACTTAGTATTTCTATTGATATGTAATTATTGATGAGATGTGATGGTTATCATTGTTGGATATTATGGCTGACCCCGCCGTGGGCTTTCTTTTTAGGTTCTTGGATTATCAAGCTTGTAGCGGTCGTGGAGAGATGAACTTCCCGGAGGATACTGGCAAGGGCATGTATTTGTGTTTTGAGTTTCTGATCAGTTGTTATATTCCGCTGCTAGAGTATTTTAATTGTTTGTCTTTATCCGCTGCGTGAGTATTTTTAAATGACCTTTTTGGTATCTGGTAACTTAGGTTACTTTGGCAATCATTTTCTAAATCTATTCTGTCGGTACGTGTAAGTGATAGCTTAACGTATGTGTTTTTAAATTGTTGGGTTTTGGCATTTTGGGCCTTGTGGTTTCAAATGAGTTTTTACGATGGTTTTATAAACGAGTTTTATAAATCTTCGAATGTTTTTAATAGATAATACCGTCGTTAGCCTCTTGGGCGTTTGTAAATGTTTGCGAAAATTTCCTTTTGCCTTGTGGGTTCCATCTCGGGGCCCACGGCGCTGTAATATTCCCGTTCGGATCTGGGGGTGTTACAGAATATGGTATCAGAGCTTAGGTTGAGAAAACCTAGGCAGTCGGGTTGAGTTGGGTCGTGTTTCTGTCGCGTCATTTGAGTTGTCGATTGAAAAATATTGGATCCGTGAGTTTTGTTGTTCACTCGGGCTTATCCGTTGTGCGATTTGCCAGTGTAGTACTAGTCTTGTTATATACTTTTCCAAATAGTATTAACGTGTTTCTTCAGATAGAGCTGTGTTGTTTTCTCGAGTTGAACTGAGTTTGCAAAAGTGTGTTTTGAAAATATCTGTGTCGAGTATTTTCTTGAGTCGAGACATGTGCCGAGATCACGGGAATTGTCGGCTTCACGATCCGTAAGTATTGGATTTTGAATTGCATTGAGATTTATTGTCGTTCTAAGTTGATATGTTCGAGGTTCGAAAGATATTATGCGTTAAGATAAGATGACGAGTTGGGACAGATTGATGATCTTGAGAAGTTATGATTTTGGAAATCAATATGTCGATTAAGTTTTGGAACGGAGTTTTGCATTTGAGAGAAATATTGTGGATTGTTCAGAGAACATGTAATCATGTTAGTTCATCTTGAGATATATGAATCGCTTTTTGAGCATTTGAAAATGATACTTTTCAAAATGAATGTTTTACGATGTTTTATAAGAACGATTTTTTGGGCCGAGACCCAATAGATTTTTGAAATTGTTTTATAACTCAGGACTTGGGGTCCGAAAAAGAGTTTCCTACTTTTTAAACTTCTTGTAATGCGGAACGAGATACGGGCTGAGACCCTAATATTTCAAAAGACTTTTCTGTTTTCTTAAAAACTCCCGAGACTTGTAAAACACTTTATCAATCGTTTATCTATGTCGTTCCTGCCTTTCGGGGTTCTGGATTACTTGTTCAAAAGAAACTTCTCGGGAAGTCTTTCGCTGTGTTGATTTGTTTCAATGCATTGTCATAGCATAATTGAGGTGATCCAGGATGGAAAATGATTGACGTTGTGAGTCATATGTGGAAAAGGAGTTTTTGTCGAAGTTTATAAATTGAGATTTTGGATTCTATCGTGTAGTTTTCTGATGGAATATCAGTGGGATTTGTGACGAGCCGGATTGGTATATAGGAGTACGGATGTGGTCAATCATTTGCATAGTTTTCATTTTAAAACTACGAAATCGTGTGGATTCGAAGGAAACTGTTATCAAATACTTGGCACCAGTGAGCCAGTTTATTTTTCGAGAATTGATTTGGTGGTCTTACCAAAATTTATGTTTTGAGTTTTGAAATTTTTGAAAGAACTTTCGAAAATTTGTCTCCTTGACAAGATTATATGATTTCAAACTGGTTTTGAAAATGTGATTGATGTACATACGCATTTAATGCATAATGCATATCGTGGTGAAGTTCTTAATGAGATTCACGAACTGGATAAGAGATCGATGGTACGAGGAAAAGAGATTCGAACTTTAGTATGGCGCTTTGATTTTCGGGTGATGATCTGTTGAGTTATCGGATAATAGAATTATGTTGCGTGTTGTAGATTCATGCACATAATATTATTTTGGAAACTTGGGATATTTTGAAACCGTTACATATGTGCTATGTGTTTCCATTGGTGCGGTAGTAGCGCAATTTTAACATAGTGATCTTTGATTGATTTCTTTGTAAGTGTAAATTTGGGGATGGTGCCACATCTTTGGTTGTTTTGGATATTGAGTGGTCGTTCCCACTCCTTGTATGAATTGGTATGTTCGCCGATTTGCGATTCGTTGTTCGTATGCCGAGGGAATGTTCACCGGTCGGTTGTGTTTCGTTGAGATCCACCGTATGTGATTGGTGTGTCGCTTTGAGAACTCCATATCGGTTTAGTGGTTATGTGTTGACCGTGTTGGAGTTTATCATGGTGATGATATTCTCGATTGCGTTTCGACCTTTGGATTGGTCATATTAGAGTTCATCATGTCAATGATATTCTCGATTAATTTATGAGTTGATCATTGCTGGTGATCATCTGAGCGTTCAGATTTTGTGTTGATATTTCGGGATTCGTTGCCATTGTGTTGGGCAGTTGTTTCACAGATGTATCGTGTATTATTGATTTGTATCAGGATTTGGACTTGATTGTGTAATCAAGCAGACAAGATTTGAAACGGATAGATTATTTCTTCCGAAGATGTTATATTTTTGTTGAGATCCATGGAATTGTGATCGTAAGCGTGTTGAAGCTTTACAGTGAAGTTACTTGCTAGCATCTCAGGAGAGCGTCGAGTTGGCGCATATGTAAGTATGCTATTTTGGTTATTCGGTAATAATGATGATTGATCGTTGTCGTGATGGTATCGGGATATTTTGGTTGAACGATTGGTTTGTTTTTATGACGGATTGCAAGTTTCGAGGACGAAACTTATTTTAAGTGGTGTAGTATGTAATATCCGGAATTTCCACTACTGTTGTTTAAGATTATTTTATCCGAGTTATGTTGTACAGCGTGGAATGTGTACAGTATGGGTAAAATAATTGAAGGACCAAGACATCTGTATTAGTATAATTGTCGTACTTGGTCGACAATTGGATGTAAGAAGTATATGTATTCAGTATGCCGTATGTTCGTATTCTGTATGTTGAGATGATTGGACAATAATAGCTGAAAATGGCTAAGTGTAACATTATTAGCGCACGCTAATAATCAGGAGTAGCGCACGCTATTGTGCAGGTTTAGCGCACGCTACGGATATAAGATAACGCACGCTAATGCAGTCAGATCGGAAGGAATCTGCGTGTGGACCAGGCCACTTTCGGCGCACGTTCTGATAAGTCAACGGATGTTGTAATGTAGTGTTAGCGCACGCTAATGCATGTTGATTAGCACACGCTAACTGTATATCGGACAAAAAGGAATCTTATCCTCGTCAGCACTTTCGGCGTGTGGACCGACTTGAGCATACAGACAAACGAGTCAACTATGAGTAGCGCACGCTAAGGTAAGACACTTGCGTACGCTAAATAGAGGTATTTACGTACGCTATTGCATGGGCATTGCACGTAAATCACTTCATGCAAGAAGACAGCTTGCCTCTCGGATCGCGATAGCGCACGCTAACAAAGGTCAGTTAGCGCACGCTAAGGCCGTAGCGCACGCTAAACATAAGGTTTAGCTCACGCTAGTAATCTATTCTATATAAGGGACAAACGGGTATTATGAAGCATTTCGTCCATTCTTTCACCTTCAGACGATAGAGAGAGGTCTTAGAGAGAAGTTGAGGTCCCAAACACTTGAGTTGATCATTCCCAACAATATTTGAAACTTCGAAGTGATTGAAAACGGATTCGACCTTGGGATTCAATCCATTCCTTCAAAGAGGTAATTACTCTTCATCTTTGGATTTCGTTTTGGATTGAATGTTGATGTTCTTGAGTTGATGATTATTACATAAACAAGTTGATAAGCATGATTATGAGATGGATTACCGGATTATGATGATGTTATTGTTGACAAGAATATATTGATATGATTCTTGTGGTTTGAATAGTGTTGTTCGTTTTCTTGAGATAAGTGGATTAATCCTTCTCCTCAGTTTCGGATGTTGATGTTATTGTCGATGATTACTCCATGTAATGATAGATTATGAAAGTGTTGTTACGTTCTTAATGTTTCATGATGTTGATATTGAGGAAGATGATATATGGATATAGAACTTGGATTATAAGTTGGATGATTGTTTATATGTTAAAGGATATCGGATTTCGTTGTTTTGATAGCTTTGAACATGATTCAATCACTTGGTGTTCTTGAAATCGCCATAAGTTGATCGGTATTCAAAAACATACATTTGTACAAAGATTAGCGCACGCTACGCCATCGCCTAGCGCGCTTAACGGAGCAACTTAGCGCACAATACGTTAGGTGATTAACGCGGCGCTAAGAAGGCGTAAAGTGCGATTTTCGTGTTGTGGTAGTAAATTCGTCTTGGTTTGAGTAGGATTGATCCGACTAGTGTTTAATCGAGATATTGTCGAGCCGTTGGGTTTGTAAATTGGTTTTATCGATTGTTAATTGTTGTCGAACTTGTTGTCTATCGACATCGTAATAGGTTGAGAATATTGATCGCTGATTACAACCGTGTGTTGCGGTCAAGCTCGAGAATGTTCGTTGATTGCTATGGTCGGGACCGAGGAACTTGTAGATGACGGCAATGGATTTGCAATGCTTCCTCGTCATTGTATCGGTATCGAAGTAAGTTATTACTTACTCGGTTTATAGTATTTAATGAATGGTTTCCGCTTCATTCGTTTATAATTCGTATAACAATGTTTATAATAGAAATCACATGAGACTTGAGATTATAAATCATATTCGAAGTTTTGGGAATCTAAATCATAATGTATATGATTTGCTTTTGTTATTGGTATACTTGTATATCGAGGATATATCGTGATAAAAACGGAGATATGAATTATCTGCAATCCGTGATACTTTGGACCGTCGAGTATTGAGGATAATGGTTCGTGATGGTTTAGGCATTGAGATCGTTCTTGAAGGACTCGGGGCAAGTACTCTAATCATTTTTATCATTTGAGTCGATCATGTTGTGATACATTCGTGTATCGTTGTTGTCATGCATTTGTGCATTGTTGTTGTCGTGTATTGTGCACTGTTGTTTTGTGCGGTTGTGCATTGTTGTCATATGTCCACCATGCGTTGGTCCGACGGGATCATCATGGGAATCTATAGCTGTGTGCGCTGGATCGCCGGATGTAATGCCACCATGCGTTGGTCCGATGGGATCATCATGGGAATCTATAGCCGTGTGAGTCGGATCGTTGGATTACCATATATTGTTGTTATTGTGCATATGTATATTATGGGTGGCCATAAGTATACATTGTCGTTATTGTTGTGATCATATTGACGTTGTCACATGAGTATGCATTTGTAGGTCTTGTGTTAGGACCATGTCCGTATGTTGTGTTGATCTGATCTCGGATTAGACTGACGTGATGGTAATGGTATTTCGTATCTTGAGGTATGTTCCGTATTTCCTTGGTACTTGTCTTTGATGGACAATCGATTATCGTATTGGAATTGTCGATGTTATCCGATGGATTGAATTGGCCAGAGTTGGTATAATTTCCGTATCGCGAGTTATGATAATGTTTTGAGAACGTTGAGTATTGTTGAGATACCGTACAGATATTTTGGTATTATTTTAATGTTTTTTTAAGGATACGAATCGTGGATTCTCGTAAAGTTAGGACGGTAAGATTACATTGGTCGTATTCTTACTTAGTATTTCCATTGATATGTAATTATTGATGAGATGTGATGGTTATCATTGTTGGATATTATGGCTGACCCCGCCGTGGGCTTTCTTTTTAGGTTCTTGGATTATCAAGCTTGTAGCGGTCGTGGAGAGATGAACTTCCCGGAGGATACTGGCAAGGGCATGTATTTGTGTTTTGAGTTTCTGATCAGTTGTTATATTCCGCTGCTAGAGTATTTTAATTGTTTGTCTTTATCCGCTGCGTGAGTATTTTTAAATGACCTTTTTGGTATCTGGTAACTTAGGTTACTTTGGCAATCATTTTCTAAATCTATTCTGTCGGTACGTGTAAGTGATAGCTTAACGTATGTGTTTTTAAACTGTTGGGTTTTGGCATTTTGGGCCTTGTGGTTTCAAATGAGTTTTTACGACGGTTTTATAAACGAGTTTTATAAATCTTCGAATGTTTTTAATAGATAATACCGTCGTTAGCCTCTTGGGTGTTTGTAAATGTTTGCGAAAATTTCCTTTTGCCTTGTGGGTTCCATCTCGGGGCCCACGGCGCTGTAATATTCCCGTTCGGATCTGGGGGTGTTACAGAATATGGTATCAGAGCTTAGGTTGAGAAAACCTAGGCAGTCGGGTTGAGTTGGGTCGTGTTTCTGTCGCGTCATTTGAGTTGTCGATTGAAAAATATTGGATCCGTGAGTTTTGTTGTTCACTCGGGCTTATCCGTTGTGCGATTTGCCAGTGTAGTACTAGTCTTGCTATATACTTTTCCAAATAGTATTAACGTGTTTCTTCAGATAGAGCTGTGTTGTTTTCTCGAGTTGAACTGAGTTTGCAAAAAGTGTGTTTTGAAAATATCTGTGTCGAGTATTTTCTTGAGTCGAGACATGTGCGATATCACGGGAATTGTCGGCTTCACGATCTGTAAGTATTGGATTTTGAATTGCATTGAGATTTATTGTCGCTCTAAGTTGATATGTTCTCGAGGTTCGAGAAAGATATTATGCGTTATAGTATAAGATGACGAGTTGGGACAGATTGATGATCTTGAGAAGTTATGATTTTGGAAATCAATATGTCGATTAAGTTTTGGAACGGAGTTTTGCATTTGAGAGAAATATTGTGGATTGTTCAGAGAACATGTAATCATGTTAGTTCATCTTGAGATATATGAAGCTTTTTGAGCATTTGAAAATGATACTTTTCAAAATGAATGTTTTAGATGTTTTACAGAACGATTTTTGGGCCGAGACCCAATAGATTTTTGAAATTGTTTTATAACTCGGGACTTGGGGTCCGAAAAGAGTTTCCTACTTTTTAAACTTCTTGTAATGCGGAACGAGATACGGCCGAGACCCTAATATTTCAAAAGACTTTTCGTTTTCTTAAAAACTCCCGAGACTTGTAAAACACTTTATCAATCGTTTATCTATGTCGTTCCCGCCTTTCGGGTTCGGATTACTTGTTCAAAAGAAACTTCTCGAAGTCTTTCTTGTGTTGATTTGTTTCAATGCATTGTCATAGCATAATTGAGGTGATCCAGATGGAAAATGATTGACGTTGTGAGTCATATGTGGAAAAGGAGTTTTTGTCGAAGTTTATACATTGAGATTTTGGATTCTATCGTGTAGTTTTCGATGGAATATCGGTGGGATTTGTGACGAGCCGGATTGGTATATAGGAGTACGGATGTGGTCAATCATTTGCATAGTTTTCATTTTAAAACTACGAAATCGTGTGGATTCGAAGGAAACTGTTATCGAAAACTTGGCACCAAAGTGAGCCGGTTTATTTTCGAGAATTGATTTGGTGGTCTTACCAAAATATATGTTTTGAGTTTTGAAATTTTTGAAAGAACTTTCGAAAATTTGTCTCCTTGACAAGATTATATGATTTCAAACTGGTTTTGAAAATGTGATTGATGTACATACGCATTTAATGCATAATGCATTTCGTGGTGAAGTTCGAATGAGATTCACGAACCGGATAAGACATCGATGGTACGAGGAAAAGAGATTCGAACTTTAGTATGGCAGTTTGATTATCCGGTGATGATCGGTTGAGTTATCGGATAAGAGAAATATGTTGCGTGTTGTAGATTCATGCACATAATATTATTTTGGAAACTTGGGATATTGTGAAACCAGAACATATGTGCTATGTGATTCCATTGGTGCGGTAGTAGCGCAATTTTAACATAGTGATCTTTGATTGATTTCTTTGTAAGTGTAAATTTGGGGATGGTGCCACATGCTGGTTGTTTTGGATATTGAGTGGTCGTTCCCACTCCTTGTATGAATTGGTATGTTCGTCGATTTGCGATTCGTTGTTCGTATGCCGAGGGGAATGTTCACCAGTCGGTTGTGTTTCGTTGAGATCCACTGTATGTGATTGGTGTGTCGTTTTGAGAACTCTATATCGGTTTCCGTGGTTATGTGTTGACCGTGTTGGAGTTTATCATGGTGATGATATTCTCGATTGCGTTTCGACCTTTGGATTGGTCATATTAGAGTTCATCATGTCAATGATATTCTCGATTAATTTATGAGTTGATCATTGCTGGTGATCATCTGAGCGTTCAGATTTTGTGTTGATATTTCGGGATTCGTTGCCATTGTGTTGGGCAGTTGTTTCACAGATGTATCGTGTATTATTGATTTGTATCAGGATTTGGACTTGATTGTGTAATCAAGCAGACAAGATTTGAAACGGATAGATTATTTCTTCCGAAGATGTTATATTTTTGTTGAGATCCATGGAATTGTGATCGTAAGCGTGTTGAAGCTTTACAGTGAAGTTACTTGCTAGCATCTCAGGAGAGCGTCGAGTTGGCGCATATGTAAGTATGCTATTTTGGTTATTCGGTAATAATGATGATTGATCGTTGTCGTGATGGTTTCGGGATATTTTGGTTGAACGATTGGTTTGTTTTTATGACGGATTGCAAGTTTCGAGGACGAAACTTATTTTAAGTGGTGTAGTATGTAATATCCGGAATTTCCACTACTGTTGTTTAAGATTATTTTATCCGAGTTATGTTGTACAGCGTGGAATCTGTACAGTATGGGTAAAATAATTGAAGGACCAAGACATCTGTATTGGTATAATTGTCGTACTTGGTCGACAATTGGATGTAAGAAGTATATGTATTCAGTATGCCGTATGTTCGTATTCTGTATGTTGAGATGATTGGACAATAATAGCTGAAAATGGCTAAGTGTAACATTATTAGCGCACGCTAATAATCAGGAGTAGCGCACGCTATTGTGCAGGTTTAGCGCACGCTACGGATATAAGATAACGCACGCTAATGCAGTCAGATCGGAAGGAATCTGCGTGTGGACCAGGCCACTTTCGGCGCACGTTCTGATAAGTCAACGGATGTTGTAATGTAGTGTTAGCGCACGCTAATGCATGTTGATTAGCGCACGCTAACTGTATATCGGACAAAAAGGAATCTTATCCTCGTCAGCACTTTCGGCGTGTGGACCAGTCTTCGGAGCATACAGACAAACGAGTCAACTATGAGTAGCGCACGCTAAGGTAAGACACTTGCGTACGCTAAATAGAGGTATTTACGTACGCTATTGCATGGGCATTGCGTACGTAAATCACTTCATGCAGAAGACAGTTGCCTCAGGATCGCGATAGCGCACGCTAACAAAGGTCAGTTAGCGCACGCTAAGGCCGTAGCGCACGCTAAACATAAGGTTTAGCTCACGCTAGTAATCTATTCTATATAAGGGACAAACGGGTATTATGAAGCATTTCGTCCATTCTTTCACCTTCAGACGATAGAGAGAGGTCTTAGAGAGAAGTTGAGGTCCCAAACACTTGAGTTGATCATTCCCAACAATATTTGAAACTTCGAAGTGATTGAAAACGGATTCGACCTTGGGATTCAATCCATTCCTTCAAAGAGGTAATTACTCTTCATCTTTGGATTTCGTTTTGGATTGAATGTTGATGTTCTTGAGTTGATGATTATTACATAAACAAGTTGATAAGCATGATTATGAGATGGATTACCGGATTATGATGATGTTATTGTTGACAAGAATATATTGATATGATTCTTGTGGTTTGAATAGTGTTGTTCGTTTTCTTGAGATAAGTGGATTAATCCTTCTCCTCAGTTTCGGATGTTGATGTTATTGTCGATGATTACTCCATGTAATGATAGATTATGAAAGTGTTGTTACGTTCTTAATGTTTCATGATGTTGATATTGAGGAAGATGATATATGGATATAGAACTTGGATTATAAGTTGGATGATTGTTTATATGTTAAAGGATATCGGATTTCGTTGTTTTGATAGCTTTGAACATGATTCGAATCACTTGGTGTTCTTGAAATCGCCATAAGTTGATCGGTATCGAAAAACATACATTTGTACGGATTAGCGCACGCTACGTTTACTGCCTAGCGCGCGCTAACGGGAGCAACTTAGCGCACAATACGTTAGGTGATTAACGTGCGCTAAGAAGGCAGAAAGTGCAGTATTTTCGTGTTGTGGTAGTAAATTCGTGCTGGTTTGAGTAGGATTGATCCGACTAGTGTTTAATCGAGATATTGTCGAGCCGTTGGGTTTGTAAATTGGTTTTATCGATTGTTAATTGTTGTCGAACTTGTTGTCTATCGATTACTGTAATAGGTTGAGAATATTGATCAGTGATTACAACCGTGTGTTGCGGTCAAGCTCGAGAATGTTCGTTGATTGCTATGGTCGGGACCGAGGAACTTGTAGATGACGGCAATGGATTTGGTAACAGCTTCCTCGTCATTGTATCGGTATCGAAGTAAGTTATTACTTACTCAGTTTATAGTATTTAATGAATGGTTTCCGTTTCATTCGTTTATAATTCGTATAACAATGTTTATAATCGTAATCACATGAGACTTGAGATTATAAATCATATTCGAGTTTTGGGAATCTAAATCATAATGTATATGATTTGCTTTTGTTATTGGTATACTTGTATATCGAGGATATATCGTGATAAAAACGGAGATATGAATTATAAGCAATCCGTGATACTTTCTACCGTCGAGTATTGAGGATAATCCATCGTGCAGGTTTAGGCATTGAGATCGTTCTTGAAGGACTCGGGCAAGTACTCTAATCATTTTAATCATTTGAGTCGATCTTGTTGTGATACATTCGTGTATCGTTGTTGTCATGCATTTGTGCATTGTTGTTGTCGTGTATTGTGCCTTTGTTGTTTTGTGCGGTTGTGCATTGTTGTCATATGTCCACCATGCGTTGGTCCGACGGGATCATCATGGGAATCTATAGCCGTGTGCTACTGGATCGCCGGATGTAATGCCACCATGCGTTGGTCCGATGGGATCATCATGGGAATCTATAGCTGTGTGAGCTGGATCGTTGGATTACCATATATTGTTGTTATTGTGCATATGTATATTATGGGTGGCCATAAGTATACATTGTCGTTATTGTTGTGATCATATTGACGTTGTCACATGAGTATGCATTTGTAGGTCTTGTGTTAGGACCATGTCCGTATGTTGTGTTGATCTGATCTCGGATTAGACTGACGTGATGGTAATGGTATTTCGTATCTTGAGGTATGTTCCGTATTTCCTTGGTACTTGTCTTTGATGGACAATCGATTATCGTATTGGAATTGTCGATGTTATCCGATGGATTGAATTGGCCAGAGTTGGTATAATTTCCGTATCGCGAGTTATGATAATGTTTTGAGAACGTTGAGTATTGTTGAGATACCGTACAGATATTTTGGTATTATTTTAATGTGTTTTTAAGGATACGAATCGTGGATTCTCGTAAAGTTAGGACGGTAAGATTACATTGGTCGTATTCTTACTTAGTATTTCCATTGATATGTAATTATTGATGAGATGTGATGGTTATCATTGTTGGATATTATGGCTGACCCCGCCGTGGGCTTTCTTTTTAGGTTCTTGGATTATCAAGCTTGTAGCGGTCGTGGAGAGATGAACTTCCCGGAGGATACTGGCAAGGGCATGTATGTAACACCCCCAGATTTAACCGGAAATATTACAGCGCCGTGGGCCCCGAGATGGAACCCACAAGGCTAAAAGAAATTTTCACAAACATTTACAAATGCCCAAGAGGCCAACGACGGTACTATCTTTAAAAATTCACAAAGACTTATAAAATCTATTTATCAAAAACCGTCGTAAGAACTCATTTGAAATCGCGAGGCCAAACAGCCGACACTCAAAAGTTTAGAAAACGACTTCCAAAGCAACCTCAGTTACCAGATACCAAAAGGTCATTTCAAAACACTCACCCAAATGGAAAAGACCAACCATAAGGATACTCTAGCGAATGAATACGAGAACCAATCAAAAACTCAATGCACACAACATGTCCTAGCCAAGATCCTCAGGAAGCTCATCTCTTCACGACCGCTACAAGCTCGATACTCCAAGAACCTAAAAGAAATCCCACCATGGGTCACCATAATATCCAACAATGATAACCGTCACATCACATTAATAATAACATACCAATGAGAATACAACATAAGAATACGACCAACGTAATCTTTACTTACTCAAGAAATTCTCATCAGAATAACCATTATCACATTTCACATCCTGTACTCGATTAACCAATAAACTCGAACATAATATCTGTATTGTACCTTAAACAATACTCAAGATCCTCAAACTATAATAACCAACTCACGATACGGAAATCTACCATTTCTGACCAATACGATCCATCGAATAATATCATCAAATCCCAAGACGATAACCGATTGTCCACCAAAGACAAGTACCAAAGAAATACGGAACATACCTCGAGATATGAAGTGCCACGACAATCATATCGGTCTGATCCGATATCAGAACAATGCAATGCGGGCAAGGTCCTAACACAAGACCTACAAATGCATACTCATATGACAACGTCAATATGCTCAAAAACAATAACAACTATGTATACTCAATGGAAATCCCATGATCCAGCGCCCTCAGCATAGATCCCAAGATGATCCTACAAGATCAACACGAGGTGGATAACCAACAATATACATATGCACAACAATAACACAATCTTGGGTAATCCAACGATCCAGCGCCCTCAAGATAGATCCCAAGATGATCCCGTCGGACCAACACGAGGTGGAAAACCCGTCCAATGATCCGGCGCCTCAAGATAGATCCCAAGATGATCCCGCGGACCAACACGAGGTGGACATCCGATCCAGCCCTCAAGATAGATCGCGCGATCCCATCGGATCAACACAACATAAACAACACAATATGCATACACATATGCAAAACAATATGTTCATCATCATGAACAACGCAACATGAACGACAATATGACAAATCAATTAAGACGACCTCATGTTCGACAACATGAATGATAATACGCATGATCAAATCACTAACTCTAATTGAATCGATATAAGATACTTGCCCCGAGTCCTTCGGGAGAAATCTCGATGTCCAATCATCACCGACGATTATCCTCAATGCTCGGCGATCCATACGAACAATGAACTATAGATACTCATATCCTCGTCTTTACCATAATGTAACCTTGATAATCGAACATACCAATAACTGAGATAAGCATATACATTATGATTTATCTCCCAGAATCGAAAGAACGATATGCGATCCGAATACCCAGAGTTCACAATAATAATCATCGCTATATGCATTATAAACGAAATGAAACTGAAACCATTCATTAAATATTATAACTGAGCAAGTAATAACTTGCCTCGATACCGGTACCACGAAGCTGTTGTCGAACACATTGCCTTTGTCTACGAGCTCCTCAGCCCCGATCAAAAGCAATACAATGGACATACTCGAACGCGACCACAATATCCGGTTATAATCACCGATCAGCAATCTCAACCTGGATTGGATGGACCAAGAATAAGAACACTAGACTCCATTCCAAGAATCATGAATAACTTGAAGAACAAGGCTTGAATCCATGCTCTCCATCTTAATCTTGTTAAAGATCATCATCTCTCAGTGTTTAGGAACTCCAAATGTTCTCCCAAGGTTGTCTCTATCGGGTGAAAGGAAAGAAATGGACGAAATGCTTCATGACACCTGTTTGTCCCTTTATATAGAATGCACCACTAGCGTGCGCTAAACCCTTATGTTTAGCGTGCGCTAGCCTTAGCGTGCGCTAACTGACTTTGTTAGCGTGCGCTATCGCAGTCCAGAGGCTACTGTCTTGCTTCGTAAACTACCTTACGTACGTAATGCCCATGCATTAACGTACGTAAATCATCATGTCTAGCGTACGCAAGTCCTTACTCTTAGCGTGCGCTATCCGAAGTTGACTTACAACAGTGTTCACCTACCACTCGCCCCCACATTCCGACAGCATCTGGCAAGGATAAGATTCCTTGTTGACTGATACATAGTTAGCGTGCGCTAAGCCTAATATTTTAGCGTGCGCTAATACTTCAGGACAACAACCGTTGACTTACGAACGTGCGCCAAAGCAATGGGTCCACACGCATATTCCTTCCGATCATGCGCACTAGCGTCGCTAACCTATAAACGTGGCGTGCGCTAATCACGCGATAGCGTGCGTTGTGCATGAATATCAGCGTGCGCTAATAAGGCTATACTTAGCCATTTTCAGCTATCCTTGTCCAACATCTCGACATATCAAATACGAACATACGGCATATCAAATATACATTACTCAACACATTCTATCCTCAAATACAATTGTCGACCAAATACGACAATTATACCAATCTCGACATCTCGGTCCTTCATTTATTTTATCCCTACCGCATGCATTTCATGTCATACAATATAACTCGGATAAAATAATATCAAACAACAGAGTAGAAATTCGGATATTACATTCTACACTTAAAATAAGTTTCGTCTCGAAACTTGCAATCCGTCATAGAAAACAAACAAACATGTCATCAACCCAAAATATCCCAAAACCATCACGACAATGATCAATCATCATTATTCTGAATAGCCAAAACCGCATACTTACAAATACGCAGGTCGACGATCTCCTGAGATACTAGCCAGCGTTCTCACGGTACAGTCTCAATACGCTTACGAACACTATTCCCTTATTCTCTACATAATATATCATCTTCGGTTAATACAATCTGCCAGAATATATTCCTGTGTGACTGATTTCATAATCATGTCTCATTTCTGTTAATACGAATAATATCCGATTTATCTGTGAAACAATTGCTCAAAACAACGACACGAATTCCGAAACACCAACACAAAATCCGAACGCTCAGATGATCACCAAAAATGATCAACTAATAAATCAACCGAATTTATCATCAACATGATAAATTTCCAATATGACCAACCAGAGGTCAAAACACAATCGAGAATATCATCAACGTGATAAACTCCAATATTACCAACGAACGATCAACGAAAATCGAGAATACCTTCACACGGTAAACTCCAACACTATCAACACGTAACCACGAAAATGGATATACGAAAAAGCAAAATTCTCAAAACGACACACCGATCACATACAGTGGATCTCAATAAACGTATCCGAGTGGCGAACATACCCCTCGGCATATGAACAACGAATCGCAAATCGACGAACATACCAATTCATACAAAGAGTGGGAACGACCACTCAATATCCAAAACAACCAGCATGGGGTCACCATCCCCAAATTTGCACTTACAAGGAAATCATTCCAGAATCACTGTGGTAAAATCGCGCTACTACCGTACCAATGGAATCACATAGCACATATGTTCCGGTTTCACAAAATCCCAAGTTTCCAAAATAATATTATGTGCATGAATCTACAACACGCAACATATTTCTCTTATCTGATAACTCAACCGATCATCACCGGATAATCAAACTAACATACTGAAGTTCGAATTCCTTTTCCATCGTACCATCAATATGATATGCACTATGCACTAAATGCGTATGTATATCAATCACATTTTCAAAACCAGTTTGAAATCATATAATCTTGTCAAAAGACAAATTTTCGAAAATTCTTTCAAGAGTTTGAAAACTCAAAACATAAATTTTGGTAAGACCACAAAATCAATTTTCGAAAAATTAACTTGGCTCGATGGTGCCAAGTGTTTGATAACAATTTCCTTCGAATCCACACGATTTGAAGTTTTAAAATGAAAAGTATGCAAATGCTCGACTATATCCATACTCCTGTATACCAATTCGGTTCGTCACCAATATCCACTGATATTCCATCGGAAAACCACACGATCGAGTTCCAAAATCTCAATATATAAACTCCGACTAAACTCCTTTTCCACGCATGACTTGCAACGTCAGTCATTAACCCATCCTGGATCACCTTAAATATGATATGACAAAATATTGAAACAAATCCACACAAATAAAGACTTCCCGAGAGGTTCAATTTGAACAAGTAAACCAAAGCCTCGAAAGGCGGAAATAACATAGGTAAATGATTGGTAAAGTGTTTTACAAGTCTCGGGAGTTTTAAGAAAAGCAGAAAAGCCGTTTGAAACATTAGGGTCTTAGCCCGTAACTCGTTCGCATTACAAAAAGTTTAAAAAGTAGAAAACCCCTTTTCGGACTTCAAGTCTGAGTTATAAAACCATTTCAAAATCGATTGGGTCTCGGCCCAAAATCATTTTCCGTAAAACATCCGTAAAATATTCATTTTGAAAAGTATCATTTTCAAATGCTCAAAACAGTTCATGTATCTCAAATGAATTAACATACTACATGTTCTTCTCAACAATCCATAGTCCTTCTCCCGATTACACAATTCCGTTCCAAAATCTAGGCGATATACCGATTTCCAAAATCATAACTTCTCAAGATCATCAATCCTATCCCAACTCTGTCACCTTATACCGTAACGTATAATATCTGCTGAATCTCGAACGTATCAACTTAGAACGATAATAAATCTCAATGAAATTCAAAATCCAAATACTTACGGATCGTGAAGCGATTCCCGTGATACTGGCACATGTCTAGACTCAAGAAAATACTCGACACAGGTATTTTCAAAACACACGCTTTGCAAACTCGGTACAACTCAAGAACACAATATATCACGTAAACACCATTTGGAAAAGTTATAACAAGCCCGATGCGATCTTGGCAAATCACATAACACTTAAGCTGAGTGAACAACAAAGACTCACGGCTCTAATATTTGTCAATCGACAACTCGAATGACGCGACAAAAACACGACCCAACTCGACCCAAATGCCTAGGTTTTCTCAACCTAAGCTCCGATACCATTCAGTAACACCCCAGTTTAACCGGAAATATTACGGTAGTGGGCCGAGATGGAACCCACAAGGCTAAAAGAAATTTTCACAAACATTTACAAATGCCCAAGAGGCCAACGACGGTACTATCTTCAAAAATTCACAAAGACTTATAAAATCTATTTATCAAAAACCGTAAGAACTCATTTGAAATCGCGAGGCCAAACAGTAGACACTCAAAAGTTTAGAAAAGCGACTTCCAAAGCAACCTCGGTTACCGGATACCAAAAGGTCATTTCAAAACACTCACCCAATGGAAAAGACCAACCATAAGGATACTCTAGCGTGGAATACGAGAACCAATCAAAAACTCAATGCACACAACATGTCCTAGCCGGTATCCTCAGGAAGCTCATCTCTTCACGACCGCTACAAGCTCGATACTCAAGAACCTAAAAAGAAATCCCACGATGGTCACCATAATATCCAACAATGATAACCGTCACATCACATTAATAATAACATACCAATGAGAATACAACATAAGAATACGACCAACGTAATCTTTACTTACTCAAGAAATTCTCATCAGAATAACCATTATCACATTTCACATCCTGTACTCGATTAACCAATAAACTCGAACATAATATCTGTATTGTACCTTAAACAATACTCAAGATCCTCAAACTATAATAACCAACTCACGATACGGAAATCTACCATTTCTGACCAATACGATCCATCGAATAATATCATCAAATCCCAAGACGATAACCGATTGTCCACCAAAGACAAGTACCAAAGAAATACGGAACATACCTCGAGATATGAAGTGCCACGACAATCATATCGGTCTGATCCGATATCAGAACAATGCAATGCGGGCAAGGTCCTAACACAAGACCTACAAATGCATACTCATATGACAACGTCAATATGCTCAAAAACAATAACAACTATGTATACTCAATGGAAATCCCATGATCCAGCGCCCTCAGCATAGATCCCAAGATGATCCTACAAGATCAACACGAGGTGGATAACCAACAATATACATATGCACAACAATAACACAATACTGGGTAATCCAACGATCCAGCGCCCTCAGCATAGATCCCAAGATGATCCCGTCGGACCAACACGAGGTGGAAAAACCCGTCCAATGATCCGGCGCCCTCGGCATAGACCCCAAGATGATCCGTCGGACCAACACGAGGTGGACATCCGATCCAGCGCCCTCAGCATAGATCGCGCGATCCCATCGGATCAACACAACATAAACAACACAATATGCATACACATATGCAAAACAATATGTTCATCATCATGAACAACGCAACATGAACGACAATATGACAAATCAATTAAGACGACCTCATGTTCGACAACATGAATGATAATACGCATGATCAAATCACTAACTCTAATTGAATCGATATAAGATACTTGCTCGAGTCCTTGGAGAAATCTCGATGTCCAATCATCACCGACGATTATCCTCAATGCTCGATCCATACGAACAATGAACTATAGATACTCATATCCTCTTTACCATAATGTAACCTTGATAATCGAACATACCAATAAGCGAGATAAGCATATACATTATGATTTATCTCCTGAATAGAAAGAACGATATGCGATCCGAATACCCGAGTTCACAATAATAATCATCGCTATATGCATTATAAACGAAATGAAATCGAAACCATTCATTAAATATTATAACCGAGCAAGTAATAACTTGCCTCGATACGGTACCACGAAGCTGTTGTCGAACACATTGCCTTTGTCTACGAGCTCCTCAGCCCCGATCAAAAGCAATACAATGGACATACTCGAACGCGACCACAATATCCGGTTATAATCACCGATCAGCAATCTCAACCTGGATTGGATGGACCAAGAATAAGAACACTAGACTCCATTCCAAGAATCATGAATAACTTGAAGAACAAGGCTTGAATCCATGCTCTCCATCTTAATCTTGTTAAAGATCATCATCTCTCAGTGTTTAGGAACTCCAAATGTTCTCCCAAGGTTGTCTCTATCGGGTGAAAGGAAAGAAATGGACGAAATGCTTCATGACACCTGTTTGTCCCTTTATATAGAATGCACCACTAGCGTGCGCTAAACCCTTATGTTTAGCGTGCGCTAGCCTTAGCGTGCGCTAACTGACTTTGTTAGCGTGCGCTATCGCGATCCGAGGCTCCGTCTTGCTTCGTAAACTACCTTACGTACGTAATGCCCATGCATTAACGTCGTAAATCATCATGTCTAGCGTCGCAAGTCCTTACTCTTAGCGTCGCTATCCGAAGTTGACTTACAACGGTGTTCACCTACCACTCGCCCCCACATTCCGACATCGCAAGGATAAGATTCCTTGTTGGTGATACATAGTTAGCGTCGCTAAGCCTAATATTTTAGCGTGCGCTAATACTTCAGACAACAACCGTTGACTTACGAGCGTGCGCCAAAGCGGCGGGTCCACACGCATATTCCTTCCGATCATGCGCACTAGCGTCGCTAACCTATAAACGTAGCGTCGCTAATCACCTGCGATAGCGTGCGTTGTGCATGAATATCAGCGTGCGCTAATAAGGCTATACTTAGCCATTTTCAGCTATCCTTGTCCAACATCTCGACATATCAAATACGAACATACGGCATATCAAATATACATTACTCAACACATTCTATCCTCAAATACAATTGTCGACCAAATACGACAATTATACCAATACTGACATCTCAGTCCTTCATTTATTTTATCCCTACTGTACAGATTTCATGCTGTACAATATAACTCGGATAAAATAATATCAAACAACAGTAGTAGAAATTCCGGATATTACAATGTATTTGTGTTTTGAGTTTCTGATCAGTTGTTATATTCCGCTGCTAGAGTATTTTAATTGTTTGTCTTTATCCGCTGCGTGAGTATTTTTAAATGACCTTTTTGGTATCTGGTAACTTAGGTTACTTTGGCAATCATTTTCTAAATCTATTCTGTCGGTACGTGTAAGTGATAGCTTAACGTATGTGTTTTTAAACTGTTGGGTTTTGGCATTTTGGGCCTTGTGGTTTCAAATGAGTTTTTACGACGGTTTTATAAACGAGTTTTATAAATCTTCGAATGTTTTTAATAGATAATACCGTCGTTAGCCTCTTGGGTGTTTGTAAATGTTTGCGAAAATTTCCTTTTGCCTTGTGGGTTCCATCTCGGGGCCCACGGCGCTGTAATATTCCCGTTCGGATCTGGGGGTGTTACAGAATATGGTATCAGAGCTTAGGTTGAGAAAACCTAGGCAGTCGGGTTGAGTTGGGTCGTGTTTCTGTCGCGTCATTTGAGTTGTCGATTGAAAAATATTGGATCCGTGAGTTTTGTTGTTCACTCGGGCTTATCCGTTGTGCGATTTGCCAGTGTAGTACTAGTCTTGCTATATACTTTTCCAAATAGTATTAACGTGTTTCTTCAGATAGAGCTGTGTTGTTTTCTCGAGTTGAACTGAGTTTGCAAAAAGTGTGTTTTGAAAATATCTGTGTCGAGTATTTTCTTGAGTCGAGACATGTGCCAGTATCACGGGGAATTGTCGGCTTCACGATCTGTAAGTATTGGATTTTTGAATTGCATTGAGATTTATTGTCGTTCTAAGTTGATATGTTCTGAGGTTCAGAAAGATATTATGCGTTATAGTATAAGATGACAGAGTTGGGACAGGATTGATGATCTTGAGAAGTTATGATTTTGGAAATCAATATGTCGATTAAGTTTTGGAACGGAGTTTTGCATTTGAGAGAAATATTGTGGATTGTTCAGGAGAACATGTAATCATGTTAGTTCATCTTGAGATATATGAACTGTTTTTGAGCATTTGAAAATGATACTTTTCAAAATGAATGTTTCTGAGATGTTTTCAGAAGCGATTTTTGGGCGAGACCCAATAGATTTTGAAATTGTTTTATAACTCAGACTTGGGGTCCGAAAAGAGTTTCCTACTTTTTAAACTTCTTGTAATGCGGAGCGAGATACTGGTGAGACCTAATATTTCAAAAGACTTTTCTGTTTTCTTAAAAACTCCCGAGACTTGTAAAACACTTTATCAATCGTTTATCTATGTCGTTCTGCCTTTCGGGGTTACGGATTACTTGTTCAAAAGAAACTTCTCGAAGTCTTTCGCTGTGTTGATTTGTTTCAATGCATTGTCATAGCATAATTGAGGTGATCCAGGATGGAAAATGATTGACGTTGTGAGTCATATGTGGAAAAGGAGTTTTTGTCGAAGTTTATACATTGAGATTTTGGATTCTATCGTGTAGTTTTCTGATGGAATATCAGTGGGATTTGTGACGAGCCGGATTGGTATATAGGAGTACGGATGTGGTCAATCATTTGCATAGTTTTCATTTTAAAACTACGAAATCGTGTGGATTCGAAGGAAACTGTTATCAAATACTTGGCACCAGTGAGCCAGTTTATTTTCGAGAATTGATTTGGTGGTCTTACCAAAATTTATGTTTTGAGTTTTGAAATTTTTGAAAGAACTTTCGAAAATTTGTCTCCTTGACAAGATTATATGATTTCAAACTGGTTTTGAAAATGTGATTGATGTACATACGCATTTAATGCATAATGCATATCGTGGTGAAGTTCTGAATGAGATTCACGAACTGGATAAGACATCAGTATGGTACGAGGAAAAGAGATTCGAACTTTAGTATGGCAGTTTGATTATCCGGTGATGATCGGTTGAGTTATCGGATAAGAGAAATATGTTGCGTGTTGTAGATTCATGCACATAATATTATTTTGGAAACTTGGGATATTGTGAAACCGGAACATATGTGCTATGTGATTCCATTGGTGCGGTAGTAGCGCAATTTTAACATAGTGATCTTTGATTGATTTCTTTGTAAGTGTAAATTTGGGGATGGTGCCACATGCTGGTTGTTTTGGATATTGAGTGGTCGTTCCCACTCCTTGTATGAATTGGTATGTTCGTCGATTTGCGATTCGTTGTTCGTATGCCGAGGGGAATGTTCACCAGTCGGTTGTGTTTCGTTGAGATCCACTGTATGTGATTGGTGTGTCGTTTTGAGAACTCTATATCGGTTTCCGTGGTTATGTGTTGACCGTGTTGGAGTTTATCATGGTGATGATATTATCGATTGCGTTTCGACCTTTGGATTGGTCATATTAGAGTTCATCATGTCAATGATATTCTCGATTAATTTATGAGTTGATCATTCTTTGGTGATCATCCGGCGTTGATTTTGTGTTGATATTTCGGGATTCGTTGCCATTGTGTTGGGCGGTTGTTTCACGATGTATCGTGTATTATTGATTTGTATCAGGATTTGGACTTGATTGTGTAATCAAGCAGACAAGATTTGAAACGGATAGATTATTTCTTCCGAAGATGTTATATTTTTGTTGAGATCCATGGAATTGTGATCGTAAGCGTGTTGAAGCTTTACAGTGAAGTTACTTGCTAGCATCTCAGGAGAGCGTCGAGTTGGCGCATATGTAAGTATGCTATTTTGGTTATTCGGTAATAATGATGATTGATCGTTGTCGTGATGGTTTCGGGATATTTTGGTTGAACGATTGGTTTGTTTTTATGACGGATTGCAAGTTTCGAGGACGAAACTTATTTTAAGTGGTGTAGTATGTAATATCCGGAATTTCCACTACTGTTGTTTAAGATTATTTTATCCGAGTTATGTTGTACAGCGTGGAATGTGTACAGTATGGGTAAAATAATTGAAGGACCAAGACATCTGTATTGGTATAATTGTCGTACTTCGACAATTGGATGTAAGAAGTATATGTATTCAGTATGCCGTATGTTCGTATTCTGTATGTTGAGATGATTGGACAATAATAGCTGAAAATGGCTAAGTGTAACATTATTAGCGCACGCTAATAATCAGGAGTAGCGCACGCTATTGTGCAGGTTTAGCGCACGCTACGGATATAAGATAACGCACGCTAATGCAGTCAGATCGGAAGGAATCTGCGTGTGGACCAGGCCACTTTCGGCGCACGTTCTGATAAGTCAACGGATGTTGTAATGTAGTGTTAGCGCACGCTAATGCATGTTGATTAGCGCACGCTAACTGTATATCGGACAAAAAGGAATCTTATCCTCGTCAGCACTTTCGGCGTGTGGACCAGTCTTCGGAGCATACAGACAAACGAGTCAACTATGAGTAGCGCACGCTAAGGTAAGACACTTGCGTACGCTAAATAGAGGTATTTACGTACGCTATTGCATGGGCATTGCGTACGTAAATCACTTCATGCAGTAAGACAGTTGCCTCTGGACTGCGATAGCGCACGCTAACAAAGGTCAGTTAGCGCACGCTAAGGCCGTAGCGCACGCTAAACATAAGGTTTAGCTCACGCTAGTAATCTATTCTATATAAGGGACAAACGGGTATTATGAAGCATTTCGTCCATTCTTTCACCTTCAGACGATAGAGAGAGGTCTTAGAGAGAAGTTGAGGTCCCAAACACTTGAGTTGATCATTCCCAACAATATTTGAAACTTCGAAGTGATTGAAAACGGATTCGACCTTGGGATTCAATCCATTCCTTCAAAGAGGTAATTACTCTTCATCTTTGGATTTCGTTTTGGATTGAATGTTGATGTTCTTGAGTTGATGATTATTACATAAACAAGTTGATAAGCATGATTATGAGATGGATTACCGGATTATGATGATGTTATTGTTGACAAGAATATATTGATATGATTCTTGTGGTTTGAATAGTGTTGTTCGTTTTCTTGAGATAAGTGGATTAATCCTTCTCCTCAGTTTCGGATGTTGATGTTATTGTCGATGATTACTCCATGTAATGATAGATTATGAAAGTGTTGTTACGTTCTTAATGTTTCATGATGTTGATATTGAGGAAGATGATATATGGATATAGAACTTGGATTATAAGTTGGATGATTGTTTATATGTTAAAGGATATCGGATTTCGTTGTTTTGATAGCTTTGAACATGATTCAGAATCACTTGGTGTTCTTGAAATCGCCATAAGTTGATTGGTATCTGAAAAACATACATTTGTACAGCATTAGCGCACGCTACGTTTACTGCCTAGCGCGCGCTAACGGGAGCAACTTAGCGCACAATACGTTAGGTGATTAACGTGCGCTAAGAAGGCAGAAAGTGCAGTATTTTCGTGTTGTGGTAGTAAATTCGTGCTGGTTTGAGTAGGATTGATCCGACTAGTGTTTAATCGAGATATTGTCGAGCCGTTGGGTTTGTAAATTGGTTTTATCGATTGTTAATTGTTGTCGAACTTGTTGTCTATCGATTACTGTAATAGGTTGAGAATATTGATCAGTGATTACAACCGTGTGTTGCGGTCAAGCTCGAGAATGTTCGTTGATTGCTATGGTCGGGACCGAGGAACTTGTAGATGACGGCAATGGATTTGTGTGACTTCCTCGTCATTGTATCGGTATCGAAGTAAGTTATTACTTACTCAGTTTATAGTATTTAATGAATGGTTTCCGTTTCATTCGTTTATAATTCGTATAACAATGTTTATAATCGTAATCACATGAGACTTGAGATTATAAATCATATTCGAGTTTTGGGAATCTAAATCATAATGTATATGATTTGCTTTTGTTATTGGTATACTTGTATATCGAGGATATATCGTGATAAAAACGGAGATATGAATTATCTGCAATCCATGATACTTTGGACCGTCGAGTATTGAGGATAATGGTTCGTGATGGTTTAGGCATTGAGATCGTTCTTGAAGGACTCGGGGCAAGTACTCTAATCATTTTTATCATTTGAGTCGATCATGTTGTGATACATTCGTGTATCGTTGTTGTCATGCATTTGTGCATTGTTGTTGTCGTGTATTGTGCATTGTTGTTTTGTGCAGTTGTGCATTGTTGTCATATGTCCACCATGCGTTGGTCCGACGGGATCATCATGGGAATCTATAGCTGTGTGCGCTGGATCGCTGGACAGGTAATGCCACCATGCGTTGGTCCGATGGGATCATCATGGGAATCTATAGCCTGTGTGAAGTGGATCGTTGGATTACCATATATTGTTGTTATTGTGCATATGTATATTATGGGTGGCCATAAGTATACATTGTCGTTATTGTTGTGATCATATTGACGTTGTCATATGAGTATGCATTTGTAGGTCTTGTGTTAGGACCATGTCCGTATGTTGTGTTGATCTGATCTCGGATTAGACTGACGTGATGGTAATGGTATTTCGTATCTTGAGGTATGTTCCGTATTTCCTTGGTACTTGTCTTTGATGGACAATCGATTATCGTATTGGAATTGTCGATGTTATCCGATGGATTGAATTGGCCAGAGTTGGTATAATTTCCGTATCGCGAGTTATGATAATGTTTTGAGAACGTTGAGTATTGTTGAGATACCGTACAGATATTTCGGTATTATTTTAATGTGTTGTTAAGGATACGAATCGTGGATTCTCGTAAAGTTAGGACGGTAAGATTACATTGGTCGTATTCTTACTTAGTATTTCCATTGATATGTAATTATTGATGAGATGTGATGGTTATCATTGTTGGATATTATGGCTGACCCCGTCGTGGGCTTTCTTTTTAGGTTCTTGGATTATCAAGCTTGTAGCGGTCGTGGAGAGATGAACTTCCCGGAGGATACTGGCAAGGGCATGTATTTGTGTTTTGAGTTTCTGATCAGCTGTTATATTCCGCTGCTAGAGTATTTTAATTGTTTGTCTTTATCCGCTGCGTGAGTATTTTTAAATGACCTTTTTGGTATCTGGTAACTTAGGTTACTTTGGCAATCATTTTCTAAATCTATTCTGTCGGTACGTGTAAGTGATAGCTTAACGTATGTGTTTTTAAACTGTTGAGTTTTGGCATTTTGGGCCTTGTGGTTTCAAATGAGTTTTTACAACGGTTTGATAAACGAGTTTTATAAATCTTCGAATGTTTTTAATAGATAATACCGTCGTTAGCCTCTTGGGCGTTTGTAAATGTTTGCGAAAATTTCCTTTTGCCTTGTGGGTTCCATCTCGGGGCCCATGGCGCTGTAATATTCCCATTCGGATCTGGGGGTGTTACAGACAGTTCCTCAGCCGCAGCAGAGTTTTGGTAGAGGTCGAGGACGTGGTCAGCCTTCTAGAGGGGGAGCTTCTAGTGCGGGGTCTGTTCCGCCCCGAGTGTACGAGATGAGACGAGCAGGAGATCCTGACGCGACGGTGGCTACATGTACCGTCCACATCCTTGATCATCCCATTTCCGTATTGTTCGATTCTGGTGCTACGCATTCTTTTATATCTATGGATTGTGTGCGTCGTCTGCATGTTGATTGCCTAGTTGCTTGTGAGCCTTTTGTTGTTAAACTTCCTAGTGGGGATAGCATCGTGGGGGACCGTGAGATTAGAGATTTTTCTGTGAGTATCGCAGGGATGGATGGACCTTCTAATCTGATTGCGGTAGATATTAGGGATGAGGATTTGATTCTGGGTGAGGATTGGCTGGACCGTCATGGGGCGATCATGAATTATAGAACGAGGACTGTTTCGATGTTAGCCTCTGACGGTACCGAGCATTCTTTCGTGGGGCGTAAGCGGAGCAGCCAGAGACTCCTGATCAGCGCCTTGAGGGCGGTGAGGCTTCTTCGGGGAGGTTGCACGGGTTATTGGTGTTACGCTTTGAGATCGGAAGAAGGGGGAGTCGAGCTCACGTGAATTTGACTCTTATATTGTGAAAATTTTACAAAGTAGTATATGTGATGCCACGGGACGGCCAGGCGGAACTGCCACCTGCAATTGACGTCTATTAGGGATGTCAACTTTATCCGTACCCGATTCTACCCGTCGGGTAAACCCGTAATAGGATCGGGTATCAGCCGAACTCGAAATCTTACGATCGGGTACGAGTAGGGTATGGATATAATATATTACCCGATTACCCGACATGCGTACCCGTTTGGATTATATAAGTATATATATAGATATTATATATTATTACATAAAATATAACATTTAATATTTATTATACTAAATTGGATTTGTTAATTACATTATATGTATATATGATATACATTAAAAAATATTTATATTTTTAAATATAGGGTATACGGGTACCCGAATACTCATTCGGTACCCGATTACCCGATGGGCAGTACCCGAACCCGATCCTAATCAAATGGGGTAGGGTATGGGGGAGGCATACTCGTACCCTGCCCGACCGATTGACATCCGTAACGTCGATTGATGATTTCTCAACCTACTGCCACATGATTATACTTTGAGAAAGTTGTGGGACGAACTTGCTCCAAAAAAAAATAGTTAAATATTTAGTAATCTAATTCATGACTTTATTGTAATTATCTTCAAGTGGTGGTTAAAATCATCTATTTATTGAGTTCATATTCTTTAATTTATATATTACTATACCTTCCATGTAATAGTTTAATTATCATAAGATGGATGACGACCTCCCATATGATAAATTAATTATTATAAGATGGATGGTGACCTCTCATATGATAAATTGATTACCACAAGATGGGTAGTGATACCTCCCACATGACAAGTTAATTATCACAAGATGGATGGCGATACCTTCTATATCATAAATATAACTGTCACAAGACGGATGGTTTAACATATTTACAATACCTCCTATTTGATGAGTCCAGTTATCACAAGACGAATGGTTTTAAATATTAGATATCACCATCTGGTCGATTATACCATATGAATGGTTAATATATCATACTCTGAAGAAGTAGTTGATCAATTATTCAAATCCAGCTCTTGAAGAACAGTTGGCATAAACAAATCATACTTTGAAGAAGTAGTTGATTAATTATTCAAATCTTGTTGTTGAAAAGAAGCAGAAAATAATATTGGATCTCCATGACTATTGAATATAAGTGGAGAAAAACTGAGCAAGTGATACCGGAAGCTATCATTAGTTAATTAGTGAAACAAAAAAAATTGCTCAATAAATTTATATTGATAACGTTAAAGAAATATATCACATGGTGAGGTCATATGAAATCATTGATATAATGACAGGGTAATCTTGAAAGGATTTCGTAGACATTATATTCGCAAGAGTATTATAAGTGTATGAAATGATATTATTATCGTTCCAGAAGAAGTACAAACAGTTGAAGAGAAAAATATTAAAAAATATTAAAACTAGTCAGAAGGCAGTAAGCACTTGACAGAATAAAATACAAATACATATGAAACCCATAAAGTGAGGGTGTGTCTCGAGAGTATAAAACTCCGTAACTCTGCCACCCCTAGCCAACATCTTGGTTCATAATGAAAGATCTAAAAGATCAAAACTTCTTTTCTCTTGACACGACAATTTGTGGTTGATGAGTTTTAGCTTCCATTGAATTATAAACTCTAGAACACATGCTTGAAACTTTATGAGTAGATCATCAACTCTATTGGCAGATATAAGTGTTTCCCTTTCTAAATAAGAGATAAACTTATGATCTATCCCTTGATCTAGAAAAGCGAGCAAATTTTTAAAGAAGTTATTAGTATTCAACAAACGTATATATGTTTGGTATGGAAATTCTGATATGCTCATGATTTGATATTAAATATCTCGGTTAGTGTGTCATAATCACCTGGAAGAACAATAAAAGCATCACTATTATTCACCATGTACATTGTACAGTCATGTACAGACTGTGTTTAAAGCACCAATCCAGTTGAACCCATTATAGTATAGGATCTAACTGCGAGAAAAGGTATAACATTTGTTACTCTTATTCCTCAATTTTGTGCAGTTATTGAAAGATTGCCTAGAAGTTTTTGATTAGTCCCTCCATACAGTATATCGATTTTGTATTTGTCTAATTCTCTTACTAATTGATATGCCATATCTATATGCTGAATATGACCTATCAGTTTGGATACACCTAGAACACATATAGTTTTGATCGGATGAGAAAAGGATTTACCTCTATGTGAGGATTCTGAAAATTCCATCTTTCTCATATTGGACTTTTAAAATGACAAGGTAGATACATTTTTATGATATGTGGATCATTATTTAAAGAAAATTTTTTTGCTAGGGGACAAAAGATTTAACTATTGATTTTTGACAAATTGTGAGTGGTGAATGACATATAAGATATTATATTTAAAATGATATCCATTTGTGAGCAGTTGGAAATTTTTATATTGGATGATAACATAAAATGACAAGAAATGCATTATTTTGTCGTTTACCTTATATGAATGTTAGCAACACAGATTTACAAACATGGTCTCTTAAGAAAAATTTCTTGTGACTATAGCGTTCTCGTTCATATTTAAATTATGCCCACAGAGCCAGAAGTTCACGATGAACGTATCCACTAGGATGTGTATCAAGAATCTGTTGGATATCATGATCTATCGATTCCGTACTCAATCTATCGTTGATGAATGCTATTTTATCTTCTCGATTTTTAGACACGAACCCCACATATTTGCATCGTGTGTCGCAAGTCCACCGAGCACATTTATAGCATCCACTTAATCTTTTTGCCCTTCGTTTCTTTGCAAAACTACTCATACCCTTACCTGGCATGTACTTGAATGAATTTGAAAATTCACCAGATAATCGAACTTGTGCTTCGATCAACCATCGAATATCTTCAGGGATGTCATTTCTTATTAGCACTCTTAATCTTTCGAGTCGAGCTTGATAAATTCTTTTTATTATATGGGAGGAGATGGGTAGTATTTGCGAAGGTTTGAGAGCATTGGTGAATCCATTGAGGTATTCAGACCCTGTTGGTATGAATCTTATGAATATCATGGTAGTATATTTATAGAATATGACATGATGCGTACTTACGATTCCCACATTTTATGCTTTGTATTTCAACAGTAACCATGATATGACGCATGCGAGCTATGACTCCGAGTTAATAAAAGGTGTATAATCTGGCACCGAATAATGATGTACTGATAAGCATCATGATAAACATAATTAATAATTGAAATGGGTGTTTTATTTGAAGACCAGGAGAAATCTTCAAATGCGTGTTTTGATTAACAACATCACTACTAGTCAATATAGGGATGATATATTAAGGGGGATATTGTCCCATTCCCTCTACATGTAAACTACTAGATATTATGGATCCTCTAGATAGTCACATGTGTATATGACTCATAATCGGAAATTTACGAGATGATCCGCTCATGGTTTGAGCACAGTTTCCAATTGTAATACCCGTAATTTCGATTTTCGGTAATTTCTTTTTTTCGGCTGAAGTCCGTTTTGACGACTCGCTCATGACCTTTTCGTCATTTTGAGAATGAGTAATTCTACACTTTTTTACATCCGAGTTCGTTTCGGTGCCGTTTTGTTGAGTTCCGTGCTTTTTAGCGACTTTTCCGCACTTGAGTTCGATTCTTGCGAATCTCGTTCAAAACTGCTGTTTCGAGTTTTCCGTAAGTCTGTTTAACTTTGTTAGACGTGTTGTGAACTTCTGTTTCATTATTCGATCACGTATCGTGATTTTCGAGCGTTTTGGGCCATTTTCGTAATTTCCCAAAGTTTGGGGTAATTACTTTCTGTTGTCGAATTTCGAGCCTTTGGGTGGTCGGAATCGTGTGTACTCTTAGTGATCGAATTCGTCTTTGCGAGTAATTCGTAACCGTATCTTCGATTCGTATTCAGGTTCGGGTTTCAAGGTCGTTCGGGCCGTCGGAGTTGGCCCCGACTGAGTCATGGCCGGGCAGTCTGGACCCAGGCCGGCACTGGCCGAGTTACGGCCGTTAGTGCTCGGCAGTTATGTACGTAAGGCCGGTTACGTATGTAAGGCCCTGGCCGGTAACGTACGTAATGTTTCCGACATTTCTAGGCAGCGAGTTTGGCCATGGCCGGTTACGTACGTAAGGCGGCCGGCAGTCAGCCTATTTAAGGCCAGCAGACGTTTTCATTAGCCATTCCTCACTCGTTTTTCTTCTCTTCCGCGGATGGGGTTGTGTAGATCATAGCGAGATGTTGTTGGACAATATATCCACGAAGTTCTTGAGTTTCTAACATCAATCAATCATCCCATAACCTCCTCCGATCTACCGAATCAGGTCAGATTTTCCTAGAAATCTAGTTTTGGGGAATTTGAGTGTTTTGGTTGTTTTCATCCGTTTAATCCGATTTAACTTAGGATTATGATGGATTGATGATTATTTAGATGTATTATATCATTTCCTTTATTATTCCATGGTTGGATCGTATCGATTCGTTGTTTTGGTCGAGTTCTTGATCAACGCCTTGAAGGTGTCCGGTAAAATGTCTTAGAGGGGTTTTCGGGCATTCTACGATTATCCTTCCTCGTATGATTGTTGATTTATGGATTATATGTTGTTAGGGTCTAGTTTCTTGTGAAGAAACCATGTTGAACCCTTCCGTTGTCATCTTCCTTTTCGTTAGCATCGGGCGTTCCGAAGCTTCCCGGTTGAGCCGTGTCCGTTCGCGGTTCCGTGCTCGTGGTATCGAGGCAAGTACCTTGTCCATATAATTCTTGTTTTATGGATACGATGATTAGTGACCGTCTCTATGTGTTTATTTGATCGTTTGACTTTCACTTTCAAAGATTCGGTTTAGCCTTGTTAAAGGCTTGCTTTCAAAATGCGTGTGTTTTGTGAATGGTGTGGTTTGAGAATGACTATGTGAACTCTATGGATATGTTTGGTGTTGATGTTGCACTTGGTATTGCGTGTGGACGTATATTATTTCATTTCGGTGTGTTGTGGTTTGACGTGGTGTTTTGCTAAGTGTTGATGCCTCTGGGTGAATTGTTTGAATATGTGTGTTGTATTGTGCTGCGTGTGAATGTATGAATGTGGGCAGGGCTTACGGTGGCACATGTCATGCAATCATGTGGCCAGGATGCAACAAGTGATTGATCCAACCGTGAGTGCCAAAGATAATCTACGGTGGCACATGGCATGCGATCATGTGGCCAGGATGCAACAAGTGATTGATCCAACCGTGAGATGTTGTGATTTGTTTCGCTAGCCATCTCGGGAGGGTCCTTCGAGGCCTCGAGTGGGATTTGTGGCTTCGTCCCGGTCCTAGGCGATGCGCGTGCGCGATTATGTTTTGTTGATTTCTATGTCCGTCGAGGACACGTGATGTTGGGCTCTGGCCAAGTGAATTGTTATCGGTTTTCTATTTGCGAAAACAAAACCTTTGGGCTGTGACCCTGTTGATTTTTGGAAAGAGAAGGATTCGATAATCCTAAAATTGTTTTCTATTAAAACTCTCGATGGCATTTTAAACGGTTTTATAAATTGTTTCCCTTTATTTGGGATCATTCGGTTTTGGAATGTTTTACCCAAACTCTTGCCTCAGGAAGTATTCATTTCGTTGTATTTGAATCTTTGAGGATTCCTGGTTATTGTCATTCGTGGAATGTGAATTGTATGGCTCGTATTTGTACTTTGTTCTTGCACTAGCAAAACAATAGAGTTTTGCTAACCCCTGAGTATTCGGGGGGTGGATGTCTGTTTTTGCATTCAGGTTTGGGAGCATAACACAGGGTCGGCACGAAGGATGATGAAAGATGAACGATATTGATCACACGAGGATCCGTATGATGTCATTGGTTTAGTTGTATTTTATTTCCGCTGCAGTTTTCTTTCCCATTATACGGGAGCGTGTTGTATTCGACCCCTGCGTGGGCATGTAATGTGATTGAGTTGTATATTTTTATTGAAAGACCAAATCGGTCTACTGAGTCATTTTAGCCTTAAAGGCATTGTTGAGATGTTCTATGTTTTTACCAGCCTGGTAGATCCTTGAGGAAAGGTTCTACGGCGTGTAATATCCCTGAGCGGATTGGGGGTGTTACACCAATAAGATGATAAAGCTAGTAATATATCTCAAATAAACTTGAGTAGATTCTTGAAGAATCAAATATGCGCATACAAGTGGGATATTTATTGATAAATTATTCAAGTCCTCGAATAAATTATCAATATCGAGAACACTGCAAGAACATATAAACTCCATTATCGAAACTGAATGTTGAGAATGTACATATAATTAATGTCATACTTCCTCCGTTCTCTTATTATTCCAACATGTTGACTATTACACTGTCCACATAGTTTTTTTGACCATCTTTTGTGCTTTATACATATGAAAAAAATATAGTCATGTGAGATCTTGTTAGATTCATCTCGAAATATACTTTCAAAATATCAACTTCTTATAACTTTTAATATTAATAATCAAAGTTGTGCATTGGCAAGCGTGAAAGTCCAGATGCTGCAGTTATAAGATAGCGGAGGTAGTATGAGTTTAGCTCTCAGAATTCTCTTATCATGAAGTGGAGTATTAATATTTGGAAATAACATGTGAAATGCATCAAGTTATATCATCACAATTAAAATATGAACTTGAAGTTCAAAGATGTACGAAAGGATATTTATGATCTTATATGTCAGCAATAAATGCTTTGATAATGCAATATGACGCATTAACGTAAATCCACACACACACACACACACACACACATATATATATATATATATATATATATATATATGTGTGTGTGTGTGTGTGTGTGTGTGTGTATCAAAGCTAATAATTAAATAAACGAGGCATATACTCTGGAAGAGTGTATAGACATAACTACAATATATATATCCTAAGGAGGGTTGAAATTAATGAGATATCTCAATAAAGCTATATTGTTATGGGAAACAAACGAAAATAAAGTGTCGACACATTAAAAGAACATTATGAATGACTTTTGATAACGAGGATACTGAAATTCGCCGAAGAATATTGCTATGAATTCCATATTGAAACTCAAGGTGAAGTTTCAAATATATTATCAGTATATGCATTAACTTGAAATAAAGATAATTTTGTAAAAGAAAATTCGTACGTACTCTTTTTTTTATTGGGGTTTTATCCCAAAGGATTTTCCCAAACAAGATTTTTAACGAGACAACTTAATGAAACCTCCACAAGAGATGACATATATCATTCACTATGAAATTATGAGTTCGAAATTATAAATTACACATACGTGGTACAATATTATGTGACATGGAGGATAATTAAATACTATTTGTATCTAACAGTTTTTTCACGTGAAATTACAAATAAATAAAAGGTATCGACCAACTTCTATTATAATTGTATAAATTCGGGAAGGATTTTGAGATGTCGAAGCATATTTGTAAATACGTGTTGCACTCTTTTTCCCTTGGCTGAGGTTTTATCTCACAGGGTTTTCCTAGCAAGGTTTTTAACGAATCAACTTAGAAGATGTCACTACTAAAAAAAGGGCTTTACTGAAAGCAAAAAACTGTTACTAAACCCTTTTAGTGACACGTAAAATGTGTTAGTAATCCGGCAGTCAAAACGCGGTGACACCATTTTACGGTGTCACTAAAACTGGTGTCAGTAGTCTGTGTTACACAAATGTAACTATATTCCGATACGACAATGTTAGTACCTTACAATAAATATTACATGTCACTACTCCGTCACACTATAGTGTGAATAGATAACGATACAATAATGTGAGAAAATAATAATTGTATTTCAGTGTCATTAATTTCCGTATTTCTGATACATATTGAGAGTAAATTCTGACACTTGATTATCAAGAAATGCTTGACACTAAATTGATAATTTAATTAATGGTAATTTTATAATTAAACATGTACTCAAAACCACATATCAATTTATATATTAAAATGATACATATTTTTTGATGCTGCCGCAATATTTGATAAAGTCTAAATATAAAATATTTCATTAACCATTAGCATCATTATCCTTAATAGTTACAAAGTACAAAATATCACATAGCAAAACCAGTTAACATTTCAAAATAACAAACAAAAAGATCACACTTTTCTTTCGAAAAAGTAAAAATCTTCCATGCTTCTAACCAACATATGCAGCCCACTCGTCGCATAATCGAGAAAGGTCATCAATACACCTTCAAACAACCAACAAGAAGCAGCATAAACATGAGTGTTATGATCAGAAACATATATATAAACCTTACAGAGTATAAGATTTGAACTTAAAGCAATGGTGCAAGATCAAAATATTACACCATGCAGAGAAATATAATTTCATATCAAGGATAACACTGAACATGATAAAAAAAGAGATATTTAAACAAAAACTTAAACAAGCTCAAGAAAAGGTATTCTCTCAACAACTCAAAGGCAATATTCCTGCTTAGCAACGTTCCCTATGAATTAAGAAACGTATATGAAATTTGATTAATCATGAATGATCAAAAGAAGATAAATGAAGAGAGTGAGAGAGAGAGAGAGAGCAAAAACATGTGCAAATTATGCTACCTCCTTCGGCTTCCGACCCAACTCTTCATTGGTCTTGCTGCAACAAATGCAAAGAAGTTAAATGAAAGAAGACCAAAACCAACTAAAGCTATATGAATAAGAACAAGAAGTCCTCAATCACTCACCCAATCGATTTCAATCTGCTACTCCTGGTAAACCGCATTGGCCCGAATAAGAAAAAAAAAGGAACTCAATTCAAGCTAACAAGAGCCTGACTGCGGTGAAATCAACGATTTATCATATGACTTATCATATAGAACGAGCATAGGATCGACGTGGTGGGGGCTAGGTTGAGATGCGGGGTTAGGACGCAGGGAAGAATATGTTGCATAGCAAGTTCTGGGTTAATTATCCGGCAGAATTTGGTAAATTTACCAGCAACAGGTATATATGCACTTCAACTTCATTATCACGAAGTAGGAGCATAAGCGAGAACCAAATCCGTCCTTAAAATGGCATCATGATGAGATTATAATGAGCAAAAGATAGAGAAAGCAATTTACAAATAATAAAATAAGCAGATCATTAGAGATATATATTCAGATCTAACAACTTTATTATCAGTGTCGGAAAACATTAGCAGGAAGAAAACTCAGCTTAATGTAGAACCAAGTGCCAATATGAAATTTGCATGTTTAGATCTAGATAAGATGACACCAAGTTCTTCAATATCATAAAGCAGTATATGTAACACCCCCAGATCCAACCGGGAATATTACACGCCGTGGGCCCCGCGCCGGAACCCACCATGCTAAAAACTAATTACAAAAAACGCCCAAAAAGGCCAATGACGGTAGTATTTTCCAAAACTCACAAAATCATTTGAAAACACCAACTACCGTCCGGTTAAGGGAATCGGTTTTCGAAATGAAACTCAATTGGCAAAAAGCCGAAAACCATTTGAAAGAACTCACACAGCGGAAAGAAATACAGTACAAGATACATATGTATCAATAATTAATACACGATTCCCCAACAATATGCCATAGCCAGTATCATCCGGAATCCTCGCCTCACGACCGCTACCATCAAAGTCCTCAATACCTGAAAAACAAGTCCCACAACGGGGTCAGCAATAATGCCCGAAAAATAATCGCAAGTACATAAACATAAATATTCACATGCCATGCATCATGAGAATAATAACCTCAACGATAACCTTACCACTTCCGGTAATCCAACGATTCTCATCAAAATCCCAATATCACGATAATACCACATAATACCTCAATACCGAATACTTTTTCGTACATAATCCTCTATGTACGATTACCATAAAACATACCTCTATCCGGACATCCTTCCAAAATGCATACCACAGACCAAGAATATCCAAAATGACATCAACAATATCCGAATATTACAATCTTCCCAAGATTGTCCAAGTATCTCAACAATCATCAACTGTGCATTCTAATCCTTTTAGAACATCACTAAACATTCGTCAATATGCAATACAACATAAAATACTTATGAAATGTAAATGGAATTACTCATCAAAACATTACAACCGAACAAGTAAACACTTGCCTGGATACCAACATGACAAAACCAACACCGAACTCATCGCCCTTGTATACGAGCTCTTCAAATTTGATCGACGGAGTCTACGGCTTTTCACCGCGGCAAAACAATTATACCTATTGTTAATCAACCTAGAACAATAATCATATCAATAATCGAACCAACTTGGTAACAATGATCATAACATATTCAATCCGGAATTCAACCTCATATCAAGATTCATCTCATCTAAATCAACCACTATCATCACTATGATTTAGAATACCATCTTAAATCGGTTAAACGAATTATCAAATCATCATAGTCATCATATGGCCTCAAGAACATCAAGAACTCTATGATTCCATAATCATAATCAACATATTCAAAGCATATCATCATCTTCCTTCAACATAAACCTCATATATCCTCAAGAATCGCAATAACAACATCATAATCATCTTCATACGAATCATTCATCAACTATAACATCAAAATTCCGAAATGAAAAGGAGAAATATCCAACATACCTCATAGAATATGGATAACACAAGAAATCACTTCAAGAATCAACAATAGTTCCATAACCAAGCTCTAATTCCATGATTCCAAGCTCACAATCATGTTAGAAGTGTTTAGAACACTCTTAGAAGTGAAGAGGGAGGAGTTTTGGAGAGAAATGAGTTTCCTTTGGTGAACAAATGAAAGACCAGCTCTTATTATATAAACTGCGCATCTCGTTACGTACGTAAGTGTCGACCAATAACATCATACGGATCCTCGTGTGATTAGTATCGTTCATCTTTCATCATCCTTCGTGCCGACCCTGTGCTATGCTCCAAAACCTGAATGCTAAAATAGACATCCACCCCCCGAATACTCGGGGGTTAGCAAAACTCCACTGTTTTGCTAGTGCAAGTACAAGTGCAAAAAAATACAAGCCATACAATTCACATTCCACGAATAACAATAACTAGGGATCCTCAAAGTTCCAAACGTAACAAAAAGCACTTCCCGAGGCATAAGTTTGGTAAAACATTCCAAAATCGAAAGATCATAAATCAATGGAAATAATTTATAAAACGGTTTAGAATGCCATCGAGAGTCTTAATAGAAAATAATTTAGGATTATCAAATCCTACTTTTCAAAACCCAAAAGACACAAAGGGGCCACCGCCCCAAAGGTTTACTTTCCGAAAAATGACCTTTACCAAACCGTTGGGATTTTTAGCCCCAAATCCGTAAAATGACTTTTACAAAACCATTGGAATTTTAGCCCCAAATCTCATCAACTCACAGTACACAAGAACGACCACAAGGTTCGTCTTCCAACGTCAAAATCCACAATTAAAGGGTTTAACACAAACAACAAAATACTCTAGAGCCGTCCTAGCCAAGTAGGCCAAACGAACAACTTACCTCTTACACACTTAGTCAATGCATGCAATCATGAAAACCATTCAAAAGCACTCATTTCCGAAAATGCCAATATCAAATCACATTTGCAAAATGCACCACTATTAACCGTCGATCCACGTCTCTGTGGACCCCTACCGAGACCCCGTCGGATCTAAGTTGTAGTGGTTAAAAGCAAGCTCGTCGATCCACGTCTCTTGTGGACCCCTACCGAGACCCTGTCGGATCTAACCCGTAGTGAGCATACACACACACGTTACTCATGCAATACTAATATGCTAAGAATGTAAGTTCATCAAGAATACTTACTAGAGATGACCACTAATCCGACACCATTATCAAACTCTTCAAAACCCAATAACAAGATTAAACACGGACACGATTCCATAACTTTAAACAATAGGGATATCATCAAAGCCTTCAACGTTCAAAATAATCAATTCCCAAAACACAACGTTCACAAAACACACACGCGTTTTGAAAGAGAGCCTTCAACGAGGCCAAACCGAAATCTTTCGAAACTTCATTTCAAATAACCAAACAAACACATCAAGACGACCAGCGATCATTATATCCATAAAATAAGAAAATTATGGGCAAGGTACTTGCCTCGATACCACGAGCACGGAACCGCAAATGGAGACGGCTCAACCGGGAAGCTTCGGAACGTCCGATGCTATCGAAAAGGAAGACGACAACGAACGGAAGAGTTCAACTCGGTTTCTTCGCAAGAAACTCGACCCTAACAACATATAATCAATAAATCATCGATCATACGAGGAAGAATAATCGTAGAACGCCCTAAGACATTTTACCAGACACCTTCAAGGCGTCGGTCAAGAACTCGACCCGAACAACGAATCGATACGATCCAACCATGGAATAATAAAGGAAATGATATAATACATCTAAATAATCATCAATCCATCACAATCCTAAGTTAAATCGGGTTAAACGGACGAAATCGAACAAAATACCCAAAATCCCCAAAATTAGATTTTTAGAAAATCTGACCTGATTTGGTAGATCGGAGGATGTTATAGGATGGATGATTGATGATATGAACTCCAAGACTTCATGGATTTATTGTACAACAACATCTCTCCATGATTAACCAAGCTCCAGCCGCGGAAGGGAAGAAAACGAGTGAGAAATGGCTGAAGAAAAACGCTGCCAGGCCTTAAATAGGCCGACTGCCGGCCGGGTTACGTCATCGGCCATGGCTTACCTACGTGGCGGCCATGGCCGAACTCACTGCTAGAAATGCCGGAAGCGTTACGTGCGTTACGGCCGGGGGCCTACGTGCGTAACGGCCTTACGTCATGCTTGCCGATCACTACCGTACGATACTCGGCCAGGGCAGGCCTGGCCCCAGCATGCCCGGCCATGACTCGGCCGGGACCAACTCCGACGGCCCGAACGACCCCGAAACCCGAACCTAAATACGAATCGATAATACGGTTACGACGTACTCGCAAATACGAATCTAAGAGATAAGAGAACACACAATTCCGACCACCCGAAGGCTCGGAATTCGACAACGAAAGTAATTACCCAAAACTTTGGGAAATTACGAAAATGGCCCAAAACGTCTGAAAATCACGATACGCGATCGAAACACCAAACCAAAGCTCGCAACATGAATAATAACATTAAATGAACTTACGAGAAACTCGAAACAACAGTTTCGGACGAGATTCGCAAGAATCGAACTCAAGTGCGGAAAAGTCGCTAAAAAGCTCGGAACTCAACAAAACGATACCGAAACGAACTCGGATGACAAAAAGTGCAGAATTAATCATTCTCGAAATTACGAAACGGTCATGAGCGAGTCGTCAAAATGGACTCCGGCCGAAAAAAGAAATTTACCGAAAATCGAAAATTGCGGATATTACATTCTACCCTCCTTAAAAGAAGTTTCATCCCGAAACTTAAAACAAGTATGGAGAAGCAATATCCCGCCAGGAAAACTCAACGATATATGCAAGGAGACGCGTAACTTACGCCCATTGGCGAAACGTTACAAGCAACGCAAAGGAATATACGGCGTGAAAACACGCTCCACGACGACCAACACAACGTCGCTGTTAGGGATATAATAAAACCAACAAGTGACAAGCGTCATCAAATGGATAATACAATCAAGTCAATTTTCCGAAGAATCACAAAACACAACGAACGAAAATCAATACGATTGACCAACCCAACGGTACATCAATCAAAACGCGAGCCAATCGCTGAACAATTACGGAACTCCACCGCCCAAGGGTTGGAAGATCGAAAACGAGACTAATTTCCCGAACTTAAGGGAATTAGGAATGTAACACCCCCAATACACTCAGGGATATTACACGCCGTAGACCCTCTCCTCGAGGATCTACCAGGCTGGTAACAACATTTAACATCTCGACAATGCCTTCAAGGCTAAAATGACTCAGTAGACCGATTTGGTCTTTCAATAAAATATACAACTCAATTACAAACACATAACCACGCAGGGGTCAAAATACAATAAACTCCCGTACAACGGGGAAAAGATACTGCAGCGGAAAATAAAATACAACTAGACCAATACGACATCAACGGATCCTCGTGTGATTAGTATCGTTCATCTTTCATCATCCTTCGTGCCGACCCTGTGCTATGCTCCAAAACCTGAATGCAAAAAATAGACATCCACCCCCCGAATACTCGGGGGTTAGCAAAACTCCACTGTTTTGCTAGTGCAAGTATAAATACGAGAACAAGCCATACATATCATACTCCACAAAAACAGAATAATCGCGAATATACTTCCCGAGAAAATTCACTTGATCAAACCATTCAAAACGTGAAAGGTAGGAAATAACCCAATGTCCATATTACAAAACATTTGACGATCTCGGGAGTTTAGAAAACATTTGGGATATAAGAATTCTAAAACCTTTCGAAAACATTTAGGGACACAGCCCAAAAGTCATTTTCCAAAATTCAAGTTCTGGTAACAATACGCAGGGTCCACAACCCATTTCACAAAACACGGGGTTTGTGACCCAAATCACAAATCACATGTTCCTAAGGATTATTCGTGTCCCGTGCTAACAAGCCACGAACCTCAGATGCTCCCGAAGAACAAACCCGAGTGAATAACCCAATAGGAAAAACATATCAAATCACATGTCTCCACGACACGAATATCACAACCAAACCACAATCATAAGTTATCCCGGCATCGCGCTAACAAGCCACGAACCTCGGAGTCCCCGCAAGACATACCCGATGATAACCCCACAAGTTATCCCGGCATCGGGCTAGCAAGCCCCGAACCTCGGAGTCCCCGCAAGACATACCCGTATTGGATAAGCCTACGATTTCGCCCGACCCATACTAGTGATCGCTAGAATTCGCGTAGTATGGTTTTCAAATCCGATCAATTTTAAAATTTGTAAAACCTCGAAGTATTTCCAAGGTGTCGAACCCAAGGGAATTGATATGTCGAAAATAAAGGAAATAACTCTACTCAAAATTTGACTGCTATTTAGGAATCCGAAAATTTGGTTTGTTTCTAATTATCTAACTTCAAAAATCGAAAAATAAAAATAAAATAAAAGATGAATTATCTAAATCAAGCAAATAAAGCAAATTAGCAAGATAAAATCACAAGTTGAAAACCAATTGATCCTAGGGTAGTATCGTCTAATTGAGTTCACACAATCTATTCACTTGATTCCTTTTCCCCAAATTTTAATTCAATCCTAGAAATAATCACTCAGCCGATCTAGAATTCCGATCAAGGCAACCTAGAAAGATAGTTAATTTAAACCCTTTTTCCCTTGAGAACTCAAAGAATTTAAATCACTTAAAAAGCGTCAACTTATTTATCTATGATTTATCTTACTCCACTTAGGTCTTAAGATTAAATCATATTGTGCATCAAGTATTTCCACTAATCAATTAATCCTTCCGGGCAAAATTAATTAGCTAACATGCATCGATTAAGGGCCCTTTAATCTAGCATGAGATTTAACACATCTTGATCACAAGCCTAGGATGAAAGGTAAAAAGGTAATCAAAGGAACATCATGTGAACATCAATTAAAATTACTAACCCTAGAATCAATCAATGGATTTAGCCAGACATAATTGAAATTAAACAAGAAATAGATGGAGAATGCATATTATTAATATGAGAAGAGATTACAACCCTTACGGATGAACTCGAGTCTTCAATCTCCGAAAAGTAGAAAAACAATAATAATTCTTGCTTTAGAAAGTTCTAGTCTCCAAGGAATTAATCTTGCCCAAAAAATTGTAAAAGTGTGCTAAAGATGATAAAGGATGATAAAGATGATAGAAGATGATAGAAGATGATAGAAGCTCCTAAACTAGGTCTAGGAGGAGGTTTATATAGCCTATGGGAGTTAAACTCCCGATTAGCCCTAATCTAGGAAACAAAATCTATCCAAAAGAGTCACAATCCGTCAAAATTCGAGAACCCGGGAGGCTTTATCGGACGCACCTATCGGCCGATAGGCTGGCCCGATAGTTGGTTCGTCGGTCGACTTCTCTCGATAGGGCCTGGACACCTTTCGGATGCACCTATCGGCCGATAGGCTGGCCCGATAGGTGGTCTGACTTTTGCAAAAATCCGTTTCTTCCGTCCGTTTGACTCGACTCTCGGTCCTTTGTCTCGTTTTGGGTCCTTTTGGCTCTAAAAAACTGCAAACACACTAAAACCAACCCAAACGCGTATCTGGCTCGACTAATCATAAATAAGCCAAATACGAGCACATTAATCACGAAACGAGATAAAAACCTAGTATAAAATCCTAGAAAAATGTGGTAAAATTACCACTTATCAAAACCCCCCAAACTTGAGCATTGTTCGTCCCGAACAACAAAAAGAAAATAAAAAGAAAGTCGTGAATCATCGTGCAACTCATAGTGTTCAACCTAATCAATACTATCCTGTAATTCTCTCTAAATAATCCGAGTGTCGTAAAAGCGGTACTTTTCGGAATAATGATTCGCAAAGTAGTCAAGTTCGATCATAATCATTCGTTCATGAAGAAAATCCGGCTCAAAGATTAACAAAAGCGTCGACCAAATCGACCGTCAATATGAAAGGCAAAAATAAACAAGCTAGTTCGTCCCGTTACACAGTCTAGTGGCACAAATTTTCACGAGTTTCATAACAAATAAACCTCGGACAGTATTCCCTTATATATATGTTCAAGAATTTGATTCGAGTTGACCACTAGGTTAGGATCTCGGGATGTTTCATCGGGGTAATCCTAGGGTGGAACTTCCATTCTCATGTATTAGGAAACCGTTTGACGTAAAAGACACTCATGGGGCACATGGATGCTTCTAGTTACTAAGTTCCCGTCTACAGCGGAGAAACAACTCGAATATATAATTTCCGCATGTCCGAATCAAGGTCGCCGTTTTGCGCAAGAGTAAACAGCGGGTCACGCGAATACCCCCGGTTACTAGGTTCCCTATCATTGGCACATGTGAAATATCTAAATCACTAGTCTAATCAGAGTCGTCGTTTTACGCGAGAGTAAACAACGGGTCACGCGAATGCCCCCGGTTACTAGACTTCCCTTCATAGAACAACATTATCTCGACGTTTGGGAAAAACTAACCGACTATAAACTCAATCTAAGTGCCAACACGACTAATGAAACTGTACAACTCACTATCCGGAAAATGTAACCAAACGTATTGACGGTGATTTTAAAACAAGTATGTATCGTCTCTTATCTGCCAAGACCTCTACAATCACGAAAAATTTTGGACCTAATTGAATACTATGCAAAACAGAAATAACTGACTACAACTCGACTAAAACTCGACCGTTTCTTCAGAGAGAAAAACAGTGTCGTAACATCGGTATCACACAAATAGAAGCACGAAAAATTCACGAATAAAGAAAAACTAAGACAAGCAAGGCATCAAAGCAAACAACGAAAAGCAAATAAAAGCAAACACGAAAGTAAAAAACTACTACGACCTAAAAAATAGAAACTAGCAAACACACCAAACGAAAATGAACATAAAAATCTAAAAACTAAGAAACAAAAGCCAAATCCACGCAACACCAATATGAGAAGCACAAATAAAAACAATGGGCACCAACACAAGCAAATAGTGATACAAGGCATACAAGGTACTCACACGTGCCGAAATTAACAAAGCCGCACTTCCCCCCCCCCCCCAAACTTATTTCGCATCCCAAAGGAGGAATAAGTTTGAAAAGAGAAAGGAGTGGCTTTGTTAATGGAGTACCTGATCACTGTGGTTGCCTTAGACTTTCCGGCCTTACACGGCTTCGATTTCTTGCTTTGAATTCCAGCCATTTCAAAGTTCCTACAAAACAACCATCCAATCAATATCCAATAAGCAACTCATAATGCAAACATTCAACGAGTGTTGACATAATCCAATAATCCCACAATATCAACTAAGAGCTCTATAATGTCCAATAAACATCAAAATCATAGACCCGACAGCCATATACTACGATCAACAAATCACACAACCTCCCCCAAACTTCGACTCCCCCATTTCATATTCAAAGGATTAAAATCACAACCCACAATAACAAAACTACACACTACGATCATATTAGGACAAATTCTCTCCAATCCAATCTAATTCATTCAAAATTCGAATCATCATCAACAATTCAACTCATATCAATCCCAATTAACAATTCAATTCAACAAATTTACCCAATTTCAACAAATTCGAAATTAGGGTTCTTCCAATTTGGGGGTTTTTTCAAAATTCGTTCAATTTCATCAATTAATCCCCCAATTCGAAGTACCCATGAACAATCAAGCATAGATAACATGTTTCCATCAAGATTCTATCAACAATCGGGCATAAAATTCACAGAACATCAAAGTCTAACAAAAGCCCCCAAAAAGTGGATCCCCAATTCGAATTTTTCATAAAAACTCCAAAAAGAATCCGTCAAAGTGCTTCAAAACATGTATAGCATTGAAAAACAAGAGGATTAAGTATCGAAACTAAGTACCTTGATCGAAGTTTGTAAGGAAGAACAGATGCGAAAATCGCCCTTGTGTTCTTATCGTCCGATAGGTGTGTGTGTGTGAAAAACGGGTGGGAGAAGTGTATAAAAGGGGTTATTAATCAACCGGGTCGAAGCGGACACTGGGCCGGGTATGTCCTATCGGGCTTGCCTATCGGCCCATAGGCTGGGCCGATAGGACAGACAGAAAGTTACGTACCTGACTATCGGGCGGGACCTATCGGTCGATAGGGTTTGCCTATCGACCACTGCTTGTAACAATTTTTTTTTTTTTAATTTTCCTCAGCCTATCGGCCGGGCCTATCGGCCGATAGGCTCGTCTGTCTCAAAAATTTTTTTTCAACTTTTTCTATTTCGCATACTTGGTCCCGTTTTCGCTTGGATATGGCGATTAAAGACCTGAAAGTATCCAAAACTCGGCGTGCATGGATTAGAACTAAACAAAACTAACAAAGCTACTACGAAACTAGAATCTACAAAAATCACGCAAACGAAAAAGCGAAAACAAACGAATAAAATGAACTAATATACATACGTTGGGTTACACTCCTCTGTCAAATTTATTGTTTCAAACTTCGCCAACTTCCTCTTGCTTGCCACAGCGTCTTTCAAGAATTTAACGTACCCCGGCATGTCTCTCAAAGCGTCTAGAAGTGGAATGTTGATATTCACCTTTTGAAACATGTCGATAAACCGTTGAAGATTTTCATCATATCTCGACTTGGCCAATCGCTGTGGAAATGGAGCTTTTACCTCAAAATCCTTCACATTCGAGCCTAAAGGAGCCTTTCGACCGATAGGGGGGTCGATAGGCTCAATTCCTGGGATTCTGTCTGGGTATCGGGTGGGCATATCGGCCGATAGTCTTGGCAGATAGGCCTGCTGCGTTTCATCTGCCTTCTCGTTCTCGGCTCCCGTTTCTAGTACATCCTCGTTTCCAGATTTCTCAACTTCAGCCCCATGATTACTGTATCTTGTCCCACTCCGAAGCTCGATTGCGTTGCATTGTTGCGTCTTCGGGTTGGTCTCGGTACTGCTCGGAAAATGGCCCGGCTTATGAATTCCGGCTTGGGCGTTCGCCATTTGACTCATTTGGGTCTCCACCATCGACATCTGCTTTGTCAAGGCTATCACTGAGTTTCCAATAGATGTCACACTATGCTCAAGAGCCCCGAACCTCTTATCTACTTTATAAATAAAATCTTTTTGACTCGCCTCTAATCGTTCCAACATCTCTTCCATCGGTGTCTTAGAAATCGGCTCTTGAATAACCCCGTTTTTCACATTAAATCCCGGTGGTGGCTGAAGAGCATTGTTCGGGTTGGCATAGGAGAAATTGTAATACCCGTAATTTCGATTTCCGATAATTTTCTTTTTTCGGCGTAAGTCCGTTTTGACGACTCGCTCATGACCGTTTCGTCATTTCGAGAATGATTGATTCTGCACTTTTTGTCATCCGAGTTCGTTTCGGTATCGTTTTGCTGAGTTCCGAGCTTTTTAGATGCTTTTCCGCACTTGAGTTCGATTCTTGCGAATCTCGTCCGAAACTGTTGTTTCGAGTTTCTCGTAAGTTCATTTAATGTTATTATTCTTGTTGCAATCTTTGGTTTGGTGTTTCGATCGCGTATCGTGATTTTCGGACGTTTTGGGCCATTTTCGTAATTTCCCAAAGTTTTGGGTAATTACTTCCGTTGTCGGATTCCGAGCCTTCGGGTGGTCGGAATTGTGTGTTCTCTTAGCTCTTAGATTCGTCTTTGCGAGTACGTCGTAACCGTATCATCGATTCGTATTCAAGTTCGGGTTTCGGGGTCGTTCGGGCCGTCGGAGTTGGCCCGGTGACATGGCCGGCAATCCGGCCCAGTCAGTCTTGGCGAGTCACGGCGGTAGTGATCGGCGGCTCCGGCGAGTCACGTCCGGTAGTGCTCGGCGGCTCCGGCCGGCGGCCGTCTGCGTAGGGCCGCGACACATGCCGGCGAGGCGCGGCACACTGTGGCATTTTTCGCCAAATCGGTATGCAGTGCCACGGCTGCGCCGTCGGGCGCGGCACACCGCCGACCCAGGAGCCATTTTTGGGCATGTGCGGCACACTCATTGGGCCGCGGCACACTGCGACTATTTAAGGCCCAGCAATGCTTTTTCGCCATTTTTTCTCCTTCTTCTACTTCTCTTCCGCGGCTGGGGTTGTTCCTATCATGGAGAGATGTTGTTGGTCAACAAATACATGAAGTTTTGGAGTTCATATCATCAATCATCCATCCTATAACATCCTTTGATCGAGCGAATCAGGTCAGATTTTCTAGAAATCTAATTTTGGGGATTTTGGGTATTTTGTTCGATTTCGTCCGTTTAATCCGATTTAACTTAGGATTGTGATGGATTTATGATTATTTGGATGTATTGTATCATTTACCTTGTTAACCCATGGTTGGATCGTATCGATTCGTTATTTTGGTCGAGTTCTTGACCGACGCCTTGAAGGTGTCCGGTAAAATGTCATAGAGGGGTTTTCGGGCGTTCTACGATTATTCTTACTTGTATGATCGATGATTTATTGAATTTATGTTGTTAGGGTCGAATTCTTGTGAAGAACTCGAGTCGGGACCCTTCCGTTCATTGTCTTCTTCGGGGTCCGAGCTTCCCGGTCGAACCATGTTCTTCGGAGCGTTTGGTAGCGGTTATTAAGGCAAGTATCTTATTATACGACTTGTATCTTGCGACTAGTAATTACGTATGATATGTATGACGCTCCGTAAATATGTTCCGTTTGAGTTGGTTGTGTTTTCCGAAATTTGAAGGCTTTGTGATAATAGTCATATATTGGTATACGTGTTCGGCGTTGTGCCATTTGTGCAGGATTGCGATGTACATATGAGATGGTTGTACACGTGGTTGTGCAATGTACTGTGTACCGAATGTGTGTTATGTTGGTTAAGAGTCGTTGTGATGATCATGATATTTGTGTTGTTTTGGTTTACATACTTGATTGTACATTTCGGTGTAATGTGGAATGGCTTGACATTTAATGATTATGAGTTGAGTCGTGTCGATGTGTGTGCGTGTGATCCAGGTAGGGTCTGACGAGGCCTCTGGAGTTCGGTACATGATGTGTACGAACAAGGTGTGTGATCCTGGTAGGGTCAGACGAGGCCTCGGAGTTTGGTACATGATGTGTACGAACAAGGTGTGTGATCCGGGTAGGGTCAGCGAGACCTGCGGAGTTCGGTACATGATGTGTACAAAGCGATGTGTGTGGCCGGGTAGGGTCCGTTGAGGCCTCGGAGTTCGATACATGATGTGTACGAGCAGGTGTGTGGTCGGGTAAGGTCCGTCGAGGCCTCCGGAGTTCGGTACATGATGTGTACGAACAATGATCGTGTAGCAGTGATTGTTCGGGTAACATTTTAAATATGGATCTCGGACTCATAATGATATATTATTTAGTATGCTTTGAAACGAGAATCGGGCTAAGGCCCTAATGTTTACGAAAGGGTTTTGTAAATTGGGACTCGAGGTCCAAAAGAATTTCTACTTTAAAAATCCCCGAGATGATGTGTTCCTTTTCAAATATCTCTTACTTGAGTTCGAAATTCTAAAACTTCTCGGGAACATTTTGATAATTGATTTACGTATTAAATTCATAGTTGCTATTTGCTTGTTATATTTCGTATGGTTTGATACTTGCACTAGTAAAACAGTGGAGTTTTACTAACCCCCGAGTATTCGGGGGGTGGATGTCTGATACTGCGTCGGTACATGCGAGTTCGGGAGCGATCACGGGATTAGCACAAGGGGATGACGAGTGCGATACTAATCAAGAGTTGATAGTTGGTTGAGTTTAGGTGTATTGTTAGAGTTGATTCAGTCTTACTTTGTATTGTATTTCGACCCCTGTGTGGGTAATGTTGTTAGTCAGTCCTGTTGATAGAGTTGTGTGACCTCATCGGTCTGTGTGTTTATGTGTAAGTGACCTTAACGGTCTGTATTATTATATTGTTTGACCCTGGCCGGGCAAGCATTTGGTTGTTTATGGACGTTTAGCCTGGTAGATCCTTGCGGAAAGGGTTTACGACATGTAATATTCCCATACGGTTTTGGGGGTGTTACATTTATGGTATCGGAGATTAGGTTGCGGAAACCTAGGCTGTTGGGTCGAGTCGAGTCGTGATTTGTCGAGTAATGTGTTGTCTTGTCGTTCGAGTCATCAGGTGACAAGTTGAGTTGTGCGTAGTCACAACGCGTTGGATATGTTGGCGGATGAGATTAGTATCGTGGGCGACCGTCGTCGCCGTGCGGCCTGTGGACGTAAGTCTCCTCTTTTATGCATAATAACTGTGTTCATGATTTCATTTATGTGTGATATTTGTGGTGCATAATTTTATTTACACGGTGTTGTGTAATTAAGTTGTATTCGATACTTGGATACGCTGTACGTGTATAGAACTGGATGTATTGATGTTTGTCCCTTGAACCACGACGTGGTTGGTATGGTGTGAAAGTTGTGAACCTTGATGGGTTTTACGGTAGAGTTTGTGAGAAACTCCGATGAATGATTTTGCTGTGTGTTTAAACTTGATGCCATGAGATGTATGTGATGGAATTGGCGACCCTGTTTGCCATTTGGGCATGTGGTTTTAATATCGACTATTTTGGATTGTTGTAATTATACCCGCTACGGGTAGCTTTGAAAACGTTTTTCCTTAAAGACTACTGATTTGAGCATTTTTGTAGAAATCAAATTTTTTGGAAAAATCTTGTTTTGCAAAACGACCCTAATTTTCGGAATTTAAATGTTATGTGTTTGTGTGTTGGGGGCTACTGTGACAATTCTGCAGTCCTGCAGCTAGATGTTACGGCCGTAGGATGTTTTCCATTACGGCCGTAAGCTCAGAGTTGTACGACCGTAAACTGCATGTTGTTACGGCCGTAAACTTTTGACTGACCCGGTAGAAATTTGTTATTACAGTTGTACCCGTGCCCCATGGTTATTTAATCTCTGTTGATATATCAGTGATGGATGGCGTGGTAACATGTTGTTACCCCGTATAACGCTAGTAAAGATAATGATATATTGATAAGATCATTCTGACGATATCGTCTAGCGAAAAGATTGAAGCCTCAATGTGTTGTTTTGCAAATAGCTTCAATCAAAACAGTTTTGATAATGAGATACATGGTTTTAATTAAACGACCGAGGTATTATAAGTGTTTTCAAAAATTTCATTTCACCAATTTTTTTTTCAAACTTGAGAATTTTAAAATTTTATCATTTGAATAATACCCCGGAAACATTTTATTTTTGTTGTTAGTGTTTGATCCCTGCGATACGTGTGTGGTTTTGACCGTGTTTGATTTGGTAAAATCCAAACATCTCTGTTGATGTGACTGTGTGGATTATTTTTTTTAATGAAGTTCTAAAATTACAGTGTTAGTTCGTGCACTTGTGTGATGACTTAGAGTTGATGTTTTAACGGGCTGCTATTTATTGTCTTATCTTGACGTTGTGATATTTGTTTGGATGTGTTATTATTATTGGTCGTCCGTCCAGTATGCCGAGAGGCCGTGGACGAGGACGTGGTCGTAGTCGTGGTCGTGATCAGCAGCAATCATCCAGAGGTAATGTTGATATTGGCGCCGCCACCATCCTTCGTCAGTGGTGACCGGTTAGCGCTTATGAATCGGGCCGTACAGAGACGGGATTCGGATGAAGATAACGAGGTGGTAAGTGGTTACGAGATGTGATGAGAATGCACCCGCCCGTTTTGTAGGTTCTTCGGACTCGTTAGGTGGGAGAATTGGCTCTTCGGTTAGACAGAACATTTGATCTTGTAGCTTGCCCCGATGAGAGAAGAGTGCCTATTGCTCAATACCTACTCGGCAGGGAATCTACAGCGGTGGGAGGCCGTAGCGCCTAGTGATCGTCTTGCTACTTGGGTGAATTCAAAGCGCCATGGAGGCCGAGTATTGTCCGCCGCTTTGTTAAGAGCGTAGGATTGTCGAGTTTTCTCGGCTACGCCCGAGACGTGTCGATATCCTGGGCGATAGTCGATTATAATCGGCAATTGTGTTATGTTCGGGATCGGTGAAAAGTGAGGCGGATAAGGTTCGTTATTTCAAATGCGTATGAAACCTCGGATTCGGCGGTGTATGGCTCCTTTTATGTGTACAACCTTGAAGGACTATCGGGATCGAGCCTTGGCGTTTGAGATGGCTATAATGTCTACCGAGTCCGTGTCGGTGAGCGAAAAGCAGATTTCCGATGACGCATCGGGAAGTAATGGAATTGGGATTCCCACACCTCAACCCTCGTATCGGCGAGTATGGGACCTTCTCGGTCGGTTAGAGAACCAAAGGACCCAAGTCGGTGTCTTTGAGTTACGGTAATGCTCCTAGGTGTTTCAATTGTAACGTTCTAGGCCATGAGCGCGCGCATTGTAAGAAACCGCGATAACTTGTTATAATTGTGGACACGAGGGCATCGAGTTCGATCTTGCGAGATTGTTGCCAAGATGATAAGGGACCGAATTTTATTCCTACTTAGGAGGGCCGGTGATGTCTAGTGATGGTGTTTTGGTACCCGCTACACGGATTGTTTCGCGTGTAGAGATGTTTCGTGACGCTTTTACATTTGGAACTTGTTGAATGATATTTTGTTTTGTGTAAGTTCCCGTTTAGTTGTTGAACCTACGGAGGCGTGTCGGTGGACCACGAGGTCATGAGCATGGTATTTTATTATGTGTCGTTATATTTTGTTTCGTATCACCGTGATAACCTTAGTTTAAGTTTCGGCGAAACTTATTTTTGTGTGATAGAATGTAATATCCGGTATTCTCATTTTCGTTATCTTGAAATTATTTGTGTTTTGACATCGGACATTTTCTTGTTGATGAGTATCAGAGTGATTTCTATCGTGTTATTCTATTTGTTTCTTTCGCATAGCCGTTTTAGTCGGGTGCGGCTTGTTGTCGCGTGCGTTTCTTTGATTAAATGTGTGCATGTGATGTGACGTTAATTGCTCGTTATTGTTTTGAATCTTAGTCGGTGGCATTGTGCTGGTCGTCGTGGAACGTGTTTTCACGCCGTATGTCTTTGGCGTTTCTTGCGGCGTTTCGCCGTTGGGCGCGATTTTCGGTTTTTGTGTATCTCGTCGAGTCTTCTGACAGTGGATATTGCTTCTCCTACTTGTTTTAAGTTTCGGAACGAAACTTCTTTTAAGGAGGGTAGAATGTAATACCGTAATTTCGATTTCCGGTAATTTTCTTTTTGGCGTAAGTCGTTTTGACGACTTCGATCATGACCGTTTTGTCATTTCGAGAATGATTAATTCTGCACTTTTGTCATCCGAGTTCGTTTGGTATCGTTTCTTGAGTTCCGAGCTTTTTAGATGCTTTTCCGCACTTGAGTTCGATTCTTGCGAATCTCGTCAGCTGTTGTTTGAGTTTCTCGTAAGTTCATTTAATGTTATTATTCTTGTTGCAAGCTTTGGTTTGGTGTTTCGATCGCGTATCGTGATTTTGGACGTTTTGGGCCATTTTCGTAATTTCCCAAAGTTTTGGGTAATTACTTCCGTTGTCGGATTCCGAGCCTTGGTGGTCGGGTGTGTGTTCTCTTAGCTCTTAGATTCGTCTTTGCGAGTACCTCGTAACCGTATCATCGATTCGTATTCGTGTTCGGGTTTCGGGGTCGTTCGGGCCGTCGGAGTTGGCCGGCCGACATGGCCAAGACAATCTGGGCCCAGTGCAGTCTTGGCCGAGTCACGGCCAGTAGTGATCGGCGGCTCCGGCGAGTCACGGCCGGTAGTGCTCGGCGGCTTCCATGGCGAGCCGTCTGCGTAGGGCCGCGGCACACTCTGTGGCATTTTTCGGCCAAATCGGTATGCAGGTGCGCGGCTGCCGGCCGCGCACACCGCCGACCACCGGGAGCCATTTTTGGGCTCGTGCCGCACCTGTGCGGCTATTTAAGGCCCATCGATGCTTTTTCGCCATTTTTCTCCTTCTTCTACTTCTCTTCCGCGGCTGGGGTTGTTCCTATCATGGAGATATGTTGTTGGTCAACAAATCCATGAAGTTTTGGAGTTCATATCATCAATCATCCATCCTATAACATCCTTTGATCGAGCGAATCAGGTCAGATTTTCTAGAAATCTAATTTTGTGGATTTTGGGTATTTTGTTCGATTTCGTCCGTTTAATCCGATTTAACTTAGGATTGTGATGGATTGATGATTATTTGGATGTATTATATCATTTACCTTGTTAACCCATGGTTGGATCGTATCGATTCGTTATTTTGGTCGAGTTCTTGACCGACGCCTTGAAGGTGTCCGGTAAAATGTCATAGAGGGGTTTTCGGGCGTTCTACGATTATTCTTCCTTGTATGATCGATGATTTATTGAATTTATGTTGTTAGGGTCGAATTCTTGTGAAGAACTCGAGTCGGGACCCTTCCGTTCATTGTCTTCTTCGGGGTCCGAGCTTCCCGGTCGAACCGTGTTCTTCGGAGCGTTTGGTAGCGGTTATTAAGGCAAGTATCTTATTATACGACTTGTATCTTGCGACTAGTAATTATGTATGATATGTATGACGCTCCGTAAATATGTTCCGTTTGAGTTGGTTGTGTTTTCCGAAATTTGAAGGCTTTGTGATAATAGTCATATATTGGTATACGTGTTCGGCGTTGTGCCATTTGTGCAGGATTGCGATGTACATATGAGATGGTTGTACACGTGGTTGTGCAATGTACTGTGTACCGAATGTGTGTTATGTTGGTTAAGAGTCGTTGTGATGATCATGATATTTGTGTTGTTTTGGTTTACATACTTGATTGTACATTTCGGTGTAATGTGGAACGGCTTGACATTTAATGATTATGAGTTGAGTCGTGTCGATGTGTGTGCGTGTGATCCAGGTAGGGTCTGACGAGGCCTCTGGAGTTCGGTACATGATGTGTACGAACAAGGTGTGTGATCCAGGGTCCGACGAGGCCTCGGAGTTCGGTACATGATGTGTACGAACAAGGTGTGTGATCGGTAGGTGCAGCGAGACCTCTGGAGTTCGGTACATGATGTGTCGAACGATGTGTGTGGCCGGGTAGAGTGCTGAGGCCTCGGAGTTCGATACATGATGTGTACGAAGCAGTGTGTGTGGTCGGGTAAGGTCCGTCGAGGCCTCGGAGTTCGGTACATGATGTGTACGAACAATGATCGTGTAGCAGTGATTGTTCGGGTAACATTTTAAATATGGATCTCGGACTCATAATGATATATTATTTAGTATGCTTTGAAACGAGAATCGGGCTAAGGCCCTAATGTTTACGAAAAGGTTTTGTAAATTGGGACTCGAGGTCCAAAAGAATTTCTGCTTTAAAAATCCCCGAGATGATGTGTTCCTTTTCAAATATCTCTTACTTGAGTTCGAAATTCTAAAACTTCTCGGGAACATTTTGGTAATTGATTTACGTATTAAATTCATAGTTGCTATTTGCTTGTTATATTTCGTATGGTTTGATACTTGCACTAGTAAAATAGTGGAGTTTTACTAACCCCCGAGTATTCGGGGGGTGGATGTCTGTTCTGCATCCAGGTACATGCAGGTTCAGGGGAGCAGTCACAGGATTAGCACAAGGGGATGACGAGCTGCGATACTAATCAAGAGTTGAGAGTTGGTAGAGTTTAGTTGTATTGTTAGAGTTGATTCAGTCTTCCGCTGTATTGTATTTCGACCCCTGTGTGGGTAATGTTGTTAGTCAGTCCTGTTGATAGAGTTGTGTGACCTCATCGGTCTGTGTGTTTATGTGTAAGTGACCTTAACGGTCTGTATTATTATATTGTTTGACCCTGGTCGGGCAAGCATTTGGTTGTTTATGGACGTTTAGCCTGGTAGATCCTTGCGGAAAGGGTTTACGGCATGTAATATTCCCATACGGTTTTGGGGGTGTTACAGAAATTAGGGTGGTTTTGATTGTTCGGATAATAGTTCCCCCTATTTCCCCCTTGCCGGAAGTTTCCTCGCATGTAATTTACATCCTCCTCAATTGCAATAGGCTCGTTTAGCTCTTCAAAAACTGCATTGATTCCCAAAGTCTTCTTTCTTAGCATCTCAAGCTCTTTTTGTTGTCTTTCAAATTTCGCCTTCAAATCACCGTAGGCATCCTCGTCACCGGATGGCACCTTTCTTCTCGTCATCTTCCTATCGGTCACCTCCTCGTAATCATTGTTGACCGCTAGCTCGATGAGATTCTTGGCCTCTTCATAATCGTTAGCAAGAAATCCCCCTTTCGAGGAATAGTCCAACTCTCTTCTAGCCTTCCTCGTCAAACCCCGATAAAACCGAATGTAGATTTCCTCCTTGTCAATCCCATGCTGTGGGCATTTGCGAAGTAGCTTCTTAAATCGGATCCATGCCTCGTATAAGTATTCATCCTCATATTGCTCGAATTGCAAGATATCGTTGATTTGTTTTTGCACCTTCGAGGGAGGATAGAACTGTGCTAAGAACAACCGAGTCATCTCTCTCCAAGTACCAATTTCCTTCCGATCTAGGCTCTTGTACCAATCTAGTGCATCGTCTTCTAAGGAGAACCGGAATAGGCGAAGCTTAATGACATCCGGAGGCACTCCGTTTTGCTTGATGGTGGCACATATGTCCAAAAACGACTCAAGATGAGCGTTTAGATCTTCATTAACTCCTCCTCCGTATGTTTGAGACTTCACCGTAGCGATGAGGGACGGCTTAAGCTCGAAGTTGTTGGCATCAATCTTCCCCCAACCTCCTTCTTGATAATCGTCCGGCCGGTCAACGGGCATTCAAAGGGATCTTCTCGGGACGAGCGAGTTCTCGTGGTGGGTCAACAATGTCGGCCATGGTATCAACGATAGGTATAGAAATAGTCTCGGTTCTCGCTTCTTGCTTCTTCCTCCTCAAAGACTTCTCGATTTCCGGATCCAAAGGAAATAAGTCCTTTCCTTGGGATCTTGTGATCATGCACCGCCTACAAGGAAGAGAAAACAAGATGTGAGGAAACGAGATCGAATATTAATAATAATAGTATACAACCTAAAGTAACAATCTCTTCTTTTTCGAATTATCCCTTTAAGTTTTCTATCAACTCCCCGGCAACGGCGCCAAAAATTGATCGCTAGAATTCGCGTAGTATGGTTTTCAAATCCGATCAATTTTAAAATTTGTAAAACCTCGAAGTATTTCCAAGGTGTCGGACCCAAGGGAATTGATATGTCGAAAATAAAGGAAATAACTCTACTCAAAATTTGACTGCTATTTAGGAATCCGAAAATTTGGTTTGTTTCTAATTATCTAACTTCAAAAATCGAAATTTTAAAAATAAAATAAAAGATGAATTATCTAAATCAAGCAAATAAAGCAAATTAGCAAGATAAAATCACAAGTTGAAAACCAATTGATCCTAGGGTAGTATCGTCTAATTGAGTTCACACAATCTATTCACTTGATTCATTTTCCCCAAATTTTAATTCAATCCTAGAAATAATCACTCAGCCGATCTAGAATTCCGATCAAGGCAACCTAGAAAGATAGTTAATTTAAACCCTTTTTCCCGCCAGGGCTCAAAGAATTTAAATCACTTAAAAAGCGTCAACTTATTTATCTATGATTTATCTTACTCCACTTAGGTCTTAAGATTAAATCATATTGTGCATCAAGTATTTCCACTAATCAATTAATCCTTCCGGGCAAAATTAATTAGCTAACATGCATCGATTAAGGGCCCTTTAATCTAGCATGAGATTTAACACATCTTGATCACAAGCCTAGGATGAAAGGTAAAAAGGTAATCAAAGGAACATCATGTGAACATCAATTAAAATTACTAACCCTAGAATCAATCAATGGATTTAGCCAGACATAATTGAAATTAAACAAGAAATAGATGGAGAATGCATATTATTAATTTGAGAAGAGAGATTACAACCCTTCTGGATGAACTCTGAGTCTTCAATCTCCGAAAAAGTAGAAAAACAATAATAATTGCTGCTTTCCGAAAAGTTCTAGTCTCCAAGGAATTAATCTTGCCCAAAAAATTGTAAAAGTGTGCTAAAGATGATAAAGGATGATAAAGATGATAGAAGATGATAGAAGATGATCCAAGCTCCTAAACTAGGTCTAGGAGGAGGTTTATATAGCCTATGGGAGTTAAACTCCCGATTAGCCCTAATCTAGGAAACAAAATCTATCCAAAAGAGTCACAATCCGTCAAAATTCGAGAACCCGCGGAGCAACCTATCGGATGCACCTATCGGCCGATAGGCTGGCCTGATAGTTGGTTCGTCGGTCGACTTCTCTCGATAGGGCCTGGACACCTTTCGGATGCACCTATCGGCCGATAGGCTGGCCCGATAGGTGGTCTGACTTTTGCAAAAATCCATTTCTTCCGTCCGTTTGACTCGACTCTCGGTCCTTTGTCTCGTTTTGGGTCCTTTTGGCTCTAAAAACCTGCAAACACACTAAAACCAACCCAAACGCGTAATACGGCTCGACTAATCATAAATAAGCCAAATACGAGCACATTAATCACGAAACGAGATAAAAACCTAGTATAAAATCCTAGAAAAATGTGGTAAAATTACCACTTATCAACTAGCAAGTATGGATCCCGGAGATTCAACAATCCTACCCGGAGGCACATCACATACAACAAGCACACAACAATAGTCGATTATCAAGACAAGCAACATTAAGCATCACAACCTCCTTTCAAGGAGTAACGACTAACATCACATCATGTCGAGTACCCACCGAACAAACATACAATTCAATACACAATCCTCGGCAAACAATTATGGTCTATTATATTCACTCAATGCGATTATAACGTCTCTCAACGTACGAAACTAACACACATATTTCGAGAACATATCCATTCACGAAGTATTCGAATTATCGTTGAAAGACAATATTTATCGAGGACATACCGATCCTTTTTAACGTTCATTAAACATTATATTTCGCATAAAATCATTTATCAATAATTATGCCGATGAAATATGAAATGTATGGGCAAGATACTTGCCTCGAATAATCGCAACACGGAGAATCGACCGAAGTAGGTTGGCACGAACCGACTCCGAACTCGCCGACTCCACCGAACGACAATCCACAACCACGAACTACGAGCGAAAACAATAAAAATGAAAATGAATTCCAAAGTACGACCCAAAGCCGCTGAATTCAAAGAACAAATGACGAAGGTTCAAGGATTTCCCCCAAAACGGCCAAGAACACAATTCGTTCCGTCAAATCACGAAAACGGAATTCCAAGTTGAAATATGGATATACAATCCATAGAATATGTTTAACAACATCATTTAACCATAATCGATCCATCAGCGGATGAAAAAGCGAGATCGAGGACAAATCCCCAAAAAGTCAATTGAAGGAAATCAAGAAATATACTTCGATTCGACGAAGAACAATGGATTAAATGATGTTAAACACAAGAATACTACCAAGATTAATCATACCCATCGTGAAATAATCAATAATACGGAACGAATCAGACAAAAACGCAAAAAACCCCAAATTCACGAAATTAGGGTTCTAAGAAAGATTACCTTGATTCGCTGGATCAAAGGATGATAACGGATGATTTATTGATGATATGAACTCAAGAACTTCATGGATTTGTTGTTAAATAACATGGCTCCATGGTAAGATCACCCCCAGCCGCGGAAGAGAAGGAGAAGAAGGAGAAAAATGGCCAAAAACCCGTGTGCAGGGCCATAAATAAGTACCTGCGTGTGCATGGCCCAGGGAGTGTGCCGCGGCAAAGGCCCAAAAATGGCTCCCGGTGGTCGGCGGTGTGCGGCTCGGCCGGAGTGTGCCGCGGCACCGTCTGATCGGTTTGGCGAAAAATGCCACAGAGTGTGCCGCGGCCCTACCCGGCATGTGCCGCGGCCCTGACCGCTCGGCGAAGCTGAGCACTGCCGGCCGTGACTCGGCCAGAAGCTGCCGAGCACTACCGGCCGTGACTCGGCCTGGGCCCAGGTTGCCCGGCCATGACTCGGCCGGGGCCAACTCCGACGGCCCGAACGACCCCGAAATCCGAACCTGAATACGAATCGATGATACGGTTACGACGTGCTCGCAAAGACGAATCTAAGAGCTAAGAGAACACACAATTCCGACCACTCGAAGGCTCGGAATTCAACAACGGAAGTAATTACCCAAAACTTTGGGAAATTACGAAAATGGCCCAAAACGTCCGAAAATCACGATACGCGATCGAAACACCAAGCCAAAACTTGCAACATGAATAATAACATTAAATGAACTTACGAGAAACTCGAAACACGATTTGGACGAGATTCGCAAGAATCGAACTCAAGTGCGGAAAAGTCGCTAAAAAGCTCGGAACTCAACAAAACGATACCGAAACGAACTCGGATGACAAAAAGTGAAGAATTAATCATTCTCGAAATGACGAAACGGTCATGAGCGAGTCATCAAAACGGACTCCGACCGAAAAAAGAAATTTACCGAAAATCGAAAATTGCGGATATTACATTCTACCCTCCTTAAAAGAAGTTTCGTCCCGAAACTTAAAACAAGTAGGGAGAAGCAATATCCCGCCAGGAAAACTCAACGAGATACGCAAGGAAACGCGTAACTTACGCCCATCGGCGAAACGTTACAAGCAACGCAAAGGAATATACGGCGTGAAAACACGCTCCACGACGACCAACACAACGTCGCCGTTAGGGATATAATAAAACCAACAAGTGTCAAGCGTCATCAAATGGATAATACAATCAAGTCAATTATCCGAACAATCACAAAACACTAACCACCGTGCACAGTCGAGAAAACGAAAAATAAACACAAAACGATCCACTTCGAATAAAAGAACTTAATCTCCGAAATTCGAAACAACCGGGTTAGGAAAAATCATAACATACAACTGATAGACCACGCCCCCCAGGGACTCCTCGGAGTTGGTCCTGATATCAGTGTTCAAGTCCATGCCTCGGAAGGCTCGGCGACTAACTCGCAAAACTGAACCCGATGTCCCTCAAGCCCGCACTTGTAACACGTTACTAGCGGAGAAGGACAATGTGCACGGACATGCCCCGCCACATTGCAGTTAAAACACCTCCTGGCTTTACCAGGAGTCAAAGCAGACGACTTGGAACTCTCAGTCCCACATAACGAGCGACAGATCTTCACAGCAGAAAGACTACGACGTTGCGAACTAGAACCACCAGCTCCTGCACTGTCCATAAGGTCATCGGACTTCCTCTGTTTCTTCGGCTCAGGCACACGCTCCGATGATAACGAAGCTAGTTCACGGGCCAAGGCCCGATCTTGGTAGTCCCTCAACGAAGTGCAAGTGAGTCCCGACATATACACGCGAATCTCTGGCTTCATTCGTCTGTCAAAATGAAAGATCCTCTCTTCCTCGGTTCTCACCCGATCTCGCACATAACTGAGTTGTTTGCTATAGTCGATGATAGCCTGTGACACTGAAATATCTTGCGGATCTGCCAAATAAAATTCGTGAATCCTCTGCTCTCTAATCGGTTTCGGACAGAACTCAGCCTCCATAAATGTCTGGAACTCCGCCCACGTGACATCACGATCACGAGGCTTAACAGCTTCCCACCAATTAGCGGCATCTTTATCAAGAAGGTACTGCGCAATAGGTACCTTCCGCTCTGCAGGACAATCGACAGCCTCGAATATCTTTCCCAACTGGAAAAGCCAACCATCCCAGCCCAACGCATCCGCAACACCGGAGAATCGAGGGGGATTCATACGAATTACCTCCCGAAGCCACTGATTTGCGCCAGTGTTCTGGGTCACATCTGTAACGCGCTGAACTGCCTGAGTCAACTGAGTCATCTGTGTAGCTACCTGCTGTAAAATAGTAGCGACGCCGATACCAATATCATCACCGGCAGCATGATCCCGACCATGCATCCGATCGCCACGACCACGACCTCGGCCCCTCGGCATACTGAATAAGTAACCACTCAGCACAACAGAAAATCATAACACATAACACATACTACGATTACCATCGTAAGGCAACACACATATGAATATCACAGTAACGACGGCATCGTTCGGCGACATCAACGACTCGAACGATAACCAGTGCACAATTACAAAACATCATGAAACAACCACATATGTGCACAATCACACAAACCCAAGCTCTAACAGCTCGCATGGGTGAGACAACGCGCAATTCCCCATGAGGCGACAAACATTAAATACCAACATCACACCCCTCACGGAGTCTAACAATTCTAACGACAATATTAACATCGTACACACATTCCCGGACCGCAAACGGGAATGATAAGTTTTAAAAATGGAAACCACCCTTTTTGAAAACAATTTAGAAACCCCAGTTGATCTTGAGTATTACCTTTCAAAAAGTAGTACAAACATTGTTATCGAGACTTTGAAAACCATCTTGCGTTTGATAAAAATGAGGACACTTTTCTTTTAGTGAAAAAAAAAATTTCAAATATATTCGACCCTCGGGTCTAAGCAAAGCATTTCTAATTAATTTGAAAATATCTCAAAATATTTTGGTCCTCAATTGGAATAATTTTGAATCGTATTGTGGCACCTTGAAAGTACCACGAGAAAAAAAAATTCATTTTAAAATGTACCTCTCAGAATTCATTCTCTAAGATACTCAAGGTAAAAAAAAAAATATATATATATATATATATTAGGCTAGAATGCCTAAAAACTCACATGATCATTTATCAAACCGTCAAAAAACATTCAAGGCCAAAATGCCAAAAGCTCGGTTAAGGGAATCGGTTTTCAAAATAAAACTCGGTCGGTAAAATACCGAAAGTCATTACAAAAGAACTCACGCAGCGGATAAAAGAAATACAGTTCAACATGCACAATCCAGCAACACTACTCCTCATATGAACGAAATATGAGAGTCAAATAACCACATATCACAAAATCAAAATCCATAAGAGGATTCCGTCACTTAACCAATAATCATAAAAATGGCTCGTGTCACACGAGGCACAACACAAAGAAGGGAGACTTACATTCACAGGTCGCACGAATATGATGATCGCCCACGATACTAATCACGACCAACAAACTCAGATGACGCGTCGCGACACGACTCAGTCAGACAAAATCCGACGAGACCAAAAACTCAACAGACACCACTGACCCGACAGCCTAGGTTTCCACAACCGAAGCTCCGATACCATTTATGTAACACCCCCAATCCACTCAGGGATATTACACGCCGTAGACCCTCTCCTCGAGGATCTACCAGGCTGGTAACAACATTTAACATCTCGACAATGCCTTCAAGGCTAAAATGACTCAGTAGACCGATTTGGTCTTTCAATATAATATACAACTCAATTACAAACACATACCCACGCAGGGGTCAAAATACAATAAACTCCCGTACAACGGGGAAAAGATACTGCAGCGGAAAATAAAATACAACTAGACCAATACGACATCAACGGATCCTCGTGTGATTAGTATCGTTCATCTTTCATCATCCTTCGTGCCGACCCTGTGCTATGCTCCAAAACATGAATGCAAAAATAGACATCCACCCCCCGAATACTCGGGGGTTAGCAAAACTCCACTGTTTTGCTAGTGCAAGTATAAATACGAAAACAAGCCATACATATCATACTCCACAAAAACAGAATAATCGCGAATATACTTCCCGAGAAAATTCACTTGATCAAACCATTCAAAACGTGAAAGGTAGGAAATAACCCAATGTCCATATTACAAAACATTTGACGATCTCGGGAGTTTAGAAAACATTTGGGATATAAGAATTCTAAAACCTTTCGAAAACATTTAGGGACACGACCAAAAGTCATTTTCCAAAATTCAAGTTCCGGTAACAATACGCAGGTCCACAACCCATTTCACAAAACACGGGGTTCGTGACCCAAATCACAAATCACATGTTCCTAAGGATTATTCGTGTCCCGTGCTAACAAGCCACGAACCTCAGATGCTCCCGAAGAACAAACCCGAGTGAATAACCCAATAGGAAAAACATATCAAATCACATGTCTCCACGACACGAATATCACAACCAAACCACAACCATAAGTTATCCCGGCATCGCGCTAACAAGCCACGAACCTCGGAGTCCCCGCAAGACATACCCGATGATAACCCCACAAGTTATCCCGGCATCGGGCTAGCAAGCCCCGAACCTCGGAGTCCCCGCAAGACATACCCGTATTGGATAACCCTACGATTTCGCCCGACCCATACTAGCAAGTATGGATCCCAGAGATTCAACAATCCTACCCGGAGGCACATCACATACAACAAGCACACAACAATAGTCGATTATCAAGACAAGCAACATTAAGCATCACAACCTCCTTTCAAAGGAGTAACGACTAACATCACATCATGTCGAATACCCACCGAACAAACATACAATTCAATACACAATCCTCGGCAAACAATTATGGTCTATTATATTCACTCAATGCGATTATAACGTCTCTCAACGTACGAAACTAACACACATATTTCGAGAACATATCCATTCACGAAGTATTCGAATTATCGTTGAAAGACAATATTTATCGAGGACATACCGATCCTTTTTAACGTTCATTAAACATTATATTTCGCATAAAATCATTTATCAATAATTATGCCGATGAAATATGAAATGTATGGGCAAGATACTTGCCTCGAATAATCGCAACACGGAGAATCGACCGAAGTAGGTTGGCACGAACCGACTCCGAACTCGCCGACTCCACCGAACGACAATCCACAACCACGAACTACGAGCGAAAACAATAAAAATGAAAATGAATTCCAAAGTACGACCCAAAGCCGCTGAATTCAAAGAACAAATGACGAAGGTTCAAGGATTTCCCCCAAAACGGCCAAGAACACAATTCGTTCCGTCAAATCACGAAAACGGAATTCCAAGTTGAAATATGGATATACAATCCATAGAATATGTTTAACAACATCATTTAACCATAATCGATCCATCGAAAACGGATGAAAAACGAGATCGAGGACAAATCCCCCAAAAAGTCAATTCGAAGGAAATCAAGAAATATACTTCGATTCGACGAAGAACAATGGATTAAATGATGTTAAACACAAGAATACTACCAAGATTAATCATACCCATCGTGAAATAATCAATAATACGGAACGAATCAGACAAAAACGCAAAAAACCCCAAATTCACGAAATTAGGGTTCTAAGAAAGATTACCTTGATTCGCTGGATCAAAGGATGATAACGGATGATTTATTGATGATATGAACTCAAGAACTTCATGGATTTGTTGTTAAATAACATGGCTCCATGGTAAGATCACCCCCAGCCGCGGAAGAGAAGGAGAAGAAGGAGAAAAATGGCCAAAAACCCGTGTGCAGGGCCATAAATAAGTACCACAGCCGCATGTGCGCGGCCAATGGGAGTGTGCCGCGGCAAAGGCCCAAAATGGCTCCGGTGGTCGGCGGTGTGCCGCGGCTCGGCCGAGTGTGCCGCGGCACCGTGATCGGTTTGGCCGAAAAATGCCACAGATTGTGCCGCGGCCCTACCAAAGATGTGCCGCGCCCACTGACCGCTCGGCCAAATCGCCGAGCACCGCCGGCCGTGACTCGCAGAAGCCGCGAGCACTACCGGCCGTGACTCGGCGGCCGGCCTGGGCCTGTGCTGCCCGGCCATGACTCGGCCGGCCAACTCCGACGGCCCGAACGACCCCAAATCCAACACGAATACGAATCGATGATACGGTTACGACGTGCTCGCAAAGACGAATCTAAGAGCTAAGAGAACACACAATTCCGACCACTCGAAGGCTCGGAATTCAACAACGGAAGTAATTACCCAAAACTTTGGGAAATTACGAAAATGGCCCAAAACGTCCGAAAATCACGATACGCGATCGAAACACCAAGCCAAAACTTGCAACATGAATAATAACATTAAATGAACTTACGAGAAACTCGAAACAACAGTTTCGGACGAGATTCGCAAGAATCGAACTCAAGTGCGGAAAAGTCGCTAAAAAGCTCGGAACTCAACAAAACGATACCGAAACGAACTCGGATGACAAAAAGTGAAGAATTAATCATTCTCGAAATGACGAAACGGTCATGAGCGAGTCATCAAAACGGACTCCGACCGAAAAAAGAAATTTACCGAAAATCGAAAATTGCGGATATTACATTCTACCCTCCTTAAAAGAAGTTTCGTCCCGAAACTTAAAACAAGTAGGGAGAAGCAATATCCCGCCAGGAAAACTCAACGAGATACGCAAGGAAACGCGTAACTTACGCCCATCGGCGAAACGTTACAAGCAACGCAAAGGAATATACGGCGTGAAAACACGCTCCACGACGACCAACACAACGTCGCCGTTAGGGATATAATAAAACCAACAAGTGTCAAGCGTCATCAAATGGATAATACAATCAAGTCAATTATCCGAACAATCACAAAACACTAACCACCGTGCACAGTCGAGAAAACGAAAAATAAACACAAAACGATCCACTTCGAATAAAAGAACTTAATCTCCGAAATTCGAAACAACCGGGTTAGGAAAAATCATAACATACAACTGATAGACCACGCCCCCCAGGGACTCCTCGGAGTTGGTCCTGATATCAGTGTTCAAGTCCATGCCTCGGAAGGCTCGGCGACTAACTCGCAAAACTGAACCCGATGTCCCTCAAGCCCGCACTTGTAACACGTTACTAGCGGAGAAGGACAATGTGCACGGACATGCCCCGCCACATTGCAGTTAAAACACCTCCTGGCTTTACCAGGAGTCAAAGCAGACGACCGAAGTAGGTTGGCACGAACCGACTACGAACTCGCCGACTCCACCGAACGACAATCCACAACCACGCACTACGAGCGAAGACAATAAAAACGAAAATGAATTCCAAAGTACGACCCAAAGCCGCTGAATTCAAAGAACAAATGACGAAGGTTCAAGGATTTCCCCCAAAACGGCCAAGAACACGATTCGTTCCGTCAAATCACGAAAACGGAATTCCAAGTTGAAATATGGATATACAATCCATAGAATATGTTTAACAACATCATTTAACCATAATCGATCCATCGAAAACGGATGAAAAACGAGATCGAGGACAAATCCCCCAAAAAGTCAATTCGAAGGAAATCAAGAAATATACTTCGATTCGATGAAGAACAATGGATTAAATGATTTTAAACACAAGAATACTACCAAGATTAATCATACCCATCGTGAATTAATCAATAATACGGAACGAATCAGACAAAAACGCAAAAACCCCAAATTCACGAAATTAGGGTTCTAAGAAAGATTACCTTGATTCGCTGGATCAAAGGATGATAACGGATGATTGCAGTGTGCCGCGGCTCGGCCGGAGTGTGCCGCGGCACCCGGTACACTCGGTTTGGCCGAAAAATGCCACAGAGTGTGCCGCGGCCCTGCCAGCATGTGCCGCGGCCCTGACCGCTGCTCGGCGAAGCTGCCGAGCACCTGCCGGCGTGACTCGGCGAGAAGCTGCCGAGCACTACCGGCCGTGACTCGGCTCAGGCCAGGTTGCCGGCCATGACTCGGCCGGGCCAACTCCGACGGCGAACGACCCGAAATCCGAACACGAATACGAATCGATGATCTGATTCTGACGTGCTCGCAAAGACGAATCTAAGAGCTAAGAGAACACACAATTCCGACCACTCGAAGGCTCAGAATTCAACAACGGAAGTAATTACCCAAAACTTTGGGAAATTACGAAAATGGCCCAAAACGTCCGAAAATCACAATACGCGATTGAAACACCAAACCAAAACTCGCAACATGAATAATAACATTAAATGAACTTACGAGAAACTCGAAACAACAGTTTCGGACGAGATTCGCAAGAATCGAACTCAAGTGCGGAAAAGTCGCTAAAAAGCTCGGAACTCAACAAAACGATACCGAAACGAACTCGGATGACAAAAAGTGCAGAATTAATCATTCTCGAAATGACGAAACGGTCATGAGCGAGTCGTCAAAACGGACTCCGACCGAAAAAAGAAATTTACAAGGAAGGAGCCTGAATGCTCAACAATCACGAAACGAGGACAAAAACCAAACAAACAAACGACCGAGACAACAAAAATCGAACAATCATATCCGAAACACGAAGGATAATAAAATTCAAACAACAACTCCCAGGATGATCTGGTGAGAACTACAAGACATGCAATCCCATAAGATCCACCGGAAAGGGAATAGCGATTGAAAAGTCACAACGACAAACGAGTTATTCCGAAACAATACCACACTTGTTCGATCAACAAAAGCAAGGGGCAGGACAAGCTCAGAAATGTCAACAAATATAATGAGTCGACAAAGTCGTAAACACAAGAGTTCCAAATCCGATCGACTTCGAAAAAAAAAGAACTAATAGATCCAAATGATGTCGCTCCCGAACAAGGTTCACAAGAATCGAACCGAACCCGAAAAAGTCACAGCAATAACCAAATCGACCCACAACAAGATCACAGCTCGATCGGACGATGAAACCGAAATACAGAACAAGTTCATAAAGTATCAACGAACATGAGCAAATCGATAGACTGGAGAAAGAGGAAATACATAAGTCCAAATAGTACGGGTATTACCTTCGACCTCGTCCACGAAATTCACAAAAATGGGAGCAAGGTAACAAGTCATTAAACAACCGACACATAACGGAACAATCACCGATGCACACGGTCATGCCAAACCAAGCTCTAACAGCTCGCACATGCGCGACAACGCAGAAATCACTACGTGGCGGCAACATTCAACACCAACATCCCACCTCTCACAGAGGCTAACACAACAAGTGTGTGGAAAGCGACTCAACGTTCACACCGCCAATTCGATCATACTCGGGAGCAAACATCATAATGACAACGCGACATCATACACACATACCCAGCCCTCAAACGGGAATGGATAGGTTATAAAAACGAAAACCTCATTTTGAAAATAATTTAGAAGAACACCGGTTGATCTTGAGTATTATCTTTCAAAAAGTTCAAACGTGAAATATCGTTATCGAGACTTTGGAGAACCGTTTCGCATTTGATAAAAATGAGGACACTTTCTCTTAGTGAAAACTTTCAGAATATTCGACCCTCGGGTCTAAATAAAAGTGTTTCTAAAACATTGAAAATATCTCAAAGCATTTTGGTCCTCAAGTAGAATTTTTGAAATATATTGTGGCACCTAGGATGTACCACAAGAAAATAACTCATTTGAAAAGTATGTCTCGAAATTTATTTTTCCAAGATACTCAAGGTTTTCAAAAATCCAATAGGCCAGAGTGCCCAAAACTCACACATATCGACGTTCACTAAAACAACTCCTAGTACACGCATCAAAACGTTTAAAATCAAGACAATACATGTCTTTAAACGGAAATAAACGATAAAATACCACAGCCGAAGACCGCCTAGGATTCAGAACAAAACCACTGACCCCATTCGAGGTCTCTAAGGACCCTCCCGTACTGACTAGTGAACAAGTCGTATGCGTATAAGCACAAAGCCCCCACAAGAGAACTTGTATAACGTGCAAATCGATTCGAAAATCATCAGCAACGGACAAAAACAACAATAAAAATAGATCACAAGCGACGACACTCCTCGTATAAATCAAATACGAGAGTCGACTAAATACATATCGTGAAATCAAAATCCACATAAGAATTCCACCACTTAACAAATAATCATAAAAATAGCTCGTGTCACACAAGGCACAACACAAAGAAGGGAGACTTACTTCCACAGGTCGCACGAAGATGATGATCGCCCCACGATACTAATCACGACCAACAAACTCAAACGACGCGTCGCGACACGACTCAGTCAGATAAAATCTGATGAAACAAGACTCAAACAACACGACTTGACCCGACAGCCTAGGTTTCCACAACCTAAGCTCCGATACCATTTATGTAACACCCCCAATCCGCTCAGAGATATTACACGCCGTAGAACCTTTCCTCAAGGATCTACCAGGCTGGTAACAACAAACGAACAACTCGACAATGCCTTTAAGGCTAAAAAGACTCAGTAGACCGATTTGGCCTTTCAATAAATACATACAACTCAATTACAATATATGCCCACGCAGGGGTCGAATACAACACACTCCCGTACAATGGGGAAAGAATACTGCAGCGGAAATAAAATACAACTAAACCAATAACATCATACGGATCCTCGTGTGATTAGTATCGTTCATCTTTCATCATCCTTCGTGCCGACCCTGTGCTATGCTCCAAAACCTGAATGCAAAAATAGACATCTACCCCCCGAATACTCGGGGGTTAGCAAAACTCCACTGTTTTGCTAGTGCAAGTACAAGTGCAAAAAAATACGAGCCATACAATTCACATTCCACGAATAACAATAACCAGGGATCCTCAAAGTTCCAAACGTAACAAAAAGCACTTCCCGAGGCATAAATTTGGTAAAACATTCCAAAACCGAAAGATCATAAATCAATGGAAATAATTTATAAAACGGTTTAGAATGCCATCGAGAGTCTTAATAGAAAACAATTTAGGATTATCAAATCCTACTTTTCAAAACCCAAAACACAAAAAGGGGCCACCGCCCCAAAGGTTTACTTTCCGAAAAATGACCTTTACCAAACCGTTGGGATTTTTAGCCCCAAATCCGTAAAATGACTTTTACAAAACCATTGGGATTTTAGCCCCAAATCTCATCAACTCACAGTACACAAGAACGACCACAAGGTTCGTCTTGCAACCTCAAAATCCACAATTAAAGGGTTTAACACAAAAAACAAAATACTCTAGAGCCATCCTAGCCAAGTAGGCCAAACGAACAACTTACCTCTTACACACTTAGTCAATGCATGCAATCATGAAAACCGTTCAAAAGCACTCATTTCCAGAAATGCCAATATCAAATCACATTTGCAAAATGCACCACAATTAACCGTCGATCCACGTCTCTGTGGACCCCTACCGAGACCCCGTCGGATCTAAGCCGTAGTGGTTAAAAGCAAGCTCGTCGATCCACGTCTCTTGTGGACCCCTACCGAGACCCCGTCGGATCTAACCCGTAGTGAGCATACACACACACACGTTACTCATGCAATACTAATATGCTAAGAATGTAAGTTCATCAAGAATACTTACTAGAGATGGCCACTAATCCGACACCATTATCAAACTCTTCAAAACCCAATAACAAGATTAAACACGGAATACACGATTCCATAACTTTAAACAATAGGGATATCATCAAAGCCTTCAACGTTCAAAATAATCAATTCCCAAAACACAACGTTCACAAAACACACACGCGTTTTGAAAGAGAGCCTTTAACGAGGCCAAACCGAAATCTTTTGAAACTTCATTTCAAATAACCAAACAAACACATCAAGACGACCACCGATCATCATATCCATAAAATAAGAAAAGTATGGGCAAGGTACTTGCCTCGATACCACGATCACGGAACCGCGAATGGAGATGGCTCAACCGGGAAGCTTCGGAACGTCCGATGCTATCGAAAAGGAAGACGACAACGAACGGAAGAGTTCAACTCGGTTTCTTCGCAAGAAACTCGACCCTAACAACATATAATCAATAAATCATCGATCATACGAGGAAGAATAATCGTAGAACGCCCGAAAACCCCTCTAAGACATTTTACCGGACACCTTCAAGGCGTCAGTCAAGAACTCGACCCAAACAACGAATCGATACGATCCAACCATGGAATAATAAAGGAAATGATATAATACATCTAAATAATCATCAATCCATCACAATCCTAAGTTAAATCGGGTTAAACAGACGAAATCGAACAAAATACCCAAATTCCCCAAAATTAATTTTAGAAAATCTGACCTGATTCGGTAGATCGGAGGATGTTATAGGATGGATGATTGATGATATGAACTCCAAGACTTCATGGATTTATTGTCCAACAACATCTCTCCATGATTAACCAAGCTCCAGCCGCGGAAGGGAAGAAAACGAGTGACAAATGCTGAAGAAAAATGCTGCCAGGCCTTAAATAGGCCATTGTGCCGGGTTACGTCGTAATCGCCATGGCCGAACTCACTGCCTGGAAATGCCGGAAACGTTACGTACGTTACCAGCCAGGGCCTTACGTACGTAACCGGCCTTACGTACGTAACTGCCGATCACTACCGTACGTTACTCGGCCAGGGCTGGCCTGGCCCCAGCATGCCCGGCCATGACTCGGCCGGGACCAACTCCGACGGCCCGAACGACCCCGAAACCCGAGCCTAAATACGAATCGATGATACGGTTACGACGTACTCGCAAAGACGAATCTAAGAGCTAAGAGAACACATAATTACGACCACCCGAAGGCTCGGAATTCGACAACGGAAGTAATTACCCAAAACTTTGGGAAATTACGAAAATGGCACAAAACGTCCGAAAATCACGATACACGATCGAAACACCAAACCAAAGCTCGCAACATGAATAATGACATTAAATGAACTTACTAGAAACTCGAAACAACAGTTTCGGACGAGATTCGCAAGAATCGAACTCAAGTGCGGAAAAGTCGCTAAAAAGCTCGGAACTCAACAAAACGATACCGAAACGAACTCGGATGACAAAAAATGTAGAATTAATCATTCTCAAAATGACGAAACGGTCATGAGCGAGTCGTCAAAATGGACTCCGGCCGAAAAAATAAATTTACCGAAAATCGAAAATTGCGGATATTACAGTATAGATGCACGAAGTAAGCATATTTGAGGTACCTTGTAGGTTCAGGTCCAACAGAATCGCAAAGCTCATATAATTAGCTTGCGACCATGTATCTCGCACGCCAACACTTGCCCTTATGAATAGACAGCATGAGAACCATTCAGACAATGAGTTATTCAGAAATTTATGCAACCAAAAAAAGTCTAGAAATGTTTAGCAAATAAAATCGCCACAGAAAGGGATAATAATAACATTGTTTGAAAACTAAAAGGACACCCGCTCAGAATGGTACCTGGAAGAAGTTAACTATAACAGGGAGGATGTTGTAACATCCCCAAAACCATATGGGAATATTACACGCCGTAGACCCTTTCCACAAGGATCTACCAGGCTAAACATCCATAAACAACCAAATGCTTGCCCGACCAGGGTCAAACAATAAAATGATACGGACCGATATGATCACCTACACGTGAATACACAGACCGATGAGGTCACACAACCCAATCGATAAAACTGACTTAAATAACATTACCCACACAGGGGTTGAAATACAATACAGCGGAAGACTGAAATCAACTCTGACAACACAACAAAAATCAAAATAACTCTCGACTCATGATTAGTATCGCAGCTCGTCATCCTCTTGTGCCAATCCTGTGTTGCTCCCCGAATGCATGTACACGGACGCAGCAGACATCCACCCCCGATTACTCGGGGGTTAGTAAAACTCCACTGTTTTACTAGTGCAAGTATCAAATCATACGAAATGTAACAAGCAATTAATAATCGTGATCAAATATCATAATCAAGTTTCGAATATTCCCGGGAGGTTTTCACAAGAGAAGATAAGCTATGAAGCATTCGAAAATAGGATTATCATCTCGGGAATTTTTAGAATTTCAAAACCTTAAGACCTCAAGTCCTGATTCACAAAACCTTTCGAAAAACTTAAGGGCCTTAACCCAAAACTTGTTTCATAATTCAACAGTTTACAATACCGGAAACATTTCCATAAATCTTGTGGGGCTCGGCCCAACATTCTTTCTTAAAACTTTTCCTTTAAAAACTTTGATTTGAAAAGTATCATGCTCATGACACCGTGATCCACTGTCACGTGTCTCCGTAGGTTCAACAACCCGCACGGACTACATCACGCACAATTAAACAAACATAATCAATTCCGACACCGTGATCCACTGTCACGTGTCTCCGTAGGTTCAACAACCCACACGGACTATTAACCAAACATAACCAATTCCGACACCGTGATCCACTTACACGTGTCTCCGTAGGCATAACAACCCGCACGGACTATATCAATCACAACAATCACACACACAGTCCTGACACCGTAGTCCACTGCCACGTGTCACCGTAAGCCCCGTCGAGCTCACCCGGTTGGACGCACTGTGTCCGAAACTCATGGTCCACTGCCATGCGTTATCGTAGGCCTCGTCAGACCAGCACGATTGGACCTCAGTACCTCACTAAGTTCTGATCCCGTAGTCCACTGCCACGAATCCTCGTAGGTTCCGTCGAACCAACACGAGTGAACTTAGCGGTCACACACATATTCACATTTACATTACATACAACAATGAGCACAATTAATCAATCACCTTGATCACCACAAAATCGTACATTGCACGCACATAACACAACCTCGACACTCGCAACAACTATCATCAATCAACGACATTTAACCAACATAACACACATTCGGTACACAATACATTGTACAACCATCCCATATGTACGTTGCATTCCTGCACAAATGGCACAACGTCTAACACGTATACTGATATAACACTATTATCACAAAGCTTTCAAATTGCGGAAAACACAACCAACTCAAACGGAACATATTTACGAAGGCAAGCAAAGTCATCATACATCTCATACGTAATTACTAGTCGCAAGATACAAGTCGTATAGTAAGATACTTGCCTTAATAACCGCTACCGAACGCTCCGAAGAACACGGTTCGACCGGGAAGCTCGGACCCCAAAGAAGGCAACGAACGGAAGGGTTCCGACTCGAGTTCTTCACAAGAATTCGCTCCTAAGTCACAACGATATCAATTCAATCACAATTCTACGAAAACGTATGGAACTTCCCAAGTTCTACCCATTGAAGCATTTTATCGGACACTTTGAGGGCGTAGTCCAATTTAATCGATTATTCAAAGAAATACTCAAATCCGTTCCACAAAACTTCAAGGGTATTGAATGATTACGAGTTTACAATCAAGTTCTAACAATAATATGAATCAAAACGAAGCAAATCGGCCAAAACACCAAGAAACCTCAAGAACATCCAAAAACCAAAAGTTTATGTGTTCTTACCTTCGATCCGGGTGGAAGATGGTGTTAATCCATGATCCCAACTTCCAAAACATGTTTATATAAGTTGATTCTACTCAAAACCATCGATCTAGGGTGAAAAATCGTGGAAGGAATGAAGAAAAGATGAGAAATGGCCGGATGACTCGGTCCAGGCCTATAAATAGCCGACCCTGGCCGGCCGCTTACGTACGTAATCGGCCAATGCCTACGTACGTAATCGGCCAAGGCCGAACTCCCTGGACTGATTCTGCCGGACATGTTACGTACGTAACCGGAAGGCTGTTACGTACGTAACCGGCATTACGGCCGTTACTGCCGGGCCATTACGGCCGTTACTCGGCCAGGCCTGGCCAGCCAGGCCTCGGTTGATCCGACGGTCCGAAAAATCCCGAAACTCCGACCTGAACGTAAACCGAAAACACGATTATGAAGTACTCGCAAAGACGAATCCGAATACTAAGAGAACACCCGATTCCGACCACCCGAGGGCTCGAAATTCGACAACGAAAGTAATTACCCCAAACTTTGGGAAATTACGAAAATGGCCCAAAACGTCCGAAATACCTGATACACGATCGAAACACCAAACCGAAACTTACAACATGAATAATAACATTAAATGAACTTCCGAGAAACTCGAAACAACAGTTTCGGACGAGATTTGCGAGAATCGAACTCAAGTGCGGAAAAGTCATTTAAGAACACGAAACTCAACAAAACGATACCGAAACGAACTCGGATGACAAAAAGTGTAGAATTAAATATTCTCAGAATGACGAAACGGTCGAAAGCGAGTCGTCGAAACGGACCTCCACCGAAAAATGAAAATTACCGAAAATCCGAAATTGCGGATATTACATTCTAGCCTCCTTAAAAGAAGTTTCGTCCCGAAACTTAAAACAAGTAGGGAGAAGCAATACCCTGACAGGAAAACTCAACAAGATACACAAGAAACGCGTAATTTTCATCCATTGGCGGAACGTTACAAGCAACGCGAAAGAATATACAGCGTGACAACACGCCACACGACGACCATAACAACGCCACCGGCAATGATTCAACCAATAACGATCAAATAATGACGCATCACATACCACATCATATGCACACATTTAATCAAAGAAACGTACGCGACAATAAGTCGCACCCGACTAAAACGGCTATGCGACAGAAACAAATAGAGTATTACGATAGAAATCATTCCGATTCTCATCAACAAGAAAATGTCTGACGTCAAAACACAAACAATTCAAGATAACGGAAAACGAGAATACCAGATATTACATTCTATCCGATTAAAATTAAGTTTCGTCCCGAAACTTAAAATAAAACATCATGATAGAATAGAAACAAAACGAAAAAGTTCACGCAAAGAAATATCAATCTCTACACGAATTACAGCACAAAGTACGATACACAACTACATCACTGGACACCACCGGGCCCTCCCCGAGTAGGAACGAAAACCCGATTCCCGAACATCCTGGCAACGGTCTCACAATGCACCGCTTGGTGCCCCAGTTGGCCGCACTTAAAACAATTAACCGGTGGCGAACGACAATTACATCTCGCATGGCCTACACGATCAGCTAAAGCGAGTCTTCACACCGATCGTCTTACTCGCCTGCAGGGTAAGGTTCTTAGACTCGTCAACCGAACGAGGAGTGCTCCCTGAAGGAAATCACAAGCAACAGCTCACGGATCTCACTCCTCCGGCCTCTTGAAAAATTCTCGAGGTCTTCTGTCTCTTACTCTCGAACCAGATTCCGTCACGTAAAGCGACCATCTCAATGGCTAAAGCTCGGTCCTGATATTCCTTCAGGGTGGTACACATGAGCGGAGCCATACTCTCATGGATATGGGGTTTCATGCGCATATTGAAGTATCGGACCTTGTCCGCTTCACTTCTCACTTGATCACGAACATAAGCCAACTGTCGATTATAATCGACTATCGCTCGATATCGACACATCCTGGGGCGTGGCCGAGAAAAACTCAACAATCCTGCGTTCACGAACAGGCAACGGGCAATACTCTGCCTCCATGGCGGTCTTAAACTCAGCCCATGTAGGTGTACGATCTGCAGGCACTACAGCCTGCCACCAGTCTGCAGCTTCTTTGTCAAGCAAGTACTGAGCAATGGGTACCCTCTTCTCATCCGGACAAGCTACGGCATCAAATGTTCTGTCCAACTGGAAGAGCCAGCCTTCCCAACCTAACGAGTCAGATGAACCCACAAAACGGGGCGGCTGCATCTTCATCACATCTCGTAACCACTTACTAGCCCCGTTATCCCCATCTGGGTTCTCATCCCGATGTACGGCCTGATTCATCTGCACTAACTGATCAACCACCTGACGAAGGATGGTGGCAGCGCCAACGTCAACATTAACGCTAGTCGAATGTCCCTGATCTGTACTGAGCTGATCGGTACCCGGCAAGGAGGGAGTCGCCCTCTCATGCTCCCGATCACGACCACGACTACGACCACGTCCTCGGCCACGACCTCTCGGCATTACGAATGCAGGCGACCAAGCGAATAACGCAACCAAACAAACGTCACAACGTCAACATAGGACGATAATAGCGACGATAAAGCATCAACTCCAAGTCATCACACAAGGGCATGAACCAACACCGTAATTTAAGAACTTCATTCAAAAATAATTCACACAACAAGATCAACGAGGTGTTTGGATTTTACCAAACCAAACACAATAAAACCACACACGTATCGTAGGGATCAAACACTCGCAAAGAAAAATAAAATATTTCCTGGTATTATTCAAATGATAAAATTTTAAAATTTTCAAGTTTGAAAAATTTGGTGAAATGAAATTTTTGAAGACATTTTTAATACCTCGATCGTTTAATCAAAACCATCTATCTCAACATTTAGAAAACACTAAAACATTCTCCGGCGAGCACAACAACACTACAAACTTATCACAACCACTTAGCCCCAACACATGGACATAAGAAGTTCAAAATTCCGAAAACCAAAAATCGTTCTGCAAAATAAAGTTTTCCCAAAATCCTTTAGTTCATAAACAAAACGACGGTAATATTTTACAATGTCCGAAGTACTTCAAAACACATTTTTCAAATACCGTCTGATGGTGTCATTTGAAAATACACGGCGCATTTGTCAAAATTTACAAATTTTAAAAATCCATATAAATCGTGGTTTGACCGAACCACCAAAATATTTTCCAAAAATCGATTTCTACAAAAATTCTCAAACTGTAAAGTCCTTCAGAAAATATTCTTAAAGTTACCCATAGCGGACAAAATTACAACATCCCAAAAACAGTCGAATTTAAAACCATATACTCAAATGGCAACCAGGGTCGCCAATTCAATCAAATACATCTCGTGGTATCAAGTTTAAACACACAGCAAAATCATTCATCGGAGTTTCTCACAAACTCTACCGTTGATATCTTCACAGAACCCATCAAGGTTTACATCTTTCACACCATACCACCCCACACGGTGGTTCAAAAGTAAAACAACAATACGCCCAGCTATACTCATACCATGTACCACAAGTATTAAACACAATTACATCACACAATACTGTGTAAACAAGATCATGCACCGCAATTAACTCACTAAGATAAAATCGAGATACACAGGTATTACGCATAAAGAAGGAGACTTACATCCACAAAGTCGCACGGAGGTGACAGCCCATGATACTAATCTCGTCCGACAACATAATCGACACGTTGTGACTACGCGCAACTCAATTTGTCACGGCGACTCGAGCGACAAGACAACACATTACTCGACAAATCACGACTTGACTTGACCCGGCACCTAGGTTTCGCAACCTAAGCTCCGATACCATAATTGTAACATCCCCAAAACCATATGGAAATATTACACGCCGTAGACCCTTTCCACAAGGATCTACCAAAGCTAAACATCCATAAACAACCAAATGCTTGCCCACTGTGGTCAAACAATAAAATGATACGGACCGATATGATCACCTACACGTGAATACACGGACCGATGAGGTCACACAACCCAATCGATAAACCGACTTAAATAACATTACCCACACGAGGGTCGAAATACAATACTGACGGAAGACCAAATCAACTCGACAACACAACAAAATCAAAATAACTCTCGACTCATGATTAGTATCGCACTCGTCATCCTCTTGTGCCAATCCTGTGATGCTCCCCGAATCTGCATGTACCGGACGCAAAGCAGACATCCACCCCCGATTACTGGGGTTAGTAAAACTCCACCTGTTTTACTAGTGCAAGTATCAAATCATACGAAATGTAACAAGCAATTAATAATCGTGATCAAATATAATAATCAAGTATCGAATATTCCGGGAGGTTTTCACAAGAGAAGATAAGCTATGAAGCATTCGAAAATAGGATTATCATCTCGGAATTTTTAGAATTTCAAAACCTTAAGACCTCAAGTCCCGATTCACAAAACCTTTCAAAAACTTAAGGGCCTTAACCCAAAACTTGTTTCATAATTCAACATTTACAATACCGAAACATTTCCATAAATCTTGTGGGGCTCGGCCCAACATTCTTTCTTAAAACTTTTCCTTTAAAAACTTTGATTTGAAAAGTATCATGCTCATGACACCGTGATCCACATCACGTGTCTCCGTAGGTTCAACAACCGCACGGACTACATCACGCACAATTAAACAAACATAATCAATTCCGACACCGTGATCCATCACGTGTCTCCGTAGGTTCAACAACCCACACGGACTATTAACCAAACATAACCAATTCCGACACCGTGATCCATCACGTGTCTCCGTAGGCATAACAACCCGCACGGACTATATCAATCACAACACACACACACGACACCGTAGTCCACCGCCACGTGTCACCGTAAGCCCGTCGAGCTCACCCGGTTGGGCGCACAGTGTACGAAACTCAAGGTCCACCGCCATGCGTTATCGTAGGCCTCGTCAAAGACGATTGGACCTCGCACCTCACTAAGTTCTGATCCCGTAGTCCACTGCCACGAATCCTCGTAGGTTCCGTCGAACCAACACGAGTGAACTTAGCGGTCACACACATATTCACATTCACATTACATACAACAATGAGCAGAATTAATCAATCACCTTGATCACCACAAAATCGTACATTGCACGCACATAACACAACCTCGACACTCGCAACAACTATCATCAATCAACGACATTTAACCAACATAACACACATTCGGTACATAATACATTGTACAACCAAGTGTACAACCATCCCATATGTACGTCGCATTCCTGCACAAATGGCACAACGTCTAACACGTATACTGATATAACACTATTATCACAAAGCCTTCAAATTGCGGAAAACACAACCAACTCAAACGGAACATATTTACGAAGGCAAGCAAAGTCATCATACATCTCATACGTAATTACTAGTCGCAAGATACAAGTCGTATAGTAAGATACTTGCCTTAATAACCGCTACCGAACGCTCCGAAGAACACGGTTCGACCGAAGCTCGGACCCCAAAGAAGGCAACGAACGGAAGGGTTCCGACTCGAGTTCTTCACAAGAATTCGCTCCTAAGTCACAACGATATCAATTCAATCACAATTCTACGAAAACGTATGGAACTTCCCAAGTTCTACCCATTGAAGCATTTTATCGGACACTTTGAGGGCGTAGTCCAATTTAATCGATTATTCAAAGAAATACTCAAATCCGTTCCACAAAACTTCAAGGGTATTGAATGATTACGAGTTTACAATCAAGTTCTAACAATAATATGAATCAAAACGAAGCAAATCGGCCAAAACACCAAGAAACCTCAAGAACATCCAAAACCAAAAGTTTAGGTGTTCTTACCTTCGATCCGGGTGGAAGATGATGTTAATCCATGATCCCAACTTCCAAAACATGTTTATATAAGTTGATTCTACTCAAAACCATCGATCTAGGGTGAAAAATCGCGGAAGGAATGAAGAAAAGATGAGAAATGGCCGGATGACTCGGTCCAGGCCTATAAATAGCCGACCCTGGCCGGCCGCTTACGTACGTAATCGGCCAATGCCTACGTACGTAATCGGCCAAGGCCGAACTCCCTGGACTGATTCTGCCGGACATGTTACGTACGTAACCGGAAGGCTGTTACGTACGTAACCGGCATTACGGCCGTTACTGCCGGGCCATTACGGCCGTTACTCGGCCAGGCCTGGCCAGCCAGGCCTCGGTTGATCCGACGGTCCGAAAAATCCCGAAACTCCGACGTGAACGTAAACCGAAAACAAGATTATGAAGTACTCGCAAAGACGAATCCGAATACTAAGAGAACACCCGATTCCGACCACCCGAGGGCTCGAAATTCGACAACGAAAGTAATTACCCCAAACTTTGGGAAATTACGAAAATGACCCAAAACGTCCGAAATACCTGATACACGATCGGAACACCAAACCGAAACTTACAACATGAATAATAACATTAAATGAACTTCCGAGAAACTCGAAACAACAGTTTCGGACGAGATTTGCGAGAATCGAACTCAAGTGCGGAAAAGTCATTTAAGTACACGAAACTCAACAAAACGATATCGAAACGAACTCGGATGACAAAAAGTGTAGAATTAAATATTCTCAGAATGACGAAACGGTCGAAAGCGAGTCGTCGAAACGGACCTCCGCCGAAAAATGAAAATTACCGGAAATCCGAAATTGCGGATATTACAGATGTGGGCTACACAATATTGGGATTCCAACAACTTGCTTAGAGCAGCACAACCTTCTACAGCTAGCCAACAAACAGAATCTTGATCTGAAAATGAGACATAAATGTAAATCACCAAGCAGCAGTGGAATCTCTTTGGTGCAATTCCAATAACATTTAAAGTGGGATCTGAAAAAGCCAAGGTATCAACTATACACATTTTAGGAAATCATGTTAAACAACAAAGTAGATGGAAAATCAAGTTTAGGAAAAATTTTTATTGAAATCTACTATGAAAATAGTTAAAGGTAGATACAATTCTTGCAATGAAATCTCTTCAAGCAGGGCTCTCTCTTGAAGCACATAGCAAAAGAGCAACAAAGAACAAAAGAGCAACACAGAACAATGAAACTAACGAACTACGAAGCAAACAAAGCACAAAAATCAGGAAAAAGTAATCTGCAAAAGAGAGAAAATCTCAATATGCAGTTCTTTCAACTTATTTAATTCTAGACTGTATTCTAGTAAAGCTCCAACCTGTCTGCAATGTGAATAATTTTACTTCTATGATCAAGAAAGTTACTCCAGGGTCTAATTTGCTCTTCATGTCCCTCAAGTCAGCTAGCATACAGTCAATAGCAAAAAAAAAATTGCTTGCTTAATAAATGCAAAACAAGTGCTCTATCATAGCAGATACACTGTCACCAGCTAATTCTGAAATTTCATTGGTTGTTACATTTTCAAAGTTTGGCACAAATATATGGTTGTTAACTTGTTTAAGGAACATATCATTCTCTCATGCAGAGATCAAAGTTCCAAGAGCCTTACGATAGCAACAGGAAAGAGAAGAGCATTTTCTCTCATATGATAAGGAATTTGCTGCATTGTATGTGTTTTTTGCTCTACAACATTTTCCAACCAAAATATTACAAGTAGCTTTGGCAATTGGCACCCCTGCTTCCAGCATTTTGCAGGAGAACTCCATAACTTTGAATTTTCCTGAAGTCAATCAGAAAAGTATTACAGCACAAATATAAAGTCCAACGATATTCCAGTAAAGTCAGCAAATTATACAGCACTATTGTAAAATTAAGCCGAGCTAAAACAAATAAACCAGAACTTGTGTGCCTTGTGTAAATGAAAACTAAGAATAAGTAGTTTTTTGTAGAAACCATGGAAAATATAGAAGTATCAGTCTCAGAAAAAATTAACTTCTTGCTAAAGGAACAATTAACTGTAAGCAAAAGTACAATGTAGTTTTGTTGTAAAAACCATGGAAAATAAAGAAGTATCAGTTTAAAAAAAAAATCAACTTCTTGCTAAAGGGACAATTAACTATAAGCAAAAGTACAATGTTGTTCTTAGACCTAAATGCAGTGCAACAATTCAGGAGCCCATATGTACAATTTAGTAATCTAAGCATGAAATCAGGATATATAGGATAAACAAAACAAACTAAAATGATACAATAAACTTAAGTAACTACAGACATTCATTTTTATCGTCTTCATCCAAAGCAATAAACTTGGAGAACAAGATGAGCAAACAAATCGAGCATCCAGGCTTCATTCAAAGCAAGTAACAAGCAAACAACACAAAAGGCCAGAAATAACAGCAAAAAGATACCTATAAATCAACTTACACGAAGCAAACCCAGCCCTGCACAAGATAACAAATATAAAAAAAATAAAAAAGGATGAGCAAACATGACAGAGGCAGCTGTCTTTGGTTTTATTTCCACAGTGGCATCAAGAACACAGGAGAAAAGGAAAAGTAATATATTTTATCAAAACAAACACACATATACAGAATATACTCCAAATTGATGCTCCGAATTTGATGCTCCAAATTACAACACACATTTACCTGAACCCTAATTTGATGCTCCAAATTGATGCTCCGAATATACTCAAATTCGAGTTGAGATCGAGAGAGACCCAAATCCAAGTTGAGATTGAGAGGAGACAAGCTTTTATATATATACACTTAGTATATCATGTGTACCGCTCGTAGTTGATGAAAATTAATAGAGGAGACTGACAGATGATGAAAATCGAGCCTTGAAGCCTTGAACCAGAAAATCAACCTAATTCAGGCACTATCACGAATCAAACCAGCAAATCCGAGCCCGAGACTGCCATTCCAGTCCGAATCAAACCCAACCATATACCAGAAAACCCTAGCCCGTTCAAACCTCCACCAAGAAATGAAAAATCAAATTCTAGCCTGAAATTACAGCAACTCTCTTGACAATCGAACCCAAACCTTAATCTTCAGTCACCTCCAACCCTTTCACCACCACCCATCCATGCTCCTCTGATTGTCTTGTGTGTGTGTTTATGTTTGTTTTCTAGAGAGAATCGACTGCAGGGAGATTTTAGAGAGAGCGGCGAACCGAGAGTTTAGAGGGAGAGAGCGAGTGATTAGTGATTAGAGAACCGATTCCAAGTCTCAATTAGAGAATATTTGAGAGTTTTTTATTACTGATACTAGATGTCCTCCCGTGCGATGCACGGCGTAAAATGTTAAATATTTTATTAGATTAATAATTTGTAATTGAATTTCAATAATATTATAAAATTATTATAAAATATACATGAGTCAGTATACACACACATATACATATATTATTATTTGATTTAGTTTCATTTATAAACTCTTATCATGTGATTTAAGGGCACATAAATCACCGGTATTTATTTTTTCATATAGGACAACATGAGTCTTATATCTAATTTTATAAATAAGATATTAAATTATGTTTATTATTATCAACTTTCATTATAGCCGACCCCAAAGCGTTTTGGGACTAAGGCTCTGATGATGAAGTTGTTGGTGTTGTATTATCAACTTTCATTAAAAGTATACAACCGATATTCTTACTAATATAATTTTTTATATGATTTGACATTAATGTAATATATTTTATTATTTTATAATCAGAACAAAATAATTCTTAAAAATTAAATAATTGTTAAAAAGCTATGAAAATAAACTAAAAATATATCTTTTTTCAATTATATTGAAATATTTTAATCATCTAAGTATATTATAATTATATTTATATTACTTTATATATACTATATGGATGTCAAATTAAAGAGCACGAAGTAAGAATTAATTTCATATATTTTTTTTAAAAATAAAATTGATACATAAAAGTTATAATTGTTTAACTTATTAGATTAAAAATAAAAGGAATAAAATGAGAGGAAGTTTTTAATTGGTAGATAATATATAATGGAATAATCATCTAACTTTCTCCCAAATTAAACGTCCATTTTCTTAAGATTTTTAAAAAGAGGATTAACGTGGAGATGACACATGTTTCCTTAGATTTTTTTGCGACTCTCTTTTAATATTAAGTATAGGTGTGTAAAAGTTCGATATAAAATATATAAACATGACAGAAATCTATATGATCATTGTATATTTGTAATATTTGTATTAATATACATATCAGTATACAGGTAAAAGAACGTCATATATTTTTTATAAATATTTAGATTAAAGTCACACATTTTATACTTAATAATATACCATGAGATCCACAATGATATCCATACTTAATATTAAAAGAGAGTCGCAAGAAAATTTAAAAAACATGTGTCATCACCGCATTATTTCTCTTTTTAAAAATCTTAAAAAAAATGGATATTTAGTTTGGGAGGGAAGTTAGATGATTATTCCATATATTATATCTACCAATTAAAGATTTTCTCTCATTTTATTCCTTTTATTTTTAACTTAATATTTTAAACAATTATAAATTTTTCGTTTCAATTTTATTTTTGATAAAAAATGTATCAAATTAATTCTTACTTCGTACTCTTTAATTGACATCCATATAGTATACATATAAAGTAATTTAAATATAATAATGATATATTTGACGATTAAAATATTACCATATAAAAATATAAGAATATTGAGAAAAATATATATTTTTAGTTAATTTTCATACTTTTGTACTTCAACGGTTATTTGATTTTTAAGAATTATTTTGTTCTGATTGTAAAATAATAAAGTAATAATACCAAATCATATAAAAGAAATTTATATTAATAAGAATATGGCTGGATACTTTTAATGAAAGTTGATAATAATAAATATAATTTAATTTATTATTTATAAAATTAGATATGAGACTCATATTGTCCTACATGAAAAATAAATGCCTATGCTAATTAAATTATGGTTTTCCTATGTGCCCTTAAATTTATAAATTAATGCAAATCAAATAATAGTTTATGTGTATGTGTGTGTATATTGGCCCACGTATATTTTCTAATAAATTTACAATATTATTAAAATTCAATCACATATTAGTAATATAATAAAATATTTCGTATTTTACGCCATGCATCGCACGGGAGAGCATCTAGTTAATTCATTAGGCATAGGGTGATAAATTATATTATTGTGACGTATTTAAATAAAAATATAATCAACTTATTATATTTGTTTATATAATTTTTATTTTCAAAAAAAGAAGCAAAAAATTATTTTAACTAATAATATATTTTTCTACTGGGAATTGTAAGTCTAACATGTCTATAATTCTTTTCCCAAATATTTTTAAAATAAAATAACTCAGTAACCTAAAATTATTATAAGAAGGTGAAAACTGAAGTAAAAATGTTGATCTTGTAAAAAGATAGCTTTACTTCAATGAAATTATTTGGAAATTATCTGATTTTTGTATTTTATATACAAATAATTTAAAATCAAGTTATAATATAATAATTATTCAAAAACATCTTATATTCAAAAAGGAATAATTTAGTTATATATATATGCCTAATGAATGTGATGTGAATCGAGATATTATGAAGAACCCGGATGAGGACTTGAGCATGCCGACTGGACCAATAACGAGGTCTCGATCAAAGAAGTTCAAAAATAATTTATCGACACTCATCATTGATATGTTTAAAAATAACTATGTTATCAAAGACAACAAATTCGTGAGTAGTGTCGAAGTTGTCGAACAATAAGTTTTTCGTTTATTTTATCTTGGTGTATTTTAATTTGAATTGTATTTCTTGAGTTATATTTTTATATTTTGAGTTGTATATAATCGAGTCGTGTAATATTAATGTCGAAGACGATCGGAAAAGACGAACAAACAAACAAGGATCAAATTCCCGCGCGTAAGACTAACACGCAGCAGTCTCGTATTTTGGCCATAACTTACTCGTCTGAAATCCGATTCAGGTGATTCAGGTGTCTATGGAAAGCTAAGAAAGAGAGCTACAAATATTGTTCAGACCATATGACCAAATTCGGAGATATTGGAGCTCAGAAATAATAAAACAGACAGCATCGGATTTATGGTGACTTGTTGTCCTTGTTTTCACACCTTAAAATCTTGGTCTTTGATATTTTGTCACCTAAACATATGTTGACTGACTTTGTATCAGCTTTTAGGATCTTTGAATGTTGATTTTTCTATTTTGTAGGTTTCTAGTTGTTTCCTTGTTCACACTAGAGTTAGGTGTAAGATTTTGGCTATAAATAGCCTTGAAGTTTCATTGTAAGAAGACACCAAAGATTTTATGAATTTGAGAGTGTTTGTATTAACAAACTTTTGTGAGTGCTTTCTTGTTTTGTTGAGTGTGTCTCCAAAACATCCCTTGTGTGATTTATATACTTATCAAGTGCAATCTTGTTAGTATTTATATTCCACCCCTTCCGAGTTGCTACGGCGTGTCACGTAGAGGTTTGGAAGTAAAGCCCCATTTTGCTTATTTTGGAAACATCCTGGGAACGAATTCATCTAGCGGTGTCGGTTACCATAGCGTGTCGTGTGGGGGTCGCATCAGTTGGCTTCGGAGCTCGGTTATTCCAAAACTAAGTGGTATCATCTATTTTCCTTCATTACCATAATCTTCCTATCTTATCATCCTATTATTTCCTTTATCTTCTAAATCTTCCATCTTCTTCACACAAAAAAAAAAGAAAAAAAAAAAGAAAAAAAAATATATAAGTGGTGAAAGTTTTGATTGTTTTTTATAACTCTTCAAGCCGAGGCCAGGGGAAGAATTTGTTCCTTAGCCTTCGGGCGTCTGGTGATTTTAAGCTTGCGGATCGAATATCAAATATCAATCCATTCATTTTATTACTAAAAAAAAATTATAAGTCTTGAAGGTTTTTATTGTTTTGATAACTCTTCAAGCCGAGGCCAGGGAAGAACTTGTTCCTTAGCCTTCGGGCGTCTGGTGATTTTAAGCTTGCGGATCGAATATCAAATATCAATCCATTTATTTCATTACCAAAAAAAAAAAGAAGAAAAAAATTATCAAGGAAGAAGAGAAGAACGAATTTTGATCGATCTTATCAAACAGTTATCATACTTTTCGTTCCGCTCCATATTCTAAACTATTCCAAAATCTTTTGCTCCCATCTTTCCATTTTTTTATCTTATCGTCATTCGCAATCGTTGGGGGGATCGTGGGATTTGAGTTCTTTCGAGAAGAAACTTGATTTGAATCACCAAAAATCACCTTGTAAGTTGTGTGGAAAAAGGCAAAAAAAAAAATTGTGAGGAATTAAGAAAAAGCCAAACGAGAGATACGCGAGTGTGAGCGATCGAGCGATACACGTGAGGATCTTGTGAGGAAATTTTCTTATAGAAAAAAAAAGGAGAAAAAAAAAGAAAAAAAAAGAAAAAAAAAGAAAAAAAAAAGAGAAAAAAAAGGAAAAAAAAAAAAAGAAAAAAAAAAGAGAAAACAAAACAAAAGAAAAAGAAAAAAAAAGAAAAAAAAAAAAGGAAAAAAAGAAAAGAAAAAAAAATGTCAGGAACCGAAGGAAACGAGCAAAATCTTATCCTTCAAAATATTGTACAACAACTTGCTCAAATAGTCGGAAGACTAGATAAACAAGAGGAAACAATTGCTACTCTCACGAAGGGTAGAGAAGAGGAGCCCGTACGAAGGGGACCGGAACCCATTCGATTTGGAGGCTATGATGATGAAGATTCGATGAATTCCGAGGAGGAAACTCCGAGGTTTGTACATCGAGGAGGGCGAGAAGGACGAGGAGGAAGGAGAGAGTATGAAGGAAGACGAGGAAGATATGTCCGAAACGAGGAGGATTGGAATATGGGAAACATCAAAATGAAAATCCCATCTTTCGAAGGGAGAAGTGATCCGGACACATATCTCGATTGGGAAAGGAAGTTGGAGACCATTTACGATTGCCACAACTATTCCGATGAGAAGAAATTGAGGTTAGCAATAACCGAATTTTCTGAATATGCAAGCATTTGGTGGGACCAACTTGTGACGGAGAGAAGGAGGATTCGGGAGAGACCGGTTAGCGGTTGGGAAGAATTGAAGGTTGTTATGCGGAAAAGATTTGTTCCTAATTACTATCTTAAGGAACTATTTTCTCGCTTACAAACTTTAAAACAAGGCTCGAGAAACATTGAAGATTTTCGAAAGGGAATGGAGATGTTGATGATCCGGGCCAATGTTCGGGAATCAAGAGAGGCCACCATGGCGCGGTTTTTACACGGGATGAGAGCCGATATAGCTAAAGAAGTTGACAAACAACACTTTGTTGAATTCGAGGATATGGTATATGCGGCGGTAAAAATCGAGCGGAGCTTACGAAGAGGGAGCAATAACAACTATTCCACGGGATACTCTACCCCTTGGAAACAACAATCTCAAGTAAGTTCAGACAAATTTAAAAATTTTGATAAAAGAGAAGGGAGTGTCTTGAAAGGAAAGTTTGAAGTTGGGAGCACTAGCAAACCAAAATTTGATGGGAAACCTAAACCCGTCGAAAGCACCCAAAGGAGAAACTGACATCCAATGCTATAAGTGCCAGGGTCGTGGACATATAGCATCCGAATGCACCAACAAACGGGTGATGGTACTTCGGGATGGGGAGATTGAAACGGAAAGCGAAAAAGAAGAAGAAGAAGAGGCAAGAGAGGTGGAGAGTGATGATGAGACGTATGAGTATGCACCCGCACTTGTTGTTCGGAGGGTGTTAAGTTCTCAAGCAAAAGAGGAGGAAGTTAACGAACAAAGAGAAAATCTATTTCACACACGTTGTTTTATTAAAAATAAAAATTGTAGTGTGATAATAGATAACGGGAGTTGCACTAATGTCATTAGCGCTATGCTAGTGGAAGAACTTGATCTTCCAACAAGAAGACACCCTAAACCGTATCGTTTACATTGGCTAAATGATTGTGGGGAAGTTCGAGTTAATAAATAGGTACTAGTGGCTCTCACCATCGGAAGGTATCAAGACAAAATCCTATGTGATGTCGTTCCGATGCATGCTTGCCATATCTTGTTGGGAAGACCATGGCATTTTGATCGAGATGCTACTTTGAGCGGAAGGAAAAATCGTTACTCATTCGAGAAGGATGGAAAGAAAATTACCTTAGCTCCCATGACTAAGGTACAAATACAAGAAGATCAACTTCGTCTTGAAAAGGAAGTTGAAGGAAAATCGAGAAAAGAAAAGGAAAAGAAAAATGAAAAAAATGAAAAAAGCGAGAAAAATGAAAAAAATGAAAAAAATGAGAAAAATGAAAAAAATGAAAAAAATGAAAAAAAGAAAGAAAAAGAAAATTTGAGAAAATGCATGCTTGTAAGTGCAAAGGAACTTGAAGAAGATATCAAGGAAAATGCACCCATATACTTGATTATTTTCCGAAAAGTTTGCGCTACTACTAACCCCGGGAACCGGATAATTCCGAGTTCTATTGAATCTTTATTGCAGAAATTTGTTGATGTTTTTCCTGAAGAACTACCTGCAGGGTTTCCACCAATCCGAGGGATTGAACATCAAATAGACTTTGTGCCTGGAGCGATCATTCCAAATAGACCGGCATACCGACACAACCCCGAAGAGACCAATGAAATCCAAAGGCAAGTCGAGGAGTTGTTAAGTCTTGTGTATATCCGGGAGAGTCTAAGTCCTTGTGCCGTTCCTGTGATCGTCGTGCCAAAGAAAGATGGAACGTGGAGAATGTGCACCGATTGCCGAGCGGTAAATAATATCACGGTTAAGTATCGACACCCTATTCCAAGGTTAGATGATATGTTAGATGAATTACATGGTTCATGTGTTTTCACTAAAATTGACCTAATGAAAGGATATCACCAAATTCGTATGAAAGAAGGAGATGAATGGAAAACGGCTTTCAAAACTAAATACGGATTATACGAATGGTTGGTAATGCCCTTTGGACTAACGAACGCACCAAGTACTTTTATGAGATTAATGAATCATGTTTTACGTGCATACATCGGAAAATTCGTTGTTGTATACTTTGATGATATACTCATTTACAAAGAAAAATGATGAAGAACATCTTGAACATTTAAGATTAGCTTTAATTACCTTGAGAAGGGAACAATTATATGCTAGTCTAAAGAAATGTACTATTTGCATGAATGAAGTTATTATTCTTGGATATGTCGTTAGTGCTGACGGCATAAAAGTTGATGAAGAAAAGGTTAAGGCTATCCGAGAATGGCCTAGACCAACGAACGCGTCCGAGGTAAGAAGTTTTCATGGCCTAGCAGGGTTTTACCGACGCTTCGTAAAAGATTTTAGCACAATTGCAGCCCCATTAAACGAACTTGTCAAGAAACATGCTAAGTTTAATTGGGGAAATGAACAAGAAAAAGCATTTAACACTCTGAAAGATAAATTGTGCACCGCACCTGTCTTAGCATTACTTCATTTTTCTAACACTTTTGAAATTGAGTGTGATGCTTCAGGAGTAGGAATAGGAGCAGTATTAATGCAGGGAAAAGGCCGATAGCCTATTTTAGTGAGAAACTTGGAGGAGCTACATTGAATTACCCGACCTATGACAAGGAATTGTATGCTTTGGTTCGAGCCCTACGTACGTGGCAACACTACCTATGGCCTAAGGAGTTCGTGATTCATACCGATCATGAATCCTTAAAGCATCTCAAAGGACAGGGTAAATTGAGCAAGAGACATGCCAAGTGGTTAGAGGAAATTGAATCCTTTCCTTACATCATCAAATACAAACAAGGTAAGAAAAACATTGTCGCCGACGCTTTGTCAAGAAGGTATGTATTACTCAATACACTTTCTTGTAAACTTTTGGGATTTGATTTATTGAAAGAAGCATATGAGGGGGATAAAGATTTTTATGATATTTATGTCGCTTGCGAGAAAAAAGGAGTAGAAAGATTTTATCGGGATAATGGATTCTTGTTCCGTGAAAATAAACTTTGCATTCCTTTTTGTTCAACACGGGAATTATTGGTAAGAGAAGCACATAGTGGAGGTCTAATGGGACATTTTGGGATTGCTAAAACTTACGAAATATTGCATGAACATTTCTTTTGGCCAAAAATGAAACATGATGTTTTTAAAGTTGTAAATTCATGCATTGTTTGTAGGAAAGCAAAATCACGAGTGTTACCGCATGGTTTGTATATGCCACTTCCGGTACCTTCCGAACCTTGGGTTGATCTTTCTATGGACTTTGTATTAGGATTCCCCAGGGCGAAATCCGGTTGTGACTCCATTTTTGTTGTAGTTGATAGATTTAGCAAAATGGCACACTTCATTGCATGTCATAAAACGGACGACGCCACACATATTGCTAATCTATTTTTCAAAGAAATTGTTCGTTTGCATGGTATGCCCAAAAGCATCGTATCCGATAGAGATACCAAATTTTTGAGTCATTTTGGAGAGTCTTATGGGCAAAATTGGGGACGAAATTGCTTTATTCTACAACATGTCATCCCCAAACTGATGGTCAAACCGAGGTTGTTAACCGAACGCTTGGTCAATTGTTGCGAACTATTGTTAACAAAAATTTGAAAACTCGGGAAACATCTTTACCATTTATCGAGTTTGCCTATAATCGAACCGTACATTCTACTACGACATTTTCGCCATTTGAAATCGTGTATGGTTTTAATCCAATAACTCCTTTAGACTTGTTGCCTATTCCAATAGATGACAGGAGTAACCTTGATGGCAAGAAAAAGGCGGAGATGGTGAAGCAATTACATGCCAAAGTTCGTGAACAAATTGAGAAGCGCAACGAACACAATGCAAGAATGAAGAACAAGGGACGCAAACAAGTACTCTTTGAACCAGGTGATTGGGTTTGGGTTCATTTGAGGAAAGAACGATTTCCCATTCAAAGAAAATCCAAGCTAATGCCAAGGGGAGATGGACCGTTCCAGATCTTAGAGCGGATTAACGACAATGCCTATAAAGTAGATCTACCTGGTGAGTATAATGTTTCCACTACTTTCAATGTTGCTGACTTAAGTCCTTTTGAAATTTCAGATTCGAGGACGAATCCTTTTGAGGAACGGGGGAATGATGTGAATCGAGATATTATGAAGAACCCGGATGAGGACTTGAGCATACCGACTGGACCAATAACGAGGTCTCGATCAAAGAAGTTCAAAAATAATTTATCGACACTCATCATTGATATGTTTAAAAATAACTATGTTATCAAAGACAACAAATTCGTGAGTAGTGTCGAAGTTGTCGAACAATAAGTTTTTCGTTTATTTTATCTTGGTGTATTTTAATTTGAATTGTATTTCTTGAGTTGTATTTTTATATTTTGAGTTGTATATAATCGAGTCGTGTAATATTAATGTCGAAGACGATCGTAAAAGACGAACAAACAAACAAGGATCAAATTCCCGCGCGTAAGACTGACACGCATCAGTCTCGTATTTTGGCCATAACATACTCGTCCAAAATCCGATTCAGGTGATTCAGGTGTCTATGGAAAGCTAAGAAAGAGAGCTACAAATATTGTTCAGACCATAGGACCAAATTCGGAGACATTGGAGCTCAGAAATGATAAAACAGACAGCATCGGATTTATGGTGACTTGTTGTCCTTGTTTTCACACCTTAAAATCTTGGTCTTTGATATTTTGTCACCTAAACATATGTTGACTAACTTTGTATCAGCTTTTAGGATCTTTGAATGTTGATTTTTCTATTTTGTAGGTTTCTAGTTGTTTCCTTGTTCACACTAGACTTAGGTGTAAGATTTTGGCTATAAATAGCCTTGAAGTTTCATTGTAAGAAGACACCAAAGATTTTATGAATTTGAGAGTGTTTGTATTAACAAACTTTTGTGAGTGCTTTCTTGTTTTTTTGAGTGTGTCTCCAAAACATCCCTTGTGTGATTTATATACTTATCAAGTGCAATCTTGTTAGTATTTATATTCCACCCCTTCCGAGTTGCTACAGCGTGTCACGTAGAGGTTTGGAAGTAAAGGCCCATTTTGCTTATTTTGGAAACATCCTGGGAACGAATTCATCTAGCGGTGTCGGTTACCATAGCGTGTCGTGTGGGGGTCGCATCAGAATGTTAAATCAAATATCGTAAAAAGAAGATTAATTTCAAATATTAATAATAAAAAATAGAGTTGAGACAATAAAACTATTAACTTCTAAATATTGGGAGAAAAATAAAAAATAAAAGAAAAAGAAATTGGTTCCAACTCTCATTCAAATGGGTAGGAGTTAATGTATTTTGAAAAAGAAAAAAAAAGATAGTAATTAATTAAAAAAATCCATATAAAGACACGTGTTTTGTACAACTCACTTTTAATAATAAAAAGTAGATGTTAGTGTCGAGAATTACTGATGCCTAGATTATGTAACACCCCCAAACCAATCGGGAATATTACAGCGCCGCAGACCCTCTCCGCGAGGATCTACCAGGCTAAATACAAAACAATGCGTCACTTCACATGCCGACATGGCTACGTAAAGGACCGTTAGACCGATTAGGTCTTATATCACAACACACACAACATTACATACATGATACTTGCCCAGAACACATACCCACGCAGGGGCTAGAATACAATAACACTTCCCATAAATCGGGGTAACAACACATCGGAGGGATAACCAACATAACTCTACCAAATACTCTACAATTGGTCTTCACGTGATTAGTATCTTCGTTTCCCATCATCCTTCGTATCGATCCTGTGATTCACTCCCCACCACCGCAAGTACCGGACGCACACAGACATCCACCCCGAATAATAGGGGGTTAGCAAAACTCCACTGTTTTGCTAGTTCAAGTATAAAACTAAAAGTACAAGCCATACACAACGTGCTTCAAGAATATAAAATCTTGAATATATATTTCCCGAGATAAATCACTTAATCAAAACAGTTTGATTTATAAAAGGTAGGAAAAGAACCATGTGTCTCATACAAAATATTTTACGGTCTCGGGAGTTTGAAACATTTGGAAATAAGGAATTCTCAAGTCTTTCGAAAACACTTGGGGACACGGCCCAAAATCATCTTTCCAAAATACGATTCCAATAATAAAACGCGGTTTCACAACCCAATTCACAACACACGGGGTCCAAGACCCAAATCATAAGCCACAGGGTCCACAACCCGAATCACATATCACATGTTCCTAAGGATTATTCGCGTCTCGTGCTAACAAGCCACGAACCTCAGATGCTCCCGTAGAACATACCTGAGTGAATAACCCAACAGTAAGCCATACCAAAAATCACATGTCCTCGTGGCCACAACCACAGAACCATTCCATACCACAACCATAAGTTATCCCAGATCGGCCAACAAGCCACGAACCTCGGAGTCCCCGCAAGACATACCCGATGATAACCCCACAAGTTATCTCGGCATCGGGCTAGCAAGCCCCGAACCTCGGAGTCCCCGCAAGACATACCCGGATTGGATAACCCTACGGTCACGCCCGACCCATACTAGCAAGTATGGATCCCGGAGATTCAACAATCCTACCCGGAGGCACATCACTTTCAAAGAATCACATCACAATGAGTAGAACATCAAGCCAAGCAATACTTAAACATCACAACCTCCTTTCAAAGGAGTAACAACTAATACCCCACGTAATACATTCTTAACGAACAAGTACACATAACATTACGTAATCCCCGCCAAAGGATTACGGTCTAATAGACTCATTCAAAGTGATCATACCATCTTTTCAACATACAAATCCAACACACATATTCCGAGAACACATATATTCACGAAGTACATAAATTATCGTTGGAAGACAACATTTATCGAGAACATACCAATCCCTTTTTACATTCATTAAACATTGGGTTTCGTATATAATCATTTATCAATAATTACGCCTACGAAACATGAAACGTATGGACAAGATACTTGCCTCGATATCACGAGCAACGAAACGACGAACGGGCGCGATCGGGCAACCTTCGAACCTCCAAAAACGATCAAGACTTCGACAGCCCACGAATACTACGAAAATAGCATCACCACGAATCAATAACACTAATCGAAATCCGAAACGATCCTAAAAACGACAAGAATCTAAGTATTCGCAAAGAAATCAAGAATCGTTGATCCGGACGATAAAAATCGATGAACGGTTAACAAAATCTGAAGATTACGGTGAAGACAACCAAAAATACACAACCGATCGGATGAGATCGGTTAAGAATCACAAATCCAAGGAAAAACCCCAAATTCAAGAAACTAGGGTTCTAAGAAGAGATTACCTTGATCTGGACTAAGAAGACGATTAGATGTTGTTAAACATCTACAAATCCGCTCAGAGATGAAGCTAGAAGAAGAAGATCGGTCCTAATCGCCTCTGGATCTCACTCCCGTCGGAAGAGATGAAGAAAAGTGGGAAATGACGACTTAATGCTGCCAAAGATTTATATCGATGATTAGCGTGCGATAATCATCCTTCATTAGCGTGCGCTTACGGGGTCAACGCTCCAGAGAATCCGCGTATAACCTAGTTAGCGTGCGCTAGCCCAAATGCCGTAGCGTGCGCTAATGGGTCACAAAAACCACCCGAGAGCCCCTGAATGTAATCGCACCTACCGAGTAGCGTGCGCTAGAAAGAAGAGGAAGCGTGCGCTAAGCGAATGATAGCGTGCGCTAGCTATCGGCCTTAGCGTGCGCTAACAAAGCTCCAGCCCCATCCGGTAGCTACCGGATCGCTCGAATCGCCGATTTAGCGTGCGCTACACCTCCAGTAGCGTGCGCTAAACACCATGCAGTAGCGTGCGCTATGCTTCAAGCATTAGCGTGCGCTACGCCACAAAATCTCAAAAACTCACAAAGTGATCCGAAATGCCTCCAAAAACATGTCCCAACAAGTCACAACCAAATGTGGCACGAAATTCCTACGATGAGGACCATGACAATTCGATAAAACCCAGAAAACCCAACGAATCCGGAATAAAGATCTCGGGTATTACATTATACTCCTCTTAAAAGAAGTTTCGTCCTCGAAACTTGAAACATAAAACGAACGACGCAAAACAAACTCGGATAACACACGATATCCGTTGCCGAAATAACAAAACACGACGAACGAAAATCAATACGGTTGGACAGTTCAGCAGTACACCAATCACAATGCGATCTAATCGCTGAACAAATACGAAATTACACAACACGAGGATTGGGAGGTCGAAAATGAAGCAAATTTCCCGAACTTAAGGAAATCACGAAGGAGCCCGAACGCTCAACGATTACGAAACGAGATCAACAAAATCTGAACCATCAAACGATTGAGTTACAACGATCGAGACGATAACAGTCTATCAATCATGTTCGAATCACGACGAACAATAATACTCAAACAACAACCCCAAAGTTCACATCTCGGCTTGAGACAATATACGATTCCAATAATAAAACGCGGTTTCAAAACCCAATTCACAAAACACGGGGTCCAAGACCCAAATCATAAGCCACAGGGTCCACAACCCGAATCACATATCACATGTTCCTAAGGATTATTCGCGTCCCGTGCTAACAAGCCACGAACCTCAGATGCTCCCGTAGAACATACCTGAGTGAATAACCCAACAGTAAGCCATACCATGATCACATGTCCTCGTGGCCACAACCACAGAACCATTCCATACCACAACCATAAGTTATCCCGGCATCGGGCTAACAAGCCACGAACCTCGGAGTCCCCGCAAGACATACCCGATGATAACCCCACAAGTTATCTCGGCATCGGGCTAGCAAGCCACGAACCTCGGAGTCCCCGCAAGACATACCCAGATTGGATAACCCTACGGTCACGCCCGACCCATACTAGCAAGTATGGATCCCGGAGATTCAACAATCCTACCCGGAGGCACATCACTTTCAGCAATCACATCACAATGAGTAGAACATCAAGCCAAGCAATACTTAAACATCACAACCTCCTTTCAAAGGAGTAACAACTAATACCCCACGTAATACATTCTTAACGAACAAGTACACATAACATTACGTAATCCCCGCCAAAGGATTACGGTCTAATAGACTCATTCAAAGTGATCATACCATCTTTTCAACATACAAATCCAACACACATATTCCGAGAACACATATATTCACGAAGTACATAAATTATCGTTGGAAGACAACATTTATCGAGAACATACCAATCCCTTTTTACGTTCATTAAACATTGGGTTTCGTATATAATCATTTATCAATAATTACGCCTACGAAACATGAAACGTATGGACAAGATACTTGCCTCGATATCACGAGCAACGAAACGACGAACGGGCGCGATCGGGCAACCTTCGAACCTCCAAAAACGATCAAGACTTCGACAGCCCACGAATACTACGAAAATAGCATCACCACGAATCAATAACACTAATCGAAATCCGAAACGATCCTAAAAACGACAAGAATCTAAGTATTCTCAAAGAAATCAAGAATCGTTGATCCGGGCGATAAAAATCGATGAACGGTTAACAAAATCTGAAGATTACGGTGAAGACAACCAAAAATACACAACCGATCGGATGAGATCGGTTAAGAATCAAAAATCCAAGGAAAAACCCCAAATTCAAGAAACTAGGGTTCTAAGAAGAGATTACCTTGATCTCGGACTAAGAAGACGATTAGATGTTGTTAAACATCTACAAATCCGAGATGAAGCTAGAAGAAGAAGATCGGTCCTAATCGCTCTGGATCTCACTCCCGTCGGAAGAGATGAAGAAAAGTGGGAAATGACGACTTAATCGTCATTGTCCAAGATTTATATCGATGATTAGCGTGCGCTAATCATCCTTCATTAGCGTGCGCTAACGGGTCAACGCTCCAGAAACCGCGTATAACCTAGTTAGCGCGGCGCTAGCCCAAAAGCCGTAGCGTGCGCTAATGGGTCACAAAACCACCCAGTAGCTCTGAATGTAATCGCACCTACCGAGTAGCGTGCGCTAGAAAGAAGAGGAAGCGTGCGCGCTAATGATAGCGTGCGCTAGCTATCGGCCTTAGCGTGCGCTAACAAAGCTCCAGTCCCAGTCCAGTAGCTACTGGACTGCCTCTGAACTGTCAGTTTAGCGTGCGCTACACCTCCAGTAGCGTGCGCTAAACACCATGCAGTAGCGTGCGCTATGCTTCAAGCATTAGCGTGCGCTACGCCACAAAATCTCAAAAACTCACAAAGTGATCCGAAATGCCTCCAAAAACATGTCCCAACAAGTCACAACCAAACGTGGCACGAAATTTCTACGATGAGGACCATGACAATTCGATAAAACCCAGAAAACCCAACGAATCCGGAATATAGATCTCGGGTATTACAGATTAGTGATACGTTGGTGTGAGCAATCAGTGACACTTAGATGTTAAATATGAAAATTGGTCCAATTTTATATATTTAGTGACACATAACAAAAAACTGTCTAAACACAAGTGTCACTAAAACCCTCTTTTTTAGTAGTGTGTATTAACATGAATAATATACTCTTTTCCCTTCATTAGGATTTTTTTCCACTTAGTTTTTTCTAATAAAGTTCTAACGAGACATATTCATGACTTAATGAGGACATGACAAGATCAATATTATTCCTCAATGTTTGAAGTCACGAGGAGTAGCAGTACTCTTTTTCCTTCTGTCAAGTTTTTCCCATAGTATTTTTTTGATAAGATTTTAATGAGGCGGCACATAGATACTCCTATTGTCTACGTGCGAAGAGATGTATACTATTAAGTTCGCTCAGTTTTTGTCCTAAGAAATTTTACTGAGACGGCACAGAACGGGAATGATCCATGTGAGGGCGAAATTTACGATCACAGATTACTCATGTTTTATCCCACAGGGTTCTTCTAACAATAATATGATACAACAACATCTGATTGATACAGGCTCCACCACAAATAATTTTGAAAGTTTTCTTCCCATCGGGTTCTTCTCAAACAAGTTGAAGGTACATTTCAATAGTTATTCAAGGGGGAGCGTTATGAATATGACATGCCATACGGGAAGATGCATCACGCATTGCGAGGAGATTAAATCAGTGTTATATTGTATTGTGAATGACTATTATGCCTTTGATGTAATATGTAACTACGATTGTGCCATCTGAAGTTTTCCTATAAGAAGGACTTCAGTTATTAATGAAAATAGATATTAGAATTCATTCTCTCTAAATCCTCTCTATTCTATATGCAGTTTTATAATATAGTCCTTGTTTTAGCTTTAGCGTTTTTTTTTAGATTGTTTGGGAGTTGGATCTTGTTAGGAATACTTGTTAGATTTTGATGATGTCATTAATATAAAGTCAAATGTTTATTACTTGGCAAAAATGTAAGGAAGAACCAAATGAGTATCTTCCATAGGCCAACTATGTTAAGTATAGAACTTGGCAATAATGTAAAGAAGAACCAAATGAGTATCTTCTATAGGCCAAAAATAAGTTAGGCTAAAATCGGCTAAGTACTAAAGTACAGCTAAGTCCATCAGAGAGGATCAGTCGAGTCAAGTCAGAGTAGTTCTGGTCAACAAAAATTATCAGGGATGTTTGACCAGCCTGCAGCCAAGGTACCTCAGACAAGTCACCTGATCAGTGAAGTCATAATCAGTGAACATCAGAGAGGTCCAGACTGTAGAGAAGCTAACTGCTCATCAGCCTAGTCGAAGTCAGCCAAGTACTCCAAGTCCACGTCAGCAAGCGTTGAAAAGTCAAGTATTACGGAAAGTCACATGCAATGTGAAGAGACAAAATTGGAGAGATTCCCGCAAGAGATATGATTTAAATAAATCATCCAGACCCACCTTGAAGACTTTAATCGTTTTATATTCAAAAGATTCGGCGCATCACATGCAGAGTCTTCACAACGGTCGGAAGATGAATTAAAATATAGGAATCCAGCCTTGCAACGTTCAGAAAAGATTTAACAAAGAAGTCTCCCTCCAACGGACTGATTTGTTCAAAAGTTTTGCAACGGCTATAAGGAAAATCTCAGAGATCGTGACCTATAAATATCCGAAGATTTGAAGCTGAGCATACCTTACCTTACGACAATTACCGGTGCGAACATACTTTCAAGCGATCAAAGCTTACAAGCAATCTTAAAGCGAAATACAAGCATCGTGAAAAGAGCGGTTCTAAAAGTTCATGTAATATCCGGTATTTTTCTTTCCCTTGTATTTTCATTTTTGGTATATTTCTCGGTCATAGTGACCCCCGTGTATCTTTCAGTATGTCCTTCCTGTCAACTGTTGAACTATAATCTCGTTATTGTTTATTGTTTCAACTTTCCTCAGATGAGTTCGATTTTGTTAGATCACCATTAATTTTTGGTAACTCAAAAAAATTCTAAATCTTTGCAATATTATAGAGCATCGAGTTAGCTTTCCAATGGTTCAAACGGTGAGTCAATCGGAGTCCGGACGAGAGAGTTATGGTCGTTTGGCTTTGGCCGAGCACTTCCAGAGCCTTTCTACCGATAGGGGGTCGATAGACTCTCCGCCGGCATTCCGTATGGGTATCGGTTGGGCCTATCGGCCGATAGGCCGGCCGATAGGTAAATTTCTTCACATTCGAACTTCCAGAGCCTTTCGGCCGATAGGGGGTCGATAGACTCTCTGCACGCATTCCGTATGGCTATCGGTGGCCTATCTACCGATAGGCCGGCCGATAGGTTCTCACTGTGTTACACTATAAATGTGTTGTTTTCAGCGTAAATCGCTCATTTCCTCCCCTTCTTCAACCGTGCGAGAGAGAGAGACTTGAGAGGGAGAGTTCCTCCATCTATCACTTACTTGTGTAGATTTCTTCATCCCTTTTCGATCGGGTGGCTCGGATTGCGGATCTAACCCGTGGTTTTTGGATTTGAATGCTTGATTCATCAAGAGGTAAGAATTCCTTTAACCCTACCTTTTTGGATAATTGGGGATTTTGGGGTTTTGTCCGATTCTTTCCGTTTTGTTGATGAATTCTTGATGAATATGATTAATCTTGTTGATATTCTTAGTTTTCCACGGATTCATGGTATATTTCGTGATTTTTACGGAATCGAGAGGGTTTGGTTGTGGTCCGCCCTCGTTGTTGTTTATATACGAATATACATGAATCGTAGGCGGATTTTCGGGTGTTTTCCAATTCCGTATTCATTTAGAAATGGTTGTGATTGTATTCTTCGAATCGTTAGGTTCGGTTTCATTGGTTCCTAGCGTTCATCGGTGACTTTCCTTTCCGTTCGTTGCGTCGTCAATAATTCAAGGCAAGTACATGTATTACATTTCGTTATGTATATTGTGATTTTCGAAATGAATGATGAATGGTGATTTTTGAGTGCGTGAGTTGTGTTCCTTCCACCCGGAGTGTCCGACGGGATGTCTGGGGGTCGATACTAAGGGGTACGGCCGCGGAGGTGGACTTGGGTGCGTGTGTGGTTGAACTTCCACCCGGAGTGTCCGACGGGATGTCTGGGGGTCGATACTAAGGGGTACGGCCGCGAAGTGGTATTCCACCCGGAGTGTTCGACGGGATGTCCGGGGTCGATACTAAGGGGTACGGCCACGGATACCATTGTGATATCGTGATGATTTGAAATTGATGTGATTGCCAATGAAGTATTCCGTAATATATATGTGGCAAATGACTTACGTTTGGGATGATTGTGTAAAAACTGTATTTTGTATATAATGTTGTGTAATTGTGTACTTGCACTAGCTATTCGAATGCTAACCCCTTAAATGGTTGAAATTCGTCTTATGCATTTAGTACCTAAGAGCCGAGGAGCAGTACTGGCACGCACGCGAAGGATGGGATGGCTTGATGATAGTGGCTCGAGTCTGTATTGTTCTTTTTATGTTTTGTCATTGCATTTGTTGAGTATTAGAGTTAAACTGCTTACTTCCGAATTTGGTTTAAGTCCCCTGCGTGGGCAATGAATTGATATTTACATTATGTTTCATGTACTCCGTTGAAATGTTTTGGCCGAGGCCACGGCCCTGTTTACTTTTGAGTGCATCTTTTGGGGTTTGTCATTGTGGTTATGTGTCTTGTGTTAGCCTGGTAGACCTCACGAGGTTCCTACGGCGTGTAATGTCCCCTTTGTGAATTGGGGTGTTACAGTTCATACTTAAATAAGCTCTTAGTTGGAGAAGACAAAAACTCTTGTCTATAATACTGAGTTCGGGGTACTTCACTGGTTGAAGTTAGAGACTGTAAAGGCATTCGAGGATCGAGGATCAATAGGTGCAAGGCAGTCAAGTGTGGTACAACGGCACGGATTTCCACTGGTTGGAAGCTGTTGTAGTTTTGTTTGAATCACTGTAATATTTATCACTGGTTGAGAATTATAGTGAATTCATCTCCAACTGGTTTGGAGAAAAGTGGATTAGTAGAGGATTACCCCACCTCTGAGACCACTATAATTGCATGCGTTCTTTACTATTTTATTGCATCATACTTTAACTGCTGCATTCTTTGTTAAGTGTTTCATTAGTTGCTTTCTATTCGTCATCAGCTGACTTCCGCATATATTAAAGAACAAACGACTCCAAGTCATTTGTTTACCTATTAGCTGAAGAAACTCACTCTTCGTGAAAAAGAGTTTAAGAGTTTCAACAAGTCTATTCACCCCCCTCTAGACTTGTTCCTGGACGACTTGTGACCTACAAGTGGTATCAGAGAGGTTGGTTCATTTATTTCACGAACCAGATCTATATCAGAAGATATATCTTTACTCTCATTTTATAATGGAACACATGCATTCTAGACTCCCTGTGTTTTCAGTTGACGAGTATGATCTGTGGAAGATAAGGATGCAGGCACACTTATCTTCGATTCATGACGACATGTGGTGCATCATAGAGGATGGTCCATTCATCTTCGAGAAGGACAACACTCCAGAGGAAATCGCAGCAGGGGGGCCAGAGAAGATCCCTAAGAAGAGGACAGAGCTGACTCCAGAAGAAAGGAAGCTGGCCAACCTTGATAACCGGGCCAGAGATGTGTTATATCAAACTCTTGACAAATCCACCATGGTCAAGATAAAGAACTGCAAGAATGCCAAGGAAATCTGGGACACATTAGCTTTAATGTGTGAGGGAACGGAGCTAATCAAAGAAAATAAGTTGTCAATCGCTACTCAAAAGTTTGACAACTTCAAAATGAAGAATGGCGAATCCATAGACCAAGTGGACACAAGGTTCACTGAGATTATCAATGAAATCAACTCCCTCGGCAAAACCTATGGCAACAGGGAAATGGCACTGAAGGTTCTCAGATCTCTCAATCCTGAATTGAGCATGAAGGCCGTGGCCATGAGAGAGTCCAAGGATCTCAATAAAATAAAAATTCAAGAGCTGTTCTCTGATCTGAAGGCTTATGAGTTCGAGCTTCCAAGTTCATCCTCAACCGAGCCTGCAGAGAAGGGAATAGCCTTTGCAGCCGAGTCCCCCGCCAAGAGCCTATCTTATGTAAAGCCTCCAAATCCATTAGATTTTGAGGAAGAAATGGCGTTCATAATGCAAAGGTTCAGCAACTTCCAGAAAAACTACTCCAAATACAAGAAAAATTATAAGGAGAATCCCAGAAGGAACCAGAAAGTCGGAGGCTGGAAGGTGGAATGCTACAACTGTCACAAGACAGGACACATCCAAGTTGACTGTCCTGAGCTTAAGAAGGACGAGAGCAAGAAGGAGGTGGGCAGAAAAGAAGACCGAAGGAAGGCCCTGATTAGTGCATAATTGATCTAAAATTCATATACAAAATATTCATTTTTCCGGGCATAATTGTACTGATTTGTGATTAAAAATATATATTTTACAGATATGTCCAAACATGAGCTAAAAATGGTTATTTTACAGATTACTGACATGAAGCATCAAAAAGGACGGAAAACAAGATCAAATCCAACGACGATAATTTTTCAAGGCAAAACGACCATATAACACGGCACAAAAAGGACCGTGTTATGTAGGCCGTTTCACATACGGCGCAACAAGGGCCGTGTCTTGGGCCGTTTCACACACGGCCGGCATTTAGCGCCGTGTCCTCGCGCGTATTCCGGAAGAGACCGAGTCACCACAAAACGGCACACAACACGGGGCAAACTGGGCCGTTTTTCAGCAGATGCCATGCAAAATTAGTCCACTTTTGACCAACTTGTGAACTCAACCACAAGATATTTTTTTGATCAAAAATCTGAAAATTCAAAGACATGGGTGAAGTGTGAACAAAGAATTAAAAAATGATATTACAATAGATATTTTGAATTAAATAATCAATTGTATTCTTGAAAATCACCTATAAAGGACATCTTCATCCATTGCAAAATCACCAATACCAATTCTCAATTCTCAAACCCATCTTCTTGCTAAGAAATACTCCTTTCTTTTAGCAATATATTTTCCTTAGAACTTTCAATTTTAGTTTGTATTTTATTTTTGGTTTGAAGTTTTTTTTTCATTTAGTTTGTAATTGGAAAGTGCTTGATCAATAAGCACTTAGTATTTTACTTTCAATTTTTGTAAGCTTGTAACCTTTAAACAAGTTTGAAGTTATATTTTGAAGTTTGTTTCTTGCACTTTGATTCATCATAATCAAGTAAGTTTTATCTATTGTCATTAAGTTCTAGTAATTAAAAGTTTCTATATATATTATATATATAAATTATTTCTATTATAATTTTAGTTTGTATAAACCAATGAGTAGCTAATCTTTCTTCCTAGGGGAAGGGGGATTTCTATTAGGTTATATATTGAGTATTTGATTGATTTAAGTTATTTTTAGGACTAATTGGTTTAAATAGAGATTGATCATATCCTATTGTTACTAATGAAACCTTCTTGATTGATTGTTGAGTGAATTGGAAACATATCTTTTCAATCTATCAAATGTTAATCTTGTTATCAACATCTTAAGATTGCGAAAGTGGTTAAGACACCTTTGAATATGAAAGTTATGAGGTGAAAAGTTGATTACTCGATGAACGATCGTTTATCCTAAAAATAGTCAAGTTAGAGAAATGAAAGGACTAATTGGTTTAAATAGAGATTGATCATATCCTATTTCTACTAGTGAAACCTCTTTGATTGATTGTTAAGTGTATTGGAAACACATCTTTTCAATCTATCAAGTGTTAATCTTGTTATCAACATCTTAAAAAAGCAAAAGTGATTAAGACATCTTTGATTACGAAAGTACAGAGGTGAAAAGTTGATTACTCGATAAACATTCGTTTTTTCTTTTATATCCGTATAAATCAATTCCGATACTTAATTAAAAACCTAATTTAATGAACCCGTAATCCCCTAGATTTTATAAATTCCCAACTCATTTTAATTCTATTCATTTTCACTAGTTAAAAATAGTCTAGTATAAATAGTCTAGTATAAATAGTCTTAATATAAATAGTCTTAATATAAATAGTCTAGTATAAAAATAGTCTTATTAAAATAGTCTTATTAAAAATAGTCTTATTAAAATAGTCTTATTAAAAATAGTTTAAATTGAAAATAGTGCATTTTAATTTAGTTAATTTAAAAACCAAAAAAATATATTTTAGAATATTTTAGTATTTACTTCTTGCAATTTATACAAAATATTATACGAAGCCCTGCTGAGCAATCCTCGAGAGAAAAGACCTTGGTAGAACTTACCACAAACTACTTCTACCTCGTATATATTTGCGAGCGACTCAAGAACTCCTATTTTTAGGATAAGTTTTTGACCGATCAAATTTTGGCGCCGTTGCCGGGGATTGTTTTAGGCCAAATATTATTATTTTTTGTATAGTTTTGTTTATATCTTGTTATTTTATCTTTCTTTATTTCTGCATCTTTTATTCTTCTGTCTGGTCAAGTGGCGGATAACGGTACTCCGTGACTATCAAAGTCGGATTTTTCAGTTTCCCACAAACAACTGATATTTGTAGATATTTTATCGTTTTTCATTTTAATTTTTTTTGTCATGGAAGAAACATTGTATAAAATTGAAAAAAGATTTCCCTTTTCTAACCAAAAATGCAATTTTAAAGATTTACAAGACAAGGCTTGAAAGGATGAGGTTGCTTATGAATAAAAGCATACCTTTTGATATTAGGTTCATAATTGAAGCCGAAGTGAGAATAGCAGGTGAATTCACGGAAACACCTACTAGATTTTTACCAGGGCTTGGAAAAAATTCATATGCCAAGAAACGACGAGCAAAGAAGCTAGCCGTTTTCTATAAATGTGCTAGATGGAACTGTAATTTAAAATGTCGATCTTTAGGAATTCCATCTACAAACAGAGAAGATAAAATTCAGTTCATTAATGATGGTCTGAATAAAGAGAATTTAGATAATATCGAAATTTCTCTTGACACGCATCCTAGTGGACTTGTGTATTACGGAATTCAATGTTTGTGGAATAAATTCAAACCAGAATATGAACAACGTCTTGGGAATCTGACGTTAAAAGACCCTGTTTGCCAATTTGTAAGAAAATTGGATGAGAAGCTTCTCCCCGACTCATAGAAGGCGTTTAAGCCGTTTCTGAACGTAAAATCAGAGGAAGATGTGAGCCACAATCACAACTACTGTACATACACGTGAGTATCTTTTATTTTTGTTGTATGGTGAGATTTTCTGAATAAAAAATGTGATACGCGATAAATGCATTCATTATTCTATTGAGTAGTTGAAGCGCAATCAACGCAATCACAAACTTTTTAAACAATTTTTCCTCATTTTTCTTCTATAAATAAACATTGTGCTTATTTCTTTTATTCATCCCTCAAACTTGTACTTTTCTCTGTTTCTCTCTAAATAAATTTCTTTTCAAAAATGGAATCATCATCTTCCACAAAAAGATTTAGCACAGTCTGCATTTTTGGTGGAGCTAGTTATGGAAAAGATGCATGCTTTACTGAAGCAGCACACAACTTGGGTCGTACTTTAGGAGAAAAATACATTCATGTAGTTTACAGAGGAGGAAGTCTAGGATTAATGGGACGAGCTGCTGCTTCTGCCTATATGGAAGGAGTAAGAGTGTTGGGAGTAATTCCAAAACCCCTGGCTGAAAGTAAAATCACCGGGGCAGCTATTGGAGATGAGTTTAGATCTGTAAATATGCAAGATCGCATAACTCACATGATAAATAATTCTGGCGCCTTTATCACCCTTCCCGGTGGTTTTGGCACCCTTGAGGAACTTTTTCATGTGGTTACCAGAGCCCAGCTAAATGTTCATCAAAAACCAATAGGTCTGCTTAATGTCAATCGTTTCTTTGATGGTTTGTTATCTTTCATCGACTACTCTGCTGAAAAAGGTTTTATTTCCGAGCGTGCTAAACGAATCATAGTCGTTGCAACCACACCAGAAGAACTAATCAAAAAACACAATGAATTTGTTCCTTAACCAGATCCAGCTCTAGTTAAAATTGTCTGGATGGAAGATTTTACCGTGAGAAAACGAAAAGTGGATTCATTCCTCTCCCTTTGATACCCCATATCAGACTTCTTGTTATTTTTACTTTCTGTCGTGTGTAATAATCGTGCTAAATGGTGGCAGCTTAAGGAGTTTCAACTTGATCTCTTGACGCGCATCTATTCGCGGTTTATGTATTGTTATTTTATTGCTGTAATTTTTATTGTGTGTTTTTTATAAAAGCATTGATGGCAGCGTAAGGCGACTCTTCGGACTTTCTTGATGCGCATCTTAAAAATTGTGTTATACTTCCGGGTATACTTTTGTTGTTGTTGTTGCTTGCCTTGTATATTTTTTCATGCAGATCCAAAAAGGCATAGCTCAAGCATCAATTTTCATAACAGGGAGTATTTTTTATTTTCTCTTACTTTTTATTATTTATTTTTTTAAAAAACCGAGGACGGTTTCTTTTTCAAGTTTGGGGGTGGTATGTTTTAATTATTGTGGTGTGATTTGATTATTTTTGTTATTTGGCTTTGATTTTTTTTTATGTATATTTATATATATATATATATATTTTGTTTATTTGTGAGATTTCTAGATCTGGCCATAACACCAATAATTTAGCTATATACAAGCTTCTAAAATTGTTTTAACCGGTAAAAAAATTGTATATTTTAAAGTTTTTTGAGCCTTAATCTCTCTTTCCAAGCCTTGTAGTTATCATATAAAATCGAGTCATTCGTTACCTTGAGAAAAGAAGAATCAGTCGGTTGATGAAAAATAGAACTGAAATTTACTTAATTTGTGGAGTTTTTGATTTTTCATGCTTAACTAATAAATGATTTTCTGCAAAAATTCTATTCCCTAAAAAAAAGGAGTCATTGGTGAAAAGAGCTACACGTTAGCAAATAACGGTGTGAAAGCTATCACCTAAAAAAAATGACAAAAAGGAGAAGTGTTGAGCAGCAACAGGTGCCTAATTTTGGGGGTCTTAAAATTTTGCGAAAAATAAAGGACTAACCATTGTTGGTGCGTAGCTGCCGTCTCACAGAAAAATTGGTGAAAAGAGCTACATGTTAGCAAATAACGGTGTGAAAGCTATCACCTTTTAAAAGAGATAGAAATTATGTTGGTGAAAAGAGCTACATGTTAGCAAATAACGGTGTGAAAGCTATCACTAAAAGGGATGTAGTTTATGAGCAAGATCTGAATTAATTAGCGGCTGAATTTCAATACACTCAATTTCATGAAAAATCACAATATTTAATGACGCCGATGAAATTTTTCTTCATATTGAGTCGAAAAATAAACGAGTGATCGAGAGCAACCATTAAAGGGAGTCGCGTGAAGTCACGAGTGGGAAAGAAATAATCAACCTTTTGGGGGGAAAATGTAATATCCGGAATTTCTACTACTGTTGTTTGATATTATTTTATTCAAGTTATATTGTACAGCGTGGAATCTGTACAGTAGGAATAAAATAAATAAAGGACTGAGATGTCAGTATCGGTATAATTGTCGTATCTGGTGGACAGTTACATTTGAGGATATCGTGTATCAGGTTATCGTACTTCTGATATAGAGTATATCGTATAAGAATATTATTGGATTCAGTATATGTATTCAGTAAGTGTATATGTGTTTTCGGTATGTCGAGACAAAGCAGTAATGATTGGAAATGGCTAAGTGTAACATTATTAGCGCACGCTAATAATCATGAGTAGCGCACGCTATCGTGCAGGATTAGCGCACGCTACGGATATAAGATAACGCACGCTAATGCAGTCCGATCGGAAGGAATCTACGCGTGGACCAGGCCACTTTCGGCGCACGTTCTGATAAGTCAACGGATGTTGTAATGTAGTGTTAGCGCACGCTAATGCATGTTGATTAGCGCACGCTAACTGTATATCGGTCAACAGGGAATCTTGGCTTTATTGGTGGCTTTCGGCATGTGGGGTCACGAGAATCTTCGTGGTAGGTGTAGACTGTAGCAAGTCAACTGGTATTAGCGCACGCTAAGGTAAATGACTTGCGTACGCTAGGCAGGATGTTTTACGTACGTTAATGCATGGGCATTACGTACGTAAGCTAGTTTACGAAGCAAGGCAGTAGCCTCTGGGCTTCGATAGCGCACGCTAACAAAGTCAGTTAGCGCACGCTAAGGCGGTAGCGCACGCTAAACATGAGATGTTAGCGCACGCTAATAATGAATATTATAAAAGGGGACAGAAGGGTGTTATGAAGCATTTCGTCCATTCCTTCCTTGCAACCGAGAGAGAGAGTTTTTAGAAAGAGGTTTGTGGTCTCAAACACTGAGAGATGGTAATCTTTAACAACATTAGATTGAGAGCTTGTATTCAAGCCTTGTTCTTCAAGTTGTTCATGATTCTTTGGATGAAGTTCTAGTGTTCTTCTTTTTGGTTCGTCTAAACCAGGTAATCTTCGTATTCCTTTGTTAATGGTTCGTTTTTCTTGGATGATTTCATGTAAGGAGCATGTTGGATAATCATATGATGATGTTATATGAGATTCAATGGAATTTTGATAAGAGTTTCGGATGTTAGTTAAGATTCTTCATACCATAAGGATGTTGATTCATTTAACCCGATCTAAGAAGGATTTCTGAATCTTGGTAATTATATTGGTCGATTTAGATGAGATGAATCATGATACTAGGTTGAATTCCAGATTTAGCATGATACGATCCTTGTTATCGAGTCGGTTTGATTGTTGATGTTGTTATTGATATATGGACATTGACATGATCATGGTGATAATTATGGGGTCGTTTATCTTCAAGAGATATGGAGATTTATGTCTTCCTTCATTCGGTTTCGTAGTCGCAAGATGTGAGTCGATGTTTGGAATGCATGCCATCAACGACATTAGCGCACGCTAAGCTTATTGGCTAGCGCACGCTAACGGGACAACTTAGCGCACGCTACGTTATGCGTTAACGTGCGCTAAGTAGGCGACAGTGCGATATTTTTGTGTTTTGATTATGAATTCGTGATGGTTTGATTTGGTTTGTTACGATTGCGTTTATTCGAGGTTGTATGAACCGTTGAGTTCGATTGGTTAGTTTTGTCGGTTGTTGATTGTTATCGGATGTATGTTATTTGATTACTTGATAGGTTGAGATTATTGATCGGCGATTATAAGCTGGATGTTGCGGTCGTGTTCGAGCGTGTTCGTGAATTGCATGGTCGTGGCCGAGGAGCTCGTAGACGAAGGCATTGTGACTGTAGCGGCTTCATCATCATCGTATCGGTATCGAGGCAAGTTATTACTTGCTCGATTATAATATTTAATGAATGGTTTCATTTCATTTCGTTTATAATGCATATGGCGATGATTATTATTTTGAACTTTTGGTAATCGGATCGCATATCGTTCTTTCGATTCTGGGAGGTAAATCATAATGTATATGCTTTATCTCTGTTATTGGTATGTTCGAATATCTAGGTTACATTATGGTAAAGACGAGGATATGAGTATCTATAGTTCATCGTACGTTTGGATCGCCGAGCATTGAGGATAATCGTCGGTGATGATTGGACATCGAGGTTGCTCCCGAAGGACTCGGGGCAAGTATTCCATATTGGTTATGGTTTAGTGTTATTTATTTTGGTCTCGTACATTTTCTTTCATGTTGTTGAACATAGAGTCGTCCTAGTAAATTGTCATGTTATCGTGCATGTTATGTTGTTCATGTTGATGAACATGTTGATTTGCATATGTGTATGCATATTGTGTTGTTTATGTTGTGTAAATAATCCGATGGGATTATGAGGATCCATGCTGAGGGCGCTGGATCGAATGTCCACCATGCGTTGGTTCGACGGGATCATCATGGGGATCTATGCTGAGGGCGCTGGATCGTTGGACCGGTTTTCCACCATGCGTTGGTTCGACGGGATCATCATGGGGATCTATGCTGAGGGCGCTGGATCATTGGATTACCAGTATTGTGTTTATGGAATCTTGTGAATTCGCATCATTGATTTTATCATGTGTTGTTGTGCATATGTATATTGTTGGTTATCCACCTCGTGTTGATCTGTAGGATCATCGTGGGATCTATGCTGAGGGCGCTGGATCGTCGGATTTCCATTGAGTATACATGATTGTTATTGTTATGATCATATTGACGCGGTCATATGAGTATGCATTTGTAGGTCTTATGTTAGGACCTTATCCGTATTGCATTGTTCTGATCCCGGATTAGACTGATATGATTATCATGGCACATCATATCTCGAGGTATGTTCCATATTTGCTTTGGTCTTGTCTTTGGTGGACAATCGGTTATCGTCTTGGGATTTGATGATATTATTCGATGGATCGTATTGGTCAGAAATGGTAGATTTCCGTATCGAGAGTTGGTTATGATAGTTTGAGGATCTTGAGTATTGTTTGAAGTATAATACAGATATTATGTTCGAGTTTATTGGTTAATCGAGTACAGGATGTAAAATGTGATAATGGTTATTCTGATGAGAATTACTTGAGTAAGTAAAGTTATGGCGGTAAGATTACATTGGTCGTATTCTTATTCTGTATTCTGATTGGTATGTATTATTGATGTGATGTGATTTATATCATTGTTGGATATTATGGCTGACCCCGTCGTGGGATTTCTTTTTAGGTTCTCGGAGTATCGAGCTTGTAGCGGTCGTGAAGAGATGAGCTTCCCGGAGGATACTGGCTAGGACATGTTGTGTGCATTGAGTTTCTTGATTGGTTCTTGTATTCCGCTGCTAGAGTATCTTCATGGTCGGTCTTTTTCCGCTGCGTGAGTATTTTGAAATGCTCTTTTGGTATCTAGTAACTGAGGTTACCTTGGAAATCGTTTTCTAAACTTCTGAGTGTCGGCTGTTTGGCCTTGCGATTTCAAATGAGTTTTTACGACGGTTTTTGATAAATGGATTTTATAAGTCTTTGTGAATTTTTAAAGATAGTACCGTCGTTGGCCTCTTGGGCATTTTTAAATGTTTGCGAAAATTTCTTTTAGCCTTGTGGGTTCCATCTCGGCCCACTACTGTAATATTCCTTAAACTGGGGTGTTACAGAATATGGTATCGAAGCTTAGGTTGAGCAAACCTAGGCATTTGGGTCGAGTTGGGTCATGTTTTTGTCGCGTCATTCGAGTTGTCGATTGACGAATATTAGAGCCGTGAGTTTTTATTGTTCGCTCAGGCTTGTGCGTGATGTGATTTGCCAGTATCGTACTGGGCTTGTTATAACTTTTCCAAATGGCATTAACGAGATTCTTTGGAATGAGATGTATTGTGTTCTTGAGTCGAACTGATTTGGCAAACGTGTGTTTTGAAAATATCCATGTCGAGTATTTTCTAGAGTCGAGACATGTGCCAGTATCATGGGGAATCATCGGCTTCCCGATCTGTAAGTATTTGGATTTTTGAATTTCATTGAGATTTATTGCCGTTCTAAGTTGATATGTTTTGAGATTCAGAAAGATATCATGTGTTACAGTATGAGATGTCAGAGTGGGACAGGATTGATGATCTTGAGAAACTATGATTTTGGAAATCAGTATGTTGGTTATATTTTGGAACGGAATTGTGCATTTGGGGAGAAATATTGTGCATGGTTGAGAAGAGCATGTAGCATGTTAATTCATTTTGTGATATATGAAACTGCTTTTGAGCATTTGAAAACGACACTTCTCAAAATGAATGTTTTACGGATGTTTTACAGAAAATGATTTTTGGGCCGAGACTCAATAGATTTTGAAATAGTTTTGTAACTCAGGACTTGGAGTCCGAAAAGAGTTTTCTACTTTTTAAACTTCTTGTAATGTGGAATGAGATACGGGTTGAGACCCTAACGTTTCAAAAGACCTTCCTGTTTTCTAAAACTCCCGAGATTTGTAAAATACTTTACCAATCGTTTACCTATGTTATTTCCGCCTTTCGAGGCTCTGGTTTACTCGTTCAAATGGAACCTCTCGGGAAGTCTTTCGCCGTGTTTGATTTGCTTGATTTGTTTCAACGTTTTGTCATATCATATTTGAGGTGATCCAGGATGGGTAAATGGTTGACGATACGAGTCATGTGTGGAAAAGGAGTTTTTATCGGAGTCTATATATTGAGGTTTTGGAACTCGATCGTGTGGTCTTCCGATGGAATATCGGTGGATATTGGTGACAAGTCAATCGATATACAGTAGTATGGATACTGAAAATAATTTGCATAAATTTCATTTTATTTAATCGTGACTATTTGAAAAGAATTTTTATCGAGAACTTGGCACCAGCGAGCCGATTTAATTTTTAAAATTGATTTCGTGGTCTTACGAAAATTTATGTTTTGAGTTTTCAAACTCTTGAAAGAACTTTCGAAAATTGTCTTCGTGACAAGAATATATGATTTCAAACTGGTATTGAAAATGTGATTGATGTACATACGCATTTAGTGCATCGGGCATATCATATCGATGGTACAAGGAAAAGAGATTAGAAGTTTAGTATGGTAGATTGGTTATGCAAGGATGATCGGTTGATTGATCAGATAAGAGAAATATACTGCGCGTTGTAGATTCATGTGCAGGATGTAATTTTGGAACTTTGGACTTTGTAAAATCGGGACACATGTGCTATGTGAGTCCATTGGTGCGGTAGTTGCGCAATCTTACCATAGTGATCTTTGAATGATTTCTTTGTAAGTGTAAATTTGGGGATGGTGACCCCATACTGGTGGTTTTGGATATTGAGTGGTCGTTCCCACTCCATGTATAATTAGGTATGTTCATCGATTTGTGATTGGTTGTTCGTGTGCCGAGGAATATGTTCGCCAGTTGGGTATGTTTATTGAGATCTACTGTACGTGATTGATTTGTCGTTTTGAGAATGTTGTTATTTCGTATATCCGCTTCTCGTGGTTGTGTTGATCTTGTTGGAGTTTATCGTGTGAAGGTATTCTCGATTTTCGTTGATCATTCGTTGGTAATATTGGAGTTTATCACGTTGATGTTATTCTTTATTGTGCTTTGACCTATTGTTGGTCATATTGGAATTTTTAATTTAGATGATATATTAGGTTTATTGTTGATCATTATTGGTGATCATCCGAGCTCGGATTTTTGTTGATGTTTCGGATTCGTGTCATTGTTTTGGGCGCTTGTTTCGTAGATGTATTGTATATTATTCGCCTTATCGGAATTGGGACTTGATTATGTAATCAAAGTGACAGGATTTGATTCGGGCAGATTGTTTCATCCGAAGATGATATATTTTGTTGAGACTCGTGGAATTGTGATCGTAAGCGTATTGAGACTGCATGCTGAGACCGCTTGCTAGTATTTCAGAGATCGCCGACCGCGTATTTGTAAGTATGCTCTTTTGGTTATTCAGGGATGACGATAATTGATCGTTGTCGTGATGGTTTTGGGGATATTTTGGGTTGGAAGGTATGTTTGTTTGTTTTATGACGGATTGCAAGTTTCGAGGACGAAACTTATTTTAAGTGGTGTAGAATGTAATATCCGGATGTTCTACTACTGTTGTTTGATATTATTTTATTCGAGTTATATTGTACAGCGTGGAATGCATGCAGGGAATAAAATAAATAAAGGACCGAGATGTCGATTTGTATAATTGTCGTATCTGGTCGATGCTACATTTGAGGATATCGTGTATCGTGTTATCGTACTTCGATATAGAGTATATCGTATAAGAATATTATCGATTCAGATATGTATTCGGTAAGTGTATATGTGTTTTCGGTATGTCGAGACAAAGCGTAATAGATTGGAAATGGCTAAGTGTAACATTATTAGCGCACGCTAATAATCATGAGTAGCGCACGCTATCGCGGTGATTAGCGCACGCTACGGATATAAGATAACGCACGCTAATGCAATCCGATCGGAAGGAATCTACGCGTGGACCGTGCCACTTTCAGCGCACGTTCGATAAGTCAACGGATGTTGTAATGTAGTGTTAGTGCACGCTAATGCATGTTGATTAGCGACGCTAATCAGAGCATCGGCCAACAGGAATCTTGGCTTTATTGGTGGCTTTCGGCATGTGGGGTCACGAGCATCTTCGTGGTAGGTGTAGATCGTAGCAAGTCAATCGTATTAGCGCACGCTAAGGTAAATGACTTGCGACGCTAGGCAGATGTTTTACGACGTTAATGCATGGGCATTACGTACGTAAGCTAGTTTATGAAGCAAGGCAGTAGCCTCTGGGCTTCGATAGCGCACGCTAACAAAGTCAGTTAGCGCACGCTAAGGCGGTAGCGCACGCTAAACATGAGATGTTAGCGCACGCTAATAATGAATATTATAAAAGGGGACAAGGGTGTTATGAAGCATTTCGTCCATTCCTTCCTTGAAACCGAGAGAGAGAGTTTTAGAAAGAGGTTTGAGGTCTCAAACATCGAGAGATGGTAATCTTTAACAACATTAGATTGAGAGCTTGGATTCAAGCCTTGTTCTTCAAGTTGTTCATGATTCTTTGGATGAAGTTCTAGTGTTCTTCTTTTTGGTCTGCCTAAACCGTAATCTTCGTATTCCTTTGTTAATGGTTCGCTTTTCTTGGATGATTTCATGTAAGGAGCATGTTGGATAATCATATGATGATGTTATATGAGATTCAATGGAATTTTGATAAGAGTTTCGGATGTTAGTTAAGATTCTTCATACCATAAGGATGTTGATTCATTTAACCCGATCTAAGAAGGATTTCAATCTTGGTAATTATATTGGTCGATTTAGATGAGATGAATCATGATACTAGGTTGAATTCATTTAGCATGATACGATCCTTGTTATCGAGTCGGTTTGATTGTTGATGTTGTTATTGATATATGGACATTGACATGATCATGGTGATAATTATGGGGTCGTTTATCTTCAAGAGATATGGAGATTTATTTATTAATTCATTCGGTTTAGTATTAGCAAGATGTGAGTCGATGTTTGGAATGCATGCCACAGTACACCAATAGCGCACGCTAAGCTTATTTGTTAGCGCACGCTAACGGACAACTTAGCGCACGCTACGTTATGCGCTTAACGCGTGCGCTAAGTAGGCGATGCGAGATTTTTGTGTTTTGATTATGAATTCGTGATGGTTTGATTTGGTTTGTTCTGACTGCGTTTATTCGAGGTTGTGTGAACCGTTGAGTTCGATTGGTTAGTTTTGTCGGTTGTTGATTGTTATCGGATGTATGTTATTTGATTACTTCGATAGGTTGAGATTATTGATCGGCGATTATAACCGGATGTTGCGGTCGTGTTCGAGCGTGTTCGTGAATCGCATGGTCGTGGCCGAGGAGCTCGTAGACGAAGGCATTGTGATCGTAGCGGCTTCATCATCATCGTATCGGTATCGAGGCAAGTTATTACTTGCTCGGTTATAATATTTAATGAATGGTTTCATTTCGTTTATAATGCATATGGAGATGATTATTATTGTGAACTTTGGGTATTCGGATCGCATATCGTTCTTTCGATTCTGGGAGGTAAATCATAATGTATATACTTTATCTCAGTTATTGGTATGTTCGAATATCTAGGTTACATTATGGTAAAGACGAGGATATGAGTATCTATAGTTCATCGTACGTTTGGATCGCCGAGCATTGAGGATAATCGTCGGTGATGATTGGACATCGAGGTTGCTCCCGAAGGACTCGGGGCAAGTATTCCATATTGGTTATGGTTTAGTGTTATTTATTTTGGTCTCGTACATTTTCTTTCATGTTGTTGAACATGGAGTCGTCCTAGTAAATTGTCATGTTATCGTGCATGTTATGTTGTTCATGTTGATGAACATGTTGATTTGCATATGTGTATGCATATTGTGTTGTTTATGTTGTGTAAATAATCCGATGGGATTATGAGGATCCATGCTGAGGGCGCTGGATCGAATGTCCACCATGCGTTGGTTCGACGGGATCATCATGGGGATCTATGCTGAGGGCGCTGGATCGTTGGACAGGTTTTCCACCATGCGTTGGTTCGACGGGATCATCATGGGGATCTATGCTGAGGGCGCTGGATCGTTGGATTACCAGTATTGTGTTGATGGAATCTTGTGAATTCGCATCACTGATTTTATCATGTGTTGTTGTGCATATGTATATTGTTGGTTATCCACCTCGTGTTGATCTGTAGGATCATCGTGGGATCTATGCTGAGGGCGCTGGATCGTCGGATTTCCATTGAGTATACATGATTGTTATTGTTATGATCATATTGACGCGGTCATATGAGTATGCATTTGTAGGTCTTATGTTAGAACCTTATCAGTATTGCATTGTTCTCGATCCCGGATTAGATCGATATGATTATCGTGGCACATCATATCTCGAGGTATGTTCCATATTTGCTTTGGTCTTGTCTTTGGTGGACAATCGGTTATCGTCTTGGGATTTGATGATATTATTCGATGGATCGTATTGGTCAGAAATGGTAGATTTCCGTATCGAGAGTTGGTTATGATAGTTTGAGGATCTTGAGTATTGTTTGAAGTATAATACAGATATTATGTTCGAGTTTATTGGTTAATCGAGTACAGGATGTAAAATGTGATAATGGTTATTCTGATGAGAATTACTTGAGTAAGTAAAGTTATGGCGGTAAGATTACATTGGTCGTATTCTTATTCTGTATTCTCATTGGTATGTATTATTGATGTGATGTGATTGATATCATTGTTGGATATTATGGCTGACCCCGTCGTGGGATTTCTTTTTAGGTTCTCGGAGTATCGGGCTTGTAGCGGTCGTGAAGAGATGAGCTTCCCGGAGGATACTGGCTAGGACATGTTGTGTGCATTGAGTTTCTTGATTGGTTCTTGTATTCCGCTGCTAGAGTATCTTCATGGTCGGTCTTTTTCCGCTGCATGAGTATTTTGAAATGCTCTTTTGGTATCTAGTAACTGAGGTTACCTTGGAAATCGTTTTCTAAACTTTTGAGTGTCGGCTGTTTGGCCTTGCGATTTCAAATGAGTTTTTACGACGGTTTTTGATAAATGGATTTTATAAGTCTTTGTGAATTTTTAAAGATAGTACCGTCGTTGGCCTCTTGGGCATTTGTAAATGTTTGCGAAAATTTCTTTTAGCCTTGTGGGTTCCATCTCGGGGCCCACGGCGCTGTAATATTTCCGGTTAAATCTGGGGGTGTTACAGAAAACCTTGCATTTTGGAATTACAAAAATAAAAACCGTGTTTTAATTTCAAAATCGTTAGTAGATTTATTTTGAATCTTGATTCATTTCTATCTACTGTATAAAGTTGGTTATTGTGTATTAATGGCATTTTGATTTTTTTTATCTTTATATATAATTATTTTTCTTAAATTTTTGTGTATTATTTTTTATTTTTTTATTTTATGTCTTATTTTAATTTTTATTTTGTGTGTGATTAATAAAGAGTCTTGCTCGGGACTAGCAAGAATTTAAGTGTGGGGTATTTGATTAGTGCATAATTGATCTAAAATTCATATACAAAATATTCATTTTTCCGGGCATAATTGTACTGATTTGTGATTAAAAATATATATTTTACAGATATGTCCAAACATGAGCTAAAAATGGTTATTTTACAGATTACTGACATGAAGCATCAAAAAGGACGGAAAACAAGATCAAATCCAACGACGAGAATTTTTCAAGGCAAAACTACCATATAACACGGCGCAAAAAGGACCGTGTTATGTAGGCCGTTTCACATACGGCGCAACAAGGGCCGTGTCTTGGGCTGTTTCACACACGGCCGGCATTTAGCGCCGTGTCCTCGCGCGTATTCCGGAAGAGACCGAGTCACCACAAAACGGCGCACAACACGGGGCAAACTGGGCCGTTTTTCAGCAGATGCCATGCAAAATTAGTCCACTTTTGACCAACTTGTGAACTCAACCACAAGATATTTTTTTGGTCAAAAATCTGAAAATTCAAAGACATGGGTGAAGTGTGAACAAAGAATTAAAAAAATGATATTACAATAGATATTTTGAATTAAATAATCAATTGTATTCTTGAAAATCACCTATAAAGGACATCTTCATCCATTGCAAAATCACCAATACCAATTCTCAATTCTCAAACCCATCTTCTTGCTAAGAAATACTCCTTTCTTTTAGCAATATATTTTCCTTAAAACTTTCAATTTTAGTTTGTATTTTATTTTTGGTTTGAAGTTTTTCTTTCATTTAGTTTGTAATTGAAAAGTGCTTGATCAATAAGCACTTAGTATTTTATTTTCAATTTTTGTAAGCTTGTAACCTTTAAACAAGTTTGAAGTTATATTTTGAAGTTTGTTTCTTGCACTTTGATTCATCATATTCAAGTAAGTTTTATCTATTGTCATTAAGTTCTAGTAATTAAAAGTTTCTATATATATTATATATATAAATTATTTCTATTATAATTTTAGTTTGTATAAACCAATGAGTAGCTAATCTTTCTTCCTAGGGGAAGGGGGATTTCTATTAGGTTATATATTGAGTATTTGATTGATTTAAATTATTTTTAGGACTAATTGGTTTAAATAGAGATTGATCATATCCTATTTTTACTAATGAAACCTTCTTGATTGATTGTTGAGTGAATTGGAAACATGTCTTTTCAATCTATCAAATGTTAATCTTGTTATCAACATCTTAAGATTGTGAAAGTGGTTAAGACACCTTTGAATATGAAAGTTATGAGGTGAAAAGTTGATTACTCGATGAACGATCGTTTATCCTAAAAATAGTCAAGTTAGAGAAATGAAAGGACTAATTGGTTTAAATAGAGATTGATCATATCCTATTTCTACTAGTGAAACCTCCTTGATTGATTGTTAAGTGTATTGGAAACACATCTTTTCAATCTATCAAGTGTTAATCTTGTTATCAATATCTTAAAAAAGCAAAAGTGATTAAGACATCTTTGATTACGAAAGTACAGAGGTGAAAAGTTGATTACTCGATAAACATTCGTTTTTTCTTTTATATCCATATAAATCAATTCCGATACTTAATTAAAAACCTAATTTAATGAACCCGTAATCCCCTAGATTTTATAAATTCCCAACTCATTTTAATTCTATTCATTTTCACTAGTTAAAAATAGTCTAGTATAAATAGTCTTAATATAAATAGTCTTAATATAAATAGTCTAGTATAAAAATAGTCTTATTAAAATAGTCTTATTAAAAATAGTCTTATTAAAAATAGTTTAAATTAAAAATAGTGCATTTTAATTTAGTTAATTTAAAAACCAAAAAAATATATTTTAGAATATTTTAGTATTTACTTCTTGCAATCTATACAAAATATTATACGAAGCCCTGCTGAGCAATCCTCGAGAGAAAAGACCTTGGTAGAACTTACCACAAACTACTTCTACCTCGTATATATTTGCGAGCGACTCAAGAACTCCTATTTTTAGGATAAGTTTTCCACCGATCAGGCCCTCATCGGAGAAGACCAGGAGCATGTAGAATCAAGCAGCGGATTCTTTTCTGATGATGATGAAGAGTATGACTGCCTGATGGCCAACTTAGCTGATGAAGAGGTAACATCTAAACCCTCTGGTTCAAATAATAGTTCAGCCATGTCACAAGACATTGATCTGCACGAATCTGTAAATCAGCTATTTAAAGATTTTGAGACACTCAAATCTGCACACCAAACTGTATCAGCAGAGAAGACTCAGCTGCAAAATGAGAATAGGCAGCTGAAAAATGATTTCGAAAAACTCAGCCTAGATCTGAATAAGGTTGAGATAACTGCAGCTGACTTTAAAAACCAGGCTGATGTTAATACAGCTGAGATAAACCGACTAACCATTTTACTTAAAGAAAAATCAGCTGCACTTGCTCATGCCAAAGCTGAGTTTACTAAGCTGACTCATATAAACAAGACTCAGGCGCAGGAAATAACCTCCCTGAAGGCGTCTTCAACTCTAGAAGAATTGTGTACCAATAAAAGGCCACTATATTCCAAATCAGGCCTTGGATATGATCCTCACACTCCCTCTAGTTCTAAAAGAAAGTTTATCAAGGGAGAAACAATTGTCTCGACTGTTGAGCCTACATATAAACTGATATTTAAAATGTGCAATGGCAAGCCACATGTCTAGGCTGCAGTCAGGCTACACAAGGCAGCCACCTAGACAGGCGACTAGGCAATGGCCCAGGCAAAAGCAGCAGCCCAGACAACATGCCCACTATTACCAACAACTCCCTAAAAACAGATTTCATAATGGGAGGGGCAGATGGAAACCCCAAGGTTATCCTAATTTCCAAAATGAACAAGTGTGGAGACCTCAAAGATTCAATAAATGGTCTCAGCCAAGATTTAGAAATGGCCCACACTATCAAAATTTTGAGGAATATCCAGTATACAATCCCAACAGGAGATTCAGACCTCGAACTTACACACCTTATGAGGGTTATAATAATAATAACAACTTTCACAATCCAAGGAGAAATCAATTCTCCAGGAAACCAGCTAACCCCAAAGGACCCACACAGATTTGGGTACCTAAATATCTGCTTGTCTGATTGCAGAAAAGGTGGAAGGACTACAACCACATCTCCACAAGCTCAAATTTTGGAGGTGAAGAATGGTTTGTAGATTCTGGATGCTCGAGGCATATGACCGGGAACAAGAAGATGCTGTCCAAATACACCAAAGAAAGAGGTCCCGATGTAACCTTTGGAGATATCTCTAGAGGACAAACAAAAGGCTTTGGAGAGCTGCACCGAGGAAATATTGTGATATCCAAAGTTCATTATGTCAAAGGGCTCAAGTACAACCTCCTGAGCATAAGCCAGTTCTGTGACGAAAAGAATCTAGTAGTCTTCACCATCTGGAAATGTATGGTGATAGATATCTTATCTGGAGAAGTAAAGCTACAAGGTTTCAGAAGGAGAGATGTCTATATGATTGATTGGAACACAAGAACACTTAACTCCTGTTTTCTATCCAAGACAGTAGCTGAGAACGGATGGTTGTGGCACAAAAGACTATGTCACCTGAACTTCAAATCCATCAACAATATCAGTTTTCAGAAGCTGGTCAGAAGACTTCCAAATGAAGCATTCAAGAAGGAAGCGCTTTGTGATGCATGTCAGAAAGGAAAGCAGACCAGAGCATCATTCAAGCCATTCCAGCCTACAACTCTCACAACAAGGATCTTAGATCTACTCCACATGGATCTATTTGGTCCTATCAAGCCAAGGACTCTGAGCGGTCGAAAGCATGCACTTGTTATAGTAGATGATTATTCAAGGTACACTTGGATTATCTTCCTATATAAAAAGAGTGAAACCTTGACCAAGCTACCTGAGCTGCTGAGAAGGATCCAGAATGAGAAATCCCTATCCATAATCAAGATCAGATCATATAGAGGAGGAGAGTTTCTCAACAAGGCGATCACTGATTACAGCGATCAGAATGGGATCCAAAGATGAGCTCTCTGCGGCCGGGACGCCCCAGGAGAATGGTGTTGCCGAAAGAAGAAACAGAACCCTCAAGGAAGCGGCAAGGTCCATGATTGCGAAGCGGACTGCCCAAGAGGTTCTGAAGTCACAACACAGCTTGCCATACACAGAACAGGAGTATGATAGTAGGGAGACATGGCAAAACTCCCTATGAAGTTTGGAATAATAGAACTCCTACTGTTGCTTACTTTTATGTTTTTGGTTGTAAGTGTTTCATCCACAACAACGGTAAAACACAACTAAATGCCTTTGATGCTAAAACTGATGACGGTCTCTTTATGGGATATTCACAAAGAAGCAAGGCATATAGAGTTTTTAATAAAAGAACCTTAGTTGTGGAGGAAACACCCCATGTTGTTTTTGATGAATCTACCGTTGAGTACAGGAAGCAAGTTGAGCTAATTGAGAACAAGCTCAAATCAGCAACCCTTGAAGAAGTCATTGTACATGACACTGGAATGGTGGAGTCACCTGCAGACCAGCCTGATGACCCAACTGTAGCTGCTGAAGACCCAACTGTAGATCAGACACGATCACCAAACCTATCTGATCCAGTTGCCGCTGATGAAGACCCAGCTGTAGCTGACACTCATCTGCAGATCAGAACCAACCTGCAGATGACAAGACGATAGCTGATCCAGTTGCAGATCAGAACCCAGCTGATGAAGAAATCCACCAGAGCAATCCAACTGGGGGAACAGACCCAGAAGAAGACGATATCCCCAAATGGCTCAAAGATCACCCAATCCAGCAAATTATCGGAAAGATGACTGATGGAGTTAAGACGAGACAGTCAACCCTACCAGCAGGAATGGCTATGTTCTCATGCTTCATGTCACAGATAGAACCTAAAACTACAGAACAAGCCTTAGAAGATTACTCTTGGATAAATGCCATGCAAGAAGAATTGGAGCAGATGGAAAGAAACAAAGTTTGGGAACTAACAGACAGACCTGATCACAAGAAAGTTATAGGCACCAAATGGGTGTACAAAAATAAGAGTGATGAAGGCGGAGCTGTTGTTAGGAATAAGGCCAGACTTGTAGCAAAAGGTTATGCACAGTGTGAAGGAATAGATTTTGATGAAACCTATGCACCTGTTGCAAGATTAGAGGCCATCAGACTAATCCTCGCATATGCTGCATTCAAAGATTTTGAAGTATATCAGATGGATGTAAAGAGTGCTTTTCTGAATGGAATCCTAGAAGAAGAAGTCTATGTAGAGCAACCCCCAGGTTTTGTCAAAGGAGACAAAGTCTATAAGCTGTTAAAGGCTCTCTATGGACTTAAGCAAGCACCTAGAGCGTGGTATGAAACATTGTCTGTGTTTCTTGAGAAAAATGGTTTTTGCAAAGGAAAGGTGGACAAAACCCTATTCAGAGTGGAACACGAAGGCCACATATTAATAGTCCAGATATATGTGGATGACATCATATTCGGTTCAACCAATCCAGAATTATGCGAGAAATTCTCCAATCTCATGCAAGGAGAATTTGAGATGAGTATGATGGGAAAGCTTAACTTCTTTCTCGGACTACAAGTTAAGCAGATGGAAAAAGGAATTTTCATCAACCAAGCTAAGTATACCAGAGACCTTATCAAGAGATTTGGAATGGAATCGGCCAAGCCAGCAAGAATTCCAATGAGTATAAGTACTCACCTGGATGCAGACAAGGCAGGCATATCAGTGGACTCAAACCACTACAGATGACTTATTGGATCACTTATGTACCTCACTGCAAGCATACCAGACATATCCTATGCCTAGGAGTTTGTGCACGATTCCAGTCCAAGCCGAAGCAATCACACCTAGATGCAGCCAAAAGGATAATAAAATACCTTAAGTCTACAATCAATGTTGGACTATGGTATCCCAAGGATGATAATTTCGAGCTGTCAGGATACTCAGATGCAGATTTCGCAGGATGCAAAATCAACAGGAAGAGCACTAGTGGAACGTGCCAATTCCTAGGAACCAGACTGATATCCTGGTTTAGCAAGAAGTAGGTTTCTAACTCTATCTCCACCACAGAGTCAGAATACCTAGATGCAGGTAGCTGTTGTGCACAGATTTTATGGATCAGGCAGCAGCTAAGGGATTATAATATCATTGCCAATGAAGTTACAATCTGGTGTGACAACAATAGTGCTATTGCAATAACCAACAATCCGGTTTTGCATTCAAGGACGAAGCACATTGATGTTAAGCACCACTTCATCAGAGACCATGTGCTTAACAAAAGGGTTAGAGTTGAAAGAGTCAGCACAGACTATCAGATAGCTGACATCTTTACCAAACCCTTGCCAGAAGAAAAGTTTTTGGAGCTGAGCAGAGATCTTGGATTACTAGATTGGGAATCTAGTACTGAATCAAGCTGAAGCGTTTCAGAGAAAGGACGGACCCAGCTGAAGAATCAGATCCTAGCTGATGCAGGCAAGAAGACGAAGGACGGACAAAGCAACCTAGCTGATCAGAATATCAGGCGAGAAGTTAACTCACCTGATACAGAGCGTTCAACAGTCAACAAATCAGACCAGCTAAGTTTCCTAAAAACAACCGACCTATGAATATTTAATTATTATCTGCCATATTTATAATATTACTATATTAATTTTGGTTAACAAATGGCATTTAAATATATTAATGTTCGTTTCACAAGTGGCAATTTAAATACACGCGTCAATCGCTTATTAAATCGACCTCCACGGTGGCCAATCAAAACCAACCGTCAAATTTTAAAATGGACCACCGATTCAAATTTGAAATTCAAAAGAATCTCAAAAGGCGTTTCAAAAATAATAAATTAATCCATACGTCTTTTCATCTTCTTTATAAGGGAAGAAACCCCTTCACTTTACCTTTTACGCTTACCCTAGATCTACAGAGCAAAAAATTTACAGAGCAAAATTCTTGAACTCCGAATACACTAAAAATCCGTTATTTGCAGAAATGGAATCGTACTTCGAAGGCGTCAACCTGAAGGCGGTCAAGGACCAGATTATTTTCTCGCTGGTCGTCGATTTCGAAGGCTTATTGGAAGCAAATCTGGAGGACTATGATGTGCTTGACCTAATTCGCACGATGAAGCTCAATGGGATCTACCCATTCCTGGACATCAGCCCTCAACATTTGTACAAGGAGGATGTTATCTCGTTCTATCGCGAAGCTTGTTTGATTCAAGATGGAATTCGAAGCACTGTTGGCGGAAGTCAAGTCGACATAACGCGAGAGTCGATTCGTAGAGTTTTCGGTATGAAGCACCACGGTATAGCTGTCGAGGCACTCAAGCAATCCGCAGCCGAAACCTGGAAGAAGATCAAGACGGAGATTCAGCCGGAAAAGCTGAAACTCACTGCCAAGAGGAGTGAGATTAAAAAGGTTTATCGTTTTGCGTTGGACATAACCAACAAGATCATCATGGGGATGGCCGGCAGTTATGATCAACTGTCGTCGGCGAAGTTCATGGTGCTGGGAGCACTAATTCAGGATGAAGAAATTGACTGGACAGATTACATATTTAGGCAACTCGTTCGAGAGGTCAACAAAGCCGAATGGCTTGTTGATAAGAAGAGATTTAAAACAAAGCTGGCGTTTGGAACGCAGCTGAGTTGGATGCTGGAAAAGACAGGCATGGCGAAGGGAAACACTGACCCCTTCCACCCCAACAAAAGACTTGGTCATTTGGACCAAGAGACGCTGAGAAAATTGGGAGGCACTGGGAGAGCAGCTCAGATGTTGAAGGAGCTGCCGGACACAAGGCCTTACCCGAGATATTATTCGTCGGGAGAGTCGGACCGACCTGCAGCCGAAATCCCAACTGTAGTCGAGTCAGACACCGAGTCCGACAACACTCCCATAGCAGTCCGATTTAAGAGAAGGGGACCAGCCCCTGAAGGACCTTCTATCATGCAGTCATCACCAGAACCCTCTCCCAAGAGGCCCAGGAGACTGCAGTTTACTGAGGAAGAGCAGTCAGATCATCTTGCCAGCCCTTCAGTCAGGTCACCGATTCATCTGGAAGACCAGCCTGCCCCAGGCACCCACGAGACTCAGATTGTGGCTGTACTCACCCCAGCCTACATTCCTGAAGAAGAAGAAGCAGGTCTAATAATTTCTATCCCTGAAGCCAACTATATCTTTAACCTACTTGAAAATAATGTTTTCAATCTATCCATCGAACAACTACAACTTGTTAAACCTCTAGCCTTAAAACAATCGTTCCTTGAAGTTTTTGAAGAATGGAAATTTTTGAAATCCCTATCTTTTGTCAAACTTCAAGCTTTTATTGACACTTGTGGTTGGGACTATCCCCAAGCCACGGAGGATGTGCTGATAGATTTTTGTAAAACATCAGACACAATTTTGATCCTTCAGGAGGACTGGGTCATGTCAAATTTTAAAACCAACATGGACCAGTTCATCCACTGCATTATGCTTAGTATTTTTGATGGATCTTATGAGAAAGCTGTTGAGGAGGAAGTTGAAAAGGAAATAAGTATTGAGGAGGTAGATGGAGATGAAGAAGTTGTTGTTTTGGACGATGAAGAAGAAGATCAGGAAGAGAGAAGAAAAGAAGAAAAGATTTTAGTTGAAAATCAACCTGAGGAAGTTGAGAAGACAGAAGAGTTGAATGAAGAAGAAGAAGAAGAATGAGAAGAAGTAGACCAGGAAGATGATGAAGGAGAGAAGGAGGATGATGGAGCTGAAAAGGATGATGAGGATAAAGGAGAAAAAGATGGGAAAAAGGGTGATGATGATAAAGATGATGATGAGGATGATGATGAAGGAGGAGATGAAGGAGCTGAAAAAGAAAAAGAAAAAGAACAAGAAAAGGATGAAGAAAAAGAAAAGGAGGAAGAGCAGGAGAAAGATCAAGAAAAGGAAGAAGGAGAAAAGGAGCCAGAGCCGACACAAGAAGCTACAGATAGGACTGTGGTACCTGCCCGGTACACCAGCCTAGATGCGGAGTTAGCTGAGGACTCCAGATCAGGGACCCCAGAGAAGACCCCATCTGGATTACCAGCTGCAGACAGAAGCTTACAGTCCAGTGCTTCAATTGCAGAAGGCTCAGGAGAGCACTCTCCACCAGCTCAGATATCACCTGCCTTGACTGAGCTGATCAGGCAGATAGTGAAAGATACGATTGGAGAGCTACTGGCATCTCAGGTCACTCCTGACCTTCAATCCATCAATGCAAAGATCAACACTTTACTGCAGAGAGAAGTTCCTCAGCCTCCTCCCCCTACCAACAACAGAATGCCATTTGGCATGTCTGATTGGATGAGCAGAATAGAGCAGCAATTGACTACCCTAGTTGATGCTGGCAAAAAGGGGGAAGATAGAGTTCAGGGAGAAGGAAGTAATCAAGGAGAGATAAGGGCAGAGCTAAGAACAAAAAAGAGGCAAGATATCCTTCAAATTGAAGGACCATCAAGCCTGAAAATGAAGGGAGGATCAGATCCAGAACAGGCTGACCAGCCTGAAGGCAAGAAAAGGAGGACTACAGGAGGTCTTGAGCCTGCTCTAGAGTGGGAAGGAAAGGAGTTGTGGTTTGTGGAGGATTTTGTTCCATATGAAGCTCTGGAAATGTGGGGATCTGCAAGAAAGAAGTTTATCAGAGACTACTACATCTGGGAAATACTCCAGGATGATAATCTCTCCCCACAGCAAATCTTCATAAATTTCATGGAGGCAGCCCATCCGCAACTCTGGGCTATTCTGAAGAAACATGCTGGGAAACTAAATGCCTATCCCAGGATTCCTTTATTCACTGCCAAAGATCCTCCTAGTATGGAAAGAGGAGGTGCGTTGGATGAACTTACGCTACAAAGGAAAATCAAGAAGCTATGTCTTGAGAACAAATTTTCATCCCAAGAAGAGCAAGCCTTCGCAACCCTTGTCGTGAAAAGAAAGTATGGTCTTGCCCCAGTCAAAACAAGACCAATTGGAGCTAAACCCTTCAGACCTGCCAAACAGCCTATTCGAAGAGGCAGAGGAAGAGGCAGATGACTCTAACTTATTTTTACTTGTAATGATTTATGTACTTAAAATTTTCTTGTAAAATTCAGACATGTACTTGTAAAATCAATTTTATAACAGTCTTTTTAAATGACAATTCCCAGTTGTCTCAAAAACTAGACTGACTTTAGTTTGTGTCTTGCACTTAAGTGCAGACTTGATTATTTGATTACTTGTTTAAAGTTTTGCCATCATCAAAATAGGGGGAATTTGTTAGGAATACTTGTTAGATTTTGATGATGTCATTAGTATAAAGTCAAATGTTTATTACTTGGCAAAAATGTAAGGAAGAACCAAATGAGTATCTTCCATAGGCCAAATATGTTAAGTATAGAACTTGGCAATAATGTAAAGAAGAACCAAATGAGTATCTTCTATAGGCCAAAAATAAGTTAGGCTAAAATCGGCTAAGTACTAAAGTACAGCTAAGTCCATCAGAGAGGATCAGCCGAGTCAAGTCAGAGTAGTTCTGGTCAACAAAAATTATCAGGGATGTTTGACCAGACTGCAGCCAAGGTACCTCAGACAAGTCACCTGATCAGTGAAGTCATAATCAGTGAACATCAGAGAGGTCCAGACTGCAGAGAAGCTAACTGCTCATCAGCCTAGTCGAAGTCAGCCAAGTACTCCAAGTCCACGTCAGTATGCGTTGAAAAGTCAAGTATTATGGAAAGTCACATGCAACGTGAAGAGACAAAATTGGAGAGATTCCCGCAAGAGATATGATTTAAATAAATCATCCAGACCCACCTTGAAGACTTTAATCGTTTTATATTCAAAAGATTCGACGCATCACATGCAGAGTCTTCACAATGGTCGGAAGATAAATTAAAATATGGGAATCCAGCCTTGCAACGTTCAGAAAAGATTTAACAAAGAAGTCTCCCTCCAACGGACTGATTTGTTCAAAAGTTTTGCAACGGCTATAAGGAAAAGCTCAGAGATCGTGACCTATAAATATCCGAAGATTTGAAGCTGAGCATACCTTACCTTACGACAATTACCAGTGTGAACATACTTTCAAGCGATCAAAGCTTACAAGCAATCTTAAAGCGAAATACAAGCATCGTGAAAAGAGCGGTTCTAAAAGTTCATACTTAAAGAAGCTCTTAGTTGGAGAAGACAAAAACGCTTGTCTATAATACTGAGTTCGGGGTACTTCACTGGTTGAAGTTAGAGACTGTAAAGGCATCCAAGGATCGAGGATCAAGAGGTGCAAGGCAGTCAAGTGTGGTACAACGGCACGGATTTCCACTGGTTGGAAGTTGTTGTAGTTTTGTTTGAATCACTGTAATATTTATCACTGGTTGAGAATTATAGTGAATTCATCTCCAACTGGTTTGGAGAAAAGTGGATTAGTAGAGGATTACCCCACCTCTGAGACCACTATAATTGCCTGCGTTCTTTACTGTTTTATTGCATCATACTTTAACTGCTGCATTCTTTGTTAAGTGTTTCATTAGTTGCTTTCTATTCGTCATCAGCTGACTTCCGCATATATTAAAGAACAAACGACTCCAAGTTATTTGTTTACCTATCAGCTGAAGAAACTCACTCTTCGTGAAAAAGAGTTTAAGAGTTTCAACAAGTCTATTCACCCCCCCTCTAGACTTGTTCCTGGACGACTTGTGACCTACAGATCTCAGAAGAGCTCGACAATGATCTTTCTAAGTTGAAAGTTTTTATTGATGAATTTTATGTTTATATGACATTCTTCACTCAAATATATGCTAAAATAATGTAATTTTAAACTCATCTCCAACCAATTTACTTCTTTTTTACACTAAAAGAATTTTTTTTCTTTAATATTTTAGGTAATTTAATACAAAAATAATTTATTTAAAACGTCAATTATTTCACAATATTATAAAAACACAATTACTATATCCAATGTATAATGTATTTTGATTAGCATGTATATTAAATGACTAATACTGGTATCAAGATTTAAGTAGAGAACTAGGAAATTGTGGTTGATTGCTAAAATTTAAAGGATTGGGATCCTCTGCAGCACAGCACCTTGCTGTGCTGCATCCCAACCGTCGGATTACACACACCCGCACAGGTGTGTGTGTGCGTGTCAAATCCGACGGTGCAGTGCAGCACAGCAGGGTGCTGCACTGCAGAGGATCCCTGTCGAAATTTAAACCGCAAATTTACAAGTGTACAAATTTGAGTAACACAGCGGCGAAAATGAGTACACATCCATGATTATTATTATTTCGACGTTTTGTGACTACTGTGGTATTGATAGTTTGGACTTTATTTAAAAATTGATTTTTGAACATGAGTTTGAATTATAACTGAGCGAAGAGATCAAATTAAATAACACTTTTGGGAGATACGATTAATTCAAGTAGGAGACCATATTATAGAACAAGCTTTCATTCTATCAATGTTCATGACTTTCACTTTATCAATTAGACCTTTCTTAGTCTCAAAACTTGTAATAAAAATACCCCAAGTATTTCAATATTTCTTTTAGAACAAGATAATACGCAACTAAATTCAAACTTAATCTTTTAGATCTAAGTATTAAGATTTAATCCTAATAAGCATCTAAGATTAAATTTCTTCACATACATCTACAAATTTTTTGAAGTTACTTTAGGTTTGTATCTACATTTGATTTGACTACTCTATAATCAACTATCTTTCTTTTGGTAGTGTTAATTAAAATGCATGGATGAAAAGTGGCCATATATCCATACACAATAACTAAATCAACAAATCCAAAGGGGAATAATTATACAATTATGATTCATGAAGATAATCGAAGTAATAGTAAATCCTAGAATCTAAAGGAATTTTGCACAAATCATGGCCACATAATTACAATAAGAATAATTCTAAAATCTTAACAAGGAAAATAGGAGAAGAGAATTTGAACAATACGTATTACTTATTTTGTATCTTCAGCTTGTCTTGTGTCTTTGATTCTTTCTTCTTAGTGTTTCTATGTGTCTCACATTTTATGTATCCCCTAATGTGTTAGATGTTGAAAGATCATTGTCTAGGGGTCAATATATATAGGCAAAGGAGTCACAACTGAATTAGGGCCAAAAAACCGCAGAAGATGAAAAATCAACACATCAGGCCGCACGTCCGTGTCCCATGTCGACCCCAAATTGCTATTAAATATCCACTAAAAACATGATCCCAAATAACTGTAGGTCACAAGTCGTCAGGAATAAGTCTAAAGGAGGGGTGAATAGACTTATTCAACTCTTTTCCTGAATCTCAGGTGAGTTTACTCAGCTGATAAAATATGCAGCTAATAAAAACTTAACTACAGATGATAATGCGGAAGCACAGCTGATGACAATGCAGGTGACTAATGTCAACTGTAAAACTAAGATGTGCGGAAGATAGTTGACTGCTATATGGAACAGTTAATATGAATGTAGCAGATAAATATGATGAATGCAGTAAAACACGCAAGCACTTACAGTAGAACCTCTATAATTCAATACTCGATAAATTAATAACCTCGATAAAATTAATAATTTGTCCAGTTCCAACTTGGGACCAGTACAAAATTAGACCCCAATCGATAAAATAATAAAATAATAATTTTTTTGAAATCCAAATGTAAATATATTGGTCGCAGCGAAACTATAAATTAATAATTACTAAAATATTCTAAAATTCTAGAATTGTCTAGTAAAAAATGAATCTATAGTCACTTGTTTTCTTTGTGAACTTCAAATCTATATTGAGTTCATCTTTAAATCTCCCAATTGCATTTAAGAGTTGAGGCACTGTATTCTCGTATTGCAACAAAAAGTTGTGAAGAGTTGTTGCCGCTTGCAATGCTTCTTTCGGAGTGACCGGTTCCAAATTTACTGAATCATCATCAACCGAATTTTGAACGGTATCCGCGATAATTTGAGAGTTGCTCGCGAATATAAGCCAACTCTTTAAATTAATAATTTATTAATTTATCGATATAATAATATCTCGCTAAATTAATAAAATATCCTAGTCCCAACATTATTAATTTATAGAGGTTTTACTGTATAGTGGTTTCAGAGGTGGGGTAATCCTCTACTAGTCCACTTTTTTCCAAACCAGTTGGAGATGAATTCACTATAACTTTCAACCAGTGATAAATGTTACAATGATTCAACCAGTTACAACAGCTTCCAACCAATGGAAACCCGTGGCCGTTGCAACTCCCTTTGGCTGCCTTGTGTAATATTCGCATTTTTTCTTTTCCCGGTATTTTCATTTTTGTGTATTTTCATTTTTAGCAACTCGCTTGTAACCGTATTGGTATTTCGAGAATACTTAAAACTGGACTTTTTGTCATCCGGGCTTGTTTCGTACTTGTTTTACTCAATTCCGTATTTATTGTCTTTTCTGTCGCTATTTCATTCGATTCTTGTAATCGTTGTTCGGAACCGACGTCTCGAGGTTGCCGCAGACCCATCTCATGTTATTATTCATGTTGTGATCTTTCGTATGTTGTTTCGATCATATATCGTGTGTTTCAGATGTCTTGGGCTGTTTTGTAATTTCCCAAAGTTTTGGGGCGATTACTAACGTTATTGTTTTCCGAACCTTTGAGTAGTCGGAATCGTGTTTTATTTTAGCACTTTGGTCCTGACTCGATATTGTTGTTCGTGTGTCTTTTTTGGTCCGTTGTTTGGTGTCGGATGCGCGTTGTTTTCATCTGAGGTGGAACTCGCTGTTTCCATCTTTGGGTGTTGTCTGTACTGCGGTCTGCACTCGCTAGCGCGCGCTATTATTGTTCTATAGCGCATGCTAGTGTCATTGAGTAGCGCACGCTACGTTCATTTTGTAGCGCGCACTAACGACTTGAGCACAGCAGTGGCAGTAGGTTGTTTCTGCTCTTTGTTCTCTGGACGAGCAGCTTAGCGCACGCTAAATTTGTATATTAGCGCACACTACGATTGAGACCTAGCGCACGTTGGGTGTCCGGTAGCGCCCGCGAACTCAGTAGTCCAGACTGGGCACAATGTTTCTGGACTCGGTCTGGTGTCTAGGTAGCGCACGCTATGGCCCAATAGCGCGCGCTATCGAGGGGCTGTTAGTGCACGCTATTCTATGGTAGCGTACGTTAAGGGGATAGAACCGTAGGTTCTGGACTGGTTTTTGTCTGGGTAGCGCACGCTAACTGTGGATCGTTAGCGCACGCTAAGCTCTCTCGTTATATATACCAGAGAGTTGACCAGATTCGTCACTTTATTCATTTCTTCTCCTTCTCCGCGGCCGAGCGATCCTTTAGGCGATTTGGAGGCAATTTCTTCTTCCGATCACTTCAGATATCATTTTCCTTGAGTTCTTGGTGTAGATTAACAACATCTACTCGTGTTCTTCGTTCTTAATCCAAGGTAATCTCCTAGAACCCTATTTTAGGAAATTTGGGGGGTTTTGAGTTTTTGTCCGATTCGTTCCGTATTGTTGATTAATCCATGATGTATATGATTAATCTTGGTGGTATTCTTGTTTTACCTACGAGTTCATGGTAAGTTTCGTGATATTTGTGAAATCATGAGGGTTCGGTTACGATTCGTCCTCGTTGTTGTTGTTGTACGAACTTATATGAAATGTAAGTGTGTTTTCGGGAGTATTCCATTTCCGTACTTGTTTAGAAACGGTTGTGATTGTGTTCTTCGAATCGTTAGGTTCGGGTTTATCGGTTCCTAGCGATCGTGGTTGATTTTCCTTTCCTTTCGTGTCGTCGTCAATTACTCAAGGCAAGTACTCTTGGAAAATTTTATGCTTAACATGAAATGGTGATGTGTTTGTGTGTGCTTTGCTCACTCCGGGAGGGTCTGACGAGGCCTAAGGGGAATCTATTACTTCACTATGGATTCACGAGCTTGATTTGCTATCCAGATTGGGAAGGTCCTTAGAGGCCTCGAGTGGGATCAGTGGCCTCACCCTGGTCCTAGGCGATGCCTATGCGTGATTTGTTTTATAATATAGCCAGCTCGGGAGGGTCTTTAGAGGCCTCGAGTGGGACCAGTGGCTTCACCCCGGTCCTAGGCAAATTGATTGTTGACTGTTTGTTTCCGTAAATGACATGTCTGGTTTTGGTTTCTAAAATGAATTGATGTATGTACTATGAAATGTGTAAGCGAATGGTTTGCCTTGATTACTTGTACTAGCATAATTGCTAACCCCTTTGGGGACCCGTTTTGGGGAAATTATGGTTATGAATTTCAGGATATGTTCAGCTGGACGAACGGGCACTGGGCAGTACGAGGATGCTGGCCAGGGCTGATGACGTGTGCAAATGAGTCTCCTTATTTCCATTGTCCTTTGTGACGTGGTTGTTTTCAAACTTGTGAACTTATAGATAGTACTCGCAAGTACTTAGGCATTTTTACTGGAATTATGGTTTGTATTATTCAATGTTATTTATGATTATTAGTGATGTCTGTTTTGCCGGTTATACCGGGCGTTTCATTTAATTTCGTATTGGTGATGTGTGTTTTCTCGCTAAATGAGATAGTTAGACGAGTGGTATATCTTAATTAGCCTGGTGGATCACATGTAGGGCTCCACAGGGATGTAATATACCCTGAATATCTCGAGGGTGTTACACCTTGCACCTCTTGATCGAAAACCCGTAGATGCCTCAACAACTCGCAAGTTGTCTATCACCTTCCAATCAAAAACTCGTGGATGCATTTACAGCCTCTTTACTTTCAAGAACCTCATTAAATAATGCAACCCCGTACTCAACCTTTGGGTCTAGTCGTGTTTTATTTCTGCACATCGTCATCAGGCCGCCAGCATCTCGGTACTCCCAGTGTTCGTAAGTTTTCGTTACTCGATTCTTTCGCTTTCTCGTATCGTACTTCCGTTTCTTGTATTGTGATTGTTTTCTCTCGTACTTATCATCGAGTTGCTTTTTCCACCTCTTATCTTCAGTATGGATGCTGGAATAGATCGAGTTCGTGGTCGCGGTCATGATCGTGGACGCAGTACGTGGGGCAGCCAGTGGGGCAGCCACGTTATATTCTTCTGGAGCCGGCAGTACCGATGGCCATCATAGCCATACTGCTACTCAAGATGGCGTCGACCTTGGTGTTGCATCTATAATACAACAGATGGTGAACCAAATGGCTGCGATAGCCCAGGCGATTCAAAACCCGACTCCAGCTCATGCTGCTCAATCCGGGGCAGATTGTTGGCTTCAGGATGTCATCAAGATGCATCCTTCTCAGTTTTCGGGGGCTTTAGACCCGATCGGCTGGGAGGGGTGGATCAAGGAGATGTCCTAGGTCTTTACAGCCACTAGTTGTTCTGAGGATCGCAAGGTCTCAATCGCCTAGTATTTTCTCACTGGAGATGCCAATGATTGGTGGGAGGTTGTCGGACCTCAAGATCATGTTGCTTCTTGGGCCGAGTTCAGAAACCTTATGGAAGCGGAGTACTGTTCATGGCAGGTTCGTCGGGCGCGGATTCATGCTTTTTATGATGCTCAGCTTCGAGATATTCCGGTTTTTCAGGCTATTGCAGACTTCAACCGATAATTGGGCTACGTGAAGGCCCAGGTTAAGGAAGAGGATGACAAAATCTGCCACTTCTCGAGGCGATTGAAACTGAGGATTCGTGATTACACGTCTGGATTCGCCTGAACCACCTTAAAGGACTATCAGAGTAGAGCTCTTGCTTATGATATGTCCTTGACGGCCAGTGAGGCGGCTCGAGAAAGTAAGAAACGGAAATCCGTCGGGAGCTTTTCGGGTCAAAAGGGCAGAGTTCAGCAGAAGTCTCAGTCTGCTAATGTTCCTGCGGGCGGTTCGGCTCGTTTTTATGAGGGCTTTCAGTGTACCTCCAGTGCGTCCACTCGTGATGTCAGATGTTATAACTGTGGTAAGCCGGGCCATAGGAACCGGGAGTATCCTCATCCGCCTTTGACTTGTCAGACTTGTGGTTAGTCAGGCCACAAGGCTTCTTTTTGTGAGCATTTAGGGCAGACTCTAGGTGCCCAGGCTTCTTTTCCAGCACCTAAGGAGCCGAGTGTTAACCAGGGGTAATTTGCTCCACCACCTCCGCAGAGTGCCAATCGAGGGAGAGGTCGGGGCCAGCCCACTAGAGGGAGAGCTTCCAGTGTCGGATCCGCTCATCCGCGTGTTTACAAGAGGAGGAGGGCCGATGATCCAGCGGCTACCGTGGCTATAGGTTCCGTTCATATTCTTACTCATCCTGTCAGTGTGCTTTTCGATTCTGATGCTACGCATTCATTCATCTCTCTAGAGTGTGTGCATCGTTTAAGTCTCGACTGCTTGTCGTCTTGTGAGCCTTTCATCATTAAACTTCCTAGCGGTGATAGGATCGTTGGTGATCGAGAGTTCCGAGACTGTTCTGTGGTTATTGGTGAGAGGGCTTGGCTCTCTAATCTTATCGTTGTGAATATTGAGGGTGAGGATTTGATTCTCGGGGATGATTGGCTCGAGCGGCATGGTGCCATCATGAACTACCGCACGAGAATAATCACCATGTTAGACAAGGACGGCACCGAGCACTCTTTCGCGGGGCGAAAGAGGGGAAACCAGAAGTTCGTAATTAACGCCTTGAAGGCGACGAGACTCCTACGGAAGGGTTGTACTGGTTATTGGTGTTACGTCCTGAAGGCGGGTGATGGTGGAGCGAGTTTTCATCGATTCCAGTCGTTAGTGAGTTCCCTGATGTCTTTCCTGACGAGTTACCGGGGTTGCCACCGGACCGTGAGGTATAGTTCGCTATCGAGTTAGAGCTAGGAGCGGCTACAATTTCGAAGGCGTCGTATCGCATGGCACCTTCAGAGATGGCTGATTTGAAGAAGCAGTTGAGTGAGCTTCTTGAGTCGGGGTATATTCGACCGAGCACTTCGCCTTGGGTGCACCGGTTCTGTTTGTATGGAATAAGGATGGTTCGCTGCGTTTATGTATCGACTATCGCGAGCTAAATAAAGTAACCGTCAAGAACAAGTATCCCTTGTCGAGATTGATGACTTGTTTGATCAGTTGCAGGGAGTTGTGGTATTCTCAAAAATCGACTTGAGATCGGGGTACTATCAGCTTTGGGTGAAGGAGTCTGATGTTCCGAAAACAGCTTTACGGACAAGATACGGACATTATGAGTTTGTGGTTATGCCCTTCGGGTTAACTAACGCGCCGGCAGTGTTCATGCAGTTGATGAACAAGGTCTTCATCGAGTATTTGGATAAGTGTGTCGTCGTCTTCATTGACGATATCCTTATTTATTCAAAGAACGAGGAGGAGCATGCGCATCACCTGCGTGTGGTGTTAGACATTTTGAGGACCGAGCGACTCTACGCAAAGTTCTCGAAATGTGAGTTCTGACTGAAGGAAGTGATGTTTTTGGGTCACATGATTTCAGTCGAGGGGGTCCGTGTGGATCCACAGAAGATTGAGGCAGTGTTGGATTGGGCACCGCCTAAGAATGTGAAGGAGGTCTGTAGTTTCTTGGGTTTGACTGGCTACTATCATAGGTTCGTCGAGGGGTTCTCGAAACTGGCTTGGCTACTTACACAGTTACTTCAGAAATCTGAGAAGTTCGTCTGGAATGACGAAAGACAGTCGAGTTTTTAGGAGCTGAAGAGGCGTTTGACTTCAGCCCCGATTCTAGCGTTGTTGTGTGTCAACGAGGGTTTTGCTGTTTAGAGCGATGCTTCGGGTCAGGGTCTTGGGTGCGTGTTGATGCAGCACGACAAGACTATTGCATTTGCATCGAGACAGTTGAGGCCGTATGAGCTTAACTACCCTACTCACGATCTAGAGTTAGCGGCAGTTATTTTCGCGCTCAAGATTTGGCGCCGCTATCTTTTTGGCTCTGCGTGTCATATTTTTACCGATCATAGAAGTCTGAAGTACATATTCACTCAGCGGGAGTTAAATATGAGGCAGAGGAGGTGGTTGGAGTTGATTAAGGATTATGACCTCGAGATCCTTTATCATCCTGGCAAGGCGAATGTCGTGGAGGATCCCTTGAGTCGGAAACCGGTTGCGTTGCGGATGCTTGCGATCCTTACATCTCAATCGGAGCTTCAGCGGGATTTGATCGAGTTGAGTGTTGAGATTTTGTTGCGAGAAGCTGTCGGGCAACTTTGCGCTTTGGAGATTTTGTCATCATTGATCGATGAAATTAAACTGAAGTAGTTGGAGGATCCGATGAGTACTCAAATCCGAGAGAATGTTCTTAAGGGAAAGTCTCCTGGGTTTGTGATTAACGAGGATGGTATGTTGAGATTCCAGAGTCGGCTCTGTGTACCGAACGACTTGGAATTGAGGCAGAGTATTTTGCGTGAGGCCCATGCTACGCCTTACTCAGTTCATCCTGGTTCGAGTAAGATGTACAAGGACCTAAGGAGGAACTTTTGGTGGAATGACATGAATGAGGAGGTCGCACGGTTTGTAGCGAGATGTTTGACTTATCAGCAGGTCAAAATCGAGCATCAGCGACCAACCGGGTTATTGCAGTCACTTCCCTTTCTGGAATGAAAATGGGAAGATATTTCGATGGACTTCGTCACGAGCTTGCCGAGGTCGAAGTCTGGTATGAATATAGTTTGAGTGATTGTGGATCGTCTGACCAAGTCGGCACATTTTCTGGGCATCAAGGATACTTGGGGTCTGGAGAAGTTGGCTCATGTGTTTATTGCGCAGATTGTGAGGCTTCACAGTACTCTGAAGTCTATTATTTCGGATCGGGATGGCCGTTTTATATCGCACTTTTGGTAGGCGGTACATAAGGCATTGGGTACTCGTTTGCGTCTGAGCACTTCTTTTCATCCTCAGACGAATGGGCAGTCGGAGCGCACTATCCAGACATTTGAGGATATGTTACGTGCTTGTGCTCTCGATTGGAGCAGTGATTGGGCGGAGCATTTGCCGTTGATCGAGTTCACATACAACAATAGTTGGCACGCGTCGATTCGAATGGCACCATTTGAGGCACTTTATGGGCGGTGATGTCGATCGCCGATTTGTTGGAACGAGGCGTCCGATTTGGTCAGAACCGAATTGGATATCGCCTTGGAGACGAGGGAGAAGGTGGAATTGATTCGGGAGAGGATGTTGACTGTTCAGAGTCGACAGAAATCCTATGCTGACGTCCGTCGCCGACCTTTGGAATTCGAGGTGGGAGACCATGTTTTGCTAAAGGTGTCGCCGACGAGGGGAGTTTTCCGCTTCAGAAAGAATGGAAAGTTGAGTCCGAGATTTATTAGGCCCTTTGAGATTCTCGAGAGAGTCGGCGAGTTGGCATACCGTTTGACGTTGCCTCTGGCCTTGAGTCACGTTCATAGCATTTTCGATGTTTCCCAACTGAGGAAATATGCTCCGGATCCTTGTCACATCATCGACTATGGTGAGATCGATGTCGGCGAGGATATTACCTTCGAGGAGCGCCCATTGAAGATTTTGGAGCACCGTGAGAAGCGACTGAGGCATAAGACCATTCCTTTGGTCAAGGTGCAGTGCTCGAGGAATGGTGTCGAGGAGGCAACTTGGGAAACCGAGGATAGCATGCGTGCTAGGTACCCCGAGTTGTTGGTTTCTTAAGTTTCGGGATGAAACTTATTTTTAGAGGGGTAGAATATAATATCTGCATTTTTCCTTTTCCCGGTACTTTCATTTTTGGTGTATTTTTTAATTTTAGCGACTCGCTTGTAACCGTATTGATATTTCGAGAATACTTAATACTATACTTTTTGTCATTCGGGCTTGTTTCGTACTTGTTTTACTCAATTCCGTATTTATTGTCTTTTTCGTCGCTATTTCGTTTGATTCTCGTAATTGTTTTTCGGAACTACCGTCTCGGGGTTGCCGCATATCCATCTCATGTTCTTATGCATGTTTTGAGCTTTCGTATGTTGTTTCGATCATGTATCGTGGGTTTCGGATATTTTGGGCCGTTTTGTAATTTCCCAAAGTTTTAGGGCGATTACTAACGTTGTTGTTTTTTGAACCTTTGAGTAGTCGGAATCGTGTTTTCTTTTAGCGCTTTGGTCCTGACTCGATCTTGTTGTTCGTGTGTCTTTTTCGGTCCGTTGTTTGGTGTCGGATGCGCGTTGTTTTCATCCGAGGTGGGACTCGCTGTTTTCCATCTTTGGGTGTTGTCTGTACTGCGGTCTGCACTCGCTAGCGCGCGCTATTACTGTTCTATAGCGCACGTTAGTGTCGTTGAGTAACGCACACTACGTTCATTTTTTAGCGCGCGCTAACGACTCGAGCACAACAGTGGCAGTAGGTTGTTTCTGCTCTCTGCTCTCTGGACCAGCAGCTTAGCGCACACTAAATTTGTATATTAGTGCACGCTACGATTGAGACTTAGCGCACGTTGGGTGTTCGATAGCATGCGCTAAATCGATAGTCCAGACTGGGCAGAATGTGTCTGGACTCGGTCTGGTGTCCAGGTAGCGCACGCTATGGCCCGATAGCGCGCGCTATCGAGGGACTGTTAGCGCACGCTATTCTCTAGTAGCGAAGGCTAACGGGCCAGAACCGTAGGTTCTGGACTGGTTTTTGTCTGGGTAGTGCACGCTAACTGTGGATCGTTAGCGCATGCTAAACTCTCTGGTTATATATACCAGAGAGTTGACCCAGATTCGTCACTTTATTCATTTCTTCTCCTTCTCCGCGGCCGAGCGATCCTTTAGGCAATTCGAAGGCGATTTCTTCTTCCAATCACTTCAGATATCATTTTCCTTGAGTTCTTGGTGTAGATTAACAACATCTACTCGTGTTCTTCGTCCTTAATCCAAGATAATCTCCTAGAACCCTATTTTAGGAAATTTGGGGGGTTTTGAGATTTTGTCCGATTCGTTCAGTGTTGTTGATTAATCCATGATATATATGATTAATCTTGGTGGTATTCTTATTTTACCTATGAGTTCATGGTAAGTTTCATGATATTTGTGAAATAGAGAGGGTTCGGCTGCGATCCATCCTCAGCGTTGTTGTTGTTGTACGAACTTATATTAATCGTAGGTGGGTTTTCGGGTGTATTCCATTTCCGTACTCGTTTAGAAATGGTTGTGATTGTGTTCTTCGAATCGTTAGGTTCGGGTTTATCGGTTCTTAGCGATCGTGGTTGTGTTTAACATGAAATGGTGATGTGTTTGTGTGTGCTTTGCTCATTCCGGGAGGGTCTGACGAGGCCTCAGGGGAATCTATGACTTCACTATGGATTCACGAGCTTGATTCGCTATCCAGCTCGGGAAGGTCCTTAGAGGCCTCGAGTGGGATCAGTGGCTTCACCCCGGTCCTAGGCGATGCCTGTGCGTGATTTATTTTATGATATAGCCAGTTCGGGAGGATCTTTAGAGGCCTCGAGTGGGACCAGTGGCTTCACCCCGGTCCTAGGCAAATTGATTGTTGACTGCTTGTTTCCGGAAATGACATGTAATATCCGGATTTATTACAGTGTATTTCATCTGTATTCAACCATGTATTATTTCGGATTGGTGATTTTGATTATTGGAATATGATATTTCGTGCATTGATATCATTGTACAGAAGTATAGAAACATGCAAAATTGCTCAAACAACCTAGTGATAGCGCACGCTAAGAATGTATCTTAACGCGCGCTATCGGGCCACTATTAGCGTACGCTACATAGGTAGTAGTAACGTGCGCTAAAGACTCAATTATTGAGCGGGGCAGCTGGCTCGTGCGCCAGCGGGACATGGGTCCGGATAAGATTCCCGCTGACGCACCCGGACAAAATCTGAAGTCAACCATTATTAGCGCACGCTAAGAGATACTTAGTAGCGTGCGCTAACTTATCAATAATGCAGAAATTATAAATGGGACAAAGAACCGCTTGAGCTTTCATTTCCTTCGTCTATACTTCATCTTTGAGAGTCCAGAGAGCAATAATCTACCTTCTAAACACTTAGAACATGTATGAGTGATCATAGAACGATTGAGTATCACTTGTGAAGTGATCCTTGAAGAGAAGTGACACCTTGAGGGGCACGTAACCAACCGAGTCGGATTACACCTTGTGGTTCAGTTGATTTCGGCATATTAAGGTATGTTCAACCTATCACCACCTTAGATTCGGATTTACAATGGATATGATGATCATGTTAACAGGATATTGAATTTCATTAGTGAATTATTTCAACAACATCATGTTTAGAAGATTGGGATGTCTACAATTAAGATATTATTGTTGGAACCTTGAAGTTGGAATCCTAGTACTTCAAATATGAGAGATATATTCGGAAGTTAACAATCCGTATGATTTATGTTGTCTTTGTGATCATGATTTGGAAAATATGTTATAAGAACTTAAAGGGAGAATCATCTTACGAAATATTCTTTCGTATAAGTCGGAATTGTTAGTACACCTCAAGATGAAGTCTGAATATGTATAATGATAGTAGAATCTAATACATCAACCGGAGATCACCAACTTTGCATGAGAATTGTAATCAAGATGGATTATGGTGTCATGATGATTATTCGTATATTTGCATCTTGAAGTTGATATAATACTGGAGATTATTCATAAGAGTAAGAACTTGGTATTCATGGAAGTAACATGAATTATCACGAAGGATTTCATTGTTTCGTTCATGGCAAGAACAGTTTACTGCTCAGCAGTAAACTGCCATGCAGAGATAGCGCACGCTATGTTATGCAGTTTAACGTGCGCTATCGAGCACTAGTTAGCGTGCGCTACGTTTGGTACGTAACGTACGCTAGACCATCAGACGAGTCAGTTGACTGGTCAGTGAAGTACTGACCATGCGTCGTTAGCGTGCGCTAGGCTTTGTTGTTTGCGTGCGCTATCGGGCAGACGTAACGCACGCTACACAGAAGTACTTAGCGTGCGCTAAGCTCCTCGGGCAGATTGCAGTTTATGAACTTTTGACCGTTAATCGAATTGTTTAACATTCATACGACGTGAGATAAATCCTATATCATTTCTTTTGTTAAGGTTTGGTCTCATTACGCGATTGATTGAGGAGGACGACCTTCGAGTATTCATTTTCGTAGAAGTATTGTTATTGTCTTCAAATCGAGGCAAGTACCTTAATTGTTTTATGTATTGTTGTTATACATATTGTCGTGCATGTATGTCGTTATTGTGTGTCCACCTCGTGTTGGTCCGACGGGATCATCGGGGGATCTATGCTAGCGTCATACTGGATCATCGGACGGGTTTTTCCACCACGGGTTGGTCCGACGATCATCGTGGGTTCTAGGCAGTGAACGCTGGATCGATGGAATTACCATGTGTATGTATTGATATCATGTTGTGATTATCAGTTGTGTATGTTATGTTTGAGTTTCTCGTAGGAGAAGACTCGTTGGTATTTTGTTGGTTACGTTATTATTATTCACCGTGAGATATGAATAATATGTTGTGGTACTTGTACTAGCATCGTTGTGCTAACCCCTTCGGGGGTGAACATTTTGTTTGTGTTCGAGATCCGTGAGAGCTGGGAAACAACCACTGGAACAGTATGACGACGAGGGTGCAGAGTGATGTCCCGACCGGGTTTATTTATCTTTCGTTTATTCGTTATTTCAACAAGTACTCGAGTACGAAGTCGTTTGTGATGTTTTGAATTGGTGATGTAATATTGAGTTCTGTTGAACAAATTGTACTATTTCTGTATTTGGTCAGAATTAATGTACTGTAATTCCGTTATTTCCATTCGTCAGTAACTTTTTATACTTGTTAAATTCTTCAGCCTTGTAAATCCTTATGTAAAGGATTTACGGCGCTGTAATATTCCCGAATATATTGGGGGTGTTACAGAATATGGTATCAGAGCTAAGATTATGGATATCTTGGCCGTTGGGTTAAAATAGGGGTCATTTATGTCTTTTGGGATAACCGGCCGTGAATGACATCACTGCACTGCCTACGTCTTCATGCGAACAGTGGTTGTAAGTTCTTAAACTCTATCTCGTTCTTTGCATATTGTATCTCTTTATACTCGAATATTAGAACGATGTTGTTTCCTGTATATTGAGTATTTATGCTTACAGTATGTTGAGAGGCGGACGTGGACGTGGTCGCGGTCGTGGACGCGGACGGAGAAATGCCGAAAGGGAAACGTCGCCTTCTAACCAGCGACCATAGCTCAGCGAGCCGCAGCAGCCTATTAATAATGAACCGATCCTCCTGTACGAGAGATCCTTCGTCAAGTGGTGAACCAGATGACTCGGCCGCCAGTGTCGTGGACCGAATGCAAGTGGCGGTTGGGCTACAGCAGGAGAGAGGACAAAGCAAGGGATCCCAGATATGGGAAATCGAGGTGACCGGTGGTCGCAAGAAGTGGCGAAGATGCAACCACCCAAATTCGACGATTTGAGACTCCCACCAGGATCATTGGTTAAAGGAGCTGAGAAGATTTTTGCCTAATTAATCGCCTGACGACCGAGAGCCTCTATCGCTCAATATTTTCTGATAGGGGAAGCGTCCGAATGGTGGGAAGCCATCCGGCCTGTAGACCATGATGCCGATTGGACAGAGTTTAGATTGATGATGGAAGCCCAGTATTGCCCTCGTCCTGTGAGGGAAGCCAAAGTTCGGGAGTTTTTCTCTGCTCAGCCTTCTGATGTGCCAGTATCCCAGGCGATCAAGACGTTTAACCAGCAGCTGGCATTTGTTCGACATCTGGTCAGAACAGATGCAGAAATGATGATTCATTTCGATATGAGAATGAAACCAGAAGTTCAGAGGTACATGTCCGGATTCGAATGTACCACACTCCACCAATACCAAGATAAGGCGTTGGCATATGAGATCAAGGAAGCAGCCATGGAGAAATTTGCGGAAAACAAGAAACAGAAAGTCTCTGGTACTTTCACAGAGCACAAAAACAGCGGGCCCCATAAGGCCCAGTCATCTTTTCACTCTTTTAAGAAACCTCCGCACCCAGCTAGGAGCGGAAAGAATTTCGGGGCGACATCAACTATTACCGATGTTACCAGAAATGCTTTAATCTGCGCCTGCACGGGGCACTATCGACTAATTGCCCCCTTCCTGCCGTGACTTGTTTTGACTGTGGACGAGAGGGACATCGGGCGGTGTTTTGTGAAGAGGCTGCAAAGTCTTTTAGAGCCCGTGCACCACAAATACCCGTCAGGAGGCCAAGATTCCACGACGCAAAGAAAGTGTTCGATGCCTCGAATTTTGGCCGCGGCGAGGCAGAGGACAATGGGACCGAAAGGGGACATCGAGTGCCGGATCTGCTCCCCACGTCTGTACGAGATGAGGAGGACAGACGATCGTGATCTTCTTTGCCGCATCGTGCACTCCAGATCCTTTCCCGGCCGATTAGCGTTTTATTCGATACAGAGCTACACATTCTTTCATATCTTTGTCTTGTGTAAATCGTTTGAATATTTCCGGTTTTCATGCTTGTGAACCTTATGTTGTTGGTTTACCGAGTGGAGAGAGGATTGTCGGAAATTTAGAAACTAGAAATTTCCCTGTATCATTTGGAGGCAGAGAGTGGCTCTCAAATCTGATCATGATAGAAATGCAAGGAGATGACCTAATACTCGGAGACGATTGGCTTAATCGATATGGAGCAATTGTGAACTACCGAAGGAGGAATATCTCGCTGATCGCTGACGATGGTTCCGAGATTCTGTTTGAGGGATGGAAACCGGGAAGCTCAGGAAAGTTGATCAAGGCGATGAAAGTCACAAATTGTTGAAACAAGGTCAGATCGTACTGGTGCTACGCAATGAAGAAAGAAGAAGAAATTGTGGAACTTTCATCCATTCCTGTTGTGAACGAATTCCCAGATGTGTTTCCTGACGAGTTACCTGGACTACCTCCACGAAGGGATGTGGAATTTACTATTGAACTGGAACCTCGAGCGACACCAATTTCTAAGGCGCCGTATCGTATGGCACCTACTGAGATGTACGAACTGAAGAAGCAGCTGGAGGAGTTTCTGGACATGGGCTATTTTCAGCCAAGCGTTTCACCCCGGGAGCGCCGATTCTTTTGTCCGAAAGAAGGATGGATCGCTCATTGTGTATTGACTATCGAGAGCCGAACAAGATGACGATTAAAAACAAGTATCCGTTGCCACGGATTGATGATCTATTTGACCAGCAAGGGGCAATGATTTTCTAAAATTGATCTCGAGATCGGGATATCATCACCGAGGATTAAGGAATCGATGTTCAAATCCGCATTCGTAACTCGTTACGGGCATTATGAGTTTGTGGTGATGCCGTTTGGTCTCACTAACGCACTGCAGATTTATGCAATTGATGAACCGTGTGTTCATTGAATTTTTGGATAAATTTGTGGTCGTGTTTATCGATGACATTCTCGTGTATTCTAAGAGTCCTAAGAACATGCACGGCATTTGCGGATTGTATTGGGACTTTTGAGGAACGAACAATTGTACGCCAAACTTTCTAAGTGTGAATTCGCTAAAGGAAGTAATGTTCCTCGGCCATGTGGTGTCGGCTAAAGGAGTCCGAGTGGATCCTCGAAGATCGAGGCAATATTGGATTGGAAGCCTCCAAAGAACGTGAAAGAGGTCCAAGCTTCTTAGACTTGTTTGATACTATCGTCGATTCGTGGAAGGGTTTTCTAAAATTTCCCGACCACTTACTCGACTCCTTCAGAAAACTCAAAAGTTTGAGTGGAATGAATTATGTCAGATTAGCTTTGTTGAATTGAAGAAGAGATTGACGACGGCACCGATTCTATCACTTCCACAGGAACCGAGGGATTCATAGTTTACTGATGCTTCAACCAAGGACTTGGGTGCGTGTTGATGCGTAATAACAAGGTGATCGCTTATGCATCGCGACAATCGAAACCTTATGAAGTGAATTACCCGACACATGATTTGGAACTAGCGGCGGTGGTTTTTGCCTTGAAGATTTGGAGGCATTATCTGTACGGGACTCACTGTCAAATCTTTACGGATCATAAGAGCCTCAAGTACATATTCAGTCAGAAAGAGTTGAATATGCGGCAAAGAAGATGGTTGGAACTGATTAAGGACTATGACTTGGAGATTTTATATCATCCAGGCAAAGCGAATGTAGTGGCCGATGCACTTAGCCGCAAGCCTGTCTCTATTCAGATGCTGGAGACACTGACCTCCCAACTTAGCCTTCAGCGAGAGATGATTCGTGAAGGGATTGAAGTGTGGTTACAGAGAGTCCACGGACAACTGTGCGTGATGGAGATAACTTCGTCATTAACCGAAGAAATCAAATCTAGACAGGCAGATGACCCTCTGATGATTCGGTTGCATGACGAAGTGATCAAAGGAAAGGCCCCCGGATTCATAATTCATGACGATGGAGTTTTGAGATTTCAGGACCGACTGCGTCCCGATGTTGATGTTAAACAGACGATTATGAAGGAAGCTCATAGTTCGCCCTATTCTATCCACCCGGCACCAAGAAATGTATAAGGACTTGAAGCAGAATTTCGTGGGGCAACATGAAGAAAGACGTAGCGGACTATGTTTGAAATGCTTGACTTGTCGCAGTTAAGATCGAACATCAACGGCTCCGGAATGTTGAAGCCGCTCCGATCCCCGAATGGAAGTGGGAGGACATATCAATGGACTTCATCACTAATATGCCGAAAACCGTGACGGGAATGAACATGATTTGGGTGATAGTTGATCGTTTAACCAAATCGGCTCATTTTCTAGGCATTAAGGATACGTGGGGACCAGAGAGGTTGGCACGAGTCTTTATTTTAGATAGTTCGATTACATGGTACGCCGAAGACCATTGTTTCGATCGAGACGGCCGCTTTGTGTCTCACTTTGGAAGGCAATTCATAAGGCCTTGGGGACCGAATTGAACTTCAAGATGCCTTATCACCCGCAATCGATGGACAATCCGAGAGAACTATACAAACGGTGGAAGATATGCTAAGGGCACGTGCCTTAGATTGGTCAAACGATTGGGAAGTTCATCTACCATTGATTGAATTTACTTACAACAATAGTTGGCATGCTTCCATTAAGATGGCACCGTTTGAGGCATTATACGGAAGGAGATGCAGATCGCCCTTATGTTGGGACGATTCATCGGACTTGATCGAACAGAACGAGTTGATCGAAAGACTCGAGAGAAGATAGCCTTGATTCGTGAAAGGCCGTTGACCGCCCGCAGTCGCGAGAATCCTATGCGGACGCACGCGCCATTGGAGTTGATCAGGAGATCACGTACTTTTGAAGGTTTCTCCTACCCGGGAATCTTTCGTTTCGGTAGGAAAGGTAAGCTAAGTCCGAGATATATCGGACCATTTGAGATCCTCGAGAGAGTTGGGGAGTTGGCCTCTGATTAGCATTACCGCCGTCATTATACCATGTTCATAACGTGTTCCACGTATCCCATTACGAGATATATACCAGATCCTACCATATCATCGATTTCGGCGAGATCGAAGTCGAACAGATGGGACGTTTGAAGAAAGACCAATCAAGATACTCGAGAGTCGAGTTAAGCAACTGAGGAACAAGTCAATCGTTTTGGTCAAAGTTCAGTGGTCACGTCATGGAACGGAAGAAGCCACTTGGGAAACGGAAGCTGATATGAAGTTTAGATATCCCGAGTTATTTTCATCTTGAGTTTCGGGACGAAACTCATTTTTAGTAGGAGAGTATGTAATATCCGGATTTATTACAGTGTATTTCATCTGTATTCAACCATGTATTATTTCGGATTGGTGATTTTGATTACTGGAATATGATATTTCGTGCATTGATATCATTGTACAGAAGTATAGAAACATGCAAAATTGCTCAAACAACCTAGTGATAGCGCACGCTAAGAATGTATCTTAACGCGCGCTATCGGGCCACTATTAGCGTACGCTACACAGGTAGTAGTAACGTGCGCTAAAGACTCAATTATTGAGCGGGGCAGCTGGCTCGTGCGCCAGCGGGACATGGGTCCGGATAAGATTCCCGCTGACGCACCCGGACAAAATCTGAAGTCAACCATTATTAGCGCACGCTAAGAGATACTTAGTAGCGTGCGCTAACTTATCAATAATGCAGAAATTATAAATGGGACAGCAACCGCTTGAGCTTTCATTTCCTTCGTCTATACTTCATCTTTGAGAGTCCAGAGAGCAATAATCTACCTTCTAAACACTTAGAACATGTATGAGTGATCATAGAACGATTGAGTATCACTTGTGAAGTGATCCTTGAAGAGAAGTGACACCTTGGAGGGGCACATAACCAACCGGAGTCGGATTACACCTTGTGGTTCAGTGATTTCGGCATATTAAGGTATGTTCAACCTATCACCAGTCTTAGATTCGGATTTACAATGGATATGATGATCATGTTAACAGGATATTGAATTTCATTAGTGAATTATTTCAACAACATCATGTTTAGAAGATTGGGATGTCTACAATTAAGATATTATTGTTGGAACCTTGAAGTTGGAATCCTAGTACTTCAAATATGAGAGATATATTCGGAAGTTAACAATCCGTATGATTTATGTTGTCTTTGTGATCATGATTTGGAAAATATGTTATAAGAACTTAAAGGGAGAATCATGTTACGAAATATTCTTTCGTATAAGTCGGAATTGTTAGTACACCTCAAGATGAAGTCTGAATATGTATAATGATAGTAGAATCTAATACATCAACCGGAGATCACCAACTTTGCATGAGAATTGTAATCAAGATGGATTATGGTGTCATGATGATTATTCGTATATTTGCATCTTGAAGTTGATATAATACTGGAGATTATTCATAAGAGTAAGAACTTGGTATTCATGGAAGTAACATGAATTATCACGAAGGATTTCATTGTTTCGTTCATGGCAAGAAACGATTCTTGCTTTCGTGAGAAAGCGCCATGCGAAGATAGCGCACGCTATGTTATGCGATTTAACGTGCGCTTATCGAGCACTAGTTAGCGCGGCGCTACGTTTGGTACGTAACGCACGCTAGACCATCGACGAAGTCAGTTGATCGGTCGTGAAGTACCGACCATGCGTCGTTAGCGCGGCGCTAGGCTTTGTTGTTTGCGTGCGCTATCGGGCAGACGTAACGCACGCTACACAGAAGTACTTAGCGTGCGCTAAGCTCCTCGGGCAGATTGCAGTTTATGAACTTTTGACCGTTAATCGAATTGTTTAACATTCATACGACGTGAGATAAATCCTATATCATTTCTTTTGTTAAGGTTTGGTCTCATTACGCGATTGATTGAGGAGGACGACCTTCGAGTATTCATTTTCGTAGAAGTATTGTTATTGTCTTCAAATCGAGGCAAGTACCTTAATTGTTTTATGTATTGTTGTTATACATATTGTCGTGCATGTATGTCGTTATTGTGTGTCCACCTCGTGTTGGTCCGACGGGATCATCGGGGGATCTATGCTAGCGTGCGCTGGATCATCGGACGGGTTTTTCCACCACGGGTTGGTCTGACGGGATCATCGTGGGTTCTAGGCAGTGAACGCTGGATCGATGGAATTACCATGTGTATGTATTGATATCATGTTGTGATTATCAGTTGTGTATGTTATGTTTGAGTTTCTCGTAGGAGAAGACTCGTTGGTATTTTGTTGGTTACGTTATTATTATTCACCGTGAGATATGAATAATATGTTGTGGTACTTGTACTAGCATCGTTGTGCTAACCCCTTCGGGGGTGAACATTTTGTTTGTGTTCAGGATCCAGGAGAGCTGGGAAACAACCACTGGAACAGTATGACGACGAGGGTGCAGAGTGATGTCCCGACCGGGTTTATTTATCTTTCGTTTATTCGTTATTTCAACAAGTACTCGAGTACGAAGTCGTTTCTGATGTTTTGAATTGGTGATGTAATATTGAGTTCTGTTGAACAAATTGTACTATTTCTGTATTTGGTCAGAATTAATGTACTGTAATTCCGTTATTTCCATTCGTCAGTAACTTTTTATACTTGTTAAATTCTTCAGCCTTGTAAATCCTTATGTAAAGGATTTACGGCGCTGTAATATTCCCGAATATATTGGGGGTGTTACATGACATGTCTGGTTTTGGTTTCTAAAATGAATTTATGTATGTACTATGAAATGTGTAAGCGAATGGTTTGCCTTGATTACTTGTACTAGCATAATTGCTAACCCCTTGGGGGACCCGTTTTGGGGAAATTATGGTTATGAATATCAGGATATGTTCAGCTAGACGAACGGGCACTGGGCAGTACGAGGATGCTGGCCAGGGCTGATGACGTGTGCAAATGAGTCTCCTTATTTCCATTGTCCTTTGTGACATGGTTGTTTTCAAACTTGTGAACTTATAGATAGTACTCGCAAGTACTTAGGCATTTTTACAGGAATTATGGTTTGTATTATTAAATGTTATTTATGATTATTAGTGATGTCTGTTTTGCCGGTTATACCGGGCGTTTCATTTAATTTCGTATTGGTGATGTGTGTTTTCTCGCTAAATGAGATAGTTAGACGAGTGGTATATCTCAATTAGCCTGGTGGATCCCATGTAGGGGTCCACAGCGCTGTAATATACCCTGAATATCTCGGGGGTGTTACACCTTGCACCTCTTGATCGAAAACCCGTTGATGCCTCAACAACTCGCAAGTTGTCTATCACCTTCCAATCAAAAACTTGTGGATGCGTTTACAGCCTCTTTACTTTCAAGAACCTCATTAAAGAATGCAACCCCGTACTCAACCTTTTAAGACAAGAGTTTTTGTCTTCTCCAACTTAAGAGCTTCTCAATATATGAACTTTTGAACTTTGGTCTTCACGATGCTATTGTTTGATTTGATAACTCTAATTGCTTTGAATACTTTGTTCGCTATGTAAATGTTGTTCGCATCGTACTTTGCTCAAGTCTGTCTTTAGATATTTATAGCATGAATCTTGAGCTTCTTCATAGCCGTTGCATCTCTTATAACAAATTTGTCTGTTGGAGAGTGGACTTCTTTGTTTATTTATTCATCTCTTTGCACGGCTTGATTCCCTTTCTTCAAGTCTGTCCGTTTGAAGAATCTTCCCGTTGTGCCACTTTTCTTGATTTGTATATTTGGAAAGTCTTCCTGGCGCCGATCTCTAGGAATAAACTATTCCTTAACTTCCGAGAATCATTCACTTTGTCTCCTTGATTTAAGTTTGTACGTGTCTTTTCCGTAATTGTTGACTTTTATCGCTTTGCTGACCTGGACTTAGTTCGGAGTGCGTCTGATGTTTCTGTTGAAAGAATTTCTCTCAAAACTTCTCTGTCTTGACAAGGTTCTCTGCTCTGTCAAGTTTCACTGGTCTGCTCTGTTAAACTTCAGCTGTTTGAAAAACTCGTCTGATATTAAACCCATGTGTGGTCAAACTTCTCTGATATTCTCTGTTGACCAGAACTTCTCTGATAAGTTGCCTGATTATATGTTGTCTGTGGTCAACCTTCTCTGATATGCTGAGTTGATCAAAACTCCTCTGATAAGTTGCCTGATTATATCTTGTCTGTGGTCAACCTTCTCTGATCGGTTGAGTTGACCAAGACTCGACTAAAGTTATCTCGCCTGATGATAACTTGTCTGCACCTCGGCTGCTACAGTGTTTTGGTCAAACCTCTCTGATATTCCTGTTGACCAAAACTCGTCTGATAAAGAACTCGCCTGATAACTTATCTAATATTTTGGCAGTTCTATACTTAGCCGATTTTCTACTCATTAACCCTTGATCAAACTTAGCCTATTCAATGGCTTCTAGAAGATACTCATTTGGTTCCTCTTTACAATGCCAAGTACTTAGAGTATACATTTGAATAAATCATAATATAGGGATGACATCATCAAAATCTAACAAGTATTCATAACAATAACGTGTGCGAGCCGTGTTCATCAATCCCCAAACTTAACCTATTGTTCGTCCTCGAACCATAAAAATGAGAAAAAAAAATGAACACAAGTTAGAGGGGTCTCAAAAATAATAGTTGCCTCAGTTTAAACACATTCAATGAAGTGTGAATAATATCAATCAATTTTTTGAACAATCATGATAAATACACCTCGAGGACTATGAGTTTTCACAAGAAAATGTATTTAGCAAATTTTCAAATTAGATTGAACACGATGATTAGAATAGGAATGGACATTGCTTCTTTCTCCTGTACAATTAGAATATGTGATCAAAGAATCAAGGACTTATAAATTTGGATGATGTGGGAAATATGCTAACTCACTTAATATAAAATTATTAAATAGCCTTCACCTTCATAACTCTTTCGGGTAAAACTCAAAGACCATATTCACTAATAAAACCATACAAGTTAAAAATTATTTCAACGAGACATCATGGCCCGTGCGATGCACGGGCTTTGTTCACCGTAAAGAATCATCGATTTTGCAAGGGTTATGCGTATTTAGTTATTATGCTTAGTTTCGATCAGGGGTACTCGACTGAATAAAGGAAATTTGTTTAAGTAAGTTTTTGTAAATAGAATTATTTCAATAAAAATGCATCAAATACATGAGTGACTTTCATCACCATAACGCAATACATGCTATTTCAAAAACAAAATTTATACTACACACAACTTAGGTTTTTTTCTTTTGTCTCTTACACCAAAATTGATGTATCAGCTTCGAGTTTTGTCTTTCATTTGTAACGATTGCGTCGTTACGTCTCCAAGTGAGTTCTGCTTGAATAACAAATTCTCCCAGATGCGTGATAATGAGGCGAGTTCCATTGCACAAACCTTGTGGTTAATATGTATTAAATGCATCAAGTGTTTAAACTTGATGCATTGTAGATGCTCTAAGTATGTATCTTAATATTTTAAGACCTCCCTAAAGTCACAAATGATTTATAATATAGTAGAGGTTATCATAAATATTAAATACTTTAAAAAAAATATAATTTGTGATTATAAATACTTACGTTTAATGATGAAACTCAACATTTATATATTAATTAAAGGACACGGTATAGTGGCTTAAACTAAATAGCCACATTAGCATCTCACTTTTAACACTCACATACCAAGATACTTTCCTTTTTCATGGCTTGAGCTATTTCTACTTTTTGGGTTCAAAGCAGTAGATGACAAATCGTGAATGTAAAATACGCAACAGTTCTCTATTGAAAATACGTCATTATTTAGACCTTTTTAAGAAAAAAAAAAGGTAATATCATAACATTAAGACCTTTATTTATTGAGATTACTTACACAACTTTTGTCGAAACACAACTCTCGAATTTGAATAGTTGAAAAGATTATAACACAGATTAGTGACCTTATGAATTGATGATATTTGTACCAAAACTCAATGGCAAAATATAACCATGGTCTTAAAAATTCCTAAATCGACTTTACTACTCTTCCACTTTATTTTTCATATCTTATAGTTTTAGTATAAGATGGAAAGTTTCATCAGTACGCAATGACTCTTTTTCTGTTGTGGTTCGGAGAGTCTTATTGTATTTGTTTGTTACTATGTTTGTTTGTGTAAGATAATTGACGTTAAACATATACAATCTTTCACCGTTCAATAAACCAAACATCTTTTTGTATCAAATATTTAAATATATTTTAGTTTAATTGTCCTTTTCAAGCTGAATTAGAATGACAATTTTTTCCAATACTAAAATGTGTATTTACATTTTCAGCTTTACCAAAGATAACAAACAAATAAATAAGGAAATTTGTGCATTACGGTAATTGAATGAGCCTATTTAATAAATGAACATGATAAAAAAAACTTACACATGATTATTATGTATTGACATACATGATAATAGAGTTTCTTAGCTAATGTCATTAATGCTCACATTAATACATGAAACTCATTCTTTATATATATATAGATACTTAATCAATTTATCTCCATCACTTTATTATATTAGAGATATAAATATCCATCGAACATATTACCGTGAATGCAGTCGGTCACTTCATGTGACTCAAGAGTTGAGAATCAAAACTCAAACCAACCGCTAATGCCTGGATATCGGCATGATAACTCGATGAGGTCTGGAAGGTGTAACACTCCTAAAATATTCGAAAATATTACAGTGTCGTAGACCTTCTCGCGAGGGTCTACCAGGCTAGATACAGTACAACACGCACAAATGACCTACAAAGTCAAACAATACAAAAACAATCCCCAAAAAACAATAGACAAATGAAAACATGTATACACCCTTGTATACAATTGTTCGAGTACAACGACATACCCTTACAAGGGTTAATACATGACATATAAGGAAATACAACTCAAGACGACAAATATAAAAAATCTTACTCTCATGTGATTATCATCCTCGCCTTTCATCATCTTCCATGTCGATCATGTGACTAATATGTAGGAGTCATTTCCGAAATATAGGCATTTTCAGAGCCGACTGGACTCCGGGCCGCGGCACAAGCTTTTTGGGTCGCGGCACGTCAATTTGTAAAAGCCTCCTCCACCTCCTGTACTCTGGGCTGCAGCCCCTGCCTGCCGGGACGCGGCCCCTGCCGATGCACTGGAGAATCCCAGCCGAGCCTGTACTCTGGGATGCGGCGCCCTCCTTCCGGGCCGCGGCCCCGGGCGTTTTTTCTGTGTGTTCCGCGACACACTTTGCTCGGGTCGCAGCACACGGGGTCAACCCTGGTTTGGGGGTTCTTTTTTTAGCAGCACCTTGCTGCGTTTTTTTCTCATTCCAACCTTACACATTTTGAGAGTACAAGAAATAGAGAGAAACAAGAGAGAAAAGAAGCAGAGAAAAATACTTGTGTGAATTCCCATAGGTATATCGATCGGATCGTCGTAATTGTTGACAAGAGCTTGGTAGCTATTGGGCAAACTTTTTCACCAGAATAGATCGAGGGTTTGAGTCTGGAAGTTCGAGTATTTTTGTTAGCTTTTCGTGTAAGCTATTTTGGTGTTTCCTTTTCTCGATCTTGTTGTTATTGTTGTATTCCAAATACTTGAAGAACGTTTATTACCGAGTATTTGAAGATTGTGTTGTATACCTCTAGTTTGTACTAGGGACGGTTGTGTATTGTGTATTGTGTATTGGTGTTAGTGGATTTAAGCGGCTTCGGTCCCGTGGTTTTTACTCTCGTCTTGAAGGGTTTTCCACGCTAAAACTGTGTCTCGTTATTTATCGCTTTTGGTATATCATTTGTATTATATTGTTGAGTTGTAATTGTTTGCCCTACTCGTCGGTAACCACGAAGTTACAATTGAAGAGTGGGAAATTGTCAAACGAGGTTCCGCATTTTTCGTTGTAATGTTATATTGCCGGTGTTTTCCCAACAAAGTGGTATCGGAGCCACGAGATTTTTGTTTCGTGGTTGTTTAGTATCTCAACTGTAAGATGGAAGCGAGCACGAGTAGAATGGTTAATTTGAATGGTTCGAACTACTACGTATGGAAGGGGAAGATGGAAGACCTTCTATATGTGAAGGATTACTATTTACCTGTTTTTAGCAAAGATAAATCGGAAGGCAAGTCCGACACGGAGTGGACTATTTTGGATCGCCAAGTTTGTGGATATATTCGACAATGGATTGATGATAATGTTTTGAACCATATTAGTGGAGAAAATGACGCTTGAGAATTGTGGCACAAGCTCGAGCAATTGTATGTTCGGAAGACGGGGAATAATAAATTATTCCTCATTAAACAAATGATAAATTTGAAATATCGAGATGGGACTCCTCTGTCGGATCATTTGAATGCATTCCAAGGCATAATTAATCAACTTGCGGGAATGGGCATTAAATTTGAAGAGGAGGTACAAGCTTTATGGTTATTGGGCACATTGCCGGACACTTGGGAGACGTTTCGTACGTCATTGTCTAACTCTGCCCCCGATGGTGTCATTTCAATGGAACTTTCTAAGGGGAACATGTTGGACGAGGAGGTTCGAAGAAAATCACAGGGATCTTCGTCACAGTCAGATGTTCTTGTTACCGAAAGACAGGGGAGAGGTCAAAGTAGAGGTCCGAGTAATAGAGGGCCACAAAGGAGTAATTCCCGGGGGAAGTATGCCAATATTGAATGTTACTATTGTGGTAAGAAAGAGCATACTAAGAAATTTTGCCGACAATTGAAGAAGGAAAATCGCCAAGGCCGAGAGAACTCTCAAAAGAAGGAGAGCAGTAGTAATGAAAAAGCAGAAGTAAATACTACTACCGAAGAATTCTTTGTTTGCTGTGACTATGACATGGTGAATCTTGCCAGAGATGATTCGAGTTGGGTGGTCGATAGTGGAGCTACGTGTCATGTTACATCACGTAGGGATTTTTATTCCTCTTATACTCCGGGTGAATATGGGATAGTCAAGATGGGTAACGATGGGTTATCCAAGATTGTTGGAGTGGGAGACGTACATTTGAGGTTCGACACCGGAGTGGAACTTGTTTTACGTAATGTAAAACATGTTACGGATATGAGGCTAAATCTGATGTCCATTGGTTTACTCGATGATGATGGTTATCATAGTGGCTTTGGCAAGGGAGTGTGGAAACTCACCCGAGGTTCCTTGATGGTCGGAAGAGGAGAGAAGATAGGGAAACTATACGTGACACTTCCAAAGGTCACGATTAATTCTGTGAACACAATCGACAATAATGACATGGCCGAGCTATGGAATAAGAGGCTCGGTCACATGAGCGAGAAAGGGATGACGCTATTGTTGAAGAAGGAGGCGTTATCCGGAGTTCACAAGGTACATCTTAAAAGGTGCTCTCACTGTCTAGCCGGTAAGCAAAGGAGAGTCACCTTTAAGAGTCATACTCCTTCAAGGAAGGAAAATGTTCTTGATCTAGTTCATTTCGATGTTTGTGGTCCTATGAATACTAGGACGCTTGGTGGTTGCCGATACTTTGTCACATTCATCGACGACAATTCGAGGAAGGTGTAGGCATACACCTTGAAGACCAAAGATCAAGTGTTAGACGTCTTTAAACAATTTCATGCCTCGGTGGAGAGAGAGACCGGGAAGAAGCTAAAGTGTATTCGGACGAACAATGGTGGATAATACATCGGGTCTTTTGATGAGTATTGCCGAGGGCAAGGGATCCGACATCAAAAGACGCCACCGAAGACTCCGCAACTTAATGGCTTGACGGAGAGAATGAACCGGACTTTGGTCGAGAGAGCTCGATGTTTGCTCTCACATGCCGGATTACCAAAGTCGTTTTGGGGAGAAGCTTTGAATACGGCGGTTCATGTGATTAATTTGATGCCGTGTGTTCCTTTGGAATTTGATTTCCCGGATAAAGTGTGGAGCGGTAAAGACATCTCATACCGCCACTTACGGGTTTTCGGATGTAAAGCTTTTGTACACATTCCGAATGATGAGAGGTCGAAGCTTGATTCCAAGAAGAAGCCATGTATTTTTATTGGTTACGGGCTTGATGAGTTCGGGTATAGATTGTATGACCCGATGACCAAGAAGCTTGTCCGTTCAAGAGATGTTGTTTTTGTTGAAGATCAAACGATGAAAGATGTTGAGAATGGAGAGTTGGCTCCACAACATGATTATGATCTTATTGATATGGACCCCGTTCATCCACAACATGTTGAGACACCCGTTGGAGATGATGGCCAAAACAATGAACAACATGATGCCGGTGACAACGATGAGTTGAGACAAGATAACACCGATGGAGTTCATCCCGAGCTTCCCGTGACGAACATGCCATCTTTTGTTCCACATAGGCGTTCGACGATGGACCGTCATCCCTCCACTCGTTATTCGGCTGATGAGTATGTTTTACTCACCGACGAGGGAGAGCCCGAATATTTTGCGGAGACTATGGAGGATGAGAATAAGAAGGAGTGGATGGATTCCATGAAAGACGAGATGAGCTCGTTGCATGAAAATAATATGTACGAGTTAGTGAAGTTGCCTAAGGGCAAGAGAGGTTTGAGAAACAAATGGGTGTATAAGGTGAAGTCGGAAGAAAATAGTTCACTACCTCGATACAAAGCTAGACTCGTAGTAAAGGGCTTCAGTCAAAAGAAGGGCATTGATTTTGACGAGATTTTTTCTCCAGTTGTGAAGATAGGATCGATTCGGTTGGTCCTTGGTATAGCGGCGAGTCTTGACCTTGAGATTGAGCAAATGGATGTCAAGACGGCATTTCTTCATGGAGACCTCGATAAGGAGATTTATATGAAGCAACCGGAAGGGTTTGAGGTCAAAGGGAAAGAGGATTATGTTTGTAGACTCCGAAAGAGTCTATACGGTTTGAAGCAAGCACCACAGCAATGGTATAAGAAGTTTGAGTCGGTTATGGGGGAGCAAGGCTACCGGAAGACGACCTTAGACCATTGCGTATTTTTCAAGAAATTTGGAGATGGTGATTTTATCATCTTATTGCTTTATGTGGATGACATGTTGATCGTTGGCAAGAATGCCGAAAGGATTGCCAATTTGAAGAAAGAGTTGAGCAAGTCTTTTGCCATGAAAGACTTGGGGGCCGCTAAACAAATTCTTGGGATAAGAATTACTCGGGATAGAGCAGCCCGAAAATTACACATGTCACAAGAGCAATATATCGAGAAGGTGCTTAAACGCTTCAACATGGACAAAGCTAAAGTTGTTAGTTCACCTCCTACTAACAATTTTAAATTGACGAGCAAGGATTGCCCTACAACGAAGGGAGAGATTGAGGAAATGGATAAAGTTCCTTATGCCTCAGCGATCGGGAGTTTGATGTATGCCATGGTATGTACTAGGCCCGACATTGCTCATGCCGTGGGATTGGTGATCCGGTTTCTATCGAATCAGGGAAAGAAGCATTCGAAAGCCGTAAAGTAGATATTTAGATATTTACGGGGTATTTCCAAATTGGGGATTATGTTTGGAAATGGGAAAGCGATGCTTGTTGGTTATTCCGATTCGGATATGGCCGGTAACGAAGATAACCGAAAATCCACTTTCGATTATTTGATGATGTTTGCAGGGGGAGCCATGTCATGGCAATCAAGACTGCAAAAGTGCGTTGCCTTGTATACAATGGAGGCCGAGTATATTGCGGCGGTGGAAGCGTGTAAAGAGCTCTTATGGTTGAAAATGTTTTTACGAGAGCTAGGCTTCCGAAAATGACGGTATGTGGTTCTTTGTGATAGTCAAAGTGCGATTCATTTGCCGAAGAATGCGACTTTTCACAAGAGAACGAAACATATCGATGTGAGGTATCATTGGATCCGAGATGCATTGGAGGATGGTTTGTTTGAACTTGATAAAGTTCACACCGATGATAATGGTTCGGATATGTTAACCAAGGCGTTGAGTAAAGAGAAGGTGAAAGTGTGTTGTTCGATCGCTGGGATGGCGAAATCCTCCTATATTCCGGAAAGGAGGAGATTTGTAGGAGTCATTTCCGAAATATAGGCATTTTCAGAGCCGACTGGACTTCGGTCCGCGGTACAAGCTTTCCGGGCCGCAGCACATCAATTTGTAAAAGCCTCATCCACCTCTTGTACTCTGGGCCGCGGCCCCTGCCGATGCACTGGAGAATCCCAGCCGAGCCTGTACTCTGGGCTGAGGTGCCCTCCTTCCGGGCCGTGGCCCCCGGCGAATTTCCTGGGAGTTTTTTCTATGTGTGCCGCGGCACACTTTGCTCGGGTTGCGGCACACGGGGTCAACCCTGGTTTGGGGTTCTTTTTTTAGCAGCACTTTGCTGCGTTTTTTCTCATTCCAACCTTACACATTTTGAGAGCACAAGAAATAGAGAGAAACAAGAGAGAAAAGAAGGAGAGAAAAATACTTGTGTGATTTCCCGGAGGTATATCGATCGGATCGTCGTGATTGTAGACAAGAGCTTGGTAGCTATTGGGCAAACTTTTTCACCGGAATAGATCGAGGGTTTGAGTCCGGAAGTTCAGGTTTTTTTGTTAGCTTTTCGTGCAAGCTATTTTGGTGTTTCCTTTTATCGATCTTGTTGTTATTGTTGTATTCCAAATACTTGAAGAACGTTTATTACCAAGTATTTGAAGATTGTGTTGTATATCTCTAGTTTGTACTGGGGACGGTTGTGTATTGTGTATTGGTGTTAATGGATTTAAGCGGCTTCGGTCCCGTGGTTTTTACTCTCATCTTGAGGGGTTTTCCACGCTAAAATTGTGTCTCGTTATTTATCGCTTTTGTATATCATTTGTATTATATTGTCGAGTTGTAATTGTTTGCCCTACTCGTCGGTAACCACGAAGCTACAATTGAAGAGTGGGAAATTATCAAACGAGGTTCCGCATTTTTCGTTGTCATGTTATATTGCCGATGTTTTCCCAACATACTAATCATCTTTCATGTCGAACCTATGCTATCCCTCAATTCGGAAGTGAATGCCTTTTATGCATATTAGGTATTTGCAGTTCGAGGGAGCAATATATGTCAAGAAGTATAACTTATATGTTGGTGGATGCGTTTTACGCATGCCAAGTATTTCAGGTATGTCTAACTTATATGTCACCAGATCTAACTTATATGTCAAGTATAACTTATATTAATTCTCTGAAAATAAGATTAAATTGAAACTCCAACAACAACACTTTAATGAAATTTTTAACAATCAGTTACATCCTTTTTATATCAAAATGGTAGGTAAGCGGGCAACAAGCTGCGCCGCCACCCCTTTCTGAATAGCAAACCCTATTCTACTGAAAACATAATCATGACCACTCGGGGCCGATATATTGCTGCGAACGATCTTACGAACCCGATCCAAGAATCGCACAGCTTCAGGGGCTAAGGAACCAAAAGTGTCAAATGCAAAAGGAACAAACACGTGTTGATTCTCGGAGCAGGCTTTATCATGTTTGTCCACTTTCTTCCTCTCAGCCTTCATAACAGCTTGCCCAGCCGTAAACCCATTACCTCGGAGATCCACGAGGGTGGACACACCAGTGAGGTCCACACAAGCATGTTTCCCCCCTTCCCATCCAAAAACCAAAACATCAGCGGGCCGCAGGGAGGACCTCCCCTCAGTAGGGTCTGTAAGGAAATTTACGGGAGCTTCCTTTTTCGCCGAAATCCCCGCCCTCCGAAGGACATCAAACAACACATCCCGCAACAAGTCATGATGGTACTTAAAACCCGGGAGCTCTTTGCAGTGCACCGCATGTTCCCCAAACTTGTCCAAAGCGACCTTATGACACACAGGGCAAGGCTCGTCCACTGGGAACAACGGGATCATTAGACGATATTTAAGGATCGCCCTATATTCGATTGGAGACATGTGCTGCCCTAGCCCCTCAATAGGGATGACGGTAAGTATTATTCATCCATATCATATATAAAACCGGGCGCTGCGGAATGTCTCTCCTTTCTCGTCCGACATCTGCCTTCTCCTCTCAAATCGGAGGCGCAGATAGGGCAGCGCGACGACGGTAGGTTAATCCTCTCAAATCGGCGGCGCAGAGAGGGCGGCGCGACGACGGTAGTCTTGGGGTTTCGCAGAGGGAGGAAGAAATCGCGCAGAGCAATTTCATATCCAAAATGTGTCCAGCAGAAATCCTCGTTCCGACTTTTCTTCAAACAGTCCCCATACGCGCATCCTCGGGGGAGGGATGTTCTTCTTCTGGGGTTAGGGTTTGGCCGTGCCCGTTTAGGAATTTTCACTATTGCAAAGATGGTAGGCCCGGTTCCGCTGGGTATACTAGGCTACTCGCCCACATCAAGCGAGATCACTTCAGGTCGGATGATAGCAAAGATTGTCTACGGGATGCCTTATCCCTGGACTGGGTTCTTTTAAGTGATGTGGGGGGAAATGTTGAAGATGTTTGACCAATGGCTTTGTGGGAGGTGTATGATGTTGCACGCTCTCAGTAGGGGGTGTCACCATTCCGATGGCATCTCTACTTTTGCTCCGGGTTCCGACGTAGGGATTGATCGGGTAGTGGGTATCCCAAAGCCATGTAGGCCCTCGGTAGACATGGCGACCAATATTTTGTAACACCCCCAAGATATTCGAGGTGTATTACAGCTTCGTGGACCCCTACATGGGACCCACCAGGCTAACACAAGAAAACACCACTCGACTAACCATCTCGGTTAGCAAGGAAACAATTATTAACAACAAGAACATAAAACAACACGTCGGCTGGCCGCATAAGAAACATCAACCAACAAATACGGTAACTCCAACAAAGACCAATCACAATCTGAGAGGAAAAGCCTAAGTACTCGCGAGTACAATCTATAAGTTTACAAATTGAAAAACATCCACATCAAAAGAGACAGTAGGAAATAACAAGACTCAATTGCACATGTCAACAACCTTGGCCAACATCCTCGTACCATCCCAGCGCCCGCTCGTCTGACTGAACATAACCTGAAATCCATAACAAGAATTTCCCCGACAACGGGTCCCCAAAGGGGTTAGCAATTACGCTAGTACAAGTATTCAAGGCAAACCAATCGCTTACACATTTCATAGTACATGCACCAATATCATTTCGAAAACCAAAACAAGACGTGTCTTTTCCGGAAAATAAACAGTCAAACAATTTGCCTTGAGAACAGGGCGGCAGCATACATTCTCACTCGAGGCCTCATAGGGACCCTACCGAGTTGGCTACAATTACAGAAAAACAAAACCACGCACACGCTATGCCGTGAGAACAGGGCGGCAGCATACATTCTCACTCGAGGCCTCACAAGGACCCTAACGAGTTGGCTAGCGGTACGAAACTCGTGAAATCCAGGGCGGCAGCATAGATTTCCCTCCTTGACCCCGTCGGGCCAACACAAGGTGAGCAAATTACACACAATATACATTACCATTTCACGTTAAGCATAAAGGTTTCCAAAAATACTTGCCTTGAATTATTGACGACGCAACGAACGGAAAGGAAAGTCACCGACGAACGCTAGGAACCAATGAAACCGAACCTAACGATTCGAAGAACATAATTACAACCAACTCTAGCTGAATACGAAAATGGAATACACCCGAAAACCCGCCTACGATTCATGTATATTCGAATAAAAATAACAACGAGGGCGGACCACAACCAAACCCTCTCGATTCCGCAAAACTATGAAAATATACCATGAATCCGTAGGAAAATTAATGATATCAACAAGATAAATCATATTCATCAAGAATCCATTAACAAAACGGAGAGAATCGGACAAAAACCCCAAAATCCCCAATTATCCAAAAGGGAGGGTTTCAAGAAATATTACCTTAGGAGGTTTAAGTGCTAAGATCCGTAGAACACGCGTTGGATTGATCGTCCGGGCTTCACAACCGAAGAAGAATGATGAAAATCAACTCCCCGATTGATAATAATGAGGAACTCTCCCCCCCTCCCTCTCACTCTCTCGCGTCGCAGGCGAAAATGAGGAAGAAGACGGTCGATTTCGTCTATTAAAGACGAGTTGCGCATTGACCGCCGTGTGCGCGGCCACGGCGAAGTGTGCAGCGGCCGAAGTGTGCCGCGGCACAGGCCGAAAATTTACTCCCAGGTTTTGGCATTGTGCCGCGGCACGGCCTGCGTGTGCCGCGGCACCCGGTACAGACGGGTTTTGGTCGCAGATGACACACGAGTGTGCCGCGGCACCGGACAGGTGTGCCGCGGCACCGGATGGGTGTGCCGCGGCACACAGTACAGTTTGTTCGACCAATCCACTGAAGGAATTTGTGTGCCGCGGCACGCACATCTTGTGCCGCGGCCCACACCCCCTATTGGGTTCCAAAATGATAGAAATGATCCGGAAGGAGAATAAAACGATATGAATCAATATTTGGGAACCAACAACACGAAATGGATCCACGGCAACCCCGAAACGGCGGTTCCGCACAACAATAACGAGAATACAGTTCTACAGTTTGACAGGAAGGACACGCTGAAAAGTTCGCGGACGACGTCAACGACTCGAGATGAAAACGTAATGCAATAATTAATCACACGCGACCAAGAAAAGGGTCAAGACGACAAATACAGATATGGATACCCGTAACTTCCAAGAAATTACAAATTGGCCCAAAACGCCCGGAAATCACGATACGTGATCGAATAACCAAACCGAAGTTCACAACACGTCTAACAAAGTTAAACGGACTTGCGGGAAACTCGAAACAGCAGTTTCGGACGAGATTCGCAAGAATCGAACTCGAGTGCGGAAAAGTCGCTAAAAAGCACAGAACTCAACAAAACAACACCGAAACGAACTCGGATGACAAAAAGTGTAGAATTAATCATTCTCAGAATGACGAAACGGTCATGAGCGAGCCGTCAAAACGGACTCCGGCCGAAAAAAAAGAAATTCACCAAAAATCGAAAATTGCGGATATTACATTCTACCCTCCTTAAAAGAAGTTTCGTCCCGAAACTTAAAATAAGTAGGGAGAAGCAATATCCCTAGCCGGGAAAACTCGACGAGATACACAAAACCGAAGACTCGCGCCCGACGGCGAAACGCTGCAAGGAACGCAAAGAGACATACGGCGAGAAAATACGCTCGAGGGCGACTAACGCAACGTCACTGGTAGAGACATAATAAAATCAACGAGTGACAAGCGTCATCAAATAGACAATACAATCGGGTCGATTATCCGAACAATCATAAAACTCAACGAACGAAAATCAATATGATTGACCAACCCAACGGTTCATCAATCAAAATGCGAGCCAAACGCTGAACAAATACGGAATTCCACCGCCCAAGGGTTGGAAGATCGAAAACGAGACTAATTTCCCGAACTTAAGGAAATTACGAAGGAGCCTGAACGCTCAACAATCACGAAACGAGAACAAAAACCGAACAAACAAACGATTAAGACAACAAAAATCGAACAATCATGTCCGAAACACGCAGGATAATAACATTCAAACAACAACTCCTAGGATGACCCGGTGAGAACGATGGGCGTGCGTTCCCACAATATCCACAGGAAAGGGAATAGCGATTGAAAAGCCCCAACGACAAACGAGTTATTCCGAAACAATACTACCCTCGTTCGATCAACAAAAGCAAGGGATAGGGAAAGTTCAGAAATGTCAACGAACATAAATGAGTCGACAAAGTAGAATATACAGAAGTTCAAAATCCGATCCCTTCGAATAAAAGGACTAGTAGAACCAAATGATGTTACTCCCGAACAAGGTTCACAAGAATCGAACCGAACTCGAAAAAAAATCACATCGATAACCAGATCGGCCCACAACAAGATCACAGCTCGTTCGAACGATGAAACCGAAATACAGAACAAGTTCATAAAGTGTCAACGAACATGAGCGAATCGATAGACTGGAGAAAGAGAAAATACAGAAGTCAAAATAGTACGGGCATTACTATTGACCTCGCCCCCGAAACTCACAACAACGGAACCAAGGTAGCAATACAATAAGCAACCGACACAACGTGGAACAATCACCGATGCACACAATCATACCAACCCGATCTCTAACAGCTCGCATATATGCGATAACGCATAAACCGCTACGAGGCGACAACATCCAATACCAATCTCACACCCCTCGCAGAGGCTACCACGACAACTGTGTGGCGAACGACTCAACGCTCACACCACCAATTCAACAACAACTCGGGGGTTAACACCCTAACGAGAGTACGGACATCACACATATATTCCCGGACCACAAATAGGAATGATAGGTTTTGAAAACGAAAACCATCTTTTGAAAATAACTTGCAAGCACCAGTTGATCTTGAGTATCATATATCAAAAAATAGTACAAACATCGTCATCGAGACTAAAAAAAATCATCTTGCGTTTGATAAAAATGAAGACACCTTTCGTTAAATTAAAACTTTTCAGCTATATTCGACCTTCGGGTCTAAGCGAATGCATTTCTAAATCATTAGAAATATTTCAAAATATTTTGATCCTCAAAGTAGAATAATTTTGAAACATAGCGTGGCACTAGTAGGCATCTTGAGAGCACTGTGAGAAAATAATTTATTTTAAAAGTACGTCTCGAGGTTTATTTTCTAAGATACTCAAGGTTTTTCAGAAGTACAATAGGCCAAAATGCCCAAAATTCGCACGTATCAACATTCACTTAAACACATCATATCACACGCATCAAATCGCTCAAAATCACGACAGTGATATACAATCCTTAGGATATGTTTAACAACATTGTTAAAACAACAATCGGTTTATCAAAACTGGATGGAAAACGATATCGAGAACAAAACTCCAAAAAGTCAACTCTAGGGATTCAAGAAAATACCTAGATTCGGCGAAGAACAATGGATTAGATGATGTTAAAAATCATCTAGGATACTCCAAAACACCTTTGGATGGAAGAAAAATCAGCCCAGATGCGAAACCGAGTCGCTACGTCTCAAAATCATGGAGGAAGAAGAAGAAATGAAGAAAAATGCAACTTCTAGACTGGTGTCCAGTATTTATACTGGACACAATTAGCGTGCGCTAATCATTAAGGTTAGCGTGCGCTATCACGGCACCAAACAAAACTCCTCACCAAAAATACACTGTTAGCGTGCGCTAACCCCAAGTGTTAGCGTGCGCTAACGAGAACTTCAGACTCAGTCCAGTAGCTCCTGGATTGCCCTGAACTACCAGGTAGCGTGCGCTATCCTCCCCTTAGCGTGCTACCAACGCACTCTTGCGCGCGCTAGCCGCAAGGCATAGCGTGCGCTAATGACCCACAGAGACAACAACAGAACATATCCGAAAAGTTACATGCCGTAAACCTTTCTCACACGGGTTTACCAGGCTAAGCACAATTTCCCATGTCATTTCGAAAATGCTAAAAAGACCAATGACGGTAATACTTTTCCAAAGCTCACAAAATCATTTGTCAAACCATCATGAAATATTCAAGACCAAAATGCCAAAACTTGATTCAAGGAATCGGTTTTACGAAATAAAACTCAGTTTGCAAAATACCGAAAGCCGTTTGAAAGAACTCACGCAGCGGATAAAATACGGTACGAAAATACATCAGCATAGACGACACTCCTCGTATAAATCAAATACGAGAGTCTAATAAACACATATCGTGAAATCAAAATTCACAGAAGGATTCCATCATTTAACAACTAATCAAACAAATAACTCGTGTCACACGAGACACAACACAAAGAAGGGAGTTTAACATCCATAGGTCGCACGTAAGTGACGACCACCCCTCGATACTAATCACGACCAATGATCTCAAACGACGCGTCGCGATGTGACTGAGTCAGACAAAATCCGACAAGACAAAACTCAACAAACACAACTTGACTCGATAGCCTAGGTTTCCCCAGGCTAATCTGATTTTAAAATCGTATACTCTAGTTATTCGAAAATAAAACCGATAAGTTAAAAATCGTTTTCAAGACCCTTTCAAACACGACAAGGGCTTAACAACGGTAACATTTTATAAAATGTCCTAAAACACTTTTATACACGACCTTTAAATACGACACAAGGTTTTATTTGAAAATACAAGGCTGGCTCGCCCCAAATTCATGTCACTTTTCAAAAACCCACAATACGATCAAGTCTCAGAGATTTTCAAGCATGCACGCCGCATGTATTATTATTAATAGAAACACATTGGTCGTAAATAACAATAATTAGCCAAGTACCAACAATTCCCGGACACACTCATATACGACATTCAAAAATCACCGGTTAAAAGCGCAACTCGGAAATACCAATTCCAAGCATATGTCAAACTATCTCTTCAAGTTTAACAGTGTAACCAAAGATCACCGATTTGGACGTATGTCGAAACCAGCTATGTGAGTTTCTCAACAAACTCTGCCATCAATACCTATACCGGAACATATCAATGTTCAAAACTTCTACATTATACTGCACCCTTCGGTGTCCAACTCATCGGTACATTCGGCTCAACATACATTTAGTATATCGCAATTACCAAACACAGATTCCATCATACAACAAAAGACTAGAGAGTCAAGCCCTCTCACAATATACCACGGAGCAAAACTCGGATCTTTCGGTCACCAACGATCCCACCAATTCTAGGAAGTTTAGCGATGGAAGGCTCATAAAGCGACAAGCGGTCAAGCCGGAACGGCGCACATACTCCAGAGAGACAAAGGACGGCGCAATACTAGAATCAAAAGTACACAAACCGGATGGATCGAGAAACAACTCGACGATAAGTACGAGAGAGGCAATCACAGCTCAAGAAGTGGAATTTCAATACGAGAAAACAAGAGAATCGAGTAAGGAGAACATACTAGCACTGGATGTACTGAGATGCCGGCAGCGGTGTGACAATGTGCAAAACAAAACACAACTAGACCCAAATAACCAACAAGCCTAGGTATCCATAAACCTAGATCTCCGATACCATTTTCTGTAACACCCCCAAGATATTCGAGGTGTATTACAGCGCCGTGGACCCCTACATGGGACCCACCAGGCTAACACAAGAAAACACCACTCGACTAACCATCTCGGTTAGCAAGGAAATAATTATTAACAACAAGAACATAAAACAACACGTCCGGCACAACCGGCATAAGAAACATCAACCGACAAATACGGTAACTCCAACAAAGACCAATCACAATCTGAGAGGAAAAGCCTAAGTACTCGCGAGTACAATCTATAAGTTTACAAATTGGAAAACATCCACATCAAAAGAGACAGTAGTAAATAACAAGACTCAATTGCACATGTCAACAACCTTGGCCAACATCCTCGTACCATCCCAGCGCCCGCTCGTCTGACTGAACATAACCTGAAATCCATAACAAGAATTTCCCCGACAACGGGTCCCCAAAGGGGTTAGCAATTACGCTAGTACAAGTATTCAAGGCAAACCAATCGCTTACACATTTCATAGTACATGCACCAATATCATTTCGAAAACCAAAACAAGACGTGTCTTTTCCGGAAAATAAACAGTCAAACAATTTGCCTTGAGAACAGGGCGGCAGCATACATTCTCACTCGAGGCCTCATAGGGACCCTACCGAGTTGGCTACAATTACAGAAAAACAAAACCACGCACACGCTATGCCGTGAGAACAGGCGGCGGATACATTCTCACTCGAGGCCTCACAAGGACCCTAACGAGTTGGCTAGCGGTACGAAACTCGTGAAATCCGGGCGCGGCATAGATTTCCCTCCTTGACCCCGTCAACACAAGGTGAGCAAATTACACACAATATACATTACCATTTCACGTTAAGCATAAAGGTTTCCAAAAATACTTGCTTTGAATTATTGACGACGCAACGAACGGAAAGGAAAGTCACCGACGAACGCTAGGAACCAATGAAACCGAACCTAACGATTCGAAGAACATAATTACAACCAACTCTAGCTGAATACGGAAATGGAATACACCCGAAAACCCACCTACGATTCATGTATATTCGAATAAAAATAACAACGAGGGCGGACCACAACCAAACCCTCTCGATTCCGCAAAACTATGAAAATATACCATGAATCCGTAGGAAAATTAATGATATCAACAAAATAAATCATATTCATCAAGAATCCATTAACAAAACGGAGAGAATCGGACAAAAATCCCAAAATCCCCAATTATCCAAAAGGGAGGGTTTCAAGAAATATTACCTTAGGAGGTTCAAGTGCTAAGATCCGTAGAACACGCGTTGGATTGATCGTCCGGGCTTCACAACCGAAGAAGAATGATGAAAATCAACTCCCCGATTGATAATAATGAGGAACTCTCCCCCCCTCCCTCTCACTCTCTCGCGTCGCAGGCGAAAATGAGGAAGAAGACGGTCGATTTCGTCTATTAAAGACGAGTGGCGCGATTGACAACCGTGTGCCGCGGCACCGAAGTGTGCGCGGCACAGCCGAAAATTTACTCCCGAGGTTTTGGCATTGTGCCGCGGCACCCGTCTGAATGGGTTTTGGTCGCAGATGACACACGAGTGTGCGCGGCACGGACAGGTGTCTTGCAGCGGCTCGGCTGCGTGCGCGGCACGGATGGGTGTGCCGCGACACACGGTCTGATTTGTTCGACCAATCCACTCAAGGAATTTGTGTGCCGCGGCACGCACATCTTGTGCCGCGGCCCACACCCCTATTAGGTTCCAAAATGATAGAAATGATCCGGAAGGAGAATAAAAGCGATATGAATCAATATTTGGGAACCAACAACACGAAATGGATCCACGGCAACCCGAAACGGCGGTTCCGCTGCAATAACGAGAATACGGTTCTGATTTGGCGGGAAGGACATTTGAAAAGTTCGCGGACGGCGTCAACGACTCGAGATGAAAGCGTAATGCAATAATTAATCACGCGACCAAGAAAAGGGTCAAGGCGACAAATACAGATATGGATACCCGTAACTTCCAAGAAATTACAAATTGGACCAAAACGCCGGAAATCACGATACGTGATCGAATAACCAAACCGAAGTTCACAACACGTCTAACAAAGTTAAAGCGGACTTGCGGGAAACTCGAAGCAGCTGATTTTGGGACGAGATTCGCAAGAATCGAACTCGAGTGCGGAAAAGTCGCTAAAAAGCACAGAACTCAACAAAACAACACCGAAACGAACTCGGATGACAAAAAGTGTAGAATTAATCATTCTCAGAATGACGAAACGGTCATGAGCGAGCCGTCAAAACGGACTCCGGCCGAAAAAAAAAAGAAATTCACCAAAAATCGAAAATTGCGGATATTACATTCTACCCTCCTTAAAAGAAGTTTCGTCCCGAAACTTAAAATAAGTAGGGAGAAGCAATATCCCTAGCCGGGAAAACTCGACGAGATACACAAAACCGAAGACTCGCGCCCGACGGCGAAACGCTGCAAGGAACGCAAAGAGACATACGGCAAGAAAATACGCTCCAGGGCGACTAACGCAACGTCACTGGTAGAGACATAATAAAATCAACGAGTGACAAGCGTCATCAAATAGACAATACAATCGGGTCGATTATCCGAACAATCACAAAACTCAACGAACGAAAATCAATATGATTGACCAACCCAACGGTTCATCAATCAAAATGCGAGCCAAACGCTGAACAAATACGGAATTCCACCGCCCAAGGGTTGGAAGATCGAAAACGAGACTAATTTCCCGAACTTAAGGAAATTACGAAGGAGCCTGAACGCTCAACAATCACGAAACGAGAACAAAAACCGAACAAACAAACGATTAAGACAACAAAAATCGAACAATCATGTCCGAAACACGCAGGATAATAACATTCAAACAACAACTCCTAGGATGACCCGGTGAGAACAGTAAGACGTGCGTTCCCACAATATCCACAGGAAAGGGAATAGCGATTGAAAAGCCCCAACGACAAACGAGTTATTACGAAACAATACTACCCCCGTTCGATCAACAAAAGCAAGGGATAGGGAAAGTTCAGAAATGTCAACGAACATAAATGAGTCGACAAAGTAGAATATACAGAAGTTCAAAATCCGATCCCTTCGAATAAAAGGACTAGTAGAACCAAATGATGTTACTCCCGAACAAGGTTCACAAGAATCGAACCGAACTCAAAAAAAAATCACATCGATAACCAGATCGGCCCACAACAAGATCACAGCTCGTTCGAACGATGAAACCGAAATATAGAACAAGTTCATAAAGTGTCAACGAACATGAGCGAATCGATAGACTGGAGAAAGAGAAAATACAGAAGTCAAAATAGTACGGGCATTACTATTGACCTCGCCCCCGAAACTCACAACAACGGAACCAAGGTAGCAATACAATAAGCAACCGACACAACGTGGAACAATCACCGATGCACACAATCATACCAACCCGATCTCTAACAGCTCGCATATATGCGATAACGCATAAACCGCTACGAGGTGACAACATCCAATACCAATCTCACACCCCTCGCAGAGGCTACCACATTTCGTGTGGCGAACGACTCAACGCTCACACCACCAATTCAACAACAACTCGGGGGTTAACACCCTAACGAGAGCACAGACATCACACATATATTCCCGGACCACAAATAGGAATGATAGGTTTTGAAAACGAAAACCATCTTTTGAAAATAACTTGCAAGCACCAGTTGATCTTGAGTATCATATATCAAAAAATAGTACAAACATCGTCATCGAGACTAAAAAAAATCATCTTGCGTTTGATAAAAATGAAGACACCTTTCGTTAAATTAAAACTTTTCAGCTATATTCGACCTTCGGGTCTAAGCGAATGCATTTCTAAATCATTAGAAATATTTCAAAATATTTTGATCCTCAAAGTAGAATAATTTTGAAACATAGCGTGGCACTAGTAGGCATCTTGAGAGCACTGTGAGAAAATAATTTATTTTAAAAGTACGTCTCGAGGTTTATTTTCTAAGATACTCAAGGTTTTTCAGAAGTACAATAGGCCAAAATGCCCAAAATTCGCACGTATCAACATTCACTTAAACACATCATATCACACGCATCAAATCGCTCAAAATCACGACAGTGATATACAATCCTTAGGATATGTTTAACAACATTGTTAAAACAACAATCGGTTTATCAAAACTGGATGGAAAACGATATCGAGAACAAAACTCCAAAAAGTCAACTCTAGGGATTCAAGAAAATACCTAGATTCGGCGAAGAACAATGGATTAGATGATGTTAAAAATCATCTAGGATACTCCAAAACACCTTTGGATGGAAGAAAAATCAGCCCAGATGCGAAACCGAGTCGCTACGTCTCAAAATCATGGAGGAAGAAGAAGAAATGAAGAAAAATGCAACTTCTAGACTGGTGTCCAGTATTTATACTGGACACAATTAGCGTGCGCTAATCATTAAGGTTAGCGTGCGCTATCACGGCACCAAACAAAACTCCTGACCAAAAATACACTGTTAGCGTGCGCTAACCCCAAGTGTTAGCGTGCGCTAACGAGAACTTCAGACTCAGTCCAGTAGCTCCTGGATTGCCCTGAACTACCAGGTAGCGTGCGCTATCCTCCCCTTAGCGTGCTACCAACGCACTCTTGCGCGCGCTAGCCGCAAGGCATAGCGTGCGCTAATGACCCACAGACAACAACGAACATATCCGAAAAGTTACATGCCGTAAACCTTTCTCACACGGGTTTACCAGGCTAAGCACAATTTCCCATGTCATTTCGAAAATGCTAAAAAGACCAATGACGGTAATACTTTTCCAAAGCTCACAAAATCATTTGTCAAACCATCATGAAATATTCAAGACCAAAATGCCAAAACTTGATTCAAGGAATCGGTTTTACGAAATAAAACTCGGTTGCAAAATACCGAAAGCCGTTTGAAAGAACTCACGCAGCGGATAAAATACGGTACGAAAATACATCAGCAGAGACGACACTCCTCGTATAAATCAAATACGAGAGTCTAATAAACACATATCGTGAAATCAAAATTCACAGAAGGATTCCATCATTTAACAACTAATCAAACAAATAACTCGTGTCACACGAGACACAACACAAAGAAGGGAGTTTAACATCCATAGGTCGCACGTAAGTGACGACCACCCCTCGATACTAATCACGACCAATGATCTCAAACGACGCGTCGCGATGTGACTGAGTCAGACAAAATCCGACAAGACAAAACTCAACAAACACAACTTGACTCGATAGCCTAGGTTTCCCCAGCTAATCGATTTTAAAATCGTATACTCTAGTTATTCAAAATAAAACCGATAAGTTAAAAATCGTTTTCAAGACCCTTTCAAACACGACAAGGGCTTAACAACGGTAACATTTTATAAAATGTCCTAAAACACTTTTATACACGACCTTTAAATACGACACAAGGTTTTATTTGAAAATACAAGGCTGGCTCGCCCCAAATTCATGTCACTTTTCAAAAACCCACAATACGATCAAGTCTCAGAGATTTTCAAGCATGCACGCCGCATGTATTATTATTAATAGAAACACATTGGTCGTAAATAACAATAATTAGCCAAGTACCAACAATTCCCGGACACACTCATATACGACATTCAAAAATCACCAGTTCAAAAAGCGCAACTCGGAAATACCAATTCCAAGCATATGTCAAACTATCTCTTCAAGTTTAACAGTGTAACCAAAGATCACCGATTTGGACGTATGTCGAAACCAGCTATGTGAGTTTCTCAACAAACTCTGCCATCAATACCTATACCGGAACATATCAATGTTCAAAACTTCTACATTATACTGCACCCTTCGGTGTCCAACTCATCGGTACATTCGGCTCAACATACATTTAGTATATCGCAATTACCAAACACAGATTCCATCATACAACAAAAGACTAGAGAGTCAAGCCCTCTCACAATATACCACGGAGCAAAACTCGGATCTTTCGGTCACCAACGATCCCACCAATTCTAGGAAGTTTAGCGATGGAAGGCTCGCAAAACGACAAACGGTCAAGCCCGGAACGGCGCACATACTCCAGAGAGACAAAGGACGGCGCAATACTAGAATCAAAAGTACACAAACCGGATGGATCGAGAAACAACTCGACGATAAGTACGAGAGAGGCAATCACAGCTCAAGAAGTGGAATTTCAATACGAGAAAACAAGAGAATCGAGTAAGGAGAACATACGAGCACTGGATGTACTGAGATGCCGGCAGCGGTGTGACAATGTGCAAAACAAAACACAACTAGACCCAAATAACCAACAAGCCTAGGTATCCATAAACCTAGATCTCCGATACCATTTTCTGTAACACCCCCAAGATATTCGAGGTGTATTACAGCGCCGTGGACCCCTACATGGGACCCACCAGGCTAACACAAGAAAACACCACTCGACTAACCATCTCGGTTAGCAAGGAAATAATTATTAACAACAAGAACATAAAACAACACGTCCGGCACAACCGGCATAAGAAACATCAACCGACAAATACGGTAACTCCAACAAAGACCAATCACAATCTGAGAGGAAAAGCCTAAGTACTCGCGAGTACAATCTATAAGTTTACAAATTGGAAAACATCCACATCAAAAGAGACAGTAGTAAATAACAAGACTCAATTGCACATGTCAACAACCTTGGCCAACATCCTCGTACCATCCCAAATAGCAGCTCGTCTGATCGAACATAACCTGAAATCCATAACAAGAATTTCCCCGACAACGGGTCCCCAAAGGGGTTAGCAATTACGCTAGTACAAGTATTCAAGGCAAACCAATCGCTTACACATTTCATAGTACATGCACCAATATCATTTCGAAAACCAAAACAAGACGTGTCTTTTCCGGAAAATAAACGATCGAACAATTTGCCTTGAGAACAGGGCAAAGATACATTCTCACTCGAGGCCTCATAGGGACCCTACCGAGTTGGCTACAATTACAGAAAAACAAAACCACGCACACGCTATGCCGTGAGAACAGGGCGGCAGCATACATCCTCACTCGAGGCCTCACAAGGACCCTAACGAGTTGGCTAGCGGTACGAAACTCGTGAAATCCAGGGCGGCAGCATAGATTTCCCTCCTTGACCCCGTCGGGCCAACACAAGGTGAGCAAATTACACACAATATACATTACCATTTCACGTTAAGCATAAAGGTTTCCAAAAATACTTGCTTTGAATTATTGACGACGCAACGAACGGAAAGGAAAGTCACCGACGAACGCTAGGAACCAATGAAACCGAACCTAACGATTCGAAGAACATAATTACAACCAACTCTAGCTGAATACGGAAATGGAATACACCCGAAAACCCGCCTACGATTCATGTATATTCGAATAAAAATAACAACGAGGGCGGACCACAACCAAACCCTCTCGATTCCGCAAAACTATGAAAATATACCATGAATCCGTAGGAAAATTAATGATATCAACAAGATAAATCATATTCATCAAGAATCCATTAACAAAACGGAGAGAATCGGACAAAAATCCCAAAATCCCCAATTATCCAAAAGGGAGGGTTTCAAGAAATATTACCTTAGGAGGTTCAAGTGCTAAGATCCGTAGAACACGCGTTGGATTGATCGTCCGGGCTTCACAACCGAAGAAGAATGATGAAAATCAACTCCCCGATTGATAATAATGAGGAACTCTCCCCCCCTCCCTCTCACTCTCTCGCGTCGCAGGCGAAAATGAGGAAGAAGACGGTCGATTTCGTCTATTAAAGACGAGTTGCGCAGTTGACCGCTTCGTGTGCCGCGGCACAGCCGAAGTGTGCCGCACAGCCGAAAATTTACTCCTGTGTTTTGGCATTGTGCCGCGCAAGACGGCCGCGCAGCCGCAAGACCAGACAGGGTTTTGGTCGCAGATGACACACGAGTGTGCCGCGGCACGGACAGTGTGCCACAAGACTGCTCGGCACTGTGCCGCGGCACCGGATGGGTGTGCCGCGGCACACAGTACAGTTTGTTCGACCAATCCACTGAAGGAATTTGTGTGCCGCGGCACGCACATCTTGTGCCACGGCCCACACCCCCTATTGGGTTCCAAAATGATAGAAATGATCCGGAAGGAGAATAAAACGATATGAATCAATATTTGGGAACCAACAACACGAAATGGATCCACGGCAACCCCGAAACGGCGGTTCCGCACAACAATAACGAGAATACAGTTCTACAATTTGACAGGAAGGACACGCTGAAAAGTTCGCGGACGACGTCAACGACTCGAGATGAAAACGTAATGCAATAATTAATCACACGCGACCAAGAAAAGGGTCAATACGACAAATACAGATATGGATACCCGTAACTTCCAAGAAATTACAAATTGGCCCAAAACGCCCGGAAATAACGATACGTGATCGAATAACCAAACCGAAGTTCACAACACGTCTAACAAAGTTAAACGGACTTGCGGGAAACTCGAAACAGCAGTTTCGGACGAGATTCGCAAGAATCGAACTCGAGTGCGGAAAAGTCGCTAAAAAGCACAGAACTCAACAAAACAACACCGAAATGAACTCGGATGACAAAAAGTGTAGAATTAATCATTCTCAGAATGACGAAACGGTCATGAGCGAGCCGTCAAAACGGACTCCGGCCGAAAAAAAAGAAATTCACCAAAAATCGAAAATTGCGGATATTACATATTTCGGGTGTAATGCCGGTGTATGTTGTCTTGCTTGAGCGTGTCTTATCTTTGCCTATTAAAACGGTCAAGAGTATCCCGCCCAATTGTCGTATGGCTTTCGCCCAGGTGTTGTCCTCGACATTGCGTAGGGTTGTTGCGGCTCCAGCATCTGTAGATGCGTGGGTCAAGCTTCTCCTTTTACCTCGTTTCACGCTTCAGGTTGTTAGCCCTTCTTGTCGTCAGGAACGTAGGTCGGGGAATCGCAAGTCCCTCCAATCCAGTAGCATCAATCAAGCCCTTGCTAGATGGAAAGATGGTTCTGGTTTCTGTGAGTTGGTTTCTTCCCTTATGGATTCACCTAGGGTGGATTCGGGTTCTGGGAAAGAGGCTGGGGATAGGGGTTCAGTTTTAAGCTCCAATGTTAGGCAGTGTTTGCGGAAGGTTGCAGACGGGCATTTCACCGCGGCAGTTAAAGTGTTGTGTTCGTCCGGTGTTGCGCCTATGCATGACTCCACTTTAAACGCTTTAAAGGATAAACACCCGGACTTGCCCCCCCCCCCCCCCCGGTTTTACCGTCAGTCTTGCTCTCCGAGCCTGCTTTAGTGGTTGATAAAGACTGTGTGATGCGGCACATTCAATCTTTCCCGAAAGGGACTTCTTGCGGGAGAGATGGGCTTCGGGCCCAGCACCTTCTTGACGCCATGTGTGGGGAAGGTTCTGCAACTGCTTTAGGGCTTGCCTCGGCCATTACAGATGTTGTTAACCTTTGGTTGGGGGGAAACTATCCCAAAGTCCTCGCCGAGTTCGTTGCCTCAGCTCCCCTGACTCCCCTGCTCAAGCCTGATAATGGGATTAGGCCAATCGTTGTAGGTGCTATTTGGAGGAGGCTGGTTTCCAAAGTAGCTATGCATATAGTCAAGAAAAATATGGCTGCCTATCTCGAGGATTTCCAGTTCGAGGTGGGGATCCCGAATGGGGCAGAGGTTGTGCTCCACAGTGCAAACAGGTACCTTAATTCTTTCCACTCAGACGGGGCTATGGCTATGCTTACGGTGGATTTTTCTAACGCATTCAACCTTGTGGATAGAACGGCTCTTTTACGGGAGGTTAGTCTGCGGTGCCCTTCGATTGCCCCATGGGTTCAATTCCTCTACGCTCAACCTGCCAGGTTATATGTCGGGGATGTTTGCCTCGGGGCTACTACCGGGGTTCAACAAGGGGACCCCCTGGGTCCTCTTCTTTTTGCTTTAGCCTTACACCCCCTTGTTCAGCGGGTCCAGGAATGTTGTTCCCTCCCTTTTCAGGCTTGGTACCTTGATGATGGCACCTTAATTGGTAACGCATCTGTGGTTGCTAAAGCTTTAAATATTATTCAGACGGAGGGCCCTATCTTGGGGCTTAAGCTTAACATCCATAAAACCGAGGTTTTCTGGCCTTCCTGTAATGGTTTAAAGATGCAACAATGTCTTTTTCCCGTGGAGATTGGGAGGCCGGATAAAGGGGTGAAACTTCTTGGTGGGGCTGTCAGCAGGGATGAGGAATTTATTAGCGCCCTGGCGGTTAAAAGGGCCAGGCGTGCAGTGGAACTTATGAGGCGCCTTCCCCTTCTGGGGGACCCTCAAAGTGAGCTTCTCCTTCTACGCTCTTGTATGGGAGTTGTTAAGCTGTTGTTTGGGTTACGCACTTGCCAACCTTCTTTTTCGGATGAGGCAGTGGATGTGTTTGACAATGGGTTAAGGAGTGTTGTTGAAGATATCGTTACTTGTGGGGGGGCCTTTTTTGGTGATCTTCAATGGCGGGTTGCCTCCCTTCCTTTTCGCCATGGTGGGTTGGGGCTTCTTTCAGCGAAAGATGTCTCCTCATATGTTTTTGTTGCTTCCAGGGTTCAATCATGGGAGTTGCAGGATCATATCCTGCGTAACAGCGGAGTTTCTAGCCTTAACCCTGATTATGGGCAGGCATTGGGGCGTTTGCATGCGTCCCTCCCAAATTTTGATTTCGGCGGTTTCACTAGTAATGACATCGCCCCCCAAAAACCTCAGGAAACTTTGGCGAGTGCCCTCTACTGTAAAATTTCCAAGAATTTGGGAATGGACTTTGGTTTATCCCCGCGACAGAAGGCTGTTATGGAATGTCTGCAGCAACTGCACACACTTTAATTAAAATAAAATTCCACCGAGACTTTTTGCGTCAAATTGAAATTATAAAATTTGGCTTGATTAAATTTAAAATGACCCCAAAAATATAAAATCTATAATTTCCGTATTTTGTTGGATGTTGGGTCGAATATAAGCTCACATGGGGAAGGAATTGAAATGGATTCTTCAATGGGCCAACAATTGTAAACCAGACGGATGAATGAAGGGTAAAAAAGTCGGCAAATGAAAGGGAATATGAATTTGTAGTGATTGGGGACAAATGTTATCACGTATCCATGAACTTGACCGTGAACACCTAGCAAGATGTTCCACTTATTATATTTAGAATAATGTATTATTATTATTATTATTATATATAGTGGGTTCAAGTGAGAATGCAATTTAAGTTAAGAAATAAAAATGAATTTTATCCATAGATCTTGATAAATTGATGGCCTAGATTTATTCTCACAAAAATTTGATGCATATAATGCAATATTTTAATGCATCGATATTTTGATACATATAATGCATTACAATTTTGATGCACGAAATGCATATATTTTATACATAATTAGTACAAAACAAATGCATATTCGCAATTCGCAGATAAGAACAATTCTCATTTGATCATATATATATATATATATATATATATATATATATATATATATATATATATATATATATATATGATCATATGAGAATGATTTTTATGTTGTGAATTGAGAATAAATCTGAATCATTGATCTGTGTGTGATGTACGGTCCAGATTGGCTTATGCATGCAATATATGCATTTCGTGCATCAAACTTGCAATGCATAAAAAATCTGCATTATATGCATCAAAAAATATCGATGCACTAGAATATTACATTTTATGCTTACATTTTTGTGAGAATAAATCTAGGTCATCCATTACTATCGATCAAATTCATTCTTATTTCTTAACTTAAGTACCATTCTCACCAGAATATATATATATATACAGTAACACCTCTATACAGTAATATCTTTGGGACCAGTAAAAATATTACTATAGGGAGGTTATTCCTTAATAGAGGTTTACATATAAAAATTTTTAAAAATAATTTAAATGGATATATAAATATATAGTATTATATTTTTAATACATAAATTAGAAGATATGCCATGAAATTTTAAAACAAATTAACAAAATATTTACTTAAATATCTTAAATACATGATGAACTTGAAACTTACGTTAAGATTCATGAATATACATTTATTTAAAATGTAGATACATTACGCATGCATGTACCATGTCTTTTGTTTTTTTTTACTAAGCATATATAAATACTACTGGTGAGTTTTTATATCATTTCAAACCAACAATTTTATTATTTTAAACTAGCCATGGCACCTAAGAGCAAGCGAACCCAAATTACTGAAAATATTCGTGTCGAATTACGTAAAATGAAAGAAACTGAACCTGATTGGAAGCAAAAAGATCTTGCAAAATGGTTAGAAGACACTCATAACCTTAAGTTGTCGCAACCAGCAATATCAAAGATAGTCAAGAATGTACCTGACCAATAAGGAGACGCCGTTTTCAATCAGAAAGTAATACGTCAAAAGCAGGTGAAATATCCTTCAATGGAGTCTGCTCTTTATGAATGGTTTGTGTAAAATCAAGAGCATGTCAATATTTCTGGTGAACTATTGAAAGAAAAGGGAGCATATTTTTAAAGGAATTTTATCCAGAAGCTACCTCATTTGAATTTTCAAATGGTTGGCGACATGCAATTAAGTCTTTTCGTCGTTTTGGGGAGAGTGGCTCAGTTGACATGGAAAAATTGAATCTATTTTGCCATCCATAAGAGAAGAATTAGACAAATGGGCTTGGAAGGACATTTACAACATGGTTGAAACTGGTCTATTTTATCGAATGCAGGCGGATAACTCTCTTGCAACAAAGCAGTTAGAGGGGCGAAAACAAAAGAAAGAAAGAATTACAATTGTTATTTGTTGCAACAGTGATGGCACTAACAAACTTCCGCTTTGGATTATTGGTAAGTTTCTTAATCCCAGATGCTTTAAAAATCTTAATCGTGATAATCTTAATTGTACCTGGATTACATCATTAGTCTTTGAGCAATGGCTAAAATGGTTCGATATCCGTTTGAACAGAAATGTGTTGCTTTATTTGGACAAACCTTCCCCATCTTCGTCACACAAATGTTATGTTTTTACCACCAAATAGCACTTCCAAAATTCAGTGAAGACATCATTATAAATTTTAAAGGTTATTATCATCGTCAATTTAATTGTCTACTCTTGAAGAGAATTGAAGATCGTGTCTTGGAACCATCTCTCCTTGATGGAATTTTAAATGAAGTTTCTTCATGGTCGCTCGATGTGAAACCACATACAATTGCAAATTGTTTTATGCATTGTAAAATTCGAAATGTTGATGCTGATGACTTAAAAGTTACAAAAGAATTAGATGAAGAGCATAAAAAATTAGTTTCAGATTTGAAGAATTAGATTAAGGAACTTCATTATAATAACCAAATGGATATCATTGATTTTCTCGAACATCCAGATGAACAGCAAGTGGTGTATGTTTTAACGGAGAAAGAGATTATTGCATGAATCAGGCAAGAAGCGCAGGGTGATAATCCAGAGGATGATAGTATAGAAATTGAAAAAGTTTCAAATCAACAAGCTTCAAGGATGTTAGACAAATTGGAAATATATTGGATATAACAAGAAGATGATCATGTTGATGAGTTACTATGGACGCGCAAGTTAAAGGAAGCAGTGTCAAACCAAACAATCAAATCATTGTCACAAACAACATTGGACAAATATTTTAAGACATCTTGAATTTTCACATATGTAACATGATTATATATTGTTGGATGGATATATATATATAAGCAAAGTTATTCTTATATGGAGTGGATTTTTTAAAGGATGGACTTATAAAAAGTACAGAATATTACAATGTAGAGATTATTCTTAATTATAACTGATCCCGAGTTGGGACTGCAATTTTTTATTATAATAGAGAGGTTATTCCTTTATAGAGTATTACTATTACTATATATATATAGTAAGTGGGCACATTACTATGTGTTTTTACGTATCCTGACAATCTTGGTGATCGTGTGAAATAGAGACAAAGATGTAGTTAAATGTAAAAAAAAAAAAATGTGATTGTGTTAATGGGTAGAGATCATATTCTTTTTTTTTTGGTGAGAAGGTAGAGATCATATTCGATACATAGTTCTTGGGTATTTTTATTTCTTTTAAATTTTGTCATGATTTTTTTATTTTTTTAGTTTATTATGTTTTTTGTTTTCTTATTTTTTTCCCAGTTTTTTAATCGCTTTAATTTTCTTAAATCCCCTATTTTTATCTTGATTTTTCAAATTTTAAGTTTTATTTAAGATTTTTTAAGGTTTAGTTTTCAACTTTTTCTCAAAAATTTGAAAAAAGAAAAAAAGAAAGTTTCCCGTTAAAGGTCAATAAACGTCAAGTGTAAACGTTAACAAAGATTAGCCTCCTCCAACGGCTATCCGAACCTAAAAAAATCCCTTCTTATTGCCTTCTTCTCTCTCTTGCTATAATCTGCAGAATCCAAAACAAAATCTCCAAAATCTAAGCAGGAAACAAACATTAATCATCACCCGTCTATATCACATACATAAATCATGGACTCCACAACACCACCACCACCGCTCTCCCAGTCATCGGAGCACGGTACCCGACCCAAATCCACCTCAAGGGTTCTCTCCTCCAAACTCCGCAGCAGATCACCCATACCTCAACTCTCTCTAGAAATCGTTTCCTCTTCCCCAAAAATAAGCGGAGCTCCATCTCCAGAACCAACTGTTTCTCCACCAAAACCCCCTTACACTCTACCTCTCCGCGAACTTCTAATGCTTCCGCCTTCGCCTCTAAAAAGATCGAAGATTCGTCCAGCGGAAAAGCCCGAAACGGCTGATGATGATGCGGTTGAGGGCTGCGGGGTCAGGAAAATATGCAAAAATCGGAATTCGAACGCGTCGCCTAGGGGCAATCGAAGATCCAGGAGAAAATTGGAGCAAGATGTTATTGTTAGAGAAGAGAGAGAAATTATTGGAGGTGAAGACATCATTGTTAAGCCAGGAAAGAAGAGACACAACAGTGATAGATCTAGAAAGGATAAATCAATTCCAGCTTCTAAAATCCCATCCCCGAGTATGTATTGCCTTGTTTTTTTTTTTTCATATCATTACTCAAATTCTTTTTTTTTTTGTTTACTGTTTTTTTATTTATTTGATTTTTCCTTGTATTTCGTCTGGATTAATGGGGATGTTTTTTAATTTTGAACTTAGGAACGATTGATGTCGAAGGGTGCAATCTTGATGCGATTGGCGAGGTAATAAACGACTTAGTTATGTGGAACGATGTGTCGAAGTCAAGCCTTTGGTTCGGTTTCGGCACGCTTTGTTTTCTGTCTTCTTGTTTTGCAACGGGTGCTAATTTCAGGTGTGTCCCGTTCTAATTCTCCCTTGATCTATTTTCTTTTTCCTTTTTTTTATTCATGAATTTAATTTGGTTCGATATAACATAATCTTTTGTAGCATTTTCTCATTCCTATCTCGAATCGGACTTGTGTTCTTGGGAGTTTCGTTTGTCTCCAATTCGATGCGCAAAAGGTATTACCAGTGAAGCTAATTATTTCATTAAAATATATTATGCTACTTGGAATCTTGTTTTTTCTTTCTATAGTTGATTATGTTGGGGGAGTTTTTACAGGGATACCACCGATATTAAGCGCGAATTCAAGTTGAACGAGGATGATATACTAAGAGTCGGGAGATTAATACTACCAGCTGCAAATCTTGCGATTTCGAAAACAAGACAAGTGTTTTCAGGAGAACCATCCATGACCCTTAAAGTAGATTTACTTGTTTTTCTTTTGTCTATTTTTCTTGCATTGATGGTTTAAATATATGAATAGGCTTAATGTGTTTTAACTTTTTATTTATCTTTAGGTGGTTCCAATCTTGCTTGTGGGAGCAGAGTATGGCCATCTTATTACCCTATGGAGATTATGTGCACTTGGTAATTTCACAATGGAACACTCATATTAATTAGAGATATGTTTAAAGAAATTACAAATTACTTCATTGAGGTTTGTTTGTTTTACAAAAGTGCACCCTCTACTCTAGAGGGTATTTGTGATTTTGAAGATAACTGTGTTTTTTGGGTAATTTGGTTCAACTCCACATGTGTAGTTTTTTGTAATTTAACAATTCAATTAATCGGAAACAGTGGCATTATCGTAATATTCCTGATGGTTTCTGTACAGGTTTCTTTATTAGCTTTACAGGCCCAAAACTATATTCTGCCTACTCTTGTAAATTATTGAAGAAAGGTCAGTGTTGTTATTCCCCCCCACTTGTGATTCTGATATAATTGCTAGTACTAGCTAAGGTTGTTATTCCCCCCCAATGATAAATAATCCTGGAAATTAACAGTTGAACATTGGAAAACTTGGGCACTGGAAGCATGGGGAAGCTGCACACACAAAAAGATTGTAGCTGCTTCGACTGTGACGGCTTTCTGGAATCTAACTTCCATCAGAACTCGTATATTTGCGGGTAAGACTTTAAGAGGATAATTTAAACCTTATCATGGCATGGCTACTTCAGTTATATAAGTAGGGAAAATTACAAAAACTACCCATGAGGTTTGGGTTAATTACAAAATCACCCACATGTTTGGAAATTACCAAAAACCCGGTTTAATTATGGAATAAAATACAAGGGGACAAATAATATTTTAACAAATGCAGGGGTGTTTGAAATGATTTTGCTTTTGACAAGGTAAATGTGATACAAAATGAGATCTCTCCAAATTTTCTGTAAATTATAAAAAGATTTGGGTTTTTGTTCGTATTTAACGCGAACTTCAGGGGTAGTTTTTATAATTGTCCATTTTAATTATGAAAGTCCTTCATCCCAAATGTACCTGAGATTGTTTAGAGTTTTTTTTTTAACCAGTTTTTCTCTTTTGGTGCAGCATTCTTGTGTCTTGTCATATTAAGATATCACAGACAACAACATGCAGAAGTAACCAGTGAGGAAGATATGGAAGAAGGAAAACAGCAGCAGGAACAAGAAAAGGCGATAGTCGCGATTGAGGAAGATATGGAAGAAGGAAAACAGCAGGAACAAGAAAAGGCGATACTCGCGGTTGAAATAGAATCCAACAAGTAACACTAAGAATTAATTGATCTATACAACGACACGAGGAGGTAAATAAGGCCGAAATCATATTATATGGTGGTCAAATAGATCAATCTTGTGGCACAAATTGTATCTTGTTGAGATAGATCATAATCTGTGTTATAGTAGTGCTGCTGCTATTATTGTAACATTGTTGATAGGTGATAGTTGTGATATAATAATAATAATAATAATAATAATAATATGCTCAGATCTTCTTACTTGATCGAGTGTATGGATTCAATAATATTTCGATACTGCTCTCAAATCTACCATTATATCACATAAAACGTGAATCTTTTTATTCAATTCTCCGCCTTAGGGGAGAGACTTAGGATTTTGAAAGAAGTGATTACATTGAAGTAAAAATGGAAGTTGAGAATCAGAAGTTGGTAAGTGTTTGGTAATATCATCTGAAAATTAATTGAGTTGAAAGAGCGAGTATTCGGTGTAAAACTTGAAAATTAATTGAGTTAAGAGCGTATTTTGGTGGGAAAAAAAGAAGAGAGTATTTGAGGGGGAAAATTTGAAATGTCTTCTGTGGGTAAAACCGTAAAAGTCAAAGTAGAAGTAAAAGAAACATAATTTGATTTTTTTAAAGTTAAATAGAAAAAATAAAGAAACTCTATATTCTTAAAAAAGTAAAAAACCTGAACGTATCTCCTCTTTCAAGTTTCAAGTTTTTTAGGTTGTGAAAATTTTGGTTTCATTTGAGTATTTGGTTATTATATGACAATTCGGATTTGAAACATAATTTGATTTTTTTACAAATTCGGTTTTTTACATAATCCAATTTCTAAAAAGCCCAATGATTTTTTCGGTTCGGTTCCCAAACCGATTCTTCATAAAAATCAGACAACAACCGATTTATAAATTTTAAAATCGGTTCCGATTTTGTAAAATATTAGTAAGAAGGGAACCAGTTAAAGCCCTAATTTTGTCCCAAATTTGTGGTTAGATACCAAAAAATACAGAAAATACAATAATCACTCGGTTCTCACCATTTTCTCTCTACTCCCATTCTGTACACTTTTCTCAACAGTCTCATTCTATACACTTTTCTCAACACTCACTATCTCTGCTTTTTGAATGATATTCCTTTTGCTTTTGGAGATAAAATTTATAAATAACTTTTAAAATTCATAAATAACTTTCTCATTATATCACGAAAGGTTGTTAAAGATAATATTTTTTTTAAAAAAAATAAGGATATCATCTTTTTATATTTATTCGTACAAATAAATAAATAGTTCCCGCCTTTATACAAGTTGACAGCTTGTTGTCTGTGTTTGTCCGCCACGACTGCTAAACCAACTGCTAAATCAGGGGTTCGAATCCCATTTCCTCCACTTGGCAACCCGAATTCAAAATTCCAATGCGAACTCAAGAAGCAGGCTAAGAGCCCAAACGAAATACAGGCGAATGCACGTGTTCAGCGAAAAGAGAGATTTACAAATAAGGGGGGTGGCATTGACCCGTCGTGAGGTGCGGTTTGGGTGAAGCTTGCGGACGAACACCGCCGCCGCCCCCCTGATGACGCCCCGCGGTAACCAATCGAGGTATCAAACGCCGCTATTCAAGACACCGGTATGGGGTGCCAACGGTCATAAATTGATCCGTTGGTGATGAGGGGCCCAATTTCTAACGGTTTTTTTTTTTTTTTTCCTATTTAAACTCATTCAATTTTTAAAAACAATACAACCAAAAACTCAAAAAACCCATATACTTTTATCCATTTTCCATCCAACTTCTTCACTTTCTTTATCCATTTTCAAGTATGGAACCAAAAAAAAATAGCAAACGTAACCCGAAAGTCTCGAGGGGCGGATCATCTCGTCCTCGAGTTCAATCCCAACCCGCATACCGACCCCAAATGAACGAAATCCCTTTTCATTCACAACCCGTATACCGACCCATATACCAAGAACCTCCACCCGTATACCAACAACCCGTATCCCCGTTTTCCTACACCACACAGCAACCGCACTTCCCGGATAACTTCAACCCGTTTGAAACAATGAGGACTCCCGTAAACATACCCGAAGATGATACCGAAGAAGACGAACCTTTCGTACCCGAGACACAATTCGCGAGTGAAGAAGACGAAGAAGACGAAGAAGTCCAAGAACCCGAAGAAGTCCCCACGAGGTCGAAAAAAGTGGACAAAAAAAATTGGACGGCCGAAGAGGAGGAGGCGTTAGCTAAATCTTGGGTTAAAATATCCGTGGATAAAGTAGTTGGAGACCGTCAAAAAAGGATGGGATTTTGGACTCGAATTACCAATCATTTTAATACCCTTGTGCCGGTGCCGGGAAGCCCGCGCACGAAAGATCAAACAAACTCAAAATGGAACAAAATGAACCCGTTGATCTCTTCATTTAACGGTTACTATCACCAAGCGGTAAGATTTTATAGTTTTTTTTATTATTATTATACGTATATGTATATATTTATTTATTATTATTATACGTATATGTATATATTTATTTATTATTATTATACATATATATATATTTATTTATTATTATTATACGTATATGTATATATTTTTTATTAATACGTATTACTTATTTTGTACATAGGTGCGTATAAATCAAAGCGGTTGTAGCGATCTACAAATATTTGAGAGAGCCGCGAACGATTTTGAAAAACATTATGGCAAAGCGTTCGCCCATGTCAAAGCTTGGTACATTGTTAAAGATCAACCAAAGTGGATCGAACAATCCACCGTTCAACCAAGCCAAGAATCATGGATCAAGCAAGAAAAGGAAATCGTCCGACTCAAGTAACATGCCAACCCCAAATAACGAAGAGCCTTTTGATTGTGAGTTACCGAACCTTAACGAAAACCCAGCGCCAACCCGTCAATCCAAACTCAAAAAGAAGGTGAATGTTGAAAGCTCTAGTCGATGTTCGGTTCAAGACACATTGTCAACTTACGCGTCCAAGAAAGAAAGGTTTATGGCGGAGCAATTGGAGGCGCAAAGAAAAAAAGACGAAGATTTCCACAATTATGTTGAAGCGGAGGCCTTCAATCGTGACATGAAGTTTGTGATGGAGCCGCACGATAATATCCCGGACCCGGTTTTTAAGGAGTACGTCATTCAAAGAAAACGCGACTTATGCGCCAAATACGGTTGGCCGTGTGGTTTGTAGGATTTAGTTTTATTGTATTTTTAATTTTATTGTATTTTTAATTTTTAATGAATTTTTAGTTTTAACGTTTTTTTAATTTTAATGTAATTTTAATTTTTAATGTTTAGTTTAAATGTATTTTTAGTTTAAATGTATTTTTAGTTTTAATGGATTTTTAGTTTTAAAAAAAAAAGTGTGGTATGGGTGTGGTATGGGTGTGGTATGGTGATGCCTCCAAAAAATGGATTGAGGTATGAAAATGTATGAAAATGAGGTGGCAAGTGGAGATTGGTTGGAGGGAATGGGGCATGGCAAAGATTGCCTTGTCAATGCCACCCCCCTAAGTAGGCAAAATTGCTCATATCCCCTCCAATTATTTCTTATAGGCATCAGACCCCCTCATTCCCTTAAATTGCATGGGACTCTCTGAATTTTTTAGGACGGTTGCACAAAACCTCCTACCGTCAGAAATGGTACAAATATATAATCCACTCTCTACATATGAGAGTGGTCAATATTTTGCTACAAAAAATGTATAAAAATCCTATCTAATCTTCAATTACATATATATATATATTCACCAACAAACTATTTTACCACAAAATAAAAGTAAAAGAATTTCAAAAAAAAAAAAATGAATAAAAATATTAAAAACGGAGGGGAAGAAAAAAAATAAAAAAAAAATCTTTCCTACAAAATTTTTGTCTTTTTTAATTGTATATAATCATTTTAAGCCATTTTGGTGAGTTTATATATTTTTGATTTTATGTCATATTATTTATTATTTTAATATGTTTTTGACATTTCATCATTTTTTAACTTTTTATATTAAAATTTTGTATTTTTTTTAAATTGCATATAATTATTTAAACTCTTTGACTAATTTATATATTTTCTGACTTTATGCTATATTATTTATAATTCTACATGTTTTTAATATTTTTATTATTTAATTGCTTAATTGTGGTTAATGCAGGGTAACTAAGGATTAACTAAGGTCAAACTAACGCGGTTTGTTGTAAATGGATGCAAAATGAGCTCGGGGCAGTATGCAACTTAATGGTAGAATTCAAAAGGTCTTATGCAATTTAAGAAATTGAGGGAGTCTAACGCCTATAAGCTATAATTAGAGGGGATATGGCGCAATATTACCCAAATAAGTAGACATAGCAGGATCATTACCAGGCTAGGGAAGAAGTAGCTTGACTCTACTGGAGAGGGAATTGTAGGAAGACTAGCAACCAGGTCAGATCCGAGTTCTTAAAGGGGCGGCTAAAAGCCAAATGAAATAGAGATGACAGTGGCGGAGATCAAAAAAATACACATGGAGTTCCACTACATATATATTTAAAAATTTTAAAATAGATAAGGTCAAATTTAAAAATAATAATGCTAAATATACACGAATATTTGATAAATGTTGCACCCACAATTGAGTAGAAATTCATCTTCTATCATGTTGCGCAAATCTATCTTAACAATATTATTGCAGTGAAGGCTCGTTTCACACTAACAGTTGCAACAAGCAAAGCTAAATTCAACTTGATAAGAAGATACACCAAGTGAAAATTGGTGTGAAACCCAAAATCTTTAATTGTTCTTTGTGCTTCATTCGATCTTCCACTGAAAAATCTTGCGGATATAGTTTTGCAAGTCGATCTAATCTTAAACAACTATAATTGGGGAACGCATTCTTAGGATCAAGACATGCTATGCATATGAGAAAGGTTTGTGGACCTCCTAGGACCCCTCTCCCTTCGCCCATGGGACTGGGGACGTACTGCCCTTCTCATGTGGTCTATGGCTTTGGTCCTCGCAGCCCCATTGACCTCGCGAGCTCAATTTGGAGGGCGTGTTGTTGAGTGTACGTATATAACTTAACAACAGGTCCATCATAATGCTACCCATACTCATTTGGTGCAAGCAATGCCAGTTACAAGGCTCAAATCCATACCAATCGCCGCCATGTGGAATTTCTGGTTTTCCCGCCATGAGTAGAACAAGCTGGCTTTACAAAAAGTTGGTCATATCAAAATATTCGGAGAAGATTAATCTGAATACATATCGTCTTTGTCTTCCTGCTCATCTGTGCACTTCGAATGTTAAGTACCCCATTAGTTCCCATGGTGGTCCGATTCCGGGAGATGAGATATCAGCCAATTTAAGGGTGAATTGTTCCAACATTGGAGAGAATGATGGAGATGAGAAGGTGAATTAGTATGCTCACATTTTCTATTTAATATCGATGGACTTCTATTATTTCAGTGTTTAGTTTGTAACCTTCTTAGTTTGTCTTTTGATGTTTTAACCCTAATATTAAAGTGTTCGTTTGTTCAGTCATTAGAGTTTATTTATGCATTAAGATAAACAAGGTTTTCCCCAAATTCCTTGATCGTAAACACTCGTGCTACGACTGATATAAGAAAAATTACACCTGATCTCCCTAATAAACACTCCTCACTCATTCGGGTTTTTAACTTTTAACAATAATAGATTGATCCATTTTTTGGACCACTATAATTGACATTGTTTGGATCATTATATAATTGTTGAAAAGTTAGAACCCCGATGTTATTAGAAAATTTATTAAGAGGACCAGATGAAATTTACTCTTAATATAATAAACATAAAACATTAATTTGAACCATATGATCAGAATTTCAATCAGATATCAACATTTATTTTTGCAGCATAACTCTTTACGTGGAACGAGAGCAAATTTAGGAACACAACTTTTATGTGGAACTAAGGAACTACTCAACTTTTATGTGGAACTAAGGAATACTCCTGTCCTGCTCAAAGCTTGACATATGATATATATTTAATATATTTTATGTAATGATTGATGTAAATAATAATGATAAATGTGGTAGAGATTAAAAAGTAAAAAATATTGATAATGAGTGTATAGTGAGAGATTAAAAAATAAAAATATGATTGTTTGATTTGATTTTATAAATATGATAAATGTAAATTTTTTAAAGGAACAAAAAAAGAGAGAGTAAGTGTAAAATATTGAGCGGAACCGAGAGACTATTATATTTTTAAAAAATACAAAAGTAGAATATACAAATCCCACATGAAACTGAACCACAGACCTCGACAGTGCCGGTATGGACACCATGGAATCACCCGAAAACAAACACCCACTAATTAATTAGTTCACATCCTAAAAGTACAAAATGAAAACTAATGCCCCATTTCACCAAAACATAGTTTCACATATATGAAAGGGAAACACCAAAAGCAGAACTTCAAAGGAGATGCCCATCAAGATGAAACTCTAAACATTGTTTGAGAAAACTTCTACTATGCATCATCACAGCCTGGAAATCAAAGATGAAATAATCCATTTTAAATGCAGAGCCATTTACCATCAACTTGCTTTCACACTTGACAAATCATATGCTTCATCGAAAAATTAAGGGTTTAAGAGATGTTTGATACTCCTTAATCAGACAATACCGACTCATAACTAAGAAAACAGCAAATTTCGCATCGTACCACTACGTCGGCCAATTTTTTGATTCCGACTGCCGACTACTTTTAACTTGAAAGAAGTTACGTTCACAAATCAAAAGAGACAAAGACAGACCAATACGAAAATGTTCGTATCTGGTACATAAGTAGAGCCTTCTAGACAGCATAATTTCAGAAAGAAACCTTGCTGGAGACCTTGAAAGATGGAACTGATTACTGATCACAGATCATCATTGCAAGCTGGTTTATATACATATAAGAAATTAGTAAAATAATACTGAGAAGAGACTAAACATTTATAACACACACATGGTTTTTAACCGTGGCGAGTAAATTTACCACCGAAAACCGAATGAAATGATGCTACTCGATATTCAAACATTATCACATAAAAGAAGAAGAAAAAATAATAGCCTCCTACATCTGGACACATCATTGTGGCCCTTCTCCAGCTCAATGAAAACTATCTTCACTTTCCACGACCGGTGTTAGAAGAGTTTGTATAATATATATTCCTTGCCCTTCCAAAGTTCATCACACATCGTCATTGCAAGCTGATTGAATAACAATAGCATATAACCTTCAATCAGGATTGATTTTCTTTTAAAAAGTTTCCATAACATTAATTACCCGTATAGCTACCACTAAAGATTCATACTAAATTGTAGCTCATACACAAACACAGTAACTGAATAATAAATATAGCAACGGCCGCCGAAGAAATTTTATATGCAAATAAAGAAGAGCTTGATACACGGATAGTATTAGTAGTGCACGAAACAAATCGACATATGAGTAAAAGAAACTCTACAAATGAGAGTTACAAACTGTTGACCACTCGAAAAATAGAGCGGTCTTTATTTATGTAAAAATGGGCCAAGCATGAGTATGCCAATGTAAAACCGTGTCTTCCAGTAGAAAAGTTCTAAATAGAGAGAGTTAAAGTAAAATTCCTCTTTGCTTCTCCATCTTCATCTAGTCTTGTCAAGGCCTACAACAAGAAGAATGAAGAATGGACTACTTTATCAAAATTGAGGAAATAGGCATGTAGAAAATAGAAATCTGATGCTCTTCGCATTAAATAAGGATTAAAAGCATGTAACAAATTTTGTTATCAACTTGTAGAAACTCAATCCTAAGGTCCATCCAAAGAAGAGATTATCGAAAGAAGTAGGGAGGATATTAGACTGGCTAATCTTACTAAATATGCTACGGTTTTACAGATGTTTCGGGTGGAAACACACTCCCCCAGTAGGAAACTAACTCACCAGGGACATGAAAGGAGGATAAGGTCGGCAAAAGAGAGCTCTACGTCGCTAGATACCTAAATCATGAATGAAAATCCACTGGTTAGACAACGCATCAGCATTTACTTCTTTAATATGTAAAAGCAAAGCAAGATTTAAGAGAGTTCTCACGGAACACGGTATGATATGTGGAGAAAGAGAAAGGAAGGACACACAAGAGTGATAATGTGAAAATTATTATTGAAGTACACTGAAAAGCTGATCTCTCCAATAAAATTTGCTTCAATTAGAAAGAATGGGCATGGGAAAAGACAACAAAAAGCAGGAGCTGCAGATTATGTGGTCGTTATTGGTTCCGATGCCCAAATGATTTGATAGCTTCTTTTAAGAACAGGTCAAAGAATAATGACTCTGTCACTTGAGATAAGCCAGTAAAATTCTTTTAAATCAAGTAAATTGCTTTCCACTGTGCCCTTTCTAGTATTTGTGACGACAAGAATCCCTCTCTAACAACTCAATCATGCGACTTCAGTATCAAGCTTTAACCTTTATATATTTATTTTTTTAAACATAAGATGACCTGCAAATATTGTCTTGTAATGGAGAACGAGCTGCCATTAACTTGGACTTTATTTCTTATTTTAATTTCTCAATTTTTTTATGTTTCAACTCGTTAAAGAAAGCCAAGTGTTCTGGGGGAAAAATTGCTGCTGAAGAAGTAGCAAGCGCTTTGTCCAATCGTGGCAACCCAAAGGCAATCCTAACATACCATCTTTCCTATCGCGCTCAAAGTCAGAGAGAAAGGTTTATCGACAGATGTATAATAAAAAAGTTATCTATATGCATATACATGTAATACAAGAAATCTGCAACAATCCATGGAGCTATAAAAGAGGCGAGGCATCCAGTGACAGCAGCAAAGTGCTACAATTAAAAACAACCGATTGGTCCAAAAATTATTGACACATTTCTTATTTCCTGATATGGCATATTTCCTAAGATCAATCTCTCCCTCTCCCTCTCCCTCCCTCTCTCTCTCTCTCCGGATACGCCCTTGGCTTTACTTTAGACTACAGAAGCACCCGCGTTATTGATATAGTTTGTAAGACACTCTTTGTTGGTGGATGTTCGACCTCTCCTCCTCTATAATTGGGTCCTCATCATAGTTGTTAAAGGCGCGCCTCAGGCGCGCCTCAGGCGCAAGGCGCGCAGAAAAAAAGGCAGGTCGCCTTTTAAGCCTCCAGGCGGGCGACCTCAGCCAGGCGCGCGCCTTGGTGCGCCTCGGTGCGCCTTTTTGCTGCGCCTTGGTGCGCCTCAGGCGCGCCTCGACAATAGGACTTCTTTTTTGTTTGTTTTCTTTATTTTTCAGAATATTCTAAAAGTTATTTGGTTGTATTGACACTTCAATTTTATTAATTATCAAGTTTTTTATGGATAGTTATATTTTCTTGTGACTATGTTCTTATAAATTTCATAATTCAATTTAATTTATTTTTTAGTTTTTATGCGCCTCACATCTCTCAGGCGCGCGCCTCGCCTTGCGCCTCAGGCGATGGGAGCCCGAATCGCCTTGGTGCGCCTTTCGCCTTTAACAACTATGGTCCTCATTGAAAACGAACTGAATATTCAGCTTTCAGGGTCCTGAGAAGTAGGGTAATCATTAGTCAACGATGCCAAATGACTCTCAAGGATAGCTTTTAAATATGACTATCACTGGGTAAAAAAAATCCTCGACTAAATTACTGGTGCGCAAATGGCCAGGCCCTCAATGCCAGGTTTTATAGTCCCTCCCTCCCTCATAAATGGTACGAGACCACCGTCCCTCACATCGCAACTTCTAAGATTGTCAACAGATTTGCAATTCTTAAACTTCCCAACACTCGCAAGAAACCTCAAACAAAACAAAATGGATTTTCAACAATAGAATGGACATATCCATATGAGCACGCACTAGCATTCACTCAAAGGCAAGAGCTGATGAGATATCAACAATCATTCAGCCAACAGTTCAATCAATTAAGAAATGAAACTTCAAGCAATCGATTATATACACACACAGAGACGTATATATATATATATATATATATATATATATATATATATATATGTATACAGGGGCGCGTTCTATACAAGATTAATATTAGATGCGATCTTTCTGATACTAATTTATGCATGAGTTTTGTACTAATTATGCATGAAATATATGCATTTCGTGCATCAAAATTTCAATACATTAATTCTCACAAAAAATTGATGCATATAATCTAATATTTTAATGCATCGATATTTTGATGCATATATTGCATATTTTAATGCATTGAAATTTTGATGCACGAAATGCATATATTTCATGCATAATTAGTACAAAACTCATGCATAAATTAGTACTGTAAAGCACTGCATCTAATATTGGTACTGCATAGAACGCGCCAAGAGAGAGAGATATTCATTTAACAGTACCTTCCGGGAGCCAACCAAAACCACAGCAAGAGGCAGTCAGCATTGATGTCATCAATGCGGAGGCAGTAGCTGTGTGGTACGGCTGCATCGACTCCAAGCACGCACTCAATTCAGCGGGGTTCCTTTCAAATTTCATTCAACAATAGAAAATGAATTTCAATAACAAAATCAGAACACCTAAATCAGCGTAAATTTGACGCGAAGGAAAAAAAGAGTAGAGATACCGGAAGACGCGGTGGGCAATTAGAGAATTTCTGGAGGGGAGGCGGAACGGGGAGGAGCGAGCGGATTTTGCTTCGGAGGCGAGCCTCGTGGCGGCATTACGGATAGTTGAGGAACGGAAAACGGATCTGGCGGCAGTTGATGCGGTGTAGATAACCATTTTTTTGTACGTTCGAAGTTTTTCGGCTGAATTTAGACTTTAGACTGAAGGAAGAGCACAGTTCGGTGAAATATCAGGGAGAAGTGGAGAAGGGCTTTTGGAGCTAAAACCCTATCCACAGAGGCAGAGCTGTCCAAATAGTCGGGCCGGGCGGGCCTAATGACAAAATCGGACCGAGCGGGCCGGCTCGAGAAAAAGAATCGGATCATTATTTAATAACTCGACCCATGCGTTGTAAAACTACCTTGGACCCCTCAGGCCCCATGGAACTGGGCCAAAAAAAACTCGATAATTTTCGAATTGTTATAAACTTGAGAGAAAAAGAGAGAAATTGAAAGAGAAGAAGAATAATGTGTGTATTCTTATGAGGGCCAAAAACTTTTATTTATAGGTATACATCTAGAGTTTCAGGGGTATAAATGTCATTCATTAATAAATACATTAATTACAACACTCCCCCATGAATGACCTTTAATACATGCTGCCTCATTATAACCTTGTCGGGAAAACCAAGTGGAAAAATCCCGATTGAAGAAAAAAGAGTACAGCTACTACCCCTGAAATCTATTACATAAGATCTTTGAGTTGATGCATTCCGATCTTGTGTACTAGTCTTCTGAATGTTGATGTCGGCAACGCCTTTGTGAATAAGTTCGCCGACTAATCACTTGAGTGAATATTTGATGTATCTACCTTTGAGATACAAGTGACATCGTCTTCATACAATACTTCCTCTTGAATATTATGATGTTCATGCCTCATCAAAACTCATTCAAAAAAACCCTGTGGGGAAAAACCGGTAGAGAAAAAGAGTACATAGTATAAATTTGCTCATGTGTTGCATTGGTTGCCTCGTTAAAAATCTTAACTAAGAAAACCCGGTAGGAAAAAACTTAGAAAGGGAAAAAGAGTACAATCATTTGGTCTTCAGGACCTTTTGACCTTCAGGGTCGACATAATCTTCAGGTTAATTTAAAAGTTATCACTTCTCCCCCTCAAGATAACAATCTTGCACTCCAATACCATGAATATAATTTTCAGACATGGAGAGATTTAGTGAATAAATCTGCTAAATTATCATTATTGCTCTTCTGAAGCTCATGTGGAAATAAATTTCATCTTACATGCCCAAACATTATATGCAACACAAAAGTTTCTCATATCATAGCATTATGAGAACAAATATATGGAGACCATATAAATAACATCCAAGTAGCCACAAATATCGAATCTCGATTTCTTTCATGTAATAGACTAATATGGTTAACACAATTCCAAATTCTCCTTCTAGGAGAAATATTAAATCTTGCTAGCAAGTTAACTTCAAATTGTATATACGGCCTGATAATGTAGTGCTTCTTAACACACAGGTAAGGAACTTCTGGTCCTCATATATCTTTGTTATTTTCTTGAGGTCTACATGAGTTCTTGTCCACTTCAAGTGACAAGACAACTTTAGGTAGCTAAATAGATCAAATTTCTCCATCATATATGCTCGATCTATAAGTCGAGACAATACTAATACCTAGTTTTAAGTATTCATGTCGATCTTGCCTTTAGACATGAGTTCAAATAATTCATATATCCTCTTCGGGGGATTTTTAACTTAGTCAGTTGTTCCACCAGACTATTTCAAAAGGTATAAATATTTCTATTCGAAATGCATGTTGCAAAGGTTCCTATTATTTAGGAATCCCGAGTCCTTCAGGGACACTTTCATATAGATATTCGCGTCCAATGACGTATAGAAAAATGTGGCTAGCATGTCCACAAATTGGATATCTATATTTATTGCCATATTAAATAAAGGAACGTAGTGCCAACGAGAGAGTATATTTTGGGTACTTTCTCAAACCCTTGATATGATAATCTCGCTTATTTCTCATCACTTTATTGGTTTATTTCATGTAAGCACTCATTTGTGTCCTACTAGAACAACATTCATGTATAACGTGCTACAAAGTTAAAGACTTAACATTTGTCTAGCGAGTTAGGCTATGCCTCAATTGCTTCTTTCTATTTCAACCAGTGCTTCTGGCACTCTGTAATTATTTATATTACTGGATCCAGATTTTCATTTCAAAAAATTGACCAAGCAATTTTTGAGGCAAAAGTGTCGTCGATGACTATCATTTCTATGAACAATTCTCCCATGTTTACAAAGTTCATGGCCACTTTCTGATTTGGTCGTTCCATAATCCCAATGTTATTATTTATAGTGCACGTGCAAATGTAATGGGATTTTCGTCTTCGGGATTATCCTCTTTGGGAGGTATTTGGAGTGATGTTATAATTTCATGTAAACTTGTATTCCACGGATTTATCTTTACCACAGTAAAAAGAATAAGTCACTCACGCTGCTGGTGTCGAGGAGTATCAACAAACTTAGTTTACTCATAATTGACTTCAATTGTTGTTGTGCATATACACAATAAGTATATTGGATTTCATCACTCATTTGACAATCAATAACTTATTGAACTTCGGGTTCATAGTGCATATATAAATAGTTAATCCAACGAGAGCTTTTCAACATTCTCTCATTTATAACATCTCTCCCCCTAATGTTGGGATAATTTCAGTTGGATTATATAATCAGTCCTCTCCTGCAGGTGCACTAATTACAAAAAGAGAATATGTTGGAACAATATTTTGTAAATCATTTTATACATTTTGATGATGCGGTATTTAACCAAAATTTACTTAACATATTTTTCTATCATTTAACGTACGTAAACGAACATTCTATAACGTACGTAACACTCACAGTTTTTGCAAGAAATTTTATACAGGTAATATACGTAACTCACTCAATATAACGTACGTAACGTTTGAACATTCTGCCCGTTGCAAAAAGTCATTAGCCGTTACAACAAGTCTTCACATTCAACGGATCTCTGCTGGAAGTTAACGTACGTAAGCCTATCTTGCGTAACGTACGTAATGAATCTCATCGGATGTCTCTGGACTAATTCTCACAGTTCATTACGGCCGCTACACAAGCCACATAACGTACGTAGTAGTGATAACGTACGTAATCCATGCTGCATAACGTACGTAAGTTGTGCAACTGTTCCAACGGGAAATTCAGCTCATGAAGGCTATAAATAGCACACTTCAAGGATTTGGAAAACACACAAGTTATCTGAGCTTACAAGCATACTCAAGCTATTCCAAGGAAATATTTCGAGAGATATACATATTCCATATTGTGATACGAGAAGATTTGCTCTATTATTTCTAATCTACATTCTTGTATCTAAGAGCGATATATCGTGTAAAGTCGAGTTCCTACTCACATTTGTTTTACTGAAAAAGTTATCTTGTACCCGAAAAAACAAGAGAGTTTTTAGTGAGGTTGTTCTTGAGCCCGGAAATCAAGAAATTGTAAGAGTTAGCACTAAACTAGAAAGTGCATTCTAAGTTTCTAAGAAAAGTCCTAGTCGATAAAACTAGGTAGGGGACGTAGGCTTCGTTAATAGCCGAACCTCTCGAACAATTTCTTGTGTTCTTTCTTTTCCGCATTTTACTTACTCCGATATTTTAGCTTCCGCACAAAAAGAGTTCAAAACTCTTATCCACACTATTCAACCCTCCTTCTAGTGGCGGTACCAATCTAAAAATTGGTATCGGAGCGGTCTCTTTATCACCGGATTAACACCCGCTAGAGAAAAGATCCAGAAATGGCCTTTATCCACTCCTCCCTTGAAGGCAACGCTCTCAATCGCCCTCCCTTCTTCGATGGCTCAAACTTCATGACATGGAAGAAGAAAATGTCCATCTTCGTCCGAGCTCACGACATTGAAATATGGAAGGTCATTGCTCTTGGACCTACCATTCCTAAGAAGCCAGATGGCTCGATCAAAAGCTTTGAAGAATACGACGATGTTGACTGGAAGAACAGTCACTTCAATAGTATAACATCTCTCCCCCTAATGTTGGGATAATTTCAATTGGATTATATAATCAGTCCTCTCCTGCAGGTGCACTAATTACAAAAAGGGAATATGTTGGAACAATATTTTTTAAATCATTTTATACATTTTGATGATGCGGTATTTAACCAAAATTTACTTAACATATTTTTCTATCATTTAACGTACGTAAACGAACATTCTATAACGTACGTAATACTCACAATTTTTGCAAGAAATTTTATACAGGTAATGTACGTAACTCACTCAATATAACGTACGTAACGTTTGAACATTCTGCCCTTGCAAAAAGTCATTAGCCGTTACAACAAGTCTTCACATTAAACGGATCTCTGACTGGAAGTTAACGTACGTAAGCCTATCTTGCGTAACGTACGTAATAAATCTCATCGGATGTCTCTGGACTAATTCTCACAGTTCGTTACGGCCGCTACACAAGCCACATAACGTACGTAGTAGTGATAACGTACGTAATCCATGCTGCATAACGTACGTAAGCTGTGCAACTGTTCCAACGGGAAATTCAGCTCATGAAGGCTATAAATAGCACACTTCAAGGATTTGGAAAAAACACAAGTTATCTGAGCTTACAAGCATACTCAAGTTATTCCAAGGAAATATTTCGAGAGATATACATATTCCATATTGTGATACGAGAAGATTTGCTCTATTATTTCTAATCTACATTCTTGTATCTAAGAGCGATATATCGTGTAAAGTCGAGTTCCTACTCACATTTGTTTTACTGAAAAAGTTATCTTGTACCCGAAAAAACAAGAGAGTTTTTAGTGAGGTTGTTCTTGAGCCCGGAAATCAAGAAATTGTAAGAGTTAGCACTAAACTAGAAAGTGCATTCTAAGTTTCTAAGAAAAGTCCTAGTCGATAAAACTAGGTAGGGGATGTAGGCTTCGTTAATAACCGAACCTCTCGAACAATTTCTTGTGTTCTTTCTTTTCCGCATTTTACTTACTCCGATATTTTAGCTTCCGCACAAAAAGAGTTCAAAACTCTTATCCACACTATTCAACCCTCCTTCTAGTGGCGGTACCAATCTAACAATTGGTATCGGAGCGGTCTCTTTATCACCGGATTAACACCCGCTAGAGAAAAGATCCAGAAATGGCCTTTATCCACTCCTCCCTTGAAGGCAACGCTCTCAATCGCCCTCCCTTCTTCGATGGCTCAAACTTCATGACATGGAAGAAGAAAATGTCCATCTTCGTCCGAGCTCACGACATTGAAATATGGAAGGTCATTGCTCTTGGACCTACCATTCCTAAGAAGCCAGATGGCTCGATCAAAAGCTTTGAAGAATACGACGATGCTGATTGGAAGAACAGTCACTTCAATAGTATAACATCTCTCCCCCTAATGTTGGGATAATTTCAATTGGATTATATAATCAGTCCTCTCCTGCAGGTGCACTAATTACAAAAAGGGAATATGTTGGAACAATATTTTTTAAATCATTTTATACATTTTGATGATGCGGTATTTAACCAAAATTTTCTTAACATATTTTTCTATCATTTAACGTACGTAAACGAACATTCTATAACGTACGTAACACTCACAATTTTTGCAAGAAATTTTATACAGGTAATGTACGTAACTCACTCAATATAACGTACGTAACGTTTGAACATTCTGCCCTTGCAAAAAGTCATTAGCCGTTACAACAAGTCTTCACATTAAACGGATCTCTGACTGGAAGTTAACGTACGTAAGCCTATCTTGCGTAACGTACGTAATGAATCTCATCGGATGTCTCTGGACTAATTCTCACAGTTCGTTACGGCCGCTACACAAGCCACATAACGTACGTAGTAGTGATAACGGACGTAATCCATGCTGCATAACGTACGTAAGCTGTGCAACTGTTCCAACGGGAAATCCAGCTCATGAAGGCTATAAATAGCACACTTCAAGGATTTGGAAAAAACACAAGTTATCTGAGCTTACAAGCATACTCAAGTTATTCCAAGGAAATATTTCGAGAGATATACATATTCCATATTGTGATACGAGAAGATTTGCTCTATTATTTCTAATCTACATTCTTGTATCTAAGAGCGATATATCGTGTAAAGTCGAGTTCCTACTCACATTTGTTTTACTGAAAAAGTTATCTTGTACCCGGAAAAACAAGAGAGTTTTTAGTGAGGTTGTTCTTGAGCCCGGAAATCAAGAAATTGTAAGAGTTAGCACTAAACTAGAAAGTGCCTTCTAAGTTTCTAAGAAAAGTCCTAGTCGATAAAACTAGGTAGGGGACGTAGGCTTCGTTAATAGCCGAACCTCTCGAACAATTTCTTGTGTTCTTTCTTTTCCGCATTTTACTTACTCCGATATTTTAGCTTCCGCACAAAAAGAGTTCAAAACTCTTATCCACACTATTCAACCCTCCTTCTAGTGGCGGTACCAATCTAACAATTGGTATCGGAGCGGTCTCTTTATCACCGGATTAACACCCTCTAGAGAAAAGATCCAGAAATGGCCTTTATCCACTCCTCCCTTGAAGGCAACGCTCTCAATCGCCCTCCCTTCTTCGATGGCTCAAACTTCATGACATGGAAAAGAAAATGTCCATCTTCGTCCGAGCTCACGACATTGAAATATGGAAGGTCATTACTCTTGGACCTACCATTCCTAAGAAGCCAGATGGCTCGATCAAAAGCTTTGAAGAATACGACGATGCTGACTGGAAGAACAGTCACTTCAATAGTATAACATCTCTCCCCCTAATGTTGGGATAATTTCAATTGGATTATATAATCAGTCCTCTCCTGCAGGTGCACTAATTACAAAAAGGGAATATGTTGGAACAATATTTTTTAAATCATTTTATACATTTTGATGATGCGGTATTTAACCAAAATTTACTTAACATATTTTTCTATCATTTAACGTACGTAAACGAACATTCTATAACGTACGTAACACTCACAGTTTTTGCAAGAAATTTTATACAGGTAATGTACGTAACTCACTCAATATAACGTACGTAACGTTTAAACATTCTGCCCATTGCAAAAAGTCATTAGCCGTTACAACAAGTCTTCACATTAAACGGATCTCTGACTGGAAGTTAACGTACGTAAGCCTATCTTGCGTAACGTACGTAATGAATCTCATCGGATGTCTCTGGACTAATTCTCACAGTTCGTTACGGCCGCTACACAAGCCACATAACGTACGTAGTAGTGATAACGTACGTAATCCATCTTTGCATAACGTCGTAAGTGTGCAACTGCTTCAACGGAAATTCGACTCATGAAGGCTATAAATAGCACACTTCAAGGATTTGGAAAAAACACAAGTTATCTGAGCTTACAAGCATACTCAAGTTATTCCAAGGAAATATTTCGAGAGATATACATATTCCATATTGTGATACGAGAAGATTTGCTCTATTATTTCTAATCTACATTCTTGTATCTAAGAGCGATATATCGTGTAAAGTCGAGTTCCTACTCACATTTGTTTTACTGAAAAAGTTATCTTGTACCCGGAAAAACAAGAGAGTTTTTAGTGAGGTTGTTCTTGAGCCCGGAAATCAAGAAATTGTAAGAGTTAGCACTAAACTAGAAAGTGCATTCTAAGTTTCTAAGAAAAGTCCTAGTCGATAAAACTAGGTAGGGGACGTAGGCTTCGTTAATAGCCGAACCTCTCGAACAATTTCTTGTGTTCTTTCTTTTCCGCATTTTACTTACTCCGATATTTTAGCTTCCGCACAAAAAGAGTTCAAAACTCTTATCCACACTATTCAACCCTCCTTCTAGTGGCGGTACCAATCTAACAATTGGTATCGGAGCGGTCTCTTTATCACCGGATTAACACCCGCTAGAGAACAGATCCAGAAATGGCCTTTATCCACTCCTCCCTTGAAGGCAACGCTCTCAATCGCCCTCCCTTCTTCGATGGCTCAAACTTCATGACATGGAAGAAGAAAATGTCCATCTTCGTCCGAGCTCACGACATTGAAATATGGAAGGTCATTGCTCTTCGACCTACCATTCCTAAGAAGCCAGATGGCTCGATCAAAAGCTTTGAAGAATACGACGATGCTGATTGGAAGAACAGTCACTTCAATAGTATAACATCTCTCCCCCTAATGTTGGGATAATTTCAATTGGATTATATAATCAGTCCTCTCCTGCAGGTGCACTAATTACAAAAAGGGAATATGTTGGAACAATATTTTTTAAATCATTTTATACATTTTGATGATGCGGTATTTAACCAAAATTTTCTTAACATATTTTTCTATCATTTAACGTACGTAAACGAACATTCTATAACGTACGTAACACTCACAGTTTTTGCAAGAAATTTTATACAGGTAATGTACGTAACTCACTCAATATAACGTACGTAACGTTTGAACATTCTGCCCTTGCAAAAAGTCATTAGCCGTTACAACAAGTCTTCACATTAAACGGATCTCTGACTGGAAGTTAACGTACGTAAGCCTATCTTGCGTAACGTACGTAATGAATCTCATCGGATGTCTCTGGACTAATTCTCACAGTTCGTTACGGCCGCTACACAAGCCACATAACGTACGTAGTAGGATAACGTACGTAATCCATGCTGCATAACGTACGTAAGCTGTGCAACTGTTCCAACGGGAAATTCAGCTCATGAAGGCTATAAATAGCACACTTCAAGGATTTGGAAAAAACACAAGTTATCTGAGCTTACAAGCATACTCAAGTTATTCCAAGGAAATATTTCGAGAGATATACATATTCCATATTGTGATACGAGAAGATTTGCTCTATTATTTCTAATATACATTCTTGTATCTAAGAGCGATATATCGTGTAAAGTCGAGTTCCTACTCACATTTGTTTTACTGAAAAAGTTATCTTGTACCCGGAAAAACAAGAGAGTTTTTAGTGAGGTTGTTCTTGAGCCCGGAAATCAAGAAATTGTAAGAGTTAGCACTAAACTAGAAAGTGCATTCTAAGTTTCTAAAAAAAGTCCTAGTCGATAAAACTAGGTAGGGGACGTAGGCTTCGTTAATAGCCGAACCTCTCGAAATATTTCTTGTGTTCTTTCTTTTCCGCATTTTACTTACTCCGATATTTTAGCTTCCGCACAAAAAGAGTTCAAAACTCTTATCCACACTATTCAACCCTCCTTCTAGTGGCGGTACCAATCTAACAATTGGTATCGGAGCGGTCTCTTTATCACCGGATTAACACCCGCTAGAGAAAAGATCCAGAAATGGCCTTTATCCACTCCTCCCTTGAAGGCAACGCTCTCAATCGCCCTCCCTTCTTCGATGGCTCAAACTTCATGACATGGAAGAAGAAAATGTCCATCTTCGTCCGAGCTCACGACATTGAAATATGGAAGGTCATTGCTCTTGGACCTACCATTCCTAAGAAGCCAGATGGCTCGATCAAAAGCTTTGAAGAATACGGCGATCTTGTTGGAAGAACAGTCACTTCAATAGTATAACATCTCTCCCCCTAATGTTGGGATAATTTCAATTGGATTATATAATCAGTCCTCTCCTGCAGGTGCACTAATTACAAAAAGGGAATATGTTGGAACAATATTTTTTAAATCATTTTATACATTTTGATGATGCGGTATTTAACCAAAATTTACTTAACATATTTTTCTATCATTTAAAGTACGTAAACGAACATTCTATAACGTACGTAACACTCACAGTTTTTGCAAGAAGTTTTATACATGTAATGTACGTAACTCACTCAATATAACGTACGTAACGTTTGAACATTCTGCCCATTGCAAAAAGTCATTAGCCGTTACAACAAGTCTTCACATTCAACGGATCTCTGACTGGAAGTTAACGTACGTAAGCCTATCTTGCGTAACGTACGTAATGAATCTCATCGGATGTCCCTGGACTAATTCTCACAGTTCGTTACGGCCGCTACACAAGCCACATAACGTACGTAGTAGTGATTGTAATATCCGGGGATAATTTTTTTTTCGTGTTGCTGTTGAGTTGTACATATTCATTTGGAATTGTACAAGTGTTGTTGTTTTGGACTGATACAATGTATATTGTATTGGAATATTTCAGGATCGAAATATTATACTTGTCGTCGGATTAGTTTCGTCGTTTGGATGTTGGTTGGAGAGTTTGGATTTTTGGCTAAGTACACTAGCCTTAACGTACGCTACATGGGTAGACTTACGTACGTTATGGGCTGAGTATTACGTACGTTATGCCTGTAAGGTTACGTACGTAATGCTTGGTAGGTGGCAGGAACCTTCCTCGTAGTCGCTTTCGGCCGGTGGGTCCCGAGCATCTTCCGATCGGATCTCACTATTGCAGTCAACGGACCCTTACGTACGTTAAGAGGTGAGCTCTACATACGTAATGTAGGTCTTGTTAACGTACGTAATAAGTTCTTGTTTACGTACGTTAAGGCCTTCGTATCATAGTCCAGTTAGTCCTGGATTTTTCATTACGTACGTTAATGTCTTAGTATAGCGTACGTAATGCCTCTTACGTACGTTAACCATAAGTGTATAACGTACGTAACGAATTGGTCAGTCTATTTATCTTGGTTTCGTATTTCATTTCCTCACGAACCAAAACACTTTTCCTCTCCCTAGAATCGTCCATTTGGACTTGTTATTAATGTTTAGCCTCTTCCAACTCGATCTTGATCATCCTAGCTTGGATTGAAGCTTGAAGTTGGAAGCTTGTTGATGCTCCTTTGGTGTTTGGAGGCTTCTTCTTGTTCTTCTTTGGTAAGTTCCCTCAATCTCTTGTTCTTCTAGTGATTTTCGAGTTTTTGTTGTTGTTTTCTTCGGGTATTGGAGTATATCATGATTCTTCATGGTTTTGATAAACCTTTGATGAAGAACATGATGGTATTGCTTGAGTTGGATTATGTTCTTGATGTTTTAGATTGTTTGGAGGTTTTAATCATGTCTAGGAAAGATTATGTTAAGATTGTTATATGATTAACATAGTCTTGGGATGATTATTGTTGGTGGTGGTGTTCTTGTAAGATTTTAACCATTTTAGTAAGGATTTATGATAATTCAAGAGGTGATTATCATAATTTGAAAATGGTTGAGTGAATCTTGTTGTTTAATCCGAATTCATGATGCATTGATGAAGGATTTTGTTTCAAACATCATGGTTATTGAGTTGATGATGTTCTTGGGGTGATAATGATAATATTGAAAATATTATCATTGTAAGAGGATCAATTTGATGATATTGGTGATATTATCACTTTGAGATGTTTGTTTTGATGATTGTTCTTAAATGAATCTTGTTGAATAGATTTCACAAGTGTTAAGAACGTAATGATCATGTTAATTGATCATCGAGGTGTTGGAGAATGTTAGAATTCATAGTTGAGGACTATGATATTCGTTCGTGCGGTGTGATCGATTCGTGTTTGAATCGGGCTTTGTCCTTGTCGTTGTTTTCTATTGATTTTGTGTTTTTGAATGAATCGTTTTCATTCAAGGTTGTTCGAGTTTTTGTGATCGTCGGGAGGTGCCGTTCGTCGTTTCGTGCCAGGACGTTGATCGTGGAAGGACTTTCTCGCCTTCGGTTTGAGGCAAGTTTTATACTTGTACTGGTCAATGAGATTAATGTTATCATATATGTGTATGAATGTGTTGTATCATTTCGAGACATAGTCTCTTCGTGATTTATTGATATTTGGGGATTGTTTGATATAATACCCTTCGGTGATTTTACCAGTTGTGATTGTTATTCGTTAACGGCCGGTTTAAGGCATTGAGATTCTTGTTGTCGATAGCCGGTTCGCGGTATCGATGTATCGATTATTATTGTTGACGCTAATGTCGTTCTGAGGCATCGTTGAATCGTTATTATCGAATTGGAACTATTACTATGATGTTGCATTGGCCGATTGAAGGCGTTTGATATATTCGTTATCATATCTGTTTTGGTGGTCGGTTTAAAACGCCGGGATATCTATTCTACCGTATCATTGGTTATCGATTCACCGTTCTAAGGTAATCGATGTATTTAATTGGAATTATCGAAGATAATTCCCATCCGTTGTATAATTGGTTATCGATTAACCGTTCTAAGGTAATCGATGTATTTAATTGGGATTATCGAAGATAATTCCCATTCGTTGTATCATTGGTTATCGATTAACCGTTATAAGGTAATCGATGTATTTAATTGGGATTATCGAAGATAATTCCCATCCGTTGTATCATTGGTTATCGATTAACCGTTCTAAGGTAATCGATGTATTTAATTGGGATTATCGAAGATAATTCCCATCCGTTGTATCATTGGTTATCGATTAACCGTTCTAAGGTAATCGATGTATTTAATTGGGATTATCGAAGATAATTCCCATCCGTTGTATCATTGGTTATCGATTAACCGTTCTAAGTTAATCGATGTATTTAATTGGGATTATCGAAGATAATTCCCATCCGTTGTATCATTGGTTATCGATTAACCGTTCTAAGGCAATCGACATATTTAATTGGGATTATCGAAGATAATTCCCATCCGTTGTGTCATCGTTATCGGTTGACCGTTCTAGGGCAATCGACATATTTAATTGGGATTATCGAAGATAATTCCCATCCGTTGTGTCATCGTTATAGATTGACCATTCTAAAGGTAATCGATGTATTGAATTGGGACTGTCAAGGATAGTTTCCATCCGTTGAGTTGTTGTGATCGATTGGCCATTCCAAGGCAGTCGAGGTATTTGAATTTGGACCGCCGTGGACGGAGCCCATCCGTGAGTTATTGTTGTCGTGTTGGCCGACTCAAGGCAGCATGCTGTTATTCTTGTGAGTTTGGTAATCTTGGGATTGTTACTGTTGTGATTAATTATGTTTTGGAGACTAGTCTCGGCTAGTGCATTATGGGTAAGCTTGGGGCTTGAACCTTCACGGTTGGTTTCCCAACACCTACAATTCAGTAGGTCACGGTCATGTTAATGATCTCATTATGGGTAAGCTTGGGGCTTGAACCTTCGCGGTTGGTTTCCCAACACCTACAATTGATGGAGTCACGGTCATGTTAATGATCTCATTATGGGTAAGCTTGGGGCTTGAACCTTCGCGGTTGGTTTCCCAACACCTACGGTCGATGAGTCACGGTCACCGGGTGATCTCATTATGGGTAAGTCTGGGGCTTGAACCTCGCGGTTGGTTTCGGCACTGCAATTCAGCAGTCACGGTCATTGGATGATCTCATTGTGATACGGCTTCATGCGTGGTAACCCGCCCTCATTATTCTGACTTGGGCTGTTTTGGCTTCGGGCCATTGTGGTGATTAATGGCTTGGTGAGTGACATTCGAGGTATTATGATGATAAACGGCTTGAGTACATTGTATTAAGGCCATTGTGAGGTATCGGTATTCTGTCGAGCCTTCGGGCGTTGTGATTAAATATCGATTTGATGTTTGGCTTGAGTTACCTTCGGGTGATGTATTGTTGTGTTCTGTATTGATGATTCGCCGTTGGGCACCTGTGTTCTAACCTGTTGAGCAGGTATTGATCGGATGCCGTGGGCATAGTATTCCACGAATGCTCGATTCTTACTTTGGTTTGTGAGCATCTCGTATTACCATTACTATACTATTCATTCTGCCCTTTGGATGCATATCATGTTGTACATGTATTTGATAATCATTATCTGGATGACTGACCCCGTGGGGGCGGAACATGTTTTCATGTTTTAGGTGTTTGCGAGGAGAGAGTTGAGACACAGTGTAATACCCGAGATTTCTGTTATGTAATTGGAACTTGTGATATTGTAACGATTGTACTTTTGTATGAGTACTATTCTCCGTATTTCATAATCCGATGCCATTGAGCATATAATTTCGTGTATGTGATTTTAATGGTTGAAATTCTGTGCATGTAGCGTACGCTACAGGCTACGGGTAGCGTACGCTAACATGGTTTCATAGCGTACGCTACCGAGTGTAATTAGCGCACGCTACGCGTGGTCAAATTGATTGAGACGCGGTAGGTGAGATCGGCCGGGGACCCTTGTCGGATCTGTCGAATGTATCGGGCGGCTTTCGGAAAAGCGAGTCAACGCCTTAGCGCACGCTAGAGGTCTATGCGTAGCGCACGCTAAGTGCCGAGTACTGATTTAGGCGTGAGCCGTTAGCGCACGCTACGGATAGTGTATAGCGCGCGCTAATAGCCATTTATTATAAATAGGACAGATCCTATTCGTGAATTCATCCTTTCTTCCCCATAACCCGAACTCTTGCACTTGAAACATAACTCCATTCGTCTTAAACACTCCATATCAACCTCCTAGTTCAAGATTGAAGATCTTATATCATTGGAGATTGGTGTTCAAGCCTTGGGTGTTGGATTGCTTCATTTTCATCCGTGTTCTTCACTACTTTGAGGTAGGTGATTCTTCACCAATGATTAGTAATGTTCATGAGGAAGTTTGAATCATGTTTGGATAGCTAGTATCTCGTTTTATCGATCATCACATGTTAGAAGGATACTTTTGACGTATCGGTACTAGATGTCGAATGAACCTTTGAACCATCTTATTATAAGGACTCCTAAGCATGTTTAAATCGATTTATGATCAAGTAATCGGATATTACCCAATTGATACGTTGTGTACGTTGGAATCATGTGTTTTGGAACATAAGACGATGGAACTTAGATTATTTCTTGAAGATCGTAGAGGAATTGTGTTATCGAGATAACTATCCGTATATTGGTATTTCATAATCATAAATCTTCCAGAAACCTTATTAGCATGATATGCCCGAGGATAACTTGTAATATCACCATAGGGTTCATGAGTTCTTCATCATTCAACCCAGTTTTTGGTTCGTAGTATTCTGCCATGCAAGATTAGCGCACGCTAACATGTGTGAGTTAACGTGCGCTATCGAGGTTCGGTTTTCGCACAGGCGTCGTAGCGTACGTTATGAGGCGGCCAGTCGATCGGTTGTGGCTAGCGCACGCTAGTCTTATACGATAGCGTCGCTAACAGTTCAACTTAGCGCCGCGTTACGTATAGTCGTAGCGCGCTAAGCAATCCAGCGGCTTGTTTAGTTTGAGCTCTTCGGCCGTAGGTCGAATTGTTAAACCATTGTTCGACTCGAGATGATTTGTATATCGTTCCTTTTGTTAAGGTTCGAGCTTGTTACGTTGATCGGAGGCGGCCTTGAGTGCGTCGAGAGCATTGAAGTATATCATTCTTGCCATCTTCGAGGCAAGTATCGTGATATGTTAATATCGGTATTTTGGAGTATACATATGATTATGCATGTTGTTGAACATGATATTTACTTCGTTGATTTGTCATGATATTCGTTGTATATTGTTTATATGTTCATGTTGATGAACATAATGATTTGGCATATGTGTATGCATGAGTTGTGTTTGTATACGTTGTACGATCTATCTTGGCGAGCTGGATCGGATGTCCACCTCGTGTTGGTCCGACGGGATCATCTTGGGATCTAGCCGAGGGCGCTGGATCATTGGGACGGGTTATTTCCACCTCGTGTTGGTCCGACAGGATCATCTTGGGATCTATGCTGAGGGCGCTGGATCATTGGAATACCCATGCTGTGTAATGGAATCTTGTAGATTCGCATTGTCGGGTTCCTGTAGCGGAAGCCCGTGTGATATGTCTTGTTGTGTATTGTTGATGCATATTCGAATTGTTTAAATACGATACTTGTACTAGCATTGTTTTGCTAACCCCTGCGGGGGTGGACATTTGTTTTGATGTTCAGGTAGCGAGGAGCGGAAAGCGGACGCGTCTGACGTGACGACGAAGGGGTTCAGTGATGTTTATTGTTATTGGAGATTTGTTGTCTTGGTTTGGTTTCTGTACTCGAGTACGTGTGTCCTTTGATATTGATTCGATATGGTTGTATTAATTACCCATTGAACCAGTTGTACGTTTTCATAAACTCGAATTTTCGCAGTATTGACGTCTTATATTCACTTTCCTTTTTAATTAGCCTTGTAAATCCTTATTTAAAGGGTTTACGGTATAATTATTCGAATATCTCGGGTGTTACGAATATGGTATCGGAGCTAAGATTTATGGATATCTTGGCGTCGGGTTTTATTTGGAGTGCATTTCGTTATTTGATTTACGGGTCGTTTGTAACATCACTTTTCGGCCAAGTCGTCATGTGGACCGTGGTTGTAAGTCTCTTAATCTCTTATACTACCGTTTTACTTAATTCTTGTTTTGTGAGTATTGACGGACTTTATTTCAAAATTTTGTTACGTATATTGAGAAATTTCGTTCACGGTATGTTGAGAGGAGGTCGTGGGCGCGACGCGACGTGGTAACATGAGACATGAGGATTCGCAACTACCCGAAATATCGGCTAGTCGAACCGATTCCCATTACGGAGGCAGCAAGGATCAGCGAATGATGACGCAAATCCGAACATGCCGGGAGTGCTTCAACAGGTGGTGGCGCAGATAAACCAGTTCGCCCAGGTCGTTGATCGCATGCAGACAGCGATGGGACAGCAGCACCATGAGGATAATCGGGGAGACAGATGGCTTGCTGAGGTGGTTAAATTGCACCCGCCAAAATTTGTTGGCACCCGCACTCCAGCACCGGTTCCTAAGGAGATAAGTGTGAACCAGACACAGCAGAGTGGATTTCAGCAACAGAACGCTGGGAAGAGAGAGACATCCAGTGCTGGGTCCGTTCCTCCGCGCCTGTACGAAATGAGGAGATCGACGGCGAACACTTTGTTGCATCAGTGCGATTGAGATCCTTTTGCAACCATTAGTGTCTTGTTCGATTCGGGAGCTACGCATTCTTTTATATCTTTGAAGTGTTAATCGTTTGAACATCGTGCTTGTATAATTGTGAACCTTATGTTGTGGGATTACGAGCGGAGAAAATTGTGGGAACACTAGAAGCTAGGGATTTCCCGATCTATAGAAAGGAGAGATTGGCCATCGAATCTTATTGTAGTTGACATATGCGGTGACGATTTGATTCTCGGAGATGATTGGCTCAACGTTATGGAGTGTGTTGAATTACCGAGAGAGAGTCATTTCCATCATTGCGATGACGGATCGAACACTTATTCCGAGGATGGAGGCGGAAGCTCGGGAAATTGATCAAGGCATTGAAAAGTGAAATTGCAAGCGGGGATGTCACGGACTTTGGTGCTATGCCATGAGGAAAGAGGAAGGAATAGAGCTCTCGTCTATTTCGATTGTGAATGAGTTCTCGGATGTATTTCTGACGAGCTACGGGTTACCCGCAAAGAGAAGTGGAATTCACCATCGAATTAGAGCACAGAGCAACCCCTATTTCCGTGGCACCATACCGCATGGCGCCAACCGAGATGTATGAACTCAAGAAGCAACCGGAGGAATTGTTACAGAAGGGCTATATTCAAGCGTTTCCCCTTGGGAGCGCCGTTCTCTTTGTCCTAAGAAAGACGGATCCCTCCGAATGTGTATTGATTACGGGGAGCTTAACAAGATGACGATCAAGAATAAGTATCCTATACCTCGGATCGACGACTTGTTTGATCAACCGCAAGGCGAGGTATTCTCGAAGATTGACTTGCGATCGGGATACCACCAATTGAGAATTAAGGAATCGGACATACGAAATGCTTTGGATCCCGTGCAGGCATTATGAATTTGTGGTGATGCCATTCGGACTTACCAATGCTCTGCGGTATTCATGCAATTGATGAATCGGGTATTCTTGGAATACTTGGATAAATTTGTGGTCGTTTTCATTGCGACATTTTGATATATTCGAGGGACGCAGAGGAGCATGCGATCATTTACGTGTGGTTTTGAGCATCTTGAGAAAGGAACGACTATATGCAAAATTTGCTAAATGCGAGTTACGGCTTAAGGAAGTAACCTTCCTTGGGCATGTGATATCCGGATGGAGTTCGAGGTGGACCGAAGAAAGTCGAAGCAATCTTGGAATGGGAAGCTCCTAAGAACGTGAAGGAAGTCCGAAGCTTCTTAGGACTAGCGGATATTATCGCCGCTTTGTAGAGGATTTTCCAAAATTGCTCGTCCGCTCACTCATTTATTCTGAAAACTCAAAAGTTCACGTGGAATGAGAAATGCCAGTGGTTTGTGAACTTAAAAGAGGCGACGACACCTATATTAGCGCGGAAAGGAACGATGGATTCATGGTATACTGACGCTTCAAATCGGGGTTTGGGTTGTGTGTTGATGCGAAGGATAAAGTGATTGCTTATGCTTCTCGGCGGTTGAAACCGTCTGAAGTTAATTATCCGACTCATGATCCGGAGCTAGCGGTGTGGTTTTGCTTTGAAAATTTGGCGACATTATCTCATCGGCACTCACCGTCGGATCTTTACGGATCATAAGAGCCTCAAATACATTTTCGATGAAGGAATTAAACATGAGGCGAGAGAAGGTGGTGGAATTGATCAAGGATTACGACTTAGAGATTCTCTATCATCCGGGAAAGCAAATGTAGTAGCCGATGCATTGAGCCGTAAACTGTTTCTCTTGAGTGTTGGAAGCACTTACATCCCAAACCGGTATTCAACGAGGCCCGATCCGCGAAGGATTGAAGTATGGGCACCGGGAATCGGGCGACTTTATGTGATGGAACCGACTTCATCACTAGTCGAAGATCAAGTCAGCGGTTGGGCGATTCCACGATCCTTCGATTATGTGATGAAGTAAAGAAAGGAAAAGCCCGAGATTCGTGATACAAGATGATGGAGTTACGAGATTTCAAAGTCGACTTTGCGTTCCCGATGATGATGATTTGAGACGAACTATTCTCGAAAGAAGCTCATAGCGCGCCTATTCTATCCACCCAGGCGGCGGTAAGATGTATAAGGATCTTAAACAAAACTTCCGGTGGGGAATATGAAGAAGGACGTGGCGATGCGTTTCAAGTGTTTGACTTGTCGGCGGTTAAGATTGAACATCGCGACCTGCGGATGTTAAAGCCGCTTAGATCCACCGAATGGAAGTGGGAGGACATTTCGATGGATTTCATCACAAGTATGCCAAGGACTAGAGCAGAATGAACATGATTTGGGTCGTAGTTGATCGACTAACCAAGTCGGCTCATTTCCTAGGAATCAAAGATACATGGGGACCCGAGAGATTGCGAGTATTTGTTGCGGAGATAGTCGGATTGCATGGGACGCGAAGACCATTATTTCGGATCGAGATGGTCGTTTCGTGTCGCACTTCGGAAAGCAGTTCACAAGGCTTTGGGGACTGAGCTCAACTTTAGCACGACTTATCATCCCCAAACAGACGGTCGGTCAGAAAGGACTATTCAAACTGTAGAAGACATGCTTAGAGCTTGTGCGTTGGATTGGTCAACCGATTGGGAAGTTCACTTGCCCTTGATCGAATTCACTTACAATAACAGTTGGCACGCTTCTATCAAGATGGCACCCTTTGAAGCTTTGTACGGGAGGAGATGCGATCGCCTCTGTGTTGGGATGATTCTTCGGATCGATTGGGACGGAACCGGAATTGATTATTCGGACTCAAGAGAAAATAGCTTTGATTCGAGAGAGACTATTGATCGCCCGAGTCGATGAAGTCTTATGCCGATGTACGTCGTCGTCCTCTAGAGTTCGACGTTGGGGATCATGTGCTATTGAAGGTGTCTCCTACGAGGATTTTCCGTTTTGGGAGGAGAGGCAAGCTTAGTCCGAGATATATCGGACCATTTGAGATCCTAGATAGAGTTGGGGATTTAGCATACAGGTTGGCCTTACCGCCATCGCTGAGTCATGTTCACAATGTGTTTCACGTATCCCAACTGCAGAAGTATGTACCGGACCCCAGTCACGTCATTGATTTCGACGAGATCGAGATAGCTAATGATGGCACCTTCGAAGAGAGACCTATCAAAATACTTGAGAGCCGGATCAAACAATTGAGGAATAAACCAATACATTTGGTTAAAGTACAATGGTCACGACATGGAGTCGAAGAGGCCACTTGGGAAACGGAGGACGGTATGAAGTCTAAATATCCGGAGTTGTTTTCATCCTAAGTTTTGGGACGAAACTTCTTTTTAGGGAGGAAGGATGTAATACCCGAGATTTCTGTTATGTAATTGGAACTTGTGATATTGTAACGATTGTACTTTTGTATGAGTACTATTCTCCGTATTTCATAATCCGATGCCATCGAGCATATAATTTCGTGTATGTGATTTTAATGGTTGAAATTCTGTGCATGTAGCGTACGCTACAGGCTACGGGTAGCGTACGCTAACATGGTTTCATAGCGTACGCTACCGAGTGTAATTAGCGCACGCTACGCGTGGTCAAATTGATTGAGACGCGGTAGGTGAGATCTGTCAGGGGACCCTTGTCGGATCTGTCGAATGTATCTGGGCGGCTTTCGGGAAAAGCCGAGTCAACGCCTTAGCGCACGCTAGAGGTCTATGCGTAGCGCACGCTAAGTGCCGAGTACGATTTAGGCGTGAGCCGTTAGCGCACGCTACGGATAGTGTATAGCGCGCGCTAATAGCCATTTATTATAAATAGGACAGCATCCTATTCGTGAATTCAGTCCTTTCTTCCCCCATAACCCGAACTCTTGCACTTGAAACATAACTCCATTCGTCTTAAACACTCCATATCAACCTCCTAGTTCAAGATTGAAGATCTTATATCATTGGAGATTGGTGTTCAAGCCTTGGGTGTTGGATTGCTTCATTTTCATCCGTGTTCTTCACTACTTTGAGGTAGGTGATTCTTCACCAATGATTAGTAATGTTCATGAGGAAGTTTGAATCATGTTTGGATAGCTAGTATCTCGTTTTATCGATCATCACATGTTAGAAGGATACTTTTGACGTATCGGTACTAGATGTCGAATGAACCTTTGAACCATCTTATTATAAGGACTCCTAAGCATGTTTAAATCGATTTATGATCAAGTAATCGGATATTACCCAGTTGATACGTTGTGTACGTTGGAATCATGTGTTTTGGAACATAAGACGATGGAACTTAGATTATTTCTTGAAGATCGTAGAGGAATTGTGTTATCGAGATAACTATCCGTATATTGGTATTTCATAATCATAAATCTTCCAGAAACCTTATTAGCATGATATGCCCGAGGATAACTTGTAATATCACCATAGGGTTCATGAGTTCTTCATCATTCAACCCAGTTTTCGGTTCGTAGTATTCTGCCATGCAAGATTAGCGCACGCTAACATGTGTGAGTTAACGTGCGCTATCGAGGTTCGGTTTTCGCACGCAGGCGTCGTAGCGTGCGTTATGAGGCGGCCAGTCAGGCGCCGATTTGTGGCTAGCGCACGCTAGTCTTATACGATAGCGTACGCTAACAGTTCAACTTAGCGCACGTTACGTATAGTACGTAGCGCGCGCTAAGCAATCCAGGCAGCTTGTTTAGTTTGAGCTCTTCGGCCGTAGGTCGAATTGTTAGGCCATTGTTCGACTCGAGATGATTTGTATATCGTTCCTTTTGTTAAGGTTCGAGCTTGTTACGTTGATCGGAGGGGGCGGCCTTCGAGTGCGTCGAGAGCATTGAAGTATATCATTCTTGCCATCTTCGAGGCAAGTATCGTGATATGTTAATATCGGTATTTTTGGAGTATACGTATGATTATGCATGTTGTTGAACATGATATTTACTTCGTTGATTTGTCATGATATTCGTTGTATATTGTTTATATGTTCATGTTGATGAACATAATGATTTGGCATATGTGTATGCATGAGTTGTGTTTGTATACGTTGTACGATCTATGCCTTTGGCGCCGGATCGGATGTCCACCTCGTGTTGGTCCGACGGATCATCTTGGGATCTAGGCCGAGGCGCCTGGATCATTGGGACGGGTTATTTCCACCTCGTGTTGGTCGACGGGATCATCTTGGGATCTATCTTTGAGGCGCTGGATCATTGGAATACCCATGCTGTGTAATGGAATCTTGTAGATTCGCATTGTCGGGTTCCTGTAGCGGAAGCCCGTGTGATATGTCTTGTTGTGTATTGTTGATGCATATTCGAATTGTTTAAATACGATACTTGTACTAGCATTGTTTTGCTAACCCCTGCGAAGTGGACATTTGTTTTGATGTTCGGGTAGCGAGGAGCGGGGAAAGCGACCCGCGATGCGACGTGACGACGAAGGGGTTCAGTGATGTTTATTGTTATTGGAGATTTGTTGTCTTGGTTTGGTTTCTGTACTCGAGTACGTGTGTCCTTTGATATTGATTCGATATGGTTGTATTAATTACCCGTTGAACCAGTTGTACGTTTTCATAAACTCGAATTTTCGCAGTATTGACGTCTTATATTCACTTTCCTTTTTCATTAGCCTTGTAAATCCTTATTTAAAGGGTTTACGGCGCTGTAATTATTCCGAATATCTCGGGGTGTTACACACAGGGGCATAACGGTGGCGACGAGGCATTCAAGCGATACTAGTCCGAGATGTTTTGGTGTTCATGTCAGTCAGGCAGTTGGAGTACTCCAGTTTTGTCAGTTATTGTCATTTTGTATTATCCGAGCAAGGCTCGTGGATGTCGTTGTATTTTATTTGGGCCATGTAGGCCCACTGTTGTCATTGAAATTCCATATCGGAATATTATGTTGGATGTCAGTGTAGGGATTGTGATTCCCCTTTGGTCGATTAGTTGTATTTTTGGTCGTGTTGCTTTGGTGGATCTCCTGGTGTGGGGTCCACGGCCTTTAATAACCTGATAGGATTTGGGGTGTTACAGAAGATGGTATCGAAGAATTGGGTTGTGATATACCACGATATGTGAGTTATGTGGTTCTCTGAAGCGCGGTAGTAGTGGTATCGGAGTTTTGACAATGCAGACGATCAGGCATTGTGAGTCGTGGTAGTTGAACGACTATATGAGTCATTCTTTCATCGAGTCGTCGTCGATGAAGACTAATATCGCAAGACCTCGAAGCTTCGTATGACCTGTGTAAGGACTCGATTCTCTTGTATGTTCATACATCCAATATGTCATTGATTATGCATGTTTTGCTGAAATCTGTATGTAACATTGTGTTACGACCCATTCATGATTAATTGCTTTGGAGCGTGTCGGCCCAGTATTGGCTATAATTAGCATATATAAAGTGATTGTTTATTTGTTGAGTATGTATATTCATGTTTGGCTAATGACTTAGTATTGTGGATTGTCCGTTGAGGCATATTTGAGCTTTGTTCATGATCGAACGTTATTCTTTCAGTATGGAAAGAGGAATCCGAGGACGTAGCAGAGGGGGTAAAGGCTGCAGAGCAGGCCGAAACCCAGAACCTCATGTTTATACGCGTACGGGTGCCGATATGGATCATAATTCAGCCGGAGATGTGACTTATGCGACCGGTTCCCCTTCCGAACGTCATACTCGAGGAGTCGACCAGACTGAGAGTGATCACATCGACCCTTACTTGCTTATGAGGGGAATGATGACCCAGATGACTCAGATGACGCAGATAATGGAAACCATACAGACCTCAGTGGTTCGTGGTCCACCGCAGCAGGGATCCCAGGTGCCGTTTTATGGACAGTCCAGGAGAGTGAGTCAGATTATCGGCGACATCTCTCGTCAGAGGCTGCCTATTTTTGAGGGTTCGTCGGAACCAACTGATATTGTTCATTGGCTTGAACATTTTGATAAACTCTTCGACATGGTTCAGTGTCCGGAAGAGAGTAAGGTGGCAGTAGCGGCTTATTATTTGAGTAAAGGCACTTATTCTTGGTGGCTTTCTGTAAAACCCACCGATCGTGATTGTGCTTGGAGTGAGTTTAAGACTCTCATGTTAGAGAGGTATTATCCGGCTCCACTCCGTGAAGCCAAGTTGTCAGAGGTTTTGAACCCCGAATCCGTCGAGGACGAGGGTGTTATTATTATTGCGGAGAAGTTTCAGGGACTCCTTCAGTTTGCTTCATCTGTTATCCGTACTGAGGCGGATAAGATCAAGTATTTTAGCAAGAGGCTGAACCCGCAGTTGAGGATGCGATTGTTCAACCATAATTGCAATTCACTTGGTGAATTCATCGAGAAGGCTCTTGGAGCAGAGCTTTTGATCAAGGAGCTTGCTCGGAAGAACCCTTCAGTTTCTTCCGGAGAGAGGACTAGGATGCCGGTTCATTCAGAGGGACATCGGGCTCCGACGTCTAGGAGGTCATTTTCTAGTCGTCCTCGTGCTGGGAAAGCATCTTCTTCTCAGGAGACGGGTTCGACCGTTGTTTGCTTTAACTGTGATACAATAGGACATCACAGTACTCGGTGCTCGATGCGGTCTATTGCTTGTTTTCTGTGTGGGAGGCAGGGACACCTTCAGAAATACTGCAGGGGTTCTAATGCCAGTAGATCTCAAGGAAGCTCACGGGCCTCGAGAGATTTTGTTGCTTCAGTCCGTACTCCATCCAAGGGGTCATATCGGGCTTCAGGAGCCAGAGGTATGGACACTCGAGGAGGAGCGGCGAGCCCAGATTTGGGTCTTCCTCGAGTCGATGAGATCGATGAGTTCGATGACCCGGAGGGTGTTGATTTTGGATACATTTGAGATGTGGCCTTGATTTGTATTTTCTTTGTGTTTCGGACTGATGTTTTGACTCAGTCTGTATTGTAGTATTGTGGTTGTGAACCATTTATTATTGATCTATCTTGTTATGATAGCTTTTGAGAATCTTGAGATTTGACGTCGTCTGATGCGTTATTCTTTTCCTTTCGGTATTATACCCAATATTTTTGTGGTGATCTGGGTAAACGTTCATTGTGATTCGAGATGTCAAGTTGCGAGGACTTGAGTGTGCATTTGATATGGTCCTGAGGACAATTTGTGTGTTGTTATTTTCTTTTGTGTCGTAATTCAGTGATTGCATTGGCGTCGGATGCTGATTAGAACGGGGGAGTGTACAACGATGATTGTAGACATGTATAATCGGCGGCACCCGCGGGGTGTGTACGCCGGTGTTACGAGTCTTGCGGGCGGTGCGACTTCCTGGCTGGTCTCTGACGGAGGAGTTATGATTCGATTGATCTCGCACTTGATTGAGTATTTTATCCCTTGTTTTTCGACGAGGAGACGCGGGAACCCGTGGGGTTGGCCCGATTACTTAGGCGAAGTGGTTCGCAGTGAGGAGTATTCCTGGAGATGTTGTTTTCTTATCCTGATGGATAGTCCGTACCCCATGTTTTTGCACCCCGAGTTTCGGGGACGAAACTCTTTTTAAGGGGGGAGTATGTAATATCCGGGGATAATTTTTTTTTCGTGTTACTGTTGAGTTGTACATATTCATTTGGAATTGTACAAGTGTTGTTGTTTTGGACTGATACAATGTATATTGTATTGGAATATTTCAGGATCGAAATATTATACTTGTCGTCGGGTTAGTTTCGTCGTTTGGATGTTGGTTGGAGAGTTTGGATTTTTGGCTAAGTACACTAGCCTTAACGTACGCTACATGGGTAGACTTACGTACGTTATGGGCTGAGTATTACGTACGTTATGCCTGTAAGGTTACGTACGTAATGCTTGGTAGGTGGCAGGAACCTTCCTCGTAGTCGCTTTCGGCCGGTGGGTCCCGAGCATCTTCCGATCGGATCTCACTATTGCAGTCAACGGACCCTTACGTACGTTAAGAGGTGAGCTCTACGTACGTAATGTAGGTCTTGTTAACGTACGTAATAAGTTCTTGTTTACGTACGTTAAGGCCTTCGTATCCTAGTCCAGTTAGTCCTGGATTTTTCATTACGTACGTTAATGTCTTAGTATAGCGTACGTAATGCCTCTTACGTACGTTAACCATAAGTGTATAACGTACGTAACGAATTGGTCAGTCTATTTATCTTGGTTTCGTCTTTCATTTCCTCACGAACCAAAACACTTTTCCTCTCCCTAGAATCGTCCATTTGGACTTGTTATTAATGTTTAGCCTCTTCCAACTCGATCTTGATCATCCTAGCTTGGATTGAAGCTTGAAGTTGGAAGCTTGTTGATGCTCCTTTGGTGTTTGGAGGCTTCTTCTTGTTCTTCTTTGGTAAGTTCCCTCAATCTCTTGTTCTTCTAGTGATTTTCGAGTTTTTGTTGTTGTTTTCTTCGGGTATTGTTTGATTAATGGAGTATATCATGATTCTTCATGGTTTTGATAAACCTTTGATGAAGAACATGATGGTATTGCTTGAGTTGGATTATGTTCTTGATGTTTTAGATTGTTTAGAGGTTTTAATCATGTCTAGGAAAGATTATGTTAAGATTGTTATATGATTAACATAGTCTTGGGATGATTATTGTTGTTGGTGGTGTTCTTGTAAGATTTTAACCATTTTAGTAAGGATTTATGATAATTCAAGAGGTGATTATCATAATTTGAAAATGGTTGAGTGAATCTTGTTGTTTAATCCGAATTCATGATGCATTGATGAAGGATTTTGTTTCAAACATCATGGTTATTGAGTTGATGATGTTCTTGGGGTGATAATGATAATATTGATAATATTATCATTGTAGGAGGATCAATTTGATGATATTGGTGATATTATCACTTTGAGATGTTTGTTTTGATGATTGTTCTTAAATGAATCTTGTTGAATAGATTTCACAAGTGTTAAGAACGTAATGATCATGTTAATTGATCATCGAGGTGTTGGAGAATGTTAGAATTCATAGTTGAGGACTATGATATTCGTTCGTGCGGTGTGATCGATTCGTGTTTGAATCGGGCTTTGTCCTTGTCGTTGTTTTCTATTGATTTTGTGTTTTTGAATGAATCGTTTTCATTCAAGGTTGTTCGAGTGTTTGTGATCGTCGGGAGGCGCCGTTCGTCGTTTCGTGCCAGGACGTTGATCGTGGAAGGACTTTCTCGCCTTCGGTTTGAGGCAAGTTTTATACTTGTACTGGTCAATGAGATTAATGTTATCATATATGTGTATGAATGTGTTGTATCATTTCGAGACATAGTCTCTTCGTGATTTATTGATATTTGGGGATTGTTTGATATAATACCCTTCGGTGATTTTACCAGTTGTGATTGTTATTCGTTAACGGCCGGTTTAAGGCATTGAGATTCTTGTTGTCGATAGCCGGTTCGCGGTATCGATGTATCGATTATTATTGTTGACGCTAATGTCGTTCTGAGGCATCGTTGAATCGTTATTATCGAATTGGAACTATTACTATGATGTTGCATTGGCCGATTGAAGGCGTTTGATATATTCGTTATCATATCTGTTTCGGTGGTCGGTTTAAAACGCCGGGATATCTATTCTACCGTATCATTGGTTATCGATTCACCGTTCTAAGGTAATCGATGTATTTAATTGGGATTATCGAAGATAATTCCCATCCGTTGTATCATTGGTTATCGATTAACCGTTCTAAGGTAATCGATGTATTTAATTGGGATTATCGAAGATAATTCCCATACGTTGTATCATTGGTTATCGATTAACCGTTCTAAGGTAAATGATGTATTTAATTGGGATTATCGAAGATAATTCCCATCCGTTGTATCATTGCTTATCGATTAACCGTTCTAAGGTAATCGATGTATTTAATTGGGATTATCGAAGATAATTCCCATCCGTTGTATCATTGGTTATCGATTAACCGTTCTAAGGTAATCGATGTATTTAATTGGGATTATCGAAGATAATTCCCATCCGTTGTATCATTGGTTATCGATTAACCGTTCTAAGTTAATCGATGTATTTAATTGGGATTATCGAAGATAATTCCCATCCGTTGTATCATTGGTTATCGATTAACCGTTCTAAGGCAATCGACATATTTAATTGGGATTATCGAAGATAATTCCCATCCGTTGTGTCATCGTTATCGGTTGACCGTTCTAGGGCAATCGACATATTTAATTGGGATTATCGAAGATAATTCCCATCCGTTGTGTCATCGTTATCGATTGACCGTTCTAAAGGTAATCGATGTATTGAATTGGGACTGTCAAGGATAGTTTCCATCCGTTGAGTTGTTGTGATCGATTGGCCATTCCAAGGCAGTCGAGGTATTTGAATTGGGACCGCCATGGACGGAGCCCATCCGTGAGTTATTGTTGTCGTGTTGGCCGACTCAAGGCAGCATGCTGTTATTCTTGTGAGTTTGGTAATCTTGGGATTGTTACTGTTGTGATTAATTATGTTTTGGAGACTAGTCTCGGCTAGTGCATTATGGGTAAGCTTGGGGCTTGAACCTTCACGGTTGGTTTCCCAACACCTACAATTCAGTAGGTCACGGTCATGTTAATGATCTCATTATGGGTAAGCTTGGGGCTTGAACCTTCGCGGTTGGTTTCCCAACACCTACAGTTCAGTAGGTCACGGTCATGTTAATGATCTCATTATGGGTAAGCTTGGGGCTTGAACCTTCGCGGTTGGTTTCCCAACACCTACAGTTCAGTAGGTCACGGTCACTGGGTGATCTCATTATGGGTAAGTCTGGGGCTTGAACCCTCGCGGTTGGTTTCCCAGCACCTGCAATTCAGCAGGTCACGGTCATTGGATGATCTCATTGTGATACGGCTTCATGTCATGGCTTCGGCCCTCATTGTTACAGCTTCGGGCTGTTTTGGCTTCGGGCCATTGTGGTGATTGACAGCTTCGGCTGAGTGACATTCAGGGTATTATGATGATAAATAGCTTCGGGCTGTTCGGCTGTTAAGGCCATTGTGAGGTATCGGTATTCCTGTTGGAGCCTTCGGGCGTTGTGATTCGTATCGATTTCAGTGTTTGGCTTGGGTTACCTTCGGGTGATGTATTGTTGTGTTCTGTATTGATGATTCGCCGTTGGGCACCTGTGTTCTAACCTGTTGAGCAGGTATTGATCGGATGCCGTGGGCATAGTATTCCACGAATGCTCGATTGTTACTTTGGTTTGTGAGCATCTCGTATTACCATTACTATACTATTCATTCTGCCCTTTGGATGCATATCATGTTGTACATGTATTTGATAATCATTATCTGGATGACTGACCCGTAGGGGCGGAATATGTTTTCATGTTTTAGTTGTTTGCGAGGAGAGAGTTGAGACACAGGGGCATGACGGTGGCGACGAGGCATTCAAGCGATACTAGTCCGAGATGTTTTGGTGTTCATGTCAGTCAGGCATTTGGAGTACTCCAGTTTTGTCAGTTATTGTCATTTTGTATTATCCGAGCAAGGCTCGTGGATGTCGTTGTATTTTATTTGGGCCATGTAGGCCCATTGTTGTCATTGAAATTCCATATCGGAATATTATGTTGGATGTCAGTGTAGGGATTGTGATTCCCCTTTTGGTCAGTTAGTTGTATTTTTGGTCGTGTTAGCCTGGTGGATCTCCTGGTGTGGGGTCCACGGCACTGTAATAACCCAATAGGATTTGGGGGTGTTACAGTGATAACGTACGTAATCCATGCTGCATAACGTACGTAAGCTGTGCAACTGTTCCAACGGGAAATTCAGCTCATGAAGGCTATAAATAGCACACTTCAAGGATTTGGAAAAAACACAAGTTATCTGAGCTTACAAGCATACTCAAGTTATTCCAAGGAAATATTTCGAGAGATATACATATTCCATATTGTGATACGAGAAGATTTGCTCTATTATTTCTAATCTACATTCTTGTATCTAAGAGCGATATATCGTGTAAAGTCGAGTTCCTACTCACATTTGTTTTACTGAAAAAGTTATCTTGTACCCGGAAAAACAAGAGAGTTTTTAGTGAGGTTGTTCTTGAGCCCGGAAATCAAGAAATTGTAAGAGTTAGCACTAAACTAGAAAGTGCATTCTAAGTTTCTAAGAAAAGTCCTAGTCGATAAAACTAGGTAGGGGACGTAGGCTTCGTTAATAGCCGAACCTCTCGAACAATTTCTTGTGTTCTTTCTTTTCCGCATTTTACTTACTCCGATATTTTAGCTTCCGCACAAAAAGAGTTCAAAACTCTTATCCGCACTATTCAACCCTCCTTCTAGTGGCGGTACCAATCTAACAATTGGTATCGGAGCGGTCTCTTTATCACCGGATTAACACCCGCTAGAGAAAAGATCCAGAAATGGCCTTTATCCACTCCTCCCTTGAAGGCAACGCTCTCAATCGCCCTCCCTTCTTCGATGGCTCAAACTTCATGACATGGAAGAAGAAAATGTCCATCTTCGTCCGAGCTCACGACATTGAAATATGGAAGGTCATTGCTCTTGGACCTACCATTCCTAAGAAGCCAGATGGCTCGATCAAAAGCTTTGAAGAATACGACGATGCTGACTGGAAGAACAGTCACTTCAATAGTAAAGCTACTCAATTGATTTACTGTGCTCTCAACCCAGAGGATCACAACAGAATATCTTCTTGCGATACGGCTAAAGATATCTGGAAAATGTTAGAGATCACCCACGAAGGTATGAGTCAAGTGAAGGAAACCAAAATCAATATGCTTCTTCACGATTATGAACTCTTCACTATGAAAGAAGAAGAAAGCATTACCACTATGCTTGACCGTTTCTCGGAAATCACTAATGGGCTAGCTTCATTCGGGAAACCGATATCAAGTAGTGATAAAGCCAAGAAAATCCTTCGGTCTCTACCAAGAGAATGGGACGCTACTGTTACGGCCATCATGGAGTCGAAAGACCTCAACACCATAGAATTCAGCGCTCTCATCGGATCTCTCATTAATTACGAGATTGTCATTAAATCTCGAAGTTCGAAACCAAAACCCAAGGAGAGAGAAAGGACAATTGCCTTCAAAGCCAAAGAAGAAAGCGATCTAGAGGATGAACCTGTCGAAGAAGAGGACGAAGAAACTGCCTTTTATGCCAAAAACATAAAGAAATTCAAAAATCTTCTACAAATGCGCCGGAGAGACATCAAACAAGAACCGAGGGATGAATCCAAAAAGACTCACTTCCCACAAATAAAAGGTTCGACAACACTTGTCGAAGGTGCGGCGTTCCAGGCCATTTTGCTAAAGATTGTCGTGCTGCTGCTCCAATGAGCTCATCTAAACCACCTCACGAAAAGTTCAAAAAGAAGGAAGTCTATGTCGCTACATGGAGCGATGATGATGAGGATGATGAACCTCAAGTTCAAACCAATCTTGCTCTAATGGCCCGCGCATCCGAAGATAGCGACGAAGAAGTCGAGGTTAGTGATTCTTCTCATGAAGAACTTCTTGATGCTTTCGAATCTTTAAACAATGAATACGAAAAAGTTTGCAATAGTAATAAAGATTTGAAAAAGAAAATAAAATCTCTTGAAAGTGAAAATTCAAAATTATTGAAAAACAAGGATGTTTCGTCTGATCATACAAATTGTTTGGAAACCAAGAAAATTCTGAGAGATGATTTACACAAAACTCATAAAGAATTGAAACTTTACGTTAGAAAATTCTCGTGTGGTAATGACAAATTTGAGCAACTCTTATTTGGTCAAAAATTTTCTCTTTCAAAACAAGGACTCGGATATAATTCATTTCCAATGAAAAAGTCCTTAGAAATTACCACGAAAGATTCGGACACTTTAAAAACGGGAATTCCATCATGTCCAAAATGTTTAAAACCAGGACATACTGAAACGTACTGTAGAAGTTCTAGACGAACTATAAGAGTCAAACAAATTTGGGTACCGAATGGAACCATTGTTAAAAATCAAGTTTTTGTGTCTAACTCCTCAGGACCCAAATTAGCCTGGGTACCTATAAAACGGAAGAAAATTATTTTTATAGGTACAAGCAAGGAAGACAACATTATCAAATAAATGGTATGTTAATAGTGGATGTTCAAATCACATGAGTGGGAATGAACATCTCTTCACGGAGCTGAAAAAGGAAGATCGTGGCTGTGTAACCTTTGGCGATAATAAAAAGGGCCAAATAAAAGGGACAGGTAAAATCGGTAAGAAACCTTTACCTACCATTGAAAATGTTCTATTTGTTGATGGTCTTTGCCATAATCTTCCAAGTGTTTCCCAACTTTGTGACACAGGTCTTAAAATTAATTTTTGAAAGTACGCATTGCACTGCAATGAGAAAAGACCAAATCGTTTTTATTGGATTACGTTATAGAAATATTTATATTGTTGATCTCCAAGATGAATCTTCTTTCAATGAAAAATGTTTACTTTCATACGATGAAAATGCCGTTATTTGGCACCGAAAATTGGGACATGCCTTGTTACCACTTCTTTCAAAATTGGCCAAAAATGATATTGTCCGTGGTCTACCAAAATTAAATTTCAGAAAAGACCACATTTGTGAGGCCTGTATTAAAGGTAAACATGCAAGAGGCTCGTTTAAACTGAAAATGGAAATTTCCACTAGTCGCATTCTTGAATTAATTCATATGGATTTGATTGGTCCGTCTCGACATGCTAGTTTTACAGGTAAACTTTATACTTTAGTTCTTGTCGATGATTTTTTGAGATTTACTTGGGTAAAATTCTTGGAAAATAAAGATGATGCATTTAACGAGTTTGTTAAGTGGTGTAAGGTTACTCAGAAGGAAAAAGAATTACCAATTATCGCCATCCGAACCGATCATGGTGGAGAATTTGATTCTAATATTTTTGAAGATTGGTGCGATAATTATGGTATTGGGCATAATTTTTTGGCACCTCGGACACCTCAACAAAATGGAGTTGTCGAGAGGAAGAATCACTCTCTAGAAGAAATGAGCCGAACAATGCTCAACGAGTATGGACTTCCTAAATATTTCTGGACCGAAGCCGTTAACACCGCCTGTTATGTTATTAATCGAGTCCATCTCAGGAGGAACAAAATGATGACTCCATATGAGATATTTAAAGGTAAAAAACCCAATTTATCTTATTTCCATCCATTTGGTTGTAAAATATTTATTCATAATAATGGTAAGGATAATTTGGGTAAATTTGATTCAAAATCAGATATTGGAATATTTCTTGGTTATTCAACTAACAGTAAAGCGTATCGTGTATTTAATTGTAGAAGAGGCTCGGTAGAAGAGTCAATCCATGTAAAATTCGATGATACAGTTTTACCTCCGAAAAAGGTTGTTCTTGATGATGATGCATGTATGGTTCCGACTAAAGAAATATCAGAAGTATCAAAGGAGTTGGAGAAGCTCGACGTAAGCTCGGACAAGCAGGAGGAGAATACTTACAACCTTCCTAAAGATTGGGCAAATGTGAAAGACCATCCGATGGAACAAATTCTCGGAAAAATCGATGAAGGTGTACGAAGTAGGAGAAATATAAATGATTGTATTAACAATATTGCGTTTATTTCTCTTACAGAACCAAAGAATATCGATGAGGCCATAAATGACGAGAATTGGGCTATTCCTATGCAAGAAGAGCTAAACCAATTCAAAAGAAAGAATGTTTGGGAATTAGTCCCGGCACCGGTAGACAAATCAATCATTGGTACCAAATGGGTTCATAAAATTAAAACCGATGACGATGGTCTCCCAATTAAAAATAAATCGAGGTTGGTCACCCAAGGTTATAATCAAGAAGAAGGCTTGGATTATGAAGAAACGTTTGCTCCTGTTGCTCGTCTTGAAGCTATTCGTCTTCTCTGTGCCTTTGCCGAATACAAGAAAATCAAACTCCATCAAATGGATGTAAAAAGTGCGTTCCTAAATGGAATCATCCAGGAGGAAGTGTATGTCAAGCAACCGCCGGGTTTTGAAGATTATGATCATCCAGATCATGTGTACAAGCTCCATAAAGCTCTCTATGGATTAAAACAAGCTCCGAGAGCATGGTACGATCGTTTAAGCACTTTTCTTATTTCAAATGGGTATAAAAGAGGTAATGTTGATAATACCCTATTTATTAAGAATTTAGGTGAAGATATGCTTATTTGTCAAATTTATGTGGACGACATTGTTTTTGGTGCAACTAACGAATCTCTGTCCCAAGAATTTTTAAATCTTATGAAGGGAGAGTTCGAAATGAGCATGATGGGAGAGTTGAAAAACTTTCTCGGACTCCAAATTAGGCAACTCAATGACGGAATATTCATTCACCAATCCAAGTACGTCAATGAGCTCCTAAAGAAATTTAAGATGGAAGATTGCAAAGAAATATCTACTCCTATGTCTTCCACTCTTAAACTCGACAAAGATGAAAAAGGTAAGTCTGTTGACCAAAAACAGTATCGAGGTATGATCGGCTCTTTACTTTATTTAACTGCATCTAGACCGGATATAATGTTTGCTACTTGCTTACGTGCTCATTTTCAAGCGAATCCTAAAGAATCACATTTCATTGCATGCAAAAGGATTTTTCGGTATTTAAAATATACTGCTGGCTTAGGTCTGTGGTATTCTTCTAGCATTGATTTCCAACTTTTTGCATATAGTGATGCCGATTTCGGTGGATGTAAAATTGATAGAAAAAGCACCACCGGAACTTGTCATTTTATGAGTTCATGTTTGATTTCATGGTGGAGTAAGAAACAGACTAGTGTCGCTACTTCCACAGCTGAAGCAGAATATGTGGCTGTGGGAAGTGCATGTGCACAAGTCCTTTGGATCAAAAATCAATTACTCGATTATGGCATTGAGCTTAAAAATACTCCTATTTTTTGTGACAATACAAGTGCCATAAATTTAAGCAAAAATCCCATTTTGCATAGTAGGACAAAACATATAGAAATTCGTCACCATTTTATTCGTGACCATGTCCAAAACGGGAATGTACGTCTCCAATTTGTTGGTACTAATGAACAATTGGCGGATATTTTTACAAAACCATTACCCGAAGAAGCTTTCAATTTTATACGCATAAATTTAGGAATGGGACATGTTGATCATTTTTAAGTGTTGCATATTCATCATAGTTACATTAAATGGTCATTAAAATTGGGACATCATCGAAAGAAAAACACTGCTCATTTGGTCATGCTTACGGACGTTAAGGCTGGTTTATTACGTACGTAATAGGACCTTACGTACGTAACAGGCATTCAGGCTACGTACGTAACGATATGCAGGTTTTAGTACAGGGAATTTGGGATTTTTCGCTACGTACGTTAGCAAAACGGTATAACGTACGTAATCAGTTATTTACCCTGCTACTTAAATACCCACTTCGACAGTCCCCTTTTCATTCTTCCTAAATCCCTATATCGGCTGCGACGAACTCGTTTCCTCTCCTTAGAAATCCGACCAAATCCCTACAACCTTCGTTCATCTTCATCAATGGCGTCCAAAATCAGCAAGAAACGTAGAGGCGAGACCTCTCAATCAGCTTCCTCGCCTTCAGGAGAACCTACCTTTCGAAATGCTCAAGCTTGCAAAATTTTCAACGAGGTACTTATCGATGAAGAGGTAACTCCAAGCCATCACTTCGATTTTGAATCTCTGAATTCTATCGGTATTGGAATCGATGAATTTTTCGATATGCTCGGTATTAACCGTTTTGTTAGTCTTGCCCGACCCGTTTTTGTGGATTGCGTAAAAGAATTTTACGCGAATTTATTCGTGACTTATGATGCTGACGGTTTAGCCGTAGTTAATTCGCTAGTCCGTGGTAAACCAACTTCATTCGATGCCGCTAAATTATCGGAACTCTTTGGTCTCCTTAACGAGGGATTTCGTTGTAAAGGAGAATTTGCCGCTCCTGATGAAGTTGTTGACTATTCTCTTTATAGCGATGAAAATCATGATGTTCATGAGTCTTAGGTCCGTGATTTTTTGTCGGACAAAGCCGTAATTGATGTTCATTCCGGACGCTTTGAAAATAATGATTTTGGGATAAATATTCGTCTGCTTCACGATGCTATTACTCGTTGTCTCATGCCTAAAGTGAATGCTCAGCATCGTTTGGTAAACATTGACATGGAAATCATTTATCATGTCTGGAAGGATCATCAGGTTAAGTTTGCTTCTATTGTGCTCAAGTGGTTTGTGGAAAAAGGACAAATCTTCCACAAAAAGAGTTATACCAAGGTCGATCGACAAAGGAAATCCGGAATGCCATTTGGATCAATTTTGACTGAAATATTTGAGAATGCCGGAGTCGATCTCACAGGGCTTCATGGGGTTCCCATCCCGAGTGGGAGCCTAGTTACCGAAGGGACCATTCGAACAATGAGGTATCTCCGTACGAGAAATCGTGGGTGGATCTACTTTGCGTACATCAAGGATGACGATCGCCTTGTTGATGGTGGTGTCCTTCCGAGACCGGAGGAGAGGATCACGTCTCGAGGGATTGATCATACTCGGCCTCATCTTTCGTCTCAGCTCGGTACTTCTCGCCCGCGACAAGAAAGCTCTTCATCCCAGATGGTCGCTCGAATGGATAAATTGAAGAAAGAGACGAGCGAGATAAAAATTATGGTCAAAAGCATTTGCACTCATTTCGAAATCCCGCCGACACCTCCGAACGCGAACCTTGATTAGACATTTTCTCTTTCCTATGATGATGTTTCCATTTTGTTACACCAAACATTTCATGCATTTTTATCATGAACTATTACTCTCTTTATTTTCTAATGAATGTGTGTTGTTTTGACTATCTCTATTCCTATGTATTACTATTCGTGGTTATTCGTTGTCTTGAATTTTGTTGACTATTTTGTGTTTCGCTGGCTTTTATAGGATCTCTCGACTTTTTGTTAATGACAAAAAAGGAGAGAAAAATATGTCTCGTTTTTGAAATAACCCTTGTTCGTTTCAGGGGGAGTCTTACTAAGGGGAGAGTTTCTTAAGTTTTTTTCCGATCTTTCAAAACTTATCTTTTTCAAAAACTCCCATACATAAATTTTGTCATCATCAAAAAGGGGGAGATTGTTGGAACAATATTTTTTAAATTATTTTATACATTTTGATGATGCGGTATTTAACCAAAATTTACTTAACATATTTTTCCTTCATTTAACGTACATAAACGAACATTCTATAACGTACGTAACACTCACAGTTTTTGCAGGAAATTTTATACAGGTAACGTACGTAACTCACTCAATATAACGTACGTAACGTTTGAACATTCTGCCCGTTGCAAAAAGTCATTAGCCGTTACAACAAGTCTTCACATTCAACGGATCTCTGACTGGAAGTTAACGTATGTAAGCCTATCTTGCGTAACGTACGTAATGAATCTCATCGGATGTCTCTGGACTAATTCTCACAGTTCGTTACGGCCGCTACACAAGCCACATAACGTACGTAGTAGTGATAACGTACGTAATCCATGCTGCATAACGTACGTAAGCTGTGCAACTGTTCCAACGGGAAATTCAGCTCATGAAGGCTATAAATAGCACACTTCAAGGATTTGGAAAACACACAAGTTATCTGAGCTTACAAGCATACTCAAGCTATTCCAAGCAAATATTTCGAGAGATATACATATTCCATATTGTGATACGAGAAGATTTGCTCTATTATTTCTAATCTACATTTTTGTATCTAAGAGCGATATATCGTGTAAAGTCGAGTTCCTACTCGCATTTGTTTTACTGAAAAGGTTATCTTGTACCCGGAAAAACAAGAGAGTTTTTAGTGAGGTTGTTCTTGAGCCCGGAAATCAAGAAATTGTAAGAGTTAGCACTAAACTAGAAAGTGCATTCTAAGTTTCTAAGAAAAGTCCTAGTCGATAAAACTAGGTAGGGGATGTAGGCTTCGTTAATAGCCGAACCTCTCGAACAATTTCTTGTGTTCTTTCTTTTCTGCATTTTACTTACTCCGATATTTTAGCTTCCGCACAAAAAGAGTTCAAAACTCTTATCCGCACTATTCAACCCCCCTTCTAGGGGCGGTACCAATCTAACAGAATACCCAAATATTCATGCCTTTGACATGAGTACTTGAACTTGAAATTTATCGCAACATGATCATTGGATATAATAGTATGTCACTTATAATTAATTCGATAGTCATCGAATGGATCAATAAAGCTCCTTCAGAGCCGACAATAAAAATATTGCCATATGAAATTATACCAATCCTTCGGGGATTGTCTTTCCATTTCTCAAGTAGAAATTGAACAAATCAATATGACATAAGGTTATGTACTTTTCATTTGAAATAAATACATGCAACTTCAAATGTAAATTGCTCTCGAGGAGCATGTATTTTTATTCAAGAATATTAATTGTGCTAACTTAGGAGCAACAATTCAAATCAAAGATAATCATATATTACCGAAAATATGAAGTACTCATCAAGTGTATGTGATATTCTTCAAAAGTATCAATTATGCTACCTTGGGAGCAACAATTTATAAGCATATAACACCCAAAATATAAATTACTCTAAAGAGTATGTAAATATTAATTAAAAGTATTAATCATGAGCAATAATTTATATCAATATGGTGATAATAAAAACAATTCAATAACACAAGGCCATATAGAAAATATTCAAAATAATGCCTTTTTTTGTCTAATATTCTTAAAAATATTAACTTTAATTGATGTGTTTATCATAAATACTGTCATAAAAATATGACTATATATCGTTGTGTTTTATCAAGAACATCAATAATTTCTTTTTAATAATCTTCTGGATTATTAAAATTACAAATTCATGTTTCTTCAGGAAACCATGAAAATATATTAATGTAATGTATTAAAAGAATCATTACAAATAATTTTATATCAATGATACAAGTATCATCATCAATATAATATGTAATAACCATCGTTATTACTCTTCTTCCACAAGAAAGTGCAATAATTATTATGCAATTAATCCAACATCTATAAGATGTTGATGAAAATTGGTCAACTCAAAATAATACAATTTAAGTGTATAAATGTACTTCATGATATTTACTAGTAATTTGTGATATTTATCATACAATATGTGTGAATTTGTATGAATATATCTTCAGGATATATATCATAAATAAACATATAGTTAAATAAAATATAAAAATGATATAAATAGACTTTATCACCAAACACGTAAATTTAAACATATAAATATTGAAAGTATTTGGATTAGTAGACTTGTGGTCTAATAAGTGGTGAATTGTATATGTCATTTGTCTCACTTGTTGTCGCGGAATCATACATATTTCAAGCGATAGTTTAGAAATCCATAGATTTATCGATACTTAGAAGATAATAGTGCATAATCTTCGACCCTATAGGAAGGAATTTAGTGGTTCTTCAGGAACTGACAATAAATTTAGCACTACCTTTTTTTTCATACGAAAAGTATCATTCTAAAGATATCATGCATATTTGCACTTTGATGAGACAATATATCATGAGCACTATTTAATCCCAAGAACTTGGCATTTTATTCACAAAAAGAAGAAATAAGATAAGCCAAGAATTTGAATGATACAAATATCTTTAGGATATTTGACCCTTTTATCACTAATTATATAGCAACGATCAATTCAAATCATACTTCAGGTATGACATCATATCTTATATTGATAAAAACTCACAATATATCATAAGAGATAATAAAATATTAAACTACACAATATATAAGATTGACATATAATCTTAAGATTATCATTTTCGTGTCCTTATCATTAACAGTTGATATATCAACTCCACGAGATAAAATTTATAAATAATTATCCCCTACATGGATAAACTCTAAATTTTATATACTCCAGGAGATAAAATTTATGCCATGTAATATTGAAGTTTATAATTTAATATTGTTCACTTCCGGGAATAACTATCAATACATATGATAGGAATATTCGACTACTCATTAATCTTACTACCATTGGAGCACAATCAGATTATGATTGTGGAGTATATCGTATCTTATAAAGATAGAGAATTCTTAAATCATATTAATATTTTTTATTTGAATTATAAGTTATATTTTCCTTCAGGGATAATATCGTGCTACATCAAGAGCATAATGATTTAATTATGCTATTATATTTATAAGTAACAAATCAATATTATTCAGGAATATTGTATCATCACATAATTCATGTATAAATAAGGATTATTCATTTAGAATAGTAATATTCTTCAAGAATATTACGACTAATTGTGCTACTTCGGGAGCAATAATTTTAAGATCCATAATTGAATATACAAAGGGAAAAAAATAGTACGAGAATTAATCAAGGCTCGAAATAACAAAACTAAAATAGTTGCTTCTTCAAGAGCACTTACAATATTCTTCAGGAATATTATTTTATATTTTTCATTAGGAATTGCACAAATTATTAGATCTCATAGTGTTCTTCATGAACACATCATATTCAACTAGAATATGACGAGATAACGTTGTCCTTCTTAGGGCTGGGGGCGGGGCGGGTTGGGGCGGGGCGAAGGTAAAACCGCATCCGCCCCGCAATTTTTGTGCGGTGCGGGTTTTTGCGGGGCGGGGCATTTTTGATATTGAAAACCGCACAAAATCATAGTTTTGCGGGGCGGGGCGGGGCAAATACAATATTTATATAAATATCTAAGTGTTTTCCCTTGTTATATGCGGGGCGGGGCGGTTTTTTGCGGGGCGGTTGGGAAAAAAATAAAACCGCATTCGCCCAGCAATTTTGGTGCGGTGCGGGTTTTGTGCGGGGCGGGGCGAAATCAACATTTGAAACCGCCCCGCCTCGCTATTTTGCGGTGCGGTGCGGTGCGGGGCGGGCGGGGCGGTTTGTTTTGCCCAGCCCTAGTCCTTCTTCAAGAACTACAACGATCTTTTATCTTAATAATCTTCTCTCGCGTTTCTTCAGGAAACAAAGAGGAATATGATTTGATAATAAATTTTGAGGTCATCATATATATTATTTATATATGATGCACACAAATATAAAATTTAATAACTAAATATAATATATTTTTCCTCAAAATCATCATATGCAAGAAAGTTTTTGAAGAAGTAAATAGAATCAATACCGTTCACCAATAAAAAAACACTATTTTTGCTCAGACTTTTCTTTTTATGTATGCAATACATTTTAGAACCCGATCTCCAACGTTGAATTTGTATATCTTTGTCAGGAAGATACTATAAAAATTTCGTGCTGATCCGACTGTTGACAAAGCGAGAATCGCGATTTTAGCACGGTCTCGCAGTGCAGAAAAGCTGCTCGCATTTTTTTATTTTTTTTATTTCAAAAATCGGAGAGAATTTTTTTTTTTACTCGTAGAGTATCGTGCTGATAACGTGTTATAAACTTGAGAGAAAAAGAGAGAAATTGAAAGAGAAGAAGAATAATGTGTGTATTTTTATGAGGGCAAAAAATCTTTATTTATAATTACACATCTAAGATTTCAAAGATATAAAGGTCATTCATTAATAAATACATTAATTACGAACCTAAAAAAATTAAAGCACAGTCCAACCCAACCTGAAATATGATTAACTCGAATCTGACACAATGTTGTCGGTTTACTTTAAAATGTACTTCAGCACTTTCTGGTACCTATTTCGACTGCATTTTGCACATAAACTCGGAATTGACATGTATATAATTTGGAAAAAAATTTAAATATTTTTGCGAAGAATAATTTCGTTTGTAAAATTATATTTGGTATCTTGGAAATGAAATAATATTTATATTGAACATCTGATTCATGCATTTTCAGTATCTATAATTTATTCATCTTTCATTTGGAAACCACAATGATAGTTCATAAATTAAAAAAATTCAGAAGTTTTATGGAGTAAAATGTATAGGATTATTTGTAATATCCACATTTTTCTTTTCATTGTATTTTTTTTTCCGGCGTATTTCACGATAGTAGTGACCCTCGTGTATCTTTCAGTGTATCTTTCCTACTATCTATTGATTTGATTCCCATTATTGTTGTGCGGAACCGCTGTTTCGGGGTTGCCGTGGATCCATTCTACGTTATGATGCCTGTTGAGATGTTCCGTTTAACGTTTCGTTCATATTCCGGTGTTTTGGACCGTTTATATCTCGTACCTAGCGCACGCTATATTTTCTGCATAGCGCACGTTAGGGATCACTTAGTAGCGCACGCCGCTCTGTTTTAAATGCGCGCTAGAGGGCAAGCCACAGGAGTGGCGATCGATTCCAGTCCTCTGGACTGGTGGATTAGCGTACGCTACGTAGCCTAGCGCACGCTAATGTTGGGAGTTAGCGCACGCTGAGAAGCCGGGTAGCGTGCGCTAGTGTGGAGGTCCAGTACTGGGCAGTTCGCCACTGGACTCTACTGATGCCCAGGTAGCGTACGCTATTGGTCGATAGCGCGCGCTACCGATACACTTTAGCGCATGCTATGTTTGGTCGATAGCGCGCGCTAACCGGATCGTGTGTCTTGTGATTTAGCTTCGGACTCGGTGATGTCCGTGTAGCGCACGCTATTGGTCGATAGCGCGCTACGAGAGGTTATTAGCGCACGCTACGTTTGGAGTAGCGCACGCTAACGGCGTAATCGCTCTTGGATCAGAATCTGTTTCGTTAGCGCACGCTAACCTGGAGGATTAGCGCGCGCTAACACTCCCTAGCTATATAAACCAGGGAGTTGACCCAGATGAACGTATTACGTTCATTTCTTCTCCTCCCCGCGGCTTAGAGCTCCTTTGGCGATTTTGGGCGATTCTTGGTGCTTTCTTCTTCCAATCATCTCATCCAACATCTTCCTCGAATTCTTGGTGTATTATATCAACATCAACACGAATCTTTCATCCTAATCCAAGGTAAAATCTCTTAGAACCCTACTTTTCGATAAATTGGAGATTTTGGGATTTTCTTCCGATCCGTTCCGTTTTGTTGATGGATTCATGATGAATATGAGTAATCTTGTTGGTATTCTTAGTTTCCCTACGGATTCATGGTATATTTTCATAGTTTTGCGAAATCGAGAGGGTTTGGTTGTGGTCCGCCCTCGTTGTTATTTTTGTACGAATATACATGAATCGTAGGCGGGTTTTCGGGTGTATTCCATTTCCGTATTCGTCTAGAGTTGGTTATAATTATGTTCTTCGAATCGTTAGGTTCGGTTCCGTTGATTCCTAGTGTTCGTCGGTGATTATCCTTTCCGTTCGTTGCGTCATCAATTATTCAAGGCAAGTATTTTTGGAAACCTTTATGCTTAACGTGGAATGGTAATGTATTTTGTGTGTGATTTTCTCACCTCGTGTTGGTCCGACGTGATCAAGGAGGGAATCCAAAGGGTTGAGTCCTGGATTCATGAGTTTGTTTAGCTAGCCAGCGCGGGAGGGTCCTTAGAGGCCTCGGGCGGGAATCTATGATATTACTCTGTTCCCAAGGCGATGCATGTGCGTGTTTTGTTTTATAATATAGCCAGCGTGGGAGGGTCCTTAGAGGCCTCGGGCGGGAATCTATGATATTACTCTGTTCCCAAGGCGAATTGTTTGACTGTTTGTTTCCGGAAAAGACATGTCTGGTTTTGGTTTTCGAAATGATATTAGTGCATGTACTATGAAATGTGTAAGCGATTGGTTTGCCTTGATTACTTGTACTAGCGTAATTGCTAACCCCTTTGGGGACCCGTTGTGGGAAAATTCTTGTTATGGATTTCAGATTATGATCATCCGGACGAGCGAGCGCTGGGACAGTACGAGGATGTTGGCCAGGGTCGTTGACATGTGCATTTGGGTCTACCTATTTCTTTTGTCCATTTCGATATGGTTGTTCCCACATTTATAACTCGTAGATTGTACTCGCGAGTACTTAGGCTTTTCATTTCAAACTCCGCATTGTATTACTTTAAATTGTTACATTGTCAGTTGATGCTTATTTCGCCGGTTGCTCCAGGCGTATCTTTGTGTGTTATATTATTTAAATGTGTGTCCTCGCTAACCGAGATGGTTAGTCGAGTGGTGTTTTCTAGTTGTAGCCCGGTGCGTCCCATGTAGGGGTCCACAGCGCTGTAATATACTCCGTATATCTCGTGGATGTTACAGAAAATGGTATCAGAGCTCTAGGTTTATGGATACCTAGGCTTGTCGGTTATTTGGGTCTAGTCGTGTTTTGTTTTGCACATTGTCACACCGCTGCTGGCATCTCAGTACTTCCAGTGTTCGTAAGTTTCCTTACCCGATTGTTTACTTTCTCATACTGTATTCCGTTTCTTGAACTGTGGTTATTCTCCCTCCTTTGCTTATCATCATAGTTGCTTTTTCCTTCCTTACTCATCCTCGATATGCTTCTGTTATCTTTTAACACCAGTATGGATGCCGGAGGAAACCGTGGCCGTGGTCGTGGTCGTGGTCGTGGGCGCGGCCGAGGACGTGGGGCAGCCGGTGGGGCAGCCACGTCGCATTCTTCAGGCCGCGATCTGGCGACCGTCACAGTCATGCTTCTTCTCAAGAGCGCGCCGATCTTGGTATTGCGGCTGTTATGCAGCAAATGGTTAACCAAATGGCGGCTATAGCTCAGGTGGTCCAGAACCCCGATCAGGCCCATGCTAATCGGGGCGGAGCAGATCGCTGGCTTCAGGATGTCATCAAGATGCATCCTCCTCAGTTTTCGGGAGCTTCGGACCCGATCGGCTGGGAAGGGTGGATCAAGGAGATATCTAAAGTCTTCACTGCTACCAACTGCCCCGAGGACCGTAAGGTCCCTATTGCTCAATACTTTCTCACGGGAGACGCTACGGATTGGTGGGAGGCCGTTGGTCCCAAAGATCATGTTGCTTCGTGGGCCGAGTTTCAGGAGTTGATGGAGACCGAGTATTGTCCGTGGCCGGTCAGACAGGCTCGAGTGCATGCTTTATATGATGCTCAACCATGGGATATTCCCGTATCCCAAGCTATTGCCGATTTTAACAAGGAGTTGGGTTATGTGAAGACCCAAGTTGTCGCTGAGAGCGACAAAATTTTCCATTTTTCCAGGAGGATGAAACTGCCCATTCGGGACTATATGTCTGGACTCGTCTGCACTACCTTGAAGGATTATCAGAGTAGGGCCCTCGCTTATGATATGTCAGTGACGGCTAGTGATTTGGCTCTTGAGAGCAATAAGCAGAAGTCGGTCGGAAATTTTTCTGGTCCCAAGAGTGGGGGGCAGCAGAAATCTCAAGCTGCGAATATTTCTACGGGCGGTTCGGCTCGTTTCTCTGGGAGCTTTTGGGGTGCCGCCGGAACCTCCGCTCGTGAGCCCACATGTTTTAACTGTGGTGCGCAGGGCCATAGGAGCCGACAGTGCTCTCGTCCGAAGTTTACTTGTCATACTTGTGGACAGTTAGGCCACAAGGCCCCCTTTTGTGAACAGATCAAACAGCTTCGCGGCGCCCGTTCTTCTCAACCAGTACCTTTGGAGCCGAGTGTGAACCAGGGCTCATTTGTTCCGCCGCCCCCACCGAGTGCCGTCCGCGGTAGGGGTCGGGGTCAACCCGCTAGAGGAGGAGCTTCCAGTGTCGGCTCTGCCCAGCCACGTATCTACGAGATGAGGAGGGCCGATGATCCAGCAGCTACTGTGGCGACAGGTACCGTTCATATCCATTCCCATCCTGTCAGTGTGCTTTTCGATTCGGGTGCTACGCATTCATTCATTTCTCTAGAGTGTGTACGCAGTTTGAGTCTCGATTGTTTGTCACCTTGCGAGCCTTTCATCGTTAAACTTCCTAGCGGTGATAGAATTGTCGGTGATCGGGAGGTCCGAGATTGCTCTGTGTTTATTTGTGAGAGAGCTTGGCTCTCTAATCTTATTGTCGTTAATATTGAGGGTGAGGATTTGATTCTCGGGGATGATTGGCTCGAGCGGCATGGCACAATCATGAACTACGACACGAGGATCATCACCATGTTAGCCGAGGATGGCACCGAGCACTCCTTCGCGGGGCGAAGGAGGGGAAATCAGAAATTTGTTATTAATGCCTTGAAGGCGATGAGTCTCCTGCGAAAGGGGTACTGGTTATTGGTGCTATGCCTTGAAGGCGGAGGATGGTGGAGTCGAGCTTTCGTCGATTCCAGTTGTTAGTGAGTTTCCTGATGTATTTCCTGACGAGTTACCGGGATTGCCACCGGATCGTGAGGTTGAGTTTGCTATAGAGTTAGAGCCGGGTTCGGCTCCGATTTCGAAGGCGCCGTATCGCATGGCACCTTCAGAGATGTCAGAGTTGAAGAAGCAGTTGAGTGAGCTTCTTGAGTCGGGGTATGTTCGACCGAGCGCCTCGCCTTGGAGCGCACCGGTCCTGTTTGTGCAGAAGAAGGATGGTTCACTACGTTTGTGTATCGACTATCGCGAACTAAACAAGGTGACCATCAAGAACAAGTATCCTTTGCCGAGAATTGATGACTTGTTCGATCAGTTGCAGGGAGCTTCGGTATTCTCGAAGATTGATTTGAAGTCGGGGTACTATCAGCTTAGGGTGAAGGAGTCCGACGTGCCGAAAACAGCTTTTCGGACGAGATACGGACACTATGAGTTCGTAGTTATGCCTTTCGGGCTAACTAATGCCCCGGCGGTGTTCATGCAGTTGATGAACAAAGTCTTTATCGAGTATTTGGATAAGTGTGTCGTCGTCTTCATTGACGATATTCTTATCTATTCGAGGAATGAGGAAGAGCATGCCAATCATTTTCGAATAGTGTTAGACATTTTGAGGACCGAGCAACTCTATGTGAAGCTCTCGAAATGTGAGTTCTGGCTGAAGGAAGTGATGTTTTTGGGTCACGTGATTTCAGCCGAGGGAGTTCGTGTGGATCCGCAGAAAATTGAGGCAGTGTTGGATTGGGCACCGCCCACAAATGTGAAGGAAGTCCGTAGTTTCTTGGGTTTGGCTGGCTACTACCGTAGGTTCGTCGAGGGTTTCTCAAAACTAGCTCGGCCACTTACGCAGTTGCTCCAGAAATCCGAGAAGTTCGTCTGGAATGATGAGAGACAGTCGAGTTTTGAGGAACTGAAGAAGCGTTTGACCTCAGCCCCGGTTTTGGCATTGCCATGTGGCAATGAGGGTTTTTTCGTTTATAGTGATGCTTCGGGTCAGGGTCTTGGGTGCGTATTGATGCAGCACGGCAAGACCATTGCCTACGCGTCGAGACAGTTGAGGCCGTATGAGCTGAACTACCCTACTCATGATTTGGAGTTAGCGGCAGTCGTTTTTGCGCTCAAGATTTGGCGTCACTATCTTTTCGGCTCTGCATGTCAGATTTTTACCGATCATAAGAGCCTGAAATACATATTTACTCAGCGGGAGTTGAATATGAGGCAGAGGAGGTGGTTAGAACTGATTAAGGATTATGACCTCGAAATCCTTTATCATCCGGGCAAGGCGAACGTCGTGGCCGACGCCTTGAGTCGGAAACCGATTGCGTTGCGAACGCTTGAGATCCTTACGTCTCGATCGAGCTTGGCGGGCTTTGATCGAGTTGGATGTTGAGGTTTTGTTGCACGAGCCGGGCAACTTTGTGCTTTAGAGGTTTCGTCGTCCTTGATCGATGAAATTAAGCTGAAGCAGTTAGAGGATCCGATGATTACTCAAATCCGAGAGAACGTTCTTAAGGGAAAGTCTCCTGGGTTTGTGATTCACGAAGATGGTGTTTTGAGATTCCAGAGTTGGCTTTGTGTGCCGAACGATCCAGAGTTGCGACAGAGTATTTTGCGTGAGGCCCATGCTACACCTTATTCCGTTCATCCTGGTTCGAGTAAGATGTACAAGGACCTGAGGAGGAATTTTTGGTGGAATGATATGAAGGAGGAGGTCGCACAGTTTGTAGCGAGATGTTTGACTTGCCAGCAGGTCAAAATCGAGCATCAGTGACCGGCTGGGTTATTGCAGTCACTTCCCGTTCCGGAATGGAAATGAGAAGATATATCGATGGATTTCGTTACGAGTTTGCCGAGATCGAGGTCGGGTATGAATATGGTATGGGTGATTGTTGATCGTCTGACCAAGTCGGCACATTTTCTGGACATCAAGGACACTTGGGGCCCGGAGAAGTTGGCTCGTGTGTTTATCGCGCAGATTGTGAGACTTCACGGTACTCCGAAGTCTATTGTTTCGGATCGTGATGGCCGTTTTGTATCGCACTTTTGGCAGGCGGTGTATAAGGCGTTAGGTACCCGTTTGCGTTTGAGTACCTCTTTTCATCCCGAGTCAGATGGACAGTCGGAACGCACTATCCAGACGTTCGAGGATTTATTGTGTGCTTGTGCTCTCGATTGGGGTAGTGACTGGGAGGAGCATTTGCCATTGATCGAATTCACGTACAACAATAGTTGGCATGCATCGATTCGGATGGCACCGTATGAGGCACTTTATGGGCGGCGATGTCGATCACCGATTTGTTGGAATGAGGCGTCCGATTTAGTCGGGACCGAGCCGGATGTCGTTTTAGAGACGAGGCGGAAGATAGAATTAATTCGAGAACGTATGTTGACTGCCCAGAGTCGACAGAAGTCTTATGCCGATGTCCGTCGTCGACCTTTAGAATTCGATGTGGGAGACCACGTTTTGCTGAAGGTGTCGCCGACGAGAGGAGTTTTCCGTTTCGGGAAGAAGGGAAAGTTGAGTCCGAGATTTATTGGACCCTTTGAGATTCTCGAGCGAGTCGGTGAATTGGCATACCGTTTGGCGCTACCCCCGGCCCTGATTCATGTTCATAGCGTTTTTCATGTTTCCCAGCTGAGGAAATATGTCCCGGATCCTAGTCACATCATCGACTATGGGGAGATTGACGTTTCCGAGGATATTACTTTTGAAGAGCGTCCTTTGAAGATTTTAGAGCATCGGGAGAAACGACTGAGGCATAAGACCATCCCTTTGGTCAAGGTGCAGTGGTCGAGACAAGGTATCGAGGAGGCAACTTGGGAAACCGAGGATAGCATGCATGCTAGGTACCCTAAGTTGTTTGTTTCTTAAGTTTCGGGACGAAACTTATTTTTAGAGGGGTAGAATGTAATATCCACATTTTTCTTTCCCTTGTATTTTTCTTTTTCGGCGTATTTCACGATAGTAGTGGCCCTCGTGTATCTTTCAGTGTACCTTTCCTACTATCTATTGATTTGATTCCCGTTATTGTTGTGCGGAACCGCCGTTTCGGGGTTGCCGTGGATCCATTCTACGTTATGATGCCTGTTGAGATGTTCCGTTTAACGTTTCGTTCATATTCCGGTGTCTTGGACCGTTTATATCTCGTACCTAGCGCACGATATATTTTCTGCATAGCGCACGTTAGGGATCACTTAGTAGCGCACGCTCGATCAAGTTTAAGCGCGCGCTAGAGGGCAAGCCACAGGAGTGGCGATCGATTCCGATCCTGCAGGGTGGTGGATTAGCGTACGCTACGTAGCCTAGCGCACGCTAATGTTGGGAGTTAGCGCACGCTGAGAAGCCGGGTAGCGTGCGCTAGTGTGGAGGTCCAGTACTGGGCAGTTCGCCACTGGACTCTACTGATGCCCAGGTAGCGTACGCTATTGGTCGATAGCGCGCGCTACCGATACACTTTAGCGCACGCTATGTTTGGTCGATAGCGCGCGCTAACCGGATCAGGTGTCGACAGCTGCTTCGACTCGGCTGATGTCCAGGTAGCGCACGCTATTGGTCGATAGCGCGCGCTACCGAGAGGTTATTAGCGCACGCTACGTTTGGAGTAGCGCACGCTAACGGCCAGAAATCTGGCTACTGGACTGTAGTGTGTTTCGTTAGCGCACGCTAACCTGGAGGATTAGCGCGCGCTAACACTCCCTAGCTATATAAACCAGGGAGTTGACCCAGATGAACGTATTACGTTCATTTCTTCTCCTCCCCGCGGCTTAGAGCTCCTTTGGCGATTTTGGGCGATTCTTGGTGGTTTCTTCTTCCAATCATCTCATCCAACATCTTCCTCGAATTCTTGGTGTATTATATCAACATCAACACGAATCTTTCATCCTAATCCAAGGTAAAATCTCTTAGAACCCTACTTTTCGATAAATTGGGGGTTTTGGGATTTTCTTCCGATCCATTCCGTTTTGTTGATGGATTCATGATGAATATGAGTAATCTTGTTGGTATTCTTAGTTTCCCTACGGATTCATGGTATATTTTCATAGTTTTGCGAAATCGAGAGGGTTTGGTTGTGGTCCGCCCTCGTTGTTATTTTTGTACGAATATACATGAATCGTAGGCAGGTTTTCGGGTGTATTCCATTTCCGTATTCGTCTAGAGTTGGTTATAATTATGTTCTTCGAATCGTTAGGTTCGGTTCCGTTGATTCCTAGTGTTCGTCGGTGATTATCCTTTCCGTTCGTTGCGTCATCAATTATTCAAGGCAAGTATTTTTGGAAACCTTTATGCTTAACGTGGAATGGTAATGTATTTTGTGTGTGATTTGCTCACCTCGTGTTGGTCCGACGGATCAAGGAGGGAATCCAAAGGGTTGAGTCCTGGATTCATGAGTTTGTTTAGCTAGCCAGCGCGGGAGGGTCCTTAGAGGCCTCGGGCGGGAATCTATGATATTACTCTGCTCCCAAGGCGATGCATGTGCGTGTTTTGTTTTATAATATAGCCAGCGCGGGAGGGTCCTTAGAGGCCTCGGGCGGGAATCTATGATATTACTCTGTTCCCAAGGCGAATTGTTTGACTGTTTGTTTCCGGAAAAGACATGTCTGGTTTTGGTTTTCGAAATGATATTAGTGCATGTACTATGAAATGTGTAAGCGATTGGTTTGCCTTGATTACTTGTACTAGCGTAATTGCTAACCCCTTTGGGGACCCGTTGTGGGGAAATTCTTGTTATGGATTTTAGATTATGATCATCCGGACGAGCGAGTGCTGGGACAGTACGAGGATGTTGGCGAGGGTCGTTGACATGTGCATTTGGGTCTACCTATTTCTTTTGTCCATTTCGATATGGTTGTTCCCACATTTATAACTGGTAGATTGTACTCGCGAGTACTTAGGCTTTTCATTTCAAACTCCGCATTGTATTACTTTAAATTGTTACATTGTCAGTTGATGCTTATTTCGCCGGTTGCTCCGGGCGTATCTTTGTGTGTTATATTATTTAAATGTGTGTCCTCGCTAACCGAGATGGTTAGTCGAGTGGTGTTTTCTAGTTGTAGCCTGGTGGGTCCCATGTAGGGGTCCACGACGCTGTAATATACTCCGAATATCTCGGGGGTATTACATTATTATTGATTATTGTTATACTATTATGATTATTATTCATGCATCTTCAGTATTTAAAACTTAAAAGGTAATTTATAAATTGTGAGGTCCAGATATACTGTATAATATTATTCTTTATTACTATTCCTATTATTTTTACTATTATTACACATGGACTCACATAAATTATTTTATATAAATTTCAGCTAGGAGGTTACTTCGAGGGTATTATATAAGTTACATTGAGAACGAATAAGAATATATTGATTATTATTAAATTGTTATTTTTTGCATTTTCAATTATAAAAATTAAAAATACAGTTCATAAATTATGGGGTTCAAAATCTTCATTTAATATAATACATAATATTATTCTTGATTATCATTACTACTATCACTACTACAGTTATGGATGTCGTACCTTAGATTTTCACATAAAATTATTAAATAAGAAAAAGAAATTTATAGGATAGTTCACAGATTAGAGGATTTCAAAAATTACTAGGTAGAATTTATAGGATTATTCTTGATTATTATTACTTTATTTGATTTTTCATGTATCCCAGCTTTAGAAATTGAAAGGGTAGGTCATAAATTTATTATCCCATAGTTTTTATTTAATACCATTTATAAGATTATTATTATTACTAGTCATTCAAACCCGTGCGTTGCACACGTATTGTATAGAAAATTTTGAAATTTGATGTTTAGCATAAACGGTTAAAAGTATTGATAAAAGGATTGTTCAAACTGTTAAATATAACTTGTTAATTGATTGGATCGGGTCGGGTCGAGTCGCACCAAATTGGTGTTTACTAATAGGTTGTGGTACAATTTTCTTTTCAATAATACGTACGCCGCCTGCTAAATTTTTATCTGGTTTAATAGCAATACTTTTACAATCGATGGACAACGACATCCAAAAATACTTTAAACATAACTGAAGATTGTTAACCAACCATAAAATCAAGAAAAATTCTTAATATCTACGAATGTAAAAAATAAACAAAAGTTGAGCTAGTTGTGGTTCTAAAACTTTTGACTAATCTTTTAATTACCTCAATCTAACAAACAATTAAAGGTTATATTATATTTGACAACTTACAAAAAAAGAAATTTAACCATTTTTAAAACATATTTTGACATTGATATTTTGACATTGCTGATGAGTATTTTTAACATGGTACTAAAAATTCAAGACATAAAAAATAATCGACTTTATATGTAAAGATGTATTAGTTATATTAATCATTAAGACTCAACATTTAATTATTGGGACTCAATCTTAATGACATTAATCATTAAGACTCAACATTAATTATTGTGACTCAATATTTATATAGATATAGATTATTATCATTATAATTACAATATACACTAAAGTTGGTATTACACCAAACTCACCCTAATTTTATACTAGAGAAGAGATATGAACTATTGTAATTTTAATATATTCAATAGTAATATAATGGTACACCAAAATATGTGTCACACTAAAACAACTGTAATTATATATCTATTAAAATTATATATTAAAGATAAATAATTAAGAATATTATTAGTGAATTTGAATTTTTTTAATTTGATATAAGTAAATGCATTAAAAATCAATGAATTTGGAATGTAATCAATTAGAAATTTATTATTTAACTTAAGAAAATAAGGAATATATATGATTATTAATTAATATGAACGATTCATTTAATATGTAATACATTTAAATATTATTACGGTTTTACACCAATTTGGGGTGACGGCAAACCTATTATAATTATATATTAAAGATGGTTAGAGGTCTACATGAAAATTTGACCATATAGTTATTATTATTTATCGGTATGCATCTTTAAGAAAAATAATGGTATATATAGTGGATAATCTTTGCCATAATAATAGTGATGTAATTACCAGATTATCTTTGTTAGAAAAAATATATTGGCCGTTGTAGGTTGTGTTTAGCAAAACTAGCTGGTAACTGGTTAACTAGCTGGTAAACTAGCTGATTATGTAGCTGGCAAACTAGATGATAAGTTAACTGATTTTAGTGTATGTATTTAGCAAATTAGCCGATGAACTAGCTGGTATTTTATAAAATGACATAACAGGGTATTACTCTTTTTCTTTCTTTTAAACTTATCATATTATTAGTCCACATTTTTATAAAATAAAAGTACAACACATTTTTTCTCAAATCATTCAAATATGTATTCAATTTACTTTAGAGAGAGACGGTTGTATTAATCATTATACTAGTTTGCGAAGAAGTACACAATAACAAAAGATATAATAAAGGTTCCAACAATATAAAAGATGAGTCGAGATACAAAATTCATGACCTTTCACGTGGTCTACAAAAAGGAAACGTAGCTAAGATAGATCATCACTTCCCCATATCAAAGCTGCAATGTTGTCACGATATATCATCACAGGACGTCTGTCGGCGCCGCACCAAAAAAAAATGGTTGTTCCTAAAGGTCTACCGGCCACCGTGCAGGCTGGCAATCCGGTCTCGCAACCACCAAGAAAAGGAAGAAAAAATTGATCGGTCACCGAGAGTCTGCATGGGGCCGGTGGTAGCATCGGTGGAAAACAGGCTGGCAGGTGGGCCGCAAAAGAAAAAGAAAAAAAAACTTGGCCGCCGGCAACCAGTCGTAGAACCGCATCAGGAACAAAATAATTATGAAGATTAGTTCAATATTTTAAGTATACTTTGGAAATTTATTATTGATATTACTAAATTTAACACAAAGGGAAGGGGTAAAGTAGTCTTTTCAATTGCACACTACAACGACCAAAGAACATCATTGTTATTTATGTTATAACTAGAGATAATCCATGTCCTAATGGCATGGTGGTGGTGCCATAATTAGATTAGTCAAATTACCAGATTATCTTGCTATAAAAAAATATATTGGATTCCGAAGGTCTGTCGGCGGCGGCCACAATGGAAAAAAGATGACTGTCGCAAGTGGACTGTTGGCGGCCGGCCACAAAAGAAATAATAAGCTGACTGGCGACTCGTCAGAGGTTCGTCGGAGAACCCAATGAGGAATAATTTGTTTTAGATTAGTTTAATATTCTAAGGGTACTTTTATAAATTTATTATTATTAAACAGTTGATATTATTATATTTAACACGTATAAAATGGGAGGGGTACAACGACGATTTAAAAACACAATTGTCCCTTATATTATATGAAAATAACTTGTGCCATAATAGCACGGTGGCGGTGTCATAATTAGATTAAAATAATCAATTACTAGATTAACTTGCTAGAGAGAAAGTACGTGTTGGCTCCCTGAGGTCTGCCAGCGGGGCTACATTGATGCACATGCGGCTGCACCAAAAGAATGTAAATTATCGTCGCATGAAGTTCATCTATGGCGGCTCCACCGGAGTGTAGGCGGCTGGAGAACGTACTAAAAAGAAGAAGAAAATTAACCTTCACTGGAGGTCAGCCGGCCACTGGCGCGCATGAAGACAGGCGGTAGCACCAAAAAAAATGTCCGGTCGCTGAAGGTGAGCCGCCGACGGACCCTCCTAAAAATAGCCAAGAAAATTGCCAGAACTAGAGGTCCATCAGCCTCAGGCCGGCAACCCGTCAAAACTAGCCCAACAGGCATCTATTGCCCCGTCGGAGAACCATCTAGCAGCCGGACAAAAAGAATGATCGACCTTCGGAGCTCCGTCGGTGGTCTGCTAATCGGATAACAGTCCGACAGTTATCCTAAAAAAATGACTGGCTGTTTGGGTTTCGTCGGTCGGAGGGCCGGAGAACAATCTTGCAGTTGACTGAAAAAAATGAACGGACAGAGCAGGTTGTTGGGTTTTACGTGTATCTAATACATGGAATTTGAGCAAATGCGCAGCAGAATAATTATCGAAAAACCCAGATGAGTATATTCATGCAGTAATGTAATTGATTTAATAAAAAGTTCATCGAATTACCTTAATCCGAAGAGCAGATCTAAATCCAGATCAGAAACTGATGAAAATCGCCTTCCTCTTTCGGTGATCCACACACGAACAATTTGCACAATCCGGATTGCTAGATTCTTACGAATAATATTGATAAATAGTACAACAAATAATTCCTTGCTAGACGGATTGTACTATTGATCAAAATGAACTAAGGGAAGAAGATAGAGATGGCCGAACCGGGACTTCTTGGACAGAAATTTCGGCCGATCTGAAGAATAAGGGAGGAGTTGATTTTTCTTGTTTCCCTCTTGTGCCAACCCATTATCCAAGACCTTTTATCTATACTAAGTAAATCCTAGAGTTAAAACTCTAGTATTTGCTTAGTTACCCCTTAACTTATTAAATAATAAAATATATCTAATATCTTATATTATATGTATTACTTATTATTTAATCCTCTAATAAATATAATATCCAATATTATATTTATCTTTCCTTGTTGATATAATTAAATAATATAATATATAATATCCTATATTATACATTACTCATTATTTAATTTCTTTAATAAATATAATATCCAATATTATATCTATTAATTATTCTTACTTGTCGTTAATGTAATACCCGAGATTTTTAATTCCGGTTGCCTTGAGCTATTTGTCGTTTGGTGTCGGTTATTTTGTTTCGTTATGATTATGTGGAATTCATTTTTCTGTCATGAACGGTATGTTATATTCTGTTATAGTGTTCATCGAGTGAGACTTGTTGTCGCGTGTGTTTCTTTGATCAAATGTGTGCTTATGGTGTGGTATGTTATGTTTCGTAATTTGATCGTTATTGTTTTGATCATAGCCGGTGCGTTAGTGTGACCGAGACATTGTCGAACGTCTAACCTGTAATATCCGTGTTTTCTATTTTTGGTGTATGTTCGTTTCGGACAACTCGCTTAGCACTGTTTTGGAATTCTGAATCTATTTTGTTCTTGGAGTTTTTCCGTCTGGTCGAGTTTCGAGGATGTTTTTGCATAATTTCATCTTGAATTATATCTTGCCGCATGTGCGTTCGATTCTCGTAAAACTTGTTCGTTTTCGTTGTTTCTTGATTTGTATAAGTTTGTATGGTTGAGTTGGTCGTGTTGAAACTTTCAGTTTGTTAATCCGACGTTGTACCGCGATTTTTCGGGCACTTGGGCCGTTTTTGTAATTTTCATAAGTTTGGGGAATTTCGCTTTAATTGCTTCATTTCAGACTCTCTAGTGATCGGGATTATATTCTCTTTCAACGCTCAGCTTTGTCATCTTGATTATTACGTGTTTATGTTTCCGAATTCTTGTAACACCCCCAAGTTATTCAGGGAATATCACAGCGCCGTAAGCCCCGCCGTGGGACCCACAAGGCTAAACATACGCGAAACTATAAATTTTGACCGAGAAGGTCTACATACAATGGAATTAAGAACAATACAAAGGGTATTCAAAACATAACCAATGTATCCAAAGACATCACAACACGAATCAATACCTCGGCAGACACAGGCCGGAACATCAAAGAAAATGGAAAACAATATTCGAGTATTCAATAACCATTCCAGTACAACAACACTGAATGGAAAACTCAACACATAACCGGAGGAAAGACATAGTATCACACTTGCCCACCATCTTCATGCCGACCCGATACCTGCCCGTCCACTCTCCTAGAACCTGAAATACATAAAAAGTATTTCCCCCATAAAGGGGTTAGCCGTCGAATAGCTAGTGCAAGTATATCAAGTATGAAACACAATACTCCTTGGCAATAAAGTAAAAGTTACCGTCAATTCATCAATTCAAGACTAGTATTCTGGAATAGCTAAATCTCATAGCGTCACATCAAGACGTATATGAATGTCGTAGAAACGGTTCGTTCATATCATCCGTCAATACATGTATGAATGCCGTAGAAACGGTTCGTTAATAACATGCCATCAATACATATATGAATGCCGTAGAAACGGTTCGTTCATATCATGCCATCAATATATCTATGAATGCCGTAGAAACGGTTCGTTCATATCATACCATCAATATTTCTTACTTTCAAAGTCGAGAACGTACAATCATAAATATATATGTACTTGCCTTAGAGACATCGAGAAAACGAATGGAAAAAGGGTATGAGTTCGGTAGGTCCAAGAACGCGCTTCCGGCACCTAAACGATTCGCAAGGAATATGATAATTAATTATCCATATTCAAATTACATGAAGAAACTCCCGAAACCCGTCTACGATTTATGGAAATACATGGATAATCAACTAGAGGTTGGAAAATCGTCCAAACCCTCACAAGTCCAAAAACGGCATAATCCAATCCGTTAAACCATAGGAAAAGCATGCATATGGGATAGATACATCATAATCTCAAAGTTCTCAAGCTTCAAAGCAGGTAAATCGGACGAATCTACGAAAAACCCCAAAATTCCCAAAAGGTAGGGTTCTAAGGATTTTTACCTTGATTCGTACGATAAGATGTATTAGATGTTGAATAATCCTTGTGATCCAACCCAAGATGACAATATCTGATGGAGGACTGCCTCAAAAAGCCCCAAATTGCCTCTCCCGAGCTCTCCCGATTGGAAAAAGTGGAAATGATGTGAAATGACGAGTGCAGGGGTTGACTGCCCCCTTATATACTGTCCCAGTCTAGCGCACGCTACGCCTCAATGTTAGCGTGCGCTAACGGGTCACCTGGTAGTCCAGTGGCTACTGCCATAAGATCTTAGCGCGCGTTACGAAACATCCCTTGCGTGCACTAACTGCTGTCCTCCCAAAATCTCAGCTTACTGCCTCGGTCCGTTAGCGTGCGTTAATACTGAGCACTAGCGTGCGTTACGCAACACATATAGCGTACGCTAGCCGCTGCCTAGCGTGCGCTACCCGTTAGTCCAGAAAGTCTGAAACCTCACTGCTTCTACTGACCAGACCATTAGCGTGCGCTATCATTATGCCTTAGCGTGCGCTACGTAACAGTTTTAGCGTGCGCTAGCCGAAGCCTAGCGTGCGCTACCTGATAGTCCAGAAACCTGACAACCTCACTGTCTCTGCCGACCCGGCCATTAGCGTGTGCTACGGACGGATGTTAGCGTGCGCTACTAACCACGAATAGCGCGCTAACGAACTCCTAGCGTGCGTTAATCCGTCAGTCCAGAGAGCAGTCTGAGTTACTGGTTCTGACCTGACTGGTCCCTTAGCGCGCGCTATGGCTCAAAGCTAGCGTGCGCTAATCAAGCTGAATTAGCGTGCGTTAGCCTAGGCCTAGCGTGCGCTATTCCTCTGGCCCAGAACACTTCCGCAAGTTTTAAACAATGCGATCGTGACCTAAACAAGGCACGAAACTTAATAACAATATCAACAACGTCTCCATGCATTTACAGAGCGACAAAATAAGGAGAACGGCAAGGTCAAACAGTCAATAAAAGTACGGGTATTACATTCTACCCCTCTAAAAAGAAGTTTCGTCCCGAAACTTAAGAAATAAATAGTTCGGGGTATTCCACCCGCATCTTCTCTTCCGTCTCCCAAGTTGCCTCCTCGACTCCATGTCTTGACCATTGCACTTTAACCAGTGGAATGGTCTTATGCCGAAGTTGTTTCTCGCGATGCTCAAGGATCTTCACGGGTTTCTCCGGAAAGGTAACATCCTCGGCTACGTCAATCTCACTATAGTCGATAATGTGGCTCGGATCCGGTACGTACTTCCTCAACTGAGACATATGAAAAACACTGTGGACGTGACTCAAAGCTGGAGGCAACGCCAAGCGATAAGCTAAATCTCCAACTCTGTGCAAAATCTCGAAGGGTCCGATATACCTCGGACTAAGCTTCCCCTTTTTCCCGAAGCGGAATACTCCTCTGGTCGGTGACACCTTGAGTAAGGCATGATCTCCCACTTCAAACTCCAAGGGTCGACGACGAGTATCAGCATAAGATTTCTGACGACTCTGGGCAGTCAGCAATCGGTCCCGGATAATAGAAATCTTTTCCTTAGTCTCCATCAACATATCCAGTTCCATTCCAACTAGCTCGGAAGCCTCGTCCCAACACAATGGAGACCTACATCGTCTACCATAAAGTGCCTCGAAGGGTGCCATTTTGATCGACGCGTGCCAACTATTATTGTAAGCAAATTCGATCAATGGCAAATGAAGCTCCCAATCATTACTCCAGTCTAAGGCACAAGCCCGCAACATGTCTTCCAACGTCTGAATCGTCCTCTCTGTCTGACCGTCCGACTGAGGATGAAAGGAAGTGCTCAATCTCAACTCAGTGCCCAAATCCTGATGAACGGCCTGCCAAAAATGCGATACGAAACGGCCATCTCGATCAGAAACAATGGTCTTGGGGGCACCGTGCAACCTCACGATCTCAGCAATAAAGGTTCGAGCCAGTCTATCCGGTCCGCAAGTATCCTTAATACCCAAGAAGTGTGCAGATTTGGTCAACCGATCGACAATTACCCAAATCATATTCATCCCGGCCCGAGTTCTCGGCATACCAGTGATGAAATCCATAGAGATGTCTTCCCACTTCCACTCGGGAATGGGAAGCGGTTTCAACACCCCCGCTGGTCGTTGATGTTCAATCTTGACTTGTTGACACGTCAAGCACCGTAGTAAAAACTCCGTAACATCCTTCTTCATGTTATTCCACCAAAAATTGCGCTTCAAATCTTTGTACATCTTACTCGTCCCGGGGTGGATTGAGTAAGGCGTAGCATGAGCTTCTCGGAGAATTCTCTGCCTCAACTCTAAATCGTTCGGAACACAAAGCCTGCCCTGAAATCTCAGAATACCATCCTCGTGAACCATAAAGCTAGGAGCTTTTCCTTTAATTACATCTTCCTTCAGTTGAGAAATCATCGGGTCACTCCACTGCTTCCCTTTGATGTCATCAACTAAGGACAAAGTAATTTCGAGAGTACACAACTGTCCCTGTACTCGTTGAAGCCAAACTTCTATCCCTTGCTCAATTAAGTCCTGACGAATTTTCGTCTGAGATGTAAGAACCTCGAGCATTTGAAGAGATGTTGCGGCTCAAAGCATCCGCAACGACATTGGCTTTTCCGGGGTGGTAAAGAATCTCCAAATCATAATCCTTTATCAACTCTAACCAACGTCTCTGCCTCATATTCAGCTCCTTCTGACTGAAAATATACTTCAGGCTCTTGTGATCGGTATAAATCCGACACGGTGAACCATACAAATAGTGCCGCCAAATCTTGAGCGCGAAGACAATTGCGGCCAACTCCAAATCGTGAGTAGGATAATTCATCTCATAAGGCTTTAATTGTCGTGATGAAAAAGCTATCGTCTTATCATCTTTGCATAAGTACCACGGCCAGCACCTTGACACGAGCGTCACTAAAAACTGCAAAGCCCTCACTACCATGTGGTAAGGTTAAAATCGGCGCTGAAGTCAAACGTTTCTTCAGTTCGTCGAAGCTCTGTTGTCTCTCATCCGTCCAAACAAACTTTTCGGTCTTCTGGAGCAATTTCGTAAGCGGCCGAGCGAGTTTCGAGAATCCCTCGACAAACCGACGGTAATACCCAGCAAGGCCCAAAAAGCTACGAACTTCCTTAACATTTTTAGGGGGCGCCCAATCTAGCACTGCCTCTATCTTCTGCGGGTCTAAACGAACCCCTTAAGTCGAAATCACATGGCCGAGAAACATAACTTCTTCCAACCAAAACTCACATTTCGAGAATTTTGCATAGAGGTGCTCGGTTCTCAAAATGTCTAAAACCAAACGAAAGTGTCAGGCATGTTCCTCCTTATCTCGAGAATAGATCAAGATGTCGTCAATAAAGACGACCAAACACCTGTCGAGGTACTCGATGAATATCTTATTCATTAACTGCATGAATACTGCCGGCGCATTAGTCAACCCAAAAGGCATAACTACAAATTCATAATGCCCATATCTCGTCCGAAACGCCGTCTTCGGAACGTCGGACTCCCTCACCCTGAGTTGATAATACCCGGATCTTAAATCAATCTTCGAGAAAACCGCAGCCCCTTGCAATTGATCAAATAAATCGTCTATACGAGGCAAAGGATACTTGTTCTTGATGGTCACTTTTCCTTTTCTTTATCTCTAAGATGAACAAGAATTAAAACAAAAAAAAAATTCCTCCTTCCCTCACTTATGCTTACAAGTCGATGCACAAATGTAATGCACCATCCTTCTTCCTCACGAAGAGAACGGGCGTGCCCCAAGGCGAAGCGCTCGGTCTGATGTACCCTTTTTCCAGAAGTTCTCCCAACTGATTCTTCAATTCTTGCATCTCGGAAGGTGCCATCCGGTAAGGTGCTTTAGAAATCGGAGCCGCATTTGGCTCTAAGTCCACGGTAAATTCTATCTCTCGATCTGGCGGTAATCCCGGGAGGTCATCCGGAAAAACATCGGGATACTCATTAACAACCGGAATCGAAGAGAAGTTGACTTCATTTCCTTCCGTTTTCAAAGCATAACACCAATAGCCCGTACAACCTTTATTCAAAAGTTTTACGACATTCATGGCACTGATAAGTAACTTGGATTGGCCCGACTTACGTCCCAAAAATGAGTACTCAGATTCGTCTTTAGTCATCATAGCGATAACTTTGGTACGGTAATTCATAATCGCTTGGTGACTATCAAGCCAATCCTCACCGAGGATTACATCTTCGCCTTCCATATCAACTACAATCAGATTCGATAACCATTCCATACCGGATAAAATCACCGGAAAATCTCTAATCTCCCGGTTCCCCACAATTCTATCCCCGCTAGGCAGTTTCACGATGAAGGGATCGCAAGTAGTCAGACAAGTTATATTCAAACGGCGTACACACTCCAAAGAAATAAAAGAATGTGTAGCACCCGAATCAAAAAGTACACGGACTGGATGAGATAGAATATGAATGGTACCTGAAGCCACCGCCGCGTCGGGTTCGTCTGCTCGACGCATCTCATAAACTCGTGGTTGTACCGAACCGACGCTAGAGTTTCCCCCTCCAGCATTCTGACCCCGTCCCCGGCCCCTGCCAAAATTCTGCTGAGGTTGACCAAAAGATTGTCGTTGGTTTATACCTTGATCAAGTGGTGCTGGGGCAGAAGCCCGAGTGTCCAAAGTTTGATTCGGTTCAAAACAATAAGCCGCCCTATGTCCCATCTGTCCGCACATGTGACACTTCAATGGTGGAAAGTTGCATTCCAAACTGACGTGGCCTGGACGGCCACAATTATAGCAAGTCACCGTGCGATTTGTGGTGCCCGGAGTAGGACGATAACCCCTCTTTTCTTTATTAGAACGTGACGACTGTCCGGCATATCGGTTAGTCGTCTGTGACCTCTGAAAGTTGCAACCCTTAGAGCCAGAAAAATTCCCCGCGACTTTCTGCTTCTTCGGTTCTTCAACGGTATCGTTGTCGGGGCTTAACATATCATGGGCTAAAGCTCTGTCCTAATACTCCTTCAGTGTGGTACAAGCAAATCCGTCCATGTAACGTCGTAAGTCCAAATTCATCCGCATATCAAAATAACGGATCTTATCACGCTCGTTCCGTACTTGATCCTTCACGTGGATCAGTTGTTGGTTGTACTCTACAATCGCTTGCGAAACAGGAATGTTCTGCGGTTTAGCCTCGAAAAAGGCTCGGATTCGGCTCTCTCGCACCGGCCAAGGACAAAACTCGGCCTCCAAAAGCTCCTTAAATTCCTCCCACGTGGAAATGCGATCCTGTGGCTTGATGACCTTCCACTAGGTAGCGCCCTCCTTGGTGAGGAAATACTGAGCAATCGGTACTTTCCTCACTTCGGGGCAATCAACCGCCTCGAAAATCTTTTCCAATTCCGCTAGCCAGTCTTCCCATCCTAGCAGTGCATGGCACCGCCAAATTGTGGAGGGTGCATACGAATTACATTCTGAAGCAAGGCATCCGTGTTCGGGTTCGGATTATTCAGCTGAACTGTTTGGGCTAAAATGGTCATCTAGGTAGCCAATTGTTGAAGTACATTCGCAACTCCAACGTCCGCGTTGTTCCCCTGGCCATTCGACTGGTCGTGCTGACTTTCGGTGTCGGGATGCACCGAGTTTGACAAGCTGGGGTTGGTTGACCCCGCAACAGAACTGATGGAAACGACCGCGCCACGACCTCTTCCACGTCCACGGCCACGACCACGGCCACGACCCCTACCAACTGACATACTGAAGAACACACAAGTCACGTAAGCACAATTCAATTACACGTCATCAAACTGACCGATTCTCACGAATATCAATAAAACGAAGCAAAACGAATAAGGAAACACCAGAAGAGTAAGAGGTCTTACAAGTACCGGTCACACTGTGATGATGGCAGAGTAGTGATACTGCGGACAAATGACGACTCGATCGACCCAAAAGACCGACAACCTAGGTATCCATAGACCTAAGCTCTGATACCATATTCTGTAACACCCCCAAGTTATTCAGGGAATATCACAGCGCCGTAAGCCCCGCCGTGGGACCCACAAGGCTAAACATACACGGAACTATAAATTTTGACCGAGAAGGTCTACATACAATGGAATTAAGAACAATACAAAGGGTATTCAAAACATAACCAATGTATCCAAAGACATCACAACACGAATCAATACCTCGGCAGACACAGGCCGGAACATCAAAGAAAATGGAAAACAATATTCGAGTATTCAATAACCATTCCAGTACAACAACACTGAATGGAAAACTCAACACATAACCGGAGGAAAGACACAGTATCACACTTGCCCACCATCTTCATGCCGACCCGATACCTGCCCGTCCGCTCTCCTGGAACCAGAAATACATAAAAAGTATTTCCCCCATAAAGAGGTTAGCCGTCGAATAGCTAGTGCAAGTATATCAAGTATGAAACACAATACTCCTCGGCAATAAAGTAAAAGTAACCGTCAATTCATCAATTCAAGACTAGTATTCCGGAATAACTAAATCTCATAGCGTCACATCAAGACGTATATGAATGCCGTAGAAACGGTTCGTTCATATCATCCGTCAATACATGTATGAATGCCGTAGAAACGGTTCGTTCATAACATGCCATCAATACATATATGAATGCCGTAGAAACGGTTCGTTCATATCATGCCATCAATATATCTATGAATGCCGTAGAAACGGTTCGTTCATATCATACCATCAATATTTCTTACTTTCAAAGTCGAGAACGTACAATCATAAATATATATGTACTTGCCTTAGAGACATCGAGAAAACGAATGGAAAAAGGGTATGAGTTCGGTAGGTCCAAGAACGCGATTTTGGCACCTAAACGATTCGCAAGGAATATGATAATTAATTATCCATATTCAAATTACACGAAGAAACTCCCGAAACCCGTCTACGATTTATGGAAATACATGGATAATCAACTAGAGGTTGGAAAATCGTCCAAACCCTCACAAGTCCAAAAACGGCATAATCCAATCCGTAAAACCATAGGAAAAGCATGCATACGGGATAGATACATCATAATCTCAAAGTTCTCAAGCTTCAAAGCGGGTAAATCGGATGAATCTACGAAAACCCCCAAAAATCCCAAAAGGTAGGGTTCTAAGGATTTTTACCTTGATTCGTACGATAGGATGGATTAGATGTTGAATAATCCTTGTTATCCAACCCAAGATGACAATATCTGATGGAGGACTGCCTCAAAAAGCCCCAAATCGCCTCTCCCGAGCTCTCCCGATCGGAAAAAGTGGAAATGATGTGAAATGACGAGTGCAGGGGTTGACTGCCCCCTTATATACTGTCCCAGTCTAGCGCACGCTACGCCTCAATGTTAGCGTGCGCTAACGGGTCACCTGGTAGTCCAGTGGATACTGCCATAAGACGTTAGCGCGCGTTACGAAACATCCCTTGCGTGCGCTAACTGCTGTCCTGCCAAAATCTCAGCTTACTGCCTCAGTCCGCTAGCGTGCGTTAATACTGAGCACTAGCGTGCGTTACGCAACACATATAGCGTACGCTAGCCGCTGCCTAGCGTGCGCTACCCATTAGTCCAGAAAGTCTGAAACCTCACTGCTTCTACTGACCAGACCATTAGTGTGCGCTATCATTATGCCTTAGCGTGCGCTCATGCGATTTTAGCGTCGCTGGCAGAAGCTAGCGTGCGCTACCCGATAGTCGAAGCGACAACCTCACGCCTCTGCCGGCCGGACATTAGCGTGCGCTACGGGACGGATGTTAGCGTGCGCTACTAACCACGAATAGCGCGATAACGAACTCCTAGCGTGCGTTAATCCGCCCGATCGAGAAGCGATCGGGTTCTGGACTTACGACCAGTCCCTTAGCGCGCGCTACAACTCAAAGCTAGCGTGCGCTAATCAAGCTGAATTAGCGTGCGTTAGCCTAGGCCTAGCATGCGCTATTCCTCCGGCCCAGAACACTTCCGCAAGGTCTAAACAATACGATCGTGACCTAAACAAGGCACGAAACTTAATAACAATATCAACAACGTCTCCATTCGTTTACAGAGCGACAAAATAAGGAGAACGGCAAGCTCAAACAGTCAATAAAAGTACGGGTATTACAATTATGGCCTTGCTTCGCATTTCGACTTTCGTCTTTGTTAGCGGCGATCTTGTGCGATCTTGAATGTTGCACGAGTAGCGCACGCTACTCGGACTTACTACTGCGACACGGTCCGTAGCGTGCGCTAACGTTTTGTATGCGGGCCGGTAGGTTCGGTGTTTCAGATTGGGCGGTAGCGCACGCTAATTCAGCGTTATCGCACGCTAATTCCTATTATTAACGCACGCTAACCATGTCAGCTTGCGCACGCTAACTGGAGGACAGTAGGCAGACTGTTCTTCCACGCCCCGTTAGCGCACGCTAATGCTTGTGCGTAGCGTGCGCTAAGACCGTTTAATATAAATAGGACAGCAGTAGTCAACTTCATCATTTTTCCATCATTTCTTATCCTTCTCGGCTTTGAGCGATTCCAGATGAGGGTTAGGGTCGATTCCGACTGGAGTTCATCATTCACTACCACCGGGCACTCCTTGCGTGAATTCTTCAAGTTTCTAATCACTTTCCACCATCCGAATCAAGGTAAAAATTCCCAAAACCCTTGTTTTGAGATTTTGGGGGAATTTTGGGGATTTCTTGGGATTTGACTCTTTTAGTCCGAATTATCACTGGATTATTGCTAGACTTCGATCATGTACTTGTAATCCTTCGTTTTATTGATGATTTGTGATTTTAAACTCCAAGTTCTCCATTGTTCGTCACTTATAGTCGACGATACCCAAGTTATGTTCGACTAAGGGTTGCAGCGGGGTACAAGGATGTATTCCAACATTTTCGTAGTTTTGAGATTAGTTGTTCATCGTTATTGTGTTAGGATCGGATTTGTGAAGGTTATTCGGGCCAAAACCTTTCCGTTCACCGTTTTCCTTCACGTCGTATTAATCAGGCAAGTACATGTATTATATTTCATTATGTGTGTACGGATTCGATGCGAATGATGTAAACTGTATCATTGAATGAATGTGATGGTTACTCTTCCACCTGGGGATGGCATGTGGCCTCTGGGGGCCGATACTAATGGGTACGGTCACGGAAGTGGACTTGGGTGCGTGTGTTGATGTTCTTCCACCTGGGGATGGCTCGACGGGACCTCTGGGGGCCGATACTAATTGGTACAGCCGCGGAAGTGGTTTCTCACCTGGGGACGGTCCTACAGGACCTCTGGGGACTGATACTAATGGGTACGGTCGCGAGTTACCAAGCGTGGATAATTGTGATGTGGAAAAACTTGTTGATATACTGTTTTGGTGTTAATGTGATATTCCGGAATATTGATTTTCAAGATGATTTTCCTAACGATTTGTTTGCGTTGAATCGTGTATGTATATAATGCTGTGTAATTGTGTACTTGCACTAGCTATTCGAATGCTAACCCCTTAAATGGGGGAAATGCGTCTTATGCATTTCAGGTACTGGTCGAGCTGAGGAGCTGGCACGGGATGCGCATGCAAAGGAGTTTTTTTTTTTTTTTTTTTTTTTAAAAAAATATCCCCCCACCCCCTTCTCTTACAATGAGAATCGAACCCAGAACCTCTAAGTTACTGGAAGACTCCCTAACCACTGAGTCATTCGATGTTCTCGCATGCAAATGATGGGTTGGCATGATGATGTGGCTCGAGTATGTATTTTTATGTTTTGTCATTGCATTTGTCGAGTACCGGAGTTAGACTGTTTACTTTGAAACTTGGTTTAAGTCCCCTGCGTGCGCAATGAATTGGATTTATCTTATGTTCATGTACTCCGTTAAAATGTTTTGGCCGAGGCCACGGCCTTACTTACTTTTTGAGTGCATCATTTGGGATTATATTGTGGTTTATGTGTCATGTGTTAGCCTGGTAGACCTCACGAGGGTTCTACGGCGTGTAATGTCCCATTTGTGAATTGGGGTGTTACATTTATGGTATCGGAGCCTAGGTTTTGAATACCTAGGCTGTCGGTGAATTTTGGGTCTGTCAGTTACGTCGTTAGAGTCAGTCGTTGAGCCTAATATCATCACGCTACCGTCTTTTCGTGCGACCCGTGGCTGTAAGTCTCCTCAAACTCTTATATTTCTGTAATTCGTTTTCTTGCGTTGTTCGGAATTGTGACTTGTGTTACCAACTTTGTGAATTGTGAATCTTTCTGATCTTGTCCTTTTCATTTTTCTCCTTCAGTATGTTGAGAGGTCGTGGTAGACCGGCTAGGGGACGCGGCCGAGGCCGTGGTCGGGGTGCTGATAATGAGGAGGGCTCACTTTCTCAGTCCTCTGCGGACTCAGCCTCTTACTCAGTGCCGTCGGGTAATAATGCCGATGCCGGGGCTACTGCCGTACTTCAGTAATTAGTAGACCAACTTACTCAGATAGCTCAGGGTGGACGCCAGAATCCTCCCCCGACACCGGAAGAGGAGGCTAGTAAGTGGCTTCAGACGGTGACTAAGATGCACCCACCTAGTTTCTCCGGATCTTCTGACTCCCTCGGTTGGGAGAATTGGCTCTTTCAGTTGTCCAGAACCTTCGATGCCGTAGCTTGTCCCGAAGACAGGAGGGTACATATTACCCAGTACCTCCTGGATAAGGAAGCTGCGGAATGGTGGGAGGCCGTGGCGCCTAGAGACCGTCGGGCCACTTGGGATGAGTTCAGGGCCGCTATGGAAGCAGAATATTGTCCGCCGCCAGTCAAAGAACGCAGAATTGTGGAGTTCTTCACTGCCACACCCCAGGATCTGCCGATTTCCCAGGCCATTATCTCTTACAATCTGCAGTTGGGTTTCGTGAAAGATCAGGTGAGGACGGAGGCTGATAAAATCCGTTACTTCAATATGCGCATGAAGCTGCATATTAGACAGAGTATGGCACCGCTCATGTGTGCCACTTTGAAGGAATACCAGGATCGCGCTCTGGCGATCGAGATGGCTGTCCCAGAATCAGATTCCGTTTCGGAAGCTAAGAAGCAGAAGACTATTGGTGGGTTCTCGGCCGGAAAAGGTGGTCAGTTTTCGAGGTCTCGTTCTGCTCCTATACCTGGGAAGAGGCCGTATCATCAGGCCGGTGGATCTCAGGGTAACCGTTCAATCGAGTCTGTTGCACCTGGCGGGAGAGTTTGTTTTAATTGCAGTCAGCCCGAGCACGTTGTGAAGGATTGCCCATTTCCGTTAGTTGCTTGCTTTACTTGCGGACAGACCGGGCATCGGGCAGCTCATTGTGAGAGGGCCACCAGGGCCGCTAGAGTTCCGACTACCACTGCCGATCAGAGGGATCACAGCTCTCCAGCTACTCATGTTCCACAGGGTTCGAGTCGTGGTAGAGGTTGGAGTCAGCCGGATCGCCGCGCAGCGTCGAGTTCGGGCTCAGTCCATCCCCGATTGTATCAGATGAGACGCACAGAGGAGGCAGACGTTCCGGTGGTGTCAGGTACCACTCAGATCCTTTCTCATCCAGTTTCAGTGCTTTTTGATTCGGGTGCGACCCATTCCTTTATAGCTTCGGATTGTGTGAGTCGTATTGGATTTGACTGCTTGTTTGAGTGTGAGCCGTTTGTAGTGGGTACGCCCAGCGGGGATCGTATGGTTGGGGACCGGGAAGTTAGGGATTGCCCAGTGAGAATCGGGAGCCGGGATTGGCCCTCGAATCTCATTGTTATAGACCTTAAGGGTGAGGATTTGATCCTCGGGGACGATTGGTTGGATCGTCATGGTGCTATCATGAACTATCGGACTCGTACCAGCTCGATAGTTGCCGGCAGCGGCAGAGCATACTCGTCGGTAAGCCGGGTAGATCGGGGAGTGTGATTAGCGCCTTGAAGGCGATGAAACTTCTGAACCAGGGTTGTGTCGGCTACTGGTGTTTCGCTTTGCAGGCGGAAGATGGTGGGGTTGACATATCGTCGATTCCAGTTGTTAGCGAGTATCCCGATGTATTTCCGGATGACTTGCCGGGATTACCACCACATTGAGAGGTGGAGTTTCCTATTGATCTTGAGCCGAATGCGTCCCCTATTTCTCGAGCACCGTACCGTATGGCACCGTCGGAGATGCTAGAGTTGAATAATCAGTTGGGAGAGTTGTTAGATAAAGGGTATATTCGACCGAGCGCATCGCCTTGGGGTGCGCCTGTACTTTTTGTTAAGAAGAAGGATGGATCGCTTCGTTTATGCATCGATTATCGAGAATTAAACAAGTTGACCATCAATATAAATACCCTTTGCCCCGGATTGACGACTTGTTTGATCAGCTTCAAGGGGCGACAGTCTTTTCGAAGATTGACTTGCGATCGGGTTACTACCAGTTGAGGATTCGGGATAGTGATATACCAAAAGCTGCCTTTCGGACGAGATATGGCCATTACGAGTTTGTGGTTATGCCTTTCGGGCTAACCAATGCCCCAACAGTGTTCATGCAGTTGATGAACAAAGTTTTTATTGAGTATCTGGACAAATTTGTAGTCGTCTTTATCGATGACATTCTTATCTATTCACGGAGTCGGGAGGAGCACGCCTTACATCTCCGGATTGTATTAGACATTTTGAGATCTGAGCAGTTGTATGCGAAGTTCTCTAAGTGTGAGTTTTGGCTCGAGGAAGTGATGTTCCTCGGGCATGTTCAGCAGAGGGAGTTCGGGTAGATCCACAGAAGATAGAGGCGGTGATGGCTTGGGAGCCACCTAAGAACGTGAAGGAAGTGAGGAGTTTTCTGGGTCTCGCCGGCTATTACCGTAGATTTGTTGAGAGGTTTTCTAAGATCTCTAGACCACTCACTCAGTTGCTCCAGAAAACTCAGAAATTCGAGTGGGTGAGGCCAAGCGAGGATAGTTTTGACGAGTTAAAGAGACGTTTGACTACCGCACCCGTTTTAGCATTGCCTCAGGGGAACGAGGATTTCGTAGTGTATAGTGATGCTTCGGGCCTTGGGCTCGGATGTGTTTTGATGCAGAGAGATAGGGTTATCGCTTATGCGTCCCGCCAGTTGAAACTGTATGAGGCGAATTACCCCACGCACGATTTGGAATTAGCTGCGGTCGTTTTCCCCTTGAAGATCTGGAGGCATTATCTCTATGGTTCGTCGTGTAAGATTTTTACGGATCACAAGAGCTTGAAGTATATCTTCAGTCAGAAAGAGTTGAATATGAGACAGCGTAGGTGGTTGGAGCTAATTAAAGATTACAACCTCGAGATACTTTACCATCCGGGTAAGGCTAACGTAGTGGCTGATGCGTTGAGCCGGAAGCCGATGGCGTTACAGATGTTAGAGGTACTTACACCACAGAGTAGGATCCAGCGAGATCTTATTTTTCAGAATTTATGTAACACCCCCAATCCGCTCAGGGATATTACACGCCGTAGACCCTCTCCTCGAGGATCTACCAGGCTGATAATTAAAATCAAACATCTAAACCTCGCCTTTAAGGCTAAAATGACTCAGTAGACCGACTTGGTCTTTCAATAATAACATACAATTCAATTCCAAACACATACCCACGCAGGGGTCAAAATACAATAAACTCCCGTACAACGGGGAAAAGATACTGCAGCGGAAAAGAAAATACAACTAGACCAAAACGACATCAACAGATCCTCGTGTGATTAGTATCGTTCATCTTTCATCATCCTTCGTGCCGACCCTGCGCTATGCTCCAAAACCTGAATGCAAAAATAGACATCCACCCCCCGAATACTCGGGGGTTAGCAAAACTCCACTGTTTTGCTAGTGCAAGTACAAGTGCAAAAATACGAGCCATACAATACAAGTTCCAAGAACAATAATAATCAGGAATCCTCAAAGATCCAAACGTAAAGAAAAGTACTTCCCGAGGCAAGAGTTTGGGTAAACATTTCCAAAACCGAAAGATCGCAAATAAGGGAAACAATTTACAAAACAGTTTAAAATGCCATCGAGAGTTTTAATAGAAAACAATTTAGGATTATAAAATCCTTCTCTTTCTAAAATTCAATAGGGTCACAGCCCAAATGTTTTGTTTTCGCAAATAGGAAACCACCAACAATTTACAGGGTCAGAGCCCAACATCACGTGTCCTCAACGGACGTAAAATCAACGAAACATAATCACGCACGCGCATCGCCTAGGACCGGGACGCTACCACCGACATCCCACCCGAGGCCTCGAAGGACCCTCCCAGGCGCTAGCGAAACAAATCACACACATCTCACGGTTGGATCAATCGCTTGTTGCATCTGGCCACATGATCGCATGCCATGTGCCCGTAGATTATCTCGAGCTCTCACGGTTGGATCAATCACTTGTTGCATCGACCACATGATCACGTGCCATGTGTCACCGTAGACCTTCAACCATATCCACACATTCACACAAATAACATATCACATCAAGGATATTCAAACAATTCGCGGAGGCATCAAACACTTAGCAAAACACCACGTCAATCCACAACGCACCGAAATGAAATAATATACGTCCACACACAATACCAAGTGCAACATTAACACCAAGCATATACATAGAATTCACATAGTTATTCACAAACCACGCCATTCACAAAACACACGCGTTTTGAAAGCAAGCCTTTAACAAGGCTAAACCGAATCTTTTGAAAGTTCAATTCAAATGACCAAGCAACCACATTTAGACGATCACTAATTATCATATCCATAAAACAAGAATAGTATGGACAAGGTACTTGCCTCGAATAAGAACAACGCGGAGAATCGATCGAAATAGGTTGGCACGAACCGACTACGAACTCGCCGACTCCTCCGAACGACAATCCACAAAAAAAGAACTACGAACGAAAACAATAACAACGAAAATGAATTCCAAAGTACGACCCAAAGCCGCTAAATTCAAAGAACAAATGACGAAGGTTCAAGGATTTCCCCCAAAACGGCCAAGAACACGATTCGTCCCGTCAAAACCCGAAAATGGAATTCTAAGTTGAAATATGGATATACAATCCATGGAATATGTTTAACAACATCATTTAACCATAATCGATCCATCGAAAACGGATGAAAAACGAGATCGGGGATAAATCCCCCAAAAAGTCAATTCGAAGGAAATCAAGAAATATACTTCGATTCGACGAAGAACAATGGATTAAATGATGTTAAACACAAGAATACTACCAAGATTAATCATACCCATCATGAATTAATCAACAACACGGAACGAATCGGACAAAAATGCAAAAACCCCCAAATTGTAACACCCCCAGATTTAACCGGAAATATTACAGCGCCGTGGGCCCCGAGATGGAACCCACAAGGCTAAAAGAAATTTTCGCAAACATTTACAAATGCCCAAGAGGCCAACGACGGTACTATCTTTAAAAATTCACAAAGACTTATAAAATCCATTTATCAAAAACCGTCGTAAAAACTCATTTGAAATCGCGAGGCCAAACAACCGACACTCAAAAGTTTAGAAAACGACTTCCAAAGCAACCTCAGTTACCAGATACCAAAAGGTCATTTCAAAATACTCACGCAGCGGAAAAAGACCAACCATAAGGATACTCTAGCAGCGGAATACGAGAACCAATCAAAAAACTCAATGCACACAACATGTCCTAGCCAGTATCCTCCAGGAAGCTCATCTCTTCACGACCGCTACAAGCTCGATACTCAAGAACCTAAAAAGAAATCCCTGACGGGGTCACCATAATATCCAACAATGATAACCGTCACATCACATTAAGAATACATACCAATGAGAATAAGAATACGACCAATGTAATCTTACCGCCATGACTTTACTTACTCAAGTAATTCTCATCGAATAACCATTAAACTCGAACATAATATTTGTATTGTACCTCAAACAATACTCAAGATCCTCAAACTATCATAACCAACTCACGATACGGAAATCTACCATTTCACCAATACGATCCATCAAATAAAATCATCAAATCCCAAGACGATAACCAATTGTCCACCAAAGACAAGACCAAGGAAAATATGGAACATACCTCGAGATATGATGTGCCACGATAATCATATCGGTCTAATCCGATATCGAACAATGCAATGCGGACAAGGTCCTAACACAAGACCTACAAATGCATACTCATATGACAACGTCAATATGCTCAAAAACAATAACAACTATGTATACTCAATGGAAATCCCATGATCCAGCGCCCTCAGCATAGATCCCAAGATGATCCTACAAGATCAACACGAGGTGGATAACCAACAATATACATATGCACAACAATAACACAATACTGGGTAATCCAACGATCCAGCGCCCTCAGCATAGATCCCAAGATGATCCCGTCGAACCAACACGAGGTGGAAAAACCCGTCCAATGATCCAGCGCCCTCAGCATAGATCCCAAGATGATCCCGTCGGACCAACACGAGGTGGACATCCGATCCAGCGCCCTCAGCATAGATCGCGCGATCCCATCGGATCAACACAACATAAACAACACAATATGCATACACATATGCAAAACAATATGTTCATCATCATGAACAACGCAACATGAACGACAATATGACAAATCAATTAAGACGACCTCATGTTCGACAACATGAATGATAATACGCATGATCAAATCACTAACTCTAATTGAATCGATATAAGATACTTGCCCCGAGTCCTTCGGGAGAAATCTCGATGTCCAATCATCACTGACGATTATCCTTAATGCTCGGCGATCCATACGAACAATGAACTATAGATACTCATATCCTCGTCTTTACCATAATGTAACCTTGATACTCGAACATACCAATAACTGAGATAAGCATATAAATTATGATTTATCTCCCAGAATCGAAAGAACGATATGCGATCCGAATACCCAGAGTTCACAATAATAATCATCGCTATATGCATTATAAAGCGAAATGAAATGAAACCATTCATTAAATATTATAAGCGAGCAAGTTATAACTTGCCTCGATTCCGGTACCACGATGCTGTTGTCTAAAACATTGCCTTTGTCTCCGAGCTCCTCAGCCCAGATCAAAAGCTTTACAATGGACATTCTCGTACGCTACAGCAATATCCGGTTATTATCACCGATCAACAATCTCAACCTATCGAAGAAATCAAATAACACATATCCGATAACAATCAACAAGCGACAAACTATCGATCGAACTCAACGGTTCAACACAACCTCGAATAAACACGGTCGGAACCAACCAAGTCAAACCATCATGAATTCATAATCAAAACACAAAAATACGCCTTTATGCCTACTTAGCGCACGTTAACGCATAACGTAGCGTGCGCTAAGTTGTCCGTTAAGCGTGCGCTAGCGGTAAGCTTAGCGTGCGCTAATCTTTGCTGATGGCATGCAATCAAGCATCGACTAACATCTTGCAACTACGAATCCGAATGAAGGGAGATATGAATCTCCATATCTCTTGAAGATAAACGACACCATAACTATCACAAGGATCATATATCAATAATAACACCAACAATCAAACCGACTCGATAACAAGGATCATATCATATTCAATCCGAATTCAACCTCGTATCATGATTTAACTCCTCTAAATCGATCAATATAATTAACAAGATTCGAAATCCATCTTAGATCGGGTTAAACGAATCAACATCCTTATAGTATGAAGAATCTTAACTAACATCCGAGACTCTTATCAAAATTCCATTGAATCCCATATAACATCATCATATGATTATCGACATGCTCCTTACATGAAATCATCCAAGAAAACGAACTATCATCAAGAGGATACGAAAATTACGGATTGGATGGACCAAGAATAAGAACACTAGACTCCATTCCAAGAATCATGAATAACTTTAAGAACAAGGCTTGAATCCATGCTCTCCATCTTAATCTTGTTAAAGATCATCATCTCTCGGTGTTTAGGAACTCCAAATGTTCTCCCAAGGTTGTCTCTATCGGGTGAAAGGAAAGAAATGGACGAAATGCTTCATGACACTGTTTGTCCCTTTATATAGAATACCTTACTAGCGTGCGCTAAACCCTTATGTTTAGCGTGCGCTAGCCTTAGCGTGCGCTAATCGACTTTGTTAGCGTGCGCTATCAGCCCGAGGCTCTTGTCTTGCTTCATAAACTAGCTTACGTACGTAATGCCCATGCATTAACGTCGTAAAACATCATGTCTAGCGTACGCAAGTCCTTACTCTTAGCGTGCGCTATCCGAAGTTGACTTACTACAGTGTTCACCTACCTCTCGCCCCCACATTCCGACAACATCTTACAAGGATAAGATTCCTTGTTGACTGATATATATTTAGCGTGCGCTAAGCCTAATCTTTAGCGTGCGCTAATACTTCAGGACAACAACCGTTGACTTACCAGAACGTGCGCCGAAAGTAGCCGGGTCCATACGCAGATTCCTTCTGATCGGACTACATTAGCGTACGCTAACCTATGAACGTAGCGTGCGCTAATCCTGCACGATAGCGTGCGCTATGCATGAATATCAGCGTGCGCTAATAAGGCTATACTTAGCCATTTTCAGCTATCCTTGTCCAACATCTCGACATATCAAATACGAACATACGGCATATCAAATATACATTACTCAACACATTCTATCCTCAAATACAATTGTCGACCAAATACGACAATTATACTAATACTGACATCTCAGTCCTTCATTTATTTTATCCCTACTGCATGATTTCATCTTTGTACAATATAACTCGGATAAAATAATATCAAACAACGATAGTAGAAATTCGGATATTACATTCTACACCCCTTAAAATAAGTTTCGTCCTCGAAACTTGCAATCCGTCATAGAAAACAAACAAACATCTTTGTCGACCCAAAATATCCCAAAACCATCACGACCGATCAATCATCATTATTCGAATAGCCAAAACCGCAAACTTACAAATACGCAGTCGGCGATCTCAGGAGATACTAGCAAGCGATCTCAGCATGCGGTCTAATACGCTTACGATTACAATTCTCGAGTCTCAACAAAAGATATCGTCTTCGGATGAAACAATGCCCGAATCAAATCCTGCACTTTGATTACATAATCAAGTCCTAATTAGATAAGACGAATAATACACAACACATCTACAAAACAATTGCCCAAAACAACGACACGAATCCGAAACATTAACACAAAATCCGAGCGCTCGGATGATCACCAACAATGATCAACAATCGAATTTATCATCGACATGATAAATTCCAATATGACCAACCAGAGGTCAAAACCCAATCGAGAATATCATCAACGTGATAAACTCAATATTACCAGCGAGCGATCAACGACAATCGAGAATACCTTCACACGGTAAACTCCAACACGATCAACACAGAACCACAGAAATAGAAATACGAAAGGGTAACATTCTCAAAATGACACACCAATCACATACAGTGTATCTCAATAAACATACCCGACTGGTGAGCATACCCTTTGGCGTACGAACAACGAATCGCAAATCGACGAACATACCAATTCATACAAGGAGTGGGAACGACCACTCAATATCCAAAACAACCAGCATGGGGTCACCATCCCCAAATTTACACTTACAAAGAAATCATTCAAAGATCACTATGGTAAAATTGCGCTACTACCGTACCAATGGAATCACATAGCACATATGTCCCGGTTTCATAAAACCCATAGTTCCAGAATTACATGATGTACCCGAACCTGCTACACGCAGTATTTTTTCTCTTATCCGATAAATCAACCGATCATCTCTAGATAACCAAACTACCATACTAACGTTCGAACCTCTTTCATCGTACCATACTGATGTACTATCCAGTTCGTGAGTCACACTCATATCTTCACCATAATAGCATTATGCACTAAATGCGTATGTACATCAATCACATTTTCAAAACCAGTTTGAAATCGTATATTCTTGTCAAAAGACAAATTTTCGAAAATTCTTTCAAGAGTTTGAAAACTCAAAACATAAATTTTCGTAAGACCACGAAATCAATTTTTAAAAATTCAATCATTTCTTGGTGCCAAGTTCTCGATAAAAATTCTTTTTGAATATACGCGATTAAATAAAATGGAATCATGCAAATGATTGACCACAACCATACTCTGTATACCAATTCGGCTCGTCACAATCCACCGACATTCCAACGGAAACCACATGACCGAGTTCCAAAACCTCAATATATAGACTCGATAAAAACTCCTTTTCCACCCATGACTCGTATCGTCAACCATTTACCCATCTGGATCACCTCAAATATGATATGACAAAGCGTTGGAACAAATCAAGCAAATCAAACACGGCGAAAGACTTCCCGAGAGGTTCCATTTGAACAAGTAAACCAAAGCCTCGAAAGGCGGAAATAACATAAGTAAGCGATTGGTAAAGTGTTTCTGAGATCTCGGGAGTTTTAGAAAACATGAAAATCTTTTGAAACATTAGGGTCTCAGTAGTATCTCATTCCACATTACAAGAAGTTTAAAAAGTAGAAAACTCTTTTCGGACCCCAAGTCTGAGTTATAAAACCATTTCAAAATCGATTGGGTCTCGGCCCAAAATCATTTTCCGTAAAACATCCGTAAGACATTCATTTTGAAAAGTATCATTTTCAAATGCTCAAAAGCAATTCATATATATCACAAAATGAACTAACATGACTACATGTTCTTCTCGACAATCCATAGCCCTTCTCCGAATACATAATTTCGTTCGAGAATCTAACCAACATCGATTCTCGAAATCATAACTCCTCAAGATCATCAATCTGTCCCAACTCTGTCACCTTATCTTTAACGCATAATATCTACCGAATATCAAAACGTATCAACTTAGAACGGCAATAAATCTCAATGAAATTCAAAATCCAAATACTTACGGATCGTGAAGCCGACGATTCCCGTGATCTTGGCACATGTCTCGGCTCTAGAAAATACTCGACACGGACATTTTCAAAACACACGTTGGCAAACTCGATTCGACTCAAGAACACAATACATCTCATTCCGGAGAATCTCGTTAACACCATTTGGAAAAGTTATAACAAGCCCGATGCGATCTTGGTAAATCACATAACACATAAGCCTGAGTGAACAACAAAAACTCACGGCTCTAATATTTGTCAATCGACAACTCGAATGACGCGACAAAAACACGACCCAACTCGACCCAAATGCCTAGGCTTTCTCAACCTAAGCTCCGATACCATATTCTGTAACACCCCCCAAATTTAACCGGAAATATTACAGCACCGTGGGCCCCGAGATGGAACCCACAAGGCTAAAAGAAATTTTCGCAAACATTTACAAATGCCCAAGAGGCCAACGACGGTACTATCTTTAAAAATTCACAAAGACTTATAAAATCCATTTATCAAAAACCGTCGTAAAAACTCATTTGAAATCGCGAGGCCAAACAGCCGACACTCAAAAGTTTAGAAAACGACTTCCAAAGCAACCTCAGTTACCAGATACCAAAGGTCATTTCAAAATACTCACGCAATGAAAAAGACCAACCATAAGGATACTCTAGCGGCGGAATACGAGAACCAATCAAAAACTCAATGCACACAACATGTCCTAGCCGGTATCCTCAGGAAGCTCATCTCTTCACGACCGCTACAAGCTCGATACTCCAAGAACCTAAAAGAAATCCCACGACGGGTCAGCCATAATATCCAACAATGATAACCGTCACATCACATTAAGAATACATACCAATGAGAATAAGAATACGACCGATGTAATCTTACCGCCATGACTTTACTTACTCAAGTAATTCTCATCGAATAACCATTAAACTCGAACATAATATTTGTATTGTACCTCAAACAATACTCAAGATCCTCAAACTATCATAACCAACTCACGATACGGAAATCTACCATTTCTGACCAATACGATCCATCAAATAAAATCATCAAATCCCAAGACGATAACCAATTGTCCACCAAAGACAAGACCAAGGAAAATATGGAACATACCTCGAGATATGATGTGCCACGATAATCATATCAGTATAATCCGATATCAGAACAATGCAATGCGGACAAGGTCCTAACACAAGACCTACAAATGCATACTCATATGACAACGTCAATATGCTCAAAAACAATAACAACTATGTATACTCAATGGAAATCCCATGATCCAGCGCCCTCAGCATAGATCCCAAGATGATCTACAAGATCAACACGAGGTGGATAACCAACAATATACATATGCACAACAATAACACAATCTTGGGTAATCCAACGATCCAGCGCCCTCGGCATAGATCCCAAGATGATCGTCGGACCAACACGAGGTGGAAAAACCCGTCCAATGATCCGGTCGCTCGGCATAGATCCCAAGATGATCCGTCGGACCAACACGAGGTGGACATCCGATCCAGCGCCCTCAGCATAGATCGCGCGATCCCATCGGATCAACACAACATAAACAACACAATATGCATACACATATGCAAAACAATATGTTCATCATCATGAACAACGCAACATGAGCGACAATATGACAAATCAATTAAGGCGACCTCATGTTCGACAACATGAATGATAATACGCATGATCAAATCACTAACTCTAATTGAATCGATATAAGATACTTGCCCAGTCCTTCGGGAGAAATCTCGATGTCAATCATCACCGACGATTATCCTTAATGCTCGGCGATCCGTCGAACAATGAACTATAGATACTCATATCCTCGTCTTTACCATAATGTAACCTTGATACTCGAACATACCAATAATCGAGATAAGCATATACATTATGATTTATCTCCCGAGAATCGAAAGAACGATATGCGATCCGAATACCCGAGTTCACAATAATAATCATCGCTATATGCATTATAAACGAAATGAAAGCGAAACCATTCATTAAATATTATAACCGAGCAAGTAATAACTTGCCTCGATACCGTACCACGAAGTGTTGTCGAACACATTGCCTTTGTCTACGAGCTCCTCGGCCCGATCAAAAGCAATACAATGGACATACTCGACGCGACCGCAATATCCGGTTATAATCACCGATCAACAATCTCAACCTATCGAAGAAATCAAATAACACATATCCGATAACAATCAACAAGCGACAAACTATCGATCGAACTCAGCGGTTCAACACAACCTCGAATAAACACGGTCGAGAACCAACCAAGTCAAACCATCACGAATTCATAATCAAAACACAAAAATCTGCCTTTGCGCCTACTTAGCGCACGTTAACGCATAACGTGGCGTGCGCTAAGTTGTCCGTTAAGCGTGCGCTAGCGGTAAGCTTAGCGTGCGCTAATGCCGTCTGATGGCATGCAATCAAGCATCGACTAACATCTTGCAACTACGAATCGAATGAAGGGAGATATGAATCTCCATATCTCTTGAAGATAAACGACACCATAACTATCACAAGGATCATATATCAATAATAACACCAACAATCAAACCGACACGATAACAAGGATCATATCATATTCAATCCGAATTCAACCTCGTATCATGATTTAACTCCTCTAAATCGATCAATATAATTAACAAGATTAAATCCATCTTAGATCGGGTTAAACGAATCAACATCCTTATAGTATGAAGAATCTTAACTAACATCCGAGACTCTTATCAAAATTCCATTGAATCCCATATAACATCATCATATGATTATCAACATGCTCCTTACATGAAATCATCCAAGAAAACGAACTATCATCAAGAGGATACGAAAATTACGGATTGGATGGACCAAGAATAAGAACACTAGACTCCATTCCAAGAATTATGAATAACTTGAAGAACAAGGCTTGAATCCATGCTCTCCATCTTAATCTTGTTAAAGATCATCATCTCTCGGTGTTTAGGAACTCCAAATGTTCTCCCAAGGTTGTCTCTATCGGGTGAAAGGAAAGAAATGGACGAAATGCTTCATGACACTGTTTGTCCCTTTATATAGAATACCTTACTAGCGTGCGCTAAACCCTTATGTTTAGCGTGCGCTAGCCTTAGCGTGCGCTAAGCGACTTTGTTAGCGTGCGCTATCAGCTCCAGAGGCTCTTGTCTTGCTTCATAAACTAGCTTACGTACGTAATGCCCATGCATTAACGTCGTAAAACATCATGTCTAGCGTCGCAAGTCCTTACTCTTAGCGTGCGCTATCCGAAGTTGACTTACTACGGTGTTCACCTACCTCTCGCCCCACATTCCGACAAAGATCTTACAAGGATAAGATTCCTTGTTGGTGATATATATTTAGCGTGCGCTAAGCCTAATCTTTAGCGTGCGCTAATACTTCAGACAACAACCGTTGACTTACGAGCGTGCGCGAAGCGGTAGGTCCATACGCAGATTCCTTCGATCGGACTACATTAGCGTCGCTAACCTATGAACGTAGCGTCGCTAATCACACGATAGCGTGCGCTATGCATGAATATCAGCGTGCGCTAATAAGGCTATACTTAGCCATTTTCAGCTATCCTTGTCCAACATCTCGACATATCAAATACGAACATACGACATATCAAATATACATTACTCAACACATTCTATCCTCAAATACAATTGTCGACCAAATACGACAATTATACTAATACTGACATCTCAGTCCTTCATTTATTTTATCCCTACTGTACAGATTTCATGCTGTACAATATAACTCGGATAAAATAATATCAAACAACAATAGTAGAAATTCCGGATATTACACAAATTCACGGAATTAGGGTTCTAAGGAAGATTACCTTGATTCGCTGGATCAAAGGATGATAACGGATGATTGATTGATGTTATGAACTCAAGAACTTCATGGATTTGTTGTGAAACAACATGGCTTCGTCACCCATGAATCGCCAGCCGCGGACGGAGAAGGAAGGAAATGAAAAACGAAGGGAAAAGTGGCTGGTCTGTCATATATATACTGGGCCGGAACTAGCGTGCGCTAGCCTTCCCGGACTAGCGTGCGCTATCGGCCAGTACCGGCCGAGCACTCTCGGCCATGGCCCGCATGACCCGGCACCACCGACCAGTGCCGACCATGGTATCGCCCGACTCCCGCTAGCGTGCGCTCTGGCGGAAGCCTGCGCGCCAGCGGCACATCGGTAGCCTGCAGGTGAATCGCCCGGCAGTGCGTCGCTAGCCGGCCGACAGCGTGCTCTAAGCGTTCTGACTTGCGCGCGCTACGCTCGGCGTAGCGTGCGCTACCTGCCGATCCTTCCCGATTCCAGAACCCCGAAACCCCACCGTCCGGCCCGATAGCGTGCGTTGGTCGACCAAGCTAGCGTCGCTACACTGCCGGTTAGCGCGCGCAGCCTTCCGGAAGTAGCGTGCGCTCGCCGGTTCTGCCGCATCTGTCCGGCCGGTGCCCGCAATCGTCCGGCGATCCATAACCGTCAGGCGATGCGACCACTGTGGCTCGGCGACCCGATTTCCAAAGCGTCACGGGCGAACACGACGAAAAGTTCGCGGACAACATCAACGGCCCGAAATGAAAACATAATACCATAGTTAATCATACGCGACCAAGAAACGGGTCGAGACAACAATTACAGATACGGATACCCGTAACTTTCAAGAAATTACAAAATGGCCCAAAATGCCCGAAAATCACGATACGTGATCGAATAACCAAACGGAAGTTCACAACACGTCTAACAAAGTTAAACGGACTTACGCGAAACTCGAAACAGCAGTTTCGAACGAGATTCGCAAGAACCGAACTCAAGTGCGGAAAAGTCGTTAAAAAGCACGGAACTCAACAAAACGACTCCGAAACGAACTCGGATGTCAAAAAGTGTAGAATTAATCATTCTCAGAATGACGAAACGGTCATGAGCGAGTCGTCAAAACGGACTTCGGCCGAAAAAAGAAATTTACCGAAAATCGAAAATTGCGGATATTATATTCTACCCTCCTTAAAAGAAGTTTCGTCCCGAAACTTAAAACAAGCAGGGGGAAGAAATATTCCGCCAGGAAAACTCAACGAGATACGCAAGAAACGCGTAACTAATGCCAAACGGCGAAACGTTACAAACAACGCAACGGAATATACGGTGTGAAAACACGCTCCACGACGACCAACACAACGTCGCCGTTAGGGATATAATAGAACCAACAAGTGACAAGCGTCATCAAATGGATAATACAATCAAGTCAATTATCCGAACAATCACAAAACACAACGAACGAAAATCAATATGATTGACCAACCCAACGGTACATCAATCAAAACGCGAGCCAATCGCTGAACAAATACGGAATTCCACCGCTCAAGGGTTGGAAGATCGAAAACGAGACTAATTTCCCGAACTTAAGGGAATTAGGAAGGAGCCTGAACGCTCAACAATCACGAAACGAGAACAAAACCGAACAAACAAATGATCGAGACAACAAAAATCGAACAATCATGTCCGAAATACGAAGGATAATAAAATTCAAACAACAACCCCAAGGTTCACATCTCGACTCGAGACAATATATAATCCGGTGAAAACAACAGGATGTGCATTCATATAAGATCCACAGGAAAGGGAATAGCAATAGAAAAGTCACAACGACAAAGCGAGTTATTCGAAATAATACAACACTCGTTCGATCAACAAAAGCAAGGCGGGACAATCTCGAAATGTCAACGAACAAAAGCGAGTCGGCAGTCGAAAATACAAAAGTTCAAGATCCAGTCCACTTCGAATAAAAGAACTAGTAGAACCAAAAGATGTTACTTCCGAACAAGGTTCACAAGAATCGAACCGAACTTGGAAAGTTACAGCGATAACCAGATTGACCCAAAACAAGATCACACCTCGTCCGATCAATGAAACCGAAATACAGAACAAGTTCAGTAAGTATCAACGAACACGAGCGAGTCGATAGAATCGAGAAAGAGAAAATGCAGAAGTCTAAAAACAACACGGGTACTACATTCGACCTCTTATAAAAGAAGGTCGCCCCCGCAACTCACAACAGCGAAATCAAGGTGACGACACAACAAGCAACCGACAGAAACATCCTTCGAAGGCCTCTTAAAGCCGATTGTGATACTTGTGCTGAAGCGCGAACTCCGAAAGTCTCGGTAGCCAATTCGCAAAACTGAATTTGGTGTCCCTCAAGTCCACACTTGAAATGTGTTACTGACGAGAAGGACAATTTACACGTGCATGCCCCGGCACATCACGGTTGAAACGCCTCGGCTCGGCATACCGAAAATACAAATGCTAGATACAATGGGGCATAACGTCGCAAAACAACATAGAGGAGATGCCAACTCAGCACAACAAAGAATCATAACACATACCATATATAACGATTATCGTCGTAAAATAATACACACAAACACTACAGCAACGACGGTATCGTTCGGCGACCTCAACGGCCCGAACAATAACCAGCACATAATTACAAACATTATGAAACAATCACATATGTACACAAACATACAAACCCAAGCTTTAACAGCTCATACAGGTGCGATAACACGCAAGCCACCACGAAATGACAACATTAAGGATCGTCATCACACCTCCCACAAGGGCTAACAAAATATATGCGTGGCGAACGACTCGACGCTCACGCCACCAATTCAATCACAATTCGGGGTTAACACCGTAACGAAAGTTCGAAAACCATACACGCATTTCCGGTCCATAAGCGGGAATGATAGGTTTTAAAAACGAAAACCACCTTTTGAAAACAGTTTGGAAACAACAGTTGATCTTGAGTATCATTTTACAAAAAGTAGTACAAACACCATTATCGAGACTTTGAAAATCATCTTGCGTTTGAACAAAAATGAGGGCACCTTTCTTTTAGTGAAAAACTTTCAAAAATATTCGACCCTTGGGTCTAAGCAATTGCATTTGAAAATATCTCAAAATATTTTTGGTCCTCAACCGGAAATTTTTTGAAATGTATTGCGGCATTAGAAAACACCTTGAAAACACCACAAGAAAATAATTCGTTTTAAAAGTACGTCTCGAATTTTAGTTTTCTAAGATACTCAAGGTTTTCAAAAATAATTCAATGGGCTAAAATGCCCAAAAAGTTTAGGTACTTACACGGAACATTATAGCGCCCATTTACAAAAACGCCAAAAAGGCCGATGACGGTAATATTTCAAAAACTCACAGAAGCCATTTAGAAAATAATAAATACCATTATAAGAATTTCGCCAAAATGATCAAGGCCGTAATGCCAAAAACTCGGTTAAGGAATCGGTTTTCGAAATAAAACTCAGTCGGTAAAATACCGAAAGCCATTACAAAAGAACTCACACAGCGGATAAAAGAAATAAAGTCAAACTTGCACAAGACATCAACACTACTCCTCATATGAACGAAAAATGGGAGTCAAATAATCACATATCACGAAATTAAAATCCATAAGAGGATTCCGTTAATTAACTCATAATCATAAAAATAGCTCGTGTCACACGAGGCACAACACAAAGAAGGGAGACTTACAACCACAGGTCGCACGAAGATGATGATCGCCCACGATACTAATCACGACCAACCAACTCAGACGACGCGTCGCGACACGACTCAGTCAGACAAAATCCGATGAGACAACAACTCAACAGACACCACTGACCCGACAGCCTAGGTTTCCACAACCTAAGCTCTGATACCATTTATGTAACACCCCCAATCCGCTCAGGGATATTACACGCCGTAGACCCTCTCCTCGAGGATCTACCAGGCTGATAATTAAAATCAAACATCTAAACCTCGCCTTTAAGGCTAAAATGACTCAGTAGACCGACTTGGTCTTTCAATAATAACATACAATTCAATTCCAAACACATACCCACGCAGGGGTCAAAATACAATAAACTCCCGTACAACGGGGAAAAGATACTGCAGCGGAAAAGAAAATACAACTAGACCAAAACGAGATCAACAGATCCTCGTGTGATTAGTACCGTTCATCTTTCATCATCCTTCGTGCCGACCCTGCGCTATGCTCCAAAACCTGAATGCAAAAATAGACATCCACCCCCCGAATACTCGGGGGTTAGCAAAACTCCACTGTTTTTCTAGTGCAAGTACAAGTGCAAAAATATGAGCCATACAATACAAGTTACAAGAACAATAATAATCAGGAATCCTCAAAGATCCAAACGTAAAGAAAAGTACTTCCCGAGGCAAGAGTTTGGGTAAACATTTCCAAAACCGAAAGATCGCAAATAAGGGAAACAATTTACAAAACAGTTTAAAATGCCATCGAGAGTTTTAATAGAAAACAATTTAGGATTATAAAATCCTTCTCTTTCCAAAATTCAATAGGTCATGACCCAAATGTTTTGTTTTCGCAAATAGGAAACCACCAACAATTTACGGTCGAGCCCAACATCACGTGTCCTCAACGGACGTAAAATCAACGAAACATAATCACGCACGCGCATCGCCTAGGACCGGGCGCTACCACCGACATCCCACCCGAGGCCTCGAAGGACCCTCCGGCGCTAGCGAAACAAATCACACACATCTCACGGTTGGATCAATCGCTTGTTGCATCCTGGCCACATGATCGCATGCCATGTGCCACCGTAGATTATCTCAGGCTCTCACGGTTGGCTCAATCACTTGTTGCATCCTGACCACATGATCACGTGCCATGTGTCACCGTAGACCTTCAACCATATCCACACATTCACACAAATAACATATCACATCAAGAATATTCAAACAATTCGCCCAGAGGCATCAAACACTTAGCAAAACACCACGTCAATCCACAACGCACCGAAATGAAATAATATACGTCCACACACAATACCAAGTGCAACATTAACACCAAGCATATACATAGAATTCACATAGTTATTCACAAACCACGCCATTCACAAAACACACGCGTTTTGAAAGCAAGCCTTTAACAAGGCTAAACCGAATCTTTTGAAAGTTCAATTCAAATGACCAAGCAACCACATTTAGACGATCACTAATTATCATATCCATAAAACAAGAATAGTATGGACAAGGTACTTGCCTCGAATAAGAACAACGCGGAGAATCGATCGAAATAGGTTGGCACGAACCGACTACGAACTCGCCGACTCCTCCGACGACAATCCACAAAAAAAGAACTACGAACGAAAACAATAACGAAAATGAATTCCAAAGTACGACCCAAAGCCGCTAAATTCAAAGAACAAATGACGAAGGTTCAAGGATTTCCCCCAAAACGGCCAAGAACACGATTCGTCCCGTCAAAAACCGAAAACGGAATTCCAAGTTGAAATATGGATATACAATCCATAGAATATGTTTAACAACATCATTTAACCATAATCGATCCATCGAAAACGGATGAAAAATGAGATCGAGGATAAATCCCCGAAAAATTCAATTCGAAGGAAATCAAGAAATATACTTCGATTCGACGAAGAACAATGGATTAAATGATGTTAAACACAAGAATACTACCAAGATTAATCATACCCATCATGAATTAATCAACAACACGGAACGAATCGGACAAAAATGCAAAAACCCCCAAATTCACGGAATTAGGGTTCTAAGGAAGATTACCTTGATTCGCTGGATCAAAGGATGATAACGGATGATTGATTGATGTTATGAACTCAAGAACTTCATGGATTTGTTGTTAAACAACATGGATTCGTCACCCATGAATCGCCAGCCGCGGACGGAGAAGGAAGGAAATGAAAAACGAAGGGAAAAGTGGCCGGTTCATCATATATATATCTTGGGCGGAACTAGCGTGCGCTAGCCTTCCGGACTAGCGTGCGCTATCGGCCGATGCAGTAGAGCACTCTCGGCCATGGCCCGCATGACCCGGCACCACCGACCAGTGCCCGACCATGGTATCGCCCGACTCCGCTAGCGTGCGCTACGGCCGGAAGCTGCGCGCGCTTCGACTGTCCGATAGCCTGCAGGTGAACCGCCCGGCAGTAACGTCGCTAGCCGGCCGACGGCGTGCGCTCGCTGCCGACTAGCGCGCGCTACGCTCGGCGTAAGCGTGCGCTACTGCCGATCCTTCGATTCGAGAACCCGAAACCCCACTGTCCGGCCCGATAAGCGTCGTTGGTCGACCAAGCTAGCGTCGCTACACTGCCGATTAGCGCGCGACCTTCCGGAAGTAGCGTGCGCTCTGGCGGTTCTACCCGCATCTGTCCGGCCGGTGCCGCAATCGTCCGACCCGATCCATAACCGTCCGGCGATGCAGACCACTAGGGCTCGACGACCCGATTTCCGAAAACGTACGGAACGAACACGACGAAAAGTTCGCGGACAACATCAACGGCCCGAAATGAAAACATAATACCATAGTTAATCATACGCGACCAAGAAACGGGTCGAGACAACAATTACAGATACGGATACCCGTAACTTTCAAGAAATTACAAAATGGCCCAAAACGCCCGAAAATCACGATACGTGATCGAATAACCAAACGGAAGTTCACAACACGTCTAACAAAGTTAAACGGACTTACGGGAAACTCGAAACAGCAGTTTCGAACGAGATTCGCAAGAACCGAACTCAAGTGCGGAAAAGTCGTTAAAAAGCACGGAACTCAACAAAACGACTCCGAAACGAACTCGGATGTCAAAAAGTGTAGAATTAACGGTCATGAGCGAGTCATCAAAATGGACTTCGGCCGAAAAAAGAAATTTACCGAAAATCGAAAATTGCGGATATTACAATATCGAGGTTTGGGTTCAGAGAGTTCAGGGTCAGTTATGTGCATTAGAGATCACTTCGTCCTTGACTGATGATATCAAGGCGAAGCAGTATGACGATCCATTTTTGGCCCAGTTGAGCGAGGATGTGAGGAAGGGGAAAGCCCCCAGATTTGTGGTTCACGATGATGGAGTTTTGAGATTTCGTGGCAGACTATGTGTACCGAGTGTTTTTGAGATGAGACAGAAGATCTTGAACGAAACTCATACCACGCCTTACTCCATACATCCTGGTACGAGTAAAATGTACAAGGATGTGAGGAGTAACTACTGGTGGAGTAATTTGAAGACAGACGTTAGCGAGTTTGTGTCGAGATGTTTGACCTGTCAGCAGGTTAAGATCGAGCATCAGCGACCCGCGGGGTTTTTGCGACCACTTCCTATCCCGGAGTGGAAGTGGGAGGATATTTCTATGGATTTCATTACCAGTATGCCTAGGACTCGGACTGGAATGAACATGATTTGGGTTATTGTCGATCGACTGACCAAATCAGCTCATTTCCTAGGTATTAAGGACACTTGGGGTCCAGAGAGGCTAGCATGAGTGTTTATTGCAGAGATCGTGAGGTTGCATAGGACTCCTAAGAGTATTGTTTCGGATCGTGATGGCCGGTTTGTGTCACATTTTTGGCAGGCTGTTCATCGAGCTTTGGGGACTGAGTTGAGACTCAGTACGTCTTACCACCCTCAGACTGACGGGCAGTCAGAGCGGACGATCTAGACGTTGGAGGATATGTTGAGAGCCTGTGCCCTAGATTGGAAGGATGATTGGGAGTCGCACTTGCCGTTGATCGAGTTCACGTACAACAATAGTTGGCACGCCTCGATCAAAATGGCACCATTTGAGGCATTGTACGGGAGGAGGTGCAGATCGCCGTTGTGTTAGGACGATGCGTCCGAGATGATTGGTACCGAGCCCGACATGGTAGTTGAGACGAGAGAGAAGATTACTCTGATTCGTGATAGATTGTTGATGGCCCAGAGTCGGCAGAAGTCTTATGCCGACACGCGTCGCCGGCCGTTGGAGTTTGAGGTGGGAGATCATGTTTTGCTTAAGGTGTCGCCGACACGGGGAGTTTACCGCTAGGAAGGGTAAACTTAGTCCGAGATATATTGGGCCGTTTGAGATTTTAGAGAGAGTGGGAGAGCTTGCCTATCGGTTAGGCTTGCCGCCGTCTTTGAGTCACGTTCATAACGTATTTCATGTTTCCCAGCTTAGGAAGTACGTATCGGACTCTAGCCATATTATTGATTTTGGAGAGATCGAATTGGGACCCGACATTACCATCGAGGAGAGGCCGATTCAGATTTTAGAGCGTCGGGTGAAGCAACTTCATCATAAAACCATTCCTCTGGTTAAAGTTCAATGGTCGAGACATGGATCCGAGGAAGCCACATGGGAGACGGAAGAGAGTATGCAGTCGAGATACCCCGAGTTGTTCGCGTTGTAAGTTTCGGGACGAAACTTATTTTTAGGGGGAGATAATGTAATATCCGTGTTTTCTATTTTCGGTAATTTCTATTTTTGGTGTATGTTCGTTTCGGACAACTCGCTTAGCACTATTTTGGAATTCTGAATCTATTTTGTTGTTGGAGTTTTACCGTCTGGTCGAGTTTCGAGGATGTTTTTGCATAATTTCATCTTGAATTATATCTTGCCGCATGTGCGTTCGATTCTCGTAAAACTTGTTCGTTTTCGTTGTTTCTTGATTTGTATAAGTTTGTATGGTTGAGTTGGTCGTGTTGAAACTTTCGGTTTGTTAATCCGACGTTGTACCGCGATTTTTCGGGCACTTGGACCGTTTTTGTAATTTTCATAAGTTTGGGGAATTTCGCTTTAATTGCTTCATTTCAGACTCTCTAGTGATCGGGATTATATTCTCTTTCAATGCTCAGCTTTGTCATCTTGATTATTACGTGTTTATGTTTTCGGATTCTGGTCTTGCTTCGCATTTCGACACTTTAAATCTTTGTTAGCGTGATGTCTTGTGCGATCTTGACTGCTTTGCTGAGTAGCGCACGCTACTCCGGACTTACTTGCGTGCGCTATCACTGTGTGGTTAGCGTACGCTGACCTGGGGTCCGTAGCGTGCGCTAATGTTTTCAGCGGTCTGGACAGTAGGTTCAGTGTTTCTGTACGGGACCAGGTAGCGCACGCTAATTCAGCGTTTTCGCACGCTAATTCCTATTATTAGCGCACGCTAACCATGTCAGCTCGCGCACGCTAACTGGAGGACAGTAGGCAGACTATTCTTCCATGCCCCGTTAGCGCACGCTAATGCTTGTGCGTAGCGTGCGCTAAGACTGTTTAATATAAATAGGACAGCAGTAGTCAACTTCGTCATTTTTCCATCATTTCTTATCCTTCTCGGCTTTGAGTGATTCCAGACGAGGGTTAGGGCCGATTCCAACTGGAGTTCATCATTCACTACCACCGGGCACTCCTTGCGTGAATTCTTCAAGTTCCTAATCACTTTCCACCATTCGAATCAAGGTAAAAATTCCCAAAACCCTTGTTTTGAGATTTTGGGGGAATTTTGGGGATTTCTTGGGATTTGACTCTTTTAGTCCGAATTATCACTGGATTATTGCTAGACTTCGATCATGTACTTGTAATCCTTCGTTTTATTGATGATTTGTGATTTTAAACTCCAAGTTTTCCATTGTTCGTCACTTATAGTCGACGATACCCAAGTTATGTTCGACTAAGGGTTGCAGCGGGTAGAACTAGGATGTATTCCAACATTTTCGTAGTTTTAAGATTAGTTGTTCATCGTTATTGTGTTAGGATCGGATTTGTGAAGGTTATTCGGGCCAAAACCTTTCCGTTCACCGTTTTCCTTCACGTCGTATTAATCAGGCAAGTACATGTATTATATTTCATTATGTGTGTACGGATTCGATGCGAATGATGTAAACTGTATCATTGAATGAATGTGATGGTTACTCTTCCACCTGGGGATGGCATGTGGCCTCTGGGGGCCGATACTAATGGGTACGGTCACGGAAGTGGACTTGGGTGCGTGTGTTGATGTTCTTCCACCTGGGGACGGTTCGACGGGACCTCTGGGGGCCGATACTAATGGGTACATCCGCGGAAGTGGTTTCTCACCTGGGGACGGTCCGACGGGACCTCTGGGGACCGATACTAATGGGTACGGTCGCGAGTTACCAAGCGTGGATAATTGTGATGTGGAAAAACTTGTTGATATACTGTTTTGGTGTTAATGTGATATTCCGGAATATTGATTCTCAAGATGATTTTCCTAACAATTTGTTTGCGTTGAATCGTGTATGTATATAATGCTGTGTAATTGTGTACTTGCACTAGCTATTCGAATGCTAACCCCTTAAATGGGGGAAATGCGTCTTATGCATTTCAGGTACTGGTCGAGCTGAGGAGCTGGCACGGGATGCGCATGCAAAGGATGGGTTGGCATGATGATGTGGCTCGAGTCTGTATTTTTATGTTTTGTCATTGCATTTGTCGAGTACCGGAGTTAGACTGTTTACTTTGAAACTTGGTTTAAGTCCCCTGCGTGGGCAATTAATTGGATTTATCTTATGTTCATGTACTCCGTTAAAATGTTTTGGCCGAGGCCACGACCTTACTTACTTTTTGAGTGCATCATTTGGGATTATATTGTGGTTTATGTGTCATGTGTTAGCCTTGTAGACCTCACGAGGGTTCTACGGCGTGTAATGTCCCATTTGTGAATTGGGGTGTTACATAACCGTACTGTCGGAATGGCCGAGTTTCGACCGTAAGGCCTGGCCGAGTTACGAACGTAAGGCATGGTCCATTACGGCCACAATACATGGTCGGTTACGGCCGCAATGCATAGCAGAGCTACGACCACAAGGCATGGCTTAGTTACGGCTGTAATGCCTTGCCGGTTACGGCCGTAATGTACCCACACGTTTTGGGCAGTGGCATGGGAGGCCTGGTTACGGCCGTAAGGATCTGCCGAGTACGGCCGTAAGTGCCGAGTTACGGCCGTAAGTTACTACATGTTACGGCCGTAACATGCTCGGCTATATATAGGTTGGGCAACGGGTGAGGCAGCTATTTTTCGCCTTTCTCCTTCTTCTTCCGCAATTTTCGGCTGGGACTCAAGGGTGGTGATCGGAGGTATCGTCATGCATCACTTTGCGAAGCTTGATTCGTATCTATCATCATCTTTCACTTCATTTGTCTGGATCGAAGGTAATTTCTTGAAATCTCCTATGGTTGACTTTCGGGATTTCCTTCTTGATTTCGTTGTTCGTCCGATTTTGATGAATCGGTTGATGTTCTTGAGTATTATTAGTTGTGTTCTACGGATTGTATATCCGTATCTCTATTTTGTTGGAGCCCAACCGTGATTTTTGGTGTTCTAAGGAAACCTTGAACATTTAATGTCCGATTAAATATCTCAGAGGGTTTCCTTCAGTTCTTGATCGTGTTTTCCATTGTTTTCAATTGTTATACTTGCAGTAATCGTGTTTTCTTTGTATTTCACGGAGGATTGTAGGTGTTCGGGGTTTTTCGGATTGTGCCGTGTTCATGGGAATAATCGGGTGTGGACTATCGAGGCAAGTATCTTGGTTATACATTTTGTACCTTGTGAATATGACTTATGTGTTGAAATGAATGATTTGGAGTTAGTTGTGATAACCTTGAATGTGTAACTTTGAGATGTATAGGTTGGACTTGGTTGTTCATACTCAAGGAACCATGATAGTTGTGATGATTGTGTCAAATTTATTTTACGTTTGGATGTGTATTGTGTGTTGTGTGTTGTGTTATGTGCGCAGGGTCGTGATAATCTTGTTGGTTGGTTGTACACGTGGTTGTGCAACATGTTGTGCTTCGATTATGAGTTATGCTTGATCTTGTATTGTTGATGTTGGTGGTTGGATTGCCGAGGTTGTGCTATGTGTGCTAGCTGTGTGAAGATGTGATAGACAATGTGATGGATTGATTATGAACGTATTGCTATGATGTGAATGTGAATGTTGTGAGCTGTGATGCTAAGTTCACTCGTGTGGGTTCGACGGGGCCTACGAGGATTCATGGCACAGGTCCATGGGATCAGAACTTAGTATGTGGTGCTGAGGTCCAATCGTGCGGGTGTGATGAGGCCTACGATGATTCATGGCACAGGTCCATTGGATCAGGACACATTACGTCCAACCGTGCGGGTTCGACGGGACCTATGGTGACACGTGACACAGGTTCACGGGGTTGGGACTGGTTGTTGTGATTTTTGTGTTGGCTCAATCCGTGTGGGTTGTTGAACCTACGGAGACTCGTGGCATGTCATCACGGGGTCATGAGTAGGGGTGTTCATAAGCGGGTACCCGCTTTTTCGGGTACCCGAAACTTCGGGTACCTATTTAGGCGGCCCATGGCCCGACCCATAAAATCCGGGTACCCGCTTATTTGGGTACCCGACTTTTCTGGTCGGGTCACCCGGGTACCCGGTACCCGAGTTTTTTTTAATCATATATATTATTATTATTATAATAATTATATATATGTGTATATATATGTGATTTTTTTTGCTATAACATTCATTTTATTATCATTGGTTCTAATATATTAAGATATTATATGAAATATTTAATCTATTCACTTTGAAATTAGACTACTATATATACTAATACATACTCAGTTTTGTAATTTTGATGTCATAATTTAAAATAGTTAATGAGATTTAAATTATAAAAAAATATGATTCATGAAAAAGAAAAAAAAATTAGAGCATAAGCTTAATATGGACCAAATTACATAGGTATTGTAATGTTAACATTATTAAAATGTAAGTAAATACATACTAATTCTATACATAATTTTTAAAATGGTTAAAATAAAATATGTAGTGAGAAAATAAAAAAATAAAAATAATAAAAAAATTTACGGGTCACGGTACCGTAATTTTATTGGCGGCCCATTACCGGCCCAAGAACTCACATAACTAGCGGGTGGTGCAGGACCATAAATCTGGGTAATTAAAAACATTACCCGGTAAAAAGTTCCCGGGTAGTCGGGTAATTGGGCCGGATCAGTCGGCTCGGGTAGTTTTGAACACCCCTAGTCATGAGCATGATTGTTTGTTGTGATTGTTGTGTTGGCTCAATTCGTGTGGGTTGTTGAACCTACAGAGACTCGTGGCATGCGATCATGGGGTCAAGAGCATGATTGTATGTTGTGATTGTTGTGACTGGTTAAATCCGTGCGGGTTGTTGAACCTACGGAGACACATGATAGGGGATCACGGTGTCATGAATTATGTTTTGTCAATCAAAGTTTTGAAAGGAAGTTCTCAAGAAAAGAATGTTGGGCCGAGCCCCACGAGATTTGTGGAAATGTTTTCGTACTGTAAATTACTGAAATACGAATTGAGATTTGTGCTAGAACCCTAAGGTTTTCGAAAAGGTTTTACAAATCAAGACTCGAGGTCCTAAATGTTTTGTGTTTCTAAAAATCCCCGAGATGAGAATTTTGTTTGCGAACACTTCCTTGCTCGTTTTCTAAATTGTTAAAACCTCTCGGATATGATTTGATACTTGGTTATTGTATCTGATTCATGGTTGACGTTTTCTTGTTACATTTCGTATGATTTGATACTTGCACTAGTAAAACAGTGGAGTTTTGCTAACCCCCGAGTAATCGGGGGGTGGATGTCTGTATTGCATCCAGGTACCTGGAGGTTCTTGAGGCGCAGCTCTAGGATCGGCATAGGAAGTGACGAGCTACGATACTAATCAAGAGTTGAGAGTTTGGTCGAGTTATGTTGTATTGTCAGAGTTGTAATCAGCCTTCCGCTGTATTGTACTTCGACCCCTGCGTGGGTAATGTTGTATAAAGTTATTATCTGTTGATTGAGTTGTGCGACCTCATCGGTCCGTGTAGTTTACTTGTAATTGACCTTAACGGTCTGTATTATTATATTGTTTGACCCTGGCCGGGCAAGCATTTGGTCGTTCTGTGATGTTTAGCCTGGTAGATCCTTGTGGAAAGGATCTACGGCGTGTAATATTCCCATATGGTTTTGAGGGTGTTACAATTATGGTATCAGAGCTTAGATTGTGGAAACCTTGATTGTCGGGTCGAGTCGAGTCGTGATTTGTCGAGTAGTGTGTTGTCGTGTCATTCGAGTTGTCGGGTGACAAGTTGAGTTGTGCGTTGTCACAACGTGTCTGATGTGTTGTCGGATGAGATTAGTATCGTGGGCGACCGTCATCTCCGTATGGCCTGTGGACGTAAGTCTCCTCTTTTATGCGAGGTATATGTGTTTCATGATTTCATTTATGTGAGATAATTGTGGTGCATAGTCTTTTTTGCATGATAATGTGAAGTGGAATCTATGTTAGATACTTGTGGTACCGCGTATGTATTGAGCTGAATGTATTAATGGTATGGGCACCGAGTGGTGCAATATAATGTGAAAACTGTGAACCTTGATGTGTTCCAGAAAATATATCAACGGTAGAGTTCATGAGGAACTCAGATGGATGGTTTTGACATATGTTTAAATTTGGTGTTTACGAATTGTATTTGATTGACGGTGATCTTGTTTGCCGGTTGGGCATGTGTTAGGCGTATTTTTATACGCTTATTTATCATTATTTCGTATTATTTTGGCGAGTAAATTTGCATAAATGAGCTTTTAATGCCTTATTCTTTTATGTTTGACAGGAGATTGGAGTCCGGAAGCTAAAACGAGGCGAAACGGGCGAAAACGGCGAATTTTGGCCGTGGGCCGCGGCACAAGGCAAGTGAGCCGCGGCACACGCAGAGGGCCAGCAGGCACCAGAGTAGACTGTACTCTGAGCCGCGGCACAGAAATGGTGAGCCGCGGCCCAGAGGAAAATTATAGCGCCCCGGTTTTTTATATGCACGCCGTGTGCCGCGGCACAGATTTAGTGAGCTGCGGCACACTGGGCGGTTTTGGTGTGCTCCGCGCGGGTTTGGTCCGTTTTGAAGCCAGTTCTCGACCTACTCACACGGACGCAATTTGGAGATTGTGCAGAGCTATAAATAAGGGTTTAAGACCCTAATTAATCATCTTGGAGGCTTGGAAAAAGGAGGATCACAGAAGACTATCGCAGACGAGAGAAGCAGAAGAGATCAAAGGCGGAGGGCGGAAGCCAGAAGAACGGAGGAATCCGAGCTCTTCATATGCGTTTGATTTTCATGCTTTTATTTATTAATTCTGTATTTTCATTATTTAGCATGTCAGGCTAAAATCCTTGATCTAGGATTTTGATGAAACCTATGTTTTGACGGATTTGCTTGAGATTATCTATTTAATTTCCTTTTTGTTGAGTTTTCCCAATCGTGTTTAATGCTTTCAATTATCTGGCCAATAGTTGTATTGTTTTAATCATTCAATTCGAATCGGGAGAGGAGAGTTGGTGAGGAACTATTGGTGAGGACCGTTTTATCTTGTGAGATAGGAATATACTCATAGGAACTACGTGGCCTTTTGGAGATTTTATGCTTTTTGCCTATTGACGAATTAATTCACCTAGGAATAGAGTGCGTTATTCGCCTTTAGAAAAATCTATTGACCTCGGGAGAGGCGGTAGAGTATATTAGCAATCTTCGCCTTCAATAAATTGGGAAAATCATTAACTTCAGATAATCGAGAGTAAATTCGGATAAACCTAGGTGGATTCAGAATCCTAGACTTATTCATCATTTGATTCTCTTTTTTCAAGTGATCGTTTTTACTATTTAGTCTTTTATTAATTTTCTTTAGTAATTAATCGCTACCCAAAGTTCGATTGTTCAAATAAAACTGGAATACATAAAAATCGGTAGTTAGTGATTCAGTCCTCGTGGGAACGATACTCACTCATCACTTTATTACTTGTATACGATAACGTGCACTTGCGTTTAAGAAATATCGCAACAAGTTTTTGGCGCCGTTGCCGGGGACTGGAATTTTTGCTAATATCGATTTCAGTATTTCTAGTCTTAGTTTGAACGTTTTTATTTACTTATTTTCGTGTATGTAATTTTATTTATTTATTTGTTTTTCCTTTCCGGATTTTTTTTTTCGGGTAGTGCATGAGAAAACTCGGTAACAAAGGCCTACTACCTTTGAATACCGAACTCGAGCGCACTCTTAGGAGAAAGAAGAAGGAGAACGAGAGCTACCGACAACAGTCACTATGGCTGAAAATATCGAAATTCAAAGAGGAGATAACCATGCGCAGCAAGTTCAACCGGCACTGGCTCTTCGAGATTATGCTATGCCGCAGATCAACACGAACTTTTCGGGGATCCGGCGTCCAACAATCCAAGCCAACAATTTTGAAATCAAGCCTGCGATCATTCAGATGGTGCAGGCTAGCCAGTTTTGTGGATTGCCGAACGATGACCCCAATGCACATATTGCTTCTTTTCTCGAGATTTGTGACATGTTCAAGAACAATGGTGTCACCGACGATGCTATCCGATTACGGCTTTTCCCTTTCTCTTTGAGGGATAAAGCGAAATTTTGGCTGAATTCCTTACCGCCGGGATCGATCACGACATGGGCAGAGTTAGCGCAAGCCTTCCTTGCTAAATTCTTTCCACCTTCGAAGACGGCGAGATTACGAAACGAGATCACCACTTTTGGTCAATACGATATGGAATCGCTCCACGAGGCGTGGGAGTGATACAAAGATTTGTTACGTAGATGCCCACATCACGGCCTTCCAGACTGGCTACAAATTCAGACGTTCTACAATGGATTGAATGCCTCTACACGCACTCTCGTGGATGCAGCCGCCGGTGGAGCTTTGATGGGAAAGACGATGGCTGAAGCACACTCGTTGTTGGAAGCTATGTCCGCTTATGCTTATCAATGGCCATCCGAATGAATAACGCCGAAGCGAGTTATGGAAATTTCGAGTAATGACCCGATCTCTGCACTTTCGGCTCAAGTCGTCGCTTTGACGCAACAACTTCAAGCATTTTCGCATGCTCCTTCCCCCGTTACCATTGAGTCTTGCAATTAGTGTAACGGATCTCACCCTAGCGCGGAGTGCCAAGTCGGGAACCCTTTCGAGCAACATCCGATGGAGCAAGCTCAATTCGTGGGAAACGGAAATCGACAAAATAAATCTTACCCCAGCACCTATAATCCGGGATGGCGTAATCATCCCAACTTCTCATGGAGAAACGGACAAAACTCGAACCAGCCTACGTTCACTCGAAACCAACAACAGCCTCCTCCCGCTCCAAAAGTTTCTCTTGAGGAAGCAATTGCGAAATTGGCAGCAAATACGAGTCAATTCATGACCCGTACTGAAGCGACATTATAAAATCATTCCGCTTCCATTCGCAACTTGGAAGTCCAACTGGGCCAGATTGCTAATGTGTTGACAGCCCGCCCGGAGGGAGCATTGCCAAGTACGACCGAGACAAATCCTAGAGAAAGTCTAAATGCGATCAGTTTGAGAAGCGGGAAGGAGGTGTGTGACCAGCCCGAGAGAAGTGAAAAGAGAAGTGAAATTGAGGAGAAGAAAAATTTAGCGACGGAGGAATCACAAGATTGGAGACCCTCGATAACATTTCCGGATAATCCGAAGGCATATGTGCCACCCGTCCCGTTTCCGCAGAGATTACAACAGAAAAAGGCGGACAAACAATTCTCTAAGTTCCTCGACGTGTTCAAGAAGCTTCATATTAACATTCCATTTGCCGACGCGTTGGAGCAAATGCCGAGCTACGTTAAATTCATGAAGGAGATCTTGTCGAAGAAAAGAAAACTTGAGGAGTTTGAGACAGTCGCCTTGACGGAGGAGTGCAGCGCGGTTCTTCAGAAAAAGCTTCCACCAAAATTGAAGGATCCGGGAAGTTTCAACATACCGTGCACCATGGGGAATCTCTCTTTTAATAAGGCGTTGTGCGATCTCGGTGCTAGTGTTAACCTCATGCCTCTGTCTATTTTCAAAAAGCTGGGAGTTGGAGAAGCAAAGCCGACGACGGTCTCCTTGCAACTAGCGGATCGATCTATTAAGTATCCGAGGGGAGTGATTGAGGACGTGTTAGTAAAAGTGGATAAATTTATCTTTCCAGCGGATTTTATTGTTCTCGACATGGAGGAAGATCAAGATATCCCGATTATCTTGGGACGACCATTTTTAGCGACCGACCGAACTCTTATAGACGTGGAAAAAGGGGAATTAACTCTGCGGGTTCAAGACGAGCATGTTACGTTCCAAGTATTCAAATCCTTTTCATGTCCGGGAGGTGTTGATAAGAGCTCACAAAGTGAAAGTGTGGAAGCCGTTGTGAAAGAAAGACACCGAAAAAATCATCGGTTGAAAAATTTAGATTCCGTTTCAGATGGTCCAACTTTTAAGAAAGATGTAGAACGAGTGGCATTTCTCAAGCATGTGAACATGCCATCATCGCCATCTGACCAGCCACAATCGGAAAAGTCTGCTGCTGTCATAAGTTCGTTCGTGAAAGAGGAAAATAAGCTGGAAGTCAAACGGACGTCTAGTCATGAGAAAAACGGGTGTTTCGGAAAGTTGTTCTCATCAAAACCGTTCCGCAACCAACATTGGGTGTCCGAACCGAAAATCGAATCGTTAATGACCGATGGTCAAAATCTTAAAAACCATATTAACGGTTCGATGAACGGGGCGAAGATCAAATGGAGTTTGCGAAAAGCGAACTGATTTTTTTTAGGTCCGACTAAAGACTATAAACTTAGCACTTCTCGGGAGGCAACCCGAGTTCTTAGTTGTAGATTGTTGCGTTTCTGTATTTTTCTTGCATTCTTGAATTTTTATTTTTCATTATTTTGTGCTTTGATTTGCTTTTACCTCTCGCTCTTGACGTGTTCTTCTTAAAATTCTGTGCAGGAAAAGTCCCAGGGGAGAAATTTATGCCTGAGCTGCGGCACAAGGCTTGTGAGCCGCGACACAACATTACTGAGCCGCGGAACACTTGAGCCCTGAGCCGCGGCACACGGAAGCTGAGCTGCGGCCAACTACAAAACAAACGAGCAGGAAAAAGGGACTGTACTCGGTGCCGCGACACACTTGAGCTGTGCCGCGGCACACCTTGTGGAATTTGAACAGCCCAGGTAGTTTATAACTCTCATTCGGCCGACTACCTAGGTACGCTTCCATTCTCTTTCCTCTCCCTTGCGCGCGCGATCGGCCAACCTTCATCTCCCTTCTTCTTCTTGCAATTTTCTTGCACTTTTCACAATCCAAGCAAGGTAAGTCTAAATCTCTAATCTCAAATTGTTCTATGAATTTAAATGTGAAGTTGTGTTATGCATTTGATGGTTGAATATGTTTATTTCTTCTTTCAAAAGTTCTATGGTGGTTAAGTGGAGGATATGATGGTTTTTGGTTGATTTTTCATGATTATTTTTTATTATGAATGAGTTGAATGTGTCGTTTGTCATGACGAATGAGTCGTGTTTTTGTTCTTGGGGATTTAATTGAGCTATTGCCATAATTGTTCTTCAATTGAACTCATGCCCTTTAAGTGTTTGATGAAATATCTGAATGAAAAATTTTCTTTGTTAAGGCAATATTTTGAATCTATGTGCAACGTATTCGTTCTGGAATTGCAGCAACCCCAACCCGTACGTCTAGTTTAAACGTTATGGTTCAATTTCATTTTTCTCTCACGGCTGTGCTATCTCGTTAAATTTCTGATTTACGGCCGGATATCCTTAGCCGAGTGATGATTATTCTTGTTTTTGTTTGAGTAAGTAAACTCCGATGTTTAATTTTTCAGGACTCGCTATGGCTAGGACTAAGAAGCTGTGCAAGAGGGCCAGGACTCAGTCGTCCCCCACTCGAGGGGAAACTTCTCGTAGTCGCGCTGAGTCGGAGGCGCACCAGTTTTCTGACCCGGAGATCCACAAAATCTTCAACGAGAAGATTCGGCCGCGACCTCTGATCCCGGAGAGGGGATTCACTCCAGCCCCCCAAGATGGGGAACTGCTTACCATGATAGATGAGATGGGGTGGGCCCGTTTTGCTGCACCCTCCGAGCCAGCGGTGATATCGATAGTGCAGGAGTTCTATGCCAGCGCGTTATTGAAGCACATTCGGGCGAGCGGATGTTGCAAAGATCGGACACTCGGACTCAGGTCGATGTCCGAGGTATTACGGTTGATTTTTCTGTAGCTGCTATTCAGAGGTTGTTTGGGTTGCCGGTGGTAGATGAGACGGCTTATGACCGAGTTATGGCTAGCCTCACGAAGGAGGCTCTGCTCGAGACTCTTACGCAGCCCGACTCCGACTGGGAGCGGCGCGCACCGGGTTCTTCCACTTTCCACTTTAAGAGCTCGCGCCTCAGTCGGCTCGGGCGTGCCTGGCTATATTTTATCTGCGCTCGTATAGACCCCACCTCTCAGATCCGCACCGTTTTTCTCTCCCGAGCCCGGACACTATATGCTATCACATCCAGGCTGCGATTCGATGTGGCCCCTCTCTTGGTCCGATCTATATTCCAGTGTATTCAGGGAGGGGCCAAGACGGGGTTGAAGCACCCCTCTCTTATCTGTGCTCTGTGCCGGCAGTCGGGGCTGACGTGGTTGGACGACGAGCCGATGCTAGCTCCCCAGGCCCCGATCGACCACCGCATCATCTCATATTTTGACCAGTGGGGAGGAGCGCCGGCGCACGCTCGGGGGAGAGGATTTCTACTGGATGAGGCCCACGAGGGATCCCCCGAGCCTCTACTGCTGACACAGGGGCAGGCAGATGCCGGCCCGCCGCCCGACAGAGAGAGATTGCAGGCGATGTTCGACGGGATGAGGGAGGATATGAGGAGAGAGAGATAGAGGATATGAGGGAGGATATGACGAGAGAGAGAGAGAGGAGATGAGGAGAGAGAGACAGGAGGTGAGGAGAGAGAGAGAGTCTTATGGCTGCCATGAGAGGGGAGAACCGGATGGAGAGGGAGAGCATCATTGCTGCCGTCCGAGCTGAGATGCGAGAGCAGGCCCGCCGGGCCAACCGGCGTGAGTCGAGGCATCTGGCAGCGAGGGACGCCTACCACCAGGAGCACCTTGCCGCATGGACGACCCACATTTTGCACCCGGACGGGCCATTTATTGCACCTGCTCGGCCAGCCACACCACCCTCCTCACCGGATGATGCCGGCACCAGTTCGTGAGCTGTTTGTAGGGGAGTACTTGACCTTTCACTTTTATTTCATACTATATTATGTCCATTGAGGTCAATGTACGTCCTAAGTTTGGGGGGGGGGGGGGGTCTATTTCTGTTGCTACATTTACTGCTGTACTTATTTCGTTGCACTTTTTGTTATTTTTAATTATCTTTTTTGTCGATAGCCTTGCTTGTCATGATTTTACTCTTATTCGTGAATTTTTCGTGCTTCTATTTGTGTAATACTGATGTTACGACACTGTTTTTCTCTCTGAAGAAACGGTCGAGTTTTAGTCGGGTTGTAGTCAGTGATTTCTATTTCTGCTAAGTCTTCATTTAGGTCCAATTTTTTTTCGTGATTGTAGAGGTCTTGGCGGATAAGAGAGGATACATACATGTTTTAAAATCACCGTCGATACGTTTGGTTACATTTTTCGGTTAGCTAGTCGTCCAGTTACATAAGCCGTGTTGGAACTTAGATTGAGTTTAGAGTTGGTCAATTTTTCCCAAAAGTCGAGATATTTTTGTTCTATGATGGGAAGTCTAGTAACCGGGGGTATTCACGTGACCCGTTGTTTACTCTCGCGTAAAACGACGACCCTGATTAGACTAGTGATTTAGAAATTTCACATGTGCCGATGATAGGGAGCCTAGTAACCGGGGGTACTCGCGTGACCCGTTGTTTACTCTCGCGTAAAACAGCGACCTTGATTCGGACATGCGGGAATATATGTTAGAGTTGTTTCTCCGCTGTGGAGGGGAACTTAGTAACTAGAAGCATCCATGTGCCCCATGAGTGTCTTTTATGTCAAACGGTTTCCCAATACATGAGAATGGAAGTTCCACCCTAGGATTATCCCGATGCAACATCCCGAGATCCGACATAGTGGTCAACTCGAATCAATTTCTTGAGCATATATATATATATATATATATATATATATATATATATAAGGGAATACTGTCCGAGGATTATTTTTTTTGATGAAACTCGTAAAAATTTTGCCATTAGACTGTGGAACGGGGCGAATTAGCTTGTTTATTTTAACCTTTCATATTGACGGTCGATTAAATTCACGTTTGTTAATCTTTGAGCTGGATTTTCTTCATGAACGAGTGATTAGGACTGAACTTGGTTTCTTTGCGGAATCAGTGTTCTGAGTGTAGCTCGCTATTACGATACTCGTATTATTCAGAGAGAATTTCAGAGTAGTATTGATTAGGTTGAGCATTATGAGTTGCACGATTATTCATGATATTCTTTTGTTGAAATTAATTCTTTTTGCTTGAGGACAAGTAAAGGCTCAAGTTTGGGGGTATTTGTTAGGCGTATTTTTATACGCTTATTTATCATTATTTCGTATTATTTTGGCGAGTAAATTTGCATAAATGAGCTTTTAATGCCTTATTCTTGTATGTTTGACAGGAGATTGGAGTCCGGAAGCTAAAACGAGGCGAAACGGGTGAAAACGGCGAATTTTAGCCGTGGGCCGCGGCACAAGGCAAGTGAGCCGCGGCACACGCAGAGGGCCAGCAGGCACCAGAGTAGACTGTACTCTGAGCCGCGGCACAGACATGGTGAGCCGCGGCCCAGAGGAAAATTATAGCGCCCAGGTTTTTTATATGCACGCCGTGTGCCGCGGCACAGATTTAGTGAGCCGCGGCACACTGGGCGGTTTTAGTGTGCTCCGCGCGGGTTTGGGCCGTTTTGAAGCCAGTTCTCGACCTACTCACACCGACGCGATTTGAAGGCTGTTGGGAGCTATAAATAAGGGTTTAAGACCCTAATTAATCATCTTGGAGGCATGGAAAAAGGAGGATCACAGAAGACTATCGCAGACGAGAGAAGCAGAAGAGATCAAAGGCGGAGGGCGGAAGCCAGAAGAACGGAGGAATCCGAGCTCTTCATATGCGTTTGATTTTCATTCTTTTATTTATTAATTCTGTATTTTCATTATTTAGCATGTCAGGCTAAAACCCTTGATCTAGGATTTTGATGAAACCTATATTTTGACGGATTTGCTTGAGATTATCTATTTAATTCCCTTTTTGTTGAGTTTTCCCAATCGTATTTAATGCTTTCAATTATCTGGCCAATAGTTGTATTGTTATAATCATTCAATTCGAATCGGGAGAGGAGAGTTGGTGAGGAACTATTGGTGAGGACCGTTTTATCTTGTGAGATAGGAATATACTCATAGGAACTACGTGGCCTTTTGGAGATTTTATACTTTCTGCCTATTGACGAATTAATTCACCTAGGGATAGAGTGCGTTATTCGCCTTTAGAAAAATCTATTGACCTCGGGAGAGGCGGTAGAGTATATTAGCAATCTTCGCCTTCAATAAATTGGGAAAATCATTAACTTCACATAATCGAGAGTAAATTCGGATAAACCGAGGTAGATTCAGAATCCTAGACTTATTCATCATTTGATTCTCTTTCTTCAAGCGATCGTTTTTACTGTTTAGTCTTTTATTAATTTTCTTTAGTAATTAATCGCTACCCAAAGTTCGATTGTTCAAATAAAACTGGAATACATAAAAATCGGTAGTTAGTGATTCAGTCCTCGTGGGAACGATACTCACTCATCACTTTATTACTTGTATACGATAACGTGCACTTGCGTTTAAGAAATATCGCAACAGCATGTGGTTTTAAATTCGGTTATTTTTGGGTAGTTGTAATCATACCCACTGCGTGTAGATTTGAAAATGGTTTTTCGAAAGATTTCATGGGCTCGAGTATGTTTGTGGAAGAATCAATTTTCGAAAATATTTTAATGGTGCGGTTAAACAATAGTTTTGTATGGATTTTGAAATTGGTTGAACTTGGACGAATTGGTCATGTATTTTCAAATGACACCTTCAGACGGTATTTGAAAAATGTATTTTAAAGTACTTCAGACATTGCAAAATATTACCGTCATTTTTGGATATATTGAAATTATTTCGTAAAATTTTTGAATTGTAACACGACTCTTATTTTTGGAATTAAGAACATTCAATGTGTTTGTGCGTTGAGGTTTAGTCGTTGCAACAAGCTTGTTATGTTGTTATACTCATCGGAGAATTTTGCAGTATTTCTTAGTATTGGAATACATTGTTAGGAGTTGTTCCCTAATCTTCGGAGCTGTTTTGAGGCTGCTGAGTTAATTGTGTAACACCCCCAAGTTATTCAGGGTATATTACAATGCCTTGAGCCCCGCCGTGGGACCCACAAGGCTATTTATATGCGGAACCATGAACTTTGACCGATAAGGTCCAAGTACAATGAAATAGAAGACGACCAAAAATGGTATTCAAAACAATATTCAATAAATCCGAATACAACACATCACGGATCAATACTACGGCAACACAGGCCGAAACACCAAGGAATACGAAAACAGTACTCGAGTACTCAAAAACCATTCAAGTACAACATCATTGAATGGAGGAAATACAAAACATAGTCAGAGGCAAAACACAGCATCACACTTGCCCATCATCTTCATGCCTACCCGGTACGTGCCTCTCCGCTTTCTTGGATCCTGAAATACATGAAAGGTATTTCTCCCATAAAGGGGTTAACCGTCGAATAGCCAGTACAAGTATATCAAATATGAAACACAATACTTCTCGACAATAAAGTAAAAGTAACCACTCATCATTTCAAGACTAGTATTCTGGAATAACTAAATCTCATTTCAATACATACATGATTAACCATGGAACCGCACCAAAGGCAACAGAACCCTCTGAGGCCCGTCGGACCCTCCCAGAGTGGCTAACCCAAACTATTTATGGAACCGCACCAAAGGCCACGGAACCCTCTGAGGACCCGTTGGTCCGTCCCATAGTGAATATATACAATAATAAAATTCATGTGCCTCACTTTAAAAGTCGAGAATGTACAATCATAAACTTGCCTTTGAGACTTTGCGAATCGGAAGGAAAAGAGTAAAAGTTCGGTAGGTCCAAGAACGCACTTCTGGAACCTAAACGATTCGTAAAGAATATGATAATCAATAATCCATACTCAAATCATACGAAGAAACTCCCAAAACCCGCCTACGATTTATGAAACTACAAGGGTAAACATCTAGAGGTTTGAAAATCACTCAAACCTTCTCAAGTCCGAACAAAGTACAAAACAATCCATAAAATCGTAGGGGAATGTGTACGGGGTAGATACATTATAATCTCAAAGGTCTCAAGCTCCAAAATGGATAAATCGGACGAATGTAAGAAAATCCCCAAAAATTCTCAAAACTAGGGTTCTAAGGAATTCACCTTGATTTGGAAGATAGAAATGGATTAGATGTTGTGTAATCTTTGTTATTCAACCAAAGATGATGATAGTTAAAGAAGGACCGCCTCAAATCGCCCTCTCCCGAGCTCTCCCGTCGAAAATGAGTGAAAAGGTTGAAAAATGACGAGTGCAGGGGTGACTGTCCCTTACATACTGCGTTCAGTCTAGCGCACGCTACGCCTCAATATTAGCGTGCGCTAACGGGGTCTCCCGGTAGTCCAGTGGATTCTGCCAGCATCGTTAGCGTACGCTACGTATACTTTAGCGTGCGCTAACGCCTTCCTTTTGCGTGCACTAGCCGAGAGTTAGCGTGCGCTACCTGGTAGTTGGTGCCCAGAAATTGGAGTCCATAACCTACTGTCCTCTGACCTACTCGAGCCTTAGCGTATGCTGCTACAATTGCTTAGCGTGCGCTACTAATACAGTTAGCGTGCGCTGTCTTCTACACATAGCGTGCGCTATGAATTCTCCATTCCACTCCAGTTACTGGAATGTCTGCCTCAAATACGCTAGTAGCGTGCGCTAATGCTGACAGATAGCGTGCGCTACTAGTACTCAAATAGCATGCTCTATAAAGGAAACGTAGCGTGCGCTACTCCTCACACACAGGTGATCGCATCGCATCAAAGATCCAAAGCAGCAACGATCCGAACAAGAAAGAGTAAATTCCAAAAGATATGAACTCCAAGATCAACATCAACTTAATAAACACTTACAACAAGTGTCAAAAATCACAGAAACACCAAAGCGGAAAATTTACAAAAAGTACGGGTATTACATCCTCCCTCTCTAAAAAGGAGTTTCGTCCCGAAACTTAAGAAATAAAAAGTTCGGGGTATTCCGATCGCATCTTCTCTTCTGTATCCCACGTCACCTCCTCAACTCCATGTCTCGACCACTGCACTTTAACCAATGGGATGGTTTTGTGCCGAAGTTGATTCTCACGACGTTCAAGGATTTTCACCGGTCTCTCCGGAAAGGTAATATCTACGACTATATCGATCTCACCATAGTCTATAATATGATTCGGATCCGGAACGTACTACCTCAACTGAGAAAAATGAAAAACACTATGGACATGACACAAAGCCGGAGGCAACGCCAAGCGATAAGATAAATCTCCAACCCTGTACAGAATTTCAAACGGCCCGATATATTGCGGACTAAGTTTACCCCTTTCCTAAAGCAGAAAACTCCTTTGGTTGGCGACACTTTGAGTAGGACGCGATCTCCCACTTCAAATTTTAAAGATCAACGACGAGTATCAGCATAAGAGTTGATATGTTGAAGAACATTCTCAAATGACGAAATGAACTCAACTACAACCACTTGTACTGTATTCAAACAATACCAAGAATCTGTAAACATCATCATAATTCATAAGTGTGGAATGAACCATCTGTGCCAAATCTTGTCCGTCGGATTTCACAGTCAAATCTCGATCTGAATAGAAACCAGTAACACATAATATATATGTAGGTCAACTACCACAAAATAATGATAACAAGACCCGAATATCGACGTACAGTCCGAATGCTCATACGATCAATAACCATGATCAACCAAAACATCAACCGAGAATATCATCGACATGATAAACTCCAATATGACCAATAAAGGATCAACAGTAACCAAGAATACCCTCAACATGGTAGACTCCAAACACGATCAACAAAGGTTCAACAATAACCGAGAATACCCTCAACATGGTAAACTCCAGACACGATCAACAAGGGATTAACAAAGAAATAACCCCGACTGTTGAATATACCTCTCGGGCGTATGAACAACCAGTCGCAAACCGTCGAACATACCCAACCATAAATGGAGGATGAACGACCAAATCCATATGGCTCAAAGATGGTCGTCACAGTACGCCCGATCCAAAAATGTGTCTGTGCACATGGCCACCCCGTATACGGAATCTAGGATATACGTGTGACATGTACCTAATTAACCTTACGAAGCACGTCTCGTGTGCATGGTTCAATACGAAAACATCCACGCATAACCATCATGTGCCCGTATACAACCCTACACAATACCCAATCGGCATGTAGATATAACTCTAGATATGTCACGATGCAACATGACAACGAAACTAAAAAAAAATCACATATCCAATAAGGATCAAAAGACTCACCAAAGTGAACAATGGCAAACTGACAATGAAAAGTCGACACGATTAATCAATATCCAAAACAACAATCCTAGGATCACCATCCCCGATAAATGATCGACACGATCAACGATCTCAATACAACGGTCCTGGTATCAACATCCCTCAACGAAACAATCAATATGAATCCCATCACACGAAACATCAACATACAACATATACAATAATTCACTAGAACAATTATCCTCATAACTAAACAATACTGCATTTACCTCAAAGCCGAAAACAATATCCTTTCCACGAACAAGCATCCCTGAACGAATATACAAATGATTCAAAAAACCTCAAATGAAGTACAGTCAGTTCAGTACCAATAAACCTCCATCGCGACATCAATGTCGACACGATAAACTATCCCCGATATCCGACATTCCATATCATAGGCCAAAGATAACTCACTTCTCCGCCTTCCATCAAACACAATTAAATCATATACATTATGATTTAGTCCAAACTAGAGCACAATATACAAACCATCATCCCGATAGTTTATGTTTATAATATCATTGCTATATGAATTATAAACAAAATGAAAGCGAAACCATTCATTAAAATTGTAAACTGAACAAGTATAAAATTGCCTCGATACCGATACAACAAAGCCGTTACTAACTCCATTGCCTTCATCTACGAGCTCCTCAGCCCCGACCAAAAGCAATCTATGAACTCTTCAACCTCAACCGCAATACAACGGTCATAATCAACGATCAATTATCACAACCAATTGCAACAATCGATCAACACACATTCGATAATAATCCACACTCGACATAACCAACCAATCAATATAACCGATCGACCAACCCAGTGGTTCCAGAATTCGATAATCATCTCAACTTATTCCGATGACAAGGATTCATAACATACTCTATTCTGGATTCAACCTTAAATTCAACGTGATATTTTTACCCTTGTTCATATTTATCAACCTCACACCAATACTATACTTAAGATTATCAAATAACCTAATCATCCGATCATTCAACTCGTATGAACGCATATATTCAAAGAAGGATAATACTCTTGTCAAATTCATAATCAAAATTCGTATATCATCAAGACCATACAAAAATCATATCACCTCTCACATAACTTGTTTCTTGACATCAACAATCATCATCACTTGTTCTAGATATCAACATTCTACGCCCATATTCAAGGAATTCTCAAGAACATGAATCAATCCAACCATGTTCGAGTATTATCAACATGCTCATAACCATCAAGACAACATAGTCCAATATGTTATCTAATCATATAATCCATAACTTTAACACAAAAACCAATTTGTGAAGTATTCTTATCGTCTTTTTCCACACATACTTCACAAAACACCAAGAACCATACCAATACCTCAGACATCCATCATCATACGAAGTAATCATCATCAATAATATCTAAATCCGAAACCAAAATATCTCTTGAAGATAAACACAATTCAAACCACAATAATCATATCCATATACATATATCAACAACCACATCATCGTAATTCGGTAATCCATCTCATAATCATACTATTGACTCGTTTATATGATAATCATCAACTCAAGAACAACAATATTCAATCCAAAACGAAATCCAACGTGAATATTAATTACCTCTCCGAAGAAATGGGTTGATTCTCAAGGTTGAATTCATTTCCAATCGATTCCAAGCATAATATTGTTAAAAACGATCAACTCCATGATTACACTAGTGTTTGGAACCTCAAAATATCCTCCAAGAACTCTCTCTATCGGTAGAAAAGAAGAAATGTCCGAAATGAATAACATTACTCAACTGCACACATATATATACTGCACATTACTAGCGTGCGTTACTCTCACAAAATAGCGCGCGTTACTTGCCATAGCGTGCGCTAACTGACTTTGTTAGCGTGCTCTATCGAGGTCCAGAGGCTACTGCCTCATTTCGTGCCATGTGTTACGTACGTAAAGTCCCTGCCATAGCGTACGTAACATAGCGTTGACTTGCCACAGTAAAAGTCTCGTTAACGTACGCTATTATCCAACCGTAGCATGCGCTAAACACCGTTGACTCATGAAAACCGGAAGCTATCGACAACCCTGCCAACCACTCGGATTTGTTCTGACATGGACTTGCGCGCGCTAGTCCAAGCCTTTAGTGTGCGCTAAGCTTGCATAATAGCGTGCGCTGATCAGGCTATACTTAGCCAATTCCAACTGTTCCTGTCCGTTGTCTCGACGTACTGGACACGAATATATGACATGCCGAATACATATACTTGATCCAATAAAATTCTCATATGATATACCCGATATCAAAATTAAAACAACCTGATACACGATATCCTCAATTATAACTGTCAAATATGATATACCCGATATCAAAATTAAAACAACCACGATATCCTCAATTATAACTGTCAACCAATCACATCAATTGTAAAAATACAACTGTCTCAGTCATCAAATTATTTTATCCATACTGTATAGACACCAATCTATCCAGTATATCTCAGATAAAATAACGCGAAAAATTTATACCGAAAAATCTAAAAAATCCAGATATTACATACTACTCCCTAAAAAAATAAGTTTCGTCCTAGAAACTTGCAATCCTGTCACCAATAATAGATCAACCAAAAATTTCCAAACTCATCACAAGAGCAATCAATCATCGCCACAAGCGAAAAACCAAAACGGTATACTTACATGTGCGTGAAGTCGATGATTTCCATGATACTAGCATCCAACTCCCATATAGAGTCTCAACACAATACCAACACACACCAATATCGCCATTAGCAATTTTGAAAATATCTCAAGGAAGAGTCCGCGTCCGCGACCACGGGTTCGTCTCTGTCCCCTGGCAGCATAAATTCTGAAGGACACACAAAGTATGTGAGTACCATTCAAATCGCACGTCATCGAAGTGACCGATTCCCAAAAATACCAAATCAGAAGCAAAGCGATTAAGGAAACACTAGGAGAGTAAGAGGTCTTACAAGTACCGGCCGCACTGTGATGATGGCAAAGTAGTGATACTGTAGACAAACGATGACTCAATCGACCCAAAGACCGACAGCCTAGGTATGCATAAACCTAAGGCTCTGATACCATATTCTGTAACCGTGGGACCCACAAGGCTATTTATATGTGGAACCATAAACGTTGACCGATAAGGTCCAAGTACAATGAAATAGAAGATGACCAAAAATGGTATTCAAAACAATATTCAATAAATCCGAATACAACGCATCACGGATCAATACTACGGCAACACAGGCCGAAACACCAAGGAATACGAAAACAGTACTCGAGTACTCAAAAACCATTCAAGTACAATATCATTGAATGGAGGAAATATAAAACATAGTCAGAGGCAAAACACAGCATCACACTTGCCCATCATCTTCATGCCGACCCGATACGTGCCTCTCCGCTTTCCTGGATCCTGAAATACATGAAAGGTATTTCCCCCATAAAGGGGTTAGCCGTCAAATATCCAGTACAAGTATATCGAATTTGAAACACAATACTTCTCGACAATAAAGTAAAAGTAACCATCATTTCATCATTTCAAGACTACTAAATCTCATTTCAATACATACATGATTAACCATGGAACCGCACCAAAGGCAACAGAACCCTCTGAGGCCCCGTCGGACCCTCCCAGAGTGGCTAACCCAAACTATTCATGGAACCGCACCAAAGGCCACGGAACCCTCTGAGGACCCGCTGGTCCGTACCAGAGTGAATATATATACAATCATACAATTATGTACCTCACTTTCAAAGTCGAGAACATACAATCATAAACATATACTTGCCTTTGAGACATTGACAATCGGAAGGAAAAGAGTATAAGTTCGGTAGGTCCAAGAACGCACTTCCGGCACCTAAACGATTCGTAAGGAATACGATAATCAATAATCCATACTCAAATCATACGAAGAAACTCCCGAAACCCGCCTACGATTCATGAAACTACAAGGGTAAACATCTAGAGGTTTCAAAATCACTCAAACCCTCTCAAGTTCGAATAAAGTACAAAACAATCTATATAATCGTAGGGGAAACATGGGTACGGGGTAGATACATCATAATCTCAAAGGTCTCAAGCTCTAAAATGGATAAATCAGACCAATATAAGAAAATCCCCAAAAATTCGCAAAACTAGGGTTCTAAGGAATTCACCTTGATTTGGAAGATAGAAATAGATTAGATGTTGTGTAATCTTTGTTATTCAACCAAAGATAATGATAGTTGAAGAAGGACCACCTCAAATCGCCCTCTCCCGAGCTCTCCCATCGAAAATGAGTGAAAAGGTTGCAAAATGACGAGTCTAGGGGTGACTATCCCTTATATACTGCGTTCAGTCTAGCGCACGCTACACCTCAATATTAGCGTGCGCTAACGGGGTCACCCGATAGTCCAGTGGCTTTTTCCAGCATCGTTAGCGTACGCTACGTATACTGTAGCGTGCACTAACGCCTTCCTTTTGCGTGCGCTAGCCGAGAGTTAGCGTGCGCTACCTGGTAGTTGGTGCCCAGAAATTGGAGCCCAGAACCTACTGTCCTCTGCCCTGCTCGAGCCTTAGCGTACGTTACTACAATTGCTTAGCATGCACTACTAATACAGTTAGCGTGCGTTGTCTTCTACACATAGCGTCCGCTACGAATTCTCTATTCCAGTCCAGTACCTACTGGACTGTCTGCCTCAAATACACTAGTAGCGTGCGCTAATGCTGACAGATAGCGTGTGCTACTAGTACTCAAATAGCATGCGCTATAAAGAAAACGTAGCATACGCTACTCCTCACACACAGGTGATCGCATCGCATCAAAGATCCAAAGCAGCAACGATCCGAACAAGAAAGAGTAAATTCCAAAATATACGAACTCCAAGATCAACATCAACTTACTAAACACTTACAACAAGTGTCAAAAATCACAGAAACACCAAAGCGGAAAATTTACAAAAAGTACGGGTATTACCAATTATGCTGTTCTGCAGCTAGTGGTTACGGCCGTAAGATGGTTGCCGTTACGGCCGTAAGTTGTTAGTTGTTACGACCGTAAGGAGTTAGTGTTATGGCCGTAAACTTGTGACTGTCACAGCCGTAGTCTTGTTGTTACAGATGTATCCGTGATCGGTATCGGTCGTCTGATTTCTATTGATATGGTCGTATGGTCCGCCAGTGATGACTGTGAACTTTGACAATAGTATCAGTAATGTTGCACCCGGTTGCTTATCGTGTATGGATATCATTGTCGTGTTATTGATTGTTACCATTCTTGCTAACGAATTTTGGTTGTACACTTAGGTGTTGTGACTGCAAAGTCTGATTGAATTATATTATTCTATGACGTTATCCTGATGTGATAGTTGATATGTGGTAATGATTAGTGCAAGTAAAAGTGGTTTTCCACCTGGGGATAGTTTGGCGAAACCTCTGGGGGTCGATGCTAAGGGGCATGGCCACATATTATCACATGTATTGTTATTCGTGATGGTGTGGCGTGGTAACATGTGGTTACCCTGTATGTCGTTAAGGGTGATGATGATATATATTGATAAGGTCATTTTGATGATATTATTTATCGAGCGGATTTGATAATTCAAAATGTTGATTTGCAAATGATTTCAAAACGAAACAATTATGATAATAGATTCATGGTTTTGATTAAACGACCGAGGTATTAAAAGTATTTTTTTTTAAATTTCATTTCAGCAAAATCATTCAAACTCAAGAATTTTAAAATATTATCATTTGAACAAATACCTCGGAAAATTTTAGTTTTAAGAGTATTACCCATGTTTGACCACAATGATATGTACGTGGTTTTGACCGTGATTGTTTTGGTAAAGGTCATACGTTTTTGTTGATGTAGCCAAGTGAATTACTTATGAATTTGAATTCTATTGTTTCAGTGATAGTTCGTGAATTCATGTAATGACTTAGAGTGAATATTTTATTGTGTTGCTGTTTGTTGTCCTATGTTGATTATGTGGTGATTGTTTTGTCGTTCAGAATGGATGTCCGTTCAGTATGCCGAGAGGTCGAGGTCGAGGCCGTGGTCGTGGTAGTGGTCGTAATCAGGAGCATGAGAGGGCAACTCGCTCGTTGTCGATTGCCAATCAGCTCAGTATGGATGATCGAGATGACCAGTCGCGTGATCAGGGGCAATCAGCTAGAGGTAATGTTGACACTGGCGCCGCCACCATCCTTCGTCAGATGATTGACCAGTTGGTGCAGATGAATCAGACCGTGCACCGAAAAATAGATCCCAGATGGGGATAACGGAGCTAGTAGGTGGTTACGAGATGCGATGAGAATGCACCCGCCTCGTTTTGTAGGATCTTCTGACTCGTTAGGTTGGGAGAATTGGCTCTTCCAGTTGGACAGAACATTTGATACTGTAGCTTATCCGTATGAAAGGCGGGTACCCATTGCTCAGTACCTGCTCGACAAAGAAGCTGCAGACTGGTGGCAGGCTGTAGCGCCTGCAGATCGTACACCTACATGGGCTGAGTTTAAGACTGCCACGGAGGCAGAGTATTGTCCATTGCCTGTCCGTGAATGCAGGATCATTGAGTTTTTCTCGTCTATGCCTCGGGATGTGTCGATATCCCAGGCGATAGTCGATTATAATCGGCAGTTGGGTTATGTTCGTGATCAGGTGAGAAGTGAAGTGGACAAGATATGGTATTTTAATATGCGGATGAAACCCCATATATGTGAGAGTATGGCTCCGCTTATGTGTACTACCTTGAAAGAATATCAGGACCGAGCTTTAGCCATCGAGATGGATGTTCCTGTGACAGAGGTTAGCTCAGTAGGTAAGAGACAGAAGACCTCGGGTAACTTTTCAAGAGGTCAGAGAAGTGAGATTCGTGAGCCTGTTGCTTCGCATTGTCCTTCTGGGAACACACATCGTTCGTTTGATCAGTCTAAGAATCTTACTCAAGAGCCGAGTAAGATGAGCGACGTGAAAATGTGTTTCAACTGTAGCCGTGTGGGCCATACTCGGAAGAATTGTCGCTCGCCGCAAGTTAACTGTTTCAAATGTGGTCATTTGGGACACCAGGCGGTTCACTGCGAGACCGTCGTTGAGATGTTCGGGAGCCGAGATCCCGCTCCTACTCGTGGAGGGCCCGGTGGTGCCCAGTAATGTAGTTGCGTGTTGTACTTTGGACTATATCTCGTGTGGAGATTGATATTTGTTGCGTGAACCTTTTTGGTTTTGCTTGTATTCTACCCTGATGTTTTGTTTTAAGTTTCGGGACGAAACTTATTTTTAGTGGGGTAGAATGTAATACCCGATATTTTTAATTCCGGTTCTTGAACTATTTGTCGTTTGGTGTCGGTTATTTTGTTTCGTTATGATTATGTGGAAATCATTTTTCTGTCATGAACGGTATGATATATTCTGTTGTAGTGTTCATCGAGTGAGACTTGTTGTCGCATGTGTTTCTTTGATTAAATGTGTAATACCCGGTTGTAAATTCATTCATTATCATTCAGTAATTGTCACTCAGTAATTTTTCACTCATTAATAATCATTCATCATTCACGTTCATTCATTTATATTCATCGTTGGCGTACTTGGAGCCGTGTATCAGTTACCGATCGTCATTCAACTCCGTTTGAGAATCGAGACGAGAGTATTATCATAATCATTGTGATTGGTAGTCTTGTGTTGGAAGTATCACCTATTGCATGTTATTGGACTTAATTACATTCATACAAGTATTGTATGTCGGATAATTCATCATTGTATCGAGAAGACGGAGTTGTCGGATTTTTGTCATTTCCAACAGTGAGTTACGGCCGTAACTTATCATGCATTACGGCCGTAACATGCATTCATGGAATTGGTTATTTTCTGGACGAAGACGTTGTACGTCCGTAAATCATACTAGTTACGGACGTAAGCAGGAAGGTACGGCCGTATGATTTGGAGACTACGGCCGTAGCATGCATTCATTTGTGCAGGAAGGTGTTGTCAACGAAGACAACTTATGGCCGTAAGTTCGGCAGGATACGGCCGTAAGTGTTGTTGTTACGGCCGTAAGGTAGTTCGGGTACGGCCGTAACTCGGACAGTGCAGGAATTGTTGTGTTTTCAACAAAGTGTTATTACGGCCGTTGACTTGGGAAGTTACGGCCGTAAGGTGACAGAGTTACGGCCGTAACTCTGCGCAGTATTTAAAGACATGAACGGGATTTTTATGCTCATTTCACCACTTCTTCATTTTGGTTCCGAGAGAGAGATATTGTGGGAGAGATTTTTCATCATCAAACACTTGTGTGTTCGGGTTTAATCATCTTTATTTGTTTGTGGAGCTTCGGAAGTCGATTATCACGAGTTTCGACGGATCGAAGAGGTTGGATCTTCAAAGGTAATTATCTCCAAACCTTATATTTCGATTTTAAGATGGACTATGATGTTTTGGATGTGATAATCATGATATATGAAGAGATATACATATGATTATGAGTTTGTATGAATATTAATTGGATTATTGAAGAATTATTTCAAGAACACTTTGAATGTTGATTTTGGATTCGGGGGTTTCGATTAGTTGTTGTTGAATCTAGAATTAACTATTCGTATTGGATTATTGATTATGTTGAAGATGTTTTGTTGGATTGAATCACTCCTTGGATGTTTGGTATCGATATAATTGAGGTTGGTTGTAAACTATTGAAGATTGGTTACAACGTGTTTGTTATAATGCCCCAATGAGTTTGGGATTGTCGTATCGACGTTTTGAGTTGGTTGTGATCATGCTTGATTCGTATATTAAGCGTTTGTTGGTAATTGTGTTATTCAAGGTTGTTCGAGTTACCGACATTTCTATTTAGGACGTTTGTTCGAGGAAGGACTTTCTTCACCGGTATTGAGTAAGTTAATTCTTACTCGGTTAAAAGGATGCTCATTCCTTTCGTTGTTGTTCATTCATATTCATAATTTATTCATAATGTATTAATCATGTTGAGACTTGTAATTATCAAACTAATCATTCAATTTATGAGGAACGACGGTTCCAATCATTTTAGTGAGCTATCACTCATTTCATTATTATTTCATCCTGGTGAGTCATTCTTGACCCTTGTCGGATTGTTACTTATTAATATTCATCATGGTCACTTTTGTTCTTGTGACCTTCTGGGTTCATATTGCGTGGCCGGGTGGTTATGTGTGGAATTTTTAGTCGGGCACACGATAGTCATGTGATGCGGGTTCACCGACACAATGGACTGTGCACACGGTAACGTGCCTCCGTGAGACTAATTAGGTATAAGTGTGGATGTGTCCGGACACTCGTCTTGTGCACTTGCATGTCCCATTACGGGCGTACTATGATGCCCCTCTTCAGCTTAATTTCATAACTATGATATATAATGATTGTGTTTATTCAACTCTTGAGGATTGTTGTTTTGTGTAACTGACCCCGTTGGGGATGTTTTTAGATCATGGCAAGGCAAAAGCATGGGAAGAGAACATTGACGGTGAGGAGTCCCAGTGATATTAGTAGGGGGCCCAAGTCCTTTTCAGTCATTCATGTTTCTTCATTTTTATCTCCGCTGCAAATTTCCATTTGGATATTCATTTTATTCAGTGTTGTATATTTTATCTTCATATAAAATATACAGGTATTTTGTATTTCCTGGGTATATTGTACTTAAAACTCCTCATCGGAGTAATTGGTAATATAATGTGGTTCGGTACTACACTTATATTATTTAATTCATTAATTTTCATTCACCTGGTGGGTCCCAGTCGGGGGTCTACGACACTATAATAGCCGCCTAGTTTGGGGTGTTACAGAGTTGACATCGGGGCGTGGTTTTGAATACTACCTCCCGAGTCACGTCTCATTTGAAATCATCGTTCACCAGACTAGTATCATTGGACTTTCGCGTCACGTGTGACCTGTGCAAGCTCCAAGCCCCTCAGACCGAAAGAACTGTAAGATTTCTGACGCCATGGTATAATTTCTGGCAATAAGAATCACTCATTCATCATTCATCAGTCAACAATCCTCAATCACCATTTTCATTTTGATCATGTCAATCATGTTAGCTCATTAATCACTTAGTTCATTTCATTGCTCAGTTGTTGATCTTGAGGATCGTATCATTAATCTTGTTAACTTGTTCAAGATAATCATTTCAGGAATATCATCAGATAATCATGTCACCTTAGTTGATCATTCATGTAATCATTGTGTTAGAGCGTGTATGCTCATTATTATCATTTCATAACGTAATCATAATGCGGTACTCATGCCAGATCTATAATTATCATGTGACTTTTCTACTTCACTTTGGAGAGAGCCGTCAGAGGACGCGGGGGAAGAGGCCGCGGTGCGGGCCGAAACCCGGGAGCTCATGTGAATACATGCGCGAATGCAAGGAATAATGCTAATTCAACGAGCAGCGACGCTGCCACTCATTCACCTGGAAATAATCACTCACTGTCAGGAAGTCGTACCCGAGATACAGCTCAATCAGAAGGTGTTCGGGTTGATCTACTCACTTTTATGCAGGGCATGATGGCCCAGGTGACTCAGATGGCACGTCTGATGGAGACGACACAGAACTCGACTGCTCAGAATCAACAGGCTCCTCCGCCGCCACCTTAGAGGCAAGAGAGGGGTGTGAGCAGCATAATTGGTGACATCTCTAGCCAGAGACCACCTACTTTTGAGGGCTCGTCTGAGCCGGCAGATATTGTTCACTGGCTTGAACATTTTGAGAACTTGTTTGCTGTGGTGGACTGTCTTGAGGGACACAAAGTTTCAGTTACGACTTACTATCTAGGTAAGAGCACTCACTCATGGTGGCTATCTTTGAAGCCCACCGACGGATCTTGCACTTGGGACCAGTTCAAGACCCTCATGATGGAAAGATATTATCCGGCCCCACTCAGAGAGGCCAAGTTATCAGAATTACTCATTTCAGACCCCTCAGCGGAAGATGATGTTCTCGCCATCGCCGAGAAGTTTCAGGAGCTACTTCCCTTCGCCTCATCCATTATCCACCCTGAGGCGGATAAAATCAAGTATTTCAGTAAGAGGTTGAAACCTCGTATGCGGATACAATTGCTTAATCATCATTGCGCCACTCTGGCTGAATTCATCGAGAAAGCTCTTACTTATGAGCTTACTGCTAAGGAAATTACTAAGCAAGAACCTTCATCTGCTAGCAAGAAATCAAAGAATCGTAATCAGTCTGAAGGCAGTCAGGCAACCTTCAAGAAGCCTCATGCAGGCCCTTCTTTTTTTGAGCGACCTCCTATAGCTCCTAAACCTGTGGAATCTCAGTCCCGAGTGGTCAGTTCGGCCATCACCTGTTTCAATTGTGGAGAGCAGGGTCATTTCAGCACTAAGTGTCCGAGGCAGACTATCACGTGTAATAACTGTGGAATTGCCGGGCATAAGGCCCGTTTCTGCCGAAGAGACCCTAAACCTACTCCGACAGCATCTCAGGCCCCAAAGCAGTCAGCTGTTCATAATCAGGACACTCAATCCGCGTCGTTTAAGACGACGGGAGCAACAAAAGGCGTAGCTCACAATTATCAGACGGGAGCATTCGGTTCGGGGGCCGGCAAGCCCCGAATTTATGAGATGAATAGGACCGACAATCCGGAGGCCCGAATGATCTCAAGTATACTCGAAATTCTATCTCAACCTGTGTGTACCCTTTTTGATACTGGTGCATCACATTCATTCATTTCCGAGTCATGCTTGAGTAGACTTCATCTGGATAGTGCTACTAATTGTGTACCTTATGTCATTGGACTACCTGACGGTAGAAGAATTATCGGAGATCGTGAGATTAAGAATTGTCCGATTCAGCTTAATGGTCGTGATTGGTTGGCGGACCTAATTGTGGTAGACTTATCTAGAAACGACGTCATCTTGGGTATTGATTGGATGGATCGTCACAATGCCATCATTAGTGTCCGTAAGCGTATGGTCACTATCATTTCAGACGATGGAGTCGAGTGTGTATTTAAGGGGGGATAATCCCAGCTTTTTCGGAAGAATCATTAATATGATGAAAGCGGTGAAATTACTCAATCAGGGGTATGTTGGTTATTGGTGCTATATGACCAAGATCGAGAAACCATCAGTGACGTTGGCGGATATCCCAGTAGTGAGAGAATACGCCGATGTATTTCCAGACGAGTTACCTGGTTTGCCTCCAGAGAGAGATGTGGAATGCCCGGTACATCCCCATTATCGAAGGCACCGTATCGGATGGCCCCGATCGAAATGAAAACTGAAGAATCAATTGGAGGATTTGACCGAGAAAGGTTATATCCGACCGAGTGCGTCCCCATGGGGAGCACCAGTGTTATTTGTCAAGAAGAAGGATGGTTCATTTCGCTTGTGTATTGATTATTGAGAGTTGAACAGGGTGACGATCAAGTATAAATATCCCCTACCCCGTATTGATGATCTATTAGATCAACTTCAGGGAGCTTCAGTATTTTCCAAGATCGATTTAAGACCTGGGTATCATCAATTGCGAATTCGAGGGTCGGATATCGCAAGGACGGCGTTTCGAACACACTATGGGCACTACGAGTTTGTAGTGATGCCGTTTGGGTTAACTAATGCACCTGCGGTATTCATGGAGTTAATGAATCGAGTTTTCATCGACTATTTGGATCAGTTCATGGTTGTTTTTATCGACGACATTTTGATTTATTCTCGTGACCGAGAGGAGCACGAAGTTCACCTTCATCAGGTTCTCGACGTGTTGATATTAGAGCAACTCTATGGAAAGTTTTCCAAATGTGAGTTCTGGATGTCCAAGGTGATGCATGTGATTTCATCAGATGGAGTACGTGTCGACCCTCAGAAGACAGAGGCTATCCAAGATTGGCAACCTCCGAATAATGTTAAGGAAATCCGAAGCTTTCTCGGATTAGCAGGCTATTATTGGCGATTTGTGGAAGGATTTTCTAAAATCGCTCAACCCATGACGAACCTTTTGCGGAAGGATAAGAAATACACATGGTATGACGCATGTCAACAGAGCTTTGAAGAGCTCAAGAGCCACTTAATTTCAGCACCTGTCCTTTCTTTACCGCAAGGGACGAAAGGATTCGTGGTTTATAGTGACGCGTCCAGGCACAGTCTCGGATATGTACTAATGTAGAACGGGAAAGTTATTGCTTATGCTTCACGGCAACTGAGACCTTACAAGGTCAATTATCCAACCCACGACCTGGAGCTAGCAGCCATGGTATTCGCATTGAAGATTTGGCGTCATTATCTTTATGGCGTCACCTGTCAGATTTTCACCGATCATAAGAGTTTGAAGTATATATTCACTCAGAAGGAGTTAAACATGCGACAGAGACGGTGGTTGGAACTAATCAAAGATTATGATATTGAGATACTATACCACCCGGGCAAGGCGAACGTTGTCGCCGACGCCTTGAGTCGTAAGTCCATTCAGGAGCAAATGCTTGCTCGTTTAACCATTCAAAAGGAACTTCAACAGGAATTCCTAAGACCCGAGATCGAGGTCTGGTTACAGCGAGTGCAAGGGCAACTTTGCATGTTAAATATTTCATCGCCACTTGAGGAGGCGATCAAAACGGGTCAGGGTTCAGACCCATTTTTGTTGCGCATTCGAGATTATGTGACTCAGGGGAAAGCCCCTGGATTTTTAGTCCACGAGGATGGACTTTTGCGTTTTAAGAACCGGTTATGCGTACCGGCAGATGACGAGTTAAAAAACTCGATTTTGAGAGAAGCTCATGCTATCCCTTACTCCATTCATCTGGGGTCTAGCAAGATGTACAAAGACTTGAAACAAAATAACTGGTGGAGTAATATGAAGCGAGAAGTCGCAGAATTTGTTTCGAGATGTTTAACTTATCAGTAAGTCAAGATAGAACATCACGACCTGCGGGTATGCTGAAACTGCTCCCTATTCCAGAGTGGAAGTGGGAGGATATTTCAATGGACTTCATTACGAGTTTGCCGACGAGTCGTCGGGGCATGAATACAATTTGGGTAATTGTGGACCATTTAATTAAGTCAGCTCATTTCCTTGAGATTAAGGATACGTGGTCCTGAGAGACTTGCCCAGTTGTTCATCAAAGAGATAGTGAGATTGCACGGTACTCCTAAGAGTATCATTTCTGATCGTGACGGGCGATTCGTGTCACATTTTTGGAAATTAGTTCATCGTGCCATGTGAACTCAGCTTAATCTCAGCACAGCTTTTCACCCTTAGTCCGACGGACAATCAGAGCAAACTATCCAGACGTTAGAGGACATGCTGAGCGCATGTGTTCTCGACTGGAAAGATGTTTGGGAAGCCCAACTACCATTGATCGAGTTCACGTACAATAACAGTTGGCATGCTTCGATTGAGATGGCACCTTACGAGGCCTTATATGGTCGCCGTTGTCGATCTCCCTTATGTTGGGATGACTTACCAGAATCAATCGGCACCGAGCCCGATATGCTTATAGCCGCCCGCGAGAAGGTAGCTTAGATCAGGAGTCGTTTGTTGACCGCTCAGAGTCGACAGAAATCTTATGCAGATAATCGTCTTCGACCATTAGAGTTCGAGACAGGTGACCACGTTTTGGTGAAGGTATCCCCGAGTCGAGGTATCTTCCATTTCGGGAAGCGGGGAAAGTTGAGTCCGAGATTCATTGGACCGTTTGAGATTCTGGATCGAGTAGGCATTCTGGCTTATCGATTGGCTTTACCTCCAGCGTTGAGTTGAATTCATAATGTGTTTCACGTCTCTCAGTTGTGGAAGTATGTCACCCGAGTCACATACTCCAGTTCGATGAAATCGAGATCGCTGATGATCATTCCTATGAGGAGCGTCTTGTACGAGTCTTAGAGCGGCGAATCAAACAGTTGAGGAACAAGACGATTCCTTTGGTTAAAATTCAGTGGTCTAGACATGGAGTCGAAGAGGCTACCTGGGAAACCGAGGATAGTATGCGGGAGAGTTATCCCGAATTGTTTGACCCTTAGTTTCGAGGATGAAACTCTTTTTAAGGGGGGAATATGTAATACCCGGTTGTAAATTCATTCATTATCATTCAGTAATTGTCACGCAATAATTTTTCACTCATTAATAATCATTCATCATTCACGTTCATTCATTTATATTCATCGTTGGCGTACTTAGAGCCGTGTATCAGTTACCGATCGTCATTCAACTCTGTTTGAGAATCGAGACGAGAATATTATCATAATCATTGTGATTGGTAGTCTTGTATTGGAAGTATCACCTATTACATGTTATTGGACTTAATTACATTCATACAAGTATTGTATATCGGATAATTCATCATTGTATCAAGAAGACGGAGTTGTCGGATTTTTGTCATTTCCAGCAGTGAGTTACAGCCGTAACTTATCATGCATTACGGCTGTAACATGCATTCGTGGAATTGGTGATTTTCTGGACGAAGATGTCGTACGGCCGTAAATCATACTAGTTACGGCCGTAAGCAGGAAGGTACGGCCGTAAAATTTGGAGACTACGGCCGTAGCATGCATTCATTTGTGCAGGAAGGTGTTGTCAACGAAGACAACTTACGGCCGTAAGTTCGGCAGGATACAGCCGTAAGTGTTGTTGTGACGGCCGTAAGGTAGTTCGGGTACGGCCGTAACTCGGACAGTACAGGCATTGTTGTGTTTTCAACAAAGTGTTATTACGGCCGTTGACTTGGGAAGTTACGGCCGTAAGGTGGCAGAGTTACGGCCGTAACTCTGCGCAGTATTTAAAGACATGAACGGGATTTTTATGCTCATTTCACCACTTCTTCATTTTGGTTCTGAGAGAGAGATATTTTGGGAGAGATTTTTCATCCTCAAACACTTGTGTGTTCGGGTTTAATCATCCTTTATTCGTTTGTGGAGCTTGGGAATTCGATTATCACGAGTTTCGACGGATCGAAGAGGTTGGATCTTCAAAGGTAATTTTCTCCAAACCTTATATTTCGATTTTAAGATGGAATATGATGTCTTGAATGTGATAATCATGATATATGAAGAGATATACATATGATTATGAGTTTGTATGAATATTAATTGGATTATTGAAGGATTATTCCAAGAACACTTTGAATGTTGATTTTGGATTCGGGGGTTTCGATTAGTTCTTGTTGAATCTCGAATTATGTATTCATATTGGATTATTGATTATGTTGAAGATGTTTTTTTGGATTGAATCACTCCTTGGAGGTTTGGTATCGATATAATTGAGGTTGTAAACTATTGAAGATTGGTTACAACGTGTTTGTTATAATACCCCAATAATGAGTTTGGGATTGTCGTATCGACGTTTTGAGTTGGTTGTGATCATGCTTGATTCATATATTAAGCGTTTTTTGGTAATTGTGTTATTCAAGGTTGTTCGAGTGACCGACATTTCTATTTAGGATGTTTGTTCGAGGAAGGACTTTCTTCACCGGTATTGAGTAAGTTAATTCTTACTCGGTTAAAAGGATACTCATTCCTTTTGTTGTTGTTCATTCGTATTCATAATTCATTCATAATATATTAATCATGTTAAGACTTGTAATTATCAAACTAATCATTTATTTCATGAGGAACGACGATTCCAATCACTTCCGTGAGTTATCACTCATTTCATTATTATTTCATCTCGGTGAGTCATTCTTGACCCTTTTCGGATTGTTATTCATTAATATTCATCATGGTCACTTTTGTTCTTGTGACCTTGTGGGTTTATATTGCATGGCCGGGTGGTTATGTGTGGAATTTTTAGTCGGGCACACGATAGTCATGTGATGCGGGTTCACCGACATAATGGACTGTGCACACGGTAACGTGCCTCCGTGAGACTAATTAGGTACAAGTGCGGGTGTGTCCGGACACTCACCTTGTGCACTTGTACGTCCCATTACGGGCGTACTATGATGCCCCTCTTCAGCTTAATTTCATAACTAAGATATATAATGATTGTGTTTATTCAACTCTTGAGGATTGTTGTTTGTGTAACTGACCCCGTTGGGGATGTTTTTAGGTAATGGCAAGGCAAAAGCACGGAACGTTGACAGTGAGGAGTCCCAGTGATATTAGTAGGGTCCCCCAGTCCTTTTCAGTCATTCATATTTCTTTATTTTTATCTCCGCTGCAAATTTTCGTTTGGATATTCATTTTATTCAGTTTTGCATATTTTATCTTCATATAAAATATACAGGTATTTTGTATTTCCTGGGTGTATTGTACTTAAAACTCCTCATCGGAGTATTTGGTAATATAATGTGGTTCGGTACTACAATTATATTATTTAATTCATTATTTTTCATTCGATTGGTAGGTCCCAGTCGGGGGTCCATGGCACTGTAATAGCCGCCTAGTTTGGGCTGTTATAAAATGTGTGCTTGTGGTATGGTATGTTATGTTTCGTAATTTGCTCGTTATTGTTTTGAATCATAGCCGGTGCGTTAGTGTGACCGAGACGTTGTCGAACGTCTAACCATACTGTCGTAATGGTCGAGTTTCGACCATAAGGCCTGGCCGAGTTACGGCCGTAAGGCATGGTCGGTTACGGCCGCAATGCATGGTCGGTTACGGCTGCAATGCGTGGCCGTGTTACGGCCGCAAGGCATAGCCTAGTTACGGCCGTAATACCTTGCCGGTTACGGCCGTAATGTACCCACACATTTTGGGCAGTGGCCTTGTAGGCCTGGTTACGGCCGTAAGGAGCTGTCGAGTACGGCCATAAGTGCCGAGTTACGGCCGTAAGTTACTGCATGTTACGGCCGTAACATGCTCGGCTATATATAGGCTGGGCGACGGGTGATGCAGTTATTTTTCCCCTTTCTCCTTCTTCTTCCGCGATTTTTGGCTGGGACTCAAGGGTGGTGATCGGGGGTATCGTCGTGCATCATTTTGAGAAGCTTGATTCGTATCTATCATCATCTTCCAATTCATTCGTCCGGATCAAAGGTAATTTCTTGAAATCTCCTAGGGTTGACTTTCGGGATTTCCTTCTTGATTTCGTTGTTCGTCCGATTTTGATGAATCGGTTAATGTTATTGAGTATTATTAGTCGTGTTCTATGGATTGTATATCCGTATCTCGAATTTGTCGGAGCCCAACCGTGATTTTTGGTGTTCTAAGGAAACCTTGAACATTTAATGTCCGATTAAATGTCTCAGAGGGTTCCCTTCGGTTCTTGATCGTGTTTTCCATTGTTTTCAATTGTTATACTTGCACTAATCGTGTTTTCGTTATATTTCACAGAGGATTGTAGGTGTTCGGGGTTTTTTGGGTTGTGCCGTGTTTATAGGAATATTCAGGTGTGGACTATCTAGGCAAGTATCTTGGTTATACGTTTTGTACCTTGTGAATATGACTTATGCGTTGAAATGAATGATTTGGGGTTAGTTGTGATAACCTTGAATGTGTAACTTTGAGATGTATATGCTTGGTTGTTCATACTCAAGGAATCATGATAGTTGTGATGATTGTGTCAAATTTATTTTATGCTTAGACGTGTATTGTGTGTTGTGTGTTGTGTTATGTGCGCAGGGTCGTGATAATCTTGTTGGTTGGTTGTACACGTGGTTGTGCAATATGTTGTGCTTCGATTTTGAGTTATGCTTGATCTTGTATTGTTGATGTCGGTGGTTGGATTGCCGATGTTGTGCTATGTGTGCTATCTGTGTGAAGATGTGATAGACAATGTGATGGATTGATCGTGAACGTATTGCTATGATGTGAATGTGAATGTTGTGTGCTGTGATGCTAAGTTCACTCGTGTGGGTTCGACGGGGCCTACGAGAATTCATGGCACATGTCCATGGGATCATAACTTAGTATGTGGTGCTGAGGTCCAATCGCGCGTGTCTGACGAGGCCTACGATGATTCATGGCACAAGTCCATTGGATCAGGACACAGTACGTCCAACCATGTGGGTTCGACGGGACCTACGGTGACACGTGACACAGGTTCACGGGGTCGGGACTGGTTGTTGTGATTTTTGTGTTGGCTCAATCAGTGTGGGTCGTTGAACCTATAGAGACTCGTGGCATGCGATCACGGGTTCATGAGCATGATTGTTTGTTGTGATTGTTGTGTTGGCTCAATCCGTGTGGGTTTTTAAACCTACAGAGACTCGTGGCATGCGATCACAGGGTCATGAGCATGATTGTTTGTTGTGATTTTTGTGATTGGTTAAATACGTGTGGGTTGTTGAACCTACGGAGACACGTGACAGGGGATCACGGTGTCATGAATTATGTTTTGTCAATCAAAGTTTTGAAAGAAAGTTTTCAAGAAAAGAATGTTGGGCCGAGCCCCACGAGATTTGTGGAAATGTTTTTATACTGTAAATTGCTGAAATACGTATTGAGATTTGGGCTAGAACCCTAAGGTTTTCGAAAAGGTTATACAAATCAGGACTCGAGGTCGTAAAGGTTTTGTGTTTCTAAAAATCCCAAGATGAGAAATTTGTTTGCGAACACTTCCTTGCTTGTTTTCTAAATTGTTAAAACCTATCGGGAATGATTTGGTACTTGGTTATTGTATCTGATTCATGGTTGACATTTGCTTGTTACATTTCGTATGATTTGACATTTGCACTAGTAAAATAGTGGAGTTTTGCTAACCCCCGAGTAATCGGGGGTGGATGTCTGTATTGCGTCCAGGTACCTGAAGGTTCTTGAGGAACATCTCCTGAATCGGCACAGGAAGTGACGAGCTACGATAGTAATCAAGAGTTGAGAGTTTGGTTGAGTTATGTTGTATTGTCAGAGTTGTAATTAGCCTTCCGCTGTATTGTACTTCGACCCCTGCGTAGGTAATGTTGTATAAAGTTATTATCTGTTGATTTAGTTGTGCGACCTCATCGGTCTATGTAGTTTACTTGTAATTGACCTTAACGGTCTGTATTATTATATTGTTTGACCCTGGCTGGGCAAGCATTTAGTCGTTCTGTGATGTTTAGCCTGGTAGATCCTTGTGCAAAGGATCTACGGCATGTAATATTCCCATATGGTTTTGGGGGTGTTACAGTTAATTGTCGTATGTGTGACCCAAAAGGCTTCTATTATGTTGGCAATCATTTAATAACTTATTAAATGATAAATCATAAGGAGTCTCTAGCAAGACATTATGACTACCCAAAATATATAAGTTTATAGTCCATTAAACCATTTAACGTGTCAAATCTCTTTGTCGCGCGATATCATATTTGAACTAAGTCATGAAAACTTTCATACTTATTATGTTCAAATGCTTTATTTGTAATATCCGGATTTATTACAGTGTATTTCATCTGTATTCAAACCATGTATTATTCGGATTGGTGATTTTGATTATTGGAGTATGATATTTCATGCATTAATATCATTATACATAAGTATAGAAACTTGCAAAATTGCTCAAGCAACCTCGTGATAGCGCACGCTAAGAATGTATCTTAACGCGCGCTATCGAGCCATTATTAGCGCACGCTATGAATATAGGAGTTGCGTGCGCTAAGAACTCAATTATTGAGCGGGACGGCTAACACATGCGCCAGCCGGGACATGGGTCCGGATAAGATTCCTGCTGATGCACCCGGACAAATTCTGAAGTCAACCATTATTAGCGCACACTAAGGGATGCTTAGTAGCGTGCGCTAACTTGTCAATAATGCAGAATATTATAAATAGGACATCAACCGTTTTGGCTTTCATTTCTTTCGCCCTTTCTTCATCCTTGAGAGTTCAGAGAGCTGTAGTGACACTTCTATACACTTAGAACACATATTGTTGGTGTTTATACATTGGTTATCACTTGGGAATGATCATGGAAGTGGAATAGCACCTTGGAGTGGCATACAACCAACCGGAGTGGGATTCTACCTTACGGTTCAGTGATTTTCGTCATTTTAAGGTATGTTCAATCTATCTCAAGACTTAGAATTGGATCCTAACGATTTGGATGATCATGTTAACAAGATATGGATTTTCATGGATGAATTATCCAAGTATATCATGTTTGGAATAGTGAGATGAATAAGCCTTAAATACCTTGATTATAATCATCATGATTCGAATCTTATTACACTGAATATGTGAAGAGAAGCTTCTATCATTGGTAAACCGAATCTAATAGATGATTTCATAGTAATCTTGGACTAGACGTTAACATCCTCATTGTTAGATAAATCTAAAGGTTTGATCATGGAAGGATTTATCTAGTATATATAGGACGTTTATCAACTTCAATATGATAATATGGATTGATATAGAGGTGTTGATATCAACCGTTAAGCTTTTCGAATTGTCGTATGAAGATTTGAAGTCAGAATGGAATATGGTTTTATATTGGTATGCATATCCTTGAATCCGAAATTGTCTTTATCCGTAAAATCATTCATAAGAGTATGAACTTGGTATTCATGGAAGTAACATGAATTATCACGAAGGATTTCATTGTTTCGTTCATGGCAAGAATAGCTCATCGGCTGAAATCGCCATGCAGAAATAGCGCACGCTATGCTATGCAGTTTAACGTGCGCTATCGAGCACTAGTTAGCGTGCGCTACGTTTGGTACGTAACGTACGCTAGACCATCATACGAGTCAGTTGGCTGGTCAGTGAAGTACTGATCATGCATCATTAGCGTGCGCTAGGCTTTGTTGTTTGCGTGCGCTATCGGGCAGACTTAACGCACGCTACACAGAGTACTTAGCATGCGCTAAGCAGTTCAGGCAGATTGTATTTTATGAACTTTTGGCCGTGAATCGAATTGTTAAACATCCATACGACGTGAGATAAATCCTATATTATTTCTTTTGTTAAGGTTTGGTCTCGTTACGTGATTGATTGAGGAGGACGACCGTCGAGTGTTCATTTCCGTGGAAGTGTTGTTATTGTCTTCAAATCGAGGCAAGTACCTTAATTGTTTTATGTATTGTTGTTATACATATTGTCGTGCATGTATGTCGTTATTGTATGTCCACCTCGTGTTGGTCCGACGGGATCATCGGGGGATCTATGCTAGCGTCATACCGGATCATCGGACGGGTTTTTCCACCACGGGTTGGTCCAGACGGATCATCGTGGGTTCTAGGCAGTGAACGCTGGATCGATGGAATTACCATGTGTATGTATTGATATCATGTTGTGATTATCAGTTGTGTATGTTATGTTTGAGTTTCTCGTAGGAGAAGACTCGTTGGTATTTTGTCGTTTACGTTATTATTATTATACTTCGTGAGACATGAATAATATGTTGTGGTACTTGTACTAGCATCGTTGTGCTAACCCCTTCGGGGGTGAACGTTTTGTTTGTGTTCAGGATCCAGGAGAGCGGGGAAACAACCACTGGAACTATATGACGACGAGGGTGCAGAGTGATGTCCCGACCGGGTTTATTTATCTGTTGTTTATTCGTTATTTCAATAAGTACTCGAGTACGAAGTCGTTTGTGATGATTTGAATTTGGTGATGTATTATTGAGTTCTGTTGAACAATTGTACTATTTCTGTATTTGGTCAGAACTGATGTACTGTAATTCCGTTATTTCCATTCGTCAGTACCCTTTTATACTTGTTCAATTCTTCAGCCTTGTAAATCCTTATGTAAAGGATTTACGGCGCTGTAATATTCCCGAATATATCGGGGGTGTTACATTATTGATCTTAAGTAGACTGATTGAATCAAATGACCCTTAATTTGGGGATGACCATGCATTTCCTTCAGTCCTATTATCGAGGGACCCAGTAGATATCCCTCTACCTAAAAAAAGGACAAATCCATATCTTGATTATTCATTGCCCTCTACATGAATCCCACTAATCCCGATCGCTAACCTTTATGATCACCATGTTTCAGATGACGTTGGATTATGTCAAGGTAGAGTAGTTATCATGTTGGACTCTATGATAATCTCATGTTCAAGGATTTATTGACATATTGTTATATTGAGATTCACTTATGATATTTTCGTGCAGTGATCTCAATGCGGATCTGTCCAGTATTGCGTTCTCCAACCAATACCCATAAGTTTGATCCGTACCATGTGCATAATCATCCGATGATTATCAATCAAACTTATACTAGTATATTAATCACTTGAGTCTCCATTCTACGTGATTGGACCAGGGACATATGAATAATCTTATTATTTGTGAATAACTATTATTCGATTATTATAATATTAAAACATGCACACATTAATGAGAAATAGATAGTATCAAATAACTTTATTAAAACGTGGCACTTACAAACCTAGGCACATCTAATGTCCTAGGGCACTATTCCCAACAATCTCCCACTTGCACTAGGACCATTCATTCATGACTCTTAGGCCTATTGATCTAGCATGCGCTTCATGCTTTCCTTGTGAGAGAGGATTAGTAAGTGGATCAGCAACATTCTCTTTCGTTGCTACTTTGGATATACTGAGTATGTGTTTGGATCTCTAATCGGAACTTGACTCTTTAGCTCACGCAATAACACCATTATTGTCGCAGTAAAGATATAGGACCTAAAAGATCTACATATTCTCCTTGGCGGCATCCGATGCTGCCAAGTACTCGGTGTAACACCCCCAAACCACTCGGGGATATTACAACGCCGCCAACCCTCTCCACGAGGATCTACCAGGCTAAATACAAAAAACACAACATATCAATACATGACAACATGGCCACTGACGAACCACTAGACCGATTTGGTCTTTTACTACAACATGCACATCAAGCATACATAACTCTTTCTCACAACTCATACCCACGCAGGGGTTAACATACATCAACATTCCCCTAAAACGGGGGAATAATACAACGGAGAGACAAACAACAAAACTCTATCAAAATACTCAACGACTAGTCTTCATGTGATTAGTATCGTCGCCTTCCATCATCATTCGTACCGATCCTGTAATTCGCTCCCCAGCAACCTGCAAGTACTTGGACGCAATACAGACATCCACCCATCGAATATTCGGGGGTTAGCAAAACTCCACTATTTTGCTAGTACAAGTATAAAATACGAATACATGCCATACACAACATACTCCAAGAACATATTAATCGTGAAGGCACTTCCCGAGATAAATCATTTGACCAAGACAGTTCAAATCAAGAAAAGTGGGAAATAAACCCAATGTACCTCTTACAAAACATTTTACGATCTCGGGAGTTTTAAAAACATTTGGGATTAAAAATTCTCAAGTCTTTCGAAAATATTTACGGACACAAACCAAAGTTTATTTTCCAAAATACAAATCTGGTCACAGAACACGGGGTCTACGAAACAATCATCCACATCACATACTCGAAAGAATAACCCGACGGAAACTACACAGCGTCAACCATTACCATGGCAACAGTCTCACAGAACGACATAAGAGAGCACAACTCTGCAACTTAACCATGTGTTCGAACTCGACACACCACAAAGCTACAATGCACGGAGCAACCACAGGACTCACGTACCCATACCAAAATATCGCAACCAAGATACGAATCACATACAACACATTTTCTGGTACCATTCCAGCCATGTACAATACCATTTGAACTGCCATTCTAATCAGATGAAATATGCGCCAAAATCATAGTTCTCCAACAAAAAATTTCAAAGTTAACCGTTGGTACGAGATTCAAGGCCACCGTACCCCGTAGAGGCCCCGTCGGACCATCCCTGGGTGGTACATGACACGTTGTTAGTGTAACTATCACAAGTGCACGATATCGTATCAAGTAGTAAAGTGGACTTTTTGAGTCCGGTTTATCGATCCCACAAGGAAGTTTGGTTATAATTTGAATGATACACTATTAGTCTATTTTTATAGATACTTAAGATGAGTGAAACACACAATTAAAAAGTTTGGTTTAATATTTGCAAAGAAAATGCAATAATAGTTCTAATATTATAAGGAAATAAAAATATTGCAATAATAATAGATTGATTAAACGATAAAATGAAATAGTTGGGATTACAAACTTAGTTCGTCATTAGTTATAAAAAATGTATAGGAGATCATAAGATGAATTTACTTATTATGTTGTGTAGATTCAATTTTCCTTAAAAAGACGGTTTCTCTTTCGAACTATAAAACGCCCCTTACATATTGAATCAATCAACTATATTTCTATGTTGATTGGCTTCAATACATAGCATTAGAATTTATGAAAATAACTCAAAGAATCATCTAAGGACTAGAGGTGTATTTCTATCCCCTAGAACAACTTAGAGTGAAGATCATTTGATCTAATCAAACATATTTTCTTTCGAAACATATGAAGACCATAAATATCGTCATTTATTGGCCAAATAAATAAAGATTGTTAAAACAATGAAAATCACACACAATAATAAGCAATTCACAATAGATCTTTTATACAAACATAAACAACATAACTAACCATATTTATAATCCCAACTAAAGGTTACTTAGCCCATGAAGGGTTTATTACACCTGTTACAAGCTTTGGTGGTCATTTTTAGTTGAATCAAGAGAAAGAATTGATCCTAACTCCCTTAGTAGATAAAGGAGATAGAAGCAATAAACTCTCTGAACAACATATACTATACCACACTTACAAAGATCACTCAAGAACACAAATGTGTTCTTCACACAAAAAGAAAAGTTTACAAAAAATGGAAAATTATAAGATGAATGATGAATGATGAAGGATCTAAGGGGTCTATTTATACACCTAAAGTCATCTAATAGCTCCAAAACTCCAGCATTATTACATTAGATCGGATCAATGCCAGCCATCCCCTCAATAATACACAAAAGTATAAAAAATTAGACAAATCATAGCAATCTGTCAAGAGTTACGGCCGTAACATTCAGGAGTTACGTACGTAACTAGGTTGACTTAAGGAAGTAAATCCAGAATGTTACTGCCGTAACTAACTTCGTAAATTTGTTCACTGATTGCTTTGAAAGTTACGTTTTCAGCCCAGAATTTCTCAGACTTTGCGTTTTTGCCCCATATCTTCTTCGGATGATAACTTTTGATATATAAATCTGATTTTGAATCCGGAAAGACTGCCGAATTCGTCTCGGAAAGCCCTACAACATGAATATATCAAAATTCAACAAAGAGAATATTTATTAAACATGCTGTTTCTTGAGGAATTCAGTTATTTAATCTGATCATCATCCGATAAAAATAAATTTATTAAAACTAATTAATTAAAAGCAAAAAACGAGTAGACTAGCTCAATTATGGGTGAATTTTATCGATACAAACCATGGATAAGTGTACAAAACTGACACTTATCACACCCCCAAACTTGAATTCTTGCTAGTCCCGAGCAAGACTCTTTATTATTCATGCTCCAAAAATAAAATTAAGAAAAATTAATACACACATAAATTAAAATATAAAAAGAGAAAAGGAGATCAAAATGCCATTAATACACAACAACCAGCTTTATACAGTAGATAGAAATGAATCAAGATTCAAAATAAATCTACTAATGTTTTTGAAGTTAAAACACGGTTTTTATTTTGTAATTCCAAAATCAAGGTTTTAGCCCCAAAAGGCTGATTATTTCTTTCCCACTCGTGATACACACGACTCCCTTTAATGGTTACTCTCGATCACTCATTTATTTTTCGACTCAATATGAAGAAGAATTTCATTGGCGTCATCAAATATTGTGATTTTTTATGAAATTGAGTGTATTGAAATTCAGCCGCTAATTAATTCAGATCTGCTCATAAACTACATCCCTTAGTGATAGCTTTCACACCGTTATTTGCTAACGTGTAGCTCTTTTCACCAACTATTTCTATCTCATTTTTTTAAAAGGTGATAGCTTTCACACCGTTATTTGCTAACGTGTAGCTCTTTTCACCAATTTTTCTGTGAGATGGCAGCTACGCACCAACAATGGTTAATCCTTTATTTTTCACAAAATTTTAGAATCCCCAAAATTAGGCAGCTGTTGCTGCTCACCACTTCTCCTTTTTGTCATTTATTTTTTTTAGGTGATAGCTTTCACACCGTTATTTGCTAATGTGTAGCTCTTTTCACCAATGACTCCTTTTTTAGGGAATAGAATTTTTGCAGAAAATCATTTCTTAGTTTAAGCATGAAAAATCAAAAACTCCACAAATTAAGTAAATTTCAGTTTTATTTTTCATCAACCGACTGATTCTTCTTTTCTCAAGGTAACGAATGACTCGATTTTATATGATAATTACAAGGCTTGGAAAGAGAGATTAAGGCTCAAAAATTTTGGAATATACAAATTTTTTTTACCGATTAAAACGATTTAGAAGCTTCTAAATAGTTAATTTATTGGTGTTATGGCCAGATCTAGAAATCTCAAAAAAAATCAAAATACTATAAATATATATATATATATTCAAAAAAATTAAGGCAAATAACCAACTCAATCAAAACACACCAAAATAATAAAACAAACCACCCCCAAATTTGAAAATAAAATTGTCCTCAGTTTTTTTAAAAATAAAATAAAATAAAAAGCAATGCAGAAAAAGCAGAATATTCCCTGTTAAGAAAGTTGATGTTTGAGCTAACGCCTTTTAGAATCTGCAAGAGAATAAATATACGAGGCACACAACAAAAGAAAATAAAATATACTCGGAAGTATAACACAATTTTTAAGATGCGCATCAAGAAAGTCCGAAGAGTTGCCTTACGCTGCCATCAATGCTATTATAAAAAAAAACACACAATAAAAATTACAGTAATAAAATAACAATACATAAATCGCGAATAGATGTGCGTCAAGAGATCAAGAAGAAACTCCTTAAGCTGCCACCATTTACCACGATTATTACACACGACAGAAAGTAAAAATAAAAAAGGTCCGACATGGGATATCAAAGGGAGAGGAATAAATCCACTTTTCGTTTTCTCACGGTAAAATCTTCCATCCAGACAATTTTAGCTAGAGCTGGATCTGGTTGAGGAACAAATTCATTGAGTTTTTTGATTAGTTCTTCTGGTGTTGTTGCAACGACTATGATTCGTTTAGCACGCTCGGAAATAAAACCCTTTCCAGCAGAGTAGTCAATGAAAGACAGTAAACCATCAAAGAAACCATTGACATTAAGCACACTATTGGTTTTTGATGAACATTTAGCTGGGCTCTGGTAACCACATGAAAAAGTTCCTCAAGGGTGCCAAAACCACCGGGAAGGGTGATAAAGGCGCCAGAATTATTTATCATGTGAGTTATGCGATCTTGCATATTTACAGATCTAAACTCATCTCCAATAGTTGACCCGGTGATTTTTCTTTCAGCCAGAGGTTTTGGGATTATTCCCAACACTTTTACTCCTTCCATATAGGCAGAAGCAGCAGCTCGTCCCATTAATCCTAGACTTCCTCCTCCGTAAACTACATGAATGCATTTTTCTCCTAAGGTACGACCCAAGTTGTGGGCTGCTTCAGTAAAGCATGCCTCTTTTCCATAATTAGCTCCACCAAAAATGCAGACTGTGCTAAATTTTTTTGTTGAAGATGATGACTCCATTTTTAAAAAGAAATTATTTAGAGAGAAACAGAGAAAAGTGCAAGTTTGAGGGATGAATGAAAGAAATAAGCACAAAGTTTATTTATAGAATAAAAAGAAGGTAAAAATTGTTTAACAAGTTTGTGATTGCGTTTGATTGTGCTTCAACTACTCAATAGAATAATGAAAGCATTTATCGCGTATCACATTATTTTATTCAGAAAATCTTACCACACGACAAAAATAAAAGATACTTACTCGTATGTACAGTAGTTGTGATTGTGGCTCACATCTTCCTCTGATTTTACGTTCAGAAACGGCCTAAACGCCTTCTATGAGTCAGGGAGAAGCTTCCCATCCAATTTTCTTACAAATTGGCAAACAGGGTCTTTTAGCGTCAGATTCCCAAGACGTTGTTCATATTTTGGTTGGAATTTATTCCACAAACATCGAATTCCGTAATGTACGAGTCCACTAGGATGCGTGTCAAGAGAAATTTCGATATCATCTAAATTCTCCTTATTCAGACCATCCTCAATGAACTGAATTTTATCTTCTCTGTTTGTATATGGAATTCCTAAAGATCGACATTTTAAATTACAGTTCCATCTAGCACATTTATAGCAAACGGCTATCATCTTTGCTCGTCGTTTCTTGGCATATGAACTTTTTCCTAGCCTTGGTAAAAATCTAGTCGGTGTTTCTGTGAATTCACCTTCTATTCTTACTTTGGCTTCAATAATGAATCTTATGTCAAAAGGTATGCATTTATTCATAAGCAACCTCATCCTTTCAAGCCTTGTCTTGTAAATTTTTAAAATTGCATTTTTACTCAGAAAGGGAATTTTTTTTTCAATTTTATACAACGTTTCTTCCATGATAAAAAAAATAAAAAGACAATGAAAATAATTGAAGAAAATATCTACAAATATCAGTTGTTGTGGGAAACTGAAAAATCCGACTTTAATAGTCACGGAGTACCGTTATCCGCCACTTGACTGGACAAACACAATTGAGTACTAAGTTACAACGTCGAGAAATTTTTACCTATAAAAATAGTTTACAATGTAAGATTTCAAATATAACTTATACTTCCCCGGCAACGGCGCCAAAAACTTGACACGTTGTTAGTGTAACTATCGCAAGTGCACGATATCGTATCAAGTAGTAAAGTGGACTTTTTGAGTCCGGTTTATCGATTCCACAAGGAAGTTTGGTTATAATTTGAATGATACACTATTAGTCTATTTTTATAGATACTTAAGATGAGTGAAACACACAATTAAAAAGTTTGGTTTAATATTTGCAAAGAAAATGCAATAATAGTTCTAATATTATAAGGAAATAAAAATATTGCAATAATAATAGATTGATTAAACGATAAAATGAAATAGTTGGGATTACAAACTTAGTTCATCATTAGTTATAAAAAATGTATAGGAGATCATAAGATGAATTTACTTATTATGTTGTGTAGATTCGATTTTCCTTAAAAAGACGGTTTCTCTTTCGAACTATAAAACGCCCCTTACATATTGAATCAATCCACTATATTTCTATGTTGATTGGCTTCAATACATAGCATTAGAATTTATGAAAATAACTCAAAGAATCATCTAAGGACTAGAGGTATATTTCTATCCCCTAGAACAACTTAGAGTGAAGATCATTTGATCTAATCAAACATATTTTCTTTCGAAACATATGAAGACCATAAATATCGTCATTTATTGGCCAAATAAATAAAGATTGTTAAAACAATGAAAATCACACACAATAATAAGCAATTCACAATAGATCTTTTATACAAACATAAACAACATAACTAACCTTGTTTATAATCCCAACTAAAGGTTAGTTAGCCCATAAAGGGTTTATTACACATGTTACAAGCTTTGGTGGTCATTTTTAGTTGAATCAAGAGAAAGAATTGATCCTAACTCCCTTAGTAGATAAAGGAGATAGAAGCAATAAACTCTCTGAACAACATATACTATACCACACTTACAAAGATCACTCAAGAACACAAGTGTGTTCTTCACACAAAAAGAAAAGTTTACAAAAAATGGAAAATTATAAGATGAATGATGAATGATGAAGGATCTAAGGGGTCCATTTATACACCTAAAGTCATCTAATAGCTCCAAAACTCCAGCATTATTACATTAGATCGGATCAATGCACGCCATCCCCTCAATAATACACAAAAAGTATAAAAAATTAGACAAATCATAACAATTTGTCAAGAGTTACGACCGTAACATTCAGGAGTTACGGCCGTAACTAGGGTGACTTACGGCCGTAACTCCTGACTGGTACGGCCGTAACTAACTTCGTAAATTTGTTCACTGGTTGCTTTGAAAGTTACGTTTTCAGCCCAGAATTTCTCAGACTTTGCGTTTTTGCCCCAGATCTTCTTCGGATGATAACTTTTGATATATAACTCTGATTTTGAATCCGGAAAGACTGCCGAATTCGTCTCGGAAAGCCCTACTACATGAATATATCAAAATTCAACAAAGAGAATATTTATTAAACATGTTGTTTCTTGAGTAATTCAGTTATTTAATCTGATCATCATCCGATAAAAATAAATTTATTAAAACTAATTAATTAAAAGCAAAAAACGAGTAGACTAGCTCAATTATGGGTGAATTTTATCGATACAAACCATAGATAAGTGTACAAAACTAACACTTATCAGTACACCCTAGTTCGCGATACACACACACGGCAATACGTATCCGCAGAGGCCCCGTCGGACCATCCCTGGGTGAACATACACATTCACATCCACAACATCCACGGGAAGCCATAATTCAAATACTAGAATATGCAAATAAATGTAAAGTACTTACTTGAATGGCCGCTTCATCCGAAATATACACACAACTAATGTCACGCAACATCACATATTCACCGAATGAGTACACATATCAATACACAATCCTCGACCAGTGGAAAAGAGTCTACTATAATGAAGTAATACAATCACAACACCTTCCATCATACAACAATAATACACATATTCAGAAAACATATTTATTCACAAAGCATACGAGTTATCTTCGAAGGAAAACCTTTACCGAGAATATACCAATCATTTTTGAAAGTTCATTAAAACATTAAAATTCCATATATAATCAATGGCCAGCTATCACGTCTACGAAATACGAAACTTATGGGCAAGATACTTGCCTCGATACCACGAGTAATAGAACAATGAACGGACACGGTCGGATAGCCCTCGCGCTTCTAAGAACAACCAAGAACTCGAAAACTCCACGAAAACTACGAAAATAATATCACCACGAATCAATAACGCTAAACGGAATCCGAAACAACCCTAAAAACAACAAGAATCCGAGGGTTTCTTCGAGGAAATCGTAAATTAAGTCTCGGGTGATAAAAATCGATAAACGAGTTACAAAATCCGAATATCATGACCAATACAACGGGATTACCATGAACACTTCATCAATATCGGACAAAATCAATGAATCACGAAGAAAACCCCCCAAAATTACACAATTAGGGTTCTACGGAAGAATTACCTCGACCCGACAAAGAACAAGGATTCAGTGATGATATAATCGACAAGAGTCTTCAAAAATGCCTTGGAATTGATTAGAATCGACCAAAAACTCCACTTCCCGAATACTCCCGTCCGCAACCGCCTCAAGATGAAAAAAACAAAGTGAAATGAAGTTTGGCCGAGCCCAGGCCTATATATGGACGACAGTGTAACGGCCGTAACCGACAGGGCCTTACGGCCGTAACTCGGTCAATGCCTATAACGTATGTAGCGGCCGACGCCTTGCGTACGTGATGAACGCCACTTACGGCCGTACTCGGCATAGCCTTACGGCCGTAACCGAACTCCTAGGGCCACTGCCCAAAATCTTCCGACGCATTACGGCCGCAATCGGCCAATGCCTTGCAGCCGTAACGAATCCTTACGGCCGTAACAGGATGACCCTTATGGCCGTAACCGAGTCCTCCCAGGCCAGGGCATGCGATTGTCTTATGGCCGTAATCGTCCAGGCCTTACGGCCGTAACTTGGTCCAGCAGTCCTTTGACTGCCCGACTAGAGACTCGACGACATCTCGATCATGCAAACGCACCGACTAAGATCCAAAACGATAACGAGTGGGCTACAAAACTCAATGTACCATAGTACACGCATACGATTCCAAAGACGTGAACGACAACAAACCGTTCGACCGAAGAAAATTCAACAAAACCGGAACGAAGATCTCGGGTATTACATTCTACCCCCTTAAAAGAAATTTTGTCCCCGAAACTTAAAACATAGAACGAACAACACAAAACAAATTCAGATAACACACGCTATCCATTGCCGACGACTTGCAACGAATCACATGCAGCACGTAGCTGCTACCATTCATATTGCTACACCAGAACGATAACAAAACACAATGAACAAAATCAACATGGTTGACCAACCTGAACAGTACATCAATCAAAACGCGAGTTAATCGCTGAAGAAATACGATATTCCACAGCCCAAGGGTGGGAAGATCGAAAATGAAGTTAATTTCCCAAACTTAAGGAAATTACGAAGGGGCCTGAACACCCAACAATCACGATACGAGTGTTGGAGCAATTTTGGTATTAGCGCCGTTGTGTGGAAGCGTAAAATAAATGTGCGAAAATAAATGACACATGGATTGATAGAGGTTCGGCCAAACGTGCCTACGTCCTCTCTCGTTATATTTTTCTGTAGACTTAAGATATAAACCTCTGCACCTCTCTTCTATCGGTCGAGGGATTACCGTTACAAGCTCGTCTTCTATCGGTCCGAATAAACCGTTCTCTTACTTGTCTTTTTGTCGGTCCAAGTTAAACCGTTTTCCTTTTCTATTGGACAAGGAATCAACCACTCTAGCTTTGTATCGGTACTAGATAGACCTCACTAAGATAGCGATTGCGATTCTAACAATGCCGGATCCTTGATCCTATTAACACCAAAATCAATCGTATCTTTTCTTTTTCTCACTCGTGTATGATTTAGTGTATCACACTCAATCACTTTCAATTTAAGCTCAAGGCAACAACTATAATATGTACAATGATATCTCAAGTGTATATGAATTGATCAATGTTGTTGTGTGGATTAATACCAAGGATGTGGTATTTATAGCCTTCTCCATCAAACTAGCCGTTACTGCCAGTTGTTATTAGCGTACGCTAGGCTTCTTCCTTAGCGTGCGCTATCACGCATTGTTGCCTGTAACGTACGTTATGTATTGCATGTAGCGTACGTTAACGTCTTGTAATTCCAGTCCAGTGGATACTGTCTCTCTTTGTTAGCGTGCGTTAATCATTCCTTGTCGCGTTCGCTAACAACACATCATTGCATGCGTTATATATCCATTTATACTTTTTGACTTTACTTCAGAATCTTCCCAACGGATTGATTGACTTGAATTCAAAATGCTATTTAGCGTGCGCTAAATATCATCAGTAGCGTGCGCTGTGTCTTACTTCACTGCGTACGTCATTCTGAGTTTGAATGTCTTCACAACGGTAAAAAGCCTCGATATCGTGCGTTAATGTTCATGGGTAGCGTGCGCTATCTGCACCAGACGACTTGACTTCAGGTAACTTTGAACTCGTCTGATCTGCAGCCGGGACCCGTTAGCGTGCGCTAACTTATATGTCTAGCGTGCGCTAGCTTTGTATTTTGTCCAACTTTTTGCGTCTTCGTCTGCTTCATTGTTTTGCTTCGCCTCTTTGTTGTTTTGTTTTGTTTAGCAGCTTAATCATCAAAACTCTATTTATGAATATGTGGAATAAATATTCCAACAATATCCCCCTTTTTGATGATTACAAAACAACCCTTGAATTGGATAAAACCTGCAAAATTAGAAATATATATTTGTACGTTTCAAAGTTTTCGGCTTTGATCGTTTCGTTAGTTTCACTCATCTTTTCTTTTTCTGTCATTTTCTACTTCTTCATTTCTCATTTTTCAACTCCTTCATTTCTCCCCCTTTTTGTATGCTTTCTTTTTCTCCTTTTCGACTTCTTCAATTTTTATTATTTTCTCCTCCTTTTTACTTTTTATTTTTCTCGTCATTCTTTCATGACGTTTTTTATCCGATTCAACTCCTTTCTCCCCTTTTTATATTCAGCAAAAAGTGAAAAAAATATACCAATTGAATATAAATATGCATGATACCAATTAATGATGAGTAATATATGAATACGGTTGAGTTATACCCGTTAAAAAATTACTCCCCTGACAAAAATATCCGTTAAAAATTAATACTCCCCCTGAGTAAAATATCAATTGTTAAAAATTAATTTTTGGGGATCCAACCGATAGTTGGTTTTTCTTTCGAAACATGGACGATATTTGGAATAAAAGTTCCTTTGGGAATCCAAATCTTCTTAGTTTTTATCGTCCGTTGTGGGCTTTTGCAATTCGAAATGTGGTGCCCAATTTTCAATTATTTTTCACAATGGGGTATTTTGAAATTTGCGGATTCGTTTTTAGAACGTGGTTGAATCCTAACCCTTATTTATTCAAAGTGTATTTTTGAACCGAGAGCATATTTTCAAATTTCTCATTTCCGAGAGAGAATTTTTCGTTAAATTTTTGAGCTCGGTTTGAACTTTAACAAGATCATCCTTTAAAATATTTTCATTCTCAACACATTTTGAATGATCAGTCTCAATAAATTTTCCCTTTTCAAGAATTTTGGAATTTTCATTTTCCAAAAATTTTTATTTAGATTTAAGGGATTTAATTTCACTTAAAGCATTTTGATAGTCCGTATATAATAACTCGAATGCTTCAAAAAGTTTATCGTAAGAATTACTTACTTGGCTTTCGACGTCGCTATCGTCGAATGAACTCCGGGCCATAAATGCAAGGTTATTTTGATCAATGAAATCATCATCAATATCTTCGTCACTCCATGTTGCAATTAAAACCTCTTTGGATTTTACACGACAATTCTTAGCAAAGTGGCCTGGTTTACCACATAATCGACAAGTGTTGTCGAATTTCTTAAATTCGCCCTTTTGGATGTCCTGCTTCTTCCGGTTTAATAAGCGTTGGAACTTATTAATATTTTTGGCATAGTATGCCGATTCTTCGTCGCTTTCGCCCACCGGGATTTCTTCCTTTCTTGACATCTTAGCCTTCATGGCTATCGTTCTTTCCTTCAGCTTTGGTTTGGCATTCCGAGATTTAAGTACTATCTCGTAGTTGATAAGTGAACCAACGAGAGCACTCTAATCAAGATTGTTCAGATCTTTAGATTCCATTATTTCCATCACCGTATCGTCCCATTCTCGAGGTAGTGATCGGAGAATCTTCTTTACTTTCTCACTACTCGAAAGTGGTTTTCCAAAACATGCTAATCCATTTGTGATGACCGAAAATTGGTCGAGCATGATCGTGATGGATTCATCGTCCTTCATTTGGAATAGTCCGTATTCGTGAAGGAGCATGTTTATTTTCGTCTCCTTGACCTGAGATGTTCCTTCATGTGTTACCTCAAGAATTTTCTAAATTTCTTTGGCACTATCCCACGATGATATCCGGTTGTGTTCTTCCGGATTTAAGGCACAATATAGGAGTTGAGTTGCCTTACAATTTTAATGGTCATTTTTCCAATCGGAATCGTCATATTCTTCGAAAGTTTTAAGCGTACCGTTGGAATTTGTTGGAATTTTCGGATCAAGACATATTATTTTCCATAGCTCGATGTCGTAGGCTCGAATGAATATCGACATCTTCTTCTTCCATGTCATGAAGTTTGATCCGTCGAAAAATGGTGGTCGGTTAAGAGCAAGACCTTCGACCGGGGCAAGTTGAAACACCATTTGGATCGACTCCTCGGATATTAAGCCACTTATTGGAAGTACCGCTCCGATACCAATTGTTGGAGCAATTTCGGTATTAGCGCCGTTGTGCGGAAGCGTAAAATAAATGTACGGAAATTCTCGTTATCTTTTTCTATAGGCTTAAGATATAAACCTATGCACCTCTCTTTTATCGGTCGAGGGATTACCGTTACAAGCTCGTCTTCTATTGGTCCGAGTAAACCGTTCTCTTACTTGCCTTTTTATCGGTCCAAGTTAAACCGTTTTCCTTTTCTATTGGACAAGGAATCGACCACTCTAGCTTTCTATCGGTACTAGATAAACCTCACTAAGATAGCGATTGCGATTCTAACAATGCTGGATCCTTGATCCTAATAACACCGAAACCAATCGTATCTTTTTTTTTTCTCACTTGTGTATTATTTAGTGTATCACACTCAATCACTTTCAATTTAAGCTCAAGAACAACAACTATAATGTTTACAATGATATCTCAAGTGTATATGAATTGATCAATGTTGTTGTGTGGATTAATACCAAGGATGTGGTATTTATAGCCTTCTCCATCAAACTAGCCGTTACTGCCAGTTGTTATTAGCGTACGCTAGGCTTCTTCCTTAGCGTGCGCTATCGCGCATTGTTGCCTGTAGCGTACGTTAACGTCTTGTAATTCCACTCCAGTGGCTACTATCTCTCTTTGTTAGCGTGCGTTAATCATTCCTTGTAGCGAGCGCTAACAACACATCATTGCATGCGTCATATATCCGTTTATACTTTTTGACTTTGCTTCAGAATCTTCCCAACGAATGGATTGACTTGAATTCAAAATGTTATTTAGCGTGCGCTAAATATCATCAGTAGCGTGCGCTATGTCTTACTTCACTGCATATGTCATTCTGAGTTTGAATGTCTTTACAACGGTAAAAAGCCTCGATAGAGTGCGTTAATGTTCATGGGTAGTGTGCGCTATCTTCACTAGATGACTTGACTTCAGATAACTTTGAACTCATCTGATCTGCAGTCGGGACCCGTTAGCGTGCGCTAACTTATATGTCTAGCGTGCGCTAGCTTTGTATTTTGTCCAGCTTTTTGCGTCTTCGTCTGCTTCGTTGTTTTGCTTCGCCTCTTTGTTGTTTTGTTTTGTTTAGCAACTTAATCATCAAAACTCTATTTATGAATATGTGGAATAAATATTCCAACAATGAGATCGACAAAAACCAAACAACAGACGATCGAACCACAACGATCGAGACAACAACAGTCGAACAATCATGTCCAAAGCACGACGAACAATAAAAATCAAATAACAACTCCGAAGTTCACACATCGGCTCGAGACAATAGGTGATCTGGTAAGGACTATAAGACAAACACCCACATAAGATTCACATGAACGGAATCGCAATCGAAAAAGTCACAACGACAAGTGGATTAACCCAAAATAACACCACAACTCATTCGAGCAACAAAAGTGAAGGATAGAACAAGTTCAGCAAATATCAACGAATACAAACGAGTCGATAGAGGTGAAAATATAGAAATTCAAAATCCGATCCGCTTCTACTAAAAAGAAGTTTATCTCCCATGTTCGAAACAACAACGCAAGGGAATAACATAACATATAATCGGTAGACTACACCCCACAGGGACTCCTCAGAGTCGATTCTGATATTAGTGCTCAAGTCCGTGCCTCGGAAGGCTCGGTGACCAACTCGCAAAACTGAACTCAGTGTCCCTCGAGTCCGCACCTGTAACACGTTACTGGCGGGGAAGGACAATGCGCACAAACACGTTGCAGTTAAAACACCTCCTAGCTTTACCCGGAGTCAAAGCAGACGAATTGGAACTCTCAGTCTCATGCATCAAGCGATGGAGCTTCACAGCGGAAAGACTACGACGTTGTAATCCAGAAACACCAACTCCAGTACTAACCACAATATCATCCAACTTCCTCAGCTTCCTAGTCGGTTCTAGACAAACCCAGCTTCCAGAAGTTCTCGGAACTCCGCCCACATGAAGACACGATTTCGAGGTTTAACAGCTTCCCACCAATGAGCAACATCATCGCTAAGAAGGTACTGAGCAATAGGAACCTTCCAATCTTCGGGACAATCAATGGCCTCGAATATATTTTGCAACTGAAGGAGCCAACCATCCCAGCCCAATGCATCCGCTACACCAGCGAATCGAGGGGGATTCATACGAACTACCTCTCAGAGCCATAGGTTTGCCCCGATCTTCTGAATCGCATCAGTGTTGCGTTGAACCGCCTGGGTCAACTGAGTCATCCGTGCTGCTACTTGTTGCAATATAGTAGCAACATCTAAACCAAGATCATTCCCCGCAATATTCTCTCGATTCCGCATCTGATCCCCGTGGTCATCAGTACCACGGTTGCGACCACGACCTCTGCCCCTCAGCATATTAACAAGCAACAACCTATCGTAACGAAAGATCATAACACATAATCGCACACAACAATTGTTATCACTGGACAACACACATAGAATACCGTCACAACGATCAGTCTAACAATCGCAAAAGTTAGACGTACCGCCAAGATACAACCCCCGAACTTCTGCCAAGGCTGATTAGCGTGCGCTAGCCATGCCACGTTAGCGCGCGCTAGCTCCATATTTGGCGTGCGCTAGCTGTTCTAATCCAGCAACACGTTCATGAACATATACCAAATAATACCAAAAGTTGGGGGTTACTGTAACACCCCCAGATTTAACCGGAAATATTACAGCGCCGTGGGCCCCGAGATGGAACCCACAAGGCTAAAAAAAATTTTCGCAAACATTTACAAATGCCCAAGAGGCTAACGACAGTATTATCTATTGAAAAATAATCAAAGATTTATAAAACTCATTTATCAAACCGTCGTAAAAACTCATTTGAAATCGCAAGGCCAAACTGCCGACATTCAAAAGTTTAGAAAACGATTTCCAAAGTAACCTCAGTTACCAGATATCAAAAGAGCATTTCAAAATACTCACGCAGCAGAATACAAGAACCAATCAAGAAACTCAATGCACAGAACATGTCCTAGCCAGTATCCTCCGGGAAGCTCATCTCTTCACGACCGCTACAAGCTCGATACTCCAAGAACCTAAAAATAAATCCCACGAAGGGGTCAGCCATAATATCCAACAATGATAACCGTCACAAGACATTAATAATTACATACCAATGAGAATACAACATAAGAATACGACCAACGTAATCTTACCGCCATAACTTTACTTACTCAAGAAATTCTCATCAGAATAACCATTATCACATTTCACATCCTGTACTCGATTAACCAATAAACTCGAACATAATATCTGTATTGTACCTCAAACAATACTCAAGATTCTCAAACTATCATCACCAACTCACGATACGGAAATATACCATTTCTGACCAATACGATCCATCGAATAACATCATCAAATCCCAAGACGATAACCGATCGTCCACCAAGACAAATACCAAAGGAAATACGGAACATACCTCGAGATATGAAGTGCCACGACAATCATACCAGTCTAATCCGAGATCAGATCAATGCAATACGGACAAGGTCCTAACACAAGACCTACAAATGCATACTCATATGACCACGTCAATATGATCACAACAATAATAATCATGTATACTCAATGGAAATCCGACGATCCAAATACCTCAAGATAGATCCCTTTGTTGATCCTATCGATCAACATAAGGTGGATAACTAACAATACACATGTGAACAACAACACATGATAAAATCAATGATGCGAATTCACAAGATTCCATCAACACAATACCGGTAATCCAACGATCCAGCTTCTCAAGATAGATCCCCATGATGATCCCGTCGAACCAACGCATGGTGGAAAACTCCGTCCAACGATCCAGCTTCTCAAGATAGATCCCCATGATGATCCCGTCGAACCAACGCATGGTGGACATCCGATCCAAGGCCTCTCAAAGATAGATCCTCATAATCCCATCGGATTAATTACACAACATGAACAACACAATATGCATACACATATGCACTTCAACACGTTCATCAACATGAACAACATAACATGCACGACAACATGACAATTTACTAGGACGACTCCATGTTCAACAACATGAAAGAAAATGTACGAGACCAAAATAAATAACACTAAACCATAATCAATATGGAATACCTACCCCGAGTCCTTCGGGAGCAACCTCGATGTCCAATCATCACCGACGATTATCCGCAACGCTCGACGATCCAAACGTATCATGAACCATAAATATTCGAATCCTCGTCTTTATCACAATGTAACCTCGATAGTCGAACATACCAATAACTGAGATAAATCATATACATTATGATTTACCCCCCCAGAATCGAAAGAACGATATGCGATCCGAATACCCAGAGTTCACAATAATAATCATCGCTATATGCATTATAAACGAAATGAAACTGAAACCATTCATTAAACATTATAACTGAGCAAGTAATAACTTGCCTCGATACCGATACGACGATGATGAGGTCGTTACCAATTCCATTGTCGTCATCTACAAGTTCCTCGGTTTCGACCAAAGCAATTCACGACCATCCTCGAACACGACCGCAGCATACGGTTATAGACACCGATCAATAAACTTGACCTAGTACAATAATCGATTAAACAACAATCCGATAATAATCAACAACCGCTAAAACCACTTCACAAACCCAACGGCTCAACAATATCTTAGTTAACCACAAGTGTGATCAAACCAACTAAAACGATCACGAATTCATAACCGAAACAGAATATATTACCCTGCCTGTTGACTTAGCGCACGTTAATCTTTTACTGTAGCGTGCGCTAAGTTGTTCCCGATAGCGTGCGCTAGCCAGTAGGCTTAGCGTGCGCTAATAACGTGCAGTTACATGCATTTCGGATACCGATCAACATCTGGCGATTATCAAAGACTCTAAGTGATTCTGAATCATGTTCATAGCTATCAAACAACGAAATCCAATATCCTTTAACATATAGGTAATCATCCGACTTTTAATTCAAGTCATATATTCATATTTCATCTTTCTTAATATCAACAACCTAAACACCAAGAACTCATAATCATGCTATGTTCATCATCCTATGAAGGAACCAACAACAACGACATCACAGATCCGAATTGAAGGAAGACATTATCCAACATATCTCTTTGAAGATAACAACTCATTCGAAAACATCTAATTCATATCAATATCTTCATATCAACAATAACATTATCATAATCTGGTAATCCAACTCATAATCATACTTATGAACTTGTTTATATGATAATCATCAGCTCAAGAACATCATATACAATCCAAAACGAAATCTCAAAGTGAAGAGTAATTACCTTTTTGAAGGAATGGATTGATTTCCAAGGTTGAATCCATTTACAAGAATCACCAATGATTTCAATCTTCAAATGTTGTTATGGATGATTAACTCCATCTTAATCCAGTGTTTGGAACCTCAAATATATCCCAACTCTCTCTCTCTCTCTCTCTCTCTCTCGGCTGAAAGAAGAAAGAATGACGAAATGTTTAATAACACCCTTCTGCCCCTTTTTATAATATTCATTATTAGCGTGCGCTAACATCTCATGTTTAGCGTGCGCTAACATCTCATGTTTAGCGTGCGCTACCGCCTTAGCGTGCGCTAACTGACTTTGTTAGCGTGCGCTATCGAAGCCCAGAGGCTACTGTCTTGCTTCGTAAACTAACTTACGTACGTAATGCCCATGCATTAACGTATGTAAATCATCCTGATTAGCGTACGCAAGTCATTTACCTTAGCGTGCGCTAATACCAGTTGACTTGCTACAGTCTACACCTACCACGAAGATGCTCATGACCCCACAAGCCGAAATCAACCAATAAAGCCAAGATTCCCTGTTGACCGATATATAGTTAGCGTGCGCTAATCAACATGCATTAGCGTGCGCTAACACTACATTACAACATCCGTTGACTTATCAGAACGTGCGCCGAAAGTGGCCTGGTCCACGCGTAGATTCCTTCTGAGCTGATCTGCACTAGCGTACGCTAACCTATGAACGTAGCGTGCGCTAATCCTGCACGATAGCGTGCGCTATGCATGAATATCAGCGTGCGCTAATAACGCTATACTTAGCCATTTTCAGCTATCCTTGTCCAACATCTCGACATATCAATTACGAACATACGACATATCAAATATACATTATTCAACACATTATATCCTCAAATACAACTGTCGACCAAATACGACAATTATACCAATACTGACATCTCAGTCCTTCATTTATTTTATCCCTACCGCATGCATTCCATGTGCATAATATAACTCGGATAAAATAATATCAAACAATGAGTAGAAATTCGGATATTACATTCTACACTTAAAATAAGTTTCGTCTCGAAACTTGCAATCCGTCATAGAAAACAAACAAACATACTGCTCAACCCAAAAATATCCCAAAACCATCACGACACCGATCACCATCATTATTCGAATAGCCAAAACCGCATACTTACAAATACGCAGTCGACGATCTCCGAGATACTAGCCAGCGTTTTCACCGCATGCCTCAATACGCTTACGATCACAATTCCCCGATTCTCAACAAAATATATCATCTTCGGATCAAACAATGCCCGAATCAAATCGTCTGCCTGATTACATAATCAGGTCTCAATTCCGGTAAAACGAATAATATCCGATGTATCTGTGAAACAACTGCTCAAAACAACGACACGAATTCCGAAACATCAACACAAAATCCGAACGCTCAGATGATCACCAAAATGATCAACTAATAAATCAACCGAATTTATCATCAACATGATAAATTCCCATATGACCAACCAGAGGTCAAAACACAATCGAAAATATCATCAACATGGTAAACTCCAATATGACCAACCAGAGGTCAACGATAATCGAGAATACCTTCACACGGTAAACTCCAACATGATCAACACAGAACCATAGAAACAGACATACGAAAAAGCAAAATTCTCAAAACGACACACCGATCACATACAGTGGATCTCAATAAACATATCCGACTGGCGAACATACCCCTCGGCATATGAACAACCAATCACAAACTGACGAACATACCCAATCATACACGGAGTGGAAACGACCACTCAATATCCAAAACAACCAGTATGGGGTCACCATCCCCAAATCTATGCTTACAAGGAAATCATTCCAGAATCACTAAGGTAAAATCGTGCTACTACCATACCAATGGAATCACATAGCACATATGTTCCGGTTTCACAAAATCCCAAGTTTCCAAAATAATATTATGTGCATGAATCTACAACACGCAACATATTTCTCTTATCCGATAACTCAACCGATCATCGCCGGATAATCAAACTAACATACCGAAGTTCGAATTCCTTTTCCATCGTACCATCAATATGATATGCACTATGCACTAAATGCGTATGTATATCAATCACATTTTCAAAACCATTTGAAATCACAAAGTCTCACAAGAATACAAATTTTCAAAGTTCTTTCAAAAATTTCAAAACTAAAAACATAAATTTTGGTAAGACCACAAAATTAATTTTTGAAAAATTAACTTGGCTCGATGGTGCCAAGTATTCGATATGATTTCCTTCGAATCCACACGATTTCAAGTTTTAAAATGAAAAGTATGCAAATGCTCGACTATATCCATACTCCCGCATACCATTCGGTTCGTCACCAATATCCACCGATATTCCATCTAAAACCACACGATCGAGTTCCAAAATCTTAATATATAAATTCCGACTAAACTCCTTTTCCACACATGACTCGTATCGTCAACCATTTACCCTTCCTGGATCACCTCAAACATGATATGACAAAACGTTGAAACAAATCAACAAATCAAACACGGCGAAAGACTTCCCGAGAAATTCCATTTGAACAAGTAAACCAAAGCCTCGAAAGGCGGAAATAACATAGGTAAACGATTGGTAAAGTGTTTTACAAGTCTCGGGAGTTTTAAGAAAACAGAAAAGCCGTTTGAAACATTAGGGTCTCAGCCCGTAACTCGTTCCGCATTACAAGAAGTTTAAAAAGTAGAAAACCTATTTTCGAACCCTAGTCCTGAGTTATAAAACCATTTCAAAATCAATTGGGTCTCGACCCAAAAATCATTTTCCGTAAAACATCCGTAAGACATTCATTTTGAAAAGTATCATTTTCAAATGATCAAAAGCAATTCATATATCTCAAAATGAATTAACATGTTATATGTTCTTCTCAACCATGCACAATATTTCTCCCAAATGCACAATTTTGTTCCAAAATCTAACCAACATACTGATTCTCAAAATTATAACTCCTCAAGATCATCAATCCTGTCCCAACTCTGTCACCTTATACTATAACATATAATATTCTGCTGAATTTCAAAGCATATCAACTACAGAACGGCAATAAATCTCAATGCGATTCGAAAATCCAAATACTTACAGATCGTGAAGTCGACGATTCCCCGTGATACTGGCACATGTCTCGACTCAAGAAAATACTCGACAGAGATATTTTCAAAACACACGTTTGCCAAATCGGTTCGACTCAAGAACACAATACATCTCATTCTAGAGAATCTCATTAACACCATTTAGAAAGTTATAACAAGTCCAGTACGATACTGGCAAATCCGATAACGCACAAGCCTGAGTGAACAACAAAGACTCACGGCTCTAATATTTGTCAATCGACAACTCGAATGACGCAACAAAAACACGACCCAACTCGACCCAAATGCCTAGGTTTTCTCAACCTAAGCTCCGATACCATATTCGTAACACCCTGCATTTAACCGAAATACATAGCCGTGGCCCCGAGATGGAACCCACAAGGCTAAAAGAAATTTTCGCAAACATTTACAAATGCCCAAGAGGCTAACGACAGTATTATCTATTGAAAAATAATCAAAGATTTATAAAACTCATTTATCAAACCGTCGTAAAAACTCATTTGAAATCGCAAGGCCAAACTGCCGACATTCAAAAGTTTAGAAAATGATTTCCAAAGTAACCTCAGTTACCAGATATCAAAAGAGCATTTCAAAATACTCACGCAGCGGAATACAAGAACCAATCAAGAAACTCAATGCACAGAACATGTCCTAGCCAGTATCCTCCGGGAAGCTCATCTCTTCACGACCGCTACAAGCTCGATACTCCAAGAACCTAAAAATAAATCCCACGAAGGGGTCAGCCATAATATCCAACAATGATAACCGTCACAAGACATTAATAATTACATACCAATGAGAATACAACATAAGAATACGACCAATGTAATCTTACCGCCATAACTTTACTTACTCAAGAAATTCTCATCAGAATAACCATTATCACATTTCACATCCTGTACTCGATTAACCAATAAACTCGAACATAATATCTGTATTGTACCTCAAACAATACTCAAGATTCTCAAACTATCATCACCAACTCACGATACGGAAATATACCATTTCTGACCAATACGATCCATCGAATAACATCATCAAATCCCAAGACGATAACCGATCGTCCACCAAGACAAATACCAAAGGAAATACGGAACATACCTCGAGATATGAAGTGCCACGACAATCATACCAGTCTAATCCGAGATCAGATCAATGCAATACGGACAAGGTCCTAACACAAGACCTACAAATGCATACTCATATGACCACGTCAATATGATCACAACAATAACAATCATGTATACTCAATGGAAATCCGACGATCCAGCGCCCTCAGCATAGATCCCTTTGTTGATCCTATCAGATCAACATAAGGTGGATAACTAACAATACACATGTGAACAACAACACATGATAAAATAAATGATGCGAATTCACAAGATTCCATCAACACAATACTGGTAATCCAACGATCCAGCGCCCTCAGCATAGATCCCCATGATGATCCCGTCGAACCAACGCATGGTGGAAAACCTGTCCAACGATCCAGCGCCCTCAGCATAGATCCCCATGATGATCCCGTCGAACCAACGCATGGTGGACATCCGATCCAGCGCCCTCAGCATAGATCCTCATAATCCCATCGGATTAATTACACAACATGAACAACACAATATGCATACACATATGCACTTCAACACGTTCATCAACATGAACAACATAACATGCACGACAACATGACAATTTACTAGGACGACTCCATGTTCAACAACATGAAAGAAAATGTACGAGACCAAAATAAATAACACTAAACCATAATCAATATGGAATACCTGCCCCGAGTCCTTCGGGAGCAACCTCGATGTCCAATCATCACCGACGATTATCCGCAACGCTCGACGATCCAAACGTATCATGAACCATAAATATTCGAATCCTCGTCTTTATCACAATGTAACCTCGATAGTCGAACATACCAATAACTGAGATAAATCATATACATTATGATTTACCCCCCCAGAATCGAAAGAACGATATGCGATCCGAATACCCAGAGTTCACAATAATAATCATCGCTATATGCATTATAAACGAAATGAAACTGAAACCATTCATTAAACATTATAACTGAGCAAGTAATAACTTGCCTCGATACCGATACGACGATGATGAGGTCGTTACCAATTCCATTGTCGTCATCTACAAGTTCCTCGGTCCCGACCAAAGCAATTCACGACCATCCTCGAACACGACCGCAGCATACGGTTATAGACACCGATCAATAAACTTGACCTAGTACAATAATCGATTAAACAACAATCCGATAATAATCAACAACCGCTAAAACCACTTCACAAACCCAACGGCTCAACAATATCTTAGTTAACCACAAGTCTGATCAGACCAACTAAAACGATCACGAATTCATAACCGAAATAGAATATATTACCCTGCCTGTTGACTTAGCGCACGTTAATCTTTTACTGTAGCGTGCGCTAAGTTGTTCCCGATAGCGTGCGCTAGCCAGTAGGCTTAGCGTGCGCTAATAACGTGCAGTTACATGCATTTCGGATACCGATCAACATCTGGCGATTATCAAAGACTCTAAGTGATTCTGAATCATGTTCATAGCTATCAAACAACGAAATCCAATATCCTTTAACATATAGGTAATCATCCGACTTTTAATTCAAGTCATATATTCATATTTCATCTTTCTTAATATCAACAACCTAAACACCAAGAACTCATAATCATGCCATGTTCATCATCCTATGAAGGAACCAACAACAACGACATCACAGATCCGAATTGAAGGAAGACATTATCCAACATATCTCTTTGAAGATAACAACTCATTCGAAACCATCTAATTCATATCAATATCTTCATATCAACAATAACATTATCATAATCCGGTAATCCAACTCATAATCATACTTATGAACTTGTTTATATGATAATCATCAGCTCAAGAACATCATATACAATCCAAAACGAAATCTCAAAGTGAAGAGTAATTACCTTTTTGAAGGAATGGATTGATTTCCAAGGTTGAATCCATTTACAAGAATCACCAATGATTTCAAGCTTCAAATGTTGTTATGGATGATTAACTCCATCTTAATCCAGTGTTTGGAACCTCAAATATATCCCAACTCTCTCTCTCTCTCTCTCTCTCTCTCTCTCTCGGCTGAAAGAAGAAAGAATGATAAAATGCTTAATAACACCCTTCTGCCCCTTTTTATAATATTCATTATTAGCGTGCGCTAACATCTCATGTTTAGCGTGCGCTACCGCCTTAGCGTGCGCTAACTGACTTTGTTAGCGTGCGCTATCGAAGCCCAGAGGCTACTGTCTTGCTTCGTAAACTAACTTACGTACGTAATGCCCATGCATTAACGTACGTAAATCATCCTGATTAGCGTACGCAAGTCATTTACCTTAGCGTGCGCTAATACCAGTTGACTTGCTACAGTCTACACCTACCACGAAGATGCTCATGACCCCACAAGCCGAAATCAACCAATAAAGCCAAGATTCCCTGTTGACCGATATATAGTTAGCGTGCGCTAATCAACATGCATTAGCGTGCGCTAACACTACATTACAACATCCATTGACTTATCAGAACGTGCGCCGAAAGTGGCCTGGTCCACGCGTAGATTCCTTCTGAGCTGATCTGCACTAGCGTACGCTAACCTATGAACGTAACGTGCGCTAATCCTGCACGATAGCGTGCGCTATGCATGAATATCAGCGTGCGCTAATAACGCTATACTTAGCCATTTTCAGCTATCCTTGTCCAACATCTCGACATATCAATTACGAACATACGACATATCAAATATACATTATTCAACACATTATATCCTCAAATACAATTGTCGATCAAATACGACAATTATACCAATACTGACATCTCAGTCCTTCATTTATTTTATCCCTACTGTACAGATTCCATGCTGTACAATATAACTCGGATAAAATAATATCAAACAACAGTAGTAGAAATTCCGGATATTACAGTTACAAATAAACAACAACATAGGAATCCAAACGCCGACATTTCACATACTTATAACATTACACAAATAACCATCAAAAGTGAATTAACATTCCAAATCGAATTCCCACCCCTCGGTCAAGAGAACCACCTCGACGAATGCATACCGAATGACTCAGCGTTCACACCACCACTTTAATCACAACTCGGGGCATTATAGCTGAAATAACAATATCCTCACCACATACCGTTTTAACCGAATTCATGAAACCAAAAAGTTGAAAGCGAAAGTCACGTCTCAAGTAATTTTTTGATAGACCTCATTTGAGTTTTAAAAATCAAATTTTGAAAATTTGCAATGCAAAATGAAAATAAAATATACGTAGTTTGAGTTCTCCAAAATTTTTCGGTCTCGAGGTCATCATACGGAAATTAAAATCTTTCCCTTCTTGAAAGGTGTTTTAAAATAAAATTTACGTGACTTCCCAAAACAGTTAAAGTTTTTAAAATATCACGTTGATAAACCTTCATTGAGTAACCACACCAAAACATTACTCCTGTAAAAATGGGTTATATATATATATATATGTGTGTGTGTGTGTGTGTGTGTGTGTATATGTACATACATACACACCGGCACCGCTCTTCATCCCAGCACAACACGAGAATCAACAAGCATAGATTACATATTCCCAATTCATGTTTAAACTCCACATGGTAACACAAAATCACACAAGCTCGTATAACACGAGACACAACAAAGTAGGGAGACTTACATCCACAGATCGCACAAAGATGATGGCTGCACCTCGATACTAATCACGACCAACATCTCAGACGACGCGTCGCGACACGACTCAGTCAGACAAAACCTGACAAGACAAGACCCGACAACACACAACTCGATCCGACAGCCTAGGTTTCCGCAACCTAAGCTCCGATACCATATTCTGTAACACCCCTAAACCACTCGGGAATATTACAGCGCCGCAAACCCTCTCCACGAGGATCTACCAGGCTAAATACAGAAAACACAATATATCAATACATGCCAACATGGCCACTGACGAACCACTAGACCGATTTGGTCTTTTACTACAACATCCATATCAAGCATACATAATTCTTTCTCACAACTCATAACCACACAAGGGTTAGCATAATACAACGGAGAGACAAACAACAAAACTCTATCAAAATACTCAACGACTGGTCTTCATGTGATTAGTATTGTCGCCTTCCATTATCCTTCGTACCGATCCTGTGATTCGCTCCCCAGCAACATGCAAGTATCTGGACACAATACAGACATCCACCTACCGAATATTTGGGGGTTAGCAAAACTCCACTGTTTTGCTAGTACAAGTATAAAATACGAATACAAGCCATACACAACATACTCCAAGAATATAATAATCGTGAATGGCCGTTTCATCCGACAGACACACAACTAATGTCACGCAACATCACATATTCACCGAATGAGTACACATATCAATACACAATCCTCGACCAATGGAAAAGAGTCTACTATAATCAAGTAATACAATCACAACACCTTCCATCATACAACACTAATAAACATATTCAGAAAATACATTTATTCACAAAGCATACGAGTTATCTTCGAAGGAAAACCTTTATCTAGAATATACCAATCCTTTTTGAAAGTTCATTAAAACATTAAAATTCCATATATAATCAATTGCCAGCTATCACGTCTACGAAATACGAAACGTATGGGCAAGATACTTGCCTCGATACCACGAGCAACGGAACAATGAACGGACACGGTCGGATAGCCTTCGAGCTTCCAAGAATGACCAAGAACTCGACAACTCCATGAAAACTACGAAAATAATATCACCACGAATCAATAACGCTAAACGGAATCCGAAACAACCTTAAAAACAACAAGAATCCGAGGGTTTCTTCGAGGAAATCAGAAATCAAGTCCCGGGTAATAAAAATCGATAAACGAGTTACAAAATCCGAAGATCATGACCAATACAATGGAATTACCATGAACAATTTATCAATATCGGACAAAATCAACGAATCACGAAGAAAACCCCCAAAAATTACACAACTAGGGTTCTACGGAAGAATTACCTCGATCCGATGAAGAACAAGGATTCAGTGATGATATAATCGACAAGAGTCTTCCAAAACGCCTTGGAATTGATTAGAATCGACCAAAAACTCCACTTCCCGAATACTCCCGTCCGCAGCCGCCTCAAGATGAAAAAAACGAAGTGAAATGAAGTTTGGCCGAGTCGAGGCCTATATATGGCCGACAGTGTTACGGCCGTAACCGGCAGGGCCTTACAACCATAACTCGGTCAATTCCTATAACGCACGTAGCGTCCGATGCCTTGCGTACGTAACGAACGCCACTTACGGCCATACTCGGCATGGCCTTATGGCCGTAACTGAACTCCTAGGGCCACTGCCCGAAATCTGCCAACGCATTACGGCCATAACCGGCCAATGCCTTGCGGCCGTAACGAAGCCTTACGGCCGTAACAGGATGAACCTTACGGCCGTAACCGAGTCCTCCCAGGCCATGGCGTGTGGTTGTCTTACGGCCGTAATCGGCCAGGCCTTACGGCCATAACTCGGTCCAGCAGCCCTCCGACTACCCGGCTAGAGACTCGACGACGTCTCGATCATGCAAACGCACCGACTAAGATCTAAAATGATAATGAGCAGGCTACAAAACTCAACGTACCATAGTACAAGCATATGATTCCAAATACGTAAATGATAACAAACCGTTCGACCGAAGAAAATTCAACAAAATCGGAATGAAGATCTCGGGTATTACACTCGGCTTGAGTTATAGAATCTATGGGCATGCTTTACTTGGAACATTTCCAGCTCACAACACCTCTATTCTAAACAAAAACACTAAATCATCTGCGATCTTAATCGGTTTCGAAACTTGCATCGGCGTAACCATTTACAGTGAGCTCATCTCCCATACCTTCGTAAATTAGGAATGCATTCTTAATTCTTCTTAAGTACTTTAGGGTGGTTTTTACTGTTGTCCAGTGACTTTCACCTGGATTTGATTGGTATCGACTTTGTCATGCTAAGGGAAAACAATACATCTGGTCGAGTACAAATCATGGCATACATGATCGATCCAATGGCCGAAGCATATGGAATCATTCTCATGCAGGCTCGCTTATCAGGAGTCGAATGACTCTGAGTTGTACTCTGATAAATCCATGTGACATTGGCAGGAGTCCTCTCTTATAGTCCTGCATATTGAACCTCTTCAATATCTTGTTAATGTAGGTACTCTGACTCGGACCAATCATTCTCTTTGATCTATCTATATAGATTCTTATCCCAAGAACATAAGCGGCTTCTCCCAAGCCTTTTATGGAGAAACATCTTTCCAACCAAGTCTTGAATGTCTGCAAGGTGGATAAGTCATTTTCAATGAGTAATATGTCATCTACATATAAGACTAGGAAGACAACTATGTTCCCACTAACCTTCTTGTACATGCATGGTTCATCTTCATTTTGAATAAACCCAAACTCTTTGACAGTTTTATCAAAACGAAGATTACAGTCTTCCATGTCTTTCTTCTTTTTGAAGACCCATTTGCACCCAATGGTTTTTACACCCTCAAGTGAATCTATCAAGTTCCAAACTTGATTTTCGTACATGGACTGCATATCTGACTTCACGGCCTCTAACCATTCCTCGGACTCTGGCCCTGAAGCAGCTTATGTATACTTACTAGGCTCATCATCTATGATCAATGCATCATCGTCCTCTATCATGAGATACCCATATCTCTCAGGTTCATGTTGCACCCTATCAGATCTGCGAGGAACATATGTACTTTGTACTGGCCCCTCAACTAATTATTGAGCCTGTTCAGTTTTAATCGATGAAGTTATGTCTTCTTTTGGTTCTCGAGTTTCCTCGAGTATTACTTTTCTCCCACTGTCTCTTTTTGAAACAAATTCCCTTAAGAAGACAACATTTCGAGCAACAAACACTTTGTTCTCTGCAGGCTTATAAAAGTAGTATCCTTTAGTTTCCTTAGGATATCTCACAAATAAATATCTTTCGTATATGGCCGCCAATTTGTCAAACACTTGGCATTTTACGAACGCTTCGCAACTGTAACACCCCCAAGTTATTCAGGGTATATTACAGCGCCGTGAGCCCCTCCGTGGGACCCACAAGGCTAAACATACGCGGAACTATAAACTTGACCGATAAGGTCTACATACAATAGAATGAAAGACGATACAAATGGTATTCAAAACCATAACCAATGAAACCATATACATCACTGCACAAATCAATACCTCGCAACACAAAGCCGAACATCAAGGGAATCAAATACAATACTCGAGTATTAAAAATCCATTCCAAGACAACAACACCGAATGGAGGAATCCAAGAAAATAACCGAGACAAGACACGATCACACTTGCCCATCATCTTCATGCCGACCCGATACCCGTCTGTCCGCTCTCCTGGAACCTGAAATACATGAAACGTATTTCCCCCATAAAGGGGTTAGCCGTCGAATAGCTAGTGCAAGTATAACAATATGAAACATGATACTCCTCGACAATAAAGTAAATGTAATCCGTCAATTCATCAATATCCGTCAATTCATCAATATCCGTCAATTCATCAATATAAGACTAGTATTCCTAATGACTAAAATCTCAAGACGTATGTGAATGCCGTAAAAACGGTTCGTTCATATCATACGCCGTTACATGTAGGAATGCCGTCAAAACGGTTCGTTCATTACATGCCAACATTATCTCATATGAATGCCGAGAAACGGTTCGTTCATATCAACCATGGAATCGCACTGGAGGATACGAAACCCTCGTAGGACCATAGGCCCGCCCGGAGTGGCTAGAAATAATCTTACCATCAATATTTCATACTTTCAAAGTCGAGAACGCATAATCATAAAGGTATACTTGCCTTAATAAACGTTATCAAGATCCCGAAGAACACGGTCGACCGGGAAGCTTGAACCACGAAGAAGACAACGAACGGAAGGGTTCCGACTTGAGTTCTTCACAAGGATTTCGTCCTAAGTCATATCAATGATAAATCAACAATCGCACGATGAATAATAATCGTACAACGCACAAAACCCCCCTCTTAGACATTTTGTCGGACACCTTCAAGGCGTCGACTAATAACTCAACCGAAACGACGAATCAATACACTCCAACCGTGGAATAACGATGGAAATGATAGAATGCACCTAAATCATCATCAATCCATCACTAATCTAAATTACTACGGATTAAAAGGATGAAGTCAAACAAAATCCCCAATTTCCAACACAAAATTCGAAGTGTTCTTGAAAAATCTTTCAATAGTCCGATGAATACTCCAACAAGTCCATAATCATGCGTATATCACTTCATACCCCATGATTTTAACATCCAAAACATCATTACCCAATACAAAATCAAAATCCAAGATGTTGAAGAAATTACCTCTTGAAGATCCAAGCACTATGATTCGAAGAATACTCGATAGATCGATGATCCGAGCTTAAAAATCGAAAATAGATGAAGAAAGTCACACACTCAAGTGATAGATGGAGAAACCTTCCTCTCTCAAGCCTTTCCTCTCGTGTGATGGTGAAGAAATGAGAAATATCGGTTGAAACGCGTAAAAATGCGTATATAGGTGGTCGACGTGTGTGCCACGGCTCAAGATAGGTGTGCCGCGCACGCACCCAAAATTCGCTCCCGTGGCTCGCGGTGTGCCGCGGCTCAGCCCAGGTGTGCCGCGGCACCGGGTACAGGCAGTTTTGGACGAATCTGGAAAATGAGAGTGACTTAGCTATTTCGACCATAACTCCCTCGTCCGGACTCCGATTGACTCACCGTTTGAACCAATGGAAATCTAACTCGATGCTTTATAATATTGCCAAGATTCAGAATTTTTGGAGTTTACAAGAATTTATGGTGATTTAACAAAGTCGAACTCTTACGTGGAAAAGTCGCTAAAGAGCACGGAATTCAACAGAACGATACCGAGACGAACTCGGATGACAAAAAGTGTAGAATTAATCATTCTCATGATGATGAAACGGTCCCAAGCAAGTCGCCAAAATAGACTTCCGCCAAAAAATAGAAAATTTCCGGGGAACAAAATTACGGGTATTACAGCAACCCCAGATCTTTAGAAAAGACAAGTTTGGTCTCTTACCAGTCTATTTCTCAAATGGTGTCTTTTCAATTGCTTTAGATGGAACATGATTAAGGGTGAATGCTGATGTTTCTAAGACGTGTCCCCAAAATGATAATGGAAGCTCTGTTCGATTCATCATGGATCGAACCATATATAATAAAGTTTGGTTCCTCCTCTCAGACATGCTGTTATGTTGAGGTGTTCCAGGACGAGTAAGTTGTGAAACAATTGCACAACTCCTAAGATGATCATCGAATTCTTGGCTCAAGTATTCACACCTCGATCTGATCGAAGGGCTTTAATCGTCTCATCAAGTTGATTCTGTACTTCACTCCGGAATATATTGAATTTCAAAAGTTCATGTTTATGCTTCATAATATAAACATATCCATACCGACTAACATCATCGGTAAAGGAGATTAAGTATTGATATCCGCCTCTGGCATGAGTGCTAAGAGGTCCGGACTCCGATTGACTCACCGTTTGAACCAATGGAAATCTAACTCGATGCTTTATAATATTGCCAAGATTCAGAATTTTTGGAGTTTCCAAGAATTTATGGTGATTTAACAAAGTCGAACTCTTACGTGGAAAAGTCGCTAAAGAGCACGGAATTCAACAGAACGATACCGAGACGAACTCGGATGACAAAAAGTGTAGAATTAATCATTCTCAGGATGACGAAACGGTCCCAAGCAAGTCGCCAAAATAGACTTCCGCCAAAAAATAGAAAATTTCCGGGGAACAAAATTACGGGTATTACATTCTACCCTCCTTAAAAGAAGTTTCGTCCCGAAACTTAAAACAGTTAGGGAGAAGAAATATTTCGCCAGGAAAAGCTCAACGAGATGCACAAGAATCAAACTTACGCCCAAACGGCGAATCATCAATATAGAACACAACAATACATTACCCGAAGGTAAACCAAACCAATGCCGAAAAGATACGAATTCACAATGCCCAAGGCTCCAACGGAAATACCGATACATCACAATGGCTCGAAAGCCGAACACCCCAAAGTCAAATCATCACAATACGATCTCAAAGAAGCAAACGTGATCCGGGCATACCTCGGCGTATGAACAACTGGGCCGCAAATCGTCGGACATATCCAATACAACATGGACTACGAGCGATCAATCAATAAAGCTCAAGAGGGACATCACGACGCCCGATCCGGAAATGTGTCCGTGCACATGTCCACCCCGTATACGGAATCCAGAATATACGTGTGACAATGTGCCTAATTAGCCTCAAGAACTACGTCTCGTGTGCACGGTACAATGCGGAAATATCCACGCATGACCGTCGAGTGCACGGCTAAAATCCTACACATAACCAATCGGCACGCAGACATGATTCCGGATATGCCACGATACAACATGACAACGAAACTCAAGGGATAAAACATCCAATACGGATCATACGACTCACCAAGTGAAAGATGACACACGAATAATGAAAGATCGACACGACCAACGATATTCAAAACAACCATCCTGGGATCAGAATTCCCTAAGGACCGATTAATACGAGCAACGATCACCACACAACAGTTCGGGAAAATCCTCAACCTTCAACGATCACAAAATTACCGAGTTTACAAGAATAATAGTGTGCTGCCTTGAATCGGCCAACACGACAATAATAATTCAACGGATGGGAACTATCCTCGGCGGTCCCAATTCAATACTTCGATTACCGTAGAATGGACAATCGATAACAATGATACAACAGATGAGAATATTTTTGACAACGGATGGGAATTATCTTTGATAATCCCAATTCAATATATCGATTACCTTAGAACGGTCAATCGATAATCAATGATACGATAGAATAGATGTCCCGGTGTCTTAAACCGACCACCGAAACGGAGATGACAAAAGGATATATCAAACGTCCCCAATCGGTTAACGTAACATCATAGCTACAGTTCCAATTCGACGACAAAGATTCAACGATGTCTCGTAGCGACATTAATCGCGAACAATAATAATCGATACATCGATACCGCGAACCGGCTATCGGCGAAACTTTACCAACAAGTATCGTAATGCCTTGAACCGCCATTTACAACCAACGGTAACATTTGGCATAATTTTCCGACGGGCGTCGTATCAATGATCCCCTGATATCAATACAATCATAAAGAGGCCAAGTCCCGAAATGATACACACATTCGTACGCCTACACAATAACATTAGTCTCATTGATTAGTACGAGTATAAAACTTGCCTCGATATCAATACAACGAATCGTTACCAATTCATCGATTTCGTCTTACGAGTCTCGACCAAGTTAATCTACGAACCCTTCAACTTTAACCGCAACACAAAAGTCATAATCTATGATCAAACATCATATCTTATCAGAAACGAAGGATTGATAATCAACCGTTCGATGACGACCAATATCAATACCACCAAACCACGAACTCAATCGTTTCACCATATCTCGACCAATCATAGTCTCAATCGGCCCAACTCGGACCCTCACGAATCCATGTCCACAATACGAGCCGAATCCGATGATCATATCAAGAATAAATTCGACCAATAATAAGGGTCTAAATATTATCGCCTAAACTCAATTCTTAAACACGAATTGACAAGGTTCCCTTCTCGTAAATCCGTAGTTAAAATTTTCCGATGATCATCGTTAATTCTAACCATCCAATTAGTTCAGCATTATAGATAATCATATTTTAAGGTTATCAAACACTCCAATCATTCGATTTGAATATTTGCTCCGTACGTATGGGCTTCCAAATTCGGAGATGAATAATAGTCTCATCAAGCTCATAATCACATTCGTATTTCCTATACGAATATTATTTCCAACACATAGTTTAGCTCTAGATATGAATATTCCATATTCATATTCAAAACGTCAACACTTCTTAAAAATTTTCATCACCTTGTATAATTCAAGAGTTCTTCAAGAACATAAAATATCCGAAATCACGTTCAGAACAACATATCCGAGGTATATATCTCCATGTTACCATTTTCTTCATCATGTCATTCATACAACCTCAAGAATCACAACATAACCCTTATCGTCATATGAAGAAGATCTCAGTAATCATATCAACATCCGAAATCTCTTATTACGATTCCAATAAATCTCGTATAGCATTATCACATGATACCATATAATACCTCAATACCGAATACCTTCCCGTACACAATCTTCTATGTATGATTACCACAAAACATACCTCTATCCGGACTTCCTTCCGAAATGTATACCATAGACCAAGAATATCCAAAATGACATCAACAATATCCGAATACTACAATCTTCACCCCAAACCTTACGGGAGTATTACACGCCGTAAACCCTTCTCACAAGGATTTACCAGGCTAAGCACAATTTTCCACGTCATTTCAAAAATGTCAAAAAGACTGATGACGGTAATATTTTTCAAATACTAAAAAAAATCATTTTCCAAATACCGTCAAAACGATCAAGGTTAAAATGCCAAAAACTCAGTTTAGGGAATCGGTTTTACAAAATAAAATTTCAGTTGGCAAAATACCAAAAATCCATTTCAAAAATACTCACGCCGCGGATAAAAGTACAGTCCAATTTATGCATTTTCATTGAAATAAGACGAACATTAAAATACATGATTCCCAACATACTCCCTCCCAAGTAGCAATCCAAAAAGAAAAAAAATGAGCCACTATCAAAGGGATACGAGGATTACCTTGTATGGACGAACCACGAAGAAAGAACAATTGAACTCCATTCCAAGAATCATTAAATCATCATAGTCATCATATGGCCTCAAGAACATCAAGATCTCTATGATTCCATAATCATAATCAACATATTCAAAGCATATCATTATCTTCCTTCAACATAAACCTCATAAAATATGGATAACACAAGAAATCACTTCAAGAATCAACAATAGTTCCATAACCAAGCTCTATTTCCATGATTCCAAGCTCACAATCATGTTAAAAGCGTTTAGAACACTCTTAAAAGTAAAGAGGGACGAGTTTTGGAGAGAAATATCTCAAAGGATCGTGAGAGAAATGAAAGGCAACACTTCAATATATAAATTGCACTCTCATTACGTACGTAAGTGTCCTTTCTTAATGTACGTAACAACTTTAACGTACGTAATCCAATATCCATAACGTACGTAACCAACTCACTGTCTCATTCCGCGATCCATTACGTCGTAACCCATACCATAAAACGTCGTAATATACCGGTTGACTTGCTACGGTACAATGGTTGTGTTACGTCGTAACACGCCCCGTATAACGTCGTAACACGCCCCGTATAACGTCGTAAACGACGTTGACTCACCACAACATCCTCCGCCGAAAGTGCCAAACAGGTCCCACCGCCGACCAGACTCGGTTGTCCGATGCCTTCGCATGCGTAATATCTTAGCCTTAACGTACGTAACCATGCCAATCTTACGTACGTAATCTCACCTTATTAACGTACGTAATAATTCCATTCTTAGCCAATTTCAACAATTCCTGTCCAAAGTCATGACATACCAAATACGAGCATACGGCAAAATCAATACATATACTCAATTCAATAACATTTTCAAACGTTCACAACGTCCTCGAGCATAATTAACCATCCACGATATCCAATATATAAACGAAAAAAAAAAAAAAATATATCCGGAAAATCGGGGTATTACACTCTACCCCCCTTAAAACTAGGTTTCGTCCTCGAAACTTACAATCACTCGTACAAACAACATTTCAACGGGAATTCAATTTCACCAAGAATTATCGAATAATTCGAACAACATACTTACAAGTCCGCGAAGTCGAAGATCTCCCGTGATACTAGCATGCGACTCCTAAACAAAGTCTCAACATAATACCGATACACACCATTATCGAAATTAGCAACTTAACAAAATCTCAAGGAAGAGTTCACGTCCGTGACCACGGCCACGATTCTTCCTACTTTCAGCCAACATTCTGAAGGGCACATACATGCGTAAGTATAATCCGAATCGCACATTCTCGAAGTGACCAATTTCCAAGAATACCAAGCTATAAACGAAACGATTACGAAGAATACAAGAAGAGTGAGAGGACTTACAAGTACCGGTCGCCCGTGATGATGGCGAGTAGTGATATCAGGCAAATGCCGACTCAATCGACCCAAAGACCGACACCTAGGTATCCATAAACCTAAGCTCGATACCATATTCGTAACACCCCAAGTTATTCAGTATATTACGGCACGTGAGCCCCGCCGTGGGACCCACAAGGCTAAACATACGCGGAACTATAAACTTGACCGATAAGGACTACAAACAATAGAACGCAAGACGATACAAATCGTATTCAAAACCATAACCAATGAAACCATATACATCACCGCACAAATCAATACCTCGGCAACACAGCCGGAACATCAAGGGAATCAAATACAATACTCGAGTATTAAAAATCCATTCCATTACAACAACACTGAATGGAGGAATCCAAGAAAATAACCGGAGACAAGACACAGTATCACACTTGCCCATCATCTTCATGCCGACCCGATACCCGTCTGTCCGCTCTCCTGGAACCTGAAATACATGAAACGTATTTCCCCCATAAAGGGGTTAGCCGTCGAATAGCTAGTGCAAGTATAACAATATGAAACATGATACTCCTCGACAATAAAGTAAATGTAATCCGTCAATTCATCAATATCCGTCAATTCATCAATATCCGTCAATTCATCAATATAAGACTAGTATTCCGGAATGACTAAAATCTCAAGACGTATGTGAATGCCGTAAAAACGGTTCGTTCATATCATACGCCGTTACATGTAGGAATGCCGTCAAAACGGTTCGTTCATTACATGCCAACATTATTTCATATGAATGCCGTAGAAACGGTTCGTTCATATCAACCATGGAATCGCACTAGAGGCTACGAAACCCTCAGAGGACCATAGGCCCGTCCCGGAGTGGCTAGAAATAATCATACCATCAATATTTCATACTTTCAAAGTCGAGAACGTACAATCATAAAGGTATACTTGCCTTAATAAACGTTACCGAAGATCCCGAAGAACACGGTTCGACCGGAGAGCTTGAACCACGAAGAAGACAACGAACGGAAGGGTTCCGACTTGAGTTCTTCACAAGGATTTCGTCCCTAAGTCATATCAATGATAAATCAACAATCGTACGATGAATAATAATCGTACAACGCACAAAACCCCCCTCTTAGACATTTTGTCGGACACCTTCAAGGCGTCGACTAATAACTCAACCGAAACGACGAATCAATACACTCCAACCGTGGAATAACGATGGAAATGATAGAATGCACCTAAATCATCATCAATCCATCACTAATCTAAATTACTACGGATTAAAAGGATGAAGTCAAACAAAATCCCCAATTTCCAACACAAAATTCAAAGTGTTCTTGAAAAATCTTTCAATAGTCCGATGAATACTCCAACAAGTCCATAATCATGCGTATATCACTTCATACCCCATGATTTTAACATCCAAAACATCATTACCCAATACAAAATCAAAATCCAAGATGTTGAAGAAATTACCTCTTGAAGATCCAAGCACTATGATTCGAAGAATACTCGATAGATCGATGATCCGAGCTTAAAAATCGAAAATAGATGAAGGAAGTCACACACTCAAGTGATAGATGGAGAAACCTTCCTCTCTCAAGCCTTTCCTCTCGTGTGATGGTGAAGAAATGAGAAATATCGGTTGAAACGCGCAGAAAAACGCAGATATAGGGCTGACTGACGTGTGTGCCGCGGCTCAGTATAGGTGTGCCGCGCACGCACCCAAAATTCGCTCCCGTGGCTCGGCGGTGCCGCGGCTCAGCCTGTGTGTGCCGCGGCACCGGTACAGCGATTTTGGACGAATCTGGAAAATGAGAGTGACTTAGCTATTTCGACCATAACTCCCTCGTCCGGACTCCGATTGACTCACCGTTTGAACCAATGGAAATCTAACTCGATGCTTTATAATATTGCCAAGATTCAGAATTTTTGGAGTTTACAAGAATTTATGGTGATTTAACAAAGTCGAACTCTTACGTGGAAAAGTCGCTAAAGAGCACGGAATTCAACAGAACGATACCGAGACGAACTCGGATGACAAAAAGTGTAGAATTAATCATTCTCATGATGATGAAACGGTCCCAAGCAAGTCGCCAAAATAGACTTCCGCCAAAAAATAGAAAATTTCCGGGGAACAAAATTACGGGTATTACAGCAACCCCAGATCTTTAGAAAAGACAAGTTTGGTCTCTTACCAGTCTATTTCTCAAATGGTGTCTTTTCAATTGCTTTAGATGGAACATGATTAAGGGTGAATGCTGATGTTTCTAAGACGTGTCCCCAGAATGATAATGGAAGCTCTGTTCGATTCATCATGGATCGAACCATATCTAATAAAGTTTGGTTCCTCCTCTCAGACATGCTGTTATGTTGAGGTGTTCCAGGACGAGTAAGTTGTGAAACAATTGCACAACTCCTAAGATGATCATCGAATTCTTGGCTCAAGTATTCACACCTCGATCTGATCGAAGGGCTTTAATCGTCTCATCAAGTTGATTCTGTACTTCACTCCGGAATATATTGAATTTCAAAAGTTCATGTTTATGCTTCATAATATAAACATATCCATACCGACTAACATCATCGGTAAAGGAGATTAAGTATTGATATCCGCCTCTGGCATGAGTGCTAAGAGGTCCATACACATCAGTACGTACGAGGCCTAATAGGTCACTAGCCCTTTCTCCATGACCGGTGAAAGGATTCGTCATCATCTTTGTAATATCCCGAATTTTTGAAATAGTATTTATCGATGTTTGGAATGTTGATGTGAAGAATTTATTTTCACAATTTTGAGTGAATGAATTTAAGATGTTGGATGGTATTTTCTAATCCCGTCGAATAATTATTGGTAAGAATATGATGGTGGCCAACATTGTATTCTCCGATAAATTATTCAACGAATGTTAGAGAAATTATCCGGACTAAGTATTGGACTCATGAGTTGTCATAAATATGTTGGAGATGCAATTATATCTCAGAACATCTAAAATACGAAGGAAATATTGAAAGTTTTAGTGGAAATGAGATTAGACATTTTCTGGGAAGTTTCGTGGACAATTTTCAACTTTGAAAAATCACCATGGACTTTTGAGAAGTTCAAAAATTCTGAAAATCAACAGAATTGTAGAGAATTGATTAACTTTCAAACGGTTCAAATAGTGAGCCAATCGGAGGACGAAGAATTTATGGTCGAATAAGTGGAGACTGATAGATGCTGAGCGCCGACCAAAGACCGCGCGCGCGAATCGCGCGTCAATGCCGGGCGGTCCCAACAGTGCTGGCAGGTCAACACGCGGGAAGACTTTTGCTCCACGCGGTTTTTTTGACTGACTAGCCAAATTTTAAACCGTAAAGAAGGGTCTTACTTTATTATTGTCTCATTTCTTTTGTCTATATCCATAGACAATGTCAGTATTCTTATATTTTAGTTTTGAGATTTTTAAGTCCTCCAAAATGCTCAAAAACCCAGCGAATTTGAGCAGCCTAGTCCAGGAGATATCCGGTAGGTGTTTGACGAAATTTCCTAGAGAGTATGTGAATCCCAGACTGGGTTGCCATATTTGAACTCGATCATCTCACAACGGTAAGTTATTTCACGAATACATCTCGAGCAGTCTGTAAATAAAATACATATAAATATAAATGTTTTTTATATCGTAAGCATTGATTCGTAATACTTGGATAATATGAGCCATTTTACACTGAGTCAGCCATGTTCGTATCAGTCATTTCCAGCAACATTTATTTTAAAAGTTGATCGAGTTGCCTATTTTGAATATGCATATCTTTTAACATACAAGTTATTTTTCGATGACAGTTTGTGTATTTTGTAACTAAGTAACATGGGTAAATAATTCCGTTTTTGCTTTGATATTTCCATCCATTCAAATTATTGTATTTATCAAACTATAATCGAGTCAACCCTACTTTGTTATAATGCAAATCCATATCGAACGGATTGAATCCTTTATAATTGTGTTCAAGGATGGAAACTTAATAAAGATGATTAATATCGGAGTACAATTCCTTACATCCGTATTTCGGTATTCATGATCGCAATGTGTTAATTGATTCTTGTAATATATACAACTGCACGGCATTAACGCAGGCTAGCAAACTGAGCTAACGTATGCTAATTGGAATATTTAGCATGCGTAAATCTTAAAGTCTTACGTACGTAATATATGTTATGGATATTAGCGCATGCTATGTAATGTGAATAACGTACGCTAAGTCAATAGACAGCGTACGTAAAATGTGTGGTAGATTATGAGTTCGTAATTATTTGAGTTGGATAGTTCGGATTTATGTTTGATCGAGATATTGTGGAACCGTGGGTTTGTTGATTGTTATCGAATTTGTTGTTTATTGATTATTGCAATAGGTTGTGAGAATTGATCATTTATTAGAATCGTGTGTTGCGATCGAGTTTGAGGATGTCCGTGAATTGCTTTAGTAGGAGTCAAGGAGATCCTAGACGAAGGCAAGGAAATTGGTAACGGCTTCATTATCATCGTATCGATATCGAGGCAAGTTTATACTTGTTCAGTTTATAATACTTAATGAATGGTTTCAGTTTCATTTCGTTTACAATTCATATAGCAATGAGTATAAGTGTGAATTCTGGAGTTTTGGATTGTATGTTGTCTTCCGGGTTTTGGAGTTAAATCATAAGGTATATGGTTTATATTCATTATTGGTATACTTGGGTATCACGGATATATTTTGGTGAAGACGAGGATATGAGTTATCTACAATCTATGATATTTGGATCGCCGAATATTGAGGATAATAATTGGTGATAGTTTTGACATCGAGTCTGCTCTCGAAGGACTCGAGGCAAGTACTCTAATCATTTTTGTCATTTAATGTCGATCATGTTATGATACATTTGTGCATTGATGTTGTCATGCATTTGTGTAGTTTTGTTATCATGTATTCGTGCATTGTTGTTGTATGTCCACCATGTTTGTTCCGACGGGATCATCTTGGGATCTATGTTGTGTGCGCTGGATCATTGGACGGGTTTTCCACCACGTGTTGGTCCGACGGGATCATCATGGGAATCTATGCTGTGCGCGCTGGATCATTGGATTACCATGTGTTGTTGTGCATATGTGTATTGTTGGTTATCTACCTCGTGTTGATCTAACAAGATCATCTTGGGATATATGCAATGAACGCTGGATCATCAGATTTCCATGAGTATACGTTGTTGTTATTGATGTGAGCATATTTATATTGTCATGTGAGTATGCATTTGTATGTCTTTTGTTAGGACCATGTCCGTATGTTGTGTTGATCTAATCTCGGATTAGACTAACATGGTTCGTCGTGGCATTGCGTATCTTGAGGTATGTTCCGTATTTCCTTCTTGGTACTTGTCTTTTGATTGACAACCGATTAACATGTTGATATTTGATAATGTTATTCGATGGATTGGATTGGTCAGAGCTGGTATATTTTGTATTGGTGAGTTATGACGAAGTTTGAGGATCTCGATATCGTTTGGAATACCGTATAGATGTTTAGGTATGAGTTTATTGTGTTTTTGAGAATACGAGATGTGAAATATGGTAAGGATTACTTTGGTGAGGATTATCACGAGTTGGTAAAGTTATGGAGGTAAGATTTCATAGTAATATTCTTACTCTATAATTACATTGGTATGTAATTATTGATGTGATGTGATCGTTATCATTATTGAGTATTATGACTGACCCCGTCGTGGGCTTTATTTTTAGGTACTTGGATATTGGACTTGTAGCGGTCTTGGAAAGACGAGCTTCCCGGAGGATACTGTCTATGATGAATGTTTTACGGATTGAGTATTTTTGTCTAATTGATTCCGCTGCAAATGTATTTTTTAATATTAAATTTTTATCCGCTGCGTGAGTATTTTCAAAATAGCATTTTTGATATTTTGCAGACTTGGGTTATTTTGGATGATTTTATTATGTCTTCGAATATTTTCAAAGATAGTACCGTCGTTAGCCTCTTGGGCTATTTTGTACTGATTGCGGAAATGTCTTTTAGCCTTGTGGGTTCCGGTGCGGGGCCCACGACGCTGTAATATTCCCGGATGGCTCTGGGGGTGTTACAATCTTGCCCAATAAACAAGATTCACATGTCCCATATGACTCATAGTCAAAGGAGTCTAAAAGTCCATCATGATGGAGTTTAGAAATGCATTTCTCGTTTATGTGGCCAAGTCGACAGTGCCATAAGTAAGTCGGATTAGAATCATTGAGCTTATGTTTCTTGGTTGCAATGTTATAGACTTCCAAAGTATTGGACTCATATAGATCAATATTGTAAAGGCATGTATATAACTTTGCAGTATCATAAAGCAAGTCCTCATAGAAATACGAATAATCTTATTCTTAATAAGAAAACCTTAACCTTCAAAATCTAATGTAAAAATTGAAAAATATTCATATTCATAGCCGGAACATAATAGCAATTGTTCAAAACTAATAAAAGCCCATTGGGTAAAACTATATCATAAGTTCCAACGGCTAGTGCAGCAACTCTTGCTCGATTACCGACTCTTAGATCTACTTCCCCTTTCTTCAGCTCTCTACTACTTCTCAACCCCTACACATTTATACAAATGTGAGATCCACATCCAATATCCAACACCCAGGAGTTAGAGTAGGCAAGTTAACTTCTATAACAAATATACCTGTGGTAGTCTCACTACCCTTGGTACTCTTTAGCTCTTCCAAGTAAACCTTGAAATTTATTTTTCAGTGTCATGGTTTATTGCAATGATGGCAATTTCCATCTTTGGTAGCTTTTGCCTTGAAAATCGGCTTGGTTGGGTCTTTAGTTTTGGAAACTTTTGCTTTACCTTTACCCTTGCCTTTGTTCTTAAAGAACTTCCCTTTGCTGACCATCAAGACATGGCTTGGTTTCTTCCTAATATTTTGCTCAGTCGTTTTAAGCATCCCATGCAGCTCAGCAATGGACTTCTCCATCTCATTCATATTATAGTCCATAATAAACTGACCGAAATTTTCAGGTAATGAGTATAGGATCACATCTATAGAGTGCTCCTTAGAAAGTGGAAAACCAAGCCAATCATTTCATCTTGAGTACATGAGCGCTGGCAAATGTCCCCTCAACCATCTTGCGAGCATACAAGGCTTGAAAAGTCTCATACCTCTATTGCCTAGAGCGCTTTGAGAAAGTCTCATTGGGGTGAGCATTAAGCTTATATGCTTCCATTTTTTACAGATTCTTCTGAAGTTCTGGATAAATGGTAGCCAACATAAGACAACTAACATCAATAAAAACATCGCAATGTTTCTTCTATTTGTCTTTTGTTGCTTTGTTAGCATTGTCAGTAGGTTCATCGAAAATCTATTCCTCAAGAACGTACAACTTTCTTTCTTGCTTGAGAACTATTCTCAAGCTCCGGATCCAATCTAGATAGTTGCTGCCAGTTTCTTTGAGCTTGTCCTTCTCAAGGACGGATCGCGGTGAAATGGTGGATGTGTTGTTTGATGTCATTCTATTATCTACAAAATTCAATATGTAGAGTATTTAGTCACATTTCTATTTCTCAAAAAATACTCCCACTGAAATAAAATACCCTCAATTTTTTCTTTTTTTTTACAACATTTGTAATTTTAGTGGGCTAAGACCACATTTTGCACAATTCTAACTCAGCTTTGGCATGACACCTAGAATTGAGCTACTTTAGGAGGATAACCCTTTATCGATTACATTATATGTAACTCTTGGATTATACTTATGGGATTTGGCATCTTATGCCCATGTTATAATCCCATCTTATGCCTTAAGGTTCAAAATCATTTTGAATTCTTACTTCATTAAAACACATAGATATCACCATTATCTATCCTACCTTACTAAGATAATCCGAGCACCCGACTTTGGCATGACATACTGAAGATGACCGAAGTCTTTATAGGTGTTTTAGTTGAACGACATTAGAAGTTTTTTAACGAGGTTTTTATCCTACGTTCCATGTTTATGTTGGCTAACATACATCTAAACATACATCGCATCAAATACATTGATAAATTTAAATATACATAGCACACACGATAATAAAGCATAGGACCGTGTATAGCATGACCATAATCATAACATGGTTTTCATGAGCCAACATGAAAATCACAAAGTCAATCTAAAAGGTATAATTGGTCTTCATTGATCTTACAACTCCTAGGAACGTCATATGTGATCAATTGACTCCTTGAGTTCGTCTGTCATCTCCTTCTTGTCTTCATTACATTAATAAAAAATTATACTACACTAGTAAAGTAAATTATAAGGGGCAAAGGACACACAACCCGTAAATAATAATAAGTTAATTGACGACTCGCAGGCCGTAAAAACCAATTATATTTAAACGACAAGCAGGCTGTAAAACCAACCCAAGATTAAATTGAAACATCCAATTATATTTGTCAATTTATGGGCATGCCATACATCAAATATATACTAAAATTAATTATCGTATTAATAAACAAACAATATGAATCTGCCTGACAATCAGATATAAGATAATGATCCGGACAAAAATCAACAATCTAATATATTAGGTCAGATGGTCGCGCTAATCCTTGCTGTACACGGTCGCTCGGGTTCGAATCTCGCCGGTTGCAACTTGTTTGTTTTTGTAACAATTTTCAGCATTGTCCATCTAAGAAAGCTGAACATTCCATGCTAGCAACAATTATCACAACAAGACGACGCAGCAAGATGGCTCAGACTACCCATTAGGTCCGAGTGGCGCGGGACCGATTCCCGACCCAAAATCATTTTACTGATTTTCCGCATCGATTCACGGGTCCTAGTTCGCAGTTTGCAACCCGACGCAGACCCATGCCACTGACCCGTTTTACTGTGCTGTTCCAGAATAGTTATGAACAACATATTTCGCGACAAACAGTCCAGAAAAATTCATTTTTAACGATTCAATTTAATCAAATTAAATTAACAAAATATTTATAAAATTTCTATTTTATAAATATGATCTAGAACATAATTTATATATTCAAAATATATAATCATGAACCACATACACAATTAAATTACTTGCAAGTTGACTCCGCTACCACTGTTGGGTTTCATGTGTATCTAATACATGGAATTTGAGCAAAATGCAGCAGAATAATTACCGAAAAATCCATATGAGGATCTTCATATAGTAATTTAATTGATTTAATAAAGAGTTCGTTGAATTACCTTAATCTGAAGAACATATCTTAATCTGGACCAGAAGCTGATGAAAATAGCCTTTCTCTTTCGGTGATCCACACACGAACAATTTGCACAAGCCGGATTACTAGATCCCTACGAATAATGTTGATAAGTAGTCTAACAAATAATTCCTTTCTAGAAGGATTGTACTGTTGGTCAAAATCAACTAAGGGAAGAAGACAGAGATGGCCGAACTAGGACTTTTTGGACAGAAGTTTCGGCCGATCTCAAGAATAAGGGAGGGGGTCAATTTTTCTTGTTTCTCTCTTGTGCCAACTCCTTGTCCAAGACCCCTTATTTATACTAAGTAAACACTAGAGCTAAAACTATTTGCTTAGTTACCCCTGAACTTATTAAATAATATAATATATATAATATCTTATATTACATATTACTTATTATTTAACCCTCTAATAAATATAATATCTAATATTTATATTTATCTTTCCCAGTTGATATAATTCTTATATTATACATTCTCATTATTTAATTTCTTTAATAAATATAATATCCAATATTATATCTATTAATTATTTTAATTGTCGTTTGTGTGACCCAAAAGGCTTATATTATGTTGCCAATAATTTAATACCTTATTAAATGATAATCATAAGCGGTCTCTAGCAAGACATTATGACTACCCAAATAATATAAGTTTATAGTCCATTAAACTATTTAACGTATCATATCACTTTGTCGCGCGATCTCATATTTGAACTAAGTCATGAAAACTGTCATACTTATTATGTTCAAATGCTTTATCGATCTTAAGTAAATTGATTGAATCAAATGACTCTTTATTTGAGCATGACCATGCATTTTCTTCAATCCTACTTATCGAGGGGCCAAGTAGATATCTCTCTCCCTAAAGAGAGAGACAATCCCCATCCTGATTATTTATTGCCCTCTACATGTCTCCCACTAATCCCGATCGCTAACCTTTATGATCACCATCTTTCAGATGATGTTGGATTACGTCAAGGCATAGCAGTTATGATGTTGGACTCTATGGTAATCTGATGTTCAAGGATTTATTGACATACTGTTAAATTGAGATTCACTTATGATATTTCCATGCAGTAATCTCAATGCAGGTCTGTTCAGTATTTCTTTCCAACCAATACATATAAGTTTGATCCATACCATGCCCATAATCATCTGATGATTATCAATCAAACTTATACTAGTATATTAATCACTTGAGTCTCCACTCTACGTGATTGGACCAGGGACATATGAATAATCTTATTATTCGTGAATAACTATTATTCAGTTATTATAATATTAAAATATGCACATATTATAATAATCAACGAGAAATAAATGTTACCAAATAACTTTATTTAAATGTGACCATTACAATCCTAGACACATCGAATGTCCTAGGGCACTAATCCCAACACATGTGATCGCCCATGCAACAAATAAAAAAACAACTTGTCATCAAATCTCTACCGGTCGATGGTAGTAGGCCAAAAAAATTGACCTGTCGATGGAGCTTCCGACTGCCAGAAAACATTCCTGCACTCGGCCTTAAAAGAAAAAAAAAATCATCAGTCGTCGGATCTCCAGCAGGCTACCTGTCGGAGGTCATCGGAGAACAAAAAAAAAAGAGGTTTAGTTGTCCATTTATTTTAATTTAATTTAATTTGTTAATTTTTTTGGAAATTTTATCATTATTCAATATTTTCTATTATTCAATTCAACTAGAGGGGAAGAGAGGGGAACAATGGTCCTTTCAGGTGAGAACGATGATCAAAAAAATACTAGTGTATTTTATATTATATACTAGAGATAGTCCATGCCATAATGGCACGGTGGCGGTGATATAATTGAATTAAAACAATTTTCCATCTCCTGCTGGCTAACAAAGGGACTCGGCTTCACTACAACCAGGAGTGCCTCTCCATTCTGTAGCTCCTTCCCCCCCAAACTCCATAGCTCAATAGGGAGGATTCATAAATTACCAAATTTTTGTTTTTTTACTTCCCCCAGGGAAGAGGGGGATTGTCCCCTGTCCTGAGTACTGTAATACCCAGTTGTGAACTCATTTATTTTTCATTCAGTAATTGTCCCTCTGTAATTCTCACTCATTTTTAATCATTCATCATTCATATTCATTCGTGTTCACCGTTCGGAATAACTTTGAATCGTGTATCGATATTGTTCATTATTTCAACCTTGCTTGAGAATCGAGACGAGAATATTATCTTGATTGTGGTAATTGCTTCGAAAGTCGATGTTGATATTGGAGTTCATATCATTTTGAATTTACTCCTTATTTCGAATTGTGCTATTGTTGGATAAACCCTCGTAATCTTTGCTCGGAACCGCCGTTTTGGGGTTCCGCACTTCCATTTTATCTTATTGTTCCGAAGCTTTGAGTTCTATTGCTTTTATTCTCTTCCCAGGTCATTTTTCGTCATTTTTGGGCCCGAATAGTGTGCACCGCGGCACACACCTTGTGCTTTTGGTGTTGGAACTGGCTGTACCGCGGGCCGCGGCACTAAGCCAAGTGCTGGAGCAGTTTTTTGGCTGCAAGCCGCGGCACACTCAGTCCGTGCCGTGGCACGCGAAGCAGTTTGCCCTTTTTTCAGTGGATTTTTGAGGAGAGAAGTTCATTTCATCATTCTCATCATTCCTCCTGTCCTTGGGCGACTTGTGGGCGAATTCTTGGGCGATTTAACATCATCAATCTCAGAGATTTCATCCTCCTTGAGTTCTTGGTGTGGATTAACAACATCTTTTTGGATTCTTCATCCTAATTCAAGGTAACTTCTTCAACCCTAGATTCGATTTTGAGTTGGAGCATGATGTTTTGGATGATAGAATCATGATTTGTGAAGGATATACGTATGATTATGAGTTTTTATGAGTTATCATCGGATTGTTGGAAGGTTACTCAAGAACACTTTGAAGGTTGACTTGGAATTGGGATTTTCAACTAGATGTTATCGTAATCTCGAGTTGTGTATTCCTAGTGGATTATCGATTGTGTTGATGGTGTTTTGTTGGTTTGAATCACTCTTTTGGAGGTTGGTTTTCGATACAATTGGGATTGGTTGTAAATAATGGGAGATTGTTTGCAAAGTGTTTGTCGAAATGCCCCAATGAGTTTGGAATTGTTGTATCAACCTCTTATAGTGGTTATGATCATAATTGATTCGTATATTAAGCGAATTGTTGGTAATTGTGTTATTCAAGGTTGTTCGAGCGACCGATACCTCCATTAAGGACGTTTGTTCGAGGAAGGACATTATTCACCAATATTTGAGGCAAGTTAATTCTTGCTCGGTTAAAAGGATAATCATTCCTTTCGTTGTTGTTCATTCATACGTATAATTCATGTTTGTTATTAATCATGTTGGGACTTGTAATTATCATACTATTATTCAATTCACGAGGAACAACGGTTCCAATCATTTCATTTGAAGCTATCACTCATTGCGTCATTAGTTCACCTCGGTGAATCATTCTTGACCCTTGTCGGTTCTATTCATTGTTCTTCATCAGGGTTGCTTTTGTTCGTGTGACCTTCCGGGATTGTATTGCATTTCGGATGGTATATGTGTGGAATTTTTAGTCGGGAACATTAAGGTCATTGTGTTTGTAGGGATCCGGACACATTGGACTTTGAACATGGTAACGTGCCTTCGTGAGACTAATTAGGCCAAGTTTTGTGGGAGTTTATGTGGGATGTCGGGCACTCTGCAGGCTTGTGCACTTGCACATCCCATTAGTAGCGTACTATGATGCCCATCAGTCAACTTAATTTCATAACTCATTCATGTGATTATTGTATTTTGTTTAACTCTTAAGGATTGTTATTCTATGTAACTGACCCCTTTTGGGGATGTTGTTTTAGTTCATGGCAAGGCAAAAGTACGGGAAGAGAATATTGATGGTGAGGAGTCCCAGTGATACTAGTAGGGGCCCCAGTATGTCCATTTGTTCATGCTTCTTTGATTTGTATTTTCCGCTGGAGTTCCGTTTGGATTTCATTTTATTTAGTGTTGTATATTTTATCTTCATATGAAATATACATGTATTCTGTATTTCCTGGGTGTGTTGTATTTGAAACTCCTCATCGGAGTAATTGGTAATATGATGTGATTCGGTACTACAGTTATATTATTTAATTCATTAATTTTCATTCGCCTGGTGGGTCCCAATTGGGGGTTCACGGCACTGTAGTATCCGCCTAGTTTGGGCTGTTACAGAGTTGGTATTATAGCGTGGTTTTGAATACTACCTTCCGAGTCATGTCCCATTGAAATCATCATTCGTCATACTAGTATCATTGGACTTTCGCGTCACGTGTGACCTGTGCAAGCGCCAAGCCCCTCAGACCAAAGAAACAGTAAGATTTCTGACGTCATGGTATAATTTCTGGCAATAAGAATCACTCATTTATCATTCATCAGTCAACAACCTCAATCATCATTATCATTTTGATCATGTCGATCATGTTAACTCATTAATCACTCAGTCAATCTCATTGCTCAGTTGTTGATCTTGTGGATCGTACTATCAATCTTGTTAACTTGTTCAAGATAATCATTTCAGGAAATTCATCGGATAATCATGTCACCTCAGTTGATATTTCATGTGGTCTTATTATATTCCGGCGAAATGTCGATGATCATTTTACTGCATTATTAATGCGTTCATTGCGTTAGAGCGTGTATGCTCATTATTTCACAACTTAATCATAATGCGATATTCATGCGAGATCTATAATTATCATGTGTTCCTACCTTCAGTATGGATCGAGCTGTCAGAGGACGCAGGGGAAGAGGCCGCAGTGCGGGCCGAAACCTGGGAGCTCGAGTGAATACCCATGCGAACGCGAGGAATAATGTCAATTCAACGAGCAGCGACGCTGCCACTCATTCACCTGGAAATAATCATTCACCGTCAGGAAGCCGTACCCGATATACAGCTCAATCAGAAGGTGTTTGGGTTGATCCACTCGGCATGATGGCCCAAATGACTCAGATGGCACGTCTGATGGAGACGATGCAAAACTCAGCCACTCAGGCTCAGCAGGCCCCTCCGCCGCCACATCAGGGTCAAGAGGTCCAAAAGAAATTATACTTTAAAAACTCCCGAGATGCCGAATTTAATTTTAAAAACTTGATCACTTGTTTTTCTGATTAATAAAACCTCTCGGGAATGCTTTGACAAATTGATTTTGTTACCTGATTCGTGATTGCTTTCTGCTTGATACATTTCGTATACTATTATACTTGCACTAGTAAAACAATAGAGTTTTACTAACCCCCGAGTAATCGGGGGGTGGATGTCTGTTTTGCCTCCAGGTACATGCAGGTTTGGGGGAGCAGTCACAGGATTGGCACAGGAGTTGACGAGCTACGATACTAATAAAGAGTTGAGAGTTTGGTCGGGTTATGTTGTATCGGCCGAGTTATAGTCAGACTTCCGCTGTTGTGTACCTTTACCCTTGCGTGGGTATTTATTGTAAAGAGTTGTATTTCATCTCGTTTGCGTTAGTCGTGTGACCTCACCGGTCCGTGTGGTTGTATTGTAATTGACCTTAATGGTCTGTATTATTGTAATGATTGACTCCGGTCGGTCAAGTTTTTGGTAGTTCTGTATTGTTTAGCCTGGTAGGTCCTCGCGGGGAGGTTCTACGGCGTGTAATATTCCCATATGGTCTGGGGGTGTTACAGGTTTGAAGTCAAAAAACGGTAGCAGGGCACAGGACACTGCGATCTGCCCATTTGTGGACACCAACTTGCTATATGCACCACTTCGGGTTTGACTCCCTGTAACATGGTCATCCATTTGTTAAAATCTTCCGTCATGTACGCGTATACTGCTTTCTTGTACATCTTAGCAGATGGTTTGCCAAACCGGGTGATTTTTTTGAGCAGATGATAGTAGCATAAGCCATGGGCGGAATTCGGATACGCGGATCTCACAGCATTCGATATACTGACATGGGCATCAAAGACAATCAACGTCTCTCTGTTGGATCCATAAGCACTATGTAACCGAGATAAGAACCAAGTCCAAGAGACATCGTCCTCGATCGGTCCAACACCATAAGCCAATGGAAAAATCTGCTCGTTGCCGTCTTTGGTCACTGCAACGAACAAAATCCCATTGTTGCGCCCCTTCAAGTGTGTGCCGTCCACAACTATCACCGGCCTGAGGCATAATGTGTACGCTAGTCAGCAAGAACCAAGCGCCATAAAAAGTTGCTGAAACTGACCATCTAGACTAATATCTAAGTCGGTGACAGTGCCAGGACTGGTCTCCCGCAACATGTGAAGATATTGTGGTAGCAGCTGAAAGGAAGCCTCGTGTCCACCATATATTAGCTCAATTGCCCAATTACGGGCTCGCATCGCCACACTGTACGAGGCTTTGATGCCATACTCCATCAGGACATCAGCCATTATATCTCTCGGTTTCGGGAATAAACCATCCTCATGCAATTTTCTTGAAATATGTGTTGCAAGAACTCGGCCATTCACATGTCTATCATGGGTATTCAAGATATTCTGCACGCAAGTGTGGACATCATCAAACTTGCGGACAAACCAGAAAGTTTTCTCCCATGTTGCACGCAATAGTAATGGACACTCGTCTATATATCTGCATCTGAAATTGATCCTTGTACGATCGGATCGAGGAATAACAAATTCTGCCCGACTTTCTTTGTGCCACAATCCGACAGCTATCTTCAGTTTATTTTTTGTGGCGAAAATAGAACCTTCGCTCAGCTCGTTCGGATCTGGCACCCTTTCAAGAGGAATAGCAAAAAGGTTTTCGGATACATCATGAGGAATAATGGGAACAAGCAATTGCCCAATTCGTCAACTTCATTTACCGCTACGCCATCTGGAATCCCTTGCTCGTTCAATTCCATCAACGTACCGAATCCACCCTCTCGGCGGATCCACGCGTCAAACTCTACGAACGTGCCATAACTCACTATCGTAGACATGCGTTCCTCCTCTTCGTCCTCAGACTCCGGGTCTTCTTCTTCTTCTTCTTGAATGTAATCACCATCACTACCATCCTCATCATTTCCGTCAACTACTGGTTCGAGTGCAAGATAATCCCTCGACATATCTAGACCTTGTTGCATTTGTGGAGGCATCATGTGTTGAGGTGCATCCGCCACCAATCTGATGATGACAATTGATGTCTGAATGACTCGTCAAGCGATGCGTGTTGGGAAGGGCACTCGTAAGTCGATGTAGACGGTATCTCGAATGATGGTCTATAAACTTCTTGCTTCGGTTGGGATGTGCCAGCATCATCCGTAGCATAGACCTAGAGCTTCTAATATCCGGATTAATTATTGAGTATTTCACCTGTAATTGAACCCTGTATTATTCGGAATTGTGATATCGATAATCGAAGTATGATATTTCTAGTATTTGTATCCTTGTACATGAGTATGGCAACATGTAAATTTTCTCATGCAAATACGTGATAACGTACGCTAAGAAGGAAGCTTAACGTACGTTATCCGCCAGAGTCAGCGTACGCTACGAATGTAGCGTAGCGTACATTAAATAACCAATAATTGAGCTAGGCGGCTAGCTCATGTGCCATCCATACATGGGTCCGGATAAGATTCCAGCGGATGAACCTGGACACTTTTGAAGTCGACGATTGTTAACGTAGGCTAAGAAATGTGTCTAGCGTACGCTAATGGGCGTTACTTACCTACGTAACCTGATGGTGTAGCGTACGTAATCAAGTACAGAATGAGAATAGTTAATTATCGGTGACGATAGCATACGCTAAGTAAACTAGGTAGCGTACGCTAAGCGACTAACGTACGTTATGCATGAAGGCTAACGTACGTTAAGGTCAAAAAATTATAAATAAGACATCACCCCATTTCATTTCAGTTCGTTTATTTCACTTAGCCTTCATTATACTTCGTGCCCAGAGAGTTCCCAGCCACCTTATACACCTTTAGAACACCTTTAATTGATCATTGAAGATTGGATATCACTATTACTTGATCATTGAAGTTGAAGAACATCTTGGATTGGCACACAAGCAACCGGAGTTGGATTCTACCTATTGTCTCAATGTTTTCTTCATCTTAAGGTATGTTAATGCTATCTCCAACCTTGGATTCATGTTCTTAAGGATATGATGATCATGCTATCAATATATTAAGTTCCATAGATTATTTATTCAACCGAACATCATGTTTAGAAGTTGGGATGATTATGCTTAAGATATCATTGTTGAGAACATCATAGTTGGAATCCTGTGTCTTCAAATGATGAGAGTAATGTTCTGAGATTGATTATCCGTATTGAATAGTGTTGCCATAATGGTAGTAGATTTATCACTTTGCTTAACGGAATTAGATGAAGAATCACCAAAGATTGAAGTTGATTTAGTAAATTAATCTTCATGATGAAGTTGGAATATGTTGATGATATTGGTAACTAGATTATCAACCTCAGAACAACTGAATTACGTAAGAGAATTTGTGATCGAAGATTGGAGTATGACATCATGATGATATGATTATCCTTGAAGTTATAAGACATTGAACACCATTAGATCATTCAAGTTTTCATGAGTGTATCATGCATGGAGTTAATGTACGTTAACACTGAGAATTTCATGCGGCGAATCAGTTGTCTGATCAGGGAGGAGACTGTCGGATGCATGTTTAGCGTACGCTAGGATCTGCAGCTTGCGTATGCTAACGGGCAGAATTAACGTACGCTACGATGTGTACGTAACGTACGTTATATCATCAGACGAGTCAGTCGACTGATCAGAGAAGAACTGTCGATACATGGTTAGCGTACGCAAGACTTAGTAGTTTACGTACGCTAACGAGCAGCCTTAACGTACGCTACGTTGGGTACGTAACGTACATTATGCAGACCAGGCAGTATATGTTTTATGAACTTTCGACCATAATTTGGATTGTTAGATGTTCGTTCGACGTGAGATGAATTCTATATTATTTCTTTTGTTAAGGTTCGAGCTTTGCAACGTGATTGATCGAAGGGGGCGACCTTTGAGCGTTTTGATATTCATGGAAGTTTTATTATTTTCATCGAATCGAGGCAAGTACTTTAATTAGAATTGTTCGTATTTTGTCGGTTATGTTATGATTATACTGTGTCCATGTGTTGTGATTAATTGTCCACCATGCGTTGATCCGACGGGAATCATCATGGGAAATCTATAGCTGTGTGCGCTGGATCGTTGGATAGGTAGTTCCACCATGCTTTGGTCCGACGGGATCATCATGGGAATTTATAGCTGTGTGCGCTGGATCGTTGGAATACCATGAGTATGTTGAGACTGTCATGATTTGATATGTGTTGTTATTATTTCTCGTTGGAGAAACTTATCATGATTATTGTTGATTAAATCATTGTTATATAATTATCGTACTTGTACTAGCATCGTTGTGCTAACCCCTTTGGGGGTAAACATTTGTTTATGTTCAGGATCCAGGAGAGCAGGGAAACAACCACTGGAGCTGCATGACGACGAGGGTGCAAAGTGATGTTCTGGCCGGGTTTAATTGTCTGTTGTTTGTGTTGTTTTTAATAGGTATTCCAGTACGTCGTCGTTTATGATGATTGGATTTGGTGATGTATTAATATTCTTCCTTTGGATATTTGTATTCTCGGTATTGGCCCCGAACTGTGGTATTTTATTTCAATTACTTTTATATGTTGGTATCTGGTATTGTATTTTCATTTCTTCAGCCTTGTAAATTCTTATGTAAAGGATTTACGGCGCTGTAATATTCCTGAATATATCTAGGGTGTTACAGAATATGGTATCAGAGCTAAGATTATGGATATCTTGGCCATTGGGTTGAAAGAGGGGTCATATATGTCTTTTGGGGTAACTGGCCGTGAATAACATCACTGTACTGCCTACATCTTTGTGCGAACAGTGGTTGTAAGTTCCTAAACTCTATCTCGTCGTTTACATGTTATATCTCTTTATACTTAAACATTAGAACGATATTGTTTCTTGTATATTGAGTATTTATGCTTATAGTATGTTGAGAGGTGGACGTGGACGTGGTCACGGTCGCGAACGCGGACGAAGGAATGTTGAAAGAGAAGCTTCGCCTTCTAATCAGGCCAGCCACAACTCGGGCGAGCCACAAAGATCTATTAACAATGAACCAGAACCTGCTGTGCCCGGAATCCTTCGTCACGTGGTTAACCAGATGACTCAATTTGCCCAGGTCGTGGACCGAATGCAGGTGGCAATAGGATTACAACCGGGAGATAGACAGCAAGGTATCCCAGACTTGGGAAATCGAGGCGACCGATGGCTACAAGAGGTGGCGAAGATGCAACCACCCAAATTCGACGGCTTTTCTGAGACCCCGGCCTAGGATCATTGGTTAAAATAAATGGAGAAAATTTTTGCCGGGATTAATTGCCCAGACGACCGGAGAGCCTCTATTGCTCAGTACTTTCTGATAGGGGAAGCGTCCGAGTGGTGGAAAGCCGTCCGGCCTTTAGATCATGATGCCGACTTGGGAGAATTTAGATTGATGATGGAAGCTCAGTACTGCCCTCGTCCGGTGAGAGAAGCCAAAGTTCGGGAATTTTTCTCCGTACAGCCGTCAGACGAGCCAGTATCCCAGATGATTAAAATGTTTAATCAGCAGATGGCGTTTGTTCGACACCTGGTCAGAACAGACGCGGAAATGATGATCCATTTTGATATGAGAATGAAACCAGAGATCCAGAGGTACATGTCTGGTTTCGAATGTACCACTCTCCGTCAATATCAGGATAAATCATTGGCGTATGAAATCAAAGAAGCAGCGATGGAAAAGTTTGCAGAATCCAAAAAGCGCAGAGCACAAGAAGCGGAAATGATGATCCATTTTGATATGAGAATGAAACCAGAGATCCAGAGGTACATGTCTGGTTTCGAATGTACCACTCTCCGTCAATATCAGGATAAAGCATTGGCGTATGAAATCAAAGAAGCTTGTAGTTTCACAGAGCACAAGAGTAGTGAGTCCCGCAACGCGCAGTCATCTTTTCATTCTTTCAAGAAACCTCTGCACCTATCTAAGAGCGGAAAGAACTCTGGAGCAGCATTAGCTAGGGGTGTTCAAAAATATCCCATATCCGATATCCGATCCGAAATATCCAAAATCCGAAGTTCCGGATATTCGGAACTTCGGATTCGGATATCGGATAGTAATTTTCAGAAAAATCGGATATTCGGATATCCGAAATATCCGAAAAATCCTAAAAATTTTATTTTTTTTATATTTTAAATAATAGAATGTGTTTGGATATTCGGATATCCGACATCCATATCCGAAGTTTTTTTAGGATATTCGGATATCCGATATCCAAATCCGAATATTTTTTCGAATATAAGGATATCCGGATATAATTTATATTTTTTTCCGGATATCGGATATCAAAATCTACTATCCGAATTTTCGGATATCCGAAACTCTGGATATCCGGTTTTGAACACCCCTGGTATCAGCCACGACGGATGCAACTAGGAAGTGCTTTAACAGTGGTCGCCCAGGACACCTTTGGCGTGATTGTTTCCGTACTCCAGTGACATGTTATGATTGGGACAGGAGGGGCACCGTGCGATGTTCTGCAAGGATGCCACTAAGTTTAATGGGATTTGTACTTCACAACCGGCTCAGAAGGAAGCAAGTATTCAGCAGACGCAACAGAGTGTTCAGCTGCCCCAAAATTTCGGTCGAGGTCGAGGCAGAGGACAGTTCGACCGCAAGGGAGCCTCGAGTGTCGGATACGCTCCCCCACGTCTGTACGAGATGAGGAGGGCAGACGATCAGGATGCTGCTGTCGCATCAGGTACTGTTCAAATCCTTTCACAGCCAGTTAGCATTTTATTTGATACAGGAGCTACGCATTCATTTATATCCTTGTCTTGTGTAAATCGTTTGAATATTTCTAGTTTTCATAATTGTGAGCCTTATGTTGTGGGTTTACCGAGTGGAGAGAGGATTGTGGGAAACTTGGAAACTAGAGATTTCCCTGTATCATTTGGAGTTAGAGATTGGCCCTCAAATCTGATTGTGATAGAAATGCAAGGAGACGATCTGATACTCGGAGATGATTGGCTTAATCGATATGGAGCTATTGTAAACTACCGAAAGGGGAATATCTCAGTGACAGCTGGCGATGGTTCCGAAATACTGTTTGAAGGATGGAAACCAGGAAGCTCAGGAAAGATGATCAAGGCGATGAAAGCTGTCAAATTGTTGAAACAGGGCTGTACCGGATATTGGTGCTACGCAATGAAGAAAGAAGATGGAAAAGTAGAACTCTCATCCATTCCTGTTGTGAACGAATTTCCGGATGTCTTTCCTGACGAATTACCTGGACTACCTCCACGACGGGATGTAGAATTCACTATCGAGCTGGAACCAAGAGCTACACCAATTTCTAAGGCGCCGTATCGTATGATATCTACTGAGATGTATGAATTGAAGAAGCAACTGGAAGAGTTACTGGACAAAGGCTATATCCAGCCAAGCGTTTCGCCCTGGAGTGCACCAGCTCTTTTTGTCCGGAAGAAGGATGGATCACTTCGATTGTGTATTGACTATCGAGAGCTGAACAAGATGACAATCAAGAACAAGTATCCGTTGCCACGGATTGATGATTTGTTTGACCAGTTACAAGGAGCAACAGTGTTTTCTAAGATTGATCTGAGGTCGGGATATCATCAGTTGAGGATTAAGGAATCCGATGTTCCAAAATCAGCGTTCAGAACTCGCTACGGACACTATGAGTTTGTAGTGATGCCGTTTGGTCTCACTAACGCACCTGCTGTATTCATGCAATTGATGAACTGAGTGTTCATAGAGTATTTGGACAAATTCGTGGTCGTATTTATTGATGACATTCTGGTTTATTCCAAGAGCTTGGAAGAGCATGCACAGCATCTGCGGATCGTTTTAGACCTTCTGAGAAACGAGCAATTGTACCGTAAGCTTTCTAAGTGTGAATTCTGGCTAAAGGAAGTAATGTTCCTCGGTCATTTGGTATCAGCAGAAGGAGCCCGAATAGATCCCCATAAAATCGAAGCAGTTATGGATTGGAAGTCTTCTAAGAATGTGAAAGAAGTCCGGAGTTTCTTAGGAGTTGCTAGGTATTATCGTCGGTTCGTGGAAGGGTTTTCCAAAATTACCCGCCCACTTACTCGACTACTGTAGAAAACTATAAAATTTGAGTGGAACGAGATGTGCCAGACCAGCTTTGATGAATTGAAGAAGAGATTGATAACGGCACCGATTTTAGCACTCCCACAGGAAACTGGAGGATTCATAGTTTATAGTGACGCTTCGAACCAAGGTCTCGGGTGTGTATTGATGCAAAATGAGAAGGTGATCGCCTATGCGTCACGACAGCGGAAATCTTATGAAGTAAATTACCCAATGCATGATTTGGGGCTGGCATCGGTAGTTTTTGATTTGAAAATCTGGAGATACTACCTGTACGGGACTCACTGTCAAATCTTTACAGATCACAAGAGTCTCAAATACATCTTCAGTCAGAAAGAGTTGAACATGCGGCAAAGGAGATGGCTGGAACTGATTAAGGACTACGACTTGGAGATTCTTTATCATTCAGGCAAAGCAAATGTAGTGGTCGATGCACTTAGCCGCAAGCCTGTTTCTATTCATATGCCGGAGACTCTGACCTCCCAGCCCAGCATTCAACGAGAATTGATTCGCGAAGGAATTGAAGTATGGTTGCAAAGAGTCCAAGGACAACTGTGTGTGATGGAATTAACTTCATCGTTAACCGAAGAAATCAAATCTATGCAAGTAGATGATCCTTTGATGATTCGTTTACGTGATGAAGTGATCAAGAGAAAGGCCCCAGGATTCGTAATTCATGATGATGGAGTTTTGAGATTTCAGAACCGACTTTGCTTTCCCGATGTCGATGTTCTGAAGCAGACAATTATGAAGGAATCTCACATCACGCCCTATTCTATCCACCCGGGCACCAGTAAGATGTATAAGGACCTGAAGCAGAACTTCTGGTGGGGCAACATGAAGAAAGATGTAACAGATTATGTCTCGAAATGTTTGACTTGTCAGCAGGTTAAGATCAAGCATCAACGACCTGCCGGAATGCTGAAGCCGCTCCCGATTCTTGAATGGAAGTGGGAAGACATATCGATGGACTTTATCACTAATATGCCGAGAACCAAGACAGGGATGAACATGATTTTGGTGATAATTGACCGTCTAACCAAATCGGCTCATTTTCTAGGCATTAAGGACACTTGGGGACCTGAGAAGTTGGCACGAGTATTTATTTCAGAGATATCCGATTGCATGGTACGCCGAAGACCATTATTTCTGACCTAGACGGTCGCTTTGTGTCTCATTTTTGGAAAGCAGTTCATAAAGCCTTGGGAACCGAATTGACCTTCAGCACAGCTTATCATCTGCAGACAGACGGACAATCCGAGAGGACTATTCAAATAGTGGAAGATATGCTGAGGGCTTGTGCCTTAGATTGGTAAACTGATTGGGAAGTTCATCTGTCGTTGATTGAATTCACCTACAACAATAGTTGGCATGCTTCCATTAAGATGGCACCATTTGAGGCATTATACGGGAGGAGATACAGATCGCCCCTATGTTGGGACGATTCATCAGACTTGATCGGGACGGAACCGGAATTGATCGTGCAGACACGAGAGAAGATAGCCTTGATTCGCGAAAGGTTGTTGACCGCCAAGAGTCGACATAAATCTTACGCAGACGTGCGCCGTCGTCCATTAGAGTTCAGTATTGGAGATCACGTGCTTTTAAAAGTTTCTCCTCCTCGGGGAATGTTTCGTTTTGGGAGGAAAGAAAAGCTGAGTCCAAGATATATCGGACCATTCGAGATTCTTGCGAGAGTCGGAGAGTTGGCATACAGGTTGGCATTACCGCCGTCATTGATCCATGTTCATAATGTATTCCACGTATCCCAGTAACGGAAGTATATACCAGATCCTAGTCATATCATTGATTTCGGCGAGATCGAAGTCTCTCAGGATGGCACGTTTGAAGAGAGATCGATCAGGATACTCGAGAGTTGAGTTAAGCAATTAAGAAACAAACTGATCGCTTTGGTTAAGGTTCAGTGGTCGCGCAACGGAGTGGAGTAAGCCACTTGGGAAACGGAAGATAGCAAGAGGTCCAGATATCCAGAGTTATTTTTGTCTTGAGTTTCGGGACGAAACTCCTTTTTAGTAGGAGAGTATGTAATATCCGGATTAATTATTGAGTATTTCATCTGTAATTGAACCCTGTATTATTCAGAGTTGTGATATCGATAATCGAAGTATGATATTTCTAGTATTTATATCCTTGTACATGAGTATGGCAACATGTAAATTTTCTCATGCAAATATGTGATAACTTACGCTAAGAAGGAAGCTTAACGTACGGTATCCGCCAGAGTTAGCGTACGCTACGAATGTAGCGTAGCGTACATTAAACAGCCAATAATTGAGCTGGGCGGCTAGCTCATGCGCCAGCCGGACATGGGTCCGTATAAGATTCCCGCGGATGAACCTGGACACTTTTGAAGTCAACGGTTGTTAACGTACGCTAAGGAATATGTCTAGCGTACGCTAATGGGTGTTACTTACGTACGTAACCTGATGGTGTAGCGTACGTAATTGAGTACAGAATGAGAACAGTTAACTATTGGTGACGATAGCGTACGCTAAGTATACTGGGTAGCGTACACTAAGCGGCTAACGTACGTTATGCATGAAGGCTAACGTACGTTAAGGTCAGAGAATTATAAATAAGACATCACCCCATTTCATTTCAGTTCGTTTATTTCACTTAGCCTTCATTATACTTCGTGCCCAGAAAGTTACCATCCACCTTATACACCTTTAGAACACATTTAATTGATCATTGAAGATTGTATATCACTATTACTTAATCATTGAAGTTGAAGAACATCTTGGATTGGCACACAAGCAACCGGAGTTGGATTCTACCTATTGTCTCGGTGTTTTCTTCATCTTAAGGTATGTTAATGCTATCTCCAACCTTGGATTCGTGTTCTTAAAGGATATGATGATCATGCTATAAAGATATTAAGTTCCATAGATGATTTATTCAACCGAACATCATGTTTAGAAGTTGGGATGATTATGCTTAAGATATCATTGTTGAGAACATCATAGTTGGAATCCTGTGTCTTCAAATGATGAGAGTAATGTTCTGAAATTGATTATCCGTATTGAATAGTGTTGCCATAATGGTAGTAGATTTAGTATTGGTATCACTTTTGCTTAACAGAATTAGATGAAGAATCACCAAAGGTTGAAGTTGATTTAGTAGATTAATCTTCATGATGAAGCTGGAATATGTTGATGATATTGGTAACTAGATTATCAACCTCAGAATAACTGAATTACGTAAGAGAATTTGTGATCGAAGATTGGAGTATGGCATCATGATGATATGCTTATCCTTGAAGTTATAAGACATTGAAAACCATTAGATCATTCAAGTTTTCATGAGTGTATCATGCATGGAGTTAACGTACGTTAACACTGAGAATTTCGTGCGGCGAATCAGTTGTCTGATCAGGGAGGAGACTGTCGGATGCATGTTTAGCGTACGCTAGGCTCTGCAGCTTGCGTATGCTAACGAGCAGAATTAACATACGCTACGATGTGTACGTAACGTACGTTATATCATCAGACGAGTCAGTCGACTGATCAGAGAGGAACTGTCGATACATGGTTAGCGTACGCTAGACTTAGTAGTTTACGTACGCTAACGAGCAGCCTTAACGTACGCTACGTTGGGTACGTAACGTACGTTACGCAGACCAGGCAGTATACGTTTTATGAACTTTCGACCGTAATTTGGATTGTTAGATGTTCGTTCGACGTGAGATGAATTCTATATTATTTCTTTTGTTAAGGTTTGAGCTTTGCAATGTGATTGATCGAAGGGGGCGACCTTCGAGCATTTTGATATTCGTGGAAGTTTTATTCTTGTCATTGAATCGAGGCAAGTACTTTAATTAAAATTGTTCGTATTATGTCGGTTATGTTATGATTGTACTGTGTACACGTGTTGTGATTAATTGTCCACCATGCGTTGATCCGACGGGAATCATCATGGGAAATCTATAGTTGTGTGCGCTGGATCGTTGGACAGGTAGTTCCACCATGCTTTGGTCCGACGGGATCATCATGGGAATTTATAGCTGTGTGCGCTGGATCGTTGGAATACCATGAGTATGTTGAGACTGTCATGATGTGATATGTGTTGTTATTATTTCTCGTTGGAGAAACTTGTCATGATTGTTGTTGATTAAATCATTGTTGTATAATTATCGTACTTGTACTAGCATCGTTGTGCTAACCCCTTTGGGGTGAACATTTGTTTATGTTCAGGATCCAGGAGAGCAGGGAAACAACCACTGGAGCTGCATGACAACGAGGGTGCAGAGTGATGTTCCGGCCGGGTTTAATTGTCTACTGTTTGTATTGTTTTTAATAAGTACTCGAGTACGTCGTCGTTTATGATGATTGGATTTGGTGATGTATTAATATTCTTCCTTTGGATATTTGTATTCTCGGTATTGGCCCAGAACTGTGGTATTTTATTTCAGTTACTTTTATATGTTGGTATCTCGTATTGTCTTTTCATTTCTTCAGCCTTGTAAATTCTTATGTAAAGGATTTACGGCGCTATAATATTCCTGAATATATCTGGGGTGTTACAGAATATGGTATCAGAGCTAAGATTATGGATATCTTGGCCATTGGGTTAAAAGAGGGGTCATATATGTCTTTTGGGGTAACTGGCCGTGAATAACATCACTGTACTGCCTACGTCTTCCTGCGAACAGTGGTTGTAAGTTCCTAAACTCTATCTCGTACTTTACATGTTATACCTCTTTATACTTGAACATTAGAACGATATTGTTTCTTGTATATTGAGTATTTATGCTTATAGTATGTTGAGAGGTGGACGTGGACGTGGTCGCGGTCGCGGGCGCGGATGAAGGAATGCTGAAAGAGAAACTTCACCTTCTAATCAGGCCAGCCACAGCTCGGGCGAGCTACAAAGATATATTAATAATGAACCAGAACCTGCTGTGCCCAAAATCCTTCGTCAGGTGGTTAATCAGATGACTCAGTTTGCCCAGGTCGTGGACCGAATGCAGGTGGCAGTAGGATTACAACAGGGAGATAGACAGCAAAGTATCCCAGACTTGGGAAATCTAGGCGACCGATGGCTGCAAGAGGTGGCGAAGATGCAACCACCCAAATTCGACGGCTTTTCTAAGACCCCGACGTGGGATAATTGGTTAAAAGAAATGGAGAAAATTTTTGCCGGGATTAATTGCCCAGACGACCGGAGAGCCTCTATTACTCAGTACTTTCTGATAGGGGAAGCGTCCGAGTGGTGGGAAGCCATCCGGCCTTTAGATCATGATGCCGACTAGGGAGAATTTAGATTGATGATGGAAGCTCAGTACTGCCCTCGTCTGGTGAGGGAAGCCAAAGTTCGGGAATTTTTCTCCGCACAGCCGTCAGACGAGCCAGTATCCTAGACGATTAAAACGTTTAATCAGCAGATGGTGTTTGTTCGACACCTGGTCAGAACAGACGCGGAAATGATGATCCATTTTGATATGAGAATGAAACCAGAGATCCAGAGGTACATGTCCGGTTTCGAATGTACCACTCTCCTTCAATATCAGGATAAAACATTGCGTGTGAAATCAAAGAAGCAGCGATGGAAAAGTTTGCAGAATCCAAAAAGCAGAAAGTCTCTGGTAGTTTCACAGAGCACAAGAGCAGTGGACCCCGCAAGGCCCAGTCATCTTTTCATTCTTTCAAGAAACATCCACACCCATCTGAGAGCGGAAAGAACTCTGGAGCAGTATCAGCTAGGGGTGTACAAAAATATCCCATATCCGATATCCGATCTGAAATATCCGAAAATTTGAAGTTCCGAATATCCGAAAATTCGGATATCCGAAGTTCGGATATCCAGAACTTCGGATTCGGATATGGGATAGTAATTTTCAGAAAAATTGGATATTCGGATATCCGAAATATCCGAAAAATCCTAAAAATTTTATTTTTTTATATTTTATATAATAGAATGTATTCGGATATTCGGATATCCGACATCCATATCCGAAGTTTTTTTCGGTATTCAGATATCCGATATCCAAATCCGAAGGAGGGGCACCGTGCGATGTTCTGCAAGGATGCCACTAAGTTTAATGGGATTCGTACTTCACAACCGGCTCAGAAGGAAGCAACTATTCAGCAGACGTAACAGAGTGTTCAGCTGTCCCAAAATTTCGGTTGGGGTCGAGGCAGAGGACAGTTCGACCGCAAGGGAGCCTCGAGTGTCGGATCCGCTCTCCCATGTATGTACGAGATGAGGAGGGCAGATGATCAGGATGCTGCTGTCGCATCAAGTACTGTTCAAATCCTTTCACAGCCAGTTAGAATTTTATTCGATACAGGAGCTACGCATTCATTTATATCCTTATCTTGTGTAAATCGTTTGAATATTTCTAGTTTTCATAATTGTGAGCCTTATGTTGTGGGTTTACCGAGTGGAGAGAGGATTGTGGGAAACTTAGAAACTAGAGATTTCCCTATATCATTTGGAGGCAGAGAGTGACCCTCAAATCTGATTGTGATAGAAATGCAAGGAGACGACCTGATACTCGGAGATGATTGGCTTAATCGATATGGAGCTATTGTAAACTACCGAAAGAGGAATATCTCAGTGATAGCTGACGATGATTCTGAAATACTGTTTGAAGGATGGAAACCAGGAAGCTCAGGAAAGATGATCAAGGCGATGAAAGCTGTCAAATTGTTGAAACAGGGTTGTACCGAACACTGGTGCTACGCATTGAAGAAAGAAGACGGAAAAGTAGAACTCCCATCCATTCCTGTTGTGAACGAATTTCCGGATGTGGTTCTTGACAAATTACCTGGACTACCTCCACGACGGGATGTAGAATTCACTATCGAGCTGGAACCAAGAGCTACACCAATTTCTAAGGCGCCGTATCGTATGGCATCTACTGAGATGTATGAATTGAAGAAGCAACTGGAAGAGTTACTGGACAAAGGCTATATCCAGTCAAGCGTTTCGCCCTGGAGTGCACCAGTTCTTTTTGTCCGGAAGAAGGATGGATCGCTTCGATTATGTATTGACTATCGAGAGCTGAACAAGATGACAATCAAGAACAAGTATCTGTTGCCACAGATTGATGGTTTGTTTGACCAGTTACAAGGAGCAATAGTGTTTTCTAAGATCGATCTGAGGTCGGATATCATCAGTTGAGGATTAAGGAATCCGATGTTCCAAAATCAGCGTTCAGAACTCGCTACGGACACTATGAGTTTGTAGTGATGCCGTTTGGTCTCACTAAAGCACCTGCTGTATTCATGCAATTGATGAACCGAGTGTTCATAGAGTATTTGGACAAATTCGTGGTCGTATTTATTGATGACATTATGGTTTATTACAAGAGCCCGAAAGAGCATGCACAGCATCTGCGGATCGTTTTAGACCTTCTGAGAAACGAGCAATTGTACGCTAAGCTTTCTAAGTGTGAATTCTGGCTAAAGGAAGTGATGTTCCTCGGTCATGTGGTATCAGCAGAAGGAGCCCGAGTAGATCCCAGAAAATCGAAGCAGTTATGGATTGAAAGTCTCCTAAGAACGTGAAAGAAGTCCGGAGTTTCTTAGGACTTGCTGGGTATTATCGTCGGTTCGTGGAAGGGTTTTCCAAAATTACCCACCCACTTTCTTGACTAATGCAAAAAACTAAAAAATTTGAGTGGAACGAGATATGCCAGACCAGCTTTGATGAATTGAAGAATATATTGACAACGGCACCAATTTTAGCACTCCCACAGGGAACTGGAGGATTCATAGTTTACAGTGACGCTTCGAACCAAGGTCTCGGGTGTGTATTGATGCAAAATGAGAAGGTGATCGCCTATGCGTCACGACAGTGGAAACCTTATGAAGTAAATTACTCAACGCATTATTTGGAGCTGGCAGCGGTAGTTTTTGCTTTGAAAATCTGGAGACACTACCTGTACGGGACTCACTGTCAAATCTTTACGGATCACAAGAGTCTCAAATACATCTTTAGTCAGAAAGAGTTGAACATGCGGCAAACGAGATGGCCGGAACTGATTAAGGACTATGACTTGGAGATTCTTTATTGATAGTTTGGTACCGCCACTAGAAGGGGGGTTGAATAGTGCGGTTAAGAGTATTGTACTCTTTTCGTGCGGAAGCAAAAATATCGGAGTAATAAAAGTGCGGAAAAGAAAGAACACAAGGAATTGTTCGAGAGGTTCGGCTATTAACGAAGCCTACGTCGCCTACATAGTTTTATCGACTAGGACTTTTCTTAGAACTTGGAATTTGCACTTTCTAGTTTAGTGCCAACTTCTTACAACTTCTTGATTTCCGGGCTCAAGAACAACCTCACAAAAACACTCTTGTTTTTCTAGGTACAAGATAACCAATACACAAAATAAGTGCGAGTAGAAACTCGGCTTTCACGATATATCTCTCTAAGATACAAGAATGAAGATTGGAAATTATAGAACAAATCTTCTCGTATCACAATCTAAAATAAGAATATCTCTCAGAATGTTTGCTTGATATCGCTTGAGTATGCTAGTAAGCTCAGAATTCTTGTGTGTCTTCAATCTCCATGAAGGTGGCTATTTATAGCCTTCTTGAGCTCAATTTCCCGTTGGAACAGTATAACGGGTTACGTACGTTATATGCTGCAGATTACGTACGTTACGTACGTTATATGATCCGAATAACGGCCGTAATGAGAGTGCCGAAACTGTCCAGTGAAATATGATGAAATGTGTTACGTATGTTATGAGCCTTATGGTTACGTACGTAATATCCTGGTCAAAGATCCGTTGATTGAGACGACTTGTTGCAACGGCTAGTGGCTTTTCCAACGGTCAGAATAATTCAAGCCTTACGTACGTTATATGATCCCGGTTACGTACGTTACCTGTACAGAAAAACTTACGAAAATAGTGAATGTTACGTACGTTATAAAAGATGCGTTACGTACGTTAACTATAGAGTGTTACGTACGTTAATGTGATATGTGTTACGTACGTTAACTGAAGAGAAAATATGTTTTAAGTAAATTTTGGTTTTAATAACACATCATCAAAACGATCTAAAAAATATTGTTCCAACAATCTCCCCCTTTTTGATGATGACAAAATTTACTTTATGTGAGTTTTTGAAAACATGATTTTAATAAAAATTAAAAACTCCCCCTGAACACGAGCACTGCAAAAAATAATATGCTCCCCCTGAAAACGCGCACGGGTTATTTCAAAAGTTGATTTCAAAAACGAATACATATTATTCTCCCCCTTTTTGTCATTAACAAAAAGTTGAGAAAACCTGCAAGAGACATCAATGATACGCATAATAATCAACATAAACCAAGTCAATGATTAAACAAAACGATAACCAAAATGATGCATAAAAAGATAGTCATTACAGGCAAAGTATAAACATGAAATGTTTGGTCTTTTAATAAAACAGGAAACATCATCATTAGAAAGGATAGCCCGACTAGTCAAGGTCCGCATCCGGCGGTGTCGGCGGTATCCCAAAATGTGTGCAAATGTTCTTCACCATGATCTTGATGTCGCTCATGTCCTTCTCAAGCCTATCCATTCGAGAAGCCATCTGGGAAGAAGAGGATTCCGGACGAGGACGGGAGGAACCAAGCTGTGATGACGGACGAGGTCTAGTATGTTCGATCCCCCTCGATGTGATCCTCTCCTCCGTTCTCGGAAGAGTGCCCCCATCTATGAGGCGATCATCATCCTTAATATAAGCAAAGTATATCCATCCACGATTTCTCGTGCGGAGATACCTCATCGTCCGTAACGTCCCTTCAGTGACGAGGCTCCCCCTAGGAATCGGAACCCCGTGGACCCTGCATGCATCAACTCCACTTTCTCAAAAATTTCAGTTAAGATAGAACCAAAAGGCATTCCTGATTTTCTCTGTCGATCAACTTTTGCGTAGCTCTTTTTGTGGAAAATTTGACCCTTTTCCACAAACCATTTTAGCACAATAGACGCGAAGTTGACTTGGTGATCCTTCCACACATGATAAATAATCTCCATATCGATATTCACTAAATAAGCCGAGCATTCACTTTAGGCATAAGACAACGAGTGATAGCATCATGAAGCAAACGAATGTTTATCCCAAAGTCATTGTTTTCAAACCGCCCGGAATGAACATTTAAAACGGCTTTGTCCGACAAAAAGTCACGGACTTTGGACTCGTGAACACCATAGCTTTCATCATCGGACTACCGTTAAAGACTTCGTCCGAGGAGCAAACTCTCCTTTGCATCGAAAACCCTCATTAGGGAGTCCAAAAATCTCCGAAAGCTTCGCTTCATCAAAAGATATTGATTTACCACGCACAAGTGAATTAACAACAGCAAGTCCGTCGGCATCATAAGTGACAAAAAAATTCGCATAAAACTCTTTTACACATTCCTCATAAATTGGTCGAGCAAGACTAACGAACCTATTTATCCCAAGCATATCGAAGAATTCTTCGATAGCAACACCAGCACTGTTCAGAGATTCAAAATCAAAGTGGTGACTCGGAGTTACCTCTTCGTCAATAAGGATTTCGTTGAAAACTTTCATGGCTTGGGCATTCCGAAATGATAGATCGCCGGTAGCCGTGGAGGATGTTTGGGAGGTTTCTCCTCTTCTCTTTTTGCCGGTTCTGGATGCCATGAGGATTGAATCGGGGAAAAGTGAAGTTTTTTATGGATAATTTTGAAGTTTGATAGGATTTGCCGGAACAGTTCGTCGCTTGTCGCTAGGGATTTGTAGGAAATGAATAGGGAACTGACGATGGGTTTATATATGTGAGGGTCAACGATCGCTTACGTACGTTATATCTCTTTTATAACGTACGTAACGTAAAGACCTAAACTTTCTGGAGTAAAACCTGTGTTTCGTTACGTACGTAACGAACCAACCTGTAACGTACGTAAGGTCCTATTACGTACGTAATGGACCGCGTATACCATACGTAAGCAAGACCAAATGAATAGTCTTTTCCTTTCGATGATGTTCCGATTTAAATGACCATTTAATGTGACTATGATGAGTATGCAATATTTAAAAATGATCAGCATGTCCCATTCCTAAATTTATGCGAATAAAGTTGAAAGCTTCTTCGGGTAATGGTTTTGTAAAAATATCCGCCAATTGTTCATTAGTACCAACAAATTGGAGACGAACATTCCCGTTTTGGACATGGTCACGAATAAAATGATGACGAATTTCGATGTGCTTTGTCCTACTATGCAAAATGGGGTTTTTACTTAAATTAATGGCAGTTGTATTGTCACAAAAAATAGGAGTATTTTTAAGTTCGATGCCATAATCAAGTAATTGATTTTTGATCCAAAGAACTTGTGCACATGCACTTCCCGCACCACATATTCTCGCTTCACCGTGGAAGTAGCGACACTAGTCCTGCTTCTTACTTCCCCATGAAATTAAACATGAACTCATAAAATGACAAGTTCCGGTGGTGCTTTTTCTATCAATTTTACAACCACCGAAATCGGCATCACTATATGCAAAAGTTGAAAATCAATGCCGGAAGGATACCATAGGCCTAAACCAGAAAGATATTTTAAATATCGAAAAATTCGTTTACATGCTATGAGATGAGATTCTTTAGGGTTAGCTTGAAAACGAGCACATAGACAGTAGCAAACATTATATCGTCTAGATGCGATTAAGTAAAGTAAGGATCCGATCATACCTCGATACTGCTTTTGGTCAATGATTTACCTTTTTCATCTTTATCGAGTTTAAGAGTGGAAGACATAGGAGTGGATATTTCTTTGCAATCTTCCATCTTAAATTTCTTTAGAAGCTCATTGACGTACTTGGATTGGTGAATGAATATTCCGTCATTGAGTTGCTTAATTTGGAGTCCGAGAAAGTTTTTCAACTCTCCCATCATACTCATTTCGAACTCTCCCTTCATAAGATTTGAAAATTCTTTGGACAGAGTTTCGTTAGTTGCACCAAAAACAATATCGTCCACATAGATTTGACAAATTAACATATCATCATTTAAGACCTTAATGAATAGAGTATTATCAACATTACCTCTTTTATAACCATTTGAGATAAGAAAAGAGCTTAGACGATCATACCATGCTCTCGGAGCTTGTTTTAATCCATAGAGAGCTTTATGGAGCTTGTACACATGATCCGGATGATCATAGTCTTCAAAACCCGGAGGTTGCTTGACATAGACTTCCTCCTGGATGATTCCATTTAGGAACGCACTTTTTACATCCATTTGATGGAGTTTGATCTTCTTGTATGCGGCAAAGGCACAGAGAAGACGAATAGCTTCAAGACGAGCAACAGGAGCGAACGTCTCTTCATAGTCAAGCCTTCTTCTTGATTATAACCTTGGGCGACCAACCTCGGTTTATTTTTAATAGGGAGACCATCATCATCGGTTTTGATTTTATGAACCCATTTGGTACCAATGATTGATTTGTCTACCGGTGCCGGAACTAATTCCCAAACTTTATTTCTTTCGAATTGGTTTAGCTCTTCTTGCATAGAAATAGCCCAATTCTCATCATTTATGGCCTCATCGATATTCTTTGGTTCTGTAAGAGAAATAAATGCAATATTGTTAATACAATCATTTGTATTTCTCCTAGTTCGTACACCTTCATCGATTTTTCCGAGAATTTGTTCCATCGGATGGTCTTTCACATTTGCCCAATCTTTAGGAAGGTTGTAAGTATTTTCCTCCTGTTTGTCCGAGCTTACGTCGAGCTTCTCCAACTCCTTTGATACTTCGGATACTTCTTTAGCTGGAACCATACCTGCATCATCATCAAAAACAACCTTTCTCGGGGGTAAAAATGTATCATCGAATTTTACATGAATGGACTCTTCTACCGAGCCTCTTCTACAATTAAATACACGATAAGCTTTACTATTAGTAGAATAACCAAGAAAAATTCCAATATCTGATTTAGAATCGAATTTACCCAAATTGTCTTTTCCATTATTATGAATGAACACTTAAATTGGGCTTTTTACCTTTAAAAATATCATAGGGAGTCATCATTTTATTTCTCCTGAGATGGACACGATTAATAACATAACAAGCAGTGTTAACGGCTTCGGCCCAAAAGTATTTAGGAAGACCATACTCGTTGAGCATTGTTCGGCTCATTTCTTCTAGAGAGCGATTCTTCCTCTCGACAACTCCATTTTGTTGAGGTGTCCGAGGTGCCGAAAAGTTGTGCCCAATACCATATTTATCGCACCAATCTTCAAAGAGATTAGAATCAAATTCTCCACCATGATCGGTTCGAATGGCGATAACTGGTAATCCTTTTTCCTTCTGGGTAACCTTACACCACTTAACAAACTCGTTAAAAGCATCATCTTTATTGGCTAAGAATTTTACCCAAGTAAATCTAGAAAAATCATCGACAATAACTAAGGTATAAAGTTTACCTGTTAGACTGCATGTCGAGACGGACCAATTAAATCCATATGAATTAATTCAAGAATGCGATCGGTGGAAATTTCCATTTTTGGTTTAAACGAGCCTCTTGTATGTTTACCTAAAAAACAGGCCTCACAAATGTGGACTTTTCTAAAATTCATTTATTGTAGACCACGAACAATATCATTTTTGGCCAATTTTGAAAGAAGTGGTAAAGAGGCATGTCCCAATTTTCGGTGCCAAACAACGGCATTTTCATCGTATGAAAGTAGACATTTTTCGTTAAACGAAGATTCATCTTGGAGATCAACAATGTAAATATTTCCATAGCGCAATCCAATAAAAACGATTTGGTCTTTTCTCATTGCCGTGCAATGCGTAATTTCAAAAATTAATTTAAGACCGGTGTCACATAGTTGGGAAACACTTAGGAGATTATGGCAAAGTCCATCAACAAATAGAACATTTTCAATAGTGGGTAAAGGTTTCTTACCAATTTTACCTGTCCCTTTTATTTGGCCCTTTTTATTATCGCCAAAGGTAACACAGCTACGATCTTCCTTTTTCAGCTCCGTGAAGAGATGTTCATTTCCACTCATGTGGTTTGAACATCCACTATCAACATACCATTTATTTGATAATGTTGTCTTCCTTGCTTGTACCTACAAAAACCATTTTCTTCCGTTTTATAGGTACCCAGGCTAATTTGGGTCCTGAGGAGTTAGATATAAAAACTTGGTTTTTAATAACGGTCCCTTTTGGTACCCAAATTTGCTTAACCCTTATAGTACTTCTAGAGTTTCGACAATAGGTTTCGGTATGTCCAGGTTTTAAACATTTTGGACATGATGGGATACCCGTTTTTAAAGTGTCTGAATCTTTTGTGGTAATTTCTAAGGACTTTTTCATTGGAAATGAATTATATCCAAGTCCTTGTTTTGAAAGAGAAAATTTTTGACCAAATAATAATTGCTCGAATTTGTCATTACCACATGAAAATTTTCTGACATAAAGCTTAAATTCTTTTTGAGTTTTATGCAATTCATCTTTCAGAATTTTCTCAGTTTCCAAGCAATTTGTATGATCAATAGAAACTTCCTTGTTTTTCAATAATTTAGCATTTTCAATTTCAAGGAGTTTTATTTTCTTTTTCAAATCTTTATTGCTATTGCAAGCCTTTTCGTATTCATTATTTAGAGATTCAAAAGCATCAAGTAGTTCTTCATGAGAATCATTAACCTCGACTTCTTCGTCACTCTCTTCGGATGCGCGGGCCATTAGAGCAAGATTGGTTTGGACTTGTGGTTCATCGTCCTCATCATCGTCACTCCATGTGGCGACATAAACCTCCTTCTTTTTGAACTTTTCATGAGGTGGTTTTGATGAACTTATTAGAGCAGCAACACGACAATCTTTTGCAAAATGGCCTGGAACGCCGCACCTTCGACAAGTGTTGTCGAACTTTTTGTTTTGAGGGAAGTGAGTCTTTTTGGATTCATCCCTTGATTCTTGCTTGATATCTCTCCGGCGCCTTTGAAGAAGGTTTTTAAATTTCTTTATGTTTTTGGCATAAAAGGCGGTTTCTTCGTCCTCTTCTTCGATAGGTTCATCCTCTAGGTCGCTTTCTTCTTTGTCTTTGAAAGCGATAGTCCTTTCTCTCTCCTTAGGTTTTGGTTTCGAGCTACGAGATTTGATGACGATCTCATAATTGATGAGAGATCCGATGAGAGCGCTGAATTCTATTGTATTGAGGTCTTTCGACTCCATAATAGCCGTAATGGTAGCGTCCCATTCTCTTGGTAGAGACCGAAGGATTTTCTTAGCTTTATCACTGCTTGATATCGGTTTCCCGAATGAAGCTAGCCCATTTGTGATTGCCGAGAAACGGTCAAGCATAGTGGTGATGCTTTCTTCTTCTTTCATGGTGAAGAGTTCATAATCGTGAAGAAGCATATTAATTTTGGTTTCCTTGAATTAACTCGTACCTTCATGGGTGATCTCTAACATTTTCCAGATTTCTTTTGCCGTCTCGCAGGAAGAGATTCTATTGTGATCTTCTGGATTGAGAGCACAATAAAGCAATTGAGTGGCTTTACTGTTGAAGTGGTCGTTCTTCCAGTCGGCATCGTCGTACTCTTCGAAACTTTTGAGAGAGCCATCCGACTTCTTAGGAATGGTAGGTCCAAGGGTAATGACCTTCCATATTTCAATATAGTGTGCTCGGATGAAGATGGACATCTTCTTCTTCCATGTCATAAAGTTTGAACCATCGAAGAAGGGAGGGCGATTGAGAGCATTTCCTTCAACAGAGGAGTGGATAAAGGCCATTTGGATCTTTTCTCTAGCGGGTGTTAATCCGGTGATAAAAAGACCACTCCAATACCAATTGATAGTTTGGTACCGCCACTAGAAGGGGGGTTGAATAGTGAGGTTAAGAGTATTGTACTCTTTTCGTGCGGAAGCAAAAATATCGGAGTAATAAAAGTGCGGAAAAGAAAGAACACAAGGAATTGTTCGAGAGGTTCGGCTATTAACGAAGCCTACGTCCCCTACATAGTTTTATCGACTAGGACTTTTCTTAGAACTTGGAATTTGCACTTTCTAGTTTAGTGCCAACTTCTTACAACTTCTTGATTTCCGGGCTCAAGAAAAACCTCACAAAAACACTCTTGTTTTTCTAGGTACAAGATAACCAATACACAAAATAAGTGCGAGTAGAAACTCGGCTTTCACGATATATCGCTCTAAGATACAAGAATGAAGATTGGAAATTATAGAACAAATCTTCTCGTATCACAATCAAGAATAAGAATATCTCTCAGAATGTTTGCTTGATATCGCTTGAGTATGCTAGTAAGCTCAGAATTCTTGTGTGTCTTCAATCTCCATGAAGGTGGCTATTTATAGCCTTCTTGAGCTCAATTTCCCGTTGGAACAGTATAACGGGTTACGTACGTTATATGCTGCAGATTACGTACGTTACGTACGTTACGTACGTTATATGATCCGAATAACGGCCGTAATGAGAGTGCCGAAACTGTCCAGTGAAATATGATGAAATGCGTTACGTATGTTATGAGCCTTATGGTTACGTACGTAATATCCTGGTCAAAGATCCGTTGATTGAGACGACTTGTTGCAACGGCTAGTGGCTTTTCCAACGGTCAGAATAATTCAAGACTTACGTACGTTATATGATCCCGGTTACGTACGTTACCTGTACAGAAAAACTTACGAAAATAGTGAATGTTACGTACGTTATAAAATATGCGTTACGTACGTTAACTATAGAGTGTTACGTACGTTAATGTGATATGTGTTACGTACGTTAACTGAAGAGAAAATATGTTTTAAGTAAATTTTGGTTTTAATAACACATCATCAAAACGATCTAAAAAATATTGTTCCAACATTTATCATACAGGCAAAGCAAATGTAGTGGCCGATGCACTTAGCCGCAAGCCTGTTTCTATTCAGATGCCGGAGACTCTGACCTCCCACCCCAGCATTCAACGAGAATTGATTCGCGAAGGAATTGAAGTATGGTTGCAAAGAGTCCAAGAACAACTGTGTGTGATGGAATTAACTTCATCATTAACCGAAGAAATCAAATCTAAGCAAGTAGATGATCCTCTGATGATTCGGTTACGTGATGAAGTGATCAAGGGAAAGGCCCCAGGATTCGTAATTCATGATGATGGAGTTTTGAGATTTCAGAACCGATTTTGCTTTCCCGATGTCGATGTTCTGAAGCAGACAATTATGAAGGAAGCTCACAGCACACCCTATTCTATCCACCCGGGCACCAGTAAGATATATAAGGACCTGAAGCAGAACTTCTAGTGGGGCAACATGAATAAAGATGTAACGGATTATGTCTCGAAATTGACTTTTCAGCAGGTTAAGATCAAGCATCAACGACCTGCCGGAATGCTGAAGCCACTCCCGATTCCTGAATGGAAGTGGGAGGACATATCGATGGACTTTATCACTAATATGCCGAGAACCAAGACAGGAATGAACATGATTTGGGTGATAATTGACCGTCTAACCAAATCGGCTCATTTTCTAGGCATTAAGGATACTTGGGGACCCGAGAAGTTGGCACGAGTATTTATTTCAGAGATAGTCCGATTGCATGGTACGCCGAAGACCATTATTTCTGACCTAGATGATCGCTTTGTGTCTCATTTTTGGAAAATAGTTCATAAAGCCTTGGGAAGCAAATTGAACTTCAACACAGCTTATCATCCGCAGACAGACGGACAATCCGAGAGGACTATTCAAACAGTGGAAGATATGCTGAGGGCTTGTGCCTTAGATTGGTCAACTGATTGGGAAGTTCATCTGCCGTTGATTGAATTCAACTACAACAATAGTTGGCATGCTTCCATTAAGATGGCACCATTTGAGGCATTATAAGGGATGAGATGCAGATCGCCCCTATGTTGGGACGATTCATTAGACTTGATCGGGACGGAACCGGAATTGATCGTGCAGACACGAGATAAGATAGCCTTGATTCGCGAAAGGCTGTTGACCGCCCAGAGTCGACAGAAATCTTACGCAGACGTGCGCCGTCGTCCATTAGAGTTCAGTATTGGAGATTACGTGCTTTTAAAAGTTTCTCCTACTCGGGGAATCTTTCGTTTTGGGAGGAAAGAAAAGCTAAGTCCAAGATATATCGGACCATTCGAGATTCTTGAGAGAGTCAGAGAGTTGTCATACGGGTTGGCGTTACCGCCGTCATTGATCCATGTTCATAACGTATTCCACGTATCCCAGTAACGGAAGTATATACTAGATCCTAGTCATATCATTGATTTCGGCGAGATCGAAGTCGCTTAGGATGGCACGTTTGAAGAGAGACCGATCAGGATACTCGAGAGTCGAGTTAAGCAATTGAGAAACAAACCGATCGTTTTGGTTAAGGTTCAGTGGTCGCGCAACGGAGTGAAGGAAGCCACTTGGGAAACGGAAGATAGCATGAGGTCCAGATATCCAGAGTTATTTTTGTCTTGAGTTTCGGGACGAAACTTCTTTTTAGTAGGAGAGTATGTAATATCTGGATTAATTATTGAGTATTTCATCTGTAATTGAACCCTGTATTATTCGGAATTGTGATATCGATAATCGAAAATATTTCTAGTATTTATATCCTTGTACATGAGTATGGTAACATGTAAATTTTCTCATGCAAATACGTGATAATGTACGCTTAGAAGGAAGCTTAACGTATGTTATCCGCCAGAGTTAGCATACGCTACGAATGTAGCGTAGCGTACGTTAAACAGCCAATAATTGAGCTGGGCGGCTAGCTCATGCGCCAACCGGACATGGGTCCGGATAAGATTCCCGCGGATGGACCTAGACAATTTTGAAGTCAACGATTGTTAACGTACGCTAAGGAATGTGTCTAGCGTACGCTAATGGGTGTTACTTACGTACGTAACCTCTTGGTGTAGCGTACGTAATCGAGTACAGAATGAGAACAGTTAACTATCGGTGACGATAGCGTACGCTAAGTATACTGGGTAGCGTACACTAAGCAACTAACGTACGTTATGCATGAAGGCTAACTTACGTTAAGGTCAAAAAATTATAAATAAGACATCACCCCATTTCATTTCAGTTCGTTTATTTCACTTAGCTTCATTATATTTCGTGCCCAGAGAGTTCCCAGCCACCTTATACACCTTTAGAACACCTTTAATTGATCATTGAAGATTGGATATCACTATTACTTGATCATTGAAGTTGAAGAACATCTTGGATTGGCACACAAGCAACCGGAGTTGGATTCTACCTATTGTCTTGGTGTTTTCTTCATCTTAAGGTATGTTAATGCTATCTCCAACCTTGGATTCGTGTTCTTAAGGACATGATGATCATGCTATCAAGATATTAAGTTTCATAGATGATTTATTCAACCGAACATTATGTTTAGAAGTTGGGATGATTATGCTTAAGATATCATTGTTGAGAACATCATATTGGAATCCTGTGTCTTCAAATGATGAGAGTAATGTTTAGAGATTGATTATCCGTATTGAATAGTGTTGCCATAATGGTAGTAGATTTAGTATTGGTATCACTTTTACTTAACGGAATTAAATGAAGAATCACCAAAGGTTGAAGTTGATTTAGTATGAAGCTGGAATATGTTGATGATATTGGTAACTAGATTATCAACCTCAGAATAACTGAATTACGTAAGAGAATTTGTGATCGAAGATTGGAGTATGACATCATGATGATATGCTTATCCTTGAAGTTATAAGACATTGAACACCATTAGATCATTCAAGTTTTCATGAGTGTATCATGCATGGAGTTAACGTACGTTAACACTGAGAATTTCGTGCGGCGAATCAGTTGTCTGATCAGGGAGGAGACTGTCGGATGCATGTTTAGCGTACGCTAGGCTCTGCAGCTTGCGTACGCTAACGCGCAGAATTAACGTATGCTACGATGTGTACGTAACGTACGTTATATCATCAGACGAGTCAGTCGACTGATCAGAGAGGAACTGTCGATACATGGTTAGCGTACGCTAGACTTAGTAGTTTACGTACGCTAACGAGCAGCCTTAACGTACGCTACGTTGGGTACGTAACGTACACTACGCAGACCAGGCAGTATACGTTTTATGAACTTTCGACCGTAATTTGGATTGTTAGATGTTCGTTCGACGTGAGATGAATTCTATATTATTTCTTTTGTTAAGGTTCGAGCTTTGCAACGTGATTGATCGAAGGGGGTGACCTTCGAGCATTTTGATATTCGTGGAAGTTTTATTCTTGTCATCAAATCGAGGCAAGTACTTTAATTAGAATTGTTCGTATTATGTCGGTTATGTTATGATTGTACTGCGTACATGTGTTGTGATTAATTGTCCACCATGCGTTGATCCGACGGGAATCATCATGGGAGATCTATAGCTGTGTGCGCTGGATCGTTGGACAGGTAGTTCCACCATGCTTTGGTCTGATGGGATCATCATGGGAATTTATAGTTGTGTGCGCTGGATCGTTGGAATACCATGAGTATGTTGAGACTGTCATGATGTGATATGTGTTGTTATTATTTCTCGTTGGAGAAACTTGTCAGGATTATTGTTGATTAAATCATTGTTGCATAATTATCGTACTTGTACTAGCATCGTTGTGCTAACCCCTTTGGGGGGTAAACATTTGTTTATGTTCAAGATCCAGGAAAGCAGGGAAACAACCACTGGAGCTGCATGACGACGAGGGTGCAGAGTGATGTTCCGGCCGGGTTTAATTGTCTGCTGTTTGTGTTGTTTTTAATAAGAACTCGAGTACGTCGTCGTTTATGATGATTGGATTTGGTGATGTATCTTCCTTTGGATATTTGTATTCTCGGTATTGGCCCAGAACTGTGGTATTTTATTTCAGTTACTTTTATATGTTGGTATCTGGTATTGTCTTTTCATTTCTTCAGCCTTGTAAATTCTTATGTAAAGGATTTACGGCGCTGTAATATTCCTGAATATATCTGGGGTGTTACAGAGCTTAGCATCAGCATTGCAAGCTCGGGCAAGTTCATCATCGCTACTCAAGATTGATTTGATAATTCGACCTCTACGAGATCTTGATAGATAATGTAGTTGGTAGGTTGTGCTCAATGAATTTGTCATCATAAAGTAGTTGATGTTTCCCCGTAACTCCAAGATACGTATATCGTCGCCCCTAACGTAGGCAATTGAATGACCGCCGCCAATATAAGATGAATTGTCATCCCAATACCCTCCATATCTTACAGAAATGCCTCTCCATACTGACATCTACAATACCAATAAGATCAAATTAATACACAAATTAATCAAATTAAAAGTAATCAAATTTTTAAAACTTGATTCTAATCGGTACTTTCCACATTCTAATTGATAATAAACAACATTCTAATCGACATAATTTAACTTTCTAATCGATTAAAAAATTAATTATTATGATTCTAATCAATAATTGAAACTGTTACAATAAGCATGTCTAAAAGTAATAATAATAGTACCAAATGATAGATAATCATCTGAACTATAAGCACAATTTATCAAAACTAGATTCTAATCGGTACTTTCCATAGATTTCTTCCTTGAATGCGAAATAGAATGAATTTTTTGGCAAATATATTTGAGAGAGGGAGAGTACGAATTTACGATGCAGAATTCATGAAGTTATTTTACTTCATTATATAGAACAAAATGATGTTCTGAAGTACAAACAATTCACGTGAATGTATGGTTGTGTGATGAAAATAGATTAAAGCATTCAAAGAAAAAATGAGCAGGTAAATTCCGACGAATCAAACAAAATATGTACTTTAATATAATTTTTTTAAAATAAGCGTACAATTATATGTTTGTACATAATAAAACAAAAAATAGAATCTCCTACATTTATCATGCGTGTTTGTTTGTGCAGTGAATAAAAACAAAATGATGGATCAATCATGCAGGCATGCGTGTCTGCAAAGTGAAGTACTTTAACAAAACTTTTGGATTAAATAAATTAATAAAAAAGGAAATGAGTATAGGGTGTAGCAAATTTGAAAAATGGGTATACATGGTACACATATTTTGAGAGTTGGGTAAAAAGGTATTTTTCTCAAATTCAAACATAAAACACCTAAAACTAAACACTCAAAACATAAATTAAAAAATTTAAAAATTCACCATATCCTTTTCAAGCCTTTGGTGCAATTCTCAATTCGAATGTCTATTCTCTCGCTCCGAAAATGCATTGAACTCGTGTGTTGGATCTCTCAAACCGGTAATATTCTGAGGGACATGTTCACTAATAATGTTAATTTATATGAATTGGGTATGAAATTTGAAAAATTAGACATTTTTTCACTTTTCGGCTCTTTTTTTTTTTCAAAAACAAGTCATATTTCTTTCTTACTTTTTTTTTTCATTTTTGTCTATCTTTCATATTTGTAATTAAATATGAAATTGATAAATAATGTACAAAATATATCGATTAGTCACAAAATTTGGACCATTCGATTCAAAAAATTAATGTTTTTTTGTATTTTAAGTATTTTTTATTTTAAAATAAAAGAGCCCAAAAATAATATGAAAAAGTATGGATCGTTGATCTCCAATGAGAAGATCACCTAGATCATTAATTTAAAAAATCAAAAGAGGATGGCAGAGGAAGTGTGTATCATGCAGGGATAGGAGCCTCGTAGACCAACCGATCCAACCCCCTTCCCCACATGAATTTAAATTTGCGTGCGGAGATTCCGCATGTTCGACGGTTTTCGTGATATTGTGATTGATCGTCACACTCCCCTAAAATAGTTTGTTTGAGAGTGCTCTTTTTTTTGGAATATGAAGGAGGGCTACGCCCTAGAAGTCCTTAATTAGGACACAAACTCATTCCCACCCTTCCATAATTTCTAGCAAACTAGACCAAAAAGCGTGCTCCAATTCATATCATGACATAATACATTGGACGCTAGATTCTCATAAAACCACATGTTGAAAGGCATATCAAGGAATGTAACTAACAACTCACATGGCATTAATCGCTCCCATACCTTCCGGGCAACTGCACATCCACGGAAGATATGCTCTATGTCTTCCATAGCATACCCGCACATCCTACACCGCGCATCTGTTGCTATATGCCTTCTGCATCTTTCCATGTTAGTCATCAATCTCCCCCGTAGCACAAGCCATATAAATATATACACCCGTTGAGGACCTCCATATTGACATGCAAGCTTCCACTTGTCCTCAATAGGACGATGCATATTCATACATAAATGCTCATAAGCATCGGCCACCGTAAACAACCCCTTATCACCCCATCTCCACGAGCATATATCACCGCTCGCATCTATGCAAGGAGGATAAGTCCCTGCAGTGATAGCCATCATCTCATCCGTAACAGCATGCTCGAACCTGGCCTAGTCCCAATCACCATGCTGATTGACCATAGAAGATGTCCTAGCCTCAACATCAATATCATCCATATTCAAAACATGCCCAGCCAGAACCCCAATCCTCGCATTCCATATATCACTCCAGAATTTGGTGCTATTACCATCACCCAACGACCAAACAACCCCATCGTAAACTTTGTCCCACACTCTCGCTATGGACCTCCATAAAATAGAGACTAGTGGACGCGAAACCGTTGTCGGGCACCCCGCACCTGCACGATACTTCTCACGCACAATGCTCACCCAAAAAGTGTCGTCATCTACTGCCACCTGGAACCTCATTTTCATCACAAGTGCTTCATTCATCTGTTTTAGATACCGCAAAGCAAGTCCCCCTGAGCTATACGGTTGACACACCTCCTGCCAAGCAACAAGAGACATAGCACTATGCTCCTCCGATTCCGGGTGAGGCCCTCAATAATACGAATAATGCTCATAGGCAACAGAACTACTTGCATCCAATAGATAGGTAGTGCACTAAGTACCGCCTTAGCTAAGGTCAAACGCCCAGCCATGCTGATAGAGCTGGCACACCACCCACTCATCCGACTTTGGACTTTATCAACAATGAACATAAAATCGGCAGTTTTACCCCGAGCATGAATCAAAGTAATTCTACGTATTTCCCCAAACTCTCCACCATTCGGTACACCAAAATAGCCTCCACAATATGGATATTTTTAGAGGTAGTATTGGGCGGAAATGGTACCTGAGTTTTAGCTACACACCACTCACCCGATGGCCAGAACAGATACTGAATTCCTCCAGTACCTTTTTAACCGTCCTCACATTATCAACATTAGCTTTGCAAAACAACATTAGGTCATCGGCGAAGAAAAGGTGCGAGATATGTCTGCCATGCTTCACCAGAGATATCGGAGTCCACTCATTAGCCTCAATTGCCGCTGTGATACTATGCCCCAACCGCTCCATGCACAGGACAAAGTGGTAGGGCGGGAGGGGACATCCCTGTCTCATTCCTCGACTTGGTCTAAAAACCTCTGTTGGGATACCATTCCACAACAACTGCATAGATGAAGACGACACGCAATTCATGATCACTCTGATGATCCCTGAAGGGATCCCCAAATCCACTAAAGTGTCTTCAATAAAATCCCACCTCAACCTATCATAAGCCTTCTCCAAATCAACCTTGATAGCCATCCACCCCTCCTTTCTCTTACACCTTTCCATTTAGTGAACACACTCTTGGGCTATAATTATGTTATCCGTGATATTCTTACCGCCAATAAAGCTTACCCGATTCGGAAGAACCACATACTTCAGAATCTTTTTCAGTCTCCTAACTATTAGTTTGGTAATCAGCCTCTACATGATGCTACATAAACTGATCGGCTGAAACTCAGTGATTTGCTCAGGGTGCTCGACCTTTGGGATCAAAACAATAAATGTACGATAAAAATCCGGCTCAATACCTTTACCCTCAAGAATACCTCTAACCATATTACATACTGCTGGTCCCACTACATCCCATTTTGACTAAAAACTGCGCATGCAACCCATCTACCCCGGGAGATTTATCAGGTGCCATAGCAAAAAGAGCATCCTAACCTCCTTATCCGTCACCTTCTCTTTCAACCGAGCTAAATCAGCATCAACAATAGAAGGAAAGCAGCCCCTATAACGGAACAGTCCAGGCCTATGCGCATCCACCGTATATAGCACTTTATAAAACTCAACAACGGATGCGTTGATTTCGTCCACGTTGTAACACCACTCACCTTGACTTTCTTTTAAGACAACGATCTTATTCTTTTTCCTCCGTATCATGGCTTTCCGATGGAAGTAAGCATATTTCGATCACCTAACTCCAAGTAATTTGCTCGAGACTTCAATTTCCAAAGTAACTCTTCCTGATCAAGAACAACCTCTAACTCCTCCTAAAGTTCTTCGTCTAACCTGGTCAAATTATGAGTCTGATGGGTCTCCATGGCACGTTGAATCCCAGCCAGCGGAGCCATAATTCTTTTATTCCTTATACTTATACTGCCAAAGTTTCTTTATTCCACATCACTGTCGCCCCAGAGAAAGACTTAATTACAGCCGCTAACGGCTGGTCCGCTTTCCAGTTTTCTCGCATAAACCTATCAAAATCCTCATGTTCTAACCACCATGGGAAGAAATGGAAAGGTCTGGCCATATTACTCCCACCATCCTGCCCGGCCACCACCAGTATAGGCCGATGGTCGGACTTAATTCTGAGCAAGTGAACAACCGACCCTTCCCAAGAAATATCATCTAAAGCCACGTTGCACAGAGCCCTATACAAGCGCTGCAGGAAACTCCCCCGACTCCATGTAAACCTCGGCCCCTTAAACCCCATATCTCTTAATCCGCATTCATAAACAAAATCCTGAAACTCAGTGCAACCACCAATATTCCCGGTACGACCCACGTTTATCGCCATCACATAACATAGCATTGAAGTCCCCAGCCAAGACCCATGGCTCACGAACTTCACTAGATATCAACTTCAAATAACCCCAAAAAACTCTCCGGCCAATTTTCTGTGGACAACCATACATAAACATAGCCAGCATAGCTCGCGGACTGCTCCCTCTCTTAAACCGACAGTGCACAAACTGCACATGATTATATTTAGTCTCAACATCAATGGAGTCCTTCCAAAAAATCCAAATACCCCCGTAAAGCTGTTGGCCTCAACCCTATTGGAATATTTATTCCACATATTAATAAATAGTGTTTTGATGATTAAGTTGCTAAACAAAGCAAAACAACATCGAGGCGAAGCAAAACATCGAAGCAGACGAAGACGCAAAAAGCTGAACAAAATACATGCTTAGCGCACGCAAGAGCTGAAGGGTAGCGCACGCTAACGGGAGTTATCTGCAGATCAGACGAGTTACAAAGCTACCTGAAGGACTTACCTGATAGACTAACGCACGCTAGATATCAATACTAGCGCACGCTAGATGGTGAAGATAGCGCACGCTACACATGTAGAATAACGCACGCTATCGAAGGATAATTGCAGGTGTGAACATATTCAAACTCAGAATGACGCAAGCAATGACGAAATCATAGCGCACGCTAAGATTGAGGAATAGCGTATGCTAAGGAGTTTGAATTCAAGTCAATCAATCCGTTGGGAAAAGTCTGAACAAAAGTCATAAAGTTGGAACGGTCAGTTTGACCAATCATGCAACGGATATATGATTAGCGCACGTTGCGAAGAGTTCTTAACGCACGCTAATATGTGTACTTACCATACGCAACGGAGAAGCTAACGCACGCTAAGGAAGAGAGACAGTAGCCACTGGACTGAGGCTACACGCGATAGCGCACGCTAAGGAAGAAGCCTAGCGCATGCTAATAACAACTGGCAGTAACGGCTAGTTTGGGGAAAAAGGCTATAAATACCAAGTGAGTTGGTATCAAACTACACAACAAGATTGAGCAATTCATATACACTTGAGATATCATTGTAAACATTATAGTTGTTGTTCTTGAGCTTAATTTAGAGTGATTGAGTGTGATACACTAAATCATACACGAGTGAGAAAAAGAAAAGATATGATTGGATTCGGTGTTATTATGATCAAGGATCCGGCATTGTTAGAATCGCAATCGCTATCTTAGTGAGGTTTATCTAGTACCGATAGAAAGCTAGAGTGGTCGATTCCTTGTCCAATAGAAAAGGAAAACGGTTTAACTTGGACCGACAAAAAGACAAGTAAGAGAACGGTTTTACTCGGACCGATAGAACACGAGCTTGTAACAGTAATCCCTCGACTGATAGAAGAGAGGTGCAGAGGTTTTGATCTTCAACCTATTGAAAAAGATACATCGAGAGAGGACGTTGGCATGTTTGGCCGAACCTCTATAAATCTGTGTGTCGTTTAATTTCCGCACTTTATATTTATGCTTCCGCACAATGGCGCAAATACCAATCTTGCTCCAACAATTGGTATCGGAGCGGTACCTCCAATACATGGTTTAACATCCGAGGAGTCGATCCAAATGGCGTTTCAACTTGCTCCAATCGAAGGCCTTGCTCTTAACCGACCATCATTTTTTGATGGATCGAACTTTATGACGTGAAAGAAAAAGATGTCAATGTTCCTCCGAGCATATGACATCGAGCTTTGGAAGGTGATTTGTCTTGGTCCAAAAATTCCAACGAATTCCAACGGTACGCTTAAAACTTTCGAAGAATATGACGATTCCGATTGGAAAAATGACCATTACAATTGTAAGGCAACTCAAATTCTATATTGTGCCTTAAATCCGGAAGAACACAACCGGATATCATCGTGTGATAGTGCCAAAGAAATTTGGAAAATGCTTGAGGTAACACACGAAGGTACGTCTCAAGTCAAGGAGACAAAAATTAACATGCTCCTTCACAAGTACGAGTTATTCCAAATGAAGGACGATGAATCCATCACGATAATGCTTGACCGTTTTTCGGTTATCACAAATGGATTAGCATGTTTCGGAAAACCACTTTCGAGAAGTGAGAAAGTAAAGAAAATTCTACGATCACTACCTCGAGAATGGGACGGTACGGTGACGGCTATAATGCAATCAAAAGATTTAAATACTCTTGATTTTAGTGCTTTCATTGGTTCTCTTGTCAACTACGAGATTGTCCTAAAATCTCGGAATGCCAAACGAAAACCGAAGGAAAGATCAATAGCCATGAAGGCTAAGATGTCTAGAAAGGAAGAAATCCCGATGGACGGAAGCGACGAAGAATCGGCATATTATGAAAAAATATTAATAAGTTCCAACACTTATTAAACCGGAGAAAGAAGGACATCCAAGCGGACGAATCTAAGAAATTCGGCAACACCTATCGATTATGTGGTAAACCAGGCCACTTTGCTAAGAATTGTCGGGTAAAACCCAAAGAGGTTTTAATTGCAACATGGAGTGACGAAGATATTGATGATGATTTCATCGATCAAAATAACCTTGCATTTATGGCCCGGAGTTCATTCGACGATAGCGACGTCGAAAGCCAAGTAAGTAATTCTTACGACGAACTTTTTGAAGCATTCGAGTTATTACATATCGATTATAAAAATGCTTTAAATGAGATTAAATCCCTCAAATCTAAATATAAATCTTTGGAAATTGAAAATTCCAAAATTCTTGAGAAAGGGAAATTTTTTGAGATCGATCATTCTAAATGCATTGAGAACGAGAATATTTTAAAGAATGATCTTGTTAAAATCCAAACCGAGATCAAAAATTTAACGAAGAAATTTTCTCTCGGAAACGAGAAATTTGAAAATATGCTCTCAGTTCAAAAACATACTTTGAATAAAGAGGGGTTAGGATTCAAACCAAGTTCTAAAAACGAATCCGTAAATTTCAAAATACTCCATTGTGAAAAATGTTTAAAAATCAGGCACCATATTTCGAATTGCAAAAGCCCAAGACAGACGATAAAAACTAAGAAAATTTGGATTTCCAAAGGAACGTTTATTCGTAATATCGTCTGTCTCAAAACAAAAGCTGACTTTCGATTGGATCCCCAAACATTAATTGTTGATATTTTACAAAGGGGGAGATAATATTTTTCGGGGGAGTATTATTTTTTAAAACGGGTATAACTCCGTCCAATTCATGAATATTTTGTTATATTCATCATTTGGTATCATACATATTCAAATTGGTATCCTTTATATATTTTTTACACTTTTTGCTGAATACAAAAAGGGGGAGAAGAAGTTGAATCGGATAAAAAGCGTCATGAAAGATATGACGAGAAAAATAAAAAGTAAAGAGGAGAAAAATCGAAGAAGTCGAAAAGGAGAAGAAAGCATATAAAAAGGGGGAGAAACGAAAGAGTTGAAAAATGAAAAATGAAGAAGTCGTAAATGACAAAAGAAAAGAAAATGGGTGAAACTAACGAAACGATCAAAGCCGAAAACTTTGAAAGGTACATAAATATATATTTTTATTTTGCAGGTTTTATCCAATTCAGGAGTTGTTTTGTAATCATCAAAAAGGGGGAGATTGTTGGAATATTTATTCCACATATTAATAAATAGTGTTTTGATGATTAAGTTGCTAAACAAAGCAAAACAACATCGAGGCGAAGCAAAAAACCGAAGCAGACGAAGACGCAAAAAGCTGAACAAAGTACATGCTTAGCGCACGCAAGAGCTGAAGGGTAGCGCACGCTAACGGGAGTTATCTGCAGATCAGACGAGTTACAAAGCTACCTTAAGTACTTACCTGATAGACTAACGCACGCTAGATATCAATACTGTAATATCCGCAATTTCGAATTTCGGTAATTTTCTTTTTCTGGAGGAAGTTCGTTTTGACAACTCTATCATGACCGTTTCGTCATTCCGAGAATGATTAATTCTGCACTTTTTGTCATCCGAGTTCGTTTCGGTGTCGTTTTATTGAGTTCCGTGTCCTTAATCGACTTTTTCACGTGGGAGTTCGACTTTGTAAAGTCACCATTAATTCTTGGAAACTCCAAAAATTCTGAATCTTTGCAACGTTATAGAGAATTAAGTTAGCTTTCCAATGGTTCAAACGGTGAGTCAATCGGAGTCCAGACGAAGGAGTTATGGTCGAAATAGCGAAGACTGCACGGTGTGCCTTTTTGGTGTTGAAGGGGGTACTGCCGTGCCGCGGTACACTCGGTGTGCCGCGGCACAAAGCTAATTCCTGGGCGTTTTCTTCGCCTGGCCGCGCACACTCATCTGTGCCGCGGCACACGGGCTTTTTCTGCGTTTTTTAGCAGATTTGCGAGGAGAAAAACTTCATTTTTTCTCCTCTCTTCTTCCTCCTTCATCTTAGGCGATTTGATGGCGATTTTGGGCGATTTGGGTGCTCCAAAACTTGTAGAGATTATCCTCCTCAAGTCTTGTTGAAGATTTTCGACCTCTACTTGAATCCTTCATCCAAATCAAGGTATTGTGGCTTGAACCCTTGTTTTTTGTAGATTTGGGGATTTTCCTTTTTGATTTCGATTCCAATCCGTTTTTGATCAATTAGTTGTTGTATAAACGTTGTTTTGAACTTGTTCTACGGATTGGATACTCGTATCTTTGGTTCCTTCGACCCGAGAGGTGATTTCTTTGTTCTTGAAGGGTCTTGAACATTTAATGTTCGATTAAATGTTCGAATGAGTTCCCTTTGATAGTTTGTTGGGATTTCCGTTGTTTTTAGCCTTGATTCTCGTCGTAATCATGTTTTATTATTCCCTACGGAGGATTATAGGTGCTCGATGATTCCGATGTTAAATTCCGTTGGTGTTGATGATTCATATGGTGTTTTCAAGTAGTAATTTGGTCTTTATCACGTTCTAGATAGTGTTCGGGAATTTGAGGGATACCCGGACGTATCCGTTCACTTTTCCATTTCTCGTGATATCGAGGCAAGTACCTTGCCCATACTTTTCTTATTTTGTGGATATGATGATCGGTGATCGTATTAGTGTGTTTGTTTGGTTGTTTGAAACAAAGTTTCAAAAGATTTCGGTTTGGCCTCGTTAAAGGCTTTCTTTCAAATGCGTGTGTGTTTTGTGAACGGTGTGTTTTGGGAATTTATTATGATTTGATTATTTTGAACGTTGAAGGATTTGATGAAGATACTCCTATTGTTTAAAGTTATGGAATCGTGTATTCCGTATTTAATCTTGTTATTGTGTTTTGAAGAGTTTGATAATGGTGTCGAGTTAATGGCCATCTCTAGTGAGTATTCTTAATGAACTTACATTCTTAGCATGTTAGTTTTGCATGAGTAATGTGTGTGTGTGTATGCTCACTGCGGGTTAGATCCGACGGGGTCTCGGTAGGGCTCCACGAAGCTGTGGAACCGCGAGCTTGCTTTTAACCACTGTGGGTTAGATCCGACGGGGTCTCGGCAGGGATCCACGAAGCTGTGGGTCCACCGTTAATTGTGGTGCATTTTACAAATGTGATTCGATATTGGCATTTCCGGAAATGAGCGCTTTTGAACGGTTTTCATGATTGCATGCATCGACTACGTGTGTAAGAGGTAAGTTGTTCGTTTGGCTTACTTGGCTAGGATGGCACTAGAGTATTTTGTTGTTTGTTTTAAATCCTTTATTTGTGGATTTTGATGTTGGAAGACGAGCCTTGTGGTCGTTCTTGTGTACTGTGAGTTGATGAGATTTGGGGCTAAAATCCCAATGGTTTTGTAAGAGTCATTTTATGGATTTGAGGCTAAAATCCCAACGGGTTGGTAAATGTCCTTTTTCGGAAAGTAAAGATTCGGGACGGTGACCCCTTTTGTCTTGTGGATTTTGAAAAGTAGGATTTGATAATCCTAAATGGTTTTCTATTAAAACTCTCGATGGCATTCTAAACCGTCTTATAAATTATTTCCATTGATTTATGGTATTTCGATTTTTTTTTAAAGGTTTTCTCAAACCCTTGCCTCGAAAAGTACTTTTCGTTTCGTTTGGATTTTTGAGGATTCCTGGTTATTGTTATTCGTGGAATGTGAATTGTATGGCTCGTATTTGCACTTTGTATTTGCACTAGCAAAACAGTGGAGTTTTGCTAACCCCCGAGTATTCGGGGGGTGGATGTCTATTTTTGCATTCAGGTTTTGGAGCATAACACAGGGTCGGCACGAAGGATGATGAAAGATGAACGATACTAATCACACGAGGATCCGTTGATGTCGTATTGGTCTAGTTGTATTTTCTTTTCCGCTGCAGTATCTTTTCCCCGTTGTACGGGAGTTTATTGTATTTTGACCCCTGCGTGGGTATATGTTGTAATTGAGTTGTATATTTTTATTGAAAGACCAAATCGGTCTACTGAGTCATTTAGCCTTGAAGGCATTGTCGAAATGTTAAATGTTGCTACCAGCCTGGTAGATCTTCGAGGAGAGGGTCTACGGCGTGTAATATCTCTGAGTAGATTGGGGGTGTTACATAAATGGTATCGGAGCTTAGGTTGTGGAAACCTAGGCTGTCGGGTCAGTGGTGTCTATTGAGTTTTGTCTCGTCGGATTTAGTCTGACTGAGTCGTGTCGCGACGCGTCGTTTGAGTTGTTGGTTGTGGTTAGTATCGTGGGGCGATCATCATCTTCGTGCGACCTGTGGAAGTAAGTCTCCCTTCTTTGTGTTGTGCCTCGTGTGGCACGAGCTATTTTTATGATTATTTGTTAAGTGGTGGAATCCTTATGTGAATTTTGATTTCACGATATGTATTTAGTCGACTCTCGTATTTGATTTATACGAGGAGTGTCGTCGCTTGTGATGTCTTTTTATTGTTGTTTTTGTTCGTTTTTGATGATTTTCGAATCGATTTGCACGTTTTACAAGTCCTATTGGGGAAGCATTGTGCTTATACACGTTCGACTTGTTCACTAGCCAGTGCGGGAGGGTATTTTATCAGTGGTTTTGTTCTGAATGTGGTATTTTATCGTTTATTTTCGTTTAAAGACATGTATTGTCTTGATTTTAAACGTTTTGATGCGTGTACTAGGAGTTGTTTTAGTGTACGTCGGTATGCTTGAGTTTTGGGCATTCTGGCTTGTTGGATTTTTGAAAACCTTGAGTATCTTAGAAAATTAAATTTCGAGACGTACTTTTAAAACGAATTATTTTCTTGCGGTGTTTTCAAGGTGTTTTCTAATGCCGCAATACATTTCAAAAAAATTTCCGGTTGAGGACCAAAAATATTTTTGAAATATTTTCAAATGCAGTTGCTTAGACCCAAGGGTCGAATATTTTGAAAGTTTTTCACGAAAAGAAAGGTGCCCTCGTTTTTGTTCAAACGCAAGATGATTTTCAAAGTCTCGATAATGGTGTTTGTACTACTTTTTGTAAAATGATACTCAAGATCAACTGTTGTTTCCAAACTGTTTTCAAAAGGAGGTTTTCGTTTTTAAAACCTATTCATTCCCGTTTAAGGGCTGGGTATATATGTATGATGTTCGCGTTGTCATTTCGATGTTTGCTCCCGAGTATGACCGAATTGGCGGTGTGAGCGTTGAGTCGTTTTCCACACATTTGTTGTGTTAGCCCCTTGTGAGAGGTGGGATGTTGGTGTTGAATATTGTCGCCTCGTGGTGATTTCTGCGTTGTCGCGCATGTGCGAGCTGTTAGAGCTTGGGTTGGTATGGTCGTGTGCATCGGTGATCGTTCCGTTATGTGTCGGTTGTTTAATGTCTTGTTACCTTGCTCCCGTTTTTGTGAATTTCGTGGACGAGGTCGGAGGTAATGCCCGTACTATTTTGACTTCTGTATTTTCTCTTTCTGCAGTCTATCGATTCGCTCATGTTCGTTGACACTTTATGAACTTGTTCTGTATTTCGGTTTCATCGTTCGAACGAGCTGTGATCTTGTTGTGGGCCGATCTGGTTATCGATGTGACTTTTTTTTTCGAGTTCGGTTCGATTCTTGTGAACCTTGTTCGGGAGTAACATCATTTGGTTCTACTAGTCCTTTTATTCGAAGGGATCGGATTTTGAACTTCTGTATATTCTACTTTGTCGACTCATTTATGTTCGTTGACATTTCTGAGCTTGTCCTGCCCCTTGTTTTTGTTATCGAACGAGTGTGGCATCATTTCGGAATAACTCGTTTGTCGTTGTGACTTTTCAATTTCTATTCCCTTTCATGTGGATCTTATGTGAATGCATACGTTGTTGTTTTCACCGGATCATATATTGTCTCGAGTCGAGACGTGAACCTTGGAGTTGTTGTTTGAATTTTATTGTTCTTCGTGATTCGAACATGATTGTTCGCTTTTTGTTGTCTCGACCGTTGTGGTTCGGTCGTTTGTTTGTTCGGTTTTTGTCCTCGTTTCGTGATCGTTGAGCATTCAGGCTCATTCCTAATTCCCTTAAGTTTGGGAAATTAGTCTCGTTTTCGATCTTCCAACCCTTGGGCGGTGGAATTCCGTATTAGTTCAGCGATTGGCTCGCGTTTCGATTGATGTACCGTTGGGTTGGCCAATCATACTGACTTTCGTTCGTTGTGTTTTGTGATTGTTGGATAATTGACTTGGCTATATTATCCGTTTGATGACGCTTGTCATTTGTTGGTTTTATTGTATCCCTAACGGCGACGTTGTGTTGGTCGCCGTGGAGCGTGTTTTCACGCCGTATGTCTCTTTGCATTTCTTGCAGTATTTCGCCGTTGGGCGCGAGTTTTCTATTTTTGTGTATCTCGTCGAGTTTTCCTGGCGGGTATATTGCTCCCCCCTACTTGTTTTAAGTTTCGGGACGAAACTTCTTTTAAGGAGGGTAGAATGTAATATCCGCAATTTCGAATTTCGGTAATTTTCTTTTTCCGGAGGAAGTTCATTTTGACAACTCTATCATGACCGTTTCGTCATTCCGAGAATGATTAATTCTGCACTTTTTGTCATCCGAGTTTGTTTCGGTGTCGTTTTGTTGAGTTCCGTGTCCTTAATCGACTTTTTCACGTGGGAGTTCGACTTTGTAAAGTCACCACTAATTCTTGGAAACTCCAAAAATTCTGAATCTTTGCAACATTATAGAGAATCAAGTTAGCTTTCCAATGGTTCAAACGGTGAGTCAATCGGAGTCCAGACGAAGGAGTTATGGTCGAAATAGCGAAGACTGCACGGTGTGCCTTTTTGGTGTTGAAGGGGGCTATACCGTGTGCCGCGGCACACTCGGTGGCTTTGCGGCACAAAGCTAATTCTGGGCGTTTTCTTCGCCCTGGGCCGCGGCACACTCATCCTGTGCCGCGGCACACGGGCTTTTTCTGCGTTTTTAGCGATTGCGAGAGAAAAACTTCGTTTTTCTCCTCTCTTCTTCCTCCTTCATCTTAGGCGATTTGATGGCGATTTTGGGCGATTTGGGTGCTCCAAAACTTGTAGAGATTATCCTCCTCAAGTCTTGTTGAAGATTTTCGACCTCTACTTGAATCCTTCATCCAAATCAAGGTATTGTGGCTTGAACCCTTGTTTTTGTAGATTTGGGGATTTTCCTTTTTGATTTCGATTCCAATCCGTTTTTGATCAATTAGTTGTTGTATAAATGTTGTTTTGAACTTGTTCTACGGATTGGATACTCGTATCTTTGGTTCGTTCGACCCGAGAGGTGATTTCTTTGTTCTTGAAGGGTCTTGAACATTTAATGTTCGATTAAATGTTCGAATGAGTTCCCTTTGATAGTTTGTTGGGATTTCCGTTGTTTTTAGCCTTGATTCTCGTCGTAATCATGTTTTATTATTCCCTACGGAGGATTATAGGTGCTCGATGATTCCGATGTTGAATTCCGTTGGTGTTGATGATTCATATGGTGTTTTCCCGTAGTAATTTCGGTGCTATCACGTTCTAGATAGTGTTCGGGAATTTGAGGGCTACCCGGCCGTATCCGTTCACTTTTCCATTTCTCGTGATATCGAGGCAAGTACCTTGCCCATACTTTTCTTATTTTGTGGATATGATGATCGGTGATCGTATTAGTGTGTTTGTTTGGTTGTTTGAAACAAAGTTTCAAAAGATTTCGGTTTGGCCTCGTTAAAGGCTTTCTTTCAAATGCGTGTGTGTTTTGTGAACGGTGTGTTTTGGGAATTTATTATGATTTGATTATTTTGAATGTTGAAGGATTTGATGAAGATACTCCTATTGTTTAAAGTTATGGAATCGTGTATTCCGTATTTAATCTTGTTATTGTGTTTTGAAGAGTTTGATAATGGTGTCGAGTTAATGGCCATCTCTAGTGAGTATTCTTAATGAACTTACATTCTTAGCATGTTAGTTTTGCATGAGTAATGTGTGTGTGTGTATGCTCACTGCGGGTTAGATCCGACGGGGTCTCGGTAGGGCTCCACGAAGCTGTGGAACCGCGAGCTTGCTTTTAACCACTGTGGGTTAGATCCGACGGGGTCTCGGCAGGGATCCACGAAGCTGTGGGTCCGCGGTTAATTGTGGTGCATTTTACAAATGTGATTCGATATTGGCATTTCCGGAAATGAGCGCTTTTGAATGGTTTTCATGATTGCATGCATCGACTAAGTGTGTAAGAGGTAAGTTGTTCGTTTGGCTTACTTGGCTAGGATGGCACTAGAGTATTTTGTTGTTTGTTTTAAATCCTTTATTTGTGGATTTTGATGTTGGGAGACGAGCCTTGTGGTCGTTCTTGTGTACTGTGAGTTGATGAGATTTGGGGCTAAAATCCCAATGGTTTTGTAAGAGTCATTTTATGGATTTGGGGCTAAAATCCCAACGGGTTGGTAAATGTCATTTTTCGGAAAGTAAAGATTCGGGACGGTGACCCCTTTTGTCTTGTGGATTTTGAAAAGTAGGATTTGATAATCCTAAATGGTTTTCTATTAAAACTCTCGATGGCATTCTAAACCGTCTTATAAATTATTTCCATTGATTTATGGTATTTCGATTTTTTCTTAAAGGTTTTCTCAAACCCTTGCCTCGAGAAGTACTTTTCGTTTCGTTTGGATTTTTGAGGATTCCTGGTTATTGTTATTCGTGGAATGTGAATTGTATGGCTCGTATTTGCACTTTGTATTTGCACTAGCAAAACAGTGGAGTTTTGCTAACCCCCGAGTATTCGGGGGGCGGATGTCTATTTTTGCATTCAGGTTTTGGAGCATAACACAGGGTCGGCACGAAGGATGATGAAAGATGAACGATACTAATCACACGAGGATCCGTTGATGTCGTATTGGTCTAGTTGTATTTTCTTTTCATTTGCAAGATCTTTTCCCCGTTGTACGGGAGTTTATTGTATTTTGACCCCTGCGTGGGTATATGTTGTAATTGAGTTGTATATTTTTATTGAAAGACCAAATCGGTCTACTGAGTCATTTAGCCTTGAAGGCATTGTCGAAATGTTAAATGTTGCTACCAGCCTGGTAGATCTTCGAGGAGAGGGTCTACGGCGTGTAATATCTCTGAGTGGATTTGGGGTGTTACAAATACTAGCGCACGCTAGATGGTGAAGATAGCGCACGCTACACATGCAGAATAACGCACGCTATCGAAGGATAATTGCAGGTGTGAAGATATTCAATCTCAGAATGACGCAAGCAATGACGAAATCATAGCGCACACTAAGATTGAGGAATAGCGCACGCTAAGGAGTTTGAATTCAAGTCAATCAATCCATTGGGAAAAGTCTGAACAAAAGTCATAAAGTTGGAACGGTCAGTTTGACAAATCATGCAACGGATATATGATTAACGCACGCTACGAAGAGTGCTTAACGCATGCTAATATGTGTACTTACCATACGCAACGGAGAAGCTAACGCACGCTAAGTAAGAGAGACAGTAGCCACTGGACTGAGGCTACACGCGATAGCGCACGCTAAGGAAGAAGCCTAGCGCACGCTAATAACAACTGGCAGTAACGGCGAGTTTGTGGAAAAAGGTTATAAATACCAAGTGAGTTGGTATCAAACTACACAACAACATTGAGCAATTCATATACACTTGAGATATCATTGTAAACATTATAGTTCTTGAGCTTAATTTAGAGTGATTGAGTGTGATACACTAAATCATACACGAGTGATTCGGTGTTATTAGGATCAAGGATCCGGCATTGTTAGAATCGCAATCGCTATCTTAGTCAGGTTTATCTAGTACCGATAGAAAGCTAGAGTGGTTGATTCCTTGTCTAATAGAAAAGGAAAATGGTTTAACTTGGACCGACAAAAAGACAAGTAAGAGAATGGTTTTACTCGGACCGATAGAAGACGAGCTTGTAACGGTAATCCCTTGACCGATAGAAGAGAGGTGCATATGTTTTGATCTTCAACCTATTGAAAAAGATACATCGAGAGAGTACGTAGGCACGTTTGGCCGAACCTTTATAAATCTGTGTGTCATTTAATTTCCGCACTTTATATTTACGCTCCGCATAACAGCACAAATACCGATCTTGCTCCAACAAACCCTATGGCTATGCTCAAACCCCGACTTCATTATAACTTGATCCGCTTTCTGGCCACTCACCCGAGTCTCCATAAGCACAATAACCTCCGGATTATACTCACGACAATATTCCCTAACCACCAAATCCGATCTAGGCTTTGCAGTCTGTTGATAGCCCATCCATCTTGGCATCCATGTAAGCACACCAGTCAGTTGAACCGTCCGATCAGAGCAGCAAGCCAAGACCGAGTACGAATCAAATTCTCTCACGGGCTCGTTAAAGACTGGACCGGCCAGAGACGTCAAGACCGACCCGATGTCTAGGCCGGAAGGACCGACCAGATCCAGGATGAATACGCTCCAAATCAAAATTATGACAAGGCCGACCAGGACAGCGGGAGACCCGAGGAACGACCCCAACGGATAAGTATCGCCAGAAGCATGTGGAACAGGCACACAGGACAATTAATGCATGTTGTCATACCTCTTCCCGAAGCGATCCTTAGAGGCCGCCACGTGTCTAAGGCACGTTTTCCCTCTGACAAGTGTTTCAAACATATTCCCCAACATTCTCCAGCTGTCACCTCCTGGTTGGCCAAGATTATCTATATATAGAGAAAGTGTACAAAAAAAAAGGACTTTTGAAATTTATGAGAAAAGAGATAAAGAGAGAGAAAAAGAGAAAACATGTAATAAGCAAGTAAAAAAGATAGATCGATTTAAAAACTCCAGCTCAGTCATATACAAAATTTTGATCATTAATGAAATTTAGTGATCCCGTTTAATTCATCTTTTTTATTGTTTTCTACGTGGCTTCGATCCATTCGTCCAGATCAGCACACGTGACGTTGACCAAATCAGCCGTCAACAGATTGGCGCTAGAAGGAAGGGCTGAACCTCCGGGCGTGGCGGCACGTCATCCCACGCTGCCCACGACTGCATACGTTCTCCCCGGAGTCTTGAACGAATTGTTCTATGAGTTATAAACACCATCAGCCCGCCACGAAGGAGGAAAATCTGCTCGAGATGGCGGAGCGCTTTAAACATCCCACGTTCATCTGGGGGATGACTGCCTCATGGCTATCAATAAGTGGTGGCATGGAAGCACATGAACCATTGGAACTATAAGTTGAAAGCACGGGAACCATTGTAACTATGGGTTCTCGCTTAACTCTGCTGAACCTTTATCGCTCACGGCTGCCTTCTGATGGTGCATCGAGCATGACTCAAAGCTCCAAAAGGTTTCTAAAAAATCCACATCCTTCAAATTAAAGTTGCAATGAGCATACATTGCAGCTGCCAATGACTCTGCAATGTCTGCAAGAACTTTTGGAGCTTTCAGCAGGCCCCCATAGAGGTCAGGGCATTTTAGAAAGAAGTGGTTTTATACGGCTAAGCCGAGAACGGCGTCGCCGACGAACTCAAGCCGCTGGTAGGCGGAGATTAGAGGGAAGCGAAACCTAAAAGTCATATTGATGAAAAACGGCAGAAGGAGGAATGTGCGCAAAACAAAGGCTGCATGAGCTTTATGGAACGAAGAAAAACCAATTTACAAAAATCCAGAGCAAGAGAAAAAGTATAAATGCTCTTTTGAAATTGAAATAAGTAAAGGTGTACTCTTTATGATGGGGTACGAAAGATAGAGAATTCTGCAGCTTCTGCCGATTATTCCGAAACGAAGGGAAAAGGGGCCCGACTGGCAGAAGAGGCCATCAAGGAAGTCTTGGAAGAAGCATCGACCCTGCAACAACCGGCCCGAGGAGAACCTCTCAACTTATACCTCGCAGTGTCCGACTCCGCAATCAGCGCCGCTTTTATCCGGATGGAAAATACGGTTCAACATCCGATCTGTTATGTTAGTCAGGCCCTTCATGATGCCGAGCTCAGATACACCCCGATGGAAAAACTGGCCCATATGCTCATAATGGCATCCCGAAAGTTAAGACCCTATTTTCTGGAACATCAAGTCAGGCCCTGGCAGATTTCATCGCGGAGTTCACACCGGCAATCGTTATAGAATGACCGATCAGAGGAGTGGTCACTCTACGTTGACATATCGTCAACTGTTGACCAGGCAGGTGCAGGAATAGTCCCCGTCAGTCCCGACCAACGTTTGTTCTGCTCGGCCATTCACCCAAGTTTTCCGGCCAGTAACAATGAAGCAGAATATGAAGCCCTCCTGGACGGAAGCAGAGTACGCCCTCAGAGGGGCACGAGGGTATATGTGGCAATCATTCCGGTGGCTAGTCACTAGCCTATAAATTGATCCGACAAGGATATAACTGACCGAATCTTAAAAAAGATGCCATCACGCTCGTGTGGAAGTGCGTCCGGTGCCAAATTTTCGCTCCTCAGATCCGATCCCCACCAGAAACCCTCACCTCCGTTTAATGCCCATGGCCATTTGCCAAGTGGGGGATTGATCTGATCGGCCCCTTACCTAAAGGACGGGGAGGAGTACAATACGCCATCGTCGCAGTTGATTATTCCACAAAATAGGCCGAGGCCGAGCCTATGGCACGAACAACTGAGCAAAAGATAATCGTTTTATTTGGAAGTCACTCATCTGCCGGTTCGGGATCCCTCAGTCTATGGTCTCTGATAATGCTAAACAATTTGATAATAAGAAATTTCGGGCCTTCTGCGACGGTCTCCACATACGAAACAACTTTTCCACACCGTACTATCCGCAATCCAACAGACAAGTTGAGGCGGTCAACAAAATTATAAAGCAGCACTTCAAGACCCGCCTTGAAGAACTCAAAGGTTCCTGGACCGAAGAACTCCCTGGAGCCTTATGGGCATATAGAACAATGCATCGGTCCGCTACTGGAGAAACACCCTTCTCCTTAGCCTTCGGTACTGAGGCAGTCATCCCAGTCGAAATTGGGGCACCTACCTGTAATGTTCGGAATTTCTACTACTGTTATTTAATGTTATTTAGTCCGAGTTATGTTGTACAGCATGGAATCTGTACAGTATGAATAAAATAAATTTGGAACTGAGACAGCTGTATTGGTATAATTGTCGTAGTTGGTCGACAATTACGTTTGAGGGTATCATGTATCAGGTTATCGTGCTTTTGATATTGCGTATATCATATGAGAATATTATTGGATTGAATATTTGAATTCAGTATGTGTGTATACGTATCCAATATGTCTAGACGGACAGGAACAGTTGGATTTGTCTAATTATAAAGCCCTTAACGTACGTTAAGCTTAAGGACTTACGTACGCTAAGTTTCTAGTGTTACGTACATTGCGGGTTAGGCATTACGTACGTAACATGGGGAATCAGACAGGACGAGCTGTGGTCGGCAGGTGGGACCTCGTGTCGGCAGCTTTTGGCGTGGATGTGGACAAGCGAGTCAACCCCGACCATTACGTACGCTAAAGATGGATCATTACGTACGTTAACGAGTATGTTACTATAGCAAGTCAACGTACATATTACGTACGTTATGGAGCAAGAGTTACGTATGTAAGGATGTGAACGAAATGAGTCAGTTAACTCTGGATTGTCGTTACGCATGCTACCAAAGTCAGATAGCGTACGTAAATGGTTGTTACGCACGTTAACATGGGCATGTTACGTACGTAACGAACTGGAATGTTTTATAAGTGAATGCCCGTCTTTCATTTCTCTTCATTGTTTCACTTCGTTCTTCACCTCCAAACACTGAGAGAGGGAGTTTTAGCTCTCCTAAGTCGGTTGTGAGCTTGGAAACATGGGATTGAAGCTTGGATACGAGGATATTGATGATTCTTCAAGTATTTGCTTGTGTATTTCATCTTCTAAGAGGTATGTTGGATAATCCCCTCTTTCAATCCAGATTTTGATGTTGTTCTGATGAATGATTCGTATGAAGATGATCATGATGTTTTTATTACGGTTCTTGAGGTTATATGAACTATATGTTGAAGGACATGATGGTTTATGTCTTGATTATGTTGGTTATGATTATAGAATCATAGTGTTTTTAGTGTTCTTAGTAGTAATGTTTCGATTCTTGATGTCAGAAGAAGTGTATGTTGAAGAACATGATAAGATGCATCTTGAAGTATGAATAAGGATTGTCTAGATGTTAGAACACATCGGATTATGTCGTTTTATGGATTATGAACATGATTTGGAATCACTTAGTGTTCTTGAGGAACTTCTTGATGAATTTAACATAGCAAGACGATCGTAGGTTGAATTATCGGTATCTTTAGATATGAAGATCGAATGTTCGTTGATTGTAATGGTAGAATTCGTATGTTCTTGATGAAATACGAATCATGATATCAATTTGGAATCCGGAAATATTGTGATTGATCACCGAATATGATTTTCTTTACATTCGTATCCGTAATCGTATTTTGGTTATGAATTCGTAATTGTTTGAGTTGGATTGTTCGGACTTGTGTCTAATCGACATATTGTGTGTTGTGTCAAGATTTATACACCTAAACAGGCGATTGGCACAAAGACCGGGCGACCGAACTAGAGTCAAATAGACCAAGGCAGACTTGCCGATCGAAGGACCCAGAACAGGACCCTGCGCCGAGCTATCGGCTGCCAAGGCGATCGCCTCCCTGCAACCAGTGGTCGTTCCGAGTGCCCGATCAGGGACGACCGTCTCATGCCACGTAAAGACAACATCCGCCAAGTCTGCGAAGGCCGAAACTCGGAATAGAGACCCACGTGCTGATCCGGAAAAGGCGCCGCACGATAAGGCCCTTTGACCCCAGTCTGTCATCATCTTCTCACCTATCGACAGACCCGCCGAAAGGTCCAAGGTGGGACCTCCCGAGACAGCGACAAGAGACACGTGTTGTCCTCTCATTGGTTCGCACAGCTGGCTGCCAGCAGCAGCCGCGGACTTTAAGGCAATCAGCCCATGTGCTAAAGACGATCGCCCCCTTATTATAATACAGGAAAGGCGATCGCCCGTCAGGATTAAGGCATCCCAGCTTCTCCTATAAATAGAAGGCTTCCTGCACTTGGAAATGGGTCTGCTTTTCTGCCTGCTTCACCCTTGGCTTCTCTCTCTTGGCTACGCTATAAACTTTGGACATCTTTCTATCTCTCACTCTCGAAACCTCTTAACCCGAAGACGGTCGGCAGAAACGAGAGCAAGAACTCACAGAGCTTCAACTCTGGTTCTTCCGGCAATCACCATCACTCAAGAGCTAGATAACTAGGGTCTTTTACATTCATTGTAATTGTACTCTTACATTAATATTTGTACTCCAACGTATTCATATTCATAACATCTCGTGAGAGCATTCAAGTCCGGGCCTAACAAACCCGGCAAATCTTGTGTTAATTACTTCCCCACGGACGTGCTCTCGCATTTTGTCTGTTACTCATCCATTCCAGCAATATCATCTCCGGATAATATTTTGGGTAACAACAATTGGCGCTAGAGGAAGGGGTTCTACCTTCATTTTCATTCCGACCGTCTCGAAGAACACTCACTATTCTCCGAGGCATATACTTGAAGAAACACTCACTGTTATTCAAAGAAAAACCTTCAGATTCATGACGTCTACCACCACATCGAAGAGATCCACTCTCCGATCCACCGAACGCCTTATTCCGGCTCAATCCGAGCCCCAACCCACGGCGGAGGGTAGCCGCGGCGGCGCGAGACTCTCGATCCCGCCCCCGAGGGACGGCCCTGTCCTCTCGCTCGATCAGTTCCAAACAGCGGAACAGATCGAGGAGGCCATGGCCATCCTACGGGAGTGACGGAGAGCGTGCGGTATGCCCGCAATTACCCCATCAGCCATCCGCCGAGCGAGCAAACGGAAGCTCAAGGAGTTACTCGTCGAGCAATCGTCAGGAAGCCCCGATTCACGAGCAGAAGCACTCGCGAGGCGGGACAGTTCCGTTTTCAGCCGCCTAGGAAGCGACCCATCATGGCGACCGGGGCATTCTCGCCCCAGCCATGAGACGACGGAGCCCGAATCCGTAACCAGGAGTTCAGCTTACCCAACTCCCAAAAGGCAGGTCGGTCACTTGGCTCCCCTTTCGCAAAAGAACCAATATCGAAGGCGACGACCTCATCGCCTAGCGCGGAGCCAGGAGATCGGTACACGATCTCCTCGGCTCCCGCTCCGAGAGCCAAACCACGAGCGACCAAGCTACGGCGATGGCCGCAATGAAACACCAGCTCGATGGCATGATGGCGCTCCTAGAAACTTGGGCAGGCACCAAGAGAATGATCGCCGAGCCGAGTGAGCCGCTCGCGGTCCAGATCGAACTCACCCCCGTGCAGCCAAGGATCACTCCTCCCCCAAACACCTTTATACGAGGGGAGATCGGACCCCGAGACTCACCTGAGCAAGTTCTGGATCTACATGACCGGATGCGGGGCATCAGATGCGACCAGGTGCCGAATGTTCCCGTTAACATTGGGCGAACTGGCCCATAGGTGGTACATCTCACTGCCACCGCTATCAATCAGTTCCTTTTAAAAACTGGCGAACGACTTCACAACGTACTTCGCAGCCAAGGTCGCTCGACCAGAAGGTCCCCACCGCATGATGAAAATCAGGCAGGGGGAAGATGAGACAAACGCAGACTACATCGAACGGGTGGATGAGATAATCCTCAACGGCGAGCCCGTAAGCGACGATATCGCCCTCTACTCAGTCCTAGGGGGATTCAATGGTCTTTCGCCCATGTTCAGGCACCTTACGAAGGACATCCCCCGACCTACGCAATCTTCCGCGCCAAGGCCGCAAACTTTTTGGCTAGGCGGAGGTTGCTCGCCCTTCGCCAAGGTGAGGGGGCAGAGACGACGATCGCCAAGTCCAACAAGGCGGTCGCCAAGCCACCCGGTGATTTCAGGACCTTCGAGGATGTGGAAGCCCATCTCTACCACAACCTCAATCTATCTCCGGCTCATATTTTTTACGCCATCCAGGGGCGCGAGCGGCTAAGCAGGTCGAAGGCGGTAAGGGACCACGGTCATCTGGACCGCAACAAATTTTGTGCTTACCACAAGAGTCCCGGCCACAACACCGATCAATGCCGCGACCTCCTCAGACAACTCTGGAGATTATTCGAGGAGGGCAAGCTGGACAGTCTAGTAACTTATCCGGAACCCCGGGCGGAAAGGATCAAGTGCCGCGATCGGCGTCAGAACGACGATCGCTAGTCTCCTAGTCCGATCGCCAGAATCAAACACGGCAAGCCAGAGGATTCATACGAGTCGATCCTCCCGATCAGCCCTGGCGGCCAGATCTTTATGCTTCAATCAAGAGGCGGAAACTTCGGAGGTCTTTCCCCAGTTTCCACCATGTCAAACAAAAGGCTACTGCCCAAGCAACATCTCCAAAAATGGAGAACTCGATCGCCCTCAAAAGTTCATCATCTAACATGATGGACCTAGGCACGAGATCGCCTCCCTCAGCACAACGTATACCGTCGAGGATCGCCATCTAACATGACGATCCGAGGTAGAAGAGTGCATCCATGGTCCTGGAAGTTGATGGAACCGACAACTTCGTCCATGCAAGGTTCCTTTGGGCTGCGATCGCTCGCCCTTCGTTTAAATACGAGGCGGGCGTAGCCGAAGGACCCTCCAAACAAAGCTGTGGACACGCTCGCCTGCCCTCAAAGGTTCATCATCTAACATGGTGGACCCAGACAATGCGACGCATCCCTACCCCCGTCACAACGTATACCATCGAGGATTGCCATCTAACATGATGATCCGAGGTAGAAAAGTGCTAACAAGCCACGGATGTGGAGTCGATTAATCCGACGACGCCCCGTACAAGGACTCCTCCAGACCAAGACAGCTCGCCCTTATTTAAATACGAGGCGGGCGCAGCCTAACGGAGGACCCTCACAATAAAGTGAGTCGCGATACAAACCTACAGGTGGAATGTCCCTCGCGCACAAGACACGGTCATGGAGGTCGGTCCATCGAACTCCGTGACCGTGCACGGTTCCTCAAGGTCGAAACAATCGGCTTTCCGCGAGGGATCTGCAAAATTGAAGATCACAAGAACAAGACCGAAGATAGCTCTCCAAACGATCAGGTCACCCAAATCCGAGACCAAAGTCCGCTCAACGGATCGCCTGTCTTTATCCTAAAGGATCTCCAGTGGAACCACCTAACCCCATGTCTTCAACATCGGAGCAAGCTGGGGGGCAATTGTTGTGTCGAGATTTATACACCTCAACAGGCGATCGGCACAAAGACCAGGCGAACGAACCAGCACTCAAGAGCTAGATAACTAGGGTCTTTTACACTCATTGTAATTGTACTCTTACATTAATATTTGTACTCCAACGTATTCATATTAATAACATCTCGCGAGAGCATTCAAGCCCGGGCCTAACAAACCCGGCAAATCTGTGTTAATTACTTCCCCACGGATGTGCTCTCGCATTTTGTTTGTTACTCATCCATTCCAGCAATATCATCTCCGAATAATATTTTAGGTAACAACATTATGAAATCGTCGAGTTTGTCGATTGGTTGTATTGATTAGTAATTATCGGATTTCGGTTCATATGATGGATATGAAATCGTAAATGGTTTGAGTATATTATTTGGTTTTATATATGATCGAGGTATCGTTGACCCGTTGAGTTTGATTGGTTGGCTATGTCGGTTATTGATTGTTATCGGATCGTTGCTATTTGATTACTTCAATAGATTGAGATTATTGATCGGTGATTATAACCGTATGTTGCAGTCGTGTTCGAGTATGTTCGTGAATTGTATGGGTCAGGGCCGAGGAGCTCGTAGATGAAGGCAATGAGATTGGTAGCGGCTTTATCATCGTCGTATCGGTATCGAGGCAAGTTATTACTTGCTCAGTTATAATGTTTAATGAATGATTTCAGTTTCATTTCGTTTATAATGCATATAGCAATGATTATTACTGCAAATTCTCGAGATTTGGATTATATGTTGTCTTTCCGATTCTGGGAGTTAAATCATAATGTATATGTTTTGTCTCGGTTATTGGCATATTCGGGTATCAAGGTTACGTTGTTATAAATACGAGGATATGAGTATTTATAGTCCATGGTACGTTTCGATCACCGAGCATTGAGGATAATCGCCAGTGATGATTTGACATCGAGATTGCTCCCAAATGACTCGGGGCAAGTATCTAAAATTGATTCGGTTTAGTGCTAATGATTTTGATCATGCATATTGTCATTCATGTTGTTGAACATGAGGTCGTCCTAGTTGTTTTGTCATAATATCGTTCATATTATTGAGTCATGTGTTGTTCATGTCGATGAACATATTGATTTTCATATGTGTATGCATAATTGTATTGTTTATGTTGTGTTGATCCGTTGGGATCGTGTGATCTATGCTGAGGGCGCTGGATCAGATGTTCACCTCGTTATGGTCCGATGGGATCATCTTGGGATCTATGCTGAGGGCGCTGGATCATTGGACGGGTTCTTCCACCTCGTTATGGTCTGACGGGATCATCTTGGGATCTATGCTGAGGGCGCTGGATCGTTGGAGTACCTAGTGTATGTTGATGGAATCATATGGATTCACATCGTTGGTTTTACATGTGTTGTTGTGTATATGTATATTGTTGTTTATCCACCTCGTGTTGATCTGGTAGGATCATCTTGGGACCTATGCTGAGGGCACTGGGTCATGGGATTTCCATTGAGTATACACTGTTGTTATTGTTTTGAGCATATTGACGTTGTCATATGAGTATGCATTTGTAGGTCTTGTGTTAGGACCGTACCCATATGTTGCATTGATTTGATCTTGGATTAGACTGACATGATTGTCGTGGTATTGTGCATCTCGAGGTATGTTCCGTATTTCCCTTGGTATTTGTCTTTGATGGACAATTGGTTTTCGTGTCGAAATGTGCTGATGTTATCCGACGGATTTGGGTTGGACAGAGTTAGTAGATTTCATAACAGTGAGTTATGATGATGTTTTGAGAACCCTGGGTACTGTGCGAGATGTGAATTTTGGTAAAGTTATGCCGATAAGATTACATTGGTCGTATTCTTATTTTGTATTCTCATTGGTATGTAATTATTAATGTGATGTGACGGTTATCGTTGTTGGATATTATGGCTGACCCCATCGTGGGCTTTCTTTTTAGGTTCTTGAGACATAGAGCTTGTAGCGGTCGTGGAGAGATGAGCTTCCCGGAGGATACTGGCAAGGGCATGTAATTGTGTATTGAGTTTCCTGATCAGTCGTTGTATTCCGCTGCTAGAGTATTTTTAATTATTTGTCTTTTTCGCTGCGTGAGTATTTTTAAATGGCCTTTTGGTATCTGGTAACTTAGGTTACTTTATCAACCATTTTCTAAACTATTTTGTCGGTACGTGTAAGCGATAGCTTAACGTATGTTTTTAAATTGTTGAGTTCTGGCATTTCAGGCCTTGTCCTTTCAAACGAGATTTTACGACGGTTTTGATAAACGAGTTTTATAAAGTCTTCGAATGTTTTTAAAATACAGTACCGTCGTTAGCCTCTTGGGCATTTGTAAATGTTTGCGAATTTTCCTTCAGCCTTGTGGGTTCCATTCCGGGGCCCACGGCGCTGTAATATTCCCGATCGGATCTGGGGGTGTTACAGAATATGGTATCGGAGCTTAGGTTGAAAAAACCTAGGCAGTTGGGTCGAGTCAAGTCGTGCTTTTGTCGCGTCATTCGAGTTGTCGATTGACGAATATTAGAGCCCTGGGTTTTTGTTGTTTACTCGGGCTTGTGCGTTATGTGATTTACCAGTGTGGTACTTGGGTTGTTGTAAACTTTTCCAAACGGTGTTAACGTGTTTCTTCGGATAGAGCTATGTTGTGTTCACGAGTTGAATTGATTTTGCAAAACGTGTGTTTTGAAAATATCTGTGTCGAGTAGTTTCTAGAGTTGAGACATGTGCCAGTATCACGGGGAATCGTCTGCTTCACGATCTGTAAGTATTTGGATTTTTGAATTGCCCTGAGATTTATTGCCGTTCTAAATTGATATGTTTTGAGATTCAGAAAGATATTATGTGCCACAGTATGAGGTGACATAGTTGGGACAGGATTGATGATCTTGAGAAAATATGATTTTGGAAATTATTATGTCGAGTAGATTTTGGAACGGAATTGTGCATTTGGGAGAATGTTGAGGATGGTTAAGAAGAACATGTAGTCATGTTAGTTCATTCTGTGATATATGAACTGTTTTTGAGCATTTGAAAATGATACTTTTCAAAATGAATGTTTTACGGATGTTTTACTGTAAATGATTTTTGGGCCGAAACCCAATTGATTTTGAAATAGTTTTATAACTCAGGACTTGGGGTCCAAAAGAGTTATCTACTTTATGAACTTCTTGTAACGTGGAACGGGGTATGGGCTGAGACCCTAATATTTCAAAAAAGGCTTTTCAGTTTTCTAAAACTCCCGAGATATGTAAAACACTTTACCAATCGTTGATGCATTTTATTACTACCTTTCAGGGTTTTGATTTATTTGTTTAAATGAAACTTCTCGGGAAGTCTTTCACTGTGTTGATTTGTTTCAATGTTTTGTCATAGCATATCTGAGATGATCCAGGATTGGTTAATGATTGACGTTGCGAGTCATATGTGGAAAAGGATTTTTTGTCGGAATTTATATATTGAGATTTTGGAACTCTATCGTGTGGTTTTCTGATGGAATATCAGTGGAATTTGTGACGAGCCGTACTGGTATACAGGAGTATGGATGTGGTCAATCATTTGCATAGTTTTCATTTTAAAACTTCGAAATCGTGTGGATTCGAAGGACACTGTTATTGAATACTTGACGTAAGCAAACCGATTTAATTGTTCTAAAATTGATTTACTGGTCTTACGAAAATTTATGTTTTGAGTTTTCAAACTCTTGAAAGAACTTTTGAAAATTTGTCTTTTGACAAGACTATATGATTTCAAACTGGTTTTGAAAATGTGATTGATATACATACGCATTTAGTGCATAGTGCATATCATGGTGAAGTTATGAGTGTGACTCACGAACTGGATGATACGTCAGTATGGTACGAAGAAAAGATATTCGAACTTCAGTATGGTAGTTTGGTTATCCAGGGATGATCGGTTGAATTATCGGATAAGAGAAATATGTTGCGTGATGTAGATTCATGCACAAGATGTAATTTTTGGAAGTTTAGATTTTGCAAAATCGTGACATATGTGCTATGTGATTCCATTGATAGGGTAGTAGTGTGATTTTTACCATAGTGATTTTTGAAGGATTTCTTTGTTAGTGTAGATTTGGGGATGGTGACACCATACTGGTTGATCTGGATATTGAGTGGTCATTCCCGCTCCATGTATAATTGGATATGTTCGTCCGTTTGTGATTGGTTGCTCATATACCGAGGAGTATGTTCACCAGTCGGTTGTGTTTCGTTGAGAACCACTGTATGTGATTTATTTAACGTTTTGAGAAATTTGCTCTTTCGTATATCGGTCTCTGTGGTTCTGTGTTCATCACGTTGGAGCTTACCGTGTGAAGGTATTCTCGATTATCGTTGATCGTTCGTTGGTCATATTGGAGTTTATCATTATTGATGATATTCTTGATTGTGTTTTGACCTCTGGTTGGTCATATTGGAGTTTATCATGAGTGATGATATTCTCTATTGTGTTTTGACCTCTGATTGGTCATATTGGAGTTTATCATGATTGATGATATTCTTGATTGTGTTTTGACCTCTGGTTGGTCATATTGGAGTTTATCATGACTGATGATATTCTCGATTGTGTTTTGACCTCTGGTTGGTCATATTGGAGTTTATCATGATTGATGATATTCTCGATTGTGTTTTGACCTCTGGTTGGTCATATAGGAGTATCATGATGATGATACTCAGTTGCGTGTTGACCTTTGGATTGGTCGTATTACAGTTTATCATGTCGATGATATACTCAGTTGATTTGTTGGTTGGTCATTGTTAATGATCGTATGAGCGTTCGAATTTTATGCCGATGTTTCGGGATTTGTGTCGTTGATTTGGGCAGTTGTTTCACAGATGTATCGTGCATTATTCGTTTTTAGCAGATTGGGACTTGATTGTGTAATCATGCAGACAGGATCTGACACGGATAGATTATGTCATCCGAAGATGATATATTTTTTTGTTGAGGTTCATGGAATGCGATTGTAAGCGTATTGAGGCTTTACAGTGAAGTCACTTGCTAGTATCTCAGGAGATCGTCGACTTTGCGCATTTGTAAGTGTACTGTTTGTAACACCTCCAAGACGATCAGGGCATGTTACAGCGCCGTGGACCCCACACTGTGGAATCCACCAGGCTAACGTACTAACAAGACGTTCAACAACGGCATACAATCATTAACAAAACGATAATTCAATTAAAATACTACAATCCGACAAATAAAATCTGACATCAAATCTATTTCCCAAAACGGGAACACAACATTAACAATTTTAAAAAGGAAGTACTCGAGTACTTAAACCAATTTCATAAAACAGAATTCTCCAAAACAAGACATCAAAATAAATGACAGGACACAACACCAACAATCAACTACTGGACAGTATCATGCTTGCCCATCATCCTCATACGGCTCGAGTGCTCGCTTATCTCCAAGACCTGTACCTGAAATACTAAAGTATTTCTCCCATTTAAGGGGTTAGCGACAACTGCTAGTGCAAGTACAATCCATTTGAACTACATTCTAATCAGATGAATATATGCGCCAAAAATCATTTTTAGAAATCATTTATATTCCAGAATATTATACGATGCACAAGCACAAAACAAATTTTCTCCAACAAATCAATTCAAAGTTAACCTTGGTACGAGACTAACGGCCACCGTACCCCGCAGAGCCCCGTCGGACATCCCTGGGTGGTTAACCACAGTTCGTGATACGCACACACACGGCAATACGTATCCCTAGAGGCCCCTTCGGACCGTCCCTAGGTGAACATACACATATCCATCCACACAACCACGAATAGCCATAATTCAAATACTAGAACAGGTAAACAAATGTAAAGTACTTGCCTTTGAGACATTCTCGAAGGATCGGAAATGAAATACGACTACGAACGGTCCAGGTGGAAAACGACGGTTCCTAAATGAAGGATCAACATAGTTCAGTCCCAACGGACAACAATAATCGATTGGAATACACCCATAACCCCGATTATAAACTACGATATACGGGCGAGGGTTTACGCAAAATCTCCCCGTATCAACAATTTACGGATTAAATCGAGGAAAACGGATTGGGAATCACCCAATAACAACAATCGGTAAGGAATTTCATAACATTCATGAACAATTCGGAATCAAACACGAAAAACCCGAAAAACCCCAAATTAGACCAGTTAGGGTTCCTAAAGAAAATACCTCTGATTCGGACGATGGAGGATGATTACGCTGATGGTAATATGCTAACACGATTCTACGGTGATGGAATACGAAGAATTCTCCGATCAGAACTGAAGGGAATCGCCCTCTGGAGTCGCCCCGTGAAGAAAACGAAAGAAAAGAGTGAAAAATGCTGTTTCTGAACTGCCGCTGATCTATTTAAACTGCATAGTTAGCGCACGCTAACTAACACAAGTAGCGCGCGCTAACGGGGCTTATAAACGGTCCTGAAGCTACTGCCCGACATCGTTAGCGTGCGCTAAACAGGCTTAGCGCGCGCTAAATACTACTCGATAGCGCACGCTAACAACAACTAGTTAGCGCACGCTAACTGCACATCGATAGCGCACGTAGGGGGAAAGGAGTAGCGTGCGCTACCTACGCAGCGATTGATCTTGCTCGGATCGCGATATCTTTGCCGCCGAAGGTACAAATCTCGAAACGCACGACAAGGCCAGAATCCAGAAACATAAACACGAAGTAAACGAGACGACGGAACTAAGCGCTGAAAGAAAATATAATTCCGACCACCGGAGGGTCCGTAATACGACAACGAAAATGAGATTTCCTAAACTTATAGGAAATTACAAAAATGGCCCAAGTGCCCGAATAATCACGAAACAACGTCAGATTATCGAACCGAAAGTCTCCACACGACCAACTCAATCATACGAACTTGCACAACCCAAGAAACAATGAAAACGAACGAGTTTTACGAGAATCGAACGTTCATACGGCAAAACATGTCATAAAATGAAATTACGTGAAAACATCACCAAAACTCGACCAAATGAAAAAACTCCAAGAATAAAGTAGATTCAGAATGTCAAAACGGTTACACGTGAGTCGATAAAAATAGACATACACCAAAAATGGAAACTGCTAAAAATGAAAAGTTACGGATATTACATTCTCCCCCTCTAAAATAAAGTTTCATCCCGAAACTTAAGAATCAAAAAGCTCGGGGTGCCTCGAATGCATATTCTCCTCTAGCTCCCACGTCGCTTCTTCTACTCCGTGCCTCGGCCATTGCACCTTAACCAAAGGATTGGTTTTGTGTCTTAACTGCTTGTCTCGACGCTCCAAAATCCTGACGGGCCTCTCCTCAAATGTAACATCCTTCTCGATCTCCACGTCTCCAAAATCAATAACGTGGGACGGGTCCGGAATGTACTTCCTCAACTGGGAAACGTGAAATACGCTATGAACATGACTCAGCGACGGAGGTAAAGCCAAACGGTATGCCAACTCACCGACTCTCTCCAATATCTCGAAAGGCCCAATATACCTCGGGCTGAGCTTCCTCTTTTTCCCGAAACGGAAAACTCCCTTCGACGGAGACACTCTCAACAGAACATGATCTCCCACCGCAAACTCCAAAGGTCGACGCCTAACATCCGCATAAGACTTTTGTCGACTCTGAGCTGCCAACATTCTCTTTCTAATCAACTCGACTTTCTCCCTCGTCTCTAACACAAGGTCTAGCTCGGTGCCAACTAGATCGGACGGCTCATCCCAACATATCGGTGATCGGCAACGTCGGCCATAAAGTGCCTCATACGGTGCCATCTTAATCGACGCGTGCCAACTATTATTATACGTAAACTCAATCAAGGCCAAATGCTCCTCCCAGTTACTACTCCAGTCTAACGCACACGCGCGCAACATATTCTCGAACGTCTGAATGGTATGCTCGGACTGTCCGTCGGTCTGAGGGTGGAAGGATGTACTCAAACGCAAATGTGTCCCCAATGCCTTATGTACCGCCTGCCAGAAGTGCGATACAAACCGGCCGTCTCTATCCGAAATAATAGACTTCGGCGTACCATGAAGTCTCACTATTTGCGCGATAAAAATACAGGCCAACTTTCCCGGACCCCAAGTGTCCTTGATGCCCAGAAAATGTGCCGACTTAGTCAGTCGGTCTACGATCACCCACACCATATTCATTCCGGTCTTCGTCCTTGGCAAGTTCGTGACAAAATCCATGGATATATCCTCCCACTTCCATTCCGGAATGGGAAGTGGTTTCAACAACCCGGCTGGCCGCTGATGCTCGATTTTGACTTGCTGACAAGTCAAACACTTAGCCACAAACTGAATTACCTCATTCTTCATGTCGTTCCACCAAAAATTATTCCTCAAATCTTTATACATTTTACTCGAGCCCGGATGGACTGAGTAAGGCGACGCGTGAGCCTCTCTCATAATATTCTGCCTCAATTCCAAGTCGTTCGGAGCACAAAGCCGACCTTGAAATCTCAACACACCATCCTCATGTATCACGAATCCCGGGGCTTTCCCCTTTCCTACATTCTCTCGAAGCTGAATAAACATCGGGTCCTCTAACTGTCCCGACTTAATGTCGTTGACTAAAGACGACGAAATCTCAAGTGTACGCAACTGCCCGGAACTCTCTGGTAGCACAATCTCAATGCTCAACCTCATAAACTCTCGCTGAAGTCCCGACTGAGCCGTAAGTAACTCAAGCGCCCGAAGCGATACCGATTTCCGGCTCAAGGCATCTGCTACTACATTAGCCTTACCCGGATGATAAAGGATCTCGAGATCGTAATCCTTAATCAACTCCAACCATCTCCTCTGTCTCATATTAAGCTATTTCTGCGTGAAAATGTACTTCAGGCTCTTGTGATCGATGAAAATCTGACACGACGAGTCATACAAGTAATGACGCCAGATCTTCAACGCAAATACAACTGCGGCCAACTCAAGATCATGCGTAGCGTAATTCAACTCGTACGGTTTCAACTGACGGGAAGCATAGGCAATCGTCCTCCCATGCTGCATAAGTACACATCCAAGTCCTTGGCCCGAAGCGTCACTAAAAACTGAGAAACCCTCATTACCACTCGGTAAAGCCAAAACAGGAGCGGTCGTCAACCGCTTCTTCAACTCCTCAAAACTATTCTGTCTCTCATCAGTCCACAGAAACTTCTCTGACTTCTGTAACAATTGAGTCAGCGGTCGAGCGAGCTTAGAGAATCCCTCGACGAATCTACAGTAATATCCGGCCAAACCCAGAAAACTACGGACCTCTTTCACGTTCTTGGACAGCGCCCAATCCAACACTGCTTCTACCTTATGTAGGTCCACACTAACACCCTCGGCCGAGATAACATGACCGAGAAACATAACCTCCCGTAACCAAAACTCACACTTCGAGAACTTCGCAAAAAGATGCTGAGTTCTCAAAATATCTAACACGATATGCAATTGATGGGCATGCTCCTCCTCGCTCCTCGAGTAAATCAGGATATCATAGATAAAAATGACTACACACTTATCGAGGTACTCGATAAAGACTTTGTTCATAAGCTTCATGAACACGGATGGGGCATTGGTTAGCCCAAAAGGTATAACCACAAACTCGTAGTGACCGTATCTTGTCCGAAAGGCCGTCTTCGGAATATTGGTATCCTTCACTCGGAGTTGATGATACCCCGATCTCAAATCAATCTTCGAAAACACGGTTGCCCCTTGCAATTGGTCGAACAAATCATCGATTCTCGGGAGCGGATACTTGTTTTTGATGGTCACTTTGTTCAACTCTCGGTAGTCGATACACAAACGAAGTGACCCATCCTTCTTCTTCACAAACAGGACCGGTGCGCCCCAAGGTGAAGCACTCAGTCGAATATACCCCATGTCTAGCAACTCTCCCAACTGTTTCTTCAACTCAAGCATATCGGCAGGCGCCATACGGTATGGCGTCTTAGAAATCGGTGCTGCACCCAGCTCTAAATCGACGGTAAACTCAACTTCTCGGTCCGGCGGCAAACCCGGCAACTCGTCTGGAAAGACGCCAGGATACTCACACACTACCGGAATAGACGAGAGCTCGACTCCCCTTTCTCCCGATCTCAAAGGGTAACACCAATACCCCGTGCAACCTCCTCGAAGAAGTCTCACCGCTTTCAGAGCGCTGATCAAGAACCTCTGACTACTCCACTTACGCCCCACAAAAGAATGCTCGGTACCGTCATAGGCTAACATCGAAATGGTCCTCATTCTATAGTTCATGATTGCCCCATGACGGTCCAGTCAATCCTCACCCAGAATCAAATCTTCATCTCTAATATCTACTGCAATCAGGTTAGAAGGCCAAACCCTCCCCGCGATACTCACTGGAAAATCTCTAATCTCACGATCCCCCATGATGCTATCCCCACTAGGCAATTTAACAACAAATGGTTCACACGCGACTAAGCAATCAATATGCAAATGATGCACACAATCCATAGATATGAAAGAATGCGTAGCACCAGAATCGAATAATACGGAAACAGGATGGTCAAGGATGTGAACGGTACCTGTAGCCACCGTCGCGTCTGGGTCTCCTGCTCGTCTCATCTCATATACTCGGGGCGGAACAAACCCAGCACTAGAAGCTCCCCCTCTAGAAGGATGTCTACGTCCTCGACCTCTACCAAAACTATCTTTGTGGTGAGAACGTCGGTGCACGATTCACACTCGGCTCTCCGCACTGGGCCGATATCGAGTAATCGCGTCGATCGCATCCGTACAAAACTTAGCACGATGTCCCATCCGACCGCACACAAGACACTGAATCGGGGGCCTATCACACTCACTCATCATGTGGCTGGGACGACCACAGTTAAATCACGTAGGACCGCGAACGGAACCAGTAGGAGCAGACTTAGAACCGTTTCCTCGCCCAAATGATGAAGACTGACCCCTGAAGACTCTCGAACCAGACTGAGCCTTCGGATGCCCACCAGACTTGCCTCCCGAAACGGCCGAGGTCTTCATTTCTTTCCCTGCTTTTGCCATGCAAAGAACGACATCTCATAAGCCATCGCCTTATTCTGATACTCTTTCAAAGTTGTGCATCCCAGACCAGACATGTAATGACGCACCCTCGGTTTCATCCGCATATCGAAGTGGCGGATCTTATCAAGCTCATCTCGGACTTGGTTTCTCACATAATGCAGCTGTTGGTTGTAGTCCTTGATTGCTTGCGAAATCGGGACATCCTGGGGCTTAGCCTCGAAGAAGGCTCGGATCCTCCCCTTTTTCACTGGCCATAGACAAAACTCGTCTTCCATCAACTCCCGGAATTCTGCCCAAGTGGCTGCCCGATCACGTGGTTTCGCCGCTTGCCACCACGTTGCCGCCTCTTTGGTGAGGAAGTACTGAGCGATGGGTACCTTCCTCTCCTCAGAGCAGTTAGCAGCCTCAAACACCTTTTTCATCTCAAACAACCAGTTCTCCCAACCAGAAGAGTCGGAAGCACCATCATACTGCAGAGGACGCATACGAATCACGTCCTGAAGTAACTTATCATTTCCGGATCCAGTAGGCGGAACCGGGTTAGCATTAGCCTGGCCGACCAAAACGGCTTGAGTCAGTAGCGTCATCTGGTTTGCTACTTGTTTCAAAATGTTCGCTACTCCAACATTCTCATGTGCATTACCGGAGCTAGCAGACTGGTCCTGCTAACCCCCGGAACTAGGCGGGACACTGTTCGACAAAGAAATCATAGCCAAATCAGTTCCCGAGTTATCGGACATGGCCGCCCCACCGGCTGCGCCACGTCCCCTACCGCATCCGCGACCGCGTCCGCGTCCTCTACCAGCATGAATTCTGAAGAAGCATCGGGTGAGTACAATTCAAACGCAAAATGCAACAAGATATCAGGAAAGGAAACAGAATAGGATAACGTAACGAATCAAGTTAGGGAAAACTTACGAGCACCGGTGTACTGAGATGATGGCATAGCAGTGATACTGTTCAAAACGACACTCGACTAGACCCAAATAACCGACAGCTTAGGTATCCATAAACCTAAGCTCCGATACCATATTCTGTAACACCCCCAAGACGATCAGGGCATGTTACAGCGCCGTGGACCCCACACTGTGGAATCCACCAGGCTAACGTACTAAGAAGACGTTCAACAACAACATACAATCATTAACAAAACGACAATTTAATTAAAAGACTACAATCCGACAAATAAAATCTGACATCAAATCCATTTCCCAAAACGGGAACACAACATTAACAATTTTAAAAAGGAAGTACTCGAGTACTTAAACCAATTTCATAAAACAGAATTCTCCAAAACAAGACATCAAAATAAATGACAGGACAGAACACCAACAATCAACTACTGGACAGTATCATGCTTGCCCATCATCCTCATACGGCTCGAGTGCTCGCTTATCTCCAAGACCTGTACCTGAAATACAAAAGTATTTCCCCCATTTAAAGGGATAGCGACAACTGCTAGTGCAAGTACAATCCATTTGAACTACATTCTAATCAGATGAATATATGCGGCAAAAATCATTTTTAGAAATCATTTATATTCCGAAATATTATACGGTGCACAAGCACAAAACACATTTTCTCCAACAAATCAATTCAAAGTTAACCTTGGTACGAGACTCACGGCCACCGTACCCCGCAGAGCCCCATCGGACATCCCTGGGTGGTTAACCACAGTTCGTGATACGCACACACACGGCAATACGTATCCCTAGAGGCCCCATCGGACTGTCCCTAGGTGAACATACACATATCCATCCACACAACCACGAATAGCCATAATTCAAATACTAGACAGGTAAACAAATGTAAAGTACTTGCCTTTGAGACATTCTCGAAGGATCGAAAATGAAATACGACTACGAACGGTCCGGGTGGAAAACAACGGTTCCTAAATGAAGGATCTACATAGTTCAGTCCCAACGGACAACAACAATCGATTGGAATACACCCATAACCCCGATTATAAACTACGATAATGAATGATCAATCGATACGGGCGAGGGTTTACGCAAAATCTCCCTGTATCAACAATTTACGGATTAAACCGAGGAAAACGGATTGGGAATCACCCAATAACAACAATCGGTAAGGAATTTCATAACATTCATGAACAATTCGGAATCAAACACGAAAAACCCGAAAAACCCCCAAATTAGACAAGTTAGGGTTCCTGAAGAAAATACCTCTGATTCGGACGATGGAGGATGATTACGCTGATGGTAATATGCTAATACGATTCTATGGTGATGGAATACGAAGAATTCTCCGATCAGAACTGAAGGGAATCGCCCTCTGGAGTCGCCCCGTGAAGAAAGCGAAAGAAAAGAGTGAAAAATGTTGTTTCTGAACTGCCGCTGATCTATTTAAACTGCATAGTTAGTGCACGCTAACTAACACAAGTAGCGCGCGCTAACGGGGCTTATAAACGGTCCCGAAGCTACTGCCCGACATCGTTAGCGTGCGCTAGACAGGCTTAGCGCGCGCTAAATACTACCCGATAGCGCACGCTAACAACAACTAGTTAGCGCACGCTAACTGCACATCGATAGCGCACGCAAGGGGAAAGGAGTAGCGTGCGCTACCTACGCAGCAGTTCAGTACTGCTCAGATCAGCAGTACGCTGCTGCCGAAGGTACAAATCTCGAAACGCACGACAAGGCCAGAATCCAGAAACATAAACACGAAGTATACGAGACGACGGAACTAAGCGCTGAAAGAAAATATAATTCCGACCACCATAGGGTCCGTAATACGACAACGAAAATGAGATTCCCTAAACTTATCGGAAATTACAAAAATGGCCCAAGTGCCCGAATAATCACGAAACGACGTCAGAGTATCGAACCGAAAGTCTCCACACGACCAACTCAATCATACGAACTTGCACAACCCAAGAAAAAACAAAAACGAACGAGTTTTACGAGAATCGAACGTTCATACGGCAAAACATGTCATAAAATGAAATTACGTGAAAACATCACCAAAACTCGACCAAATGGGAAAACTTCAAGAATAAAGTAGATTCAGAATGTCAAAACGGTTACAAGAGAGTCGATAAAAATAGACATACACCAAAAATAGAAACTGCTAAAAATGGAAAGTTACGGATACTACACTGTTTTGGTTATTCATTAATAATGATAATTGACCGTTGTTGTGATGGTTTCGGAATATGTTGGTTGAAAGGTTTGTTTGTTTTCTATGACGGATTGCAAGTTTCGAGGCCGAAACTTATTTTAAGTGGTGTAGTATGTAATATCCAGAATTTCTACTACTGTTATTTAATGTTATTTAATCCGAGTTATGTTGTACAGCGTGGAATCTGTACAGTATGGATAAAATAAATTCGAAACTGAGACAGCTGTATTGGTATAATTGTCGTAGTTGGTCGACAATTACGTTTGAGGGTATCGTGTATCAGGTTATCGTGCTTTTGATATTGGGTATAACATATGAGAATATTATTGGATTGAATATATGAATTCAGTATGCGTGTATATGTATCTAATTTGTCTAGACGGACAGGAACAGTTGGATTTGTCTAAGTATAAAGCCCTTAACGTACGCTAAGCTTAAGGACTTACGTACGCTAAGTTGCTAGTGTTACGTACGTTGCGAGTTAGGCATTACGTACGTAACATGGGGAATCAGACAGGACGAGCTGTGGTCGGCAGGTGGGACCCCATGTCGGCAGCTTTCGGCGCGGATGTGGACAGGCGAGTCAACCCCAACCATTACGTACGCTAAGGATGGATCATTACGTACGTTAACGAGTATGTTACTGTAGCAAGTCAACGTACGTATTACGTACGTTAGTTAACTCTGGACTGTCGTTACGCACGCTACCAAACTCAGATAGCGTACGTAAATGGTTGTTACGCACGTTAACATGGGCATGTTACGTACGTAACGAACTGGAATGTTTTATAAGTGAATGCCCGTCTTTCATTTCTCTTCATTGTTTCACTTCATTCTTCGCCTCCAAACACTAAGAGAGGGAGTTTTAGCTCTCCTAAGTCGATTGTGAGCTTGTAAACATGGGATTGAAGCTTGGATACGAGGATAATGATGATTCTTCAAGTATTTCCTTGTGTATTTTATCTTCTAAGAGGTATGTTAGATAATCCCCTCTTTCAATCCGGATTTTGATGTTGTTGCTGATGAATGATTCGTATGAAGATGATCATGATGTTGTTATTACAGTTCTTGAGGTTATATGAACTATATGTTGAAGGATATGATGGTTTATGTCTTGATTATGTTGGTTATGATTATAGAATCATAGTGTTCTTGGTGTTCTTAGTAGTAATGTTTCGATTCTTGATGTTAGAAGAAGTGTATGTTGAAGAACATGATAAGATGCATCTTGAAGTATGAATAAGGATTGTCTAGATATTAGAACACATCGGATTATGTCATTTTATGGATTATGAACATGATTTGGAATCACTTAGTGTTCTTGAGGAACTTCTTGATGAATTTAACATAGCAAGACGATCATAGGTTGAATTATCGGTATCTTTAGATATAAAGATCGAATGTTCATTGATTGTAATGGTAGAATTCGTATGTTCTTGATGAAATACGAATCATGATATCAATTTGGAATCCGGAAAAATTGTGATTGATCACCGAATATGATTTCCTTTACATTCGTATCCGTAATCGTATTTTGGTTATGGATTCGTAATTGTTTGAGTTGGACTGTTCGGACTTGTGTCTAATCGAGATATTGTGAAATCGTCGAGTTTGTCGATCGGTTGTATTGATTCATAATTATCAGATTTCGGTTCATATAATGGATATGAAATCGTAAATGGTTTGAGTATATTATTTGGTTTTATATATGATCGAGGTATCGTTGACCCGTTGAGTTTGATTGGTTGGCTATCTCGATTATTGATTGTTATCGGATCGTTGCTATTTGATTACTTCAATAGATTGAGATTATTGACCGGTGATTATAACCATATGTTGCGGTCGTGTTCGAGTATGTTCGTGAATTGCATGGGTCAGGGCCGAGGAGCTCATAAATGAAGGCAATGAGATTTGTAGCGGCTTTATCATCGTCATATCGGTATCGAGGAAAGTTATTACTTGCTCAGTTATAATTTTTAATGAATGATTTCGGTTTCATTTGGTTTATAATGCATATAGCAATGATTATTACGGCAAATTCTGTAGATTTGGATTATATGTTGTCTTTCCGATTCTGGGAGTTAAATCATAATGTATATATTTTGTCTCGGTTATTGGCATATATTTTGTCTATGGTATGTTTGGATCACCGAGCATTGTGGATAATCATCTGTGATGATTTGACATCGAGATTGCTCCTGAAGGACTCGGGGCAAGTATCTAAAATTGATTCGGTTTAGTGCTAATGATTTTGATCATGCATATTGTCATTCATGTTGTTGAACATGAGGTCGTCCTAGTTGTTTTGTCATAATGTCGTTCATGTTATTGAGTCATGTGTTGTTCATGTCGATGAACATATTGATTTGCATATGTGTATGCATAATTGTATTGTTTATGTTGTGTTGATCCGTTGGGATCGTGTGATCTATGCTGAGGGCGCTGGATCAGATGTTCACCTCCTTATGGTCCGACGGGATCATCTTGGAATCTATGCTAAGGGTGCTGGATCATTGGACGGGTTCTTCCACCTCGTTATGGTCCGACGGGATCATCTTGGGATCTATGCTGAGGGCGCTGGATCGTTGGAGACCTAGTGTTGTGTTGATGGAATCATATGGATTCGCATCGTTGGTTTTACATGTGTTGTTGTGCATATGTATATTGTTGGTTATCCACCTCGTGTTGATCTGGTAGGATCATCTTGGGACCTATGCTGAGGGCGCTGGGTCATGGGATTTCCATTGAGTATACATTGTTGTTATTGTTTTGAGCATATTGACGTTGTCATATGAGTATGCATTTGTAGGTCTTGTGTTAGGACCGTACCCATATGTTGCATTGATCTGATCTTGGATTAGACTGACATGATTGTCGTGGTATTGTGCATCTCGAGGTATGTTCCGTATTTCCCTTGGTATTTGTATTTGATGGACAATTGGTTTTCGTGTCGAGATGTGATGATGTTACCCGACGGATTTGGGTTGGACAGAGTTAGTAGATTTCGTAACAGTGAGTTATGATGATGTTTTGAGAACCCTGGGTACTGTGCGAGATGTGAATTTTTGTAAAGTTATGACGATAAGATTACATTGGTCGTATTCTTATTTTGTATTCTCATTGGTATGTAATTATTAATGTGATGTGACGGTTATCATTGTTGGATATTATGGCTGACCCCATCGTGGGCTTTCTTTTTAGGTTCTTGAGACATCGAGCTTGTAGCGGTCGTGGAGAGATGAGCTTCCCGGAGGATACTGGCTAGGGCATGTAATTGTGTATTGAGTTTCCTGATCAGTCGTTGTATTCCGCTGCTAGAGTATTTTTAATTGTTTGTCTTTTTCGCTGCGTGAGTATTTTTAAATGGCCTTTTGGTATCTGGTAACTTAGGTTACTTTGGAAACCGTTTTCTAAACTATTTTGTCGGTACGTGTAAGCGATAGCTTAACGTATGTTTTTAAATTGTTGAGTTCTGGCATTTCAGGCCTTGTCCTTTCAAACGAGATTTTACGACGGTTTTGATAAACGAGTTTTATAAAGTCTTCGAATGTTTTTAAAAGACAGTACCGTCGTTAGCCTCTTGGGCATTTGTAAATGTTTGCGAAATTTTCCTTCAGCCTTGTGGGTTCCATTCCGGGGCCCACGGCGCTGTAATATTCCCGATCGGATCTGGGGGTGTTACACTACCTATCGGGTAACCCATTTCGAAGAACAAGATAATGACTTGGCCCTCCAAGTGAGCATGGACCTCATCTCCGGAAAATGGACCCAAGCAGAAATGTGGAACGCCATCTATAAAAGAAGATGCGAAAAATATTACAATTCCAAGGTTCACAATAGAAGTTTCCAGGCCGGAGACCTCGTTCTTAAACGGGTATTGGGACCGGATCCGGGACCACTTAAGCCCAAATGGGAAGGATCGTACAAGATTAGTGAAGTCCTTCAGAACTGAGCCTACCGACTACAATATCTGAACAGCCACGGATTAACTCATCCGTGGAATGCTATGTATTTAAAAAGGTACTATCAATAAAATTTGACTTTATTTCATTTTTAGCTTTGACACTCTATCTTGACCGAGCTCGCCTCGGCACCTCATAAGACCAGCCCATCCGGCACCATAAGACCGAGCTCGCCTCGGCACCTCGTAAGACCAGCCCATCTGGCACCATAAGACCGAGCTCGCCTCGGCACCTCATAAGACCGGCTCATCCGGCACTATAAGACCGAGCTCGTCTCGGCACCTCGTAAGACCGGCTCATCCGGCACCATAATACAGAGCTCGCATCGGCACCTCATAAGACCGGCTCATCTGGCACTATAAGACCGAGCTCGCCTCGGCACCTCATAAGACCGGCTCATCCGGCACTATAAGACCGAGCTCGTCTCGGCACCTCGTAAGACCGGATCATCCAGCACCATAAGACCGAGCTCGCCTCGGCACCTCAAAAGACCGGCTCATCTGGCACTATAAGACCGAGCTCGTCTCGGCACCTCGTAAGACCGGCTCATCCGGCACCATAAGACCGAGCTCGCCTCGGCACCTCGTAAGACCGGCTCATCTGGCACCATAAGACCGAGCTCGCCTCGGCACCTCATAACACCGGCTCATCCAGCACTATAAGACCGAGCTTGCCTCGGTACCTCATAAGACCGGCTCATCCGGTACTATCAGACCGAGCTCGTCTCGGCACCTCGTAAGACCGGCTCATCCGGCACCATAAGACCGAGCTCGCCTCGGCACCTCGTAAGACCGACTCATCCGACACCATAAGACCGAGCTCGCCTCGGCACCTCATAAGATCAGATGATCCGGCACCATAAACCGAGCTCGTCTCGGCACCTCGTAAGACCGGCCCCTCCGGCACCATAAGACCGAGCTCCCCTCGGCACCTCATAAGACCGGCCCATCCGGCACTATAAGACCGAGCTCGCCTCGGCACCTCGTAAGACCGGATCATCCGGCACTATAAGACCGAGATCATCTCGGAACCTCGTAAGATCGGCCCCTCCGGCACCATAAGACCGAGCTCCCCTCGGCACCTCATAAGACCGGCCCATCCGGCACCATAAGACCGAGCTGCCTCGGCACCTCATAAGACCGGCCCATCCGTCACCATAAGACCGAGCTCGCTTCGGCACCTCATAAGACTGGCTCATCCGGTACTAAAAGACCGAGCTCGCCTCGGCACTATGAAAGTCCGAGCTCATCTCGGCACAACCAACAGAAGATGAGCAAAGAAAGACAACGGCCGAACCAACTAGGCCCAAACCTTTAGAAGAAAGCAACTAAACAGGTGCTATAAAGAAGATTTTATTCATTCAATGAGGCATTTCAACAAAGTACATATGATAAAAACAAAGGAAAGAAAAACCGGCACGCAGGCCATAAATGAAATAAAATAAAAAAACTACTCGGCCTCACCATCCCGGCCAGTCGCCTGGAAGGACTGTCCTTCACCTTCACCAGGCGGAACCAATCCTGGATCTTCAACAACCTCGACGGCCTTCGGCTCATCAGCTCCAAGAGATTCAACCTACAGGTCGGCCGCCTGAGACACTATATAGGCCTATACCTTCTCAACTGTCTTCCCTTCCTTCATGAGATCTAATATCTCGTAGCAGGTGGAGACGTAGTTCAGGTTGATCAGCTCCTCGAACCCAGACCCTTGGCATAGCCCTCGGCTTCGCAAATACCGACTCGCTCGGTCATACGTTCAATTTGAGCAGCAGTTTATTTCAGATACGCCTCGTGCTCTGCCCTGGTCTCCAAGCACCGCTGATGTGTCAGTTCGGCCGCATCGGGCATCTCTCCAGCTCGCACCTTCCACATATCGGCCTCGAGGGCCCGGCTCTCTAAAATCTCCATGTCACCCTTCAGGGAGACTATCTCCTCCTCCAAGGACTTGATCAGGGAAGGACAGAGATGGTGCTCCTCTCGGAGGGCCTGAAGCTCGGCCGCCACCTTCTTATGCTTCTACACCAAGGCCATTAACTCCTCGGTGGCCTTCACATAAGTGCACATTGCACGGCCGATCAGAGCATTTCCAAATTGGATCTGCTCGGTCGGATCTATGTCATTAGTCACCATCTCCAGCTTGGGCGTCCAGCCCCGAATAAGGATGTGACTGGACGCAGCCACCGCCGAGGGAACCCGGTCGAGCCTCTCGGCGGTTGGGGTAGCCGCCCAGACATAATCGAGGAACCAGCGCGGCCTTCGCCCCTTTATCTGAGCGCAAGGTTCCTCCCGGTCCTTGTTAACCGGAATATAATGACTCTCCAAGTCGACAAAGGCCTCATTGCCAGTCGCACGGCTCGTCCGGACAGGACTCGGCACAGATACAGGAACTTCAGGAACGGGCTGAGCTCCCGCCTTAGTCACGCTGCCCTCAGGCTCGGTCTCCCCTCTTTTCTGCTTGCCCGCACGCTCCCTCCGCTCGGCGGCCTCGGCAGCCAGCCTCGCCACACATTGCGCTGGCGTTTCCTTCCTCCCAGACGAAACCTTGACCCTGGGGACTGGAGAAGGAAGAAACATTAAAAAAAGAAAAAGTAGAAATACCTGAGGAAGACATGATGCTCGGATCGGTGGATCGAAGGCCTGCCGCCCAGAGATTTTCTTCAGTTACTAGAAGATGCGACTTCCTCTGCTCGGCGGGGAGATCCAGAAGCTTCTCAATCCGGTCGTCAAACTCGGAGGATGTTTCCTGTGCCAGAATGCGTTCTGCATAGAAAGCAAATGATGAGCATTAGACAAAAAAAAGGAACAGAATAAGAAAACACAACACTTACGCATTTTTGCAATAAAGTGAAGGGGGTCCCAAGGTCCGCGTCCATGACGCCGGGCTCAAATTCATCCACTGAGCTCCTCCAAGACCCCCCGACGAAAAACCACTGCTCCTTCCAACTGTGGATAGTCTCCGGAACATCCACCACCTCCTTGTGCATGGCATGCCGAGCTGTCAGATAAAACCAGCCGGAGCTGGATCTACCGACCGATCTCCACGTGAAGAGACTTTTGAACTCCTCAAAGCTGGGCTCGGGCCAGCCGTGCATATGGAAGAGGACGAAAAGTCCCACTACCCGAGCCCAAGAATTAGGGTGAATTTGAGCCAACGGAAGGCCCCACTGCCTCAGCCAGCGGGAGAAGGCCAACGGAAGCGGAAACCTCAGCCCTGCCAGCAGAGAATGGTAATACACTGCCGTACAATCGAGAGGTGGAGTGTGAGGCCTCTCCTCGGGAGTCGGAACAAACATCCGCACCACAGCCAGGATCTTGAACCGCCGCTGCCAAGCCACCAACTGCTCTTCCATGACAGTGCTGCGGATCGAGGCCGAGTCCCACTCCGCCTCCACGAAAGGGGACGGCCGAGGCCGAATCCAATCCGCCTCAGGCTCAACCCCTTCTTTCTCTAGAGTCTCGTCGACCGCCGTCAACGGCGCCGCCACCTCCACGTATCCATATCCCGGTGACCTCGCGACCTCGCCGCCTTCCTCCTTGTCACTCCAGTTGACGGGAACACTCCCTATCGACAGATCCGCCACCCCCATGCGGTCCGGCGAGACGGCCAACTCCTCCGCCGCCATCTCATCCCTCAGATCCGACATCTTAAATAGAAAAGGAAAAAATACTCACCGGAAATCTCTCTCGGAAAGTGGACAAGGTACGAAGCTCTCTGGTTTCTTCTCTGCGAAAATCGATCACAAAAATGGCGGAATGAAGAAAGAAGAAGAATAGAAGAGGGATAAAGGGAACCCTTTATTTATATGAAGGAATGAGCATTAAATGGCATTAAATGCGCAACTGAACTGTCGCATCACCTGCAGCGCGTGGCATAGTGAGGCAAACTGAACCGTCGCCAAAACCTAGGGCACGTGGATGTGCCGACAAATAAATTCCAGACACGTGTCCCTCATTATAACACGGATATACAAAAATCGAACAGGCACATCTCTCGAAGAGACGCCCCTTCGAGAACCTTGTTCTCCTTAACAAGTCGGATCGTCCTAACTATGTAACGACTCCAGCTCCGACCCCTGGAACGGCCCTGGACTCGGGGGCCCTTGTTGATAGCACATCCATCTTGGCATCCACATAAGCACTCCAGTCAGCTGAACCGGCCGATCAGAGCAGCAAGCCAAGACCGAGTACGAATCAAATTCTCTCCCGGGCTCGTTAAAGACCGGACCGGTCAGAGACGTCAAGACCGACCCGATGTCCAGGCCAGAAGGACCGACCAGATCCAGGATGAATACGCTCCAAATCAAAATTATGATAAGGCCGACTAGAACAGCGGGAGACCCGAGGACCGACCCCAGCAGATAAGTATCGCCAGAAGCATGCGGAACAGGCACACGGGACAATTAATGCATGCTGCCATACCTCTTTCCGAAGCGATCCTTAGAGTTCGCCACGTGTCTAAGGCACGTTTTCCCTCTGACAAGTGTTTCGAACATATTCCCCAACATTCTCCAGCTGTCATCTCCTGGTTGGCCAAAATTGTCTATATATAGAGAAAGTGTACAAAAAAAAGGACTTTCGGAATTTATGAGAAAAGAGATAAAGAGAGAGAAAAAGAGAAAACTTGTAATAAGCAAGTAAAAAAGATAGATCGGTTTAAAAACTCCAGCTCGGTCCTATCCAAAATTTTGATCATTAATAAAATTTAGTGATCCCTTTTAATTCATTTTTTTTATTGTTTTCTACGTTGCTTCGATCCATTCGTCCAGATCAGACACGTGACGTTGACCAAATCAGCCGTCAACACAGTCCCTCTATAGTTCCACGTCATAATTTGAACATCCATAATAAATAGCTAGAAAAAGCAAACAACCGTACCCACGTCGGAAGAACCAATCGCTGCGATCAGCGACTATGCCGACCTAGTGGAGCCGCCCCCACCATTCCATCCGCCACCAGCCTCCACTTGGCCCTGTCTATCGTCTGATAACACAGTCTCACATTGCACCACTGGAGGACCCACTCTCGATGAATCATGTTTATCAGTGCCTTCCACCGATCTTCCTCCTGGGTCACCATTAATGACCGAAAGAGCTCAACCGGCCACACGAACATTCTTCCGGTTACTTTCTTTTGTCCCATTAACGACCATCTCTCTCTTGTCCCAGGCTAATTTTTTGCTTTTTGCCCTAATCCCTACATTCGAGTTCTTATTTTCCTCAAATATAACCACCGCATTCCGATCAAGGTCCAAAGTAGTTACCCCCACCTTACTACCCTAGGCCAAATGAGTCAAATCCAAAACCGACCCATTAGTCCTCTTACCCAGTAGCCCAATCGTAACACTCTTATCTGTGTCCATACTGATCGGTCCATCACTACCCTAGGACAACTCTAATGTCTTACCAGTATTCTCACCAACCGGCCCATCCTGTTTGCCCACAACAGCAGCCTTCTTATTCTTGGCGGCAAACTCTGACCTTCTTTTTTTCAATTCCAGAAACTCTTCAACGGTTGCATGCTCAATTAAGGATAAGGACATATTGTCTCCTTGAATTACGCCCTCATCCATATCCATGTTCAAAACACCTTCATTATCCTTATCTAACTCGCAATCACCTCCTTGTATTCCGATGTTTCCATTTACCTAATGCAGAACATCGAACCTAGATCTCTTCCTTTGTTCCCCTACTTTTCCGGCCACCGGAACATGGGCATTTCTCGCAGGCCGCCATTTCTTTTTAGCAACCACCATCCAAGGTCCAAGCGGCTCACGAGGTTTCTCTGGTTCCACCTTCTCCATATAATACCCGGTTGTAAATTCATTCATTATCATTCAGTAATTGTCACTCACTAATTTTTCACTCATTAATAATCATTCATCATTCACGTTCATTCATTTATATTCATCGTTGGCGTACTTGGAGCCATGTATCAGTTACCGATTGTCATTTAACTCCATTTGAGAATCGAGATGAGAGTATTATCATAATTATTGTGATTGGTAGTCTTGTATTGGAAGTATCACATATTGCTTGTTATTGGACTTGATTACATTCATACAAGTATTGTATGTCGGATGATTCATCATTTGTAACGAGAAGACGGAGTTGTCGGATTTTGTCATTTCCAACAGTGAGTTACGGCCGTAACTGATCATGCATTATGGCCGTAACATGCATCCGTGGAATTGGTGTCTTTCTGGATGAAGACGCCGTACGGACGTAAGTCATACTAGCTACAGTCGTAAGCAGGAAGGTACGGACGTATGATTTGGAGACTATGGCCGTAGCATGCATTCGTTTGTGCAGGAAGGTGTTGTCAACGAAGACAACTTACAGCCGTAAGTGTTGTTGTTACGGCCGTAAAGTATTTCTGGTATGACCGTAACTCGGTCAGTGCGTTCATTATCATTTTTTGACGTAGTGTTGTTACGGCCGTATGTAATGGATATTACGGCCGTAAGGCCGTTGACTTGAGAAGTTACGGCCGTAAGGTGGCAAAGTAACGGGATTTTTATGCTCATTTCATCACTTCTTCATTTTGGTTCCGAGAGAGAGATATTGTGGGAGAGATTTTTCATCATCAAACACTTGTGTGTTCGGGTTTAATCATCTTTATTCGTTTGTGGAGCTTGGGAAGTCGATTAACACGAGTTTCGACGGATCGAAGAGGTTGGATCTTCAAAGGTAATTTTCTCCAAACCTTATACTTCGATTTTAAGGTGGAATATGATGTTTTAAATGTGATAATCATGATATATGAAGAGATATACATATGATTATGAGTTGTATGAATATTCATTGGATTATTGAAGGATTATTTCAAGAACACTTTGAATGTTGATTTTGGATTTGGGGGTTTCGATTAGATGTTGTTGAAAGCTCGAATTGTATATTCATATTGAGTTATTTGATTGTGTTGAAGATATTTTGTTGGATTGAATCACTCCTTGGAGGTTTGGTATCGATATAATTAAGGTTGGTTGTAAACAATTGAAGATTGGTTACAACGTGTTTGTCATAATGCCCCAATGAAATTGGATTTGTCATATCGACGTTTTGAGTGGTTGTGGTCATGCTTGATTCATATATTAAGCGGATTGTTGGTAATTATGTTATTCAAGGTTGTTCGAGCGACCGACATTTCTATTTAGGACGTTTGTTCGAGGAAGGACCTTCTTCACCGGTATTGTGTAAGTTAATTCTTACTCGGTTAAAAGGATACTCATCCCTTTCGTTTTTTGTTCATTCATATTCATAATTCATTCATAGTGTATTAATCATATTGAGACTTGTAATTATCAAATTAATCATTCAATTCATGAGGAACGATGGTTCCAATCATTTCAGTGAGCTATCATTCATTTCATTATTATTTCATCTCGGTGAGTCATTCTTGACCCTTGTCGGATTGTTATTCATTAATATTAATCATGGTCACTTTTGTTCTTGTGACCTTCTAGGTTCATATTGTGTGGTCGGGTGGTTATGTGTGGAATTTTTAGTCGGGCACACGATAGTCATGTGGTGCGGGTTCACCGACACATTAGACTGTGCACACGGTAACGTGCCTCTGTGAGACTAATTAGGTACAAGTGCGGGTGTGTCCAGACACTCATCTTGTGCACTTGCACGTCCCATTACGGGCGTACTATGATGCCCCTCTTCAGCTTAATTTCATGACTAAGATATATAATGATTGTTTTTATTCAACTCTTGAGGATTGTTGTTCTGTGTAACTGACCCCATTGGGGATGTTGTTTTTAGGTCATGGCAAGGCAAAAGCACGGCAAGAGAACGTTGACGGCGAGGAGTCCCAGTGATATTATTAGGGGGCCCCAGTCCTTTTCAGTCATTCATGTTTATTCATTTTTATTTCCGCTGCAAATTTCCGTTTAGATATTCATTTTATTCAGTGTTGTATATTTTATCTTCATATAAAATATATAGGTATTCTGTATTTCCTGGGTGTATTGTACTTAAAATTTCTCATCGGAATAGTTGGTAATATAATGTGGTTCGGTACTACAGTTATATTATTTAATTCATTAATTTTCATTCGGCTGGTGGGTCCCAGTCAGGGGTCCACGACACTGTAATAGTCTTATACAACGATCCAGGCATCGCCCGAATAAGAACCCAAGCAACAATGGTCGAAGGATAAGGCTAACTCGGAGAAAACTCCGGCGTCCAAGGCTGAACTGTCAGATTGTGGCCATAAACAATCCATGGCCCCTGGAACAAAGCATGATGATAATCTTCATACGAACCAAACCTAACCTGAAAATAATCATTCTCCAAGTCCATAAGAATTATTGGGCCAGAAGGTTTCCATAGCGCAAACAACTGGTTTTGGAGCGCATTGTATGTCATCTCTCGTCCAAGCAATTTCACCACGAGAGTCGTCCGCATACTATCCTCCACCATCCTCATAATCCGATCCTTAAAAATAATTCTTGGTTCAATATCATCATGAACCCTCTCCACATCATCATCCTCAATCACAAATCCATCAAGGTCCTCTTCTTCCGCCATAGGGTTAACTATAGTATTCCATCCACCCAATAGCTTGTCCTTGAAAGACATTCCTGCAGATCCCCATCTAATCTCACACCCTCCATTAGATTCCGGCGGATCCTCTTGCATAAACTGGTCATTCCCGGCTTCTCCTCCAGGGTTTTTTCCTGGTTTCCTCGTCTTCAATTTGTTTGGGAGTGCTCTTAGTGCACATTGTTGAAACAATTGGTTTGTATGCTAGTTTTTTTTTTTTATACAGGGTTAGAAACTACACTGGTAGTCATAGGATAATCCGGCCACAAGATCGCTACTGGTTAAATCGCGAGATGTGTATCTCATTCCCAGGTTCTTAAATATCCTCAACTACCGCGCATGCGAGTCGTCACAGTGATTGCTCCATGATGGACCCCCCCAAATCCAACCGCAGGTTCCCACCGAGATCTGGCCTCCCACACTGCCGCTTGAAGCCCTCAATATTTAATTGTTCCACCAGCGTACCCCGAAGGGCTAGGCCCTATATTTATCTTTCTATATTTCTCAATTGAAACTAGACCCGACAATTTACCACACGACACGAAAACGACACGAACATTTAGTATTTGGGTTTGCATTTTGAGTACACGACACGAAAATACACGAACACGAAAGTACACGACCGAGATTTAGTGTCGGTTTTGTGTTTATCATTCACCCGTATATTTTTCCTCCAGTTGTATTCTCAATCGCCATATTCTCTCCGATCTCAAGAAACCTTATATCATTTTCAATCACTTTTATCCATTTTTCTTGAGTCTCCATCTACCCCCCACAATCTTATTTCGTTGCCGAATCTTCAAGCCTTCTCACTGGAGCATTTACAAGTCTAGAGATGTTCAAAGGTTCAACCCAACCAGCCTAACTGTCCGTTCTGAACCGTTGACCGCGATTTGGTTCGGAATTAGAATCGTCAAACATTTTAAGACGGTCCAGTTTCGGGTCGTGGTTTGGGTGAACCGCGAACCGGCATTTCAATCACCTATTTTTCTAGTTGCTAAACTTTTAGATCATCATTAGAGAAGAATGTTTGCGGAAGTTTTTTTTTGCTCAATCGTGATTGCGAAAGTTGCTTGCACTTTACTACAGTGCTTTATTTTTTCCTGATTTTAATACTCCAAATCCTAGCGATTGTCTTCAAAGTGCCAACACTTTTTTAGATGATCTTTGTCGCGAATATGCTTGTAGCTATAGTTGTAGTCTTGGTATTGGTATGAGTCTTCTCCTGTTCACATTCCTTCTAGTAGTGATAGACAATCTTCGTTTTGTTTTGCTATTTCGGATCTTAATGAGTGGAATGTCTATCAACTTTGATTCATAATGTAAAGGGATGCATACGAAACTTATCCAAATAATCAGAGTTAGAATTTTTAATTTTAACTTTCGATATTTGAATTAAGCTCAAGTCCATTTCTTTTCTCCTCCTCCCTCACTAATTTTAAAAGTGAATTACGAGGACTTTGATTTTTATTCCTAAATTCTAAAATCAAATATCGGATATATAGACACTTAATTTAAATATTTAAAATTGTTCAAATTTGAATTAAGCTCAACTCCTTTTTTAAGTCACTTTTCATTTAGATAGAAATTTTAATTTTATAATTAAAAAGGAAGAACCGTGAACCATCGATTCCAGTTCGGTTCGAAACTGTCGGTTCAGGATTTAAAATCGTATCGTGGACCGCCATAAGGCGAGTAGGTCTCAGTTCCCATTTTAGGCCAGCTAGAACCACCGGTTAAAAAAACGATAGTTGTGAACCGTTGAACACGTCTATACAAGTCTACTTTTAACATGGCCAAACCATTTTATTTAACCGATTTTCTATCATCTACAGACTCAGCTCTACCTCTCCCTGATCATCTCATTTTTGAACCGATTTCTTTTATAATCATATATTCACGCATCGCCGCCATGCTCATCTTTTGAACGTGATACAATTCATGACCCAACACTTTGTGTTATATAAAAGTGTAGGTCTCATTATGGCGCGATAGAATTTATCTTTTATTCTATGAGACATGGATCATATAAAAACCATGTGGCACTATTCCGCTTCAACCTATCAGCCTTAATTGGGTTCTTTACATATCTATACAACTTTTATAAATTAATTATATATATCTAACACTTCAACCTCAAATTAAGTATATTTCATTTAGATACTTGCAAGTATCAGTTTGATTACTCGATATATTACATTTAGTTACCAACTGAAGTGGTGATTCTTGTAATTATTTTTATGTTGGGATATTATTGTAATACTATAAAATGTATTAGATAGTATCACTTGCCCTAATTAATTTCAACTAGAAAATTTAAAAGAACCCTTTTATAGACATACAAGAATGAATTTTTTTGATGAAAAGAAATTTGGGTAGATTGGATCCCCACACAGTTACCATGGTGCTTCCTCCTATATAATACACAAAAGAATTTCTAAGCTACCCACATGAATATCAACCACATATATATTCACCATCGAATATATGATGAAAATCCTTTGCTTTATACCTACATATATATTCACCATCAAATACATGATAAAATCATTCGCTACAGATCCAATGATAAATATACATGCAAGTAGAATACTCATGTATCAATGCCTTAGAGTTTTTCTATAATACACACTAGTGTTACAAATTGTAAAAACTTATTTTTCGATCACTATATTTTCTCTAATCCCAAGGAACCTCATATTATTTTCAATCACTTTTATCTATGTTTTCTTGAGTCCTCCTCTATTCCCACTATCTTATTTTGTTCCTAATTTTCGAGCCTCCTCACTGGAGCATCTACAAGACTACGTCTAACATAGTCAAGCCATTTTAACCGATTTTCCATCACCTTATCCTCTATAGACTCAACTTTTACCTTCTCCCTAATTATCTTATTTTTTAGTCGATTTTTTTTATGGTCACGCATTCACTATAACATACGCATCACCGCTACGCTCATCTTTTCAATGTGACACTATTTTATAGCACAACACTCAATGTCATATAACGGTGCAGACTTAATTACGTGTGATAATTTATCCCCTAATCTATGAGGCATGCTTGGATCATATAAAACACAGCGGCACTCTCCTGCTTTAATCGACCAGCCTTAATTAATACTCCCTCCATTTTTCTTTAAATGTCGTTTGACTTTATGACACATTTTTAGGTGCTTTGACCGGGTAGTTAAATTTATCATTTTTTAAATTTTATTTTTTTGAATAATAATATACAATCTAAATTTTAATTCACAAAAAAAATTATTTAAAGATAATAATTTTAACTATACGGTCAAAGCACCTAAAAATATGTGTCAAAAAGTCAAACGACATCTAAAGAAAAATGGAGTGAGTATTAAGTTTCAACTAGAAAACTCAACTCTTTTATAGACGACCATTTGGTACGCTTTCCCATGGAATGTTTTGATGAAACTATATACATGTAGATCGAAGCCCCACGGAGTTACATTGGTGTTTCCTTCTATATAAATGCAATAAAATTCTAAAATACTCATGGATATCATACTTCCATGTAATTCACGATCGAATCTATGAAAAAAAAAATCATTTCCTACAAATCCACTGGTGAAATACATGCAGATATAAGGTACCTCATTATAACAATAGTACTATACTTCCTCTATTCTCTAATTGTTGCAAAGTTGGACCAGACACGAATTTCGATATGTCACTTTAACTATGAGTATCTTTAATTATATATTTGTAAAAAACTAAAAACAAACAAAAATATTCTAGAAATTACAATGAAACAAATACATCTTACATGCTCACATTTGATTGTATATTAGTAGAAAAAGATGAGACCGAAGATCGAATATGAATAATACGAAATAATAAAGTGTTGCAACTATTAATAAATGGAGGAAGTATTATAAAGTAGAAACACTATGTACAGTAAGTTCCATCGAAAAGTCGGTTAACTACATTGGTCGAGAAATAGATATATAAAATCCAATAGTTTTTCAAATAAGAAATGACCCAGACCCATAAATAAAATTAATTTCACAAGAAAGATTCCAAATAATCAGATACTCATGTCAAATTCCACTCAAACAATATGCACCTAAAATACACCCCACTAACAGAAAATAATCACTCGAATTCTTTGACAATTCTTTTCTTACGCAACGGCTCCCTCGGCATGCTTCCCGGGGCGCTATGAGCTCTCTTCTTCGCCTGTTTCTTTCTTTCAGCATCAGCCATAATACGCTTCAAAGAAGCGGCTTTGTATATTGCTCTTGGCAAGTGCCTATGCCTGCAACGTCACAATGAAGAAGGAATCAATTGCTCGTATAATACCTTCCATCACTTGGACACAAGAGAATAATAAACCCGAGACTTGAGGTTAATTATCTGTAAATTACAATAATATCACCATGCAGTAAATTACTTAAGATGCCCTTATATATTCCAATAAATATTATCGTACCTGTCTATACGTTTAACATCTGCAAGATGCTTGTAACGAGTCTTGACAGCTTCGTCGTATTCATGCTTTTTACGCTCTCTTGGCAAAATCTACAAAGGAAGGTAGCAATTATTAAGAAAGAGATGGAAATTTTTCTAGTTGGATCCACATAATTACATGTTCATTTCTAATGCCTCCTGGTTAAAAACCAATTCTTAATCGAAACCAACTTTAATTGACAGATAGGCAGAATATCCAATAAAAAATGTACAATAATTGCAGAGGAATGAGAAAAGGTCATACAACTCCCATCTGTTCAGAGGCCTTAGCCTTCCAGAGTCGAACATTGGTATCATCACTCCCAGAGATAACATAGCTCCCGTCACCGCTGAACTTGACACAGAAGACCCTGCGAGATCACAAAAATCACTATAGGACTTGGGACATATTTCATATAATGTGATGTGAATAAACTGGTTTTTCAAATTCGGTTGAGTTAAACTTTTAAGTAATAATTGTTCGCAATAAACATTTGCTTATTATGTTAGGAGGAATTTAAATATTGACAATTTCCTATCCGAAAACTAGACCTTTGCATTCTCTTGGTATGATAGACTTCTCGGCTGTGACCACCATTATAAGGGAATATTCTAACCTGCAAAAAATGCAACGATATATACACACCATAGCATGTCTACGAAAGAGATACATAAGCTTTCAATAATGCCAAGGATGGGATAGCGGGAATAAAAACTCACAGTTCTATCGTAAGATCCAGTAACAAACTCACGACCAGTTGGTGAGTAATCAATATCCATACTGCCAAAGGTAAAAAGTAAGATTTGCATACCAAATTACATATTCCGAATAATATTGTACGAACTGCAAATGTTTTTGGATAACAAACGTAAAAGACAAGGTTATGTAAGACTTACACTGCAGAAACATGGTCCTTGTGCACACATCTAGCCTCTCCCAACTTCCGAGCATCATAACTATAACAATTGGAATCTTCATTTGCCTACATTAATATGACATATTAAGTCTCCATCATTTTATTAAGGGTTTGAACTGACATTGATGCCAAATTTTAAATCTTAAACAAAAACAACAAATTAAGCAGTACAAGCAACTATTTTACATTTCGTGTTTAGTTGCAGAATATATATGCTGCCACTGGATTAAAGAGGGGGGGGGGGAGAGAGAGAGAGAGAGAGAGAGAGAGAGAGAGAGAGAGAGAGAGAGAGAGAGAGAGAGAGAGAGAGAGAGAGAGAGAGAGAGAGAGAGAGAGAGAGAGAGAGAGAGAGAGCTTAAGAACCGAATTTCACTGGCAGTTGAAAGCTTAGAACCCAGATGAGAACTTAAGACCGAATTTCACTGGCAGTATGACAAATCCATAAAAGAGTGTCTAGGACTGTAAACAGTATAGATCATAGTGCAGATAATGAAATATATACTTCGACCAATAGAAGTTGCCTTTGGGGTTTCTATCTTTAACTGTAAGGGTTGCAATTCTTTACTAATGCATTTTTAATGTTTGATTGAGCATCCAAAACAAACGAGTAAAAAAACGGCTTACAGCGGTAAAGTTCATCGGCTCAATTGGATTCCAGGCTATGGAATTAGTTTTTGTCTGTGAAAGAAGAAAGTGAGTCTGATGAGATTTTCCAGATTAAAATGAGTTAAAATACTCAAAACATATGGGGAAGTAGGACCTGTAAACAAGGATAAATAGACATACAAGTTCAAATATTCATTATAAAATAATCAAAGTGCTAAATCCATTCACACATCAGCCAGAACACATCTTAACATGCTCAATTCTTCAATTGCAGGGGACAATACAAGATGCAACTCATAATCCTGGGTCTTCAACCAACACTAAGATACATTACTGAAATTACATGTTCATTTTCAATTAAGATATGCATCCTTTGAGAAAAACATTTCCCAATTTACCGAAAAGGTGCTCTTTAATGCAACTTACAATGATCTGCTGATTCTTGGCTATTAATTTTAGGCGCAAAAAATTCATTCACATACTCTTTCTCCTTCGTATGAAGGTTGCGACAGGAAGGCATCCGGCGTAAAACTTTGCCACTTTGTTTTTTGTATGTGTTATAGTGTTAACCAATCTTAGACGATTATTTGGGACTATAATCTTCAGGCCACCGACCCAAACATAGTTGGGATTAAGGTGCAGTTTATGATGATGATGATGATGATGATGACTCGTTTGCTCAACTATAATCTATGGTTCCATGCCAGATCAAATTACAATAATCAATTATGGAGAAGGGGGTGCTTTCTTCCCATTACAAATTTACACACATCATCTTAAGAATACCCTATGAAGTTACCCTGTCATATACATGATAAAAAGGTATTAAAAATAGAGAAATCCAATGTATGACATCAACAAGAACAAGAAAGTCGATATAACTGTCATATGTGAGCCCCACGAACATCTTACTGCACCTCAGATTCTCTTCACTAAGGTAGAGAAAAGTTATCTACAACTACAACAATTCTTAGAGAAGTAATTAATGGCTAAAGGATACAAACCCCACATGAAAAATTTAGATATGAACTACAAGAACATTTGAGTTTGCCTAATCATACTTCTGACTTCCAAAATATGAATAAGAGCAGACACATTATTAAAACCGACCAGTCCACATCGAAGTCCTGGCATGATAATAAGATTATAGTTCTAATTGGATATATAATTTGGAAGGTTTAGGCTAGATTCCAGAATTTGTAATTCATAATAATTTGAATATTTTTTCATATGACCCAAAAAAAAATACTTAACTCACCCTCATAATAATCTTTCTTGCTGGAGATGACCCTCGTAAATCATATATTGTAATGCTTCGATCACTGCCATTGCAAAGGTAGAGGAGCAATTTAGCCTAACCAAACTCAGGAGAAATGATGTAACTAAAGCAGTCTGTATAAACATATCCGGTAAGAAGATAAATTGAGCGCAACTGTAGATGGCTACTGCAACACTGTACACCACGCAGTAAGATATTATTAAGACACGAATATGGTGAAGCTGAATTGAACAGTGTCAGCCACATTTCAAAACTTCGTATAAAGGAACCATTAACTTGGTTTTATACAAACCATACCTGGCTGATGCTGCCAATATATTTGGTTCTCCTGGATTAAACCGTACAGATATAGCTGTATCTTTACCCCACTCAAAACTGTTAACAGGGTGATGCCTGATTGAAGAGAGAAACGTATGTTAGAAACTTATGATCTTCCAAATTACAATAAAAGAACTTGGAAGATGTTCACATAATACCTGTTGTGGTTCCATATATCCACTTGAGCTCCAGCTGTAGCAAAAAGTTCACCGCCCCACTGGTGATCAACAGCCCTGAAGCAAAAAAGGTAAGAGTGATTCAAACCAATAATTTACCGAAAGCAGAATGAAATTATATTACTGATGATGGTAGGATGTCAAATAAGATATATGTTGCAGGCAGAAGCAAATTAAATTTACCAGAAGGCATTTTTCCCTGTGTAGTCTGCTAGTGGCTGCCAGAAATCCCAAACAAGATATTTAGTTATTCGGATGAAAAATAAGTCAAAGAGGCAGCCAGACTGTGACAATCAAACAGATCGATAACAACCACTAACCTCTTTGTTATCCGATGAGTAATCGGGTTGCATAAAAGAGGGGACGGGTACACTCCAAAGCTTAACACTGAAACGCCAAGGTTGAGTTAAGATCATCAGAATGAATTATAAATTAATCTATGTAGTTATGGCATACAGAATCAAATCAAGACTAGAGTAGCATATAGATTAGGCCTCACGTGGAATCAGTTCCACATGACACAAGAACACGACCATCACTTGATACTGTCAGACCCCGCACTGCACCATTATGACCTGGAAATTTGCATACGGTCCGCCTAATGCCATAACAAATATAAAGTATTCAGTATGTGGACAATCTATGAATGATATACCTGCAACTAATAATATAAAAAAAATAAAAGTATCATTCTTGAATATCTCGAAAATATGGACTACACCACTGACTTTCATTTATCTACATCCTCATACACACACACACACAAACACCTCCACTCCCCCCCCCCAAAAAAAAAACACCATGACAACAACAAATGCATAACAAATCACACGTCGATTATTGTTATTACCTGTTGGCCAAATCCCAAAGGCGAATATCTGCAATTGAAAAAAGGTAACAAGTTTCAATCAAATGCCAGAAAACTCATCTCATAACACTTGCATTATTGAATGACAAAAATCATTTTATGTCAAATACATGAATATCCAATTTCCAAACAAAGCATTAAAGTAATTACCTTTAAATCAACATCATTACCAAACAACTTCTGAAAATCTATAAGTACTTCAAAACCAAACTAGAAGAATTACCAGAATAGAAAGCCAATACAGGAAAAAGAATGAAAAAGAAGTATACCTCCATCCATAGAACCTGAAAACAATCCCTTCAGCTGTTTCGGGTTCTTAGCCATGGAGGAGATTCCATCAATGTGCCCATCCATTGCCCAAACAAATGGTCGCGCAAAAATCTCATAACCCCAGAAAAAAGGTACAATTTTCATCAATTTACTAATTTAATCTCAAGCCTTAGCTGCAAAAAATTTGGAAGTGCAAACAGAAACTAATATAACATCAATTTTATGGAGGTAATGGTACCTTATCTAACTTAGCTGCATTAAGAGCGCGAACAACCTCGACAGCTTTCTCTTGGGGTCGAATACTAGGATCAAGATTGCGATGAACTCTCTGCAGAAAGCCATAATCCCAATTTTCATCACAAAAATAGTAAGACATGGTAGGTTTAAGTAGGGGTGTATTTCGAACCGAACGTTCGTGAAAATTTCGCGAAAATATTCGGTCAACGTTCAGTTCGTGTTCGGTTCGGTCAAATTCGAACAGTTCGCGAACATGTTCGTTACATACACGAACCGAACACGAACAAAATAATATGCTTAAACCGTTTAAGCAAAATCGCTACAGCGTTGAGAAGGATGATACCTGAAGGTCATTGCTTCGTTCTCGAGTGTATAGCAAGGTAGGGCGAGCAATTATTTTCACCGCGACACCCATTGCGTTGATTTTTGTTATTCGTGCGAATTTGGGTGCCGGAAGTGAGCTTAAAACCTTAAAACCCTAGAAACCCCGCCCAGGTGGAAAGAAAAAGACTGCAGCAATCAAATGATACACAACACAAGTACGTTTATTCTCGGGCCGGACCAACTAGGAGTTTTCGGGTTCATTTCGGGGTGAGAAATCCAAGTAAAAAGTGTAGGGTCCGTTTGGGTGGCCGTGACTTTCTGGTTTTGGTCTAGAAAGTCGATTTCAAAACCAAAATATGTTTGGGTAAAATGGTACTGAATTGATTTTTTTATTATTTTCGAAATAGTTTACCATCAAAACACAAAACCAAAAAAAGAAGTTTCTAATTTCAGTTTTTATTTTAACACTCTCACGTCATCACCAATCATCACTTCAACAACCACCGACTGCCACTTTAACCACCTTCGGCCACCATTTCGGCCACCGACCACCACTCCGGCCGCCACCGACCACCACTACGGCCACCAACGACCACCACCTGACCACCGTTAATTACTACTTTGACCACCACCTCTCAGACCACCACTAACCACCTCTCCGGCCACCGCCGACCACCTCTCCGGCCACAGCCGAACACCTCTCCGGCCACTGCCAAACAGCTCTCCGGCCACCGCCGAACACCTCTCCGGCCACCTCCCAACACCTCCCCGGCCACCGCGGAACGCCTCTCCGGCCACCGCAGAACACCTCTCCGGCCACCGCCCAACACCTCTCCGGCCACCGCCCAACACCATTCCAATCACAATCAACTACCACTTTGACCACCGCCGACCACCACTCTGACCACCACCGACCACCACTTCGACCACTGTCAATTACCATTCTAGCCACCGACGACCACCACTCCGACCACCGTCAACTACCACTTTGATACCACTATTATGTTCATGTTTTAAACTATAGTTTTTATTTTTGAAAGTTTCTTAACTCAGAACTCTGGTTTGGGTTTTGAAATTTTCAAAAATCAAAACCAAGTTTTGAAAATTTTAAAACTCAAAACAGAAACTGATTTTGGTTTTTGAAAATTTTCAAACAGAAAATCACCCCAAACAGGGCCTTAGGTTTTGGTTTGTTTCAATAATTAAATCTCCAAATTAAAAATCAATCATATACTTATTTCACGAAAAGTAGTAAAGAAAGTAAAAGATGTAAATCATTGTAATGATAACATTGATGGAGAAGCTTTTATATAGGCTTTATAATGAGATTCCTTCCATACATAGGCTCTGTTTAGTATTAGCTTATCAGCTAGCTTATAAGCTAGCTTATTTTATAAGCTAATAAAGTTAGCTTATTTTTTTAATAAGCTAGTTTATCATCTTTCATATTCCAATTAAACCCTTAATAATAATAATTGTAGGCTACTACTAATAATTGTAACATATAACTCAAGACGGTATATATTAGGATATGACATATAGGCTACTAACATATAAGTGAAGACGGTATAACATATTCCAATTATTGTCTTCATATATAGGCTATTACTAATAATTGCTACTACTGATAATTCTAAAAATCCTTGTAGGCTAATACACAACTAATGACGCTATTAATAATAATAAAATTGTAACGGCTTGCAATCACTTGCAAAACCCATCCCGATGCTGAGCGTAGGAAAAGTGGATCTGTGGATGGGCATTGAGTTGTCGAGCCCAGAAATCTCACGCTGAGATATCTCAAACTAATGACACTATTGACTTACGTAAGGCAGAAAGTTTTGCCTACTACTCTCCTTCAATCTTCCTGTTGCTGTGCATACCATTACCACCGTCCGTTTATCAGGTAAATTTTATATTTATGAAACTTTAGTTATCCATTGTGTTTGTGATGATTGAATATCTTGTTTGATTTTTACCGGGTGTATAAATTTTCTCATATACATACTCCTACCTGATTTTCATTTTTAGTCCCCCCTGTAATTAATTTTAGTCGATCCATTTTGTCTAAATTAAATAACAAAAACAATATGAAACAATCTGGTCATAAAGATTGAGATAAAACTTGAGCATTATGGATGACTAATTGGTTCATTAATTGTGGAGGGATTATGATCTGGGCAAGTTTATTGGTGATTCAAAACAATGTTTAGTGATAGTTGGTTTGGTCGTCCACATCGTTAATTAATTGGTTCATTAATTGTGCACCGACATCACCCCATCAAGGTATTAATTGGTCTGTCATTATGCTTTAATGTTAATTGCGGGGACATGCTGCATGTACAACATTATGAGAGCAAAGTTCTAATGCATGGTTTGAAATTTGAATTGGTCAAGCTAGCTAGTTACTTTACCCCCATCAAATTTTCATGATAGTCTACTTGTGTAAGTAACCTTATGGGTCATGTAACATGTTTCTCTTGGGGGCCCCTAAACACAACTGCTCTCATCACCTCCTAGATCTTCTTATTCATGATCTGCAGATTCTTCTAAAACATGAAACACCTGATCGTTGGAGTCTCGATGACTTGTGAATGTGAACAGTTGTGATATTGTTTAGTACAAGAATTTCTTGCTTTATATTGATAACCTTTTCCGGTTTTCTAGCATTTCTATTATAATTTTTCTTTTAGGTGTTAGGTTCTGTAGAGTTATTTGAGTTAAGAGTATAACTGATTAGTTAAATGGAGATGTAAGGGTTGTTCTATTGATTATTAGATGGCACTGAATAATGAGAAAAGGGAAGGGACTTTTAAATGGTCAGATGATGACGTGAATATCTTTTGTGATATTTGTATCAATTTCATGAGAAAAAATGGGCGTTCAACAGCATTTAACTGGAAAACAATCACCACTGAGCTTAACCAAAAACTTAACCGAAATTGTACACCCAAAATCGTGAAGAATAAGTGTGATGCTATGAAGAAATATTGGTATATTTGGAACTCGTTGTTGTCTCAAGAAACTGGCATTGGGCGCGATCCCGTTTAAAGAAGAATTGAAGCTTCAAATGAATGGTGGATAAAAGAAATCAAGGTTAGTTTGATCATCATTCGATTACACTTGAAAATAATCGAGCTTTTTAGAAGCATTTTTTATCACTCAATATTCTGCTATGCACTAAGCTGGGAGTCTTCACGGAAGTAGGGACATGGTCTGCGTACATCTTACCCTCCCCAGACCCTGCTCTGAGCGGGATATACTGGGTATGTTTGGTTTGGTTTGGTTTGGTTTTCTTTTAATATAAATGATTCTAATAGCATATTTATTTTTAGGAAAACAAAGAAGTTAGAAGGTTTCGCAATAAAGATTTCAGTTACAGTATGGAAGAGCTATATTCTGAGATATTTGAAGGCAAACGTGCGACCAATGAAAATGTTGTGGCACCAGGTATGGATCCTCCAAGTGTGAATGTAGTTGATGTGGAGACTGGTGAGGAAAATGAAGACGGTATCTATAATAGGAGTGGTGCGGAGGATGTTTATTCAAAATATGATGTTTATTCTTCTCGGATTGAAGAACTATAAAATCAAGAGAATTCTTTTTTTAGTGATTTCCTAAGAGATGTCAACATCAGTTCTCACTTACCTCCCCATATTACTACTGGAATTCAAGTGCATACCCAAAGCCGTGGGGGGTGCACAACCTCCGACCCAAAACACCAAAAACCATTCTAAAAGCACTACTACCAACTTTACACAACTGGAGCGAAAAAGAAGACAATCAGGTGGATCGACTATGTTATCTGGACATATGGGTGTTATGGTGGACATTTGTACTAGAGCATTGGAATTGACGGAGTCTCCATTTCATCTAATAAGAACGGTAATTCTAATGGTGGTAGTGAATGTGGTAGTGGTACTGGAGATGCTAGTATATGTTTGGCCATGAATATAGTTAACCGCTTGATAGCTGAATCTATGTTAGGAAAAGCTAGTGAATCTTGGTGTTTTCTGATGCATTTACTTGAAGATGTTGTGAAACAGGAGTTATTCATAAACATGAATGATGACGTCTCCAGAATGGCTTGGTTGGAATACATGCGTGCACGAGAGAAATGATTCACACACCTTACTTGGTGAATCGTCTATATATAGTTGTTTTGATGTCAGTTTGTTTTTTTGTTAGCATTTGGTAAGGTGATTTTGCCATGTAAAGACCTGTTAAGCATTCAAAAGTAGGGGTCTAGCTATTAGTAGGAAAACTTCCTGTGTGTCTATGTTTTGTTTATTTTTAGATTAAACTTTGCAAGTCTTGACTTACTTTGTCTAAGATTCTAGGCTTCGATTTTCATATCACCATCAAGTTCTTTCGTTACTTATTGTTTTGATGATCTATTTCGACTGTTTCTATGTTATATTAATTTAATGATGTACTTTTACTATATGGGTCATAGGTACATAATGGACATTGAAAGGAGGATTAAGAAAAAGCGTAAATTATTTTGGATTATTGCGACATGTACCACTGGTGCTATCGCGACATACTTCTATAAGTATATCTACAAAGAACCATGCATGACTTCACTTCAAAGGGGGGAAGATTGGATGAGAGAGGTCTTGAATGGACATCTCATTCGATGTGTAAATGCTTTTAGGATGGAGGCAAGTGTGTTTAGACAGTTATGTGAAGAACTCCAAACTAAATATGATTTAAAAACAAGTTATAACATGTCCGTTGTTGAGAAAGTAGGTATATTTGTATATACCCTTGCCCTGGGTATTTCTATTCGAGATGTAGTTGAGCGATTTCAATGTTCAGGTGCGACTATTAGTAGAGCATTTCACGATGTTCTTGAAGTCATGATTGGTAGAAGCAAGGATTATATGGGCCTTGCTCGTGACATCATAAAGCCGACGGACCCAACTTTTCAATTTATCCCACCACAAATTTCGAATGACGATATATACATGCCCTACTACAAGATACTAAATTGGTTGTCATCATGTCTTACATTTTTTAATACTAATGGTGCATTATTTATATACTGCATGTTATTACTAGTTTTCTAATATTAATAATGTAAATAAATGGTGTAGGATTGCATTGGATGTATTGATGGTACACATATACATGCTTGTATTCCTGAGGCGGATCAGTTGCCTTATAGAGGACGTAAGGGGTACCCACGTTCAATGTCATGGCAAGTTGTGACTTTAATATGTGGTTCACATTCATTTCAGTTGGGTGGTCGGGGTCAGCTCATTATACTCCTGCAATGAAGTTTCCAAACCCACTACCTGGTCGGTATTATTTGGTTGATAAGGATATCCAGAAAGAGATAGATATTTGGTACCCTACCCAATACAAGGTACCACAAATCTCAGTTTGAGAATGAGAAACTAAATAGGAAGCGTTTAACAAATTACATTCATCACTTAGAAGTTGCATTGAAAGATAGTTTAGTGTGTTGAAAAAAAGGTGGAAGATATTGGGATAAATGCCGCAGTATAGTGTGCAGACTCATATTGATGTCATTATGGCTACATTTGCTTTGCATAACTACATTAGAATGAGCTCAAAAGATGACCTACTATTTAGTGTACTTGAGAGTCACCCGGATTATATACCCCACGAAGAGCTCCTTGACACATTTAGCTACATCAACTGTGCCGCCAACCATGAAAACTCAAGAGAAACATCTAATGAGATGAATAAAATGCGTGACAACATTGCAGTATTGGTATGGGAAAATAAATGATGATCTTGCTTATTTCCATTCCTTTTTGTAGACCATATTGAAGTTCCTTTTTATATGAGTTTAGCAACATATGACTTCTATTTCTTTAATTTGTAGAAGTATTTCTTGGGAGACATTGAATCGCTTTTTCAAGGTTGTAATTTGCTACTTTAGTGATGATTTGAATGAATGGTCTATTTCTTCTTATATATATATAATGTATGTATTAAGTTGTTATCGTAAACATATCCATAACCAAAATAATGACGATTTAGTATAATAGTTTATACACAAAAGTCTCTTTTATTCTTAAGAATAGTAATAATAATAATAATAATAATAATATTAAAAAAAATATAAATATAACACATAATATTTATGCCCTTTTATGTCATTTTACCAACTAGCTTATAAGCTAATTTACTAAACGCTAAACACGTACATTAAAATCAGCTAGCTTATCAGCTCATTCGCTAAACACATACACCAATATAAGCTAGCTTATCAGCTAGCTTATCAGATAAATTATCAGCTATCAGCTAGCTTATCAGCTAGTTTTGTTAAACAGAGCCATATGATTCTTTACAAGGAAAGACATCAAGTAGAATCTTACTACCTCTAGAAGGATCTTGAAATTCCTACCATATATGATACCTATCTAATCAGTATTAGGTAATACACATCATGGGAATAATAATTTCTGGAACACTCCCCCCGTATCGAGCACTAATACAACAATGGTGCATAAGATGTTGCCCTGGTAAAAATCTATCCAAGCCAAAACAAAACCCTATGGGAAAAATAAAGGCTTGATGAGGAAAAAGATTGCAATGTACCAACATAACATGTCATGTATACTCCTCCTAATGTATACAGTATACAAAATGACTCCCCCTGATGAGTACCTCAAATCATAGAGTGAGATGTTAAGTTGCCCTCACAACTATGCCAAGGAAAAACCTAGTGGGAAAAGTACCTCTTGGTCTAAGTTGAACAGAAGTACAACGCATCATTGTATGGATGCTCTCATAGGTCGCCTCGTTAAAAACCTTACTAAGTGAAAACCCAATGGGAAAAATAAACCTTGGTTTAAGGATAAAAAAAGTGCGACACATCCAAAGTGCAAGAGTCGCTAAAGACTTATCCAAAAATCAAAGTTTTCAAAGTCTTGACCTTCATGCACTAAATTAGTCATAATTTCTTCGATTCAATAGGTATCAATGAAACTGCAGGAACTTCTGAAAAACTAGGCACTCATAGCCTTTCATTCACATATAGTATGTAACCCAGATCGACCTGAGCAGATCACAAATCTCTATCAAAACTGACTCAGTAAATTACCGGACATATGTGTCCTACTTTGCAACAATATTCATATGTCACTCAACATGATGGATGTGATCAAGTGGTTGGTTTCCTTGGAAGGTAGACACAGAGCTCTCCAATGGTACCCATTTCACCATTTTCCAACAAGTGAGCTGCCCTGTAGGTCATATAGGAGATAGACCAATATATTCTGGGCAAATTCGACTATCGATTTTCAAGTATTCTTTTATCGAGATAGAGCAAGCTTCAAGCTTCTTCCATGTCATGAAATTACCATCAAAGAGTGGAGGTCGGTTTAAGGCGAGGCCTTCGACCAGGGCATAATGAAGCACCATAATATCTGTTAAGCCGATTATAAGAGATACCCACTCCGATACCAATTATTAGGTTTGGTACCACCACTAGAAGGGGAGTTGGATAGTGCGGTTAAGAATACAGAATTCTTTTGCGTTTGTGGAAGCGATAAAGTGCAGAAGAAAAAGACACATCGATATATAGAGGTTCGGCAATATGCCTACTTCCTCTCTCGTATCTTTTTCTATAGGCTTAAGATAAACCTTTCCGCCTTGTCTTCTATCGGTCCGAGGAAAACCGCTACAATCTTGTCTCCTATCGGTCCAAGATAAATCGTTACAATCTTGTCTTTATATCGGTCCAAGACTTTGTTCTAAAAATCGGCCTGGGTGGCCGCCTAGGCGCTAGGCATCCCCCGGGCATTCCGATTATGGCATGGGCGTTTGTCCTGGGCGTTTGGTTGATTAATCGGCCGCCTAGGCGGGCTGGGCGGGCGTCAAGGCGGCTGGGCAGGCGCCTAGGAGGCCAGGCGGGCGCCTAGGAAGGCAAGATGGGCGGGCATCTAGGCGGCTGGGCGGGCGCCTAGGCGGATAAGCATTTTCTTTAATTTTTATTTTTATTTTTATTTTATAGCACTACTATAAATTCTTAAATTTAGATAGTATGGACAATTTTAGACATATATACATATTTAAAAATTTAATATATGATCAATTGTATGTTTGTTTAAATATTTAAATATTATATATTTTTTATTTTCTTACATATATATAATTTTTTATATATGAAAATTGTAATATCCGCAATTTCGATTTTCGGTAATTTTTTTTTGGCGGGAGTCTGTTTTGACGACTCGCTTGTGACCGTTTCGTCATTTCGAGAATGATTAATTCTGCACTTTTTGACATCCGAGTTCGTTTCGGTGTCGTTTTGTTGAGTTCCAAGTTCTTAAGCGACTTTTCCGCGCTTGAGTTTGATTCTTGCGAATCTCGTTCGAAACTGTTGTTTCGGGTTTCTCATAAGTTCATTTAACATTGTTATACGTGTTGTGAGCTTCGGTTTGGCTATTCGTTGCCGTATCATGATTTTCGGAAGTTTGGGCCATTTTGTAATTTCCCAAAGTTTTGGGTACTTGTTTTCGTACTCTCTTTTACCTACCTCCGGGTTGTCCGGATCATGTGTTTGTTTTAATATTAAGCTCGTGTTTTGATTGTTGTACTACTTGTCTTGTTCGAGCGTAGTAATTCGTGTTCGTCGCGTTCCGCGATCCTTTTTCGAATTTGACATCTGGCAGTTGTTCTGTACTGCCAGATGAATAGCGCATTCTATTCTTTATGTGTAGTGCACGCTATCGATGTCCTTCTTACGTACGTAATGCATCCTTCGTTACGTACGTTATAGTGTTCAGGATTTCGGGCAGTAGAGTCTGGATGACTCTTACGTATGTAATGGCTTGTACCTTACGTACGTAACATCACTAACGTACATTAAGGTTTATTGCTTACGTACGTTAGCCTTCCGCAGGTATATATATTTGAGGGTTGACCGATTTCGGGTCATTTCCTTCCTCCCTACTCCTTGCTGCGTTCTTGGCGATTTGGGGCGGATTTTGGACGAGCTTTCGTCGGCCTTTGATGATTGTAATCATCTCGGTGGGTCTTCTTCGTGTTCATCATCATCTAGCCTTCCTTCTTCTCCGAATCAAGGTAAGGTTTTAGAACCATATTTGAGATATTTTGGGTTTGTCTAGATTTCGTGATTTTAATCCGAGATTGTTGGTTCTTTTGCCGTTATCCAGTCGTGTTGATCATAGCCCACGGGTGGAATTCTGTTTTCATGTTTTTGTCAGGTCGATTCGTGTTCTTGGCCATCTTGGGGAAAACCCTTGAACTTTCGTCGTTTGTTCCTTTAATTCGGCGCCTCTCGGTCGTACTTGGAATTCATTTTCATTGTTGTTGTCGTTCGTAGTTTATTGTCGCGGGTTGTCGTTCGGTGGAGTCGGCGGGTTCGTCGACGGTTCGGGTCTTCTCACTTCGGTCGATTCTCCGCGTTTGTGATTATTTGAGGCAAGTACCTTGTCCATACATTTCTTGTTTTGTGGATATGATGATCGGTGATCGTCTAAATGTGTTCGTTTGGTTGTTGAAATGAACTTTCAAATATTTGGTTTAGCCTCGCTAAAGGCTCCCTTTCAAACTCGTGTTTATGTTATAATTGGTGTGTTTTCGTAAATGACTATGTGAATCCTACGAATATGTTTGGTGTTGATGTTGCGCTTGATAATGCGTGTGTACATATATTGCCTCATTTCGGTGCGTTGTGGTCTGACGTTGTGTTTTGCTAAGTGTTTGATGCCTCTGGGTGAATTGTTTGGATATCTTTGTTGTATTGTGCTATGTGTGCGAATGTGTGGATATGGGCGGGGTCTACAGTGACACATGGCTTGTGATCATGTGGTCAGGATGCAACAAGTGATTGATCCAACCGTGAGAGCCTCAGGACACCTACGGTGACACATGACATGCGATCATGTAGTCAGGAGACAACAAGTGATTGATCCAACCGTGAGATGACGTGGCAAGTGATCATGGTGTATAAGTAAACCTACGGTGACACATGACTGGTGATCATGTGGTCAGGAGTCAACAAGTGATTGATCTAACCGTGAGTGGTCGTGGCATGTGTTCACGGTGTGATATATGATTTTGGATGTGTTTTGCCAGGTCGAGTACCTTGGATGTGTTACCGAGATTACGTATCGTGGGTGGTTATGTTTTGTTAATTTTATGTCCGTCGAGGACACGTGATGTGGGTTTTGAACCCTGTGAATTGTTGTTGGTTTTATTCGAGAAAGCAAATCTTTGGGCTGTGACCCCTGTTGATTTTGGAAAGAGAAGGCTCCGATAATCCTAAATTGTTTTCTATTAAAACTCCCGATAGCATTTTAAACCATTGTGTAAATTGTTTCCCTTGAATTGTGATTTTTCGGTTTTGGAAAGTTTTACCCAAACTCTTGCCTCAGGAAGTAATTTTTCTTCATTGTGTTTGAAGCTTCGAGGATTCCTGGTTATTATTATTCTTGGAACATGAATTGTATGACTCGTATTTTGAACTTTGTACTTGCACTAGCAAAATAGTGGAATTTTGCTAACCCCCGAGTAATCGGGGGGTGGATGTCTGTTTTGCATTCAAGTTTTGGGGAGCAAAACACAGGGTTGGCATGAAGCATGATGAAAGATGATCGATACTAATCACATGAGGACCCGTACGATGTTGTGTTGGTTTACTTGTACTTTATTTCCGCTGCGGTATTTTCTCCATTGTACGGGAGTGTGTTGTATTTGACCCCTGCATGGGCATGTATTGAGATTGAGTTGTATGTATTAATTGAAAGACCAAATCGGTCTACTGAGTCATTTTAGCCTTAAAGGCGTTGTTGAGATGTTTGATTTTGTTACCAGACTGGTAGATCCTTGAGGAAAGGTTCTACGGCATGTAATATCCCTGAGCGGATTGCGGGTGTTACAAAAATGATTATAATAATAATAAGAAAATAAATCTGCCTAGTCGGATTAATCCTCGATTAATCATCTGGGCGCTAGGCGTTAGCAATCCGAACGCCTAGAGCCTAGCATTTTTTAGAACCATGGTCCAAGATAAACCGTTTTTCTTTTCTATTGGATAATGAATCAACCTTTCTAGCTTTCTATCAGTACTAGAAAAATATCACTTGGATTTAGATTATGGTTCTAACAATGCCTGATCCACTATCTTAATAACACCGAATCAAATCTATAATCCTTTCTTTTCTCTCGTGTGTTGAGTGAATTAAACATTCGAACTCTTATCAATTAAGCTCGATTACAACAATAATGCATATAATGATATCTGATGTACATAAACTTTGCTTGAAGTTATTATATGGTCAATACCATATGAAGTGGTATTTTATAGGCTTGGTTGCCTAAACTAGTCGTTGCTCTCTGTCCTTCTTTAGCGTGCGCTATATACTCTGTATAGCGTATGTTAAGCTTTTTAGTGGACGCAAGGTTTGCCCGTAACATACATTATCTGTTGATCAATTCAGCCCAGTAGCTTTTGCTTCTTACGTAGCATACGTTAATGTCTCTACGTAGCATACGTTAATATAACCTCAAATAGCCGTTTAGAATGATGACTTACTCAGTGACGTCATCGATCCAAGTTTGAATTTGAGTACTTATAGCGTACATTAACTTCACTATCTTGCGTACGTTATGTTCTCTGTTTAGTGTGCATTAACCTTGCACCATAGCATGCGTTATCTGCATGTAACCGTTGTTATGTTTGACCTTCAAAGATCCTCAAATGGACTGATATTCAAACTTAGCGTACGTTATTTGCTCGGCATAGCGCACGTTATAACATGCTTTTTAGCATGTATTAACTTGTACCATAGCGTGCGTCAACTGCTTTTCTGCCCAGTTCTTGCATCTTTGAATTCTTCTTGATTAATTGTTGTTTTTCATTGTTTATCAACTTATCATCAAAACCTTTAATATGAATGTGTAAAATAAAATGTTCCAACAAAGTGTCCCCAAGATTATTTCATTCTTAACTTCAGGAGTCAGCGGAATCTCTTAGTCTCACAAGAGTACATCACTATAAACCCTTGGTTTTACACGCAAAAGCTTCATATCTCTTCCAAATCAAGTATATATTTAGTATGCGTTCCCGACAATCACTTGTCAACGCGCTCCTCGGTTAGGAGCCACTTGATTTGAGTCTGATCCACTACAAGATCTTTTATCACTTAACTTAGTTCTCCACTAAAGATAAAATTTAACCACAAGCTGCACGTCAGTTTTTGGGAAGCTATCTAACTCACAAGATAGTGGATGTTATAACATCTATTACGATAGCCCAACTAAGTTTTGTGTCATCGCAGTCGATTCCAGTGCGTTCATGAGAAACCTCGCGCCATGAGGTGAGTATACTGAAATATCTTATCTTTGGAGTGTTGGCACCACTTCGACAAAGAGCTATCACTTTGTTCATACTGGAGTCGCATATGTCTACATTTTAGGCCAACGCTACAACATTGTAGATTTTTAACGAAGTATGGTTCGACTAAACTAACATTCCATGTCCTCATGAACCGGCTTTATTCATAGAGTACACTCTTTATGGATTCGCATTAATTAAGGCGTCCCCCAATGATGACTATAATCCAGAATCACATGAGACAGATGAGTTCATTTGATCAGATGATCAAGTTTCATGTACCAAACTCGCATACATTCTTAGCGAGATTATTTATCGAACCAAGTGGCATCCCAATACTCTATGAGATCCACGGCCTAGTAACACCATCTACCACAATTTGTGGTGTTACTATATCACCATTTATAGGTGATGAACATCCATGACACAATCCTTGCAGACATGTTTGCAGCATGTATTTAATCTCGTCACTTTAGGGAACTTGGTGAGGCACAGTAGGGACAAACTATGACAATGCCAAGTCGTTCTACTCGAATATGATCTTTCGCATCTCCTTCTAACGACGGGAATATTGGCTCATCAAAGTGACTTACGAGATCGTCTGCCAAGGTATATTTTAAGCAGACTATGAGTGAAAGCGCATGTCAAATTCATAATTTATAACCCATCATAATGCATCGTGGTGACGAACTTTGGCACATGAAATGATAAAGGTTTTTCATTGTTAACACAATCCAGTTAACAAAATGCATATTGTTACACTTGTAACTAAGCATTTGAATGATGATAGGTATGGGTGAATATGACATGTTGACCTATGCTACTGGTCTTTGAGAATCCAACAAAACCGCCACCATACACCACCGGGATTGAACACAAATAAACGATTGAACCGATGATAGGCCGTTGGTTTTATCGAACCTCTAGTGCTTTATTGAAGAGTTCACTCCATTCACCAGCCCCAAACACCACAAAATTTTGTGAGCATGTATAAACAGTTGTTAGGATTCCAAAACCAACAACCTTGTGGTCGGAAACCGGTCAATCGAACTGGTAATTAGAATAGTTGGTGGTATGTGAAAACTTCATTTGAGTGGTTCACCTCCTTCCTGGTCTCCAAATAGTACCAAAAAATTGTGAGAAGGTAGTCTTGGATGTTAGGAAGTACTGGTTAAAATTTCACTTTAAGACTTGGTCTAAAAGTGGGTGAAGCAACCTTTACAATGACTGGTCCGCAAGTTGGACAACCATAAACTGAGATTTCATCAACTTATCAGTCACTGTCAAAGGAACCACATAACATATAAATGTTATCACTTGAGTATGACCATTCGTGAATACCATCATAGCATCGTAAGCCACCCAGGCTAACACTTATGATCATGTATGTATAAGGACTTGGTGAAAAGAGTGGACTCAGTACCATGCTTATGCGAGTCACTACATTATTCTCTTTATCATAGGAGGGTGTCTTCTCCGAATCGTACCAAAAAATAGGCTTAATCAATGAATATGACTAAGAAGGATCATTGGGGGGGTCTTTGGCGTCACACATGCTTATAAAAGCAATATGCGGATGACATAAATATCATCATCGGTCATGAGCCCTGCTCACGACTCCAACAATGTACTTTGGTGTCTTTGATCCAGCTAGCTTCTTTGTTAAAAGAAAAAAAATAATGTCCATGGCAACATCGTGGCATATGGATCATCAAACTGCCCAAACTCCGGACTATTAAATCCTAAATGTGTCAATGTCCCAATACATCTTCTGGTTACAAAAACCGATGCAAGTCGGACCATGTTGACTCATGAATATTCTTTCACATATCCAATACAAGTGATGCATAAGATTTTATTTCTCACAAATCACAACGATATGCTATGAGTGATACACTTTGGCATAAACATCATCCAATCATAACATGGTTCAATTGTTACGGAACATATGTGACTAGAAAACGCCATTCGGCATTCAACAACTTGAGCATTATACCACTCACTGATTGTGATGACCTAGTCATCATAGTCACAATGGATTTATAATCACGAAATCCGAAAATATTGTGTTCCTTGGAAATAGCTTAATACGCACTCAATTTCGCTTGCAAAATTTTACAAACATGAGCATAGCGAACACTCTAACAACATGGAGATTTTATACCAGATACGATCAAAATGATCTATCATATTGAGTGCATAACATGGCAAGATTATATGCCTAAGGGGCAAAATTACGACACAGCATGGTGTAAAACTACCATGCACACGCTAGACCTTCTTATAAGGGTGCGTATTTTGGGTTTTCCTAAGGAAACTGTTTTCCAACATATGAAATATGACATTTTAGCATATAATGCATACCAAAAATCGCATCATCTATGGAAAATTCGGTCACAAAGAGGTTGAAAAACGTGTGTCATAAGTTCGTTTGCAAATTTAAGATGGGAACCAAGTTGGTTGGGATAAAAGTTAGCACTGTAATATCCAACTGTAATTTTTTATCTATCGTTGTATTACTCGGATAATTTGAATGTTGTGGATCATTGCATTTAGTATAATGACTATAATGTTGAGATGTTATAGATTTGAGTTACTTATCATTGTTATTTCACTTCATGTTTGATGGTTCAATGTTAATTAGAGAGTTGCATTTTTGACCTGTTCTGGTGGCGTTAGCATACGCTACACAGTTAGATTAACGTACGTTAAATCCTGTGTCTTAGCGTACGTAACCTGTTATCCGTTGCATGCGCTAGGAGCGAATCAGACATCAGTTGACTTCCGCACATGAATGGCCATGCACGTGAATCCAATCGTATCTTTACCCGGTTATGTTTAAACCGTGTTATGTTAATTTCCACTTCATTTGAACTATTGTCATTTGTACTATTATTTGCAGTATATTCCGTCTCCATATGGTTTATACTTGTATTTTGGATCCTGTGTATCATAAGGCCGTTGGCCATACCATTAATAAACTCCTAATCAGAGTAGTGACTATTTAATGTGGTTTGGTATCACAAGATAATACTTATTTAATCGGTATTTTGGTATCGCCTGGTGGGTCCTAGTGTGGGGTCCACGGCACTGTAATAGCCGCCTTTTTGGGGTGTTACAGAAGATGGTATCAGAGAGCGTCGTTTTCTCTTTAAGAGTCGTTGTGAAATGAACTAGTATCAAGAGACCTTCGTGTCACGTGTGACTTGTGCAAGCGCCTGACCCTACGAGCCAAATACGGTATGTACTTTATGAGCCATGATTTAATTACTGGCATGATGTTGATATCAGAATGGATTTCTTTGTTGATCTTGTTATTTCGAGGATCTGTGACAAGATTTATCTGATTGATAATTCGAGGTAAATTCTCGATTGGTTATATGATTGAAATTGTTCGACTCGACGTCGATATGATATTCTGTGTGACACTCGTAGTGTCGATAATTTATTGTGAATTGTCTTCTTAAATATGTAATTCCTTATTGCTATTAACTTAGCATGAATTTTGATTGGTACCATGAACTATACTTATGGTTATCATTATGGCTTGATTCTTTCAGTATGGAAAGAAATCTGAGAGGCCGTGGCAGAGGGGGACGAGGCCGCGGAAGGGGCCGAATCCCGATACCACGAGCCAACAGGCGTGCGAATGTGGAGCATAGTTCCGCAGGCAGTGATTCGCCTTCTAGGGACCAATCGCACCACACCGGACGCGAGGATGTGCGTGTCGATCCTTACGTTGTGATGCAGGGCATGATGGCCCAGATGACCCAGATGGGTCAATTAATGGAAGCTATGCAGAGAGCTACTACTTGCCAGCAACATGGGCCTCACCCTCCACCTCCTGTGCATGGCGGACCCGTGAGTCGGATCATCAGTGACATCTCTCGCCAACGACCCCCGACTTTTGAAGGCTCCTCTGAGCCTGCTAACATTGTACATTGGATTGAGCACTTTGAGAAATTATTCGAGATGGTGGACTGCCTAGAAGAGAACCGCATCTCCGTAGCAGCTTACTATCTTAGCAAGGGCGCTCACACCTGGTGGCTTTCAGTGAGGCCAGTTGATGGTGTATATACTTGGGAGGAATTTAAAAACCTCATGCTAGACCGTTACTATCCAGGGCCACTCCGTGAGGCCAAGCTGTCAGAATTGCTGAACCCGGACCTGCCTGAAGACGATGATGTACTATCTGTTGCCGAGAAATTTCAGGCACTTCTTTCTTTTGCCTCGTCGATTGTCCGAACGGAGGCTAATAAGATCAAACATTTTCTCAAGAGGCTTAAACCCCGAATGAGAATGCAGCTGTTGAATCACCACTGTACGACCCTACCGGAGTTCATTGGGAAAGCTCTAGAATACGAACTCACCGCGAAGGAGATTTCCAAGAAGCAACCATAGTCCAACAACAAAAGATCCAGGAACCATCACCAGACTGAGAGTAATCGGGGGACATTCAGGAAGCCCCAGTCATTTCCAAACCCTTCTGATCGACCACCCATGGCATCGAAGCCTGCCGGATCGCACTCTCGAATGGTCAACTCATCTGTTGTGTGCTATAACTGTGGAGACCAGGGGCACGTCAGCTACAAATACCCGAAGTCGGCCGTCGCATGTCATACTTGTGGGAAGAATGGGCATCGTGCTCGTTATTGCAGGAATGGACTGGGACGTGAACCAGTAGCACCTCATGCTCCAGTTCATTCTTCTGTCCAGGACCGTGTGCCTCCGTTCGCTTCCTATCAGACGATAGGGGCAAACAGGGGAATGGGCCATGGGAATCAAAGTGTTACACCTGGTGTCGGAGCTGCGAAACCTAGGATTTACGAGATGAAGAAGGTTGACGATCCCGAGGCCAGCATGATTGCAGGTATACTCGAGATCCACTCTCAGCCTGTATGTGTTCTTTTTGATACGGGTGCTTCACACTCCTCTATATCTGCTTCTTGTTTAAGTTGTTTGCCTCTAGACCATGTTATCAATTGTGAGCCTTATGTGATTGGTCTACCCGATGGTAGAAGAATTATTGGAAATCGTGAAGTTCAGGACTGTCCGATTCGTATGAACGACCGTGAGTGGTTGTTAAATTTAATTTTGGTTGATTTACCTAAGGATGATATAATCTTGGGTATCGATTGGATGGATCGTCATGATGCCATACTTAGTGTCCGCAAGCGGATGGTAACCATCACTTCTGATGATGGTTTCGAGTGTATTTTCAGGGTGATAATCCCAGCCGTTCCGGGAGAGTCATTAGAGCTATGAAAGCAGTGAAAATGCTTAATCAAGGGTGTATTGGTTATTGGTGTTACATGACCAAAACAGCAGATCGACCAGTTGAATTGGCCGATATTCCGGTAGTCCGAGACTACCCAGATGTATTTCCAGATGAGTTGCCAGGCTTACCTCCACATCATGAGGTAGAGTTTACTATTGAGTTAGAGTCAGGTACGTCCCCGCTTTCGAAAGCACCATATCATATGGCTCCGAATGAGATGCAGAAGTTGACGAACCAGCTTGAGGAGTTGACTGAGAAGGGCTATATTCGACCTAGTATGTCCCCTTGGGGAGCACCAGTTCTATTTGTACGGAAGAAAGACGGATCTCTGCGTTTATGTATTGATTACCGTGAGCTGAACAGGGTAACCATCAAGAACAAATATCCATTGCCTCGTATTGATGATTTATTGGATCAACTTCAGGGAGCTGCTGTGTTTTCTAAGATCGACTTGAGGTCCGGTTATCATCAGTTGAGGATTCGAGAGTCTGACATTTCGATGACAGCCTTCCGTACTCGCTATGGGCATTATGAGTTCGTGGTGATGCCATTTGGATTGACTAATACACCGACGGTATTCATGGAATTGATGAATCGGGTTTTTATTAATTATCTGGATCGTTTTGTAGTCGTTTTTATTGATGACATCCTGATTTACTCTCGTGACCATGAAGAGCATGAGCATTATCTCCACCAAGTTCTCGATGCGTTGAGGCGGGAACAGCTTTATGGGAAATTTTCTAAATGTGAATTCTGGATGCCTAAAGTTATCTTCCTTGGGCATGTGATATCAGCCGAAGGGGTTAGAGTATACCTACAGAAGACAGAAGCTATTCGAGATTGGCTACCTCCGAAGAACGTGAAGGAAGTTCGTAGTTTCCTCAGTCTAGCAGGTTACTACCGACGGTTCGTGGAAGGTTTTTCCAAAATTGCGCAACCGATGACTAACCTACTCAGGAAGGATAAGAAGTACATGTGGTCAGAGGCATGTCAGCAAAGTTTTGATGAGCTCAAGAGTCTATTAATTTCAGCACCGGTCTTGGTTCTACCAAAAGGAACGGAGGGATTCGTGGTGTATAGTGACGCATCGAGACAGGGCCTTGGATGTGTACTGATGCAGGAAGGGAAAGTGATTGCCTATACATCAATACAATTGCGACCCTATGAAGTTAACTATCCGACCCATGATTTGGAGCTAGCAGCCGTGGTGTTTGCTTTGAAAATCTGGCGTCACTATCTGTATGGAGTTACCTGTCAGATCTTTACTGATCACAAGAGCCTGAAGTACATTTTTACTCGGAAGAAGTTGAACATGAGACAGAGAAGGTGGCTAGAATTAATCAAAGACTATGATATCGTGATCCTTTATCATCTGGGCAAGGCAAATGTGGTTGCCGATGCCTTGAGTTGTAAGACAGTGCAGGAGCAGATGCTTAGCCGCTTGACAGCTCAGAGAGAATTGCAGTTAGATCTTATGAGGCCGGAGATTGAAGTTTGGTTACAGCGTGTTCAGGGACAACTTTGCACACTTGAGATTTCTTCGTCTCTTGATGATATAATCAGATCGAAGCAGGTTACGGACACATTCTTATCTTGAGTTCGGAATGAGATAACTCAAGGGAAATCCCTAGATTTGTGATCCACAAGGATGGATTGATACGCTTCAGGAATCGAGTTTGTGTACCCGCAGACGAAGAGTTGAGGAACTCTATCCTGAGAGAGGCTCATGCTATCCCGTACTCCATTCACCTGGGGTCTAGCAAGATGTATAAGGATTTGAAGCAATGTTATTGGTGGGGGAATATGAAACGTGAAGTTGCAGAGTTCGTTTCGAGATGTTTAACCTGTCAGCAGGTTAAGATTGAGCACCAGCGACCCGCAGGAATGCTGAAACCGCTCCCGATCCCTGAATGAAATGGGACACATCGATGGATTTTATCACTAGCTTGCCGACGAGTCGTCAAGGGATGAATACAATTTGGGTGATTGTGGATCGGCTGACCAAATCAGGCCACTTTTTGGAGATTAAAGACACGTGGGGTTACGAGAGGTTGGCCCAGCTATTTATTAAAGAGATTGTAAGATTACATGGTACTCCCAAGAGTATTATATCGGATCATGACGGGCGATTCATGTCGCATTTATGGAAGGTAGTTCATCGTGCAATGGGTACGCAGTTGAATTTCAGTACTGCTTTTCATCCGCAGACCGATGGTCAGTCTGAAAGAACTATCCAAACTCTAGAGGACATGTTGAGGGCGTGTGCTCTTGATTGGAAGGACGATTGGGAAACCCAACTACGTTTGGTGGAATTTACTTATAATAATAGTTGGCATGCTTCGATTCAGATGGCACCGTATGAGGCATTGTATGGCCGTCGTTGTAGGTCCTCTTTGTGTTGGGACGAACTATCAGAATCTTTGGGTACGGAACCTGATATGTTATTAGCAGCCCGTGAGAAGATCGCTCTGATTAGGAGTCGTTTGTTAATGGCTCAAAGCCAACAGAAGTCTTACGCAGACAACCGTCGACAGTCGCTTGAGTTCGAGGTTGGTGACCATGTGCTAATGAAGGTGTCTCCTACTCGAGGTGCTTTCGTTTCGGGAAGAGAGGCAAGCTGAGCCCGAGGTATATTGGGCCGTTTGAGATTTTGGAGCGTGTAGGTGATCTGGCCTATCGACTGGCATTGCCACCGGCTTTAAGTCGGATTCACAACATGTTTCATGTTTCTCAGCTGAGGAAATATGTTGATGATCCGAGTCATATACTTCAGTTCGATGAGGTCGAGATAGCGGAGGATCACTCGTACGGGGAGCGTCCCATTCGGATACTCGAGAGAATGATCAAACAGTTGCAGAATAAGACGATTCCCTTGCTGAAAGTTCAGTGGTCACGACATGGAGTCGAGGAGGCTACGTGGGAAACCGAAGTTAGCATGCGAGAGAGGTATCCCGACTTGTTTACCCCTTAGTTTCGAGGACGAAACTCCTTTTAAGGGGGGAGTATGTAATATCCAACTGTAATTTTTTATCTATCGTTGTATTACTCGGATAATTTGAATGTCGTGGATTGTTGCATTTAGTATAATAACTATAATGTTGAGATGTTATAGATTTGAGTTACTTATCGTTGTTATTTCACTTCATGTTTGATGGTTCAATGTTAATTAGAGAGTTGCATTTTTGACCTATTCTTGTGGTGTTAGCGTACGCTACACATTTAGATTAATGTACGTTAAATCATGTGTCTTAGCGTATGTAACCTGTTATCCGTTGCGTGCGCTAGGAGGGAATCAGACATCAGTTGACTTCCGCACGTGAATGGCCATGCACGTGAAGGGTGTTGGGCTGTCGAGACGGTCAAAGTCAACTATAATTAGCGTACGTAATACCTTTTATTTAGCGTACGTAAATGGCATGTGAATTTGAGACAGTAACCTCTGTAGGATGGTTACGTACGTAAAACTTTCGGGTTAACGTACGTAACAGTGTTAGCGTATGCTAATATCTTTCGATAGCGTACGCTACTGATGTACAGTCTATTTAAAGACACAACCTGTTTTTCATTTCTTCACAACTTCAACCCGATTTTCTCTCCATATATCGCCCCCTGCCTCCCTAGACCGATATTACCCTTTTCCAACTTGTTTTTGAGCCTTAAATCTTGGAGTGGAGCTCATTGATTTGAAGTTTAGAAGGTTTCCTTGAACTTGGAGTGTGTTCTTGTAGCTTTGGAGGTTGTTCTTCATTTCTGGAGGTATGTTGTGCGATTCTCCTCTATATTTTCGTAGTTATGATGTTAGTAATGTAGAATACTTCACCTAGTGTTGAATTAATCAAGTAAAACATGTTTGTAATTAAGCTTTTTAACACTTCTTGATGAATATGATAATTAAGGGTTTGGAATGGAGGTGTTCTTGATGTTATAGTGATAGTAACCATGTTTATAAATATCATGCTCATCTTGGTGGACGAAATAATCTCAGTAGAACATTGATAATCAGTTAGCTTCATCATAGTTAGATTTAATCAATAGAATTGATATCATAAAGTGTTAAAACACCATATTAGGTATTTACTTACCTTGGGAAGAACTTGACAATGTTAAAAATAGGATGATGTTCTCTTGTTCAGAAATCTTAGAGTGATAACCTCATTTTTGTTCGGCTTAACAAATCTTTGAGAAATGATAAGGATATTGATGAATACAATAATAACTTTTTATTAATCGAATGTGTTGATAACTTAAGAATGTATTTGATCATCATGATAGAGTAGATAGTGTTCTTAAGAGGGAGATGCTGATTGTGAATGATAATGTCATAATAGTTTGAGTATCGAATTCGTTATGATTGCCCTTTTATAGTAGTAGATGTTGTAGAACATAAGCACTTGGTTAAACCAATTTTAATGGTGAATTGAAGATGTTTGTTCATAACAATGTCAAGAGTATTAAAGGACATTTTAGTATAGTAATCCGATTGTGGAAGACGAACTAGTTGTATTAGAATCCTTCAATAATCGGTAGAATATTCATTATGGTGGAATGGATTATTCGGGTAGGTTGCGGGCGTCGTTTCCTATGAATTGATATTAATATTATGTGAATGTATTATTGAATGAATTATGTTTCATTCAAGGTTGCTCGTTCAAGTGAGTATTTTAGTCGAGGATACCGTCCGTTTGGTCATTTGGAGAGGGAATATCTTTCGCCTACGGAATTTAGGCAAGTTATCTTGCTTGGTTATAATGATGATTGAATTATTATGATAGTTATACGTTTCGTGTGTATGAAATACTTATGAATCTGTGATTCGTAATTTGATATTGTTCTTGATGATGTTTCCTTTTTCAATGTGGGATTGCATTCCCAAGTCCATCACCTTTGAATCGTTGATCTCATTGATTCTTATTGTCACTTCGGTGAATTTCTTCATCCTTAATTGGATATGTGATATATTGAATTTGTTGTCATGTTGTATCGTGACATATCTGGAATCATATCTGCGTGCCGATTGGTTATGGTGTAGGATTTTTAGCCAGGCACATATAAAGTCATACGTGGATGTTTCCGTATTGGACTGTGCACACGAGACGTAGTTCGTGAGGCTAATTAGGTACATTATCACACGTATATTCTAGATTCCGTATACGGGGTGGACATGTACACGGACACATTTCCGGATCGGGCGTACTGTGATGTCCATCTTGAGCCATATTGTTTGGTCATTCATAGTCCATGTATGATTGGATATGTTCGACGGTTTGCGACTGATTGTTCATACGCCTGAGGGGTATGTCCAATAGTCGGGATGTTTGCTTGAGATCTAATATATGTAAATCGTATAATGTCTTGAGAATTATTATCATGTATATCTGACCCTGTGCTTTGGGCGAAATACTTGTGTTGTATTTTAGGTCGAGGCAAAGGCAAGGCACGGGAAGAGCATTGTGACAGCGAAGGGTTCGAGGGATACTAGTTCGGGGGGGCCAAGTCTGTTGTTGTCTGGTTATGTTTAAAACATGTAATGTTAATTTTCGCTTCATTTGAACTATTGTCATTTGTACTATTATTTGCAGTATATTCCATCTCCATATGGTTTATAATTGTATTTCGGATCTTGTGTATCATAAGGCCGTTGGCCATACCATTAATAAACTCCTAATCGGAATAGTGACTATTTAATGTGGTTCGGTATCACAAGATAATACTTATTTAATCTGTATTTTGGTATCGCCTGGTGGGTCCCAGTGTGGGGTCCATGGCATTGTAATAGCCACCTTTTTGGGGTGTTACAAGCACAATCGCTGGAAATAAAATTCTGCCCAGCTTGACCTTTGTTCACTAAAACAACGATAACTCCCTAGGAAGGCTATGGACGAACAGTCAGATGTTCTGTAAATTAGACTTCCGTATCTTTCTATCCATAGACCGTGCACCACAAGGATCATTAAACCCGAATCACAGTGCATGTTTTAAGTGGTTGCTTTAGTATTTTCCAAGTCTAGTGAGAAAACAAGGTTAAGGCCATATCCAATGGCAAGTGTTGATGCAAAAACATAGCAATGACAGCCATAGGTGCGTTTAAATGCAACATGATGTTTGATTTCTTATCTCGACTAATGATCCTTTCGGTAACTCCATCTTGGTATACTTGCAGAGAAAGTATGAATGTCGGTACAGCTAAGGTTGTTTAAAAACCACTGATTCCGTTTGAAATTTCAAAGCATAAACAAATACTAATGAGGATGCGCCTAGTCATGATAAAAAGTGTAGACAACATCCACCAAAATGCATCAAATCAACCAAGTATTTTAATTCTCAATTTGCAAGTATACGTCATAATAGCCATGTTATGTGGATACAACGCGGTGCATCGTAATTAAACATTTGGAACCATGAGACATAATGAATATACCATAACCAACTCATAACCGTCCAATAAGATCGACTACACATAGTCAAATATGTAAGACGCATGCCTTTACAAATACGTGGAAAAGTAATCGGACCTATAGTCATACGAACTATAATTGAGGTCAGCGAATTCATGTATTTACCGCAATATGTCATTGCTTTACCTGTTAAAATTTATGAGAGTTACTCTTAGATTCTTTCATATATCATATTGCAAAGAGACGGTGCATCACTACACTCACATGCAATATTTTATTTTAATAAGATGAATGATGGAGTTTTTCAAGTATGGGATTGGATCAAGACCAACACGGTGGTCCCTCAATTCAACATGACAAATCTATCACAAATCGATTTTAACCACGACATATCCATCGCAATCGATGTTTGTCCCATTTTTACGTCACAAATTGGTGACTAATCATGAACAAGTCATAACTTTACCTGTAATACCCGAGAATTTTGTTTCCGGTTGCATTGAATTTTTTTCTACTGTTTAGTGGATTGTATGTCGTTTGTGCCTATATGATCGTGTGTCATGCATTGACACGTGTTTGGTTGCGATTCATATTATTTTGTGTTGTCATCTCGTTGGCCGAATCGTTGTTGTGATGAGTTTTGGTGCGATTCTATTGCATGTACAGCAAGGATGGCGCACGCTACTTGCATGGGTAGCGCGTGCTACCAGGGCGTCGCTAGCGCATGCTAACTGGAGGTGCAGCAACAGCCCAGAGGCTACTGGACTGGGTTGGAGTGTCGTCTAGCGCGCGCTATGTAGTAGGGTAGCGCACGCTGAGGTGTTGTAGTAGCGCACGCTACATGTTTTAGTTGCGCACGCTAACTGATGGTTCTGGGGCAGTCCAGAAGCTACTGGACTGGGCTGAGGGACTCGTTAGCATACGCTAACGATTTTTGTTAGCGCACGCTAAGCTGTCCAGTATATATACTGGACAGCAGTCGTAAATTCTCGTTTTCACTTCATTTCTTCTTCTCTCCGCGGGTTTGAGACGAGTGCGGCTAGGGTTTGGACTTCTGGCCGATTTTTACTCCATACAAGGTGTTTTGGAGGTTTCTAGGTGATTGTAACATCATCCAATCCATTGTTCTTCGTCGGATCGAGGTAAATTCTTGGTTTTTCTTGAGTTGACCTTTTTGGAGATTTTGTTCTTGATCTCATTTATAATCCGGTTTTGATAGATCGGTTGTTAATATATGTTGTCATTGATCATGTTCTATGGATTGTGTGTCCATAATTTCAATTTGTTCAACTCGGTTGTTGATTCTAGGGTTCTTGAAGAACCGGGAACATTTAATGTTCGATTAAATGTTCCAATGAATCTTCCTTCGATAGTTTGATGTGATTTCTGTTGTTCTTGGTCTTGATACTTGTTGTGATCGTGTTTTCATTAGGTATTCGGAGTTTCCCAGTTGAGCCGTGTTCGTCGGAGTACTTGCGTGCCGATTTCGAGGCAAGTATCTTGCTTATACGACTTGTATCTTGTGACTAGAAATCACGTATTAGGGTTGTGATGATTTATTTAACTTCGTAACATGGTTCGTGTGAGTTAGTTATGTGTTACACATTATGAAGGTTTAGTGATGAGTGTGTATTTTGGGAATATGTATTGTGTGATGTGTTATGTGTTATGTGTGCAGGATTGTGATAATCGTATTGGTTAGTTGTACACAGGGTTGTGAAATATGTTGTGTTATGTGTGCAAGATTGTGATAATCGTGTTGGTTGGTTATACACATGGTTGTGTAATATGCTGTGTTTCGATCATGAGTTATGCTGGATTGTGTGTTGTTGATGTTGATGATTGTATTGGTTGAGATTGTACTATGTGTGTTGGACGTGTACAATTATGGTAATCAATGTGATTGGTCGACCTTATGGCCTTGGTAAAATGTGAATGTGAATGTTGTGTGCTGTGTTGCTAAGTTCACTCGTGTGGGTTCGACGGGACCTATGAGGATTCATGGCGGGGGACCATGGGATCGGAACTTAGTATGTGGTGCTGATGTCCAATCGTGCGGGTCTGACGAGGCCTATGATGACACATGGTAAAGGATCGTGGGGTCAGGACACAGTACGTCCAACCGTGTGGGCTCGACGGGGCATACGCTGACTCAAGGCAAGAGATCATGGAATCGGGACTGGTTGTTGTGATTGTTGTGTTGGCTCAATACATGCGGGTTTTTGAACCTACAGAGACTCGTGGCAAGTGATCACGAGGTCATGAGCATGATTGTTTGTTGTGATTGTTGTGTTGGCTCAATCTGTGTGGGTTGTTGAACCTACGGAGACGTGGCAAGTGATCACGGGGTCATGAGCATGATTATTTGTTGTGATTGTTGTATTGGCTCAATCCGTGTAGGTTGTTGAACCTACGGAGACTCGTGGCAAGTGACCATGGGGCCATGAGCATGATTGTATGTTGTGATTGTTGTGACTGGTTAAATCCGTACGGGTTGTTGGACCTACGAAGACACGTGACAAGGGATCACGGTATTATGAATTATGTTTTATCAATCAAAGTTTTTGAAAGGAAGTTTTTATGAAAAGAATGTTGGGCCGAGTCCCACGAGATTTGTGGAAGTGTTTTTGTACTGTAAATTGCTGAAATATGAATTGAAATTTGGGCTAGAACCCTAAGGTTTTCGAAAAGGTTTTACAAATCAGGACTCGAGGTACTAAATGTTTTGTGTTTCTAAAAATCCCCGAGATGAGAATTTTATTTGCGAATACTTCCTTGCTCGTTTTCTAAATTGTTAAAACCTCTCAGGAATGATTGGGTACTTGGTTATTGTATCTGATTCATGGTTGATGTTGCTTGTTTCATTTCGTATGATTTGATACTTGCACTAGTAAAACAGTAGAGTTTTACTAACCCCGAGTAATCGGGGGTGGATGTCTGTATTGCGTCCAGGTACATGCAGGTTCTTGAGGAGCAATTCCAGGATCGACAAAGGAAGTGACGAGCTACGATACTAATCAGGAGTTGAGAGTTATGGAGTTCCGTTGTTTCGTCATTGTATTTTTCACAGTCTTCCGCTGTGATGTATTGTTTGTATTTTGGACCCCTGCGTGGGCACAAGTTATGAGAAAGTATTTTGGTTGGATTTAGTTGTGTGACCATATCGGTCAGTCTTGTTATTCTGTTTGACCCCGACCGGTCAAACATTTGGTCGTCTGGTTGTGTTCAGCCTGGTGGATCCTTGAGTATGGGATCCACGGCGTGTAATATTCCCATGTAGTTTTGGGGGTGTTACATTACCGTTACCGACAATGTTCATTTTTTTCAATTTTTGGTTTAAAATCGACAAAACAACGACATCAAATCGCACCTAAAACATGGTGTATGCAACAACCACAAATATCAACTTTCATCAATTAACCGTGACTCCCCGGGACCGTCACACAGTTTAGTTCCACATATGAGAGTGATACCACCTCTCATAGTTTTATTCACCGCAAAGTAGCGTGAGAGATAAATAAATCAAATACCCAATTCCCCCAAAAAAATTTCCCAAAAGAGAGGAATTGAAAAATGTAGGCATCATTGACAACTTGTGGTCATTATACCCGCAAGAGGAACTATTATATGGTTTTTGCTCATTACATAATAAGCCCGACTCTCGCATTAAGGACATACTCCAAAAGTAAGATTTTATTTATGACATATTTACTTGAAAATTTTATATCGACGACTCAATATATTATTGTTACTTTTAAACAGTGTCGTGACCGCATTCCAGACCATGGATGGTATGCATACAAGTAAATCGAACACTACGCCATAAGTGCTCACATGCAATGCTTCCTATTGTTGCATTATGCCCCATTTTCTGTTGCCTTAGGCCAGAAATTGATATATTTAACACTTTGTGGGTGTTGCATCTGATCGCGTGGCATTTGACCTCTAATCCAACACTTTTCCTTTCTAATGCAACAGAGGGAAAGTATTGCATTATCTACATAGTGCAACATAAAACAAAATATATGCAACAAAAAACAGTGTTGGCTTAGAGGAGAATACAGTTCAAAAGAGTGGGCCCCACAACCAACAACACGTCAGCAGTGGGCCCCTTGGCCACGTCAGCAGCGTGTCCCACTTCATCCACGTCAGCAGTGGCCCCCACTTTCATCCACGTCAGCAATGGACCATTTTTTCATGTCAACAATGGGTCCCATGTCAGTAGTGGGCTCTTTTGGCACGCCAGCAGTGGGTTCCACCAGACATAATGCAACACTTCCGTTTTTATATCCAACAGTAACATGGTTATTATATGCAACACTAATTTTGAAAATATGCAACACTACTGAAGATAAATGCAACAATAACTGAAAGATAAATGCAACATTTTAAATAAAAATTTCGTAATAACCATTTCGTACGTACATCATTCCATACAAATAAAATACCGTCCAAATTTCACACCCTACCATTCAGTACCAAATACCAACATCCCAACAAACAGTCGGTACTAAATACCAACAACATTCCAACAAACAGTCGAAGCAAAATACCAACTCCAACTACTATCCAACAAGTCTTATACTAACAATTCTTTACGAGGACCAACGGACATGAAGCTTCTAAGAAGCTGTTCATCTAACGCGCTTCTCGCAGTGCTGTGTTTTCTTATCCCCTTAACCAATAAGGAACCGACTTTCTGAATCTCCTGTACAAATTTGAAGGCATTGAAGTTACATTTACATCTAAGTTTATGCAAAACCAAAAATATCTGACTAAAGGAGTGAGAATATTTAATTACACATCATAAATACAAGGGATATTTATGAATGAAAGTTTTTTTCTAAAATGTTCTTTGCTTATGAAGAGAAAAATGTAAAACAGAATCACGCGCAAGGAATGTCTTTATAATTATCCCTAAACACCAATGTCTATAAAAATCGCCATGAAAAATGTCCTTCACCTGAATCTCAGAAGGCAAACCTTCAAAGCCGAGCCAGTTACCAAATCCAAGAAAATGAAGGATTCCATTACGCGATAAAATAGGAAGTACGTTCTTTATATATTCATCATGTGTTGCCTCTTTTGGAAGGCCTGCATCTGTTACCTACAAAAGAAAAAGGTATGAAGGGCCACCTTGGAAATGTTCTAAAAAGCAAATCTTCAGTCCAAAGTTGTCAACACGCAACTTACTAAACTACCAACGGCCTCCAGATCTACTGATTTCAAATGCAAAGGTAGATCCTTTACAATATTTGTAACACCCCCAAACCACTAGGGAATATTACAGCGCCGCAGACCCTCTACGTGAGGATCTACCAGGCTAAATACAGAATACACCACGATACAGTACATGCCGACATGGCTAAATAACGAACCATTAGACCGATTTGGTCTTTTACCACAACATATACATCAACCATATATTAATCTTTCACACAACTCATACCCACGCAGGGGTTAGAATACATCAATATTTCCATAAAGCGGAAAATACTACAACGGGAAGACAAAACAACAAGACTTCACCAAATACTCAACACCGGTCTTCATGTGATTAGTATCGTCGTCTGCCATCATCCTTCGTAATGATCCTGTGAATTGCTCCCCAACAACCTGCAAGTACCTGGACGCAATACAGACATCCACCCCCCGAATACTCGGGGGTTAGCAAAACTCTGCTGTTTTGCTAGTGCAAGTATAAAACACAAATACAAGCCATACACAACATACTCCGAGAACATAATAATCGTGAATATACTTCCCGAGATAATTCACTTGATCAAAACAGTTTGAATTATGAAAGGTAAGAATAAAACCATTATACATCTTGCAAAACATTTTACGATCTTGGGAGTTTTGAAAACATTTGGGATTTAAGAATTCTCAAGTCTTTCGAAACCACTTAGGGACACAGCCCAAAAATCATTTTTGCAAAGTACAATTCCGATAACAAAACACGGGTCCACGACCCAGCCATAACATTCCAATCTCAAATACGGGGTCCACGCCCCAAATCATCCATATCACAAACTCGAAAGAATAACCCGACGGAAACTACACAGTGTCAAACATTACCATGACAACAGTCTCACAGAACAACATCGGAGAGCACAACTTTTCAACTTAACCATACGGTCGAACTCGACACACCACAAAGCTACAATGCACGGAGAAACCAGAGGGCTCACGTACCCATACCAAATTATCGCAACAAGAGACGAATCACACACAACACATTTTCTGGTGCCATTCCAGCCAAGTACAATATCATTTGATCTGCCATTCTATTCAGATGAAATATGCGCCAAAATCAATAGTACTCCAACAAAACATTTCAAAGTTAACCGTTGGTACGAGACTCACGGCCACCGTACCCCGCAGAGGCCCCGTCGGACCATCCCTGGGTGGTTAACCCTAGTTCGCGATACGCACACACACGACAATACGTATCCCCAGAGGCCCCGTCGGACCATCCCTGGGTGAACATACACATACACATCCACAACACCCACGGAAGCCATAATCCAAATGCTATAATATGCAAACAAATGCAAAGTACTTGCTAGAATGGCCCCTTTATTCGACGTATACTCACAACTAATGCCACCCAACAACAAACAAGTACCGGAACCAAACAACACCAAGCGCCACAACCTCCTTGCAAAGGAGTAACAACTAATATCACACAACGTCACATAATCACCGAACAATTACACATATCAATACACAATCCTCGACAAATAATTACGGTCTACTATATTCACTAAATATGTTCAACATCTTCCAACATACGAAACTAACGCACATATTCCGAAAGTACATTAATCCACGAAGCATGCGAGTTATCTTTTGAAAGGCAACAATTATCGAGAACATACCGATTCATTTTAAAGTTCATTTAAACATTCGGATAGCACATAAAATCATTCACCCAACAATTACGTCTACGAAACATGAAATGTATGGGCAAGATACTTGCCTCGATACCACGAGCAACGGAACCACGAACGGACACGGTCGGGTAGCCCTCGAACTTCAAAGAACTACCAAGAACTCTACAACTCCTACGAATACTACGAAAATAACATCATCACGAATCAATAACACTAATCGAAATCCGAATCGACATGAAAAACAACAAGGATTCGAGGGTTTTTTCAAGACAATCGAGAATAAAGTTCTGGGTGATAAAAATCGATAAACGGGTTACAAAAATGAAGATCACGGCCAAGACAACAAGAATTCCATAAATAATTCATCAACCACGGATTAAATCGAAGAATCACGAAGAAACCCCCAAAAAATTCAAGAAATTAAGGTTCAAGAGGAAAATACCTTGATTTGGACCAAGAGGATGATTAGATGATGTTAGATATACATAAATCCACCCCAAGATGAAGCTTGAAGAAGAAGGTCGCTCGAAATCGCCTCAGGAGCTCACTCCCGTCGGAAAAAGATGAAGAATGGTGAGAAATGACGAACTAAAGCTGCTGTCCAGTATTTATACTGAACAGTTATTAGCGTGCGCTAAACATTCTCATTAGCGCGCTAACGGGGTCAATGCCTCATAACACTCCGCCTGCAACACTGTTAGTGTGTGCTAGCCAACATGCGTAGCGTGCGCTAACGAGTCACAAATCCAGTCCAGTAGCTCCTGGACATATCTGCACCTACCAGGTAGCGTGCGCTAGAAAGAGAAGTCAGCGTGCGCTAAGCAGTCGATAGCGTGCGCTAGCTACCAACCTTAGTGTGCGCTAATGAGACTCCAGTCCCAGTCCAGTAGCTCCTGGACAGCCAGTTAGCATGCGCTACACACCCGGTAGCGTGTGTTAACAACAACACAGTAGCGCGGGCTACACCACCATAAACCAAAAACTCACACAGTGATCCGAAACGCCCCCGAACACATGTCCCAACAAGGCACACCCAAAACATGGCACAAAATTCCAACAATGTGGACAATAACAATCCGATAAACCCCAGAAAACTCAACGAATCCGGAACAAAGATCTCGGGTATTACATTCTACCCCTCTTAAAAGAAGTTTTGTCCCCGAAACTTAAAACATAAAACGATCAACGAAAAACAGTCTCAAATAACATACGCTATCCGTCGCGGACGACCTACAACGAATCACATGCAGCATGTGGCTGCTACCATCCATATCGCTACGCCCGAATGATAACAAAACGCAATGAACAAAAACAATATGGTTGACTAACCCAAACAGTACATCAATCAAAACGCGAGTTACTCGTTGAACAAATATGAAATTCCAACGACCCAAGGTTTAGAAGATCGAATATGAAGTTAATTTCCCGAACTTAAAGAAATTACGAAGTGATCTGAACGCTCAAAAAATCATGATACGAGATCAATGAATACCAGACAACAAACGATCGAACAACAATGACCGAGACAACAACGATCGAACAATCATATCCGAATCATAACGAATAACAGAAATCGAATAGCATCCCCGAAGTCCACCGCACGTATCAAGACAATATATGATCCGGTGAAAATGACAAGATATACATTTACATAAGATTCACAGGAGCGGAACCGAATTCGGAAAAAGTCACAACGACAAACGGATTAACCCGAAACAATACCGCAACTCGTTCGAACAACGAAAAGTGAAGAGCAGAACAAGTCCAGAAAATATCGACGAACACAAACGAGTCGATAGAGTCGAACAAAAAGAAAGCGAAAAAATATGGGTATTACACCATATCACCTTTAAAAGAGGTTTCATCCTCGAAACCTAAACAACGAGAACGAAGTGCTAGAATAGCAACCTTCCCGGAAATCTTCTCTTGGTCCCGCATCTGATCTCCATGACTATCTATATCGCGGTCACAACCGCGCCCTTTGCTCCTCGGCATACTAAGCGGATACTCACTCAATACAATGGCACAACATCGCAAAATAATATACCAAATTGCCAACTCGGCTCGACATATCACATAAGACAACTAATAGCAACTCGATAAGAAGATCCACGAGGTATCCTTTTAAATGATATCATTTGAAAATCCTTGGATTTGCATGTTTATTCAAAATAAAACTTTAAAAGTATTTTTGGTACCACGGGCTTTTTATCAACACTTGTAAACAACGGACTTTAACCGTCTCAGTTTGAAATTATTTACAAAAAAATAATTGCTTACAGGGCACTATCAAAATCATCATGCCACTACACCTCATCATTTTGGAGTGATTCAAGATCACGCACGATAACTGGCTCAGTACAGAAAACTTTTCTAAATCCGAGTTAAAGTTTAAATCGAGTAAGATTCTTTATCTTTCGCAATATATTTTTGAAAATAAAAATTGTATTGGTTTTTGAAAAAAAAAATATGGTGTGAAAGATTTCTGAAAATCATGTACTCGAATTATTTGAAAATACCACAATACGTCAAAAATCATTTTCGAAAATCCTCTCAACACTACACAATAATCAACGACGGTGACATTTTACACAATGTTCAAAGGTACTTTAAAACAACTCTTTCAAACACCGTCGAGGTTTTATTTGAGAATCCTAGGCCGGCTCGCCGATTCCAAATAATTTTCAAAGTCCACATGAAGCCGCTGATTAACCGAACCGTCAAAACTTTATGAAATTTAATTTTCCACAACTTGCTCAAGTTTATAAAATTTTCAGGAAAACGTTTTCGAACACACATACAACAAACATAATTTATCACTTTATCAAACACGATACCATCAAATCCAATCACACGTCAACACCATCTGTCCACATAATTGCTGTATCACACAAGCAACCGTCGAAAGATAATTAACATCAAAAACTGAAATCCTACCTCTCAGTAATGAGGGCTCTCACAACAAGCGCATTCAGAACGACTTAACGTTCACACCACCAACTTAATCACGATTTTGAGCATTATTGTCCAAATAATAATGTCAACATCACCACATACCTCCGAACCGACGATCATGAAATCAAAAGTTGAAAGCAAGAGTCACGTTTCGAGTAAATTTAATTTACGTGGCTCTTCAAAAATAATTAAAACTTTGAAATATTACATTGATAAACTTTCTTTGCGGAATCACACCAAATCTGTTACTCCAGTAAAACGATTCATACAATATATATACACATTTATACACCGGTATCACTTTTTCATTCCAGCACAACACGAGAATCAACAAGTATGGATTACGTATTCACAATTGACATTTAAACTCCACATAATAACACAAAATCACACACGTTCGTATAACACGAGACACAACATAGTAGGGAGACTTACATTCAAAGATCGCACGAAGATGATGGCTGCACCTAGATACTAATCACAACCGACATCTCAGACGACGCGTCGCGACACGACTCAGTCAGACAAAATCTGACAAGACAAGACAAGACAAGACAAGACAAGACCCGACAACACACAACTCGACCCGACAGCCTAGGTTTCTGCAACCTAAGCTCTGATACCAGATTTTGTAACACCCCCAAACCACTCGGGAATATTACAGCGCGGCAGACCCTCTCCGCAGGCTAAATACAGAATACACCACGATACAGTACATGCCGACATGGCTAAATAACGAACCATTAGACCGATTTGGTATTTTACCACAACATACACATCAACCATACATTACTCTTTCTCACAACTCATACCCACGCAGGGGTTTGAATACATCATTATTTCCATAAAGCGGAAAATACGATAACGGGAAGACAAAACAACAAGACTTCACCAAATACTCAACACCGGTCTTCATGTGATTAGTATCATCGTCAGCCATCATCCTTCGTAACGATCCCGTGAATTGCTCCCCAGCAACCTGCAAGTACCTGGACGCAATACAGACATCCACCCCCTGAATACTCGGGGGTTAGCAAAACTCCGCTGTTTTGCTAGTGCATATAAAACACAAATACAAGCCATACACAACATACTCCGAGAACATAATAATCGTGAAGATACTTCCCGAGATAATTCACTTGATCAAAACAGTTTGAATTATGAAAGGTAAGAATAAAACCATTATACATCTTGCAAAACATTTTACGATCTCGGGAATTTTGAAAACATTTGGGATTTAAGAATTCTCAAGTCTTTCGAAACCACTTAGGGACACAGCCCAAAATCATTTTAGCAAAGTATAATTCCGATAACAAAACACGGGTCCACGACCCAACCATAACATTCCAATCTCAAATACGGGGTCCACGCCCCAAATCATCCATATCACAAACTCGAAAGAATAACCCGACGAAAACTACACAGTGTCAAATATTACCATGACAACAGTCTCACAGAACAACATCGGAGAGCACAACTTTTCAACTTAACCATACGGTCTAACTCGACACACCACAAAGCTACAATGCACGGAGCAACCAGAGGGCTCACGTACCCATACCAAATTATCGCAACAAGAGATGAATCACACACAACACATTTTCTGGTGCCATTCCAGCCAAGTAAAATACCATTTGAACTGCCATTCTAATCAGATGAAATATGCGCCAAAATCAACAGTTCTCCAACAAAACATTTCAAAGTTAACCGTTGGTACGAGACTCACGGCCACCGTACCCCGCAGAGGCCCCGTCGGATCATCCCTGGGTGGTTAACCCTAGTTGGCGATACACACACACAACAATACGTATCCCCAGAGGCCCGTCGGACCATCCCTGGATGAACATACACATACACATCCACAACGCCCACGGGATGCCATAATCCAAATACTAGAATATGCAAGCAAATGCAAAGTACTTGCTAGAATGGCCCCTTTATTCGACGTATACTCACAATTAATGTCACACAACAACAAACAAATACCGGAACCAAACAAGACCAAGCGCCACAATCTCCTTGCAAAGGAGTAACAACTAATATCACACAATGTCACATAATCACCGAACAATTACACATGTCAATACACAATCCTCGGCAACTAATAACGGTCTACTATATTCACTAAATATGTTCAACATCTTCCAACATACGAAACTAACGCACATATTCCGAAAGTACATTAATCCACGAAGCATACGAGTTATCTTTTGAAAGACAACAATTATCGAGAACATACCGATTCTTTTTAAAGTTCATTTAAACATTCGGATAGCACATAAAATCATTCACCCAACAATTACGTCTACGAACAATGAAACGTATGGGCAAGATACTTGCCTCGATACCACGAGCAACGGAACCACGAATGGACACGGTCGGGTAGCCGTCGAACTTCAAAGAACTACCAAGAACTCTACAACTCCTACGAGTACTACGAAAATAATATCACCACGAATCAATAACACTAATCGGAATCCGAATCGACACGAAAAACAACAAGGATTCGAGGGTTTTTTCAAGACAATCGAGAATCAAGTTCCGGGTGATAAAAATCGATAAACGGGTTACAAAATCCGAAGATCACGGCCAAGATAACAAGAATTTCATAAATAATTCATCAACCATGGATTAAATCGAAGAATCACGAAGAAACCTCCAAAAATTCAAGAAATTAGGGTTCAAGAGGAAAATACCTTGATTTGGACCAAGAGGATGATTAGATGATAATAGATATATATAAATCCACCCCAAGATGAAGCTTGAAGAAGAAGGTCGCTCGAAATCGCCTCAGGAGCTCACTCCCATCGAAAAAAGATGAAGAATGGTGAGAAATGACGAACTAAAGCTGTTGTCCAGTATTTATACTGGACAGTTGTTAGCGTGCGCTAAACATTCTCATTAGTGCGCGCTAACGGGTCAACGCCTCAGAACACTCCGCCTGCAACACTGGTAGCGTGCACTAGCCAACATGCGTAGCGTGCACTAACGAGTCACGAATCCAGTCCAGTAGCGCCTGGACAGATCTGCACCTACCAGGTGGCGTGCGCTAGAAAGAGAAGTCAGCGTGCGCTAAGCAGTTGATAGCATGCGCTAGCTACCAACCTTAGCGTGCGCTAATGAGACTCCAGTACCAGTCCAGTAGCTCCTGGACTGCCAGTTAGCATGCGCTACACACCCGGTAGTGTGCGCTAACAACAACGCAGTAGCGCGCACTACACCACAAGCATTAGTGTGCGCTACACCATAATAAACCAAAAACTCACACAGTGATCCGAAATGCCTCCGAACACATCTCCCAACAAGGCACACCCAATACATGGCATAAAAATCCAACGATGTGGACAATAACAATTCGATAAACCCCATAAAACTCAACAAATCCGGAACAAAGATCTCGGGTATTACAATATTGATATCATCCTTTAGTATGTTGACGAAAGTCTCCTCTTGATATATATCACTGAGCTGAAAGCAACGATAAGAAAGGATCACAAACTCGAATATTCAGAGATCACAAGTTCTCAAATACTGGATTATAAGTATTCTTTTTAAAGAGCGAAAGCAATGAATATAAGCGAACTTGTATCCAATTGGAGAAGATAGGAAATCCATAGTCACCTGGGGTCCTTCCATACGTTGCTATAAAGAAATATGGGAATGACTAAAGTTGCATTTAGTAGAGATGTCAGCAACAGCATTGCAGACCTTCATATAGCACCAACCGATGCAAGATTTTCAACCTACGACATTTGCCAAACACTTGGAAAAAGAAAAATCAATTATCAAAATAGGATTCTAACAATTGCGATATACAAAGAGAAATGCTTACAACAACTCGCTGTTGAATAAGTCCACCATTTGCACTAACCAAAATATAACCAGTGTGGTTGTTCACTGACCCTGCCCTGACAATTAAAAATGCCTAAACGGCTCCACATTACCTAGAAATTCAACCTCAGGCGAAAAGAAAAAAAATCCAGTGCGCACGCACCTTTTGACCTTCTTATCTGCACAAGGTTTCCACAAAGATGCATGGAGATATGTGTCCTTCCAAAACTTTGATACTTTCTGCTTTAATTCCTTCTGTAGCATAAATAAGATCAAAATTTGAAATTGAGGTTTCTACTGAAAACATTATCATGAGTGATAGTTCAGAGTTCATTGGTTCTGAATCAGACCTCTGCAAGCGAAACAGAAGCTATATGTAAAAGTCGCGGATGCATAACAACACTTTTGTCTCTACTAGGTTTTCACCTAAATTTGCTGCAAGGAAAATCATATGCACGCAAAGTGATTATAAAGTGAGAGTAAAATGCTTTTAAAAGGTTTTACAACCACTAGGACAACAAATTGCAAGTTTTTCACCACCCAACCATAAACAACAAAAATAAGGATATAATTAGATGTAGAAATATCTCTTCGTATTGAGCTCTAAGAAAGAGCAAATTAAGGTGCAAAATTTGTTCCTAATAAACCTGACACGATCGTCAGAAACAAAAGGTTTGGAATGGCCAATTAGCAAATATGAAAAACATCATCGGCTAAAGGGATAAAATTTTACAGTTCTCATTCCGAATTACCACATAAAGGAGCCAAGAAAGAGCAAATTAAGCTGCAAAATTTGTTCCTAATAAATCGGACACGATCGTCAAAAATAAAAAGGGGAAAAAAAGAGGCACATTAGCAAATATGAAATACATCTCCGGGTAAAGCGATAAAATTTGACAATTCTCATTCCTAATCACCACATAAAGGAGCAAGAAAGAGCAAATTAAGCTACAAAATTTGTTCTTAATAAATCTGACACGATCGTCATAAACAAAAATGGGAAAAAAGGCCCATTAGCCAATATGAAAAACATCACTAGCTAAAGCGATAAAATTTTACAATTCTCAGTCCTAATTACCACATAAAGGAGCCTAGAACCTTCATATCAGAGAAAAAGTAATCTTGGGAAATCGACGATAACCTGGTGATGGGAAAAAATAGATGCTCGGTTTTTTTCGAGGGTCTGGATGGCAGCGGGAGCGCGGACTGTGAGGCGGGTTATGGAGGAGAACGCGCGGTGGCAGATGCCCGGTTTCTTCCGAGGGTCTGGATGGCATCAGGAGCGCGGACTGTGAGGCGGGTTATGGAGGAGAAGGCGCGGTGGCAGTACTCTGAGAAATAGAAAGAAGAGACATTGGCGCGTGTATATTCATGAGAAACACTGTGCGAGAAAAAGCTGAAATCGTAAACCATATAGAAAACGTTCAACCTAGGAGATATAAGTAGGAAAATGCATTATTATTTTTCATTTTTTTATAATATTAATATCAATAAATTTTAATTTACATTTCTTATTATATTTTAAAGAGTTGAATGTATAGATTCAATTGTTTATTTTAATTTTAAATTATACATTCAAAATAAAAATATATGTATTCATATAATATTTTATTTATTATAATTTTAAGAAATTATTTTCTTTTTTAATATTTTTTAAATTTATTAATTTTAATCCGAAAACCTTTTTAAGTAAAAAACTATATGTGCTCTTATAAAAATTCGTTATAAAATTATTAAACAAATTTAAATAATTTATTTTGTTTTAGTGTAAAAATTTAAATTTGAAGATATTTTTTTTGAAAATATTTAAATTATTTTTCGTAATTATTAAGATGATTTATTCTATTGCAATGCTTTTAAGTTCACGTATAATCCAACACTTTAGGTTGGTGTTGTATTAATGTCTTTTGCAACAGTGCATTCAGGTCTAGTGCAACACTAATTGAGTAGTATTGCAAAAGACCAAAGATCAGAGGGCTATTGCAATACTTTTCCTTGCAACACTGGAAATATGCGTTGCATATGAGCACTTATGGCGTAGTGGAAGCAGGCGGGTAGTTGGATATATCCCAAGGTAATACATTTAATTACATGAGTGTAAATATATGTGTGTTTGTGTGTGTAAATATATGAGTGTGTACGGCAATATTATTTTTGGAAACACGAATTATTTTAGGATAGACGTGGTTAACGTCATAAGGATCTTCTCCCTTTGGGATAGATGTTAACTTTCGTCTTAAGAATAGATGTTAACTTTTGTCTTAAGGATTTTCTCCCAACAGATCGTGTATGAAGTGTCCGTTTGTGTGTTGTGCTTACTGTGTGGGCAGTGTGTGTGTGTTTGTGTTTACTGTGCAGTGTGTGGAGTGTGTGTGTACAGTGTGTGTGTGTGTGTGTGTGTGTGTGTGTGTTTACAGTGTGTGCAGTCTGTGTACTGTGTTTATGTGTGTTTACAATGTGTGTGTGTGTGTATGTGTGCAGGGTGTCAGTGTGTGCAGTGTGTGTTTTTTTCACTGTGTGCAGTGTGTGTAGTGTGTGTGTATGTGTAGCGTGTGTCAATGTGTGTCAATGTGTGTCAGTATGTGTGTGTTTTTACTGTATGTGCAGTGTGTGTAGTGTGTGTGTGTGTGCTTTTTAATGTGTGTGTCAGTATGTGCAGTGTGTGCAGTGTGTGTTCTTTTTTTTAGGGCGGGGACTTTTGGAACCGGGAACCACAGAACCGATCCGAACCGCATCGGAACCAACGGTTCGGTTCGGTTCCTAGCAACAAATTTTTTTTCGGTTCGGTTCGTACTGTTAGTATTCGGTTCGGTTCGGTTCGCGGTTCCTGTCTGTTTAAAGAGGAACCGATCTGAACCGCAAGGAACCATCCGAACCACACCGAACCGGGAAACCGACCCCCTGAGTATAATATAATATAATATATTCGTATTAAACATAATTAATATAATATAAAATAATATAATATATTCTTAATAAAATAAAATATATTATAATATATATCGTCCAAACCATACAAATCGGTTCCGGTTCGGTTCCGATTCGGTTCGGTTCTTGTGCGGTTCGGACAAAAAAAACTGGAAAAACCGAACCGCGAAAAAACTATGCGGTTCGGTTCCGGTTCCTGTATTTTTCTCCGAGGAACCGAAAAGTCACAGGCCTACTTTTTTTACAGGGTGTGTGTGTGTGTGTGTAGTGTGGTGTTTTTTTACTGTGTTGTTTGTGTAATATCCGTAATTTTCGATTTTCGGTAAATTTCTTTTTTCGGCGGAAGTCCGTTTTGACGACTCGCTCAGGACCGTTTCGTCATTCTAAGAATGATTAATTCTACACTTTTTATCATCCGAGTTCGTTTCGGTGTTGTTTTGTTGAGTTCCGTGCTTTTTAGCGACTTTTCCGCACTTGAGTTCGATTCTTGCGAATCTCATCCGAAACTGCTGTTTCGAGTTTCCCGCAAGTCCGTTTAACTTTGTTAGACGTGTTGTGAACTTCGGTTTGGTTGTTCGATCACGTATCGTGATTTCCGGGCGTTTTGGGCCATTTTGTAATTTACCCAAAGTTACGGGTATCCGTATCTGTAATCGTTGTCTCGACCCGTTTCTTGGTCGCGTATGATTAATTATGGTATTACGTTTTCATTTCGAGTCATTGATGTCGTCCGCGAACTTTTCGTCGTGTTCGTTCCGTGCATTTTTGGAAATCGAGGCGTCGGGTCGTGGCGGCGGCGGTGGCGGACAGTGCGGCCTTTGTCGGAAGTCTTGAGCAGCGGCAGCACGGCGAGAACCGGCGTGCGCGCACGCTTCTGGCCGGGGCCAGCTGCGCTAGCTCGGCGATGTAGCGCCTGTTGTCGAGTCGGCCAGACGCTTCTCGGGCACAGGCGGAGGATTACGAGGTTCGGACTCGGTCGGGATCGGCGGAGTGGCGCCACGCTCTTTGGCCGGTCGTAAGCGCCATGGCCGTGAGGGTAGCGCCGTCGGCCGACTAGCGTACGTTACACAGGTGAGTTTGTTAGTCCGAGGCTCTTTGGGCCAGTCGGCTAGCGCGCGCAGGCTTCCGGCCGTAGCGCACGCTAGCGGGAGTCGGGCGGACAATCATGGTCGGCAGAATTGGTCGGTGGTGCCGGGTCATGCGGGCCATGGCCGAGAGTGCTCGGCCGCTACTGGCCGATAGCGCACGCTAGTCCGGGAAGGCTAGCGCACGCTAGTTCCGGCCCAGTATATAAATGACAGACCAACGACTTTCTCAGTCATTTTTCATTTCATTTCTCTTCGGTCCGCAGCTGGGGTTTTGGAGGAGAAGAAACCATGTTGTTGGACAACAAATCCATGAAGTTTCTGAGTTTATATCACCGATCAATCATCCTATAACATCCTTCGATCCAGCGAATCAAGGTTAGATCTTTAGAACCCTACTTTTGGGTAGATTTGGGGGTTTTCGCGTTTTTGTCCGATTTGTTCCGTTTTGTCGATTAATTCATGATGAATATGATTAATCTTGTTGGTATTCTTAGTTTCCCTACGGATTCATGGTATATTTCGTTATTTTTTCAGAATCGAGAGGGTTTGGTTGTGGTCCGCCCTCGTTGTTGTTTATATACGAATATACATGAATCGTAGGCGGGTTTTCGGGTGTATTCCAATTCCGTATTCATTTAGAAATGGTTGTGATTGTATTCTTCGAATCGTTAGGTTCGGTTTCATTGGTTCCTAGCGTTCGTCGGTGACTTTCTTTTCCGTTCGTTGCGTCGCCAATTATTCAAGGCAAGTATTTTTGGAAACCTTTATGCTTAACGTGAAATGGTAATGTATATTGTGTGTGCTTTGCTCACCCTGGGAGGGTCCGACGGGGCCTCGGGGGAATCTATGACTTCACTCTGGATTCACGAGTTTGTTTCGCTAGCCAGCTCGGGAGGGTCCTTAGAGGCCTCGGGTGGGATTCATGGTGGCGTCTGGTCTGGCGATGCACATGCGTGATTTGTTTTATAAAGTGGCCGGCACGGGAGGGTCCTTAGAGGCCTCGGGTGGGATTCATGGTGGCGTCTGGTCTAGGCAAATTGTTTATTTGTTTGTTTAGGAAAGACATGTCTCGTTTTGGCCCTTGAAATTGTTGTTTTGGTACATTATACTATGAAATGTGTAAGCGATTGGTTTGCCTTGAATACTTGTACTAGCGTAATTGCTAACCCCTTTGGGGACCCGTTGTCGGGGAAATTCTTGTCATGGATTTGTGTTATGTTCAATGCAGAGCAATGGCGGCCCGGGATGGTACGAGGATGACGGCCAAGGTTGTTGACATGTGCAATTGAGTCTTGTTATTTCCTACTGTTTCTTTTTATGTGGATGTTTTCCAAATTGTAAACTTATAGATTGTACTCGCGAGTACTTAGGCTTTTCCTTTCGGATCGTGTTTGGACTTCGTTGGAGTTACTGTATTTGTCGGTTGATGTATATTATGCCGGTTGTACCGGACGTGTTGTTTTATGTTCTTGTTGTTAACAATTGTTTCCTTGCTAACCGAGAAGGTTAGTCGAGAGGTGTTTTCTTGTGTTAGCCTGGTGGATCCCATGTAGGGGTCCACGGCGCTGTAATACACCTCGAATATCTTGGGGGTGTTACAGAAATGGTATCGGAGCTCTAGGTTTATGGATACCTAGGCTTGTTGGTTATTTGGGTCTAGTTGTGTTTTGTTTTGCACATTGTCACACCGCTGCCGGCATCTCAGTACATCCAGTGCTCGTAAGTTTTCCTTACTCGATTCTCTTATTTTCTCGTATTGAAATTCCACTTCTTGAACTGTGATTGCCTCTCTCGTACTTATCGTCGATTTGTTTTTCGATCCATCCGGTTCGTGTACTTTTGATTCTAGTATTGCGCAGTCATTTGTCTCTCTGGAGTATGTGCGCCGTTCTGGGCTTGACCGTTTGTCGTTTTGCGAGCCTTCCATCGCTAAACTTCCTAGCATTGGTGGGATCGTTGGTGATCGAAAGATCCGAGTTTTGCTCCGTGGTATATTGTGAGAGGGCTTGACTCTCTAGTCTTTTGTTGTATGATGGAATCTGTGTTTGGTAATTGCGGTATACTAAATGTATGTTGAGCCGAATGTACTGATGGGTTGGACACCGAAGGGTGCAGTATGATATAGAAGTTTTGAACATTGATATGTTCCGGTATAGGTATTGATGGCAGAGTTTGTTGAGAAACTCACATAGCTGGTTTCGACATACGTCCAAATCGGTGTTCGTTAGTTATATTATTAAACTTGAAGAGATAGTTTGACATATGCTTGGAATTGGTAATTCCGAGTTGCGCTTGTTGAACTGGTGATTTTTGAATGCCGTATATGCGTGTGTTCGGGGATTGATGGTACTTGGATAATTATTAATATTTACAACCAATGTGTTTCTATTAATAATAATACATGTGGCGTGCATGCTTGAAAATTTTCTTAGACTTGATCGTATTGTGGGTTTTTGAAAAGTGACATGAATTTGGGCGAGCCAGCCTTGTATTTTCAAATAAAACCTTGTGTCGGTATTTAAAGGTCGTGTATAAAAGTGTTTGGGACATTTTATAAAAGGCTACTGCTGTTAAGCCCTTGTCGTATTTGAAAGGGGTCTTGAAAACGATTTTTAACTTATCGGTTTTATTTTCGAATAACTAGAGTATACGATTTTAAAATCAGATTAGCCTGGGGAAACCTAGGCTGTCGAGTCAAGTTGTGTTGGTTGAGTTTTGTCTCGTCGGATTTTATCTGATTTAGTCGCATCGCGACGCGCCGTTTGAGATCATTGGTCGTGATTAGTATCGAGGGGCGGTCGTCACTTACGTGCGACCTATGGATGTAAAACCCCCTTCCTTGTGTTGTGCCTCGTGTGACACGAGTTATTTGTATGATTAGTCGTTAAATGATGGGATCCTTCTATGGATTTTGATTTCACCATATGTGTTTATTAGACTCTCGTATTTGGTTTATACGAGGAGTGTCGTCACTGCTGATGTATTTTCGTACCGCATTTTATCCGCTGCGTAAGTTCTTTCAAACGGCTTTCGGTATTTTGCAAACTGAGTTTTATTTCGTAAAACCGATTCCTTGAATCAAGTTTTGGCATTTTGGCCTTGAATATTTCATGATGGTTTGACAAATGATTATGTGAGCTTTGGGAAATATTACCGTCATTGGTCTTTTTAGCATTTTCGAAATGAGATGGGAAATTGTGCTTAGCCTGGTAAACCCGTGTGAGAAAGGTTTACGGCATGTAATTTTTCTGTTATGTTCTGTTGTTGTCTCTGTGGGTCATTAGCGCACGCTACGCTTTGCGGCTAGCGCGCGCAAGAGTGCGTCGGTAGCACGCTAAGGGGAGGATAGCGCACGCTACCTGGTAGTTCAGGCGATCCGGGAGCTCCGGGTGGTCTGAAGTTCTCGTTAGCGCACGCTAACACTTGGGGTTAGCGCACGCTAACAGTGTATTTTTGGTCAGGAGTTTTGTTTGGTGCCGTGATAGCGCACGCTAACCTTAGTGATTAGCGCACGCTAATTGTGTCCAGTATAAATACTGTACACCAGTCTAGAAGTTGCATTTTTCTTCATTTCTTCTTCTTCCTCCATGAGTTTGAGACGTAGCGACTCGGTTTCGCATCTGGGCTGATTTTTTTATTCCATCCAAATGTGTTTTGGAGTATCCTAGATAATTTTTAACATCATCTAATCCATTGTTCTTCGCCGAATCTAGGTATTTTCTTGAATCCCTAGAGTTGACTTTTTGGAGTTTTGTTCTTGATATCGTTTTCCATCCAGTTTTGATAAACCGATTGTTGTTTTAACGATGTTGTTAAACATATCCTAAGGGTTGTATATCACTGTCGTGATTTTGAGCGATTTGATGCGTGTGATATGATGTGTTTAAGTGAATGTTGATACGTACGAATTTTGGGCATTTTGGCCTATTGTACTTCTGAAAAACCTCGGGTATCTTAGAAAATAAACCTCGAGACGTACTTTTAAAATGAATTATTTTCTCACAGTGTTCTCAAGATGCCTACTAGCGCCACGCTATGTTTCAAGATTATTTCACTTTGAGGATCAAAATATTTTGAGATATTTCTAATGATTTAGAAACGCATTCGCTTAGACCCGAAGGTCGAATATTGCTGAAAAGTTTTAATTTAACGAAAGGTGTCTTCATTTTTTTTATCAAACGCAAGATGATTTTTTTTTTAAAGTCTCGATGACGATGTTTGTACTACTTTTTGATATGTGATACTCAAGATCAACTGGTGCTTGCAAGTTATTTTCAAAAGATGGTTTTCGTTTTCAAAACCTATCATTCCTATTTGTGGTCCGGGAATATATGTGTAATGTTCGTACTTTCGTTAGGGTGTTAACCCTCGAGTTGTGTTAAATCGGTGGTGTGAGCGTTGAGTCGTTCGCCACACAGTTGTCGTGGTAGCCTCTGTGAGGGGTGTGATGTTGGTATTGGATATTGTCGCCTCGTAGCGGTTTATGCGTTATCGCATATATGCGAGCTGTTAGAGCTCGGGTTGGTATGATTGTGTGCATCGGTGATTGTTCCGCGTTGTGTCGATTGCTTGTTATATTGTTACCTTGGTTCCGTTGTTGTGAGTTTCGGGGGCGAGGTCAAAGGTAATACCCGTACTATTTTGACTTCTATATCTTCTCTGTCTCCAGTCTATCAATTCGCTCGTGTTCATTGATACCTTCTGAACTTGTTCTGTACCTTGGTTTCATCGTTCGAACGAGCTGTAATCTGGTTTTGAGTCGATCTAGTTATCACTGTGACTTTTCCGAATTCGGTTCAACTATTGTGAACCTTGTTCAGAAGTAACATCTTTTGGTTCTAATAGTTCTTTTATTCAAAGTGGATCGAATTTTGAACTTCTGTATTTTTGGCTCTATCAACTCGTTTATGCTCGTTAACATTTCTGAACTTTCCCTATCCCTTGCTTTTGTTGATCGAATGAGGGTGGTATTGTTTCGGAATAACTCGTCTGTCGTTGTGGCTTTTCAATCGCTATTCCCTTTCCTGTGGATCTTATGGGAATGCACGTCTTGCTGTTCTCACCAGGTCATCCTGGGGGTTGTTGTTTGAATTTTATTATCCTACGTGTTTCGGACATGATTGTTCGATTTTTTTTGTTGTCTCAATCGTTTATTTGTTCGGTTTTTGTTCTCGTTTCGTGATTGTTGAGCGTTCAGGCTCCTTCGTAATTCCCTTAAGTTCGGGAAATTAGTCTCGTTTTCGATCTTCCAACCCTTGGGCGGTGGAATTCCGTATTTGTTCAGCGTTGACTCGCGTTTTGGTTGATGAACCGTTGGATTGGTCAACCGTATTGATTTTCGTTCGTTGAGTTTTGTGATTGTTCGGATAATCAACTCGATTGTATTGTCTATTTGATGACGCTTGTCGCTCGTTGATTTTATTATGTCTCTACTGGTGGCGTTGTGTTAGTCGCCCTGGAGCGTATTTTCACGCCGTATGTCTCTTTGCGTTTCTTGCAGCGTTTCGCCGTCGGGCGCGAGTTTTCGGTTTTTGTGTATCTCGTTGAGTTTTCCTGGCGAGATATTGCTTCTCCCTACTTATTTTAAGTTTCGGGACGAAACTTCTTTTAAGGAGGGTAGAATGTAATATCCGTAATTTTCGATTTTCGGTAAATTTCTTTTTTCGGCGGAAGTCCGTTTTGACGACTTGATCAGGACCGTTTCGTCATTCTGAGAATGATTAATTCTACACTTTTTGTCATCCGAGTTCGTTTCGGTGTTGTTTTGTTGAGTTCCGTGCTTTTTAGCGACTTTTCCGCACTTGAGTTCGATTCTTGCGAATCTCGTCTGAAACTGCTGTTTCGAGTTTCCCGCAAGTCCGTTTAACTTTGTTAGACGTGTTGTGAACTTAGGTTTGGTTGTTCGATCACGTATCGTGATTTCTGGGCGTTTTGGGCCATTTTGTAATTTACCCAAAGTTACGGGTATCCGTATCTGTAATCGTTGTCTCGACCCGTTTCTTGGTCGCGTATGATTAATTATGGTATTACGTTTTCATTTCGAGTCGTTGATGTCGTCCGCGAACTTTTCGTCGCGTTCGTTCCGTGCGTTTTTGGAAATCGAGGCGTCGGGTCGTGGCGGCCGAGCAGCTGGCCGGACCAGTGCGGCATCTTTAAGTGGCGGGCAATCGCCGAGCAGCACGACAGAACCGGCGTAAGCGCACGCCACGGCCGGAGCTGCTGCGAGCTAGCTCGGCAGTGTAGCGCACGTTGTCGAGTCACCGGCCAGACGCGCTTCGGCCCGGGCGAGGGATTCTCGAGGTTCGACTCGGCCAGATCGGCAGTAGCGCACGCCATCGCTTGGTCGTAGCGCACGCTGACCGGCAGGGTAGCGCACGCCGTCGGCCGACTAGCGACGTTACAGGTGAGTTTGTTAGTCCGAGGCTATCGACAGTCGGCTAAGCGCGCAGCTTCCGGCCGTAGCGCACGCTAGCGGGAGTCGGGCGGACAGTCATGGTCGGCAGAATTGGTCGGTGGTGCCGGGTCATGCGGGCCATGGCCGAGAGTGCTCGGCCGATACTGGCCGATAGCGCACGCTAGTCCGGGAAGGCTAGCACACGCTAGTTCTGGCCCAGTATATAAATGACAGACCAGCGACTTTCTCAGTCATTTTTCATTTCATTTCTCTTCGGTCCGCAACTGGGGTTTTGGAGGAGACGAAACCATGTTGTTGGACAACAAATCCATGAAGTTTCTGAGTTTATATCACCGATCAATCATCCTATAACATCCTTCGATCCAGCGAATCAAGGTAGATCTTTAGAACCCTACTTTTGGGTAGATTTGGGGGTTTTCGCGTTTTTGTCCGATTTGTTCCGTTTTGTCGATTAATTCATGATGAATATGATTAATCTTGTTGGTATTCTTAGTTTCCCTACGGATTCATGGTATATTTCGTTATTTTTTCAGAATCGAGAGGGTTTGGTTGTGGTCCGCCCTCGTTGTTGTTTATATACGAATATACATGAATCGTAGGCGGGTTTTCGGGTGTATTCCAATTCCGTATTCATTTAGAAATGGTTGTGATTGTATTCTTCGAATCGTTAGGTTCGGTTTCATTGGTTCCTAGCGTTCGTCGGTGACTTTCTTTTCCGTTCGTTGCGTCGCCAATTATTCAAGGCAAGTATTTTTGGAAACCTTTATGCTTAACGTGAAATGGTAATGTATATTGTGTGTGCTTTGCTCACCCTGGGAGGGTCCGACGGGGCCTCGGGGGAATCTATGACTTCACTCTGGATTCACGAGTTTGTTTCGCTAGCCAGCTCGGGAGGGTCCTTAGAGGCCTCGGGTGGGATTAATGGTGGCGTCCTGGTCCTAGGCGATGCCTGTGCGTGATTTGTTTTATAAAGTGGCCAGCTCGGGAGGGTCCTTAGAGGCCTCGGGTGGGATTCATGGTGGCGTCCTGGTCCTAGGCAAATTGTTTGACTGTTTGTTTCCGGAAAAGACATGTCTCGTTTTGGCCCTTGAAATTGTTGTTTTGGTACATTATACTATGAAATGTGTAAGCGATTGGTTTGCCTTGAATACTTGTACTAGCGTAATTTCTAACCCCTTTGGGGACCCGTTGTCGGGGAAATTCTTGTTATGGATTTCAGGTTATGTTCAGCCAGACGAGCGGGCGCTGGGATGGTACGAGGATGACGACCAAGGTTGTTGACATGTGCAATTGAGTCTTGTTATTTCCTACTGTCTCTTTTGATGTGGATGTTTTCCAAATTGTAAACTTATAGATTGTACTCGCGAGTACTTAGGCTTTTCCTTTCGGATTGTGTTTGGACTTTGTTGGAGTTACTGTATTTGTCGGTTGATGTATATTATGCCGGTTGTACCGGACGTGTTGTTTTATGTTCTTATTGTTAACAATTGTTTCCTTGCTAACCGAGACGGTTAGTCGAGAGGTGTTTTCTTGTGTTAGCCTGGTGGATCCCATGTAGGGGTCCACGGCGCTGTAATACACCTCGAATATCTTGGGGGTGTTACAGTTTGTGTGTGCAGTGTGTGTGTCAGTGTGTGCATTGTTTTTTTTTTCTGTGTGTGCATTGTGTGTGTCAGCGTGTGGTGTTTTTTTTAACTGTGTTGTTTGTGTGCAGTGTGTGTATGTGTGTGTGCAGTAGCAGTGTGTGTAGTGTGGTGTTTTTTTACTGTGTTGTTTGTGTGTGCAGTGTGTGTGTGCAGTGTGTGTGTGTGCAGTGTATGTGTGTGTGGGTGTGTGCAGTGGCAGTGTGTGTGTGTTTTACTGTTTGTGCAGTGTGTATGTGTGTGTGTGCACAGTTTGTGTCAATGTGTGTCAGTGTGTGTGTTTACTGTGTGTGTAGTGTGTGTGTGTGTCTACTCCGCTGTGTGTGTGTTGATTTTATTTACTGAAAGCGACTCATATAATTGTGTCATCTTTTGTTTTAGTGTAATAAATAAAATGGAGGTTGGGAGTGTGGTTATTATGTTATGCACTGGATGTCGACTATCAACAGAGCGCGTATTTTGGATGGTTGGATGGAGGTAGTACATTTTTAAATTGAATTGGTGATAAAACTGTTTATTCATTTATATTTAAAGTTTATTTATTATACGTTTATATGTGCAGATGTTTGATGATGTTGGAGCAGTGTCTAATGATGTTATTCATAAAATTCGAGCTGATTGGGAACACTATTTCTTGGAGGTTCGAAAACGCCTTGCGACATGATTTTGGTGTTTTTGTATGAATTATTTATATGAATTATACATTTGATATTTGGAAGAATTTGTGGGTTTTTTTTTTGTATTATATTTTTCAATGAATTTGTTGTTGGTTAGTTCATTTTCGGTGTGTTTGGATTCAATGAATTGATGGTTTATTGATTATTACAATTTTATCCGAGTTCAGGTACTCGATTGAGCAAAATAATGCCAAAATCTGAACAAAAATCTGGACAAAATAACAGCGGTTCCCAGAAAACCACAGTTAAATATATTGAAACTACAACAGCGGTTCCCAGACAACCGCTGTTAAATTGTAAAAATAGTGGCGATTCGGAAACCGCCGTTAAATATCCGCTGTTAAAGCGGTTCTTTATAACCGCTGTTAATTGGCATGTTTAACAGCAGTTATAAAGAACCGCTGTTAATTGTCTAAAACAACGGCGGTTGCTAAAACCGCTGTTAAAATTAACAGCGGGACATACAATGGTGGTTCCGAAACCGCTGTTAATTGGCCCCAAAAACCGCTGTTAAAAGTCTGTTGAGTAGTAGTGTTAACAAAATCTTACGTGGGTACTTGTTTCTATGTTTGCTCTAATCCTTGAAAGGGATGCTAAATATGGCTTCTCTCCATAGCGTGCATGTCGTCAAGAACAACATATTTTCATATATGTGCATATAAACATGATTAGATTCATAAGTGTACAAATCAATGAACAAATGAATCATTAATTAGGAAAAGATGGAGAGTTGAGAAACGCCCAGAAAAGGGCTACTGGGTTCGATAATCCGACGGAAAAGGACTCGAGCGCGACGGCACAGCAGCTCGGTGTTGGATGAGGTCGGATCTCCAATTTTTCTCGTAAAAATCTGCTTCTATTCAGAGACAGATTCACTAAGCAATATTACTCAGAACCCGATCTCCACCGTTTAATATATAAATATTTGTATTGAGAAGTTTCTGTAAAAATGTCACACTGATCCGATAGTTAACAAATCAGGAAACGTGATTTTGGTACGACTGCGCTGTGCAGAAAATTTACGTGTGAAAATTCTCGTCTCTCGTTTCTTTTCTCGATTTTCTGCTTTTTTTTATTTTTTTCTTCCATTGGAATGGGGTCGTGATTGGATCAGGTCGCGAACGGGTTGCAAATGCAAATCGGGCTTTAACGAGCTTCTGCAGTCCTCTGCTTGTTTCCAGATTTGGTCTAACCGTGGCTTTGATGGACCTCGTACTAAAAGATGAGGCGACCAAAATGGCAGGATATAGTGCGTCTTTTCGGATATTATAATAGGGAGAACATTCACGTATAGCCCGAAATTCTTTAATATCCCTAGGGTATCCAAACTCCTCATAGTCATCAGGTGTCAGTGGTAAAACATGTAGCAGAAGGGTATTAGTGGGATCTAAAAATAGAACCTTCAAAACATTAGGGGCTGAAAGGTAATATTAATAAATCTGCCATTGAAGGCAGATGAAGCTTCTGAAGTTTCTGGTTTGCCTGGGACCGTGTGTGCTATGCGACGGTACGTGAGACTCTTTTGTTGGTATTGGGACAGATCTACGCTAGCGGTGGCGCGTGATCTAGGTCCGGGAAGACGATGGCAGTGGCGACCTGGTGTGGGGAGGCGGCTAGGGTTGCTGCGAGCCGGAGTGGAGGCAGTCGATTTGCTGTCCGAGAGTGGCGCGGGGGGAATTAGGGTTCTCGACCGTTTTTTTTTTTCTTTCGGAATTTCGGATTTTTTTTCTTGCTAGGAAAAATAGTAAAGAAACAAAAGATGTAAATAATTGTATTGATAATATTGGTAGAGGGGTCTTTATATAGGCTTTATAATGAGAATCCTTCAATACATTTCCTTACAAAAAAAAGACATCAAGTAGAATCACACTACCTAGAAGGATCTAGAATCTCTACCATCTATGATACTTATTTAATCAGTATTAGGTAAGACACATCACGGAAATAATAATTCCCGAAACAAGACTATATTTTTTTGTTCATTTTCCATTCGGGTTTTTAGGCTTACTTAATATTTTAATTAAAATTAAATATACTGTTGTTACCCAAAATATTATCCGGAGATGATACTACTGGAATAGTCGAGTAACAAATAAATGCGAGAACACTTCCGTGGGAAAGTAAATAACACAAGATTTGTCGGGTTGTTAGTCCCGAGCTTGAATGCTCTCGCGAGATGTTATTAATATGAATACATTGGAGTACAAATATTAATGTTAGAATCTATTACAATGAGTGTAAAGACTCTAGTTATCTTAGCTGTAGAGCGTGAAGATTGCCGGAAGAACCAGATATGATGCTCTGTGAGTTCTTGCTTTTTGGTGTTCTGTATATGTGAATGAGTTTTTCCAGTAAGTCCACTGTTTTCAGAATGTATTTTTCTCCTTAGGCCACTGTTGGAGGCCTACTACTTATAGTAGAAGAGGTTGCTAGGTCCTCTCCGGCGATCGCGGGCGACCGTCGTATTCTATATTAGAATAATGTGGGCGATCGTCCCATCACATGGGAGCTTCTTAAAGTCCGAGGCAAATGGGCAACAGGATGCGATGAGGAGTCCGCACGCGTCCTGAGTCGCTGTCAGAGGAGGACCCACTTTGTACCTTTCGGCGGGCCTGTCGGTAGGTGTGAAGGTGGTGACAGACTGGGGTCAAAAAGCCTTATCTTGTGGCGCCTTTTGCGGATCTGCACGTGGGTCTACGTCCGAGATTCGGTCTTCGAAGACTTTGACGGGTGTTGGTTTCATACGTGGCACTGGACGATCGTCTTGTAACACCCCCAGAATACGATCGGGAATGTCACACGCCGTAGACCCTTATCACAAGGATCTACCAGGCTAAACTCCAAAAGACTACTCAATGATTGACCGACCGGGGTCAAAATTAAATACAAAGAAGACCGACAAGGTCATTAACCAATTCAGAATTAACGACATTCATATTACAATGACAATAATAAACTTGAACACCGAAAAGAATGACAACTCAATTTGAATAAATGAAAACTACACCCATGCAAGGGTGAATACTCGAACGACAGAGAAATACCGACCAAAATGGAACAAAAGAAAAGACTCTGACTCTGGTGTGATTAGTATCATTGTCCTCCATCTCCTTCCAAGCCAATCTTGTGACTGCTCCCGAGCTGCCAAAACCTGAGCGCATAACAGGCACCCACCCCCCGAAAACTCGGGGGTTAGCAAACTGGAATTTTGCTAGTGCAAGTACATAACATACAAGATATACGAACAGTAACAACACAAAATTCAACCGCCGTGAAGCCTTAACACAAACCGTACATTCCCATAGTCAACACAGAGTAACACTCGCATACACAAGGTGAAAGATAACCACATAGTCATATTCTCTTTACGGAACATAACATCAATGAAACTTTAAACGAGCCCAAGGAGTCAGGAAAATCCCTTTTGTAAAAGGAAAAATATTTTGATAAGATAGTTTGCGAACGTTATTATTGACTCGGGCCGTCTTGGGGTTTTTAAAATCGAATGGGAATACTTTTGGAAATAATTTCAAAAGCTCTCGGGTCCTTGACCCAACATATGGAAAACAATTACACGAAAACCAAGTCAACTTATTCGGGGTCCTTGACCCAATTATAGAACACTGTCACAAACGAAATCATTACAACATCACATAGGGTTCTCAACCCAATCCAAATAACATCATCACGAAATCAATCATCTCAACATTCCACAGGGTCCTCGACCCAATACACAGAATAGCACCACAATACAATCAAAGGCACAAACTCTCATTCGACATATCCTGCTCAAGACCCCGACATTAACCCTGAGATTTCACAAACCTCCTTGGTTAATTAACCCTGATACCAACGCATTAAAAACAAGTTGAAACAAGCTTTAAAAAACACGAATCGCGGTCTATATCAAGACAAACATTTAAAAACGAGTTGAAAGAATTTTGAATACGAACATTGTTCTAGAACGGTCTTAATTGTCACTCAAATATCCGTAACCAATAAGCCTGCCAGGCGCCTCCCTTGCGCACCTGTGCACCGGCGTTCACTCCACTATGTCGGCCGCTCATTGAACATGTCACTGCGCCGGCGATCACTCCCGCAAGAGCCGCCCTTTGACACACGCATTATGTAACACCGGCGTTCACCACCCATATGGAGCCGCACATTGCAGCGTACACCAGGCCGGAGTACACGCCCCGCCCTCAGAGGTTCCCGGATACGACGTTTCTCACAACAAGTATCCACATTATTTCAAACATCAAGCACACCGACAAACGTCACAACAATTTTCAACTCGGTACACCAAGTCACACAATTTCTCCGCCAGTCTATAACCACACAAATAAACAATAACACGCACGTTATCAATAAAACTCAATCGCAATAAGCCTTCAAGCATAACCAATCAACACCGCACATATATCTCTATATTGCGACTCAACCGAATATATATTTATATATATAGATATATAGATATATATATAACCTTACTATATTATATGAATAACTATAGTTCATCCATCAATCCAAGTTGAGTACGTCAACTAGTGTTAGCATTCATCACTCGTCGATCACCGACATAAGCATATATATCAATATACGTATATACATACATATATTTAACATATAAATATATATGTATACACACATACATATATATATATATATACACATATATACATCCGTATAAACTCATACACTTCGACAACAATGATTTCACGCAGTAACAATTCGTATATCGAGTTACTTGCCTTGGTAATCTCTCGCGGATACTCCGAAAGTACGGTCGGTTGGCAAAATCCGGAACTCCAACGAAAACAACGATCGGAAGGGCTCAACACCAGATTTTTGTAGGGAAATCGTCCCTAATATCCTATCATCGAATAAAAAATCAATCACACGAGGAAAAACATCACAAAACGACCAAATTCCTCTCTGCGGCATTTCCCCGGACACCTTGAAGGCGTCAAACGGAAGTTCATATAATCGACGAATCGGAAACGGTAAAACCGTGGAAAGATGATGAAAATGATAGAATACAACTTAATCTACAATTATCCATCAGTAATTTAAGTTCATAAGGCTCAAACGGACGAAATCTACCAAGATCCCCAAATTTCCCAAAGTTTGGATTTTAGGAAAAACTAACCTTGATTCGGTCGATTGAAGGATGTTATGGATTGATTGATCAATGATATGGACTCAGGATCTTCGTGGATTTGTTGTTCAATAACATGCCTCTTTTCTCTCAAAAGATCCAGCCGCGGACATGAAGGAAGGAAAGTGAAAAATGGGTGAAAACAGGGCTGCTCGGTCATATATATACTGGCAACTCACTAGCGTGCGCTAGGTTGTCCGGGTAGCGCGTGCTATCAGCCGGCCCTGGTCCAGAATCTTCGGCCGGGGTCTGATAGCGTGCGCAAGACATCGGCAGCAGCGTGCGCAATCGCCCGGCCCAGACTCATCGACTAATCGCCTGGCCAGAAGGCGTCGGCGTAGCATTAGCGTGCGCTTAGCTCGCTGAGTTAGCGCACTGTCCCGGCCAGAAGCGTGCGCTACTGTCCGGTCTGCCAAGTCCGCACTTACCGCCTAGATCGCCGGCCGATTAGCGTGTGTTACCTCCTGGCAGCTGGCGTGCGCTACTCTCGCGGGTTAGCGCGCACTGTCCGGCCAGAAGCGTACGCTAGGCCGGTCCTCGCGAATCGTCTGGCGCCGCCACCGCATGCCGGTTCCTGCCGCAATTGTCCTGGCCAGCGCCAGTGCGTGGCTCGATGACTCGATTCTCAAAAACGCACGGAACGAACACGACGAAACGCTCGCGGACAACAATATCGATCCGAAATGAAAATAATATACAACAAGTCACCACTTATGGCCATAAATACAAAATCGATTGTCGAGAAAAATAATACTAACGCCCAAAACCGAGAAGTTTCCGGTCTAAAAAGAAAATTCGAATTAATCAGAATAAAAAATCTCGGATATTACATTCTACTCCTCTTAAAATAAGTTTCATCCCGAAACTTAAAATAGAGAGCGACAGAACAATCAAGGAAATAACTACTTTGCTCAGCCCTAAAACATCACGAGCAATGCGCGAACGCGAGAATCCTTGAAATACAATGAACTGACTAAGCAAGCATCTGGTACGTGAGTCGAGGCGATAAAAATGTATGTGAACACGATAAGTTGAGGTGGAGGAGTATGAATTTGGATACAAAAGCTCCTAGAGTTAAGAAAATCACAAAACAGCTCAGACGTCCTGAAAACCATGTTTCGAGCTCAACCAACCGCATCCAAGTTCATAATACATTCGGAAATGTTAATTGCATGTATGAGAATAATAGTTTCGAACAAAATTTTGCAAGGATCAAGTTCAGATGTGGAAATACCACAATAATCCACGGAGTCTAACAAAACGGCTCTGAAATTCGTTCGAAGAACGGTAGGCTAAGTACAACAGGGTAGTTTAAAAATTATCGAGAGGGTCACAGATGAAGTACCAACAATGAAAGTCACCCAACACTGAAAATACTAAGAAGAGTACGAGTAGTACATTCCCCCATACTAAGAAGACATTTCGGCCCCAAAGCCTAGGACAACAAGAGTTGGAAACGTAAAGCAATGAAATGACAAACGATCAAAGTCACTTTTGCTGGAAACAGCAATCGAAAATTTTCCAGATGTCTTGGGCCTCTTCGCCTTGCTCGAAGGTTCAACCATTGAGGAAAATTTTGTAGGATGTCGTCTGGTCCCGGTACTACCTCACTATATTATGAATCGTTACTGAACGGATCATATCACCGCTTCCACTACCATCATCAAATCCACCTCCACTAAGGTTCGACATGCTAATGCAGATAGCACCGTTCAGCATTATCAAATAATCAATCATACAGTACACCACAATTATTAACACAAGGTTTAATTAACATCTTTAGAATAACGGTAATATCGTAAAGTACAAAATTATCTGAAATCAATTTCCAGTCCTCCGACGAGGACGATCATTATATGCATGCACTTAATGAAAACAATTTTTTGAGAAAGAGGGCGAGTCACGTTACGCCCAAAACTTGTAGATACTATCTTTTATTTTGGAAGAGGAAGTTTATACATCGACTTTAAAATTATTTTCGAGTAATGTATAAAAGAAAAATTGAAAATCAAATCGTAAGTAATTTGAAATATTTCAAAAGCGTTGAGTTCCCAATACCACAAATTGAAAAATCTTTCCTCTTCTACCAAAAGGTTTAATCGAACGGATCCTTCCTCGAAATACGTGACCATTTGACATGACTACATTAAATCATGTGTTTTCTCAATGTTAGAAAAATTTCAAAACACCACTTAAAAATGTTCGTGATACTACAGCGCCGTAGGCCCCGTGTCGGAACCCACCAGGCTAAAAATCATTTTAAAAAAAAATGTTCAAAATGCCAAAAAGGCCGATGTCGGTAATATTCTCAAATACTCACAAAAATTATTTATAAAATATCAAATACCGTCATAAGATTACTATCAAAACGTGCAAGACCAAAATATCAAAACTCGGTTTGCAAGATACCAAAAGCCATCTCAAAATACTCATGCGGCGGATAAAATTAACATTCATAAATTTATTCTAATAAAGTGCAGAAACAGATAAATATGCTCGACTTCCGAAGCATACTACATAACCATTTTTACTCGGACCGCATACGCATGTTATATCCTAAAACAATAATATCACCAACAAGTTCCAATCCCTATTTCACATTAAACATATTAGCACAATATAATCAAATACGTATATAAGGGGACTTATGATCGGGAGGCTTACCATCACGGATTGCCGGAAGATGATGTTGGAACCACGATACTAATCACAGCTCTGATGCGCGCGACTTACACAAGACATGGACTTGACCTAACGGCCTAGGTTTTTCGCAAACCTAAGCTCTGATACGATAAATATAAAACCCCCAGAATACGACCGGGAATGTCACACGCCGTAGACCCTTATCACAAGGATCTACCAGGCTAAACTCCAAAAGACTACTCAATGATTGACCGACCGGGGTCAAAATTAAATACAAAGAAGACCGACAAGGTCATTAACCAATTCAAAATTAACGACATTCATATTACAAATGTAATACCCCGATTTTTCGGATATTTTTTTTTGATATCGTGGATGGTTATTTATGCTCGAGGACGTTGTGAACGTTTGATAATGTTATTGAATTGAGTATATGTATTGATTTTGCCATATGTTCGTATTCGGTATGTCGTGGCATTGGACAGGAATTGCTGAAATTGGCTAAGTATGGAATTGTTACGTACGTTAACAAGGTGAGCTTACGTACGTAAGATTGGTTTGGTTACGTACGTTAAGGCTAAGGTATTACGTACGTAACGAAGGCATCGAACAGGATCGAGTCATGGTCGGCAGGTGGGACCCTGTGTCGGCAACTTTCGGCGGAGGATGTTGACAGGTGAGTCAACGTACGTGTTACGTACGTTATACAGGACGTGTTACGTACGTAACACGACCATTGTACTGTAGCAAGTCAACTGGTATATTACGTACGTTATATGGTATGGGTTACGTACGTAATGGACTTCACGGAATGAGACAGTGAGTTTGTTACGTACGCTATGGATTTTGGATTACGTACGTTAAAGTTGTTACGTACATTAAGCAAAGACACTTACGTACGTAATAAGGGGTGCGGTTTATATATTGAAGTGTTGTCTTTCATTTCTCTCACGATCCTTTGAGGTATTTCTCTCCAAAACTCGTCCCTCTTCACTTCTAAGAGTGTTCTAAACACTTCTAATATGATTGTGAGCTTGGAATCATGGAATTAGAGCTTGGTTATGGAACTATTGTTGACTCTTGAAGTGATTTCTTATGTTATCCATATTCTATGAGGTATGTTGGATATTTCTCCTTTTCATTTCGGAATTTTGATGTTATAGTTGATGAATGATTCGTATGAAGATGATTATGATGTTGTTATTGCGATTCTTGAGGGTATATGAGGTGTATGTCGAAGGAAGATGATGATATGCCTTGTACATATTGATTATGATTATGGAATCATAGAGTTCTTGATGTTCTTGAGGCCATATGATGACTATGATGATTTGATAATTCGTTTAACCGATTTAAGATGGTATTCTAAATCATAGTGATGATAGTGGTTGATTTAGATGAGATGAATCTTGGTATGAGGTTGAATTCCGTATTGATTATATTATGATCATTGTAAAAAGTTGGTTTGATTATTGATATGATTATTGTTCTAGGTTGATTAACCAATAGGTATAATCATTTTTCCGCGGTGAAAGGCCATAGATTCCGTCCAGTCGGGGCTGAAGAGCTCGTAGACGAGGGCGATGAGTTCGATGTTGGTTTTGTCGTGTTGGTATCCAGGAAAGTGTTTACTTGTTCGGTTGTAATGTTTTGATGAGTAATTCCATTTACATTTCATAAGTATTTTATGTTGTATTGCATATTGACGAATGTTGAGTGATGTTCTAAAAGGATTAGAATGCACAGTTGATGATTGTTGAGATACTTGGACAATCTTGGGAAGATTGTAGTATTCGGATATTGTTGATGTCATTTTGGATATTCTTGGTCTGTGGTATGCAGTTCGGAAGGATATCCGGATAGAGGTATGTTTTATGGGAATCGTACATAGAAGATGGTGTACGGGAAAGTATTCGATATTGAGGTATTATGTGGTATTATCGTGGTATTGGGATTTTGATGAGAATCGTTGGATTACCGAAAGTGGTAAGGTTATCGTTGAGGTTATGATGCATGGCATGTGAATATTTATGTTTATGTACTTGCGGTTATTTGTCGGGCATTATTGCTGACCCCGTTGTGGGACTTGTTTTTCAGGTATTGGGGACTTTGATGGTAGCGGTCGTGAGGCGAGGATTCCGGACGATACTGGCTATGGCATATTGTTGGGGAATCGTGTATTTTGTTGTGTATATCATTATTGATGTATATGTATCCTGGACTGTATTTTTATCCGCTGCGTGAGTTATTTCAAATGGCTTTCGGCTTTATGCCAACTGAGTTTGATTTCGAAAACCGATTCCCTTAACCGAGTTTTTGGCCTTGATTGTCTTGACGGTAGTTGGTGTTTTCAAATGATTTTTGTGAGTTTTGGAAAATACTACCATCATCGGCCTTTTTGGGCATTTTTGTAAATGGTTTTTAGCCTAGTGGGTTCCGGCGCGGGGCCCACGGCGTGTAATACTCCCGGTTGATTTTGGGGATGTTACAACAATGACAATAATAAACTTGAACACCAAAAAGAATGACAACTCAATTTGAATAAATGAAAACTACACCCATGCAAGGGTGAATACTCGAACGACAGAGAAATACCGACCAAAATGGAACAAAAGAAAAGACTCTGACTCTGGTGTGATTAGTATCATTGTCCTCCATATCCTTCCAAGCCAATCTTGTGACTGCTCCCGAGCTGCCAAAACCTGAGCGCATAACAGGCACCCACCCCCCGAAAACTCGGGGGTTAGCAAACTGGAATTTTGCTAGTGCAAGTACATAATATACAAGATATACGAACAGTAACAACACAAAATTCAACCGCCGTGAAGCCTTAACACAAACCGTACATTCCCATAGTCAACACAGAGTAACACTCGCATACACAAGGTGAAAGATAACCACATAGTCATATTCTCTTTACGGAACATAACATCAATGAAACTTTAAACGAGCCCAAGGAGTCAGGAAAATCCCTTTTGTAAAAGGAAAAATATTTTGATAAGATAGTTTGCGAACGTTATTATTGACTCGGGCCGTCTTGGGGTTTTTAAAATCGAATGGGAATACTTTTGGAAATAATTTCAAAAGCTCTCGGGTCCTTGACCCAACATATGGAAAACAATTACACGAAAACCAAGTCAACTTATTCGGGGTTCTTGACCCAATTATAGAACACTGTCACAAACGAAATCATTACAACATCACATAGGGTTCTCAACCCAATCCAAATAACATCATCACGAAATCAATCATCTCAACATTCCACAGGGTCCTCGACCCAATACACAGAATAGCACCACAATACAATCAAAGGCATAAACTCTCATTCGACATATCCTGCTCAAGACCCCGACATTAACCCTCGGAGATTTCGTCAAACCTCCTTGGTTAATTAACCCTGATACCAACGCTTTAAAAACAAGTTGAAACAAGCTTTAAAAAACACGAATCGCGGTCTATATCAAGACAAACATTTAAAAACGAGTTGAAAGAATTTTGAATACGAACATTGTTCGGTAACGGGGTCTTAGCTGTCACTCAAATATCCGTAACCAATAAGCCTTCCAGGCGCCTCCCTTGCGCACCTGTGCACCGGCGTTCACTCCACTATGTCGGCCGCTCATTGAACATGTCACTGCGCCGGCGATCACTCCCGCAAGAGCCGCCCTTTGACACACGCATTATGTAACACCGGCGTTCACCACCCATATGGAGCCGCACATTGCAGCGTACACCAGGCCGGAGTGCACGCCCCTCCCTCAGAGGTTCCCGGATACGACGTTTCTCACAACAAGTATCCACATTATTTCAAACATCAAGCACACCGACAAACGTCACAACAATTTTCAACTCGGTACACCAAGTCACACAATTTCTCCGCCAGTCTATAACCACACAAATAAACAATAACACGCACGTTATCAATAAAACTCAATCGCAATAAGCCTTCAAGCATAACCAATCAACACCGCACATATATCTCTATATTGCGACTCAACCGAATATATATTTATATATATAGATATATAGATATATATATATAACCTTACTATATTATATGAATAACTATAGTTCATCCATCAATCCAAGTTGAGTACGTCAACTAGTGTTAGCATTCATCACTCGTCGATCACCGACATAAGCATATATATCAATATACGTATATACATACATATATTTAACATATAAATATTTATATATACACACATACATATATATATATACACATATATACATCCGTATAAACTCATACACTTCGACAACAATGATTTCACGCAGTAACAATTCGTATATCGAGTTACTTGCCTTGGTAATCTCTCGCGGATACTCCGAAAGTACGGTCGGTTGGCAAAATCCGGAACTCCAACGAAAACAACGATCGGAAGGGCTCAACACCAGATTTTTGTAGGGAAATCGTCCCTAATATCCTATCATCGAATAAACAATCAATCACACGAGGAAAAACATCACAAAACGACCAAATTTCTCTCTGCGGCATTTCCCCGGACACCTTGAAGGCGTCAAACGGAAGTTCATATAATCGACGAATCGGAAACGGTAAAACTGTGGAAAGATGATGAAAATGATAGAATACAACTTAATCTACAATTATCCATCAGTAATTTAAGTTCATAAGGCTCAAACGGACGAAATCTACCAAGATCCCCAAATTTCCCAAAGTTTGGATTTTAGGAAAAACTAACCTTGATTCGGTCGATTGAAGGATGTTATGGATTGATTGATCAATGATATGGACTCAGGATCTTCGTGGATTTGTTGTTCAATAACATGCCTCTTTTCTCTCAAAAGATCCAGCCGCAGACATGAAGGAAGGAAAGTGAAAAATGGGTGAAAACAGGGCTGCTCGGTCATATTATACTGGCAACTCACTAGCGTGTGCTAGGTTGTCCGGGTAGCGCGTGCTATCAGCCGGCCCTGGTCCAGAATCTTCGGCCGGGGTCCGATAGCGTGCGCAAGACATCGGCAGCAGCGTGCGCAATCGGCCCGTCCAGGACCTACTGGACTAATTTGCCCGGCCAGGTAGCGTGCGTCGGCCGAGCCGGTAGCGTGCGCTAGCCTGCCGAGTTAGCGCGCGCAGCTGTCCGGCCGTAGCGTGCGCTACCTGCTGGTCTGGCCGAAGTCCAGACCCTACTGCCTAGACTGCCCGGTCGATTAGCGTGCTTTACCTCCCGGCAGTGGCGTGCGCTACTCCTGCGGGTTAGCGCGCGCAGCTGTCCGGCCGTAGCGTACGCTAGGCCGGTCCTCGCTGGCCGTCGGTCGGCGCCCGGCCGCATGCAGTTCCTGCGCAATTGTCGGCCGGCGCCCGGTGCCGTGGCCTGATGACTCGATTCTCAAAAACGCACGGAACGAACACGACGAAACGCTCGCGGACAACAATATCGATCCGAAATGAAAATAATATACAACAAGTCACCACTTATGGCCATAAATACAAAATCGATTGTCGAGAAAAATAATACCAACGCCCGAAAACCGAGAAGTTTTCGGTCTAAAAAGAAAATTCGAATTAATCAGAATAAAAAATCTCGGATATTACATTCTACTCCTCTTAAAATAAGTTTCATCCCGAAACTTAAAATAGAGAGCGACAGAACAATCAAGGAAATAACTACTTTGCTCAGCCCTAAAACATCACGAGCAATGCGCGAACGCGAGAATCCTTGAAATACAATGAACTGACTAAGCAAGCATCTGGTACGTGAGTCGAGGCGATAAAAATGTATGTGAACACGATAAGTTGAGGTGGAGGAGTATGAATTTGGATACAAAAGCTCCTAGAGTTAAGAAAATCACAAAACAGCTCAGACGTCCTGAAAACCATGTTTCGAGCTCAACCAACCGCATCCAAGTTCATAATACATTCGGAAATGTTAATTGCATGTATGATTATAATATTTTCTAACAAATTTTTGCAAGGATATATTTCAGATGTGGAAATACCACAATAATCCACGAGTCTAACAAAACGGCTCAAATTCGTTCAAGAACGGTAGGCTAAGTACAACAGGTAGTTTAAATATTATCGAGAGGGTCACAGATGAAGTACCAACAATGAAAGTCACCCAACACTGAAAATACTAAGAAGAGTACGGGTAGTACATTCCCCATACTAAGAAGACATTTCGGCCCCGAAGCCTAGGACAACAAGAGTTGGAAACGTAAAGCAATGAAATGACAAACGATCAAAGTCACTTTTGCTGGAAACAGCAATCGAAAATTTTCCAGATGTCTTGGGCCTCTTCGCCTTGCTCGAAGGTTCAACCATTGAGGAAAATTTTGTAGGATGTCGTCTGGTCCCGGTACTACCTCACTATATTATGAATCGTTACTGAACGGATCATATCACCGCTTCCACTACCATCATCAAATCCACCTCCACTAAGGTTCGACATGCTAATGCAGATAGCACCGTTCAGCATTATCAAATAATCAATCATACAGTACACCACAATTATTAACACAAGGTTTAATTAACATCTTTAGAATAACGGTAATATCGTAAAGTACAAAATTATCTGAAATCAATTTCCAGTCCTCCGACGAGGACGATCATTATATGCATGCACTTAATGAAAACAATTTTTTGAGAAAGAGGGCGAGTCACGTTACGCCCAAAACTTGTAGATACTATCTTTTATTTTGGAAGAGGAAGTTTATACATCGACTTTAAAATTATTTTCGAGTAATGTATAAAAGAAAAATTGAAAATCAAATCGTAAGTAATTTGAAATATTTCAAAAGCGTTGAGTTCCCAATACCACAAATTGAAAAATCTTTCCTCTTCTACCAAAAGGTTTAATCGAACGGATCCTTCCTCGAAATACGTGACCATTTGACATGACTACATTAAATCATGTGTTTTCTCAATGTTAGAAAAATTTCAAAACACCACTTAAAAATGTTCGTGATACTACAGCACCGTAGGCCCCGTGTCGGAACCCACCAGGCTAAAAATCATTTTAAAAAAAAAATGTTCAAAATGCCAAAAAGGCCGATGTCGGTAATATTCTCAAATACTCACAAAAATCATTTATAAAATATCAAATACCGTCATAAGATTACTATCAAAACGTGCAAGACCAAAATATCAAAACTCGGTTTGCAAGATACCAAAAGCCATCTCAAAATACTCATGCGGCGGATAAAATTAACATTCATAAATTTATTCTAATAAAGTGCAGAAACAGATAAATATGCTCGACTTCCGAAGCATACTACATAACCATTTTTACTCGGACCGCATACGCATGTTATATCCTAAAACAATAATATCACCAACAAGTTCCAATCCCTATTTCACATTAAACATATTAGCACAATATAATCAAATACGTATATAAGGGGACTTATGATCGGGAGGCTTACCATCACGGATTGCCGGAAGATGATGTTAGAACCACGATACTAATCACAGCTCTGATGCGCGCGACTTACACAAGACATGGACTTGACCTAACGGCCTAGGTTTTTCGCAAACCTAAGCTCTGATACGATAAATATAAAACCCCCAGAATACGACCGGGAATGTCACAGGCCGTAGACCCCTATCACAAGGATCTACCAGGCTAAACTCCAAAAGACTACTCAATGATTGACCGACCGGGGTCAAAATTAAATACAAAGAAGACCGACAAGGTCATTAACCAATTCAAAATTAACGACATTCATATTACAAATGTAATACCCCGATTTTTCGGATATTTTTTTTTTGATATCGTGGATGGTTATTTATGCTCGAGGACGTTGTGAACGTTTGATAATGTTATTGAATTGAGTATATGTATTGATTTTGCCATATGTTCGTATTCGGTATGTCGTGGCATTGGACAGGAATTGCTGAAATTGGCTAAGTATGGAATTGTTACGTACGTTAACAAGGTGAGCTTACGTACGTAAGATTGGTTTGGTTACGTACGTTAAGGCTAAGGTATTACGTGCATGCGAAGGCATCGGACAGGATCGAGTCATGGTCGGCAGGTGGGACCCTGTGTCGGCAACTTTCGGCGGAGGATGTTGACAGGTGAGTCAACGTACGTGTTACGTACGTTATACAGGACGTGTTACGTACGTAACACGACCATTGTACTGTAGCAAGTCAACTGGTATATTATGTACGTTATATGGTATGGGTTACGTACGTAATGGACTTCACGGAATGAGACAGTGAGTTTGTTACGTACGCTATGGATTTTGGATTACGTACGTTAAAGTTGTTACGTACATTAAGCAAAGACACTTACGTACGTAATAAGGGGTGCGGTTTATATATTGAAGTGTTGTCTTTCATTTCTCTCACGATCCTTTGAGGTATTTCTCTCCAAAACTCGTCCCTCTTCACTTCTAAGAGTGTTCTAAACGCTTCTAATATGATTGTGAGCTTGGAATCATGGAATTAGAGCTTGGTTATGGAACTATTGTTGACTCTTGAAGTGATTTCTTATGTTATCCATATTCTATGAGGTATGTTGGATATTTCTCCTTTTCATTTCGGAATTTTGATGTTATAGTTGATGAATGATTCGTATGAAGATGATTATGATGTTGTTATTGCGATTCTTGTGGGTATATGAGGTGTATGTCGAAGGAAGATGATGATATGCCTTGTACATATTGATTATGATTATGGAATCATAGAGTTCTTGATGTTCTTGAGGCCATATGATGACTATGATGATTTGATAATTCGTTTAACCGATTTAAGATGGTATTCTAAATCATAGTGATGATAGTGGTTGATTTAGATGAGATGAATCTTGGTATGAGGTTGAATTCCGTATTGATTATATTATGATCATTGTTAAAAGTTGGTTTGATTATTGATATGATTATTGTTCTAGGTTGATTAACCAATAGGTATAATCATTTTTCCGCGGTGAAAGGCCATAGATTCCGTCGAAATTTGAAGAGCTCGTAGACGAGGCGATGAGTACGATGTTGGTTTTGTCGTGTTGGTATCCAGGAAAGTGTTTACTTGTTCGGTTGTAATGTTTTGATGAGTAATTCCATTTACATTTCATAAGTATTTTATGTTGTATTGCATATTGACGAATGTTGAGTGATGTTCTAAAAGGATTAGAATGCACAGTTGATGATTGTTGAGATACTTGGACAATCTTGGGAAGATTATAGTATTCGGATATTGTTGATGTCATTTTGGATATTCTTGGTCTGTGGTATGCAGTTCGGAAGGATATCCGGATAGAGGTATGTTTTATGGGAATCGTACATAGAAGATGGTGTACGGGAAAGTATTCGATATTGAGGTATTATGTGGTATTATCGTGGTATTGGGATTTTGATGAGAATCGTTGGATTACCGAAAGTGGTAAGGTTATCGTTGAGGTTATGATGCATGGCATGTGAATATTTATGTTTATGTACTTGCGATTATTTGTCGGGCATTATTGCTGACCCCGTTGTGGGACTTGTTTTTCACGTATTGAGGACTTTGATGGTAGCGGTCGTGAGGCGAGGATTCCGGACGATACTGGCTATGGCATATTGTTGGGGAATCGTGTATTTTGTTGTGTATATCATTATTGATGTATATGTATCCTGGACTGTATTTTTATCCGCTGCGTGAGTTATTTCAAATGGCTTTCGGCTTTATGCCAACTGAGTTTGATTTCGAAAACCGATTCCCTTAACCGAGTTTTTGGCCTTGATTGTCTTGACGGTAGTTGGTGTTTTCAAATGATTTTTGTGAGTTTTGGAAAATACTACCGTCATCGGCCTTTTTGGGCATTTTTGTAAATGGTTTTTAGCCTGGTGGGTTCTGGCGCGGGGCCCACGGCGTGTAATACTCCCAGTTGATTTTGGGGGTGTTACAAATATGGTATCGGAGACTAGGTTTTGTGATAACCGGGCATGTGTGTTATGTGGCTCTACCAGTGTGGTAGTAGCGTGATTTTTGTGTATCTGGATTTATGGCTATTTTGAACTGTATTGTTTTGGTTCTGTGTGATTTTTGAGTACTGTCGTGGTGATGTGTGGGTTTGGGGATTGTTGGTGTTCCCGAGACCGACGAGGCAGGGAGTGAACGCCGGTGCCGTGGTCATGTGCAATGTGCTGCTCCAATCGGGAAGTGAACGCCGGTGCGAGGCACGTGCAATGTGCGGCTTTCGATGTGGAGTGGAACGCCGGTGATACGCGCATGTGACAAGGAGCGGCTCATGCGCTTTAGGTGAGGAGACACAGCGTCACAGATCCCACAAAACTCGACAGTGCTCTAAACTTGTTGTGGTCTTGGCGGAGACCAATCGTTTTCAAATTGTGATTATTCCTGCTTTCGCATTCTTGTTGTGTCGAGATTTTTGAAATGGTGTCATATGTTAGTATCACGGGAGATCTTCATCTTCACTGACCTGTAAGTATGTTGTTCGGATTATTCGATAATTCTTGGTTATCTTGGTGATTTTGGATTTTCCGTTGAAATGTTGTTTGTGCGAGTGAATGCAAGTTTCGAGGACGAAACTTATTTTTAAGGGGGGTAGAGTGTAATACCTCGATTTTTCGGATATATTTTTTTTGATATCGTGGATGGTTAATTATGCTCGAGGACGTTGTGAACATTTGATAATGTTATTGAATTGAGTATATGTATTGATTTTGCCGTATGTTCGTATTCGGTATGTCGTGGCATTGGACAGGAATTGCTGAAATTGGCTAAGTATGGAATTGTTACGTACGTTAACAAGGTGAGCTTACGTACGTAAGATTGGTTTGGTTACGTACGTTAAGGCTAAGGTATTACGTACGTAACGAAGGCATCGGACAGGATCGAGTCATGGTCGGCAGGTGGGACCCTGTGTCGGCAACTTTCGGCGGAGGTGAGTCAACGTACGTGTTACGTACGTTATACAGGACGTGTTACGTACGTAACATGACCATTGTACTGTAGCAAGTCAACTGGTATATTACGTACGTTATATGGTATGGGTTACGTACGTAATGGACTTCACGGAATGAGACAGTGAGTTTGTTACGTACGCTATGGATTTTGGATTACGTACGTTAAAGTTGTTACGTACGTTAAGCAAAGACACTTACGTACGTAATAAGGGGTGCGGTTTATATATTGAAGTGTTGTCTTTCATTTCTCTCACGATCCTTTGAGGTATTTCTCTCCAAAACTCGTCCCTCTTCACTTCTAAGAGTGTTCTAAACACTTCTAATATGATTGTGAGCTTGGAATCATGGAATTAGAGCTTGGTTATGGAACTATTGTTGACTCTTGAAGTGATTTCTTATGTTATCCATATTCTATGAGGTATGTTGGATATTTCTCCTTTTCATTTCGGAATTTTGATGTTACAGTTGATGAATGATTCGTATGAAGATGATTATGATGTTGTTATTGCGATTCTTGAGGGTATATGAGGTGTATGTCGAAGGAAGATGATGATATGACTTGTACATATTGATTATGATTATGGAATCATAAAGTTCTTGATGTTATTGAGGCCATTTGATGACTATGATGGTTTGATAATTCGTTTAACCGATTTAAGATGGTATTCTAAATCATAGTGATGATAGTGGTTGATTTAGATGAGATGAATCTTGGTATGAGGTTGAATTCTGGATTGATTATATTATGATCATTGTTACCAAGTTGGTTTGATTATTGATATGATTATTGTTCTAGGTTGATTAACCAATAGGTATAATCATTTTGCCGCGGTGAAAGGCCGTAGATTCCGTCCAGTCGGGGCTGAAGAGCTCATAGACGAGGGCGATGAGTTCGATGTTGGTTTTGTCGTGTTGGTATCCAGGCAAGTGTTTACTTGTTCGGTTGTAATGTTTTGATGAGTAATTCCATTTACATTTCATAAATATTTTATGTTGTATTGCATATTGACGAATGTTGAGTGATGTTCTAAAAGGATTAGAATGCACAGTTGATGATTGTTGAGATACTTGGACAATCTTGGGAAGATTGTAGTATTCGGATATTGTTGATGTCATTTTGGATATTCTTGGTCTGTGGTATGCAGTTCGGAAGGATATCCGGATAGAGGTATGTTTTATGGGAATCGTACATAGAAGATGGTGTACGGGAAAGTATTCGATATTGAGGTATTATGTGGTATTATCGTGGTATTGGGATTTTGATGAGAATCGTTGGATTACCGAAAGTGGTAAGGTTATCGTTGAGGTTATGATGCATGGCATGTGAATATTTATGTTTATGTACTTGCGATTATTTGTCGGACATTATTGCTGACCCCGTTGTGGGACTTGTTTTTCACGTATTGAGGACTTTGATGGTAGCGGTCGTGAGGCGAGGATTCCGGACGATACTGGCTATGGCATATTGTTGGGGAATCGTGTATTTTGTTGTGTATATCATTATTGATGTATATGTATCTTGGACTGTATTTTTATCCGCTGCGTGAGTTATTTCAAATGGCTTTCGGCTTTATGCCAACTGAGTTTGATTTCGAAAACCGATTCCCTTAACCGAGTTTTTGGCCTTGATTGTCTTGACGGTAGTTGGTGTTTTCAAATGATTTTTGTGAGTTTTGGAAAATACTACCGTCATCGGCCTTTTTGGGCATTTTTGTAAATGGTTTTTAGCCTGGTGGGTTCCGGCGCGGGGCCCACGGCGTGTAATACTCCCAGTTGATTTTGGGGGTGTTACAAATATGGTATCGGAGACTAGGTTTTGTGATAACCGGGCATGTGTGTTATGTGGCTCTACCAGTGTGGTAGTAGCGTGATTTTTGTGTATCTGGATTTATGGCTATTTTGAACTGTATTGTTTTGGTTCTGTGTGATTTTTGAGTACTGTCGTGGTGATGTGTGGGTTTGGAGATTGTTGGTGTTCCCGAGACCGACGAGGCAGGGAGTGAACGCCGGTGTCGTGGTCATGTGCAATGTGCTGCTCCAATCGGGAAGTGAACGCCGGTGCGAGGCACGTGCAATGTGCGGCTTTCGATGTGGAGTGCAACGCCGGTGATAAGCGCATGTGACAAGGAGCGGCTCATGCGCTTTAGGTGAGGAGACACAGCGTCACAGATCCCACAAAACTCGACAGTGCTCTAAACTTGTTGTGGTCTTGGCGGAGACCAATCGTTTTCAAATTGTGATTATTCCTGTTTTCGCATTCTTGTTGTGTCGAGATTTTTGAAATGGTGTCATATGCTAGTATCACGGGAGATCTTCGTCTTCACTGACCTGTAAGTATGTTGTTCGGATTATTCGATAATTCTTGGTTATCTTGGTGATTTTGGATTTTCCGTTGAAATGTTGTTTGTGCGAGTGAATGCAAGTTTCGAGGACGAAACTTATTTTTAAGGGGGGTAGAGTGTAATACCTCGATTTTTCGGATATATTTTTTTGATATCGTGGATGTTTAATTATGCTCGAGGACGTTGTGAACATTTGATAATGTTATTGAATTGAGTATATGTATTGTTTTTGCCGTATGTTCGTATTCGGTATGTCGTGGCATTGGACAGGAATTGCTGAAATTGGCTAAGTATGGAATTGTTACGTACGTTAACAAGGTGAGCTTACGTACGTAAGATTGGTTTGGTTACGTACGTTAAGGCTAAGGTATTACGTACGTAACGAAGGCATCGGACAGGATCGAGTCATGGTCGGCAGGTGGGACCCTGTGTCGGCAACTTTCGGCGGAGGATGTTGACAGGTGAGTCAACGTACGTGTTACGTACGTTATACAGGACGTGTTACGTACGTAACACGACCATTGTACTGTAGCAAGTCAACTGGTATATTACGTACGTTATATGGTATGGGTTACGTACGTAATGGACTTCACGGAATGAGACAGTGAGTTTGTTACGTACGCTATGGATTTTGGATTACGTACGTTAAAGTTGTTACGTACGTTAAGCAAAGACACTTACGTACGTAATAAGGGGTGCGGTTTATATATTGAAGTGTTGTCTTTCATTTCTCTCACGATCCTTTGAGGTATTTCTCTCCAAAACTCGTCCCTCTTCACTTCTAAGAGTGTTCTAAACACTTCTAATATGATTGTGAGCTTGGAATCATGGAATTAGAGCTTGGTTATGGAACTATTGTTGACTCTTGAAGTGATTTCTTATGTTATCCATATTCTATGAGGTATGTTGGATATTTCTCCTTTTCATTTCGGAATTTTGATGTTACAGTTGATGAATGATTCGTATGAAGATGATTATGATGTTGTTATTGCGATTCTTGAGGGTATATGAGGTGTATGTCGAAGGAAGATGATGATATGACTTGTACATATTGATTATGATTATGGAATCATAAAGTTCTTGATGTTATTGAGGCCATATGATGACTATGATGGTTTGATAATTCGTTTAACCGATTTAAGATGGTATTCTAAATCATAGTGATGATAGTGGTTGATTTAGATGAGATGAATCTTGGTATGAGGTTGAATTCCGGATTGATTATATTATGATCATTGTTACCAAGTTGGTTTGATTATTGATATGATTATTGTTCTAGGTTGATTAACCAATATGTATAATCATTTTGCCGCGGTGAAAGGCCGTAGATTCCGTCCAGTCGGGGCTGAAGAGCTCATAGACGAGGGCGATGAGTTCGATGTTGGTTTTGTCGTGTTGGTATCCAGGCAAGTGTTTACTTGTTCGGTTGTAATGTTTTGATGAGTAATTCCATTTACATTTCATAAATATTTTATGTTGTATTGCATATTGACGAATGTTGAGTGATGTTCTAAAAGGATTAGAATGCACAGTTGATGATTGTTGAGATACTTGGACAATCTTGGAAAGATTGTAGTATTCGGATATTGTTGATGTCATTTTGGATATTCTTGGTCTGTGGTATGCAGTTCGGAAGGATATCCGGATAGAGGTATGTTTTATGGGAATCGTACATAGAAGATAGTGTACGGGAAAGTATTCGATATTGAGGTATTATGTGGTATTATCGTGGTATTGGGATTTTGATGAGAATCGTTGGATTGCCGGAAGTGGTAAGGTTATCGTTGAGGTTATGATGCATGGCATGTGAATATTTATGTTTATGTACTTGCGGTTATTTGTCGGGCATTATTGCTGACCCCGTTGTGGGACTTGTTTTTCAGGTATTGGGGACTTTGATGGTAGCAGTCGTGAGGCGAGGATTCCGGACGATACTGGCTATGGCATATTGTTGGGGAATCGTGTATTTTGTTGTGTATATCATTATTGATGTATATGTATCTTGGACTGTATTTTTATCCGCTGCGTGAGTTATTTCAAATGGCTTTCGGCTTTATGCCAACGGAGTTTGATTTCGAAAACCGATTCCATTAACCGAGTTTTTGGCCTTGATTGTCTTGACGGTAGTTGGTGTTTTCAAATGATTTTTGTGAGTTTTGGAAAATACTACCATCATCGGCCTTTTTGGGCGTTTTTGTAAATGGTTTTTAGCCTAGTGGGTTCCGGCGCGGGGCCCACGGCGTGTAATACTCCCGGTTGATTTTGGGGATGTTACAACAATGACAATAATAAACTTGAACACCAAAAAGAATGACAACTCAATTTGAATAAATGAAAACTACACCCATGCAAGGGTGAATACTCGAACGACAGAGAAATACCGACCAAAATGGAACAAAAGAAAAGACTCTGACTCTGGTGTGATTAGTATCATTGTCCTCCATCTCCTTCCAAGCCAATCTTGTGATGCTCCCATTTGCCAAAACCTGAGCGCATAACAGGCACCCACCCCCCGAAAACTCGGGGGTTAGCAAACTGGAATTTTGCTAGTACAAGTACATAATATACAAGATATACGAACAGTAACAACACAAAATTCAACCGCCGTGAAGCCTTAACACAAACCGTACATTCTCATAGTCAACACAGAGTAACACTCGCATACACAAGGTGAAAGATAATCACATAGTCATATTCTCATTACGGACATAACATCAATGAAACTTTAAACGAGCCCAAGCAGTCAGGAAAATCCCGTTTGTAAAAGGAAAAATATTTTGAGATAGTTTGCGAACGTTATTATTGACTCGGGCCGTCTTGGGGTTTTTAAAATCGAATAGGAATACTTTTGGAAATAATTTCAAAAGCTCTCGTGTCCTTGACCCAACATATGGAAAACAATTACACGAAAACCAAGTCAACTTATTCGGGGTCCTTGACCCAATTATAGAACACTGTCACAAACGAAATCATTACAACATCACACAGGGTTCTCAACCCAATCTAAATAACATCATCACGAAATCAATCATCTCAACCTTCCACAGGGTCCTCGACCCAATACACAGAATAGCACCACAATACAATCAAAGGCACAAACTCTCATTCGACATATCCTGCTCAAGACCCCCGATTAATTAACCCTCGGAGATTTCGTCAAACCTCCTTGGTTAATTAACCCTGATACCAACGCTTTAAAAACAAGTTGAAACAAGCTTTAAAAAACACGAATCGCGGTCTATATCAAGACAAACATTTAAAAACGAGTTGAAAGAATTTTGAATACGAACATTGTTCGGTGACGGGGTCTTAGATGTCACTCAAATATCCGTAACCAATAAGCCTGCCAGGTGCCTCCCTTGCGCACCTGTGCACCGGCGTTCACTCCACTATGTCGGCCGTTCATTGAACATGTCACTGCACCGGCGATCACTCCCGCAAGAGCCGCCCCTTGACACACGCATTATGTAACACCGGTGTTCACCACCCATATGGAGCCGCACATTGCAGCGTACACCAGGCCGGAGTGCACGCCCCGCCCTCAGAGGTTCCCGGATACGACGTTTCTCACAACAAGTATCCACATTATTTCAAACATCAAGCACACGGACAAACGTCACAACAATTTTCAACTAGGTACATCAAGTCACACAATTTCTCCGCCAGTCCATAACCACACAAATAAATAATAACACGCACGTTATCAATCAAACTCAATCGCAATAAGCCTTCAAGCATAACCAATCAACACCGCACATATATCTCTATATTGCGACTCAACCGAATATATATTTATATATATATATATAGATATATAGATATATATATATATAACCTTACTATATTATATGAATAACTATAGTTCATCCATAAATCCAAGTTGAGTACGTCAACTAGTGTTAGCATTCATCACTCATCGATCACCGACATAAGCATATATATCAATATATGTATATACATACATATATTTAACATATAAATATATATATACATACATATATATAGACATATATACATCCGTATAAACTCATACACTTCGACAACAATGATTTCACGCAGTTACAATTCGTATATCGAGGTACTTGCCTTGGTAATCTCTCGCGGATACTCCGAAAGTACGGTCGGTTGGCAAAATCCAGAACTCCAACGAAAACAACGATCGGAAGGGCTCAACACCAGATTTTTGTAGGGAAATCATCCCTAATATCCTATCATCGAATAAACAATCAATCACACGAGGAAAAACATCACAAAACGACCAAATTTCTCTCTGCAGCATTTCCCCGGACACCTTGAAGGCGTCAAACGGAAGTTCATATAATCGACGAATCGGAAACGGTAAAACCGTGGAAAGATGATTAAAATGATAGAATACAACTTAATCTACAATTATCCATCAGTAATTTAAGTTCATAAGGCTCAAACGGACGAAATCTACCAAGATCCCCAAATTTCCCAAAGTTTGGATTTTAGGAAAAACTAACCTTGATTCGGTCGATTGAAGGATGTTATGGATTGATCGATAAATGATATGGACTCAGGATCTTCGTGGATTTGTTGTTCAATAACATGCCTCCTTTCTCTCAAAAGATCCAGCCGCGGAGATGAAGGAAGGGAAGTGAAAAATGGGTGAAAACAGGGCTGCTCGGTTATATATATACTGGCAACTAACTAGCGTGCGCTAGGTTGTCCGGGTAGCGTGCGCTATCGGCCGGCCCTGGTCCAGAATCTTCGTCCGGGGTTCGATAGCGTGCGCAAGACATCGGTAGCAGCGTGCGCAATCGGCCCGTCCAGGACCTACTGGACTAATCTGCCCGGCCAGGTAGCGTGCGTCGGCCGAGCCGGTAGCGTGCGCTAGCCTGCCGAGTTAGCGCGCGCAGATGTCCAGCCGTAGCGTGCGCTACCTGCTGATCGGCGAAGTCAGACCCTCTGCCCTAGGCGGCCGGCCGATTAGAGTGCGTTACCTCCCGTCAGTGGCGTGCGCAACGCCTGCGGGATAGCGCGCGCACTGTCCGGCCGTAGCGTACGCTAGGCGGTCCTCGCGCAATCGTCGGCTGGGCCCAGCCGCATGCCGGTTCCTGCCGCAATTGTCCGGCCAGCGCCCAACTGCCGTGGCCTGATGACTCGATTCTCAAAAATGCACAGAACGAACACGACGAAACGCTCGCGGACAACAATATTGATCCGAAATGAAAATAATATACAACAAGTCACCACATATGGCCATAAATACAAAATCGATTGTCGAGAAAAATAATACCAACGCCCGAAAACTGAGAAGTTTCCGGTCTAAAAAGAAAATTCGAATTAATCAGAATAAAAAATCTTGAATTTTACACGTCTATGGTCGGACATCATAGGCGATCGCCAGATACCAATACACGATCGCCTTAGGTGCCGACTGCTAGGCGTTTGCCCAGCATCTGTCTTCTATGGTTGGATCTTGACCATTACGTCGATCTTCATCGAGGCGTATAAATCGCCGCACAACAATTGCCCCCCAGCTCGCTCCGGTGTTGAAAACATGGGGTGAGGTGGCACTGTTGGCGATCGCCTGTTTTAGACGATTGGCTCGTTTGCTTATGACAAGGACGATCGTCGCCTGGATGATCTGGTTTCGAATCCGGACGATCTCCTTATGCGCTGGAAATAGCGGGAAATGGAGGCGGGCTCTTGAAACGTTGCAGGGACACGCGTCGCGCTATCGTTGGGGGAGTCCGACGATTTTGTCAGACTTGTCGTCTGGCGTGCCCTTGAAACGACGCGTACGCGGGTTTCGAGGGCTGCATTTAATGTGTCCCCCTCCCGACGGTTGTACTTCAGCCCTCGGGATTTCGCCTATTTGCACAGAGGTCCCTGCACTCGCCTATAAAAGGGCTAGGGCCACTTCAGTTCAACCCTTTATGCGCCCTTGCTTTTCAGACGAGACTCTGCCAAATTTCTTCGAAGAACAAAAATTTTCTCTCCCCCTTTATTCTTAAGAACATGTCTGGAGGAGGATCTAAAACATATGAGGCTGGTAGCTCTTCCGCCGCCGCGGCTTCGCCTGACCGGGAAGAAACCCCCGTGGCTCTTCATATGGAAACGGCCGTCGAGGCCATTCGTGCGGGGATTGCATCCGTGGAGATTGAAGAGCTTTTCAATGAAGCTGACGTGGCGAGGTCGGCGGCGGCGGGGCAGAGGGTCTCGCCGGTGGATGATGATGAAGCGGTGAGGTTGTTCTGGGAGCAGAACAGCGTGTTTGGCCGGCCACCCCTATGAGCTCGTGAAGCGGACGGCGTTTCGGGCCGCGGACCGCTCCCTATTGACCCTCGGCCAGATCCGGAGTTCGGCAACCAGGAAAGACTTGAGTCGCTGGAGGGCAAAATTCCACATCCCTTCTGATGTCTCGTTGCATGTGCCTTCGGAGAACGAACGCGCCGACCAAACCCCCCAAGGGTATGGTCGCCGATAACGAACTGATCATGGAGGTCGGTCTACGGTTCCCATTGCCGTTCGTCGTGTCGTATCTGCTGAATGCCTGGAATGTGGCGCCGCTCCAATTGACGCCGAACGCCTGGCTGCAGATTATTAGCACCTTGACACTTTTTGGCGGTCATCGGTTGTTCCGTCTACCTTCTGCGTTGGAAATGAACTACCTCTTCAAACTGACTGCGCAGAAGGGATCGGTCGGCGGGTACCACATTCAGGGTCGCATGGGCAGAGTGGTCCTCGGGGTGTCGAACAAGACCCGGGGCAACCTGACGAAATGGTTTTGGGTCGGTGGAGCATGGAGGTCGGCGTCGAGCGATAAGCCGGAGGATGATTTGGCTATCCCCAGCAGTTTTCGGGAGAGGAATCCGAGTAAGGGTTTTAACTCTCCCTTTGTTCGGATACACCTTGAACTGATCTAATTTGGTTTTCTTTCTGCAGGTTCCCTTGTTCCAGCGATCGGCGACCTCCCCTTTGATTTCTTGATCGTCTGGGAGCGAATTCGAGATCTGCCGGACTCCTACCTCGACGTTCGCACAGTCAACGACGAACATCATTGGTTGGGAGCTCGATTGTTTCGCTTCCCTCGCCATCTAAAGGTTCCAGGTATAAAAAAAATTTTACTTCCTCTTCCTTACTTGACGATCCTCTGATTGAAAGAGATGTTTAACTTGTCTGAATTTCTTCGTTGACAGAGATCCATTTTCCCCGCTACGCCGGGCCACCGAGAGACATCTCAATGTCGAACCCCGGTCTTTTGGGTTGTCTCCACCAGGGAAAGAAGACGGGTCGTGCCCCTGCAACCTGCAACGACGTCCCGTCCCGTCCCCGAGGTGAGACCTACTATAGTGCCCGTCGTCGAGCCGGAAGCTCGAGAGGAGGAGGAGCTCCAGCGCAACCGCAAGAGGCGGAGGCCGGAGGAGCTGCTGCCGACTGCTGAGGCGGAGGTATCCATTTTGGAACCGCCGGTTGCCGCGCCACCTATCTCTGCTGTTCCGATGGCGGATGGGTCTAGGCCCTATGCTGCCTTCCTGAAAACTGCGACGATCGCCGAAGCTGAAACTCCTCGGGGCAAGCCCTTTTTTGGCCGCGACCCCGAGTTGGTCACTAGGTAAGACCGGTTTGATCTTCCTGAGTTAGGCTATTTGTGTAGGATGTATACTAACCCCTTTGTTTCTTTTTGTTTGTGTTGCAGGGTCCGTCTTGCCGATCCGGACGTCTCGCCGATGGTGCTGGATTTCTTGGCAATTAAGTCTCCGCACCAGTCCCTCGACGTTCCTTCTTATGTCTCCCGGGCCATCAACTCTCTTCCTAAGGCTTGGACGACCGATCTCGACGCGATTGCTCGTCGGCGGTCTGGAGATGCCATGCAGGCGACACTCTCCCTGACTCTCCAGGCGGATGGCCGCCCAAGCCATTAAGGATTATGAGGGGCGACCCTCTACTGCTCGCCTCCATCAAGATCTCGAGGTTGCTCGGAACCAGAATGCCGAGTTCGCTAACCGGATCATAGCCATGAAGAAGGAACATATTGAGACGGCCAAAGCGGCCAAACAAGACCTCGACCAGATGAAGCAAGATCTTGGCCGGTCCAAGGAGGTGGCCGATCGGTTTCGCGACCAGATGACGGATGCTCATCAATTGCACGCGGCGTCACAGGAGGAGGTGACTGGGCTGAAGGCGACGGTGGATCGTCTCAACGGCGAGCTGGAGAAGGCGAAGGGAGAACTGGCCGCCAAGGTAGCCGAGCTTGCGGATGCTGACAAGACGACTGCGGGGTTGAAGGAGCAGTTAAAGGCGATCGAGACCGATCCCTACCTTAATGTGGGATACATCGGCGAGTTCGCCTATTATATGGCCTACGCCGACGCTATCCGTGCCGCCAAGAAGGTAGGGATCGAGGTCGGCCCTATGATGGAAACCTTCAAGGCCTACGTACTCAAGCATCCCCTGCAGCCGGACTTCTCCCTGCCGATCCTCGATCTCACCGACTTAGGGATTGATCTGAGCTGGTATCTGTTTCCGGATAAACTTATTTATCCTGAAGCCGGTGAGTAGGCGCGCGCCGATCTGCCTGCTGGAGGCGAAAGCCAGTCTGGGGTGGCCTGAGTGATGTTGGAGTTGTTTTCGTTTTCCTTCGCTTGTAATTTCTAGTTTTTCTTCTTGTATTGCCTTCGGGCTTGTATGTACGAACTTTTCGAATGGAATAAAATACTTCTTCTTCGCATCTGATTATTTATATGTACGATCAACTGTTTGAATGTTGAATGGATCCGATTGTATTGGTACACTTGAAAATTCTTACATGTAAATTTCTTGAACAAAACCGATCGTCATGTGTGTGTTTGAATGAAGCCGATCGTGTATGGTTCCTTACTCCCGATCGCATTTAGGAATAGCTCCATTTTGCCCCTTGTTTTTGTTTACTTAGTGTAAGTAAGGGAATGAAAATAGTATGTTTGACGAGCCATCTTGAGTTTTGCTGATTCTTTGAGGGAGGACGACTGTGTGCACGGTCGCTGAGTTCGATGGACCGACCTCCGTAACCGTGTCTTTATGTGCGAGGGACATTCCATCCGTAGGTCTGTCCAGCGACTCACTTTATTGTTAGGGTCCTCCGTTAGGCTGCGCCCGCCTTGTATTTAAACGAAAGGCGAGCGGTCTTGGTCTGGAGGAGTCCTTGCACGGGGCGTCGTCGGTTTATTCGACTCCATATCCGCGGCTTGTTAGCACTTTTCTACCTCGGGTCGGCATATTAGATGGCGACCCTCGACGGTATACGTTGTGATGTGGTAGGGACGCGTCGCCTTGTCCGGGTACATCATGTTAGATGATGTACTTTTGAGGGCGCGCGAGCATGTCCACGGATTTAATTGGAGGGTTCTTCGGCTACGCTCGCCTCGTATTTAAACGAAGGGCGAGTGATCGCAGCCCAAAGGAACCTTGCATGGACGAAGCTGTCGGTTCCATCGACCTCCAGGACCACGGCTGCACTTTTCTACCTCGGATCGCCATGTTAGATGACGACCCTCGACGATATACGTTGTGCTTGGAGGGGCGATCGCTTGCATAGGTCTGTCAGGTTTAGACGATGACCTCTTGTAGGGCGAGCGAGCCGTCCTCTTTTTAGTTGTTCGTTTTCGTCGATGCGAATCATAAAGATGGGACATGAAAATCTCATTATATTCTTTGTACATTGGGTAACTGAAACTGAATACAGAGTTTTCACTAGTAGTATTTCTTCAAATGTACGGCATTCCAAAAATATTGGTCCGGAGTGCCGTCATGGTGTTCAAGTTCGTAGGCTCCCCTAGTTAACCAGTTAGATATCCTGAAGGGGCCTTCCCAATTCGGGCCAAAGACTCCTGTGTGAGTCTGGACTTTTTTGAGGACTAGGTCGCCCACTTGGAAACGTCTTTCCTTGACCTTCGAATTGAAGAACTTCTCGGATCTCCTTTTGTAAATTGTGTTCTTCATTTCCGAGGTCAGTCGCCGTTCTTCGAGCATGTCCAAGTCGATCCGCCGGGCCACATCATTGTCCGTCGTCATCTCTTGTTCAGTTCGGTGGATGAGGACGGCGATCTCCGAAGGGATCACCGCTCGTTACAAGGCGAGGCGACGGGGTTTCGCCAGTAGAGTTTCGGGTCGTCGTTCGGTAGGACCACAAAACATCTGGGAGCTCGCTCGCCCATCGTCCTTGTTTGGATTCAAGTCTCGCTTTGATCGTGTGTTTGAGGATCTTGTTTGACCTCTACTGCCGTTAAATGCGAGGGTGGTAAGGGGCCGAGAACAACTTTTTGATTCCCCACTTCTCGCAGAATTGCATGACTTCCAAGCCGTCGAACTGCTTTCCGTTGTCGGAGATGATAGCCTGGGTTAGACCGAACCGGCATATGATGTTCTTCCAAATGACTTGATTACTTGTTCTTGGCCGATCTTATTGAGTGGTTCGGCCTCAGCCCATTTCGTGAAATAATAGACCCCCACGATGGCGAATTTACAACCCCCTGGCGCCGTCAGCAAGGGACCGATGAGGTCGATGCCCCATTGGGCGAAAGGCCATGGGCTGTACATAGAAGTGAGCTGTTCGGGGGAGAGCTTGATGTTTGGGCCCATCACTTGACATCTGTGACACGATCGGGCGTAGGCGATCGTGTCTTTTTGTAGTGTAGGCCAGAAAAAATCTTGCCTGGTCGTTTTGTGGATGAGAGCTCGCCCGCCAGCATGGTTTCCACAGATCCCATCATGGATCTCGGTTAAAACGAGCCGGCCTTCCTCCGGCGTGATGCACTTAAGGAGAGGAAGGCTGAAAGCTCGCTTGTAAAGCCGGTCGTCTAATAGGGTGTATCTGGTCGCACAGAGCTGAAGCTGACGAGCTTTGATACGGTCGGCGGGGATCGTTCCGTCCTTCAAGTATTTAATGAACGGAGTCATCCAGTTCTCATCGGCGATGAAGACTGTGGTAATCAGGCTTCTGTCGATCGCCGGCTTTGCTGATTTTGTGATTTGGATGTTAGAGAAATCTGCTGCCCCATCTGATGATGCTGGTTTGGATAGGGCATCGGCCTGGGAGTTGTGCTCTCTCGGGACTTGCTCGATCAGAACTTCTTCAAACTTCGTGCACATTTCGGCGACCAGGTCTTGGTATTTGATCAGTTGTTCGCCGCGCACCTCATATTCTCCCTTGACTTGGTTCACGACCAAGAGGGAGTCCATGAAGATGTGGAGACGGCGAACATCCAGGGCGAGGGCTAGATCGAGCCCGCCTACCAAGGCTTCGTATTCTGCCTTATTGTTGGTCGCCCGAAACCCGAAACGTACAGTATTTGTGAAACTTTGGCCATTGGGGCTGATGAGGACAATCCCTGCCCCTGCTCGCGAGTTGGTTGCCGAGCCATCCACGTACAACTTCCAAGTGGGGCGACCGATCTGGGTCGGACTGGGTGGGAATGTTAATTCCACCACGAAGTCCGCCAGAGCTTGGCCTTTGATCGTCGTGCGAGGAGCGTACGTGATACCGTATTGGGAGATCTCCAGTGACCACTTGAGGAGTCGCCCGTTAGTGTCTGGCCGGTGCAGGACTTGCCTTAAGGGGAGAGTCGTCAGAACCTCCACTTGATGTTCGAAGAAGTAGGCCCTTAGCTTGCGAACGCTCATGACTAGAGCATAGGCGATCTTCTCCAGAGGCGTGTATCGCGTTTCCGCATCATGGAGCACTTGGCTAACGAAGTAGATCGGCAAGTGGACTTGCCCCTCTGCTCGCACTAAAACAGCACTCAGCGCGACCTCCGAGGCCGCCAGGTAAAGGAATAGCTTTTCGCCGGGGATCGGCTTCACCAAGATCTGGGGGTTAGATAGATACTCCTTAATTTTTGCGAACGATATTTGACTCTCCTTTGTCCATACGAACTTCTTGTTCTTTATGGTCGCGAATAATGGCTTGCTTTTATCCCCGAGCCGAGATATGAAACGGTTGAGGGCAGCTAGACAACCAGTGAGGCGTTGCACCTGTTTGACATTCCGTGGTTCCTGCATGTCGAGGATAGCCTGGATCTTGGTGGGGTTCGCCTCGATCCCCCTCTGACTCACGATGTGCCCCAGGAATTTTCCGGAGCTCACCCCGAAGTTGCATTTCTTGGGGTTCAGCTTCATATTGAACCTCTTGAGGATGGCGAACGTCTCGGCAAGGTCATTGAGGTGATCTTCCTTTTTGAGGCTTTTGACCACGATGTCGTCAATGTAGACCTCCATGGTCTTGCCGATCTGGTTGGCGAACATCCCGTTGACTAGCCGTTGGTAGGTCGCCCCTGCATTCTTTAGGCCGAACGGCATTCGGACCCAAAAGTATATGTCTTTTTTCGTGTGGAACGATGTGTGCTTTATGTCCTTCTCCGCCATTGGGATCTGATGGTATCCGGCGAAGGCATCCATGAACGACATCATTTCGCAACCTGCTGTACTATCGACCAAGTGGTCGATATGAGGCATCGGAAAGTGATCTTTTGGGCATGCCGCATTGAGGTCGGTGAAGTCGATGCATAACCTCCAGGAATTGGTCAGCTTTTTGACGAGCACTGCGTTGGCTACCCACTGTAGCTCGTCGGTAGCTACTCCGATTAGTTTATTATCGAGTAGCTTCTTGACTTCTATGTCGAGCGCTGCGTACTTCTCCGGACCGAATTTCCTACGTTTTTGGTGAAAAGGTTTCCTTGCCGGGTCGATCTTTAGATAGTGGCAAGCATGTTCAGGACTTATGCCGACCATATCTTGATGCGACCAGGCAAAGACTCCGATGTTCTTACGTAGTAAATTGATCAGATCCTCCTTTAACTCGAGGTCGATGCTTGTGCCAATCTGTACTTCCCACTCCGGGTGAGCCGGATTTATTGTTATACTTTCCAACTCTTCAACAGGGACGGTCGCTTCTCGTTTGGAACGATTTCCGGACTCGATCCTTGGATCGATGTCGAGGCTTGGCTCGAAACCGATCCTTGGCTCGATGTCGTCCGTTAATCGATGTGAGATGCCGTCTTCTGAGTCGGGCTAGTATGAGGTGCTCGACTCGTCGATCTCCATCGGTTGATTGTCGATCGACTCAATGTTATAAATAGTACGGGAAGTGTTGAAAGAAGTTACGACACAGAAGTAATTCAAACATTTCTTAGTCATTAGCTGGTCTCCTTTCACAGTACCGACCGTCCCATTGGCAGTGGGGAATTTGATACAGTAAAAGAAAGAAGAGGCGACCGTCTCGAAAGTTTCTAGAAATGGGCGACCTAGGAACCCATTATAGATGTTGGGCCTATCTATGATTACAAACTTTAGGTTCCTAGTAATCCTAACCTTGGGATCGTAGTAACATGTTAGCTCGATAGAGAGCTTGATCCTTCCGTAGGCTTGGACTGTGCTGTCGCCGAACCCTTGGAGCACGGTGTCAAATGGCTCGATAAACTTGGTCAGGTTGACGAGCTGGTCAAGGGCGGATTTGAATATGATATTGCAAAAGCTCCCATTGTCATCCAGCACGCGATCGACCATTTTCCCAAGGATACATGCAGAGATTACCAATGCATCCTCTTTGGGGCATTGCACTCCCTCCATATCCTTGTTGGAGAAAGTGATGAGCGCGTATTTGGAGATGGTCGGCTCTGGGGGTACCACAACATGGACCCCGGCGAACGCCCTCAGTTCGGCCTTCCGCTTTCTGTTAGACAAGGTGGAGACCGGGGAAAGGCCGCCGAGGTTTCCCCCTCCCGTCTGAAGCATGTTGATCCGACCGCCAGGGTTGATCGAAGGGATTGATTTTTCAGAATACTCCAGCTCATTCTGCTCGATCCTGGCAACCGAATTGGGAGGGATTCCGTCGTTCTGTCGGCGCTCGCGCCCCCCGGTCCTCTCTGCTCGGGGCTCTGGCTTGGTAACCAAGTTATCCAATTTGCCTTCCTCAAACAGTCTCCAGAGTTGTCTGAGGAGGTCGCGGCACTGACTGGTGTTGTGGCCGGGACTCTTGTGGTAAGCACAAAATTTACTGCGGTCTAGATGGCCGTGGTCCCTCACCGTCTTTGGTTTGCTAAGCCATTCACGCCCCTTGATGGCGTTGAAAATGTGGGCCGGAGATAGGTTGAGGTTGCGGAGGAGGTGAACCTACACATCCTCGAAAGCTTTGAATTCGCCGGGCGGCTTCGCGATTGCCTTTTCAGGGCTTGGCGACCGCCTTTCTCGGGATGGAAGATGGCACTTTCCCTTCCCCGGTAAATCCCTCACCTAAGCGGAGGGTGAGCATCCTCTGCCTAGCCAGGAAATCAGCAGCCCTGACGCAGAAGATCGCGTAGGTCGGGGGTATGTCCTTTGTAAGGTGCCTGAACATGGGCGAGTGGCCATAGAATCCTCCTAGGACCGAGTAGAGAGCGAGCTCGTCGCTAATAGGCTCGCCGGTGAGGACTATTTCATCCACCCGGTCGATGTAGTCTTCATCGGGCTCGTTCTTCCCCTGCCTGATTTTCATCATGCGGTGGAGGTCTTCTGGCCGAGCAACTTTGGCGGCGAAGTACGACGTGAAGTCATTCGCCAGCTTCTCAAAACAATTGATCGAGCGAGGTGTCAGTGAGATGTACCACCTATGGGCGAGGTCGCCCAATGTCAATGGGAACATTCGGCATTTCGTTGCGTCCGACGCTCCACATCCAGTCATGTAAATCCGGAACTTGCTCAAATGGGTCTCAGGATCCGATCTCCCCTCATATAGAGCTGTTTGAGGGGGAGCGATCTTCGGTTGAACTGGGGCGAGCTCGATCTGGGCCGCGAGTGGCTCACTCGGTCCAACGATCGATCTCTTAGCGCCTGCCCCAGTCTCTAGGAGCGCCTTCATTTCGTCGAGCTGGCGCTGCATGGCGGCCATAGCCGTAGCCTGACTGCTCGCTGATTGGCTCTCGGAGCGGGAGCCAAGGCGATCATGTACTGATCTCCTGGCCCCATGGTAAGTGACGAGTTCCCTGCCACCGAGATCATTTCTTGGGCGAGTGGGGGCCCGTTGGCCGGCTTGTCTTCTGGGAGTCGGATATGCCGAACTCCTGGTGACGGATTCGGACTTTGATGTCTCCCGGCTGGGGCCTGAATACCCGGGTCGCCATGAGGGATCGCTCCCTAGGCGGCTAAAGACGGAATCATCCCGCCTTATGAGAGCCTTTTCCTACGGCTCGGGGCTTTCCGACGATTTCTCGACGTATAGCCCCTTAAGCTCCCGCTTGCCTGCTCGGCGGATGGCTGACGGAGTAATGGTGGGCGAGTCGCATGCCCTCCATCGCTCCCTGAGGATGGCTATAGCCTCCTCGATCTGTTCCGCGGTATGGAACTGATCGAGTAAGAGGCTGGGACCGTCCCTCGGGTGTGGGAGTGAGAGTTTAGCGTCGCCGCGGTCGCCTTCGGCCGTAGGCTCGGATTCGGTCTGGGCCAAAATGAGATGTCCGGCAGATCGCAGGGTGGCTCTTTTGGAGGTTGTGGCAGATGTCATGTCTCTGAAGTTTTTTCTTTGAAGAACAATGAGTGTTTCTTCAAGTATATGCCCCGGAGAACAGTGAGTGTTCTTCGAGACGGTCGGAATAAAAATGAAGGTTAAGATCCCCTCCCTCTAGCGCCAATTGTTGCTACCCAAAAATATTATGATATTGCTGGAATGGTCGAGTAACAAACAAATGCGAGAACACTTCCGTGGGAAAGTAAATAACACAAGATTTGCCGGGGTTGTTAGTCCCGGGCTTGAATGCTCTCGCGAGATGTTATTAATATGAATACTTTGGAGTACAAATATTAATATTAGAATCTATTACAATGAGTGTAAAGACTCTAGTTATCTTAGCTGTAGAGCGTGAAGATTGCCGGAAGAACCAGATATGATGCTCTGTGATGCTGTTTGGTGTTCTGTATATGTGAATGAGTTTTTCCAGTAAGTTTTCAGAATGTATTTTTCTCCTTAGGCCACTGTTGGAGGCCTACTACTTATAGTAGAAGAGGTTGCTAGGTCCTCCCCGGCGATCGCGGGCGACCGCCGTATTCTATATTAGAATAATGTGGGCGATCGTCCCATCACGTGGGACTGTTTCCTTAAAGTCCGAGGCTGCAGCTGGCAGCCAGATGTGCGGTCCAATGAGGAGTCTGCACGCGTCCTGAGTCGCTGTCAGGGGAGGACCCACTTTGTACCTTTCGGCGGGCCTGTCGGTAGGTGTGAAGGTGGTGACAGACTGGGGTTAAAAAGCCTTATCTTGTGGCGCCTTTTGCGGATCTGCACGTGGGTCTACGTCCGAGATTCGGTCTTCGAAGACTTTGACGGGTGTTGGTTTCATACGTGGCACGGGACGATCGTCTATGGTCGGACATCATAGGCGATCGCCAGATACCAATAGACGATCGCCTTGGGTGCCGACTGCTAGGCGTTTGCCCAGCATCTGTCTTCTATTGTTGGCTCTTGACCATTACGCCGATCGTCATCGAGGCGTATAAATCGCCGCACAACATATACCATACTCACCCTCGACCAACAACAGGACAACCGGAGGGCGGCTAGGGTTGATGTTTATATGTGCAGATGTTTGATGATGTTGGAGCAGTGTCTAATGATGTTATTCATAAAATTCGAGCTGATTGGGGACACTATTTCTTGGAGGTTCGAAAACGCCTTGCGACATGATTTTGGTGTTTTTGTATGAATTATTTATATGAATTATACATTTGATATTTGGAAGAATTTGTGGTTTTTTTTTGTATTATCTTTTTCAATTTGTTGTTGGTTAGTTCATTTTCGATGGGTTTGGATTCAATGAATTGATGGTTTATTGATTATTACAATTTTATCCGAGTTTAGGTACTCGGTTGTGCAAAATAATGCCAAAATCTGGACAAAAATCTAGACAAAATAACAGCGGTTCCCAGAAAACCACAGTTAAATATATTGAAACTACAACAGCGGTTCCCAGACAACCGCTGTTAAATTGTAAAAATAGTGGCGGTTCGGAAACCGCCGTTAAATATCCGCTGTTAAAGCGGTTCTTTATAACCGCTGTTAATTGGCATGTTTAACAGCAGTTATAATGAACCGCTGTTAATTGTCTAAAACAACGGCGGTTGCTAAAACATTTATTAAAATTAACAATGGGACATCTGATGGCGGTTAAAACATTAGTGTAACCATTGTTAAAAGCCTGTTGTGTAGTAGTGTTAACAAAATCTTACGTGGGTACTTGTTTCTATGTTTGCTCTAATCCTTGAAAGGGATGCTAAATGTGGCTTCTCTCCATAGCGTGCATGTCGTCAAGAACAACATATTTTCATATATGCACGTAAAATATAAACATGATTAGATTCATAAGTGTACAAATCAATGAACAAATGAATCATTAATTAGGAAAAGATGGAGAGTTGAGAAACGCCCAGAAAAGGGCTACTGGGTTCGATAATCCGCCGGAAAAGGACTCGAGCGCGACGGCACAGCAGCTCGGTGTTGGATGAGGTCGGATCTCCAATTTTTCTCGTAAAAATCTGCTTCTATTCAGAGACAGATTCACTAAGCAATATTACTCAGAACCCGATCTCCACCGTTTAATATATAAATATTTGTATTGAGAAGTTTCTGTAAAAATGTCACACTGATCCGATAGTTAACAAATCAGGAAACGTGATTTTGGTACGACTGCGCTGTGCAGAAAATTTACGTGTGAAAATTCTCGTCTCTCGTTTCTTTTCTCGATTTTCTGCTTTTTTTTATTTTTTTCTTCCATTGGAATGGGGTCGTGATTGGATCAGGTCGCGAACGGGTTGCAAATGCAAATCGGGCTTTAACGAGCTTCTGCAGTCCTCTGCTTGTTTCCAGATTTGGTCTAACCGTGGCTTTGATGGACCTCGTACTAAAAGATGAGGCGACCAAAATGGCAGGATATAGTGCGTCTTTTCGGATATTATAATAGGGAGAACATTCACGTATAGCCCGAAATTCTTTAATATCCCTAGGGTATCCAAACTCCTCATAGTCATCAGGTGTCAGTGGTAAAACATGTAGCAGAAGGGTATTAGTGGGATCTAAAAATAGAACCTTCAAAACATTAGGGGCTGAAAGGTAATATTAATAAATCTGCCATTGAAGGCAGATGAAGCTTCTGAAGTTTCTGGTTTGCCTGGGACCGTGTGTGCTATGCGACGGTACGTGAGACTCTTTTGTTGGTATTGGGACAGATCTACGCTAGCGGTGGCGCGTGATCTAGGTCCGGGAAGACGATGGCAGTGGCGACCTGGTGTGGGGAGGCGGCTAGGGTTGCTGCGAGCCGGAGTGGAGGCAGTCGATTTGCTGTCCGAGAGTGGCGCGGGGGGAATTAGGGTTCTCGACCGTTTTTTTTTTTCTTTCGGAATTTCGGATTTTTTTTCTTGCTAGGAAAAATAGTAAAGAAACAAAAGATTAAACGTATCGATAACATTGGTAGAGGAGTCTTTATATAGGCTTTACAATGAGAATCCTTTCATACATATGATTCCTTACAAAAAAAAGACATCAAGTAGAATTTCACTACCTAGAAGGATCTAGAATCTCTACCATCTATGATACCTATTTAATCAGTATTAGGTAAGACACATTACGAAAATAATAATTCTCGAAACAAGACTATATTTTTTTGTTCATTTTCCATTCGGGTTTTTAGGCTTACTTAATATTTTAATTAAAATTAAATATACCATACTCACCCTCGACCAACAACACCGATACTCAACATTAATGATCTCTTTACCATTTTATTCATATTACGAGGCATTATGGCCCGTGCGATGCACGGGCTTTGTTCACCATGATTAAATCATACTTGTATTTCGGGTAAAAAGTGTTCGGGTTATGTTGATACTTTGATTTCTTTTGTATACAACATTTAAATGCACCAGTTTACTCATTATAGTCCGTTATCTTCTGATAGACAATACATCTCAGCAAAGTTATAATTCACAACTTTGAAACGACAGTTTATTCCCTGAGTTCTTAGTTTAAGCAAGATTTTGTCCAATACCTCAAATATTAATTTGCATTCAACAATCTTAGACAATACTAATAGCGATATAACTCTTCATTTAGAAAAAGTATATATATATAATATCGCTCGAGTATGAGTTATATATCCTTTTTTGTAATAATCATACCTAATTCTTCAAGCTCTTGTTCTTCCCTTAGCCCTAAACTAATCGGCCGACACTCTCTCATCTCTCCTCTATCTCTCCCTATCTCACCCTCTCCCTCTGTTGTCCCTCCTGTCAAAAAAGAAAAACACACACACGCACATAAATACACACACACACACATATCTCGCACACCAATTGACGAAAGAAGACGACTGGTGAAGCGGTGATTGGCGGAGAAGGGTCGCACCACTGAGAATATGGTTAAGCGAGGCGTCTAGGTTCTGGACTGTAAATCGGACGACCATACCGCAGGCAGCAACGGCGACCACAGTGGAAAGCGGTGGCGGCGGCAGGAAGAAACGGTACAAGCAGGTAAAGTTATGATTCGGGTCGAACTAATTGGTTTTGGAATTTAGGCGTGGGTTTTGATCTCAGTCCGAATCTGGATGTGGGTCGAGGATCTGGTTGAAGGTCGAGGTGGATTCGATTAGGTGTTGACTGAGGGCTGCAGACATGTGGTATTTCAAAGTCTGGCAGTTGGCTTTTGGTTTAGTGATGCTGATCGGAGATGAAGATTTGTCTGATGGGTGTCAAGTGATTCAAGGGCTTAAGCGAGTGTAGGAGATGCAAATTAAAATTTTTGATCGAGATGACAACGTATGATTTATAGAAGTACGGGAGCCGTATTTTAATCTGTGTATGAAACTATTTGAGTATCGTTATAGTTTTAGTTTCAATCCCAATGATATTAGGTACTATTTGAGCATCGTTATAGTTTTGGTTTTAATCCCAACGATATTAGGTTTGTTATCTACTCACTATAACGATTTTTAGATTGCAATATAAAAATGTTTCACCACATCATACAATTTTCAAATTTAAATAGTATAGTGGCATTATTGTAAATATAATGTAACGAGATAGATATCGGTCTATGACTACAATAACGATATCAATATCGGCCATTTACACTCCAGTGAGGTATCTCGTTATGCAAGGAAGAAAAACGACTTAGATATCGTTTTGTACAGATTTAATAGCAAAGTACAGGAACGATCTGTATATCGTTTTGGATGCATGGGAACGAATTAGAACTCGTTACATACAACTGGAATGACTTAAATATCATTATGAATACACGTACGGATAATTTAAATATAATCAGGTAAGAGAAAATATTTTTTAATATGTGTATCTGTAACGACTTTAATATCGTTATGTGTACACTGTAACGACTTTGAAAATTCATATCCTAAGGCAATTCAAAATTATTTTTAATATTTTTACCTGTAACGAATTTAACATCGTTATGTGTATCTAGTAACGATTTCAATCTCGTTATTATATTAAGGATAATAATGTCATTTGAAATATTAATATATTTTTTCTTTTTGTTTTATATTCTTATTTTGGTCGATCAAATAACGACGTCGTGTTTAATCTTCTCTCGGGTTAAATGAATCCGTAACTATACCCAAATCGTGTTTTTAGAAAAAATACGAACTCGATATCGTTTTATTTAAATATGCACTAACACGTGTTATAAATCGTTTCTTTGCTCAAGTAACGACTTGTATATCGTTCTTACAAATATTGATCAAAGGTCATAACGTGTTCTTTATCGTTTTAATGGAGATCATACGAACCCAATATCGTTTCAATATAATTTTTAGTTATAACAAGATATATATCGTGTCTTCATATGCAGCACGAGTTGTTTATCGTTATGGATAAAAATTGATGATTTTATTGTTCTGTGCCATTCGTCATGACTCCTACATGTGTACACGAGTGAAAAATATCGTACAAGGTGATTCAAAAGAATTTCAAGATGATCAATCATTCAAGTTCTCAATTTCAATTTACATAACTTTTGCATTGAATAGTTGATCAAATCATGTCTATCTATTTGACAACCATTTTAAAATGCGTTTGAATCACCTTGTATGATAATTTTTCTTGTATACACATGTAGTCATGACGGATGGTACGGAACAACCACATCATCAATTTAATCCACATTATGATCTTTGGTCAATATTTTTAAGGTTATTGGAGGAATCGCTATACCGATAGCGAGTGTAAATAAAAATATTAAGCTTTAAAAATTATCGGTTAGGTATTATTTTTTTCCGAAGAACTCTATTTTGTAATTTGTAGAATAATTTCTATGACTTTATGTTATAAAAGGTGTTCGATGGATTTTACATATTTGTGAATGTGAGGCAAATTATGCACCAAATAATTTTGTTTGATATTTAACTCTACAATGGTAGATAAGTTATCAATCATTTATCTCTTTAATTTCGTCCATTTTTAAATGTACTAGAACCATTTTGTATGATACTCTTTTATCCATATATACACTTAGGACTCATTCCGGATGGCAACCAATGATCGAATTATCAAGTTAAGCCATAACGAAATTCATATCGTGTTCTATATGAAGACACGATATGTAACTTGTTATAATTATATTTTATACTGAAACAAAATTGGGTTCGTAAAATTTCTTCTAAAACGATATACACCACGTTATCATCAATGTTGGTTTTTTTACAAAACGATAGCCAAATTGTTATTTTAGCAAACAAACAATTTGTAACTCGTGATAGAATAAACTTTGAATGGAACGATCTGGAGTTTTTATAATTTATAAAGAAACGATATAGACATCGTTCTGTAATATCTTTACAAGGGAGCAAATCAAACTTAAAGTCGTTATATGTTTACAGAAACAACTTGCAAATCGTTCTGATTATATTTTCAATTAACACGATTTGGAATTTGTTATTTAAAGACTGTAACGATTTCTGATACAGAAACGACCTGAAAGTCGTTATAACGACTTAGACATTGTTGCTAGGATGCATACAATACGTGGGCATTATTATAAATATAATGCAACGATGTTGAACTCGTTATATCAGTAGAATAACGATCTATAAATCGTGCCCAGAAACACATCAAGAATATTTTAGTAATTGAATAACTTATTTAATCTATTATTTAAAGAAAAGGCTATATAAACAAAAAAACATAAATGAAGATCTTTTTAAACAAAAAATGTGTTTGACCATGTCATTTAAACTAAGAGGCCCAATTTTACAACATTCTAAAATAACCAAATGCACATTAGGTTCATAAACATAAGAAAATAAATATGTAGAATTATTATAAGCACGTAATATATTATGAACAATCGTACCAAGTTCTCAATGAGCCTCAGTTATGAGGTCTTGCTCGGCCAAATATTTGGGATCGGATTTATATAATTGAGTAATAATTTTCTTATAAGGAACAACATCATCAAACAATTTTAAAGTAGAATTCCAATGTGTAGATGTATCAATGCTCCATTTTTTTGGTTTTAAATTATGTCCCTTGTTGAAGGAAAAATAACTGAGACAGAAAGTAGGGCAAAAAAGTGTATTATTCTCATTGATGTCATCCCTTTAAATAGGGAGAGATTACATATAAGCAGGCCTAATCCTACCCTAACTAGGAAAGCCCGTAAACTAACAGACTTAGGCACACATTGGGTATTATTACTTTAACACTCCCTCTTGTGCCTAGTCTACAAGCGCAAGCGCATGTCATGTTGCCTCTTTAAAACCTCGTCAAGCAAAAACCTAGTGGGAAAAATGTCTTGGTCGTAGGAAAAAGAGTACAACATCTAGACACATCAAGTTTCGACTTCGTCCTTTGAATCTATCCTTTCATATGATCGTTACATTAATCATAGCGCTACTAAAGTGACCATTTCATCGATCCCTAAGATCGTCCATCTTGTTACCTCGTTAAAAACCTTTCCAAGTGATAAAAACCCTGTGGGGAAAATGATCCTTGGAAGGAAAAGAGTATAACGTACAGTGCGAATGTAAGACTCCCCCTCAAGCCTACATCTCCCCCTGATTTGTACATCAATCAAGTAGTCGTTGCCTCATTAAAAACTTCGCCAAGTAATAAAACCCAATGGGAGAAAATGAACCTTGGTCAAAGAAAAGAGTACAACACATGTGATTAAGTTTCTTTATAAATCATCATTTCCTTGTGATCTTTACATCGATCTCGAGAGTTGGAAAACTCTACAGCTCTCCTTAATGCTTACATTCATATATCGTTGCCTCGTCAAAAACCTTGCCAAGTAACAAAACCCAGTGGGAAAAATAAACCTTGGTCTAAGGAAAAGAGTGCAACCTATGTGAGTATGTTCCGTTGTATCTCACATATTTCCTGTTATGATCATTCCATCAATCAAGAAGATTTACAAGTTACATCATGTTCATAAATGTAAGTATGTTCATCAGTGGCAGTATTTAATCGCTAGTTCCTCACAAGTGTAGAATGATAGTTCTTAATCATGTACACTCACAGACTGATTCATGCAAAGCAATAATCATGTCATGAAGGAGGTAGCCAAAAGGGGTTTGCTTAGTCGATTTCCAAAACATAAGCAATTCATACCAGCACATTCTTTGTGGTAGTTGCTCCGGCACCAGCATTTGCCTTTTCGTAAACAGCTTTCTTTGCCTGCTTGTAGGGAAAGAATAGTCCCAAGTCAATGGTTTCTTTTAAATATCAGAAGATATTCTTGATACCATTCCATTGATGTTGCGTCGATGCTGAACTAAATCTAGTCAGCGAATTAACCGATGAGTGATATTACGTCGTGTACATTGAGCCAAGTACAATAATGCGCTATTGCACTCAAGTAGGGAATTTCAGCTCCCAAAGCTCTTCGTCACTTCCCTTTAGACGAAATGGATCTTTCCTTTTCATCCAAATGTTCGACCTATCATGGGGTGCTAGTCGGGTTTACCTTGTCCATGTTAAAGTGACTGAGAATCTTCTGGACATAGGTAGACCGGTGGAATGAATTCCACAACTCGATGTTGTGTCAATGCCTCGACAGAACCGAATTTTCCCAAGACCTTTTATCTCAAACTCAGATTTTCAGTATCCGGTTGTTTCTCTTATTTCATCAAGACCGATTATATTCATGTCATTGACATACATTGCGATGATCGCAAATCCGGAACTTATTTTTGAAGACGCAGGAACACAGTTCATCGTTCTTATATCCCTTCCCAATCAAGTAGTCACTTAGACGGTTATACCACATCCTTAAGGATTGCTTCAAAACCGTAAAGTTGAGCGTTTCAATCTAAATGCAAACGCACTCTGTGGTCTAGAGTCACTTGATTTGGATAATGAAATGCCATTGTGCACTTCCATATGTATGTATGTATATATATATATATATAAATATATATATATATATCCGTATCTAGATCCCCATAGAGATACACAGTAACCACATCCATTTAGCTACATTTCCAGTCCCTCAGAAATTACTACGCTAATCAAATAACAGAACGTATACGTGGGAGTACATTTCCTCGTAATCAATTCCAGGGCATTGTGAGAAGCATTACTTCGTGAACCTTATACATTAGGACTCTACTATTCTGACTATGATTTACGACAAAGGCTCGGTTATATCCTTCGGGCTTTACACTTGGTTAGGTTAGACCTATACCAAATATCTGTCTCTTTGTCAGAGAATCTAGTTCTACCTAGAATGTTTGTCTTACATCCAATCAACTCTATGTTGATTTCGTCCAACTGAGCGAGGTTCGACATCATTGTACTTTATGATTCATGACATGTCATCAAAGTGGGTGGTTGATCAGGCCACACCCTCATAATTTCATCGAGATTCTTGATTTTCTTAATCATATCTTCGAGGCGTCCCCCTCGTCATGATTCATGGACATAATAAAATCAAGCATGATCTCATGAAACGAGTTCATTGATGGTTAACATGTGAATTTGTGCCATAGTCTACCTCTTTCTTGGGTGAGTATTTAGTCGAATGATCGGTCAAAAACTTATCCTAGAAATAGGAGTTTTTGAGTCCCTCGCAAATATATACGAGGTAGAAGTAGTTTGTGGTAAGTTCTACCAAGGTCTTTTCTCTCGAGGATTGTTCAACAGGGCTTCGTACAATATTTTGTATAGATTGCAAGAAATAAATACTAAAATATTCTAAAATATATTTTTTGGTTTTTAAATTAACTAAATTAAAATGCACTATTTTTAATTTAAACTATTTTTAATAAGACTATTTTTAGTAAGACTATTTTCAATACTACTATTTTTAATAAGACTATTTTTAGTAAGACTATTTTTAATACTACTATTTTTAATAAGACTATTTTTAACTAGACTATTTATATTAAGACTATTTTTAACTAGTGAAAATGAATAGAATTAAAATGAGTTGGGAATTTATAAAATCTAGGGGATTACGGGTTCATTAAATTAGGTATTTAATTAAGTATAGGAATTGATTTATATGGATATAAAAGAAAAACGGATGTTTATCGAGTAATCAACTTTTCACCTCATAACTTTCGTATTCAAAGGTGTCTTAATCACTTTCGCTTTTTTAAGATGTTGATAACAAGATTAACACTTGATAGATTGAAAAGATGTGTTTCCAATACACTTAACAATCAATCAAGGAGGTTTCACTAATAGAAATAGGATATGATCAATCTCTATTTAAACCAATTAATCCTTTCATTTCTTTAACTTGACTATTTTTAGGATAAACGATTGTTCATCGAGTAATCAACTTTTCACCTCATAACTTTCGTATTCAAAGGTGTCTTAACCACTTTCGCAATCTTAAGATGTTGATAACAAGATTAACATTTGATAGATTGAAAAGATATGTTTCCAATTCACTCAACAATCAATCAAGAAGGTTTCATTAGTAAAAATAGGATATGATCAATCTCTATTTAAACCAATTAGTCCTAAAAATAGCGTAAATCAATCAAATACTCAATATATAACCTAATAGAAATCCCCCTTCCACTAGGAAGAAAGATTAGCTACTCATTTGTTTATACAAACTAAAATTATAATATGAATAATTGATATATATAATATATATAGAAACTTTTAATTACTAGAACTTAATGACAATAGATAAAACTTACTTGAATATGATGTATCAAAGTGCAAGAAACATACTTCAAAATATAACTTCAAACTTGTTTAAAGGTTACAAGCTTACAAAAATTGAAAGTAAAATACTAAGTGCTTATTGATCAAGCACTTTTCAATTACAAACTAAATGAAAGAAAAATTTCAAACCAAAAATAAAATACAAACTAAAATTGAGAGTTCTAAGGAAAATATCTTGCTAAAAGAAAGGAGTATTTCTTGGCAAGAAGATGATGATTATTTTGCAATGGATGAAGATGTCCTTTTATAGGTGATTTTCAATAATACAATTGATTATTTAATTCAAAATATCTATTGTAATATCTTGATTAATTCTTTGTTCACACTTCACCCATGTCTTTGATTTTTCAGATTTTTGAAATATCATGTGGTTGAGTTCACAAGATGGTCAAAAGTGGACTATTTTTGCATGGCATCTGCTGAAAAACGGCGATGAAAAACGGCCCAGTTTGCCCCGTGTTGTGCGCCGTTTTGTGGTGACTCGGTCTCTTCCGGAATACGTGCGAGGACACGGCGCTAAATGCCGGCCGTGTGTGAAACGGCCCAAGACACGGCCCTTGTTGCGCCGTATGTGAAACGGCCTACATAACACGGTCCTTTTTGTGCCGTGTTGTATGGTCGTTTTGCCTTGAAAATCCCCGTCGTTGGATTTGATCTTGTTTTTCGTCCTTTTTGATGCTTCATGTCAGTAATCTATAAAATAACCATTTTTAGCTCATGTTTGGACATATCTGGAAAATATGTATTTTTAATCACAAATCAGTACGATTATGCCCGGAAAAAGGAATATTTTGTATATGAATTTTAGATCAATTATGCACTAATCATCGAACCATGAGGCTTCCACCCCTTCCTTCGCAGGGAGCCACGACCTCAACCACACCTCCACCAGGTGCAGTTGCATCACCTGGTCCATTGGTGGTGTGCCCCTTACAGGGGACTTCTAACCTTGCAGACACATTTGCAGCTGTAATGTGAGATCTTGTCACTTGAACGATATCAGTAAATGCACCAGGCATCGAGTCTGCTACATCCTGACGATCGAGTATTCTTTGTACTTCACGATAACATTGTGAAGTTCGGGGATCACAATGAGACAAAGTGGGGAGACACCATGACAATTCCTGTCGTTCCCCGAGAAATTACATGTTCTCTCCTCCCCCTAACGACGGGAAGGTTGTCTCATTAAAGTGACAATCCGCAAATCGTGCGGTAAAGAGATCACTGTGAAGGTTCTAAATAGCGGATAAACGTCTGGAGATTCTTATCCAACGTGAATACTTAATCGTTTCTAAAGACTAATGCGTTGTGGGGCGCAGAAGGCACATATAATGCGTAACCAAATATGCGCAATTGGCACTCAAGTCCGTCTGGGTCCAAAATACAAAAATCAGGCTATCCAGTTACCAACTGATACACATAAACTAATTGGTTAGCAGAGGGTCTAAGAATGAACGATTCAAGTAAAGTTGCATGAAATATTGCATAATTCCAGGCAAGAATAAGCAAATTGGTGCGCATAACCAATTACATAATCACCATACATATTCTTTCGACGGTGGTTTATGTGAGACCGTTTGCATATGCACATGGGACTCGATACTATTCATTAATCTCTATCATGCAATAAACATCAAGTAGTTTTTGATGTGAACTCTCCAACATCATCGAGTCCTTTAGATGTGATAAGGGAGGTGAGCCCTTATAACTTATCTTGGAAGTTCTGTAGCAGTTTGAGTGGACAGGAGAGCAACATGTGACCAACATGTCGGAGATCCATCAAAACCATAAATACATAAACGGTCCGCATATTAGGTGGATGGATCCACAAATATCTCCTTATATTCAGCGTAAGAATGGAATGCTTACTTTTGTTTCTTTAGCGTAGGAAGGTCTCGCTCCCACATTGATTAAAGAGTAGGCTTTGCAAAAATGAGTGGTGCGCATTTGATATGCATCCGGTTCTTTGGATGACATAACACGATTAACATCAACATTGTTCTTTATGTCGAGTTGTTGCCGCCTTTTCGCTCGAAAAGAAATGATGTTCGTACAGGTTCTTTAGTATACATATCATCATACTTCGACCAGGATGACCTAGTCTATCGTGCCAAAGCCTATATGAGTCTATGTCCCAAAACACATTGTTGGTGACAACATAAGGTTTGAAAACCTAATAATAGTGAGGTACATCCACTAGATCGACTCATCAGTTTTCTAAAATGTGTATACGTCCACATTCATTAGAATTAATAAAAGAAACTCTATTCCATTCTCACAGTGAGTTTCAATTGAAACCATTGTTATGTATATTATTGAATCTAAGTAAGGTTCGAAGGGCTCTAGGTGCATACAGAGTATCGGTAACTTAGAAGACTGCCGTTTAGGCATCCAGAATTGGGCATTACCTCACCCTTTGATGAGTTGGGAGGACTCAATCATCGTAGTTACCGAGGTTTGGTAGGCGACTTATTTGATGAATAGAAGCCTAATTCTAAGAACATTCAAGCTCTCCTTGATTCATTCCTTAGAAAAGAGTGAAATTTCGAACCATAAGCATTCAAGCAATATTCAGTACTTCGAAATAAAGCTAAGAATCTAATGTAAGCAATATTAATATCTTGTTCGTGAAACAACATTGCATCACACCATTATTGAAAAGAAAACACCAATACAGTCGTCTTGAGGCAACTATACCAAATGTAAACGAGAAAGTAAACATAATACTAAGATTCAATCTACAGACTGTGGCTCGTATGACTCAATTCGACGATTAGTGACTGTGAAATTAACATATGGGGACTTGCCTAGATCATATTCTTCCATATAGTGAGTTCTCCATTCTTTGGACTCTCTATATTTCTTGTAGTGAGATGCGACTTGATTGCTTGCATGGCAGTTCTTGTACCATATCCAGCATCTCCACAATGATAGCACGGTTCATTGCCAACTCGAGCCTTAGAGGCGATAGGATGGGTAACTATTTTTTGGTTCCCTTGGCTAGCAGAGCCAGAAGCACCAAGTCTTCGCAATACATTGGAAAGACCCCCACGTCCTTGACCACGATGCCTGCCACGTCTAGTCCCTGTTCATTGGGGTAGTTTCCATCCTTCACTTTGCCATAATTAGCCTCGAGAATTTTCTTTGTCCCAACCGGCCTGGCATTATTGCTCACTAACAATTCGTTATGCTTCTCAGCCACTTGCGGTAGGTTGATTAGCTTACTGAAGGTAGTGATGCGCTTATTATACTCTAGCCTATACTGGTTCGCTAGTATAAGGGCCGAAGTAGGGAAGGTGGAGAGGGTTTTCTGGATCATGTCATCTTCTGTGATGTTCTTTCCACAGAAATTCAGGCGTTGCCTTGAGAGAGCATATATTTGTTGAAATCGTTGATCCGTTTATATTCAAGCAAGCGGATTTCATTCCACTGCACGGTCAGTTATGTTGCTGGACCTGGTTGTGTCGCCGGACCGGACAGGGGTGGCAGACTTGTCCCTAGGGGGACGCCTGTAAACTGGAGCGACGATGATGGAGGCGGCGAGGTAGCGGGTTCGCCGGGAGTCGCGGAGGCAGAGGTTGTGATGCCGCCGGTTGGTGGAGCGGTGGATGTGGAGGGGGAGGTCGAGCCCGATGAGGTTTGGGCTCGGCCTCGGGCGACCCTTTTTGTGGAGACGGCGTGGAATTCGGCCTCTATCCGTAGCACCGTTACAGAGGAGCAACTGGCGACATGGCGGCAGCGGTTCAAGATCCCCGCGGCGGTGAGGATGTTCGTTCCGTACCGTGGGGAGAGGCCTCACCTACCGTCGTTCGGTTGTACGGCCGTGTACTATCACTCTTTGCTGGCGCGACTGAGGTTCCCGCTTCCTCTGGTTTTGTCCCGGTTCATGAGGCGATGGGGCCTTCCAATTGCCCAAATACATCCCAACGCCTGGGCTCGGGTCGTGGGCTTCTTTATCCTCTTCAACCAGCAAGGTTGGCCTGAGCCCAGCTTCGAGGAATTCAACAGTCTTTTCCTGTGGAGATCGGGAGGAAGGTCCGGCTCGGGTTGGTTCTATTTGACCGCTCAACATGTCATGCACAAGGAGGTGGTGGACGTGCTAGAGACCATACACAGTTGGAAGGAGCAGTGATTTTACGTTGGGGGGATTGGAAGGAGCAGTGGTATTACGTTGCGGCGGAATGGTTTAAACACCCCGCGTTCATTCAAGGAATGAGTGCCTTTATGGCGCGGGTCACCTAAAGTGGTAATCCTCAATTGAGGAGCCAAAAGGACCAATCTAAAGCCCAGTCTCAAGCAACCCGTCCAGCTGCCCCAGGCGGGACCAAAAGAGAGCCATCTCCCGGGTCATTGAGGACGCAGCGGAAGGTCACGGCGAAAGTCCCCATCCATCTCGAAAATGCCCTGCCTCCCCCCATATCGGTTTTCGAGCGATTAGGAAGCGGGAGGAAAGCGAGAAATGCGGCACCGGATCGAACCATCCGGAGTCGGGACCAAGCTAAGGCCGAGACCGCTCACCAATCCCACGTCCCGGCAAAAACAACTCTCCAGCCTCTGTGTGACAACTCAAGTGAAATTGAGTTCCTCAAGAAACATCTCACCGAGTTGGAAAGCAAACAACAACCACCTCGAAATTCGGGATGGTTGGACTGCCAGGAAAGCCCCCTCGTCCCCAGCATCTTGGTGGAGCCTCTCCTGGAGAAGCTGAAGGTACCCTAAATCCCACCATATAATGGGGAGACCGACCCCAACGCCCATCTTGGGCATTACAACTCGTGGATTGACCTACATGGATCCCACGACACGTTCAGATGTCGAATGTTCTCCTTAACCTTAGGGGAATGATCCCAAAGATGGTACCCTTCACTTCCACATCATTCTATCCAGACATGGGCTCAGCTCCATGCAGCGTTTCGATCCCACTTCATGGGATCTCAGGTATGCGTCGCCCCGCGCTTTTCCATTGCTTCAATTATACAAGGACCCAACGAGTCCCTTAAGAACTAGATAACCCACTTCAATAAGCAAATATTGGAGACGGAACCCATGTCAGATGACGCGCTGGCTATCATTGCGCAAGCCGACCTTTTGAAAAATTCCTTCTTCCGTTGGACGGTGTGCCAAAACACTCCACGCACCTACCGGGAATTCCTGGAGCGTGTCAGCTCTCACATAGCCGCAGAAACGGCCATGCCGGCCCCTGTATTCGCCATGCCATCCGACCAGCAGGGGACAAACAAGAGGAAGGAAGAAAGGAAAGACCCATCCCGCGATCACCGCCAAGAACCCCGCCGTGATGGTAAGGCTGCCCCCGCCCCCCGAGACTACACCGGTCGTTCGAAATTTCAGAGAACGACGAACCGAGCTTATGGCCAACTATGCTGAGATCTATTCGGTAGGGCCGCAGCCATATTCAAGCAAATCAAGAATCTCGGCCTGCTCCCGCTCCCCAAGCCAGTTTATAAAGATCCGAAAAAAATGGATTAGACTCGCTTTTGTAAATATCACGAATCAGTAGGACATAATACCGAGCAGTGTCGGGACCTTGTCGCAGCCTTAATCGCAATATGCGACGATAATGGATTGAGGCGATTTACCCGAAATCATCCCCGGGATCGCGAGAATCGAGCCGAACTGACCCAAGGAAAAAGTAGTCGGGTCCCTCCTCCACCTAAATCCCCCCGAGAGATTCTCATGGTGATGGGCACCGCCGAAGGAGAAGACCATCGATCGAAACGGCAGAAAAAAACTGCAATCCGAGAAGCTATATCCTCCTATCAATGATCGGAGCGCCGAGCAAAAGGTTTTTTGTCCGTGGCGGAGGGTTCCCCCGAAACCCCAACTCGCGGTCATATTCGACGAATCTGATGCCAATGGCCTAGACCATCCCCACTCGGACGCCCTTGTTATCACCTTGCCCATAATGGGTATCCCAGTACATCGGGTGTTCGTCGATTTAGGGGCCTACGCCAGTATCATCTACCTTCACACGCTTTGCAGGATGAAGGTGGACCAATCCTATGTCCAGCCGTGCAAAGAGGACATTTGCGGATTCGCAAACTGCCGCACCACCCCGCTAGGGGAAATTGACCCCGGCTTGGAGTTTGGTCAGGGGCCATCAAGAGGACGATGATCATAACGTTTAAGATCATCGACGTGCACAGCGATTATAACGCCATCATAGGCCGACCTGTGATGTCAAGGCTGAGGACCACTCAGTCCACGTATCACCTGTGCATAAAATTCCCCACCCCGGACGGCGTCGGGGTCCATAGGGGTGATCAACGTGCCGCTCGGGAATGCAATCTTAGCATCCGGGCTCGCGAAATAAACGCCACGGAGGGCTCCCCAGGTGGATTACCTGAAAAAATGAGGACAAATGGACCCGAACAATCGGAGGACTGCCCCGGGCAGGGGGCGGAAGCTAAAGGTTCTGGGGCCGCTCGAGCCTCCAGCATGGAGATTAACTGGGACGCAGACCGAGATCATAGGCCCGGAAAAGAACCGCTCAGGAGGCCAAGCGCTCGCTTTTAAACTAATCCGTCAAGGATATTACTAGCCAAGTCTCAAAAAGGACGCCATCACACTCGTTCGAAAATGCGTCCGGTGCCAAATCCGATCAAATCACCACCGAAAACTCACTTCCGTTTATTGCCTGTGGCCATTTGCTAAGTGGGGGATTGACCTAATTGGCCCCCTGCCTAAAGGATGGGGAGGAGTGCAATATGTCATAGTCGCAGTCGATTATTTCACAAAATTGGGCGGAGGCCGAACCCATGGCCCGGACGACCGAGCAGAAAATAGTTGATTTTATCTGAAAATCCCTCATATGCCGATTTGGGATTCCTCGGTCCATCGTCTCTGACAATGCCAAACAATTTGATAACAAGAAATTCTGGGCATTCTGCGATGGCCTCCGCATACGGAACAACTTCTCCACGCCATACTACTCGCAATCCAATGGACAAGTCTAGGCGGTCAACAAAATTATAAAACAACACCTCAAGACACGCCTCGAAGAACATGGGACAAAAATTAATATATAATTAAAATCTCACAAATCTAATATTAATTATAAAAAAATCATGTTTCGAGACAAATGGTCCCGTTCCAAAAGTGTCCCGGACCATTTGGAACGGATAAAGTTTATCCAGAACCGGTCCCGGACCGATCGAAAATGGGACAGGAGCGGGACCGGTGATTTTTTGTCCCGTCTCGTCCCGTTTGTCTCGAAACGTGATTTTTTATAATTAATATTAGATTTGTGAGATTCTAATTATATATTAACTTTTATCCATAAATTAATTAGCCAAATATGTCTAAACTTACTAAATTACTGATAAATAATGCAAAATTTATAAAATTTTGATTATAATTTTGCAAATAAATATCCAAAAATACAACAAAATATTTTCTAAATAAATTTTTTATTATTTATATTTACCAAAAAAATATCCCGTTTTGTCCCGAACCGTCCCGAAAACGTTCCGGTCCCAAAAATATCGAGGCAACGGGAAACACCCTTGGCCCGGATTGATCCCGGACCGTTTATATCAATTCGAACCGGGACCGACCCAATCCCGGACCGTCCCGGACCATGCCCACCCCTAGGAGAAACACCATTCTACTTGGCTTACGGCACTGACGACGTCGTCCCGGTCGAGATCGGGGCACCTACCTATCGAGTGACCCATTTCGAAGAACAAGATAACGACTTGGCCCTCCAAGTGAACCTGGACCTTATCGCAAAAAAATGGGCCCAGGCAGAAATGTGAAATGCTATTTATAAAAGAAGGTGCGAGCGATACTACAACTCGAAGGTCCGCCCGAGGTGCTTCCAGGTCGGAGACCTGGTTCTTAAACGAGTATTGGGATCGGATTCCGGACCACTTAGGCCAAAATGGGAGGGACCATACAAGGTCAGCGAAGTCCTCCATAATGGGGCCTACCGACTGGAATACCTGAATGGCCAAAAATTTACTTATCCATGGAATGTCATGTATCTGAAGAAGTATTATCAATAAAATTAGGGTCGGCTATCTTTCTTTCTTGGCTTCCCGGCACTAATAAGACCGAGCTCGCCTCGGCACTATGAATGACCGACTCCCCCAGCACTAATAACACCGAGCTCGCCTCGACACTAAGAATGACTGGCTCCCCCGGCACTAATAACACCGAGATCGCCTCGGCACTATAAACCAACTCGCCTCGGCACTTTGAATGACCGGCTCCTCCGGCACCCTAAAACCGAGCTCCCTCGGCTCTACCTATCCGGCGAAATCTCTTTCCATAAGAACAATAGCCGAACCAACCCGGCATAAACATAAAGAACGAAGATCCCAACAGGTATTTACAAATAAAAGAAATTTCATTTAATAAGCATTACAACCGCAGGCCAAAAACAAGTCAATATAAAGAGGCACGCAGGCCATACCAAAAAAAGGAAAAAAAACGACAAACAAAAAAGGGAAAAGGCAAAAGCCCCTAACTACTCTGCTCCTTTGCCTTGACCGGCCGCTTGGAACGACTGCCCCTCACATTCGCCGGGGGGGCGCATCTGCGCCTCCCGCAGCCTCATTGGCCTCCTCCGGCTCATCGGCGTCCATCGGCTCCACCTGCAGGTCGGATGCCCGGCCCATGATATAGGCGCGAGCTTCCTCAACTGACTTCCCCTCCTTCATCAGATCCAACATCTCATAACAGGTGGAGATGTAGTTCAGGTTAAGCAGCTCTTCGTACTCGGCCGTCTTCTTGAAAGTAGCTGTCCCGACAGCCAAACCTTTGGCATAGTCCCTAGCCTCGCAAGTATCAACTTGCTCGGTCACGCGCTCGATCTGGGCATTTATCTCCCTCAGATAAGCCTCGTGTTCAGCCCAGATCTCCTCACACCGCTTGTACATGGACTCGGCCGCCTCAGTCATTTCCCGGGCCTTCTCCCTCCAGGTGTCGGCTTCGCTGGCTCGGCTGACCAAAGCTGCCATCTCATCCTTCAAAGCCGATATTTCATCCTCCATGGACCGAACCAGAGATGGGCAGACATGATGCTCCTCCCAAAGGGTTTGAAGCTCGACCACCACCTCTTTGTGCTTCTCAGACAAGGCCTGGAACGGCAGCCTTCGCATATGTCTCCAAAGCACGACCGAGCTGAGCATTCCCGAACTGGATCTGCTCGGCGGAATCCATGTCGTTGGTCACCAGCTCCATCTTCGGCATCCAACCCCAAATAGGAACATGACTGGACTCAACTACAGCCGGCGAAACCCTTTCGAGCATCTCGGCGGTGGGAGTAGCCGCCCGAACATAGTTGAGGAACCAACGCGGCCTCCTCCCCCTCATTTCGGCTCAAGGGTCCTCCCGGTCCTTATTGAGTGGGAGGTAATGTCCCTCCAAATCAACAAGTGCCTCCTTCCCCGCAGCACGACCAGTCCTAACTGGACTCGGCATGGGTAAAACTTCAGGGGCAGGCTGGGCCTCCGTTTGTTGACACTGGCCTCCGACTCGGTGTCTCCACTTTTCCGCTTAGCCACCTCATGCCTACTCTGGGCGGCTTCGACGGCTAATCTCTCAACCCGCTGTGCAGGGGTTTCTCTCCTCCCCGAAGCGGCCTTAACCCTGGAAACTGGAAGAGAAAGGAAAAGGTGTCATTAAAAAAAAATACCCGACTCAGACATTTTTGGATCAGTGGACCGGAGACCAGCGGCCCAAAGATTCTCCTCAGTGGTTAGGAGGTGCGATTTTCTTTGCTCGGCTGGAAGCCCCAAAAGCTTGTCAACCCGATCGTCGAATTGGGGAGATGTCTCCTGCGCCGGAATATGATCTGCAAGAGAAACAAATGATGAGTGTTTGACAAAAATGAACAAAACAAAATACACACACTTACGCATTTTGGTAAAGTGCTCCGGGACCCGAAGCCGCACGTCCATAACACCGGGCTCGGGCTCATCCATTGATCTCATCCAATCCCCCCAACGTAAAACCACTGCTCCTTCCAACTGTGTATGGTCTCTGGCACGTCCACCACCTCCTTGTGCATGGCATGCCGAGCGGTCAAATAGAACCAACCCGAGCCGGACCTTCCAACCGACCTCCACAAGAAAAGGATGTTGAATTCCTCAAAGTTGTGCTCGGGCCAACCTTGCTGGTTGAAGAGGATAAAGAAGCCCACGACCCGAGCCCAGGCGTTTGGATGGATTTGGGCAATTGGAAGGCCCCACCGCCTCATGAACCGGGACAAAACCAGAGGAAGCGGGAACCTCAGCCCCGCCAGCAAAGAGCGATAGTACATGACCGTACAACCGAACGGCGACAGGTGAGGCCTCTCCTCAGGGTATGGAACGCACATCCTCACTGCCGCCGGGATCTTGAACCGCTGCCGCCATGCCGCCAGCTGCTCCTCCGTAACGGTGCTACGATAGAGGCCGAATCCGACGCAGCCTCCACAAAAAGGGTCGCCCGATGCCGAGTCCAAACCTCCTCGGGCTCTACCTCCCCCTCCACATCTGCCGCTCCACCAACCGGCGGCGTCACAACCTCTGCCTCTGCGACTCCCGGCGATCCCGCTACCTCGCCGCCTCCGTCATCGTCGCTCCAGTTTAGAGGCGTCCCCCCTAGGGACAAGTCTGCCACCCCTGTCCGGTCCGGCGACACAACCAGTTCCGCCATCCTCACATCCTCTCGGTCCGGCATGACGAATACTTGAAACGGAAAAAAGAAACAGAAAAAAGACTCACCGGAATCCTTTTTATTTTCTGCGAAAGTTTGGAAAACTGGCGAAAGTAAAGGGCGTTTGGTTCGCTAGAAAAGGATGGAAAAAGAAAACCTTTTCCTTCCAAATTTTCCTTTTCTTGTGTTTGGTTCAAAAATAAGGAAGGAAAATATTTTCCTTGGAAACCAGATTTTCCCTTACAATCTGGAAAAGCTTTTCCACCACCACCCAAAGAAAAGATTTTCCATCCCCTAAAACAAAAAACCCTACCCACTATCGAAGCTCGTAGGCTCCCTTGTCATCATCGTCGAAAAAAGAGTCGAGACCCTAATTCCCGCCGCACCGCTTTGAGACCCGCAACCCCCAAATCGGCCGCCGCCCCGCACCAGGTCGCTGTTGCCATCGTCTTCCCCGACCTAGATCGATGCCATCATCAGTCTCGATATGTTCGAGATCTAGAACGGAACGGACCCTTTAAGCACGATTGACGCGCGAGGAGCCTTCTCCCGCTCAGTGATCTTCTTCCCCAAACCTGCGATTCATCTGCCTCACGCTAGCCAGACTTGTGCAACCCGTCATCTCCAGATTCTGACTCGGATCCTGACCCTCGACTACACCCCCTTCCACGCCTCACCTGATCTGCATCGAACCAGACCAACCCGTAGGACCCATTTGCATTATTGATTTGAGGATTGAAAAGATTGAACCAAACAGAAAATGGAAAGGAATTCCTTTTCCAGATTCCTTTTCTTTTTCCATTTCCTTTCCCTTTTCCGGCCTTTTCCGCGAACCAAACACCCCCTAAAGAAGAAGAAGAAAAGTGAGAAGACGCCTTTATTTATAGGGAGAGGTAGGCATTAAATGCCTGGCGCGTGGCCCCTTGGATTCACACTGAACCGTCGCAAGGATTAAGGGCGCGTGGACGACGCCGTCAAATCAAATCCTGCCACGCGTCCCTCATCATGACACATGAGATACGGAAATCGAACCGACACACCCTTTGAAGAGACGTCCCTTCGAGATTCCCATCCAGCGAAACCTCCCTAAGAAGCCGGCTCGGCCTAACTACAATTCGACCCCAGACCCGGCCACCCCGGCACGGCCTTGGGCTCGGGGCACTTGATGATAGCCAATCCGCCTTGGCATCCACCTGTGCACTCCCCGCCAGCTCAACCATACCGATTCGGGGGGACCAGAAGACAAAAGAGCCGGTAACCGGATAAACCGACCGAGCAGAGATGACAAGGAGGGCCGACCAGGCCCATACCAAATATGCTCCAATGCCCCATTACGACATGGCCGAGCAGAGCAGTTAGAGACCGGAGGCCGACCCCAAGACCGACCTAGAGCAGAGATGACAAGGAGTGCCGACCAGGCCCACACCAAACGTGCTCCAAGGCCCCATTACGACATGGCCGAGCAGAGCAGTTAGGCCCTGTTCTTTTAGACTTATTTTGATTTCGATTCGATTCCGTTCGCCTGAGTCCATTCGATTCGATTGATCGATTCAGTCCATTCGATTGATTCGATTCGATTGATTGCCGATCCATTCATTCGATTGATTGATTCTTCTTATTATTATTATTAATAATCTTAATTATTATTATTGTTATTATTAATAATAATAATAATACTATTATCGTTGTTGTTGTTGTTGATTACTATTATTATTATTTACCATTATTATTATTATTTACCCTTAATATATATTTGATTCGATTCGATTGATTGATTGATTGATTCATTCAGTCCAAAAGAACAGAGTCTTAGAGACCAGAGGCCGACCCCAAGACCGACCCCACGACGGATAAATATCACCAAAAGAACAGAGTCTTAGAGACCAGAGGCCGACCCCAAGACCGACCCCACGACGGATAAATATCACCAAATGCATGTGGAACAGGCATACATGACAGTTAATGCAATCTGCCCCCCTCTTCCCAAAACAACCCCCAAACGACACCACGTGTCTAAGACATTCTCTCTTTCTGACAAGTGTTTGGATGTATCTCAGACATTCTCCAACTGTCAGCCTTCTGATTGGCCAAGACTTTCTATATATAGAGGGAATGTATGATAGAGAAGGACTTTTGGAGAAAACGAGTTTCACCTAAAGAAAAAAAATATTAGACTTGTAATAGAAAAAAGCAAAATAGACCGGCTTCAAAATTCAGCTCGGCTCTATCTCATGAAATAACAAGATTGTCAATAAAATTTAGTTATCCTACTCATTCGGCTTTTTATTCTTTACTACGTGACTTCGATTAACCTAGTCCAGGTCAGCACACTTTCGTTGATCAAATCAGATATCAACACGCATGACTCAAGTCATAAAATTATGTACCCTAATTTTTAACTTGGCAGCAGAAGATGCTTGCTTGACGATTTTGAGCCCGTGTTCAATTTTTTAACCAAATTAAATGTCAACCTACATTTGGAATCATTGGCGGATCAATGTCAAGCCAGGAGGTGCACATGCACCACCAGTATTTTTGCTAATTACATTAGATGTCTCTTAGGCGTCTGTTTGGTTAGGGTATTAAGATTCTACTAAATTATAAAACTAGGCTAATACATAGTTTTGTTGTGTGGTTCACAACCCTAGTTTCATAACAGTTTAACTGAGTCTAACCCTTAGGCCATGTTGCTTGCAATCAAGAGGGTTCAATTCTGATATCCAACTCTTTAACTCAAGTCTAAGTCTTTTTTGTTTAACCTTATTTTTTCAAACTCAAGTAAACCACTCAACCGAACATATTATAATCGACTCATGTCAATTATAATTGAAAAACGAAAACCCATTTGATTCCAATAACTCAGATGATGGGTTGAGCAAAACCAAATAGACACTAGATATGGTATTTAACCCAAGTTTTTCAATAATTTAATTATTTATCAACATTAGACATGTCATCATTTACTTGTTTATACTTTCTTAACTTTTATTATTTCAAGTGCAAATAGTGTTTTTAATGTGAGTGCAACTTCTTGTTGTTTCTGAAGTGAACTATGTGTGCAGATATTGGTAGTTGAAATAAAACAATAAGTAGTCCATTTATATAAATTTTTCCTTTTGCATATTAATTGGTTGTATCATAATATCTATATCTATAACGAGAAGAAAAGCCTGTGAATGGCGTTCATCTTTTTACTCTTCATCATATTTTCTTATTGATTCCAATCTCAGTATAATAATGTGTTAACGTGTTGTGAAATTGATGATATGCGTCTTTAAAAAACTACAATATGTTCATTTCCAATGCCTCCCATAATAGGAAGGTAGCAATTATAAAGAAAGGGATGGAAATTTTTCTAGTTGGATCCACATAATTATATGTTCATTTCTAATGCCTCCCAGTTAAAAACCAATTCTTAATCGAAACCAACTCTAATTTAAAAAAAAAATGTAAAATAACCACAAAGGAATGAGAAAAGATCATACAACTCCCATCTGTTCAGAGGTCTTAGCCTTCCAGAGTCGAACATTGGTATCATCACTCCCAGAGATAACATAGCTCCCGTCACCGCTGAACTTGACACAGAAGACCCTGCAGAGATCACAAAAATCACTATAGGACTTGGGACATATTTCATATAATTGCGAAATATAATGTGATGTGAATAACTGGTTTTTCAAATTCGGATGAGTTTAACTTTTAAGTAATAATTGTTCGCAGCAAACATTTGCTTATTATGTTAGAAGGGATTTAAATATCAACAATTTCCGATCCGAGCACTAGACCTTTGCATTCTCTTGGAATGATAGACTTCTCGGCTGTGACCACCATTATAAGGGAATATTCTAACCTGCAAAAAATGAAACGATATATACACACCACATGTGTAAGAAAGAGATAAATAAGCTCCCAATAATACTAAGGATGGGATAGGGGGAACAAAAACTCACAGTTCTATCGTAAGATCCAGTAACAAATTCACGACCAGTTGGTGAGTAATCAATATCCATACTGCAAAAGGTAAAAAGTAAGATATGCAGACCAAATTACATATTCCGAATAATATTGTACGAACTTCAAATGTTTCTAGATCATAAACGTAAAAGAAAAGGTTATGTAAGACTTAAACTGCAGAAATATGGTCCATTGTGCACACATCTAACCTCTCCCAACTTTCGAGTATCACAACTATAACAATTGGAATCTTCATTTGCCTACATTAATATGACATATCAACTCTCCATCATTTTATTAAGGGTTTGAACTGACATGCATGCCAAATTTTAAATCTTAACAAAAATAACAAATTAGGCAGTACAAGCAACTCTTTTTACATTTCGTGTTTACTTGCAGAATAAATATGCTGCCACAGGATTTAAGGAAAAAAAAAAAAAAGAGAGCTTAGAACCTAGATGAGAACTTAAGACAAAATTTCACTGGCAGTATGACAAATCCCTAAAAGAGTGTCTAGGACTGTAAACAGTATAGTCATAGTGCAGATAATAAAATATATACTCCGACCAATAGAAGTTGCCTTTGGGATTTCTATTTGTGACTGCAAGGGTTTCAATTCTTCACTAAAGAAATTTTAATATTTGATAGAGCATCCAAAACAAACAAGTAAAAGATGGCTTACAGCGGTAAAGTTCATCGGCTCAATTGGATTCCAGGCTATGGAATTAGTTTTTGTCTGTGAAAGAAAAGGTGAGTCGGATGAGATTTTCCAGATTAATATGAGTTAAAATACTCAAAATATGGGGAAGTAGTCTCTGTGAACAAGGATAAATAGACATACAAGGTCAAATATTCATTATAAAACAATCAAGGTGCTAAATCCATTCACACATCAGCCAGAACACATCGTAACATGCTCAATTCTTCATCTTACTACACTTCAGATACTCTTCAATAAGGTAGAGATAAGTTATCTACAACTATAACAACAATTCTTAGAGAAGTAATTAATGACTAAAGGATTCAAACCCTGCATGAAAACTTCAGATATGAAGTACAAGAACATTGAGTTTGTCCAATCATACTTTCTGAACTTCTCATCAATGGCATTATTTTCTAAACAAGCTACTTCCAAAATATGAATAAGAGCACACACATTATTAACACCGACCAGACTCCAAACCGAAGTCTTGGCATGATTATAAGATTATGATTGTCAATGGATATATACTTTGGAAGGTTTAGGCTAGATTCCAGAATTTGCCATTCATAATAATTTGAATATTTTTTCATATGACTAACACCCTCATAATAACCTTTCCTGCGGGAGATGACAATCGTAAATCATATATTGTAATGCTTCGATTACTGCCACTGCAAAAGGTAGAGAAGCAATTTAGCCCAACTAAACTCATAAGAAATGATGTAACTAAAGCAGTCTGTATAAACATATCCGGTAGGAAGATAAATTGATCGCAACTGTAGATGGCTACTGCAACACTATACACCAAGCAGTAAGATATTACTAAGACACGAATATGGTGAAGCTGAATTGAACAGTATCAGCCCACATTTCATAACATCGTATAAAAGGAACCACTAACTTGGTTTTATACATATCGTACCTGGCTGATGCTGCCAATATATTTGGTTCTCCTGGATTAAACCGTACGGATATAGCTGTATCTTTATCCCATTCAAAACTGTTAATAGGCTGATGCCTGATTGAAGAGAGAAACATATGTTAGAAACTTATGGTTTTCCAAATTGCAATAAAAGAACTTGGAAGATGTTCACAGAATACCTGTTGTGGTTCCATATATCCACTTGAGCTCCAGCTGTAGCAAAAAGTTCACCGCCCCACTGGTGATCAACAGCCCTGAAAGCAAAAAAGGTAAGAGTGACTTAAACCAAAAATTCACTGTAAGCAGAACGAAATTATATTACTAGTGATCGTAGTGTAATACCTGTACTTTTTATTGACTGTTTGACCTATTTTGTCGCTCTGTAAACTCTTTGTGACGTTGTCGATGATGATTTAGAGTTTCGTACCTTGTTTGGATCATGATCGTGTTGTTTAGACCTTTCGGAAGTGTTCTGGGTCAGGGAGATAGCGCACGCTAGGCCTAGGCTAACGCACGCTAATTTTGCTTGAGTAGCGCACGCTAACTTTGAGCCTTAGCGCGCGCTAACGGTCCAGGCTTGGCAGAGGCAGAAATTCTGCTCTCTGGACTAGCAGTTAGCGCACGCTAGGAGTTCGCTAGCGCACGCTAGGAGTTCGCTAGCGCACGCTATTCGTGGTCAGTAGCGCGCGCTAACATCGTCCGTAGCGCACGATAACGAGCTGAGTCGGCAGAGGAGTGAGGTATTTCTACATTCTGGACTAGCAGGTAACGCACGCTAGGCAGCGACTAGCGCACGCTATATGTGTTGCGTAGCGCGCGCTAGTGCTCGGTGTTAACACACGCTAGCGTGGTGGGACAGTGAACTGGGACTTTGGCAGGACACCAGTTAGCGCACGCTAGGGATGTTGCGTAGCGCGCGCTAACATCTCAGGACAGTAGCCACTGGACTACCGGGTGACCCCGTTAGTGCACGCTAATATTGAGGCGTAGCGTGCGCTAGACTGGGCGCAGTATATATGGGACAGTCACCCCTGCATTCGTCATTTCTTCACCTTTTCACTCATTTTCGACGGGAGAAGCTCGGAAGAGGCGATTTTGGACGATTGGAAGCGATTCTTCATCAACTATCATCATCTTTGCTTGAATAACATAGATTACACAACATCTGATCCATTTTCTATCTTCCAAATCAAGGTAAAATCCTTAGAACCCTGGTTTTGGGAATTTTTGGGGATTTTCTTAGATTCGTCCGATTTATCCATTTTGGAGCTTGAGATCTTTGAGATTATGATGTATCTACCCCGTACCCATGTTTTCCGTACGATTATATGGATTGTTTTGTGCCGTGTTCGGACTTGAGAGGGTTTGGGTGATTTTCCAACCTCTAGATGTTTACCCTTGTAGTTTCGTGAATCGTAGGCGGGTTTTGAGAATTTCTTCGAGTGATTTGAGTATGGATTATTGATTATCGTATTCCTTGCGAATCGTTTAGGTGCCGGAAGTGCGTTCTTGGACCTACCGAACTTGTACTCTTTTCCTTCCGATTTCTCGATGTCTCAAAGGCAAGTATATGTTTATGATTGTACGTTCTCGACTTTGAAAGTAAGATATATGATTGGCATGATTGTTTATATCCACTCTGGGACGGGCTGACGGGTCCTCTGAGGGTTTCGTAGCCTCTGGTGCGATTCCGCAGATATTTTGGGTTAACCACTATGGGACGGGCCGACGGGGAGGGTTCTGTAGCCTCTGGTGCGGTTCCATGGTTAATCATGTATGTATTGATGTAATGCTATGAGATTTAGTTATTCCGGAATACTAGTCTTGGATTGATGAGATGATGATTTGTTAGTTTTACTTTATTGTCGAGGAGTATTGTATTTCATATTCGATATATTTGCACTAGCTATTCGACGGCTAACCCCTTTACGGGGGAAATACTTTTCATGTATTTCAGGTTCCAGGAGAGCGAATAGGCATGTATCGGGTCGGCACGAAGATGATGGGCAAGTGTGATGCTGTGTCTTGTCTCCGGTTATATTTTGTGTTTCCTCCATTCAGTGTTGTACTGGAATGGTTTTTGAATACTCGAGTACTGTTAGTTCCTTGATGTTCCGGCCTGTGTTGCCGAGGTATTGAATTGTGGTGTGTTGTATTTGGATATATTGGATATGGTTTGAATACCATTTGTATTGTCCTTCAGTTCATTGTATTGGACCTCCTCGGTCAAAGTTCATAGTTCCGCGTATAATTAGCCTTGTGGGTCCCACGGCATGGCTCACGGCGCTGTAATATACCCTGAATAACTTGGGGGTGTTACAGAATATGGTATCGGAGCTTAGATTTATGGATACCTAGGTTGTCGGTCTTTTGGGTCGATTGAGTCATCGTTTGTCTACAGTATCACTACTTTGCCATCATCACAGTGCGACCGGTACTTGTAAGACCTCTTACTCTTCTGGTGTTTCCTTAATCGCTTTGCTTCTGATTTGGTATTTTTGGGAATCAGTCACTTCGATGACGTGTGATTGAATTGTACTTACGTGCCTTCTGTATTCTTCAGAATGTCTGCTGTTAGGGGACAAGGACGAGGCTGTGGTCGTGGACGCGGACGAGGACGTGGCGCGGGCATTTCCCTCAGTTCCGTTGCGGGGTCAACCACCCCCAGCTTATCTAACTCAGTGCATCCTGACACCGAAAGTCAGCACGACAAGTCGACTGGTCAAGGAAACAACGCAGATGTTGGAGTTGCGAATGTCCTTCAACAATTGGCTAACCAGATGACCATCTTGGCCCAAGCCGTTCAGTTGAACAATCCGAACCCAACAACGGATGCCTTGCTTCAGAATGTGATCCGTATGCACCCTCCGCAGTTCAGCGGTGCCATAGACCCGTTAGGTTGGGAAGATTGGATAGCGGAGTTAGAGAAAGTCTTCGAAGCGGTTGATTGTCCGGAAGCGAGGAAGGTACCGATTGCTCAGTACGTCCTTACCAAGGAAGCCGCGACGTGGTGGAAAGTTATCAAGCCACATGATCATGTTGCTACGTGGGAAGAATTTAAAAAGCTACTGGAGGCCGAGTTTTGTCCTTGGCCAGTGCAAGAAGGCAGAATCCGAGCCTTTTTCGAGGCTAAGCCGCAGAACATTCCGGTTTCGCAGGCAATAGTGGAGTACAACCAACAGTTGATCCACGTGAAGAATCGTGACAAGATCCGTTACTTTGATATGCGGATGAATATGGATTTACGGCGGTACATGGCCGGGTTTGCTTGCACCACTTTGAAGGAATATCAGGACAGAGCTTTGGCCCATGACATGTTAAGCCCCGACAATGATACCACCGAAGAACCGAAGAAGCAGAAGATCGTTGGTAGCCTTTCTGGCTCTAAAGGTGGCAACTTCCAGAGATCTCAGACGACTAATCATTCTGTCAGACAGTCGTCACGTTCTGCTAGAGGGAAGAGGAGTTTTCGTTCTTACTCCGGGCACCTCAACACGCTCGGTGACTTGTTTTAATTGCGGTCGCCCAGGCCACATTAATCTGAAATGCAATTTTCCACCTTTGAAGTGTCACACTTGCGGGCAGATGGGACATAGAGCAGCTTATTGTCCCGAACCAGATTAGACTCTGGACACTCGGGCTTCTGCCCCAGCGCCAATAGATCAGGGTATGAATCAGTGGCAATCATTTGGTCAGTCGCAGCAAAGTTACGGCAGAGGCCGGGGATGGAGTTAGAACGCTAGAGGGGGAGATTCTAACGTCGGTTCGGCACACCCACGAGTCTATGAGATGCGTCGAGCAAACGAACCCGATGTGTCGGTGGCCTCAGGTACCATTCATATCGTATCTCATCCAGTTCGTGTACTTTTTGATTCGGGTGCTACACATTCTTTCATTTCCTTGGAGTGTGTACGCCGTTTGAATATAACTTGTATGACTGCTTGCGACCCTTTCATTGTGAAATTACCTAGCGGGGATAGAATCGTGGGAAACCGGGAGATTAGAGATTTTTCGGTGAATATAGCCGGTATGGATTGGTTATCGAATTTGATTGTGGTTGATATGGAAGGCGAGGATGTGATCCTCGGCGAGGATTGGCTTGACGGTCACCAAGCGATTATGAATTACCGTACTAAAGTTATCACTATGATGACTGAAGACGGATCCGAGTACTCATTTTTGGGATGTAAGTCGGGCCAACCTAAGTTGCTTGTCAGCGCCATGAAGGCCGTAAAACTTTTAAATAAAGGTTGCACGGGCTATTGGTGTTATGCCTTGAAGGCGGAAGGGAACGAAGTTGATTTCTCTTCGATTCCAGTCGTTAATGAGTATCCCGACGTTTTTCCGGACGACCTCTCGGGATTACCGCCGGATCGAGAGATAGAATTTTCTGTGGACTTAGAGCCTGGCGCGACTCCGATTTCTAAGGCGCCGTATCGAATGGCACCTTCCGAGATGCAAGAATTGAAGAGTCAGTTGGGAGAACTTCTGGAGAAAGGGTACATCAGACCGAGCGCTTCGCCTTGGGGCGCGCCTGTTCTTTTTGTGAGAAAGAAGGATGGTTCACTACGTTTATGCATCGACTACCGTGAGCTAAACAAAGTGACCATCAAGAACAAGTATCCCTTGCCTCGTATAGATGATTTATTTGATCAGTTGCAGGGAGCCGCAATGTTCTCAAAAATTGATTTGAGGTCGGGATACTATCAGCTCCGGGTGAAAGAGTCCGACGTTCCAAAGACTGCGTTTTGAACTAGATACGGACATTATGAATTTGTGGTCATGCCTTTTGGATTGACTAATGCGCCGGCAGTATTCATGCAATTAATAAACAAGATATTTATCGAGTACCTCGACAGGTGTGTGGTCGTCTTTATTGACGATATCTTAATTTATTCTCGGGATAAAGAGGAGCATGCCCGGCACTTGCGTTTGATACTAGATATTTTGAGAGCCGAACACCTCTATGCGAAATTCACGAAATGTGAATTCTGGTTGGAAGAGGTTATGTTTCTCGGTCATGTGATTTCGGCCGAAGGGGTTCGTGTAGACCCGCAAAAGATTGAGGCAGTGCTAGACTGGGGTCCGCCTAAAAATGTTAAAGAAGTTCGTAGCTTTTTGAGTCTTGCTGGGTATTACCGTCGGTTTTTTGAAGGGTTTTCGAAACTCGCTCGGCCGCCTGCGAAATTACTCCAGAAGACAGAAAAGTTTGTTTGGACGACTGAGAGACAGCAGAGCTTCGATGAGCTGAAGAGACGTTTGACCTCAGCGCCGATTTTAGCCTTACCACAGGGTAATGAAGGATTCGCAGTCTATAGCGACGCCTCGGGCCAAGGGCTTGATGTGTGCTTATGCAACATGATAAGACGATAGCTTTTGCAATATGACGATTGAAGCCGTATGAGATGAACTATCCAACTCACGATTTGGAGTTGGCCGCAATTGTCTTCGCACTTAAGATTTGGCGACATTATTTGTATGGCTCTCCGTGTCGGATTTATACCGATCACAAGAGTTTGAAGTATATTTTCAGTCAGAACGAGCTGAACATGAGGCAGAGACGTTGGTTAGAATTGATCAAGGATTACAATTTGGAAATTCTATACCATCCGGGAAAGGCCAATGTCGTCGCGGACGCCTTGAGCCGCAAATCGGCATCACTTCAGATGCTCGAGGTTCTTACAGCTCAGACGAAGATTCGTCAGGATTTAATCGAGCAAGGAATAAAAGTTTGGCTTCAAAGAGTGCAAGGGCAGTTGTGCACTCTTGAAATTACTTCGTCCTTAGTCGACGACATCAAAGGGAAACAGTGGAGTGACCCGATGATCTCTCAATTGAAGGAAGATGTAATTAAAGGAAAAGCCCCTGGTTTTATGGTCCACGAGGATAGTATTCTGAGATTTCAAGGCAGGCTTTGTGTTCCGAATGATCTAGAGTTGAGGCAGAGAATTCTCCGAGAAGCTCATGCTACGCCTTACTCGATCCATCCCGGAACGAGTAAGATGTACAAGGACTTGAAGCGAAATTTTTGGTGGAATAATATGAAGAAAGATGTCACGGAGTTTGTACTACGGTGCTTGACGTGTCAACAAGTCAAGATTGAACATCAACGACCGCCGGGGTTGTTGAAGCCGCTTCCTATTCCCGAGTGAAAGTGGGAAGATATCTCTATGGATTTTATCACTGGGATGCCGAGAACTAGAGCCAGAATGAATATGATTTGGGTAATCGTCGATCGGTTGACCAAGTCTGCACACTTCCTAGGTATTAAGGATACTTGGGGACCGGAGAGTTTGGCTCGAGCTTTTATAGTTGAGATCGTGAGGTTGCATGGTGCCCCTAAACCATTGTTTCCGATAGAGATGGTCGTTTCGTATCGCATTTTTGGCAGACCGTTCATCAGGCTTTGGGCATCGAGTTGCGATTGAGCACGTCTTTTCATCCTCAGTCAGACGGTCAGACGGAGCGGATGATTCAGACGTTGGAGGATATGTTGTGGGCTTGTGCCCTAGACTGGAGTAATGATTGGGAGCTTCACTTGCCATTGATCGAGTTTGCCTATAATAATAGTTGGCATGCGTCGATCAAGATGGCACCGTTCGAGGCATTTTACGGTAAACGGTGTAGATCGCCATTATGTTGGGACGAGGCCTCGGACCTAGTCGGAACGGAACCGGATATGTTGATGGAGACTAAGGAGAAGATTTCTATTATCCGGGACCGATTGTTAACTGCCAGAGCCGTCAGAAATCTTATACTGATACTCGTCGTCGACCTTTAGAATTCGAAGTGGGAGACCATGTTCTACTCAAGGTGTCGCCGACCAGAGAAGTTTTCCGCTTCGGGAAAAAGGGGAAACTTAGTCCGAGGTATATCGGACCTTTTGAGATTTTGGACAGGGTTGGAGATTTAGCTTATCGCTTGGCGTTGCCTCCAACTTAGTGTCACGTCCATAGTGTTTTCATGTGTCTCAGTTGAGAAAGTACGTGCCGGATCCAAGTCATGTTATCGACTATAGTGAAATTGACGTAGCCGAGGATGTTACCTTTCCGGAGAGGCCAGTGAAGATCCTTGAACGTCGTGAGAAGCAACTTCGGCACAAAACCATTCCGTTGGTTAAAGTGCAATGGTCGAGACATGGAGTCGAGGAGGCGACTTAGGAGACGGAAGAGAAGATACGATCGGAGTACCCCGAATTTTTTATTCTTAAGTTTCGGGACGAAACTTCTTTTTAGAGGGGGAGAATGTAATACCCGTACTTTTTATTGACTGTTTGACCTTATCGTTCTTCCTATTTTGTCGCTCTGTAAACTCTTTGTGATGTTGTCGATGTTAATTTAGAGTTTCGTACCTAGTTTGGATCATGATCGTGTTGTTTAGACCTTTCGGAAGTGTTCTGGGTCAAGGAGATAGCGCACGCTAGGCCTAGGCTAACGCACGCTAATTCTGCTTGAGTAGCGCACGCTAGCTTTGAGCCTTAGCGCGCGCTAACGGTCCAGGTTTGGCAGAGGCAGTAGCTAATTCTGCTCTCTGGACTAGCAGTTAGCGCACGCTAGGAGTTCGCTAGCGCACGCTATTCGTGGTCAGTAGCGCGCGCTAACATCGTCCGTAGCGCACGCTAACGAGCTGAGTCGGCAGAGGCAGTGAGGTATTTCTACATTCTGGACTAGCAGGTAACGCACGCTAGGCAGCGACTAGCGCACGCTATATGTGTTGCGTAGCGCGCGCTATTGCTCGGTGTTAACGCACGCTAGCAGGGTGGGATAGTGAACTGGGACTTTGGCAGGACACCAGTTCGCGCACGCTAGGGATGTTGCGTAGCGCGCGATAACGTCTCAGGACAGTAGCCACTGGACTACCGGATGACCCCGTTAGCGCACACTAATATTGAGGCGTAGCGTGCGCTAGACTTGGCGCAGTATATATGGGACAGTCACCCCTGCATTCGTCATTTCTTCACCTTTTCACTCATTGTCGACGGGAGAAGCTCGGGAGAGGCGATTTTGGATGATTGGAAGCGATTCTTCATCAACTATCATCATCTTTGGTTGAATAACAAATATTACACAACATCTAATCCACTTTCTATCTTCCAAATCAAGGTAAAATCCTTAGAACCCTAGTTTTGGGAATTTTTGGGAATTTTCTTAGATTCGTCCGATTTATCCATTTTGGAGTTTGAGATCTTTGAGATTATGATGTATCTACCCCGTACCCATGTTTCCCCTACGATTATATAGATTGTTTTGTGCCGTGTTCGGACTTGAGAGGGTTTGGGTGATTTTCCAACCTCTAGATGTTTACCCTTTTAGTTTCGTGAATCTTAGGCAGGTTTCGGGAGTTTCTTCGGGTGATTTGAGTATGGATTATTGATTATCGTTTTCCTTGCGAATCGTTTAGGTGCCGGAAGTGCGTTCTTGGACCTACCGAACTTATACTCTTTTCCTTCCAATTTCTCGACGTCTCAAAGGCAACTATATGTTTATGATTGTACGTTCTCGACTTTGAAAGTAAGATATATGATTGGCATGATTGTTTGTATCCACTCTGGGATGGGCCGACGGGTCCCCTGAGGGTTTCGTAGCCTCTGGTGCGATTCCGCGGATATTTTGGGTTAACCACTCTGGGACGGACCGATGGGTCCTCTTAGGGTTCCGTAGCCCCTGGTGCGGTTCCATGGTTAATCATGTATGTATTGATGTGATGCTATTAGATTTAGTTATTCCGGAATACTAGTCTTGGATTGATGAGATGATGATCACTTTTACTTTATTGTCGGGGAGTATTATGTTTCATATTCGATATACTTGCACTAGCTTGGGGAAATACTTTTCATGTATTTCAGGTTCTAGGAGAGCGAATAGGCATGTATCGGGTCGGCACGAAGATGATGGGCAAGTGTGATGCTGTGTCTTGTCTCCGGTTATATTTTTTGTTTCCTCCATTCAGTGTTGTTGTACTGAAATGGTTTTTGAATACTCGAGTACTGTTTTCAGTTCCTTGATGTTCCGGCCTGTGTTGTCGAGGTATTGAATTGTGGTGTGTTGTATTTGGATATATTAGATATGGTTTGAATACCATTTGTATTGTCCTTCATTTCATTGTATTGGACCTCCTCGGTCAAAGTTCATAGTTCCGCGTATAATTAGCCTTGTGGGTCCCACGGCGGGGCTCACGGCGCTAACTTGGGGGTGTTACACGTAGGATGTCAAAGATATATGTAGGCACAAGCAAATTAAATTTACCAGAAGGCATATTTCCCTGTGTAGTCTGCTAGTGGCTGCCAGAAATCCCAAACAAGATATTTAGTTATTCGGATGAAAAATAAGTCAACGAGGCAGCTAGACTCAAACAGATCGATAACAACCGCTAACCTCTTTGTTCTCCGATGAGTAATTGGGTTGCATAAAAGAAGGATCGGGAACACTCCAGAGCTTAACACTGAAACACCAAGGTTGAGTTAAGGTCAGCAGAATGAATTGTCAATTAATCTCTGTAGTTAATGGCCAACATAATCAAATCAAGACTAGAGTATCATATAGATTAGGCCTCACGTGGAATCAATTCCACATGACACAAGAACACGGCCGTCACTTGATACTGTCGGACGCCGCACTGCACCATTATGACCTGGAAATTGGCATACTGTCCGCCTAATGCCATAACAAGTATAATGTATTCAGTATGTGGACAATCTATGAATGATATACCTGCAACTAAAAAAATCAGTTTTATTCTTGAATATCTCGAAAATATGGACTACAAACCACATTTATCTTCATCCTTACACACACACACACAAAAACACCTAAACTCCCACCCCCCACCCCCAGATCCCCCCCACCACCACCACCACCTCAACAATAACAAAATGCATAACAAATCACCCGTCGACTATTGTTATTACCCGGCCAAGTCCCAAAGGCGAATATCTGCAATTCAAAAAAGGTGACAAGTTTCAATCAAATGCCAGAAAACTCATCTCGTAAACCTTGCATTATTAAATGACAATAATTATTTTACACTCAAACACATGACTATCCAAACAAAACATTAAAGTAATTTCTTTTAAATCAACATCATTACCAAACAATGAATACTTCAAAACCAAACTAGAAAAATTACCAATGTAGAAAGCCAATACTGGAAAAAAAAGAATGAAAAATGAGTATACCTCCACCCATAGAACCTGAAAACAATCCCTTCAGCTGTTTCGGGTTCTTAGCCATGGAGGAGATTCCATCAATGTGCCCATCCATTGCCCAAACAAATGGTCGCGCAAAAAATCTCATAACCCCAGAAAAAAGGTAAAATTTTCATCAATTTACTAATTTAATCTCAAGCCTTAGCTGAAAAAAAAAATTGGAAGTGCATACAGAAACTAAATTATAACATCAATTTTATGGAGATAGTGGTACCTTATCTAACTTAGCTGCATTAAGAGCGCGAACAAGCTCGACAGCTTTTTCTTGGGGTCGAATTTTAGGATCAAGATTGCGACGAACTCTCTACAGAAAACCATAATCCCAATTTTCATCACAGAAATAGTAAGACATGGTAGGTTTAAACAAAACCGCTACAGCGTTGAGAAGGATGATAACTGAAGGTCATTGCTTCGTTCTCGAGTGTATAGCTCGGTAGGGCGAGCAATTATTTTCACCGCGACACCCATTGCGTTGATTTTTGTTATTCGTGAGAATTTAGGTGCCGGAAGTGAGAGCTTAAAACCTGACCCTAGAAACCCCGCCCAGGTGGAAAGAAAAACACTGCACGTCATTCTCGGACCGGACCAACTAGGAGTTTTACGGGTTCCATTGGGGTGAGAAATCCAAATAAAAAATTTATAAGTGGGGAAGTCAAACTCGGATGTATCCTATTGAAAAAAATTCGTGGCAGTGGGCTATTTCATGTGGTTACTATATTTTTTTATTAGTTTTATTATAAGAACAAAATATGTTTCCTGTATATCTTTAAAACCATAACATTTATTACCTTCATTCAGCAATATTGGATCTTTTATGGATATATCAGTTTTGTAACTTTTATTATTAATATTTTTATTTATATATTAATAAAAATTAAAGAAATTAAGATTTGAAAAACATATACATTGAGAAAAATACAACATCTTACATATTAAACTATATTTGTATATTAATATACCAAAGTATGATCGAAGATTATATGAATAATGTAAAAAACTGAAGTCTTGCAAGTAAAAGTATAAGGTGAAGTACAAGTTAATTATGTTTAGCTGGTATGACTCGTTTTTGGAATCACCAAATTCAATCCAAACTACTTTGGTTTAGATTCGGTTCGATTGTCTTGGTTTTGGCATTTTCTCGATTCGATATTGTACGATCTATATTGATTCTGTACGGTTCGACTGGTCTGTTTTTTTTATTCAACACAACACCTCTATAACTAGATAACTAGGTTCGCTTACAACAAGCAAACAACACGTGCAAGATTAATATAAACATAAGTGTTCTTTATATATTGACACAATAGTTATAAATTAATTATATAAGTCTAACACAAAGAAAATAATTATAAAACTGAACATTGAATACTTGTAATTCATAGTCTGATTACCTGAAATAATATATTTCGATACCAGTTATTTGGTAACCTAATGCCCGATCTTCATTAAAATATATTGTATTTAAATAATTGCAACTAATAATTTGATTACTTGATGTAGTGCATTTGGATATCAGTATAAGTCATAATTTTTATAATATTTTAATATTATGGTAATTTTGTAATATTTTTATAAAATATAGTAGATAATGTAATTTGCACTAAACATTGTTGGGTTAAGTGGGCCAAAATGATTAATTTATTATGATGGCCCAAAAATTAGTTCTCCTGCCGCCCACCAAGTGACCCGGCCCAGACCCTGGAAGCAGCCCAACCCATCTTAAGTCTGGATTAATCTCAGCCATCTGTTGGCCTCAATTAATCCTGGCCCTTGGATGTGTTTGACCCTTTATTTAAGGATCCCCCCAGAAACCATATCTACTCCACCGCCTCCTTTTCTATTTTCTCTGCCCGTGTTGACTCTCTCTCCCCATCATCTCTCCCGTCTGTTGCTATTTTTTCCTGTTTCTCCGCCATGGTTATTCCGGTTTCAGTTCCGGTTTTTCCTCGGCTAACCCTACTTCGCTTCATCTATAAATACCATTTTCGGGAGAATTGAAAACACACAACAAAAACGAGCAACAAAAAGTATCCTGTTTACTCTTCGATTTTTCTTCTTCTTGTGAACTGAAATCGGAGATCTTTGTGACGGTCTTTTGGGGCTTAGATCTGAGGTTGGTGTTTTCTGGGTGGGTCTTCGGTTTGAATCCTTGCTGTGTGCTTCGGTTCTTCCAGGAGCGGCTTAAGGAATTGGGTCTCGTTTTGGTGCCGGCCGCGCTAAGTGTGTCTGGACGTGGGCATTTGAGACAGAGGATCGAGCCGGCCGTTTCTTCAACAAAGGACATCACTTCAACTGCTTTCGATTCGTTTGGTTTGCGTTTTCTCTGCTCACATCTTAATTTTCAGCTTTTAATTCAGTTTAATTCATTTTATTAGAAGTTGTGTAATCCCTAATCCCTATCCCGAGTTATTCTGTGTAATAGTTATATTTGTTATAATTATTGTAATAATTCGTCACCCGATTCGGACCGACACTCAACATTGGTACCGGAGCTTGGTTCGGATCTGTCTGAATCGGGTCAACCCGGATCGCTCAGGTATAACGGCTTTACCCTCTTCTACCTTTTTTGTTCGCTGTTCTTCGTGATATTTTACGGCTCGCTGTTTTCGTGATATTTCCTATTTACTGTTCTTCGTGATATTTTTCGTCTCGCTGTTCTTCGTGACATTTTTCGGCTCGCTGTCTTCGTGATTTTTTCGGCTAGCTGTCTCGGTGATATTTCTGTTCGTTACTATACTTCGTGATACTGTCCTGGCGTTGTTGCTTCTGCTGCGTATGTTGTTTGACGCATTATTGGTGATATTTCGTGTGTTTATTACTGCGATATTACTTCGTGTTTATTTTGAATCTGGAAATTTTCATAAACGGGCATTAAAACCCTCCTGCCTGGACCACTTAAGCGTCCTCGGATCTTGTAGGGGCCTGGTATTGAATTTTTCGGATTCTTTTAATTTTATTTATCTGTGTGATTTTGTTAGTTACTTTGTGTTTCTGCGTTTTACCAACAGTCTCCTTCTTATCTGTGTTTTTCATAAATTTTCAAAAACTTTGTTCATTTGGAAAATTAAAATGGGAACTATCGCTGCCTTCTCTGTGGCCCCATTTGATGGAAAAGGTGATTTTGCCATTTGGCAACAGAAAATGAAAAGCATACTCATTCAACAACAAAGCTATCGATAACTCTTTCGCTTCTAATGTGACTACGGATAAAGAGGCTGAATTTGATGAGTTTGCTTACTCTGCGATTATCTTGAACCTATCTGACTATGTGATTAGAAAAATAGGTAAACATGGTTCGCCTAAAGAATTATGGGAAAAATTAGAAGAAATGTGTAACACCCCCAGATTTAACCGCAAATATTACAGCGCCGTGGGCCCCGAGATGGAACCCACAAGGCTGAAGGAAATTTTCAAAAACATTTACAAATGCCCAAGAGGCCAACGACGGTACTATCTTTAAAAATTCACTAAGACTTATAAAATCCATTTATCAAAAACTGTCGTAAAAACTCATTTGAAATCGCAGGGCCAAACGGCCGACACTCAAAAGTTTAGAAAACGATTTCTAAAGTAATCTCAGTTACCAGATACTGAAAGAGCATTTCAAAATACTCACACAGCGGAAAAAAGACCAACCATAAAGATACTCTAGCAGCAGAATACAAGAACCAATCAAGAAACTCAATGCACAAAACATGTCCTAGCCAGTATCCTCCAGGAAGCTCATCTCTTCACGACCGCTACAAGCTCGATACTCCAAGAACCTAAAAAGAAACCCCACGACGGGGTCAGCCATAATATCCAACAATGATAACCGTCACATCACATTAATAATTACATACCAATGAGAATACAACATAAGAATACGACCAACGTAATCTTACCGCTGTAACTTTACTTACTCAAGTCATTCTCATCAGAATAACCATTATCACATTTCATATCTCGTACTTGATTAACCAATAAACTCGAACCTAATATCTATATTGTACCTCAAACAATACTCAAGATTCTCAAATTATCATCACCAACTCACGATACAGAAATATACCAGTTCTGACCAATACGATCCATCGAATAACATCATCAAATCCCAAGACGATAACCGATTGTCCATCAAAGACAAATACCAAAGGAAATACGGAACATACCTCGAGATATGAAGTGCCACGACAATCATATCAGTCTAATCCGAGATCAGATCAATGCAATACGGACACGGTCCTAACACAAGACCTACAAATGCATACTCATATGACCACGTCAATATGCTCAAAATAATATCAACAATGTATACTCAATGGAAATCCCATGACCCAGCACCCTCAGCATAGGTCCCAAGATGATCCTACAAGATCAACACGAGGTGGATAACCAACAATATACATATGCAAAACAACACAACACTGGGTAATCCAACGATCCAGCGCCCTCAGCATAGATCCCAAGATGATCCCGTCGGACCAACACGAGGTGGAAAAACCCGTCCAATGATCCAAAGACTCAAAGATAGATCCCAAGATGATCCCGTCGGACCAACACGAGGTGGACATCCGATCCACGCCTCAAGATAGATCACACGATCCCATCGGATCAACACAACATAAACAACACAATATGCATACACATATGCAAAACAATATGTTCATCAACATGAACAACAGAACATGAACGATAATATGACAAATCAACTAAGACGACCTCATGTTCGACAACATGAATGACAATACGCATGATCAAATCACTAAAACTAACTGAATCGATATAAGATACTTGCCCCGAGTCCTTCGGGAGAAATCTCGATATCAAACCATCACCGACGATTATCCGCAATGCTCGGCGATCCAAACGTACCATGGACTACAGATACTCATATCCTCGTCTTTACCATAATGTAACCTCGGTACCCGAATATGCCAATAACCGAAATAAATCATATACATTATGATTAAACTCCCAGAATCGTAATGACAACATATAATCATTGTTATATGCATTATAAACGAAATGAAACTGAAACCATTCATTAAACATTATAACTGAGCAAGTAATAACTTGCCTCGATACTGATACGACGATGATGAAGCCGCTACAAATTTCTCGTCATCGATTACAAGCTCCTCGGCTCCCGGCCAAAGCGATTCACGAACGTTCCCGATCACGACCGCAAGCGAGGTTCTAATCACTGATCAATAATCTCAACCTATTGAAGTAACAAAATAACACATATCTGATAACAATTAGCAACCGACACGACCAACCAAATCATCTCAACGATTCAACGATATCTACAATACAAACTACAACTCAGTGATCATAATCAATCAATACAACCGATCAATAAACCCCCAATGGTTCCATAACTATCCCGATTAGAGACAAGTCCGAATAATCCAACTCAAACAATTACGAACTAAAAACCACAACACGATTCATAATCCGATTAATTCAACATACGATCGTCTTGCTATGTTAAATTCATCAAAAGTTCCTAAAGAACACTAAGAGATTCGAACTCATGTTCATAACCATCAAAACCACGTAATTCGATATCCTCTAACATCTAAACAAATCCTCATTCATGATTCAAGGTGTATATCAACATGTTCTTGAACATACGATATCCCTAACATCAAGAATCGAAGTAACAATACCAAGAACATCAAGAACTCTATGATTTCATAATCATAATCCACATATTCAAGGTATAAACCATCATAACACCATCTTCCTTCAACATATAGTTCATGTAGCCTCAATAATCGTAACAACAACATCACAATCAACTTCATACGAATCATATACTGATAACAATACCAAAATCCGAAATCAAAGTGAAGAATTCAACAACATACCTCAAGAACATGAATAACCCAATCAAACCCTTCAAGAATCATCCATAATTCCATATCCAAGCCTCAAATCCAAGTCCTCAAGCTCAAAATCGACTTAGGAAGGCCAACATCTCTCTCTCTCTCAAAGTTTAAAGACGAAAAATGAAAAGAAACGTCGAAGGAAATGAAAGACGGGCATCTACTTATAAAACATTTCTCTTCGTTACGTACGCAACACACCAAGGTTAACGTACCTAACACGCATTACGTACGTTAGCCATCCTTGATAGCGTACGTAATGCTAATCCCAAAACTAACTGTCCTGTTTCGTCCACTTGATTACGTACGTAACAATTCCTTCATTACGTACGTAATACGCACGTTGACTTGCTACAGTAAAACCTTATATTACGTACGTAATACATCCTGTATAACGTACGTAATAGGTAGTTGACTCGCCTGTCAACATCCTTCCGCCGAAAGCTGCCGACACAGGGTCCCACCTGCCGACCATGACTCGATCGTCTGATTCCCATGTTACGTACGTAATGTCTTGGCCATAACGTACGTAACTCTTGTGATTTAGTGTAACACCCCCAATCCGCTCAGGGATATTACACGCCGTAGAACCTTTCCTCAAGGATCTACCAGGCTGGTAACAACATATAACAACTCAACCATGCCTTTAAGGCTAAAATGACTCAGTAGACCGATTTGGTCTTTCAATAAATACATACAACTCAAATACAACTCATGCCCACGCAGGGGTCAAAATACAACCACACCCGTACAACGGGAAAAATATAGCAGCGGAAAATATAGTACAACTGAACCAATACACGATGTACGGTTCCTCATGTGATTAGTATCGATCATCTTTCATCATCCTTCATGCCGACCCTGTGTTATGCTCCAAAACCTGAATGCAAAAACAGACATCCACCCCCCGAATACTCGGGGGTTAGCAAAACTCCACTGTTTTGCTAGTGCAAGAACAAAGTGCAAATATGAGCCATACAATTCACATTCCACGAACGATAATAATTTGGAATCCTCAAAGATTCAAATACCAGAGGATGAACACTTCCCGAGGCAAGAGTTTGAGTAAATACTTCCCAAAATTTCAAGATCAAAATATCAAGGGAAACAATTTATAAAATGATTTGAAATACCATCGGGAGTTTTAATAGAAAACAATTTAGGATTATCAAATCCCACTTTTCAAAACCCAAAAGACAAAAGGGGTCACCGCCCCAAAAGTTTACTTTCCGTAAAATAACCTTTACCAAACCGTTGGGATTTTAGCCCCAAATCCGTCAAATTACCTTTACAAAACCGTTGGGATTTTAGCCCCAAATATCATCAACTCACAGTACACGAGAACGACAACAAGGTTCGTCTCCCAACATCAAAATCCACAAATAAAGGATTTAAAACAAACAATAAAATACTCTAGTGCCATCCTAGCCAAGTAAGCCAAACGAACACTTACCTCTTACACACTTAGTCGATGCATGCAATCATGAAAACCATTCAAAAGCACTCATTTCCGGAAATGCCATAGTCAAATCACATTTGTAAAATGCACCACAATTAACCGTGGATCCACCCCTCCGTGGACCCCTAACGAGACCCCGTCGGATCTAACTCATAGTGGTTAAAAGCAAGCTCGCAGATCCACCCCTCCGTGGACCCCTACCGAGACCCCGTCGGATCTAACCCATAGTGAGCATACACACACACACGTTACTCATGCAATACTAATATGCTAAGAATGTAAGTTCATCAAGAATACTTACTAGAGATGGCCACTAATCCGACACCATTATCAAACTCTTCAAAAACACAATAACAAGATTAAATACGGAATACACGATTCCATAACTTTTAAACAACAAGTATATCATCAAAGCCTCCAACGTTCAAAATAATCAAATCATAATCAATTCCCAAAACACAACGTTCACAAAACACACACGCGTTTTGAAAGAGAGCCTTTAACGAGGCCAAACCGAAATCTTTTGAAACTTCATTTCAAATAACCAAACAAACACATCAAGACGAACACCGATCATCATATCCATAAAACGAGAAAAGTATGGGCAAGGTACTTGCCTCGAATAAGAACAACGAGAAGAATCGACCGAAGTAGGTTGACACGAACCGACTACGAACCCGCCGACTCCACCGATCGCCAACTCGCGTTCATAAACTACGAAGGACAAATATAACAACGAAAATGAATTCCAAAGTACGACCCAAAACCGCTGAATTCAAGGAACGAATGACGAAAATTCAAGGATTTTCCCCAAAACGGCCAAGAACACGATTCGTCCCGTCAAAACCCGAAAACGGAATTCCAAGTTGAAATATGGATATACAATCCATAGAATATGTTTAACAACATCATTTAACCATAATCGATCTATCAAAAACGGATGAAAAACGAGATCGAGGACAAATCCCCCAAAAAGTCGATTCGAAGGAAATCAAGAAATATACTTCGATTCGACGAAGAACAATGGATTAAATGATGTTAAACACAAGAATACTACCAAGATTAATCATACCCATCATGAATTAATCAACAACACGGAACAAATCGGACAAAAATGCAAAAACCCCCAAATTCACGAAATTAGGGTTCTAAGGACTTGATTCGCTGGATCAAAGGATGATAACGGATGATTGATGTATGTTAGGAACTCAAGAACTTCGTAGATTTGTTGTTAAACAACATGGCTTCGTCACCTCCGAAGCTCCAGCCGCGGATCGAAAAGAAAGGAAATGAAAAATGAGTGAGAATGAGGCTGCTCTGCCACATTTATACTGGGCCGGACTAGCGCGCTAGCTGCCGAGCTAGCGTCTTCTATCGCCCGTGCCGCGATCCGATGGCCTTCTCGACTAGACCGCCGGCCAGTAGCGTCGCAGCCTTCCGGCCGTAGTGTGCGCTACTGCCGGCCGTAGCGTACGCAGCTGGCCCGGCGATGGCGTGTGCTACCCGCCGAGCCTAACCGACCTGCAACCCCGTGACTCCACCGTCTGCACCGATAAGGCGTTAGCCGCCCGATAGCGTCGCCGCACCACTGCCGAACGTGCGCAGCCTTCCGGCCAGAAGGCGCTTACGCCCGATTCTGCCGCACCCGTCCGGCCGGTGCCCGCAATCGTCCGGCCAGTCCCGCAACCGTCCGGCCAGTGCTCGAACACCAGGGCTCGACGACTCGATTTCCGAAAACGCACGGAACGAACACGACGAAAAGTTCGCGAATGACATCAACACCCGAAATGAAAACATAATACAATAATTAATCATACATGACCAAGAAACGGGTCGAGACAACAATTACAGATACGGATACCCGTAACTTTTAAGAAATTACAAAATGGCCCAAAACGCCCGGAAATCACGATATGTGATCGAATAACCAAACCGAAGTTCACAACACGTCTAACAAAGTTAAACGGACTTACAGGAAACTCGAAACAGCAGTTTCGAACGAGATTCGCAAGAATCGAACTCAAGTGCGGAAAAGTCGCTAAAAAGCACGGAACTCAACAAAACGACACCGAAACGAACTCGGATGTCAAAAAGTATAGAATTAATCATTCTCAGAATGACGAAACGGTCATGAGCGAGTCGTCAAAATGGACTTCCGCCGAAAGAAAAAAAAATTACCGGAAATCGAAATTACGGATATTACATTCTACCCTCCTTAAAAGAAGTTTCGTCCCGAAACATAAAACAAGTAGGGAGAAGAAATATTCCGTCAGGAAAAACTCAACGAGATACACAAGAAACGCGTAACTAACGCCCAATGGCGAAACGTTACAAACAACGCAACGGAATATACGGTGTGAAAACACGCTCCACGACGACCAACACAACATCGCCGTTAGGGATATCATAAAACCAACAAGTGACAAGCGTCATCAAATGGATAATACAATCAAGTAAATTATCCGAACAATCACAAAACACAACGAACGAAAATCAATATGATTGACCAACCCAACGGTACATCAATCAAAACGCGAGCCAATCACTGAACAAATACGGAATTCCACCGCCCAAGGGTTGGAAGATCGAAAACGAGACTAATTTCCTGAACTTAAGGGAATTAGGAAGGAGCCTGAATGCTCAACAATCACGAAACGAGAACAAAAACCGAACAAACAAACGATCGAGACAACAAAAATCGAACAATCATGTCTGAAACACGAAGGATAATAAAATTCAAACAACAATTCCCAGGATGATTTGGTGATAACAACAAGACATGCATTCCCATAAGATCCACAGGAAAGGGAATAGCGATTGAAAAGTGTTGTTGCCCAAAATATTTATCCGAAGATTAATACTGCTGGAAGACGGACAACAAACAACAATTGCGGGAGCACTTCCGAGAGTAGATAAATAATACAAGATTTGCCGGGTTTGTTAGGCCCGGGCTTGAATGCTCTCGCGAGATGTTATTAATACAAATATTCGTGGATACAAGTATTAATGAGAGAAATCTAAATACAATGAGTGTAAAAAGACTCTGTTAATCCGGCTCTTGAGCGAAGCTTGGTGTTCTTCGTCCCCGCCGATAATCTGCTCGAGGAGATAGGCCGGGAGAAGTAAGACCGAATGATAGCTGTTGCCAAGAGTTGGAGATTAGCCAAGTGCTTGATGTTTGCTTCTGTATTGTATGAAATCCGTAGGAAGTTGAAGAAGTGTCCAAGTGCAGGGTGCCTTGTTTATATAGGGGCACCGGGTCACATCTGTAGTGGCCGATCGCTGCCGGCCATTATAATAATCTGCCGATCGCCTGCCGGCCAATATTATAATGGGGCGATCTACTGGGCTGTCGGGCTAAAGTCCAAGAAAGATGCTGGCTGTCGGGCTAAAGTCCAAGGAAGATGCTGCCACAGCTGGGCGGTCCAATAAGGAGCCATCACGTGTCCGGAATCAGTCAACAGGTGGCCCTACTGACAAGCTTTCGACGGCTTGTCGGCTGGTGGAGAGAATCTGTCAGACTGTGGTCAATGGCCCGTGATTCGCGGATCTTGTCCCGGATGTTGCACGTGGTGTCAGTCTTGAGGCTCGGTCTTTGCCGACTGGATGGCCATCGGTGGAGATCGACATGAGGCGGTCGTCTCTAGCTGATCATCAGAGGTCGCCATCGGCCAGGTGCTGAGGGTCGGCATTTGGTCGGTCACCAAGGGTCGATCGGCAGATGCCGAGAGAGGGTCGCCCGATTGTCGGTCGCCGAGAGATGGTCGTCCGCTAATCGGTCGCCGAGTACTGAGAGGCGATCGTCTTGACGTCGATCGCTCGGCACCGGGATTCGTCCTGGGATCTTCAGTTGGCCAGTCTAGCTTGTCCGCTGGGTTAAGGCTCGGCCGCCTGGTCGCTGATCGGCAGACTTGCCTTGGACGATCGGCAGTGACTCGGTCGCCCGACCTCCGAGGCAATCGCCGGTGGGAAGGTGTTAATTCTTGACACAACAATTGCCCCCCAGCTTGCTCCTATGTTGAAGACATGGGGCGAGGTGGTTCTTGCTGGTGATCGTGTTCGGATGAGGACGGGCGATCTGAGCTGACTTAGGATTCGGACTTGGACTATCATGGTCGTTTGGCTAGCTATCTTTCGGTCTTGTACCTGCAAAAACAACATTGGCCGATCCCCCATGGAAACTTGGTGGTTTCGCTTGTTTGAGGAATCGTGCATAGTCGCGGAGATCGATGGACCGACTCCATGACCGTGTCTGGGTGCGCGAAGACATTGAGTGTCCCGTGACTCACTTTATTATGAGGGTCTTCTGTTAGGCTGCGCCTCGCCTCGTATTTAAACGAAGGGCGTGCGGTCTCGGTCTAGAGGAGTCCTTGCGCGGGGCAGCGTCGGATGAATCAACTCCACGCCCGCGGCTTGTTAGCTCTGCTTCCACCTCGGCCAGCCATGGAGATGGCCGACCTCGACGGTGTACGTTGAGACGGGGTTGTGGTATGTGTCCACTGATTAATGTTGGAGAGCCCTCAGACTACGCCGGCCTCGTATTTAAACGAAGGGCGAGCGATCTCGGCCGAAAGGGACCTTGCATGGCCGAAGCAGCCGGTTCCATCGACTGCCAGGACCATGGCTTTATGATGTGCGGTGGAGGCGATCTTATGCCTTAGTCCGTCATGTTATATGCTGGACTGTAGATGGCGATCGTGTCCACCGGGTTGCTGATGATGTAGCGTGATGATCGGCGATCGGGCTGGAAGACTGTCGATCGTCGCTCGGCAGCCGATCGCTTTATTCGAAGGTCGACATCGGCGATCGGGCGGGAGATCGTCATCCGGGCGCCGATCGCGCTGCTCACAGGCTAAGAAGGAACCTTTGCCTGGCCAGAAAATCTGCGGCTCTAGCCCGGAAGGCTGCGTAGGTTGTAGGTTGGTTCTTCGTGAGATGCCTGAGCATAGGCGAAAAACCCTGAAATCCTCCTAGGACCGCGTAGAGGGCGGTCTCATCGCTTACGGGCTCGCCGTTGAGGATGATCCCGTCTACCCGGTCGATGTAGTCCGAGTCGGACTCTTCTTCCCCCTGCTTGATTCGCATCATGCGAAGTCGACCTTCTGGCCGGGCGACCCTGGTGGCGAAGTGTTCCGTGAAGACGTGCGCCAGCTCGTTAAATGAGCCAATGGACCGAGGTGGCAGTGAGGTGTACCACCGGTGGGCGAGGTCGTCCAGTGTCAGAGGGAACATTCGGCACCTGGTCGCGTCCGATGCCCCACACCCGGTCATGTAGATGTTGAACTTGTGCAGGTGCGTTTGGGGGTCTGATCGCCCCAGGTACACGGGTGTCTGAGGAGGAACGATCTTGTGCTGCACGGGGGCGAGCTCGATGTCGATCGCGAGCGACTCGCTTGGCGCGGAGATCGTCTTCACGGCGCCTGCCCCGGATTGCAGGAGCGCCTTTACGTCGCCGATCTGACGTTGCATTGCGGCAATCGCCGTGGCTCGGCTGCTTGCGGATCGGCTTTGGGAGCGGGGGCCGAGGCGATCGTGTACCGACCTCCGGACTCCACTGCTGCCGACCTCTGGAATTTGGCGAGCGGGAGCCAGGCGGCTGGATCGCCTTGCGGGAGCCGGGTAGGCTGAGCTCAATGGTGAGGGACTCAAAATCCGTCGTCTCGTAGCTGGGGCCGGATCGCCCGGCCGCTGTGTCGGCCGCCAGCGATCGAAGACAGACGTGCCCGGCCGCCGAGCGCCTCTTCTTGCGGGCGAGAGCCTCCCAGCGATCGCTCGGCCGCCAAGAATGCCTTGAGCTTCGCTTGGACTTCCGGCGGAGGCCGAGGGGGCGGCAGCAGAGGCGCGTCGAGAGCACTCCGTCGCTCTGAAGGACGGCTATGGCCTCTTCGACCGTTCATTGGTTCGAATCGATCGAGCGAGAGGCTCGGGCCGCCGTCCGGACGGGTCGGCGTCTCGATCATGGCGGCTACCTTCCACTATCGGCCGGCTCTGACCAGGACGGAATAGGGGTCCGCCAGTGTCAGCCGCCTTCTTCGACGCGGGAGGCTAAGACATGATTTGAAGGATTTCTTTGATGTGCGGTGAGTGTCACTTCAAGTATACGCCCGAGAACAGTGAGTGTTCTTCGGGACGGTAGGTATAAAAATTCGAGGTTGGATCCCCTTCTTCTAGCGCCAATTGTTGTTGCCCAAAATATTTATCCGAAGATTAATATCACTGGAAGACGGACAACAAACAACAATTGCGGAGCACTTCCGAGAGTAGATAAATAATACAAGATTTGTCGGGTTTGTTAGGCCGGGCTTGAATGCTCTCGCGAGATGTTATTAATACAAATATTCTTGGATACAAGTATTAATGAGAGAAATCTAAATACAATGAGTGTAAAAGACTCGTTAATCCGGCTCTTGAGCGAAGCTTGGTGTTCTTCGTCCCCGATAATCTGCTCGAGGAGATAGCCGGAGAAGTAAGACCGAATGATAGCCGTTGCCAAGAGTGGAGATTAGCCAAGTGCTTGATGTTTGCTACATATTGTATGAAATCCGTAGGAAGTTGAAGAAGTGTCCAAGTGCGGGGTGCCTTGTTTATATAGAAGGCAGGGTCTGTCTGTAGTGGCCGATCGCACGGCTATTATAATAATTCGCCGATCGCTTTGCCGCCAATATTATAATGGGGTGATCTATCGGGTCGGGCTAAAGTCCAAGAAAGATCTTTGGTTGTCGGGCTAAAGTCCAAGGAAGAGGTCACACACTGGCGGTCCAATAAGGAGCCATCACATGTCCGGAATCAGTCAACAGGTGGCCCTACTGACAAGCTTTCGGCGGCTTGTCGGCTGGTGGAGAGAATCTGTCAGATTGTGGTCAATGGCCCGTGATTCGCGGATCTTGTCCCGGATCTTGCACGTGGTGTCAGTCTTGAGGCTCGGTCTTTGCCGACTGGATGGCCATCGGTGGAGATCGACATGAGGCGGTCGTCTCTAGCTGATCATCAGAGGTCGCCATCGGCCAGGTGCTGAGGGTCGGCATTTGGTCGGTCACCAAGGGTCGATCGGCAGATGCCGAGAGAGGGTCGCCCGATTGTCGGTCGCCGAGAGATGGTCGTCCGTTAATCGGTCGCCAGGAGTCGGTCGCCGAGTACTGAGAGGCGATCGTCTTGACGTCGATCGCTCGGCACCGGGATTCGTCACAGGATCTTGATTGGCCAGTCTAGCTTGTCCGCTGGGTTAAGGCTCGGCCGCCTGGTCGCTGATCGGCAGACCTGCCTTGGACGATCGGCAGTGACTCGGTCGCCCGACCTCCGAGGCGATCGCCGGTCGGAAGGTGTTAATTCTTGACACAACAATTGCCCCCCAACTTGCTCCTATGTTGAAGACATGGGGCGAGGTGGTTCTTGCTGGTGATCGTGTTCGGATGAGGACGGGCGATCTGAGCTGACTTAGGATTCGGACTTGGACTATCATGGTCGTTTGGCTAGCTATCTTTCGGTCTTGTACCTGCAAAAACAACATTGGCCGATCCCCCATGGAAACTTGGTGGTTTCGCTTGTTTGAGGAATCGTGCATAGTCGCGGAGATCGATGGACCGACTCCATGACCGTGTCTGGGTGCGCGAAGACATTGAGTGTCCCGTGACTCACTTTATTATGAGGGTCCTCTGTTAGGCTGCGCCTCGCCTCGTATTTAAACGAAGGGCGTGCGGTCTCGGTCTAGAGGAGTCCGTGCGCGGGGCAGCGCCGGATGAATCAACTCCACGCCCGCGGCTTGTTAGCTCTGCTTCCACCTCGGCCAGCCATGGAGATGGCCGACCTCGACGGTGTACGTTGAGACGGGGTTGTGGTATGTGTCCACTGATTAATGTTGGAGAGCCCTCAGACTACGCCGGCCTCGTATTTAAACGAAGGCGGCGATCTCGGCCGAAAGGGACCTTGCATGGCCGAAGCAGCCGGTTCCATCGACTGCCAGGACCATGGCTTTATGATGTGCGGTGGAGGCGATCTTATGCCTTAGTCCGTCATGTTATATGCTGGACTGTAGATGGCGATCGTGTCCACCGGGTTGCTGATGATGTAGCGTGATGATCGGCGATCGGGCTGGAAGACTGTCGATCGTCGCTCGGCAGCCGATCGCTTTATTCGAAGGTCGACATCGGCGATCGGGCGGGAGATCGTCATCCGGGCGCCGATCGCGCTGCTCACAGGCTAAGAAGGAACCTTTGCCTGGCCAGAAAATCTGCGGCTCTAGCCCGGAAGGCTGCGTAGGTTGCAGGTTGGTTCTTCGTGAGATGCCTGAACATAGGCGAAAAACCCTGAAATCCTCCTAGGACCGCGTAGAGGGCGGTCTCATCGCTTACGGGCTCGCCGTTGAGGATGATCCCGTCTACCCGGTCGATGTAGTCCGAGTCGGACTCTTCTTCCCCCTGCTTGATTCGCATCATGCGAAGGCGACCTTCTGGCCGGGCGACCCTGGTGGCGAAGTGTTCCGTGAAGACGTGCGCCAGCTCGTTAAATGAGCCAATGGACCGAGGTGGCAGTGAGGTGTACCACCGGTGGGCGAGGTCGTCCAGTGTCAGAGGGAACATTCAGCACCTGGTCGCGTCCGATGCCCCACACCCGGTCATGTAGATGTTGAACTTGTGCAGGTGTGTTTGGGGGTCCGATCGCCCCAGGTACACGGGTGTCTGAGGAGGAACGATCTTGTGCTGCACGGGGGCGAGCTCGATGTCGATCGCGAGCGGCTCGCTTGGCGCGGCGATCGCCTTCACGGCGCCTGCCCCGGATTGCAGGAGCGCCTTTACGTCGTCGATCTGACGTTGCATTGCGGCAATCGCCGCGGCTCGGCTGCTTGCGGATCGGCTTTGGGAGCGGGGGCCGAGGCGATCGTGTACCGACCTCCGGACTCCACTGCTGCCGACCTCGGGAATTTGGCGAGCGGGAGCCAGGCGGCTGGATCGCCTTGCGGGAGCCGGGTAGGCCGAGCTCCTGGTGAGGGACTCAAATTCCGTCGTCTCGTAGCTAGGGCCGGATCGCCTTGGCCGCTGGTCGGGTCGCCGCCAGCGATCGAAGACAGACGTGCCCCGGCCGCGAGCGCCTCTTCTTGCGGGCGAGACTCTGGCGATCGCTCGCCGCAATGCCTTGAGCTTCCGCTTGGACTTCCGGGCGGAGACCGAGGCGGCAGCAGAGGCGCGTCGAGAGCACTCCGTCGCTCCCGAAGGACGGCTATGGCCTCTTCGATCTGTTCATTGGTTCGAATCGATCGAGCGAGAGGCTCGGGCCGCCGTCCGGGACGGGTCGGCGTCTCGACCGCGGCTACCTTCCACCATCGGGCCGGCTCGGGCCGACGGAACAGGGGTCCGCCAGCTGTCGCGGCCTTCTTCGACGCGGAGGCGGAAGACATGATTTGAAGGATTTCTTTGAAGTGCGTGAGTGTCACTTCAGTATCCGCCTGAGAACAGTGAGTGTTCTTCGGGACGGTAGGTATAAAAATTCGAGGGTTGGATCCCCTTCTTCTAGCGCCAATTGTTGTTGCCCAAAATATTTATCCGAAGATTAATACTGCTGGAAGACGGACAACAAACAACAATTGCGGGAGTACTTCCGAGAGTAGATAAAAAATACAAGATTTGCCGGGTTTGTTAGGCCCGGGCTTGAATGCTCTCGCGAGATGTTATTAATACAAATATTCGTGGATACAAGTATTAATGAGAGAAATCTAAATACAATGAGTGTAAAAAGACTCTGTTAATCCGGCTCTTGAGCGAAGCTTGGTGTTCTTCGTCCCCGCCGATAATCTGCTCGAGGAGATAGGCCGGGAGAAGTAAGACCGAATGATAGCTGTTGCCAAGAGTTGGAGATTAGCCAAGTGCTTGATGTTTGCTTCTGTATTGTATGAAATCCGTAGGAAGTTGAAGAAGTGTCCAAGTGCAGGGTGCCTTGTTTATATAGGGGCAGCCGGGTCCTGTCCTGTAGTGGCCGATCGCCTGCCGGCCATTATAATAATCTGCCGATCGCCTGCCGGCCAATATTATAATGGGGCGATCTACTGGGCTGTCGGGCTAAAGTCCAAGAAAGATGCTGGCTGTCGGGCTAAAGTCCAAGGAAGAGGCTGCCACAGCTGGGCGGTCCAATAAGGAGCCATCACGTGTCCGGAATCAGTCAACAGGTGGCCCTACTGACAAGCTTTCGGCGGCTTGTCGGCTGGTGGAGAGAATCTGTCAGACTGTGGTCAATGGCCCGTGATTCGCGGATCTTGTCCCGGATCTTGCACGTGGTGTCAGTCTTGAGGCTCGGTCTTTGCCGACTGGATGGCCATCGGTGGAGATCGACATGAGGCGGTCGTCTCTAGCTGATCATCAGAGGTCGCCATCGGCCAGGTGCTGAGGGTCGGCATTTGGTCGGTCACCAAGGGTCGATCGGCAGATGCTGAGAGAGGGTCGCCCGATTGTCGGTCGCCGAGAGATGGTCGTCCGCTAATCGGTCGCCAGGAGTCGGTCGCCGAGTACTGAGAGGCGATCGTCTTGACGTCGATCGCTCGGCACCGGGATTCGTCCTGGGATCTTCGGTTGGCCAGTCTAGCTTGTCCGCTGGGTTAAGGCTCGGCCGCCTGGTCGCTGATCGGCAGACCTGCCTTGGACGATCGGCAGTGACTCGGTCGCCCGACCTCCGAGGCGATCGCCGGTCGGAAGGTGTTAATTCTTGACACAACAAAAAGTCACAACGACAAATGAGTTATTCCGAAACAATACCACACTCGTTCGATCAACAAAAGCAAGGGGCAGGACAAGCTCAGAAATGTCAACGAACATAAATGAGTCGACAGAGTCGAAAACACAAGAGTTCCAAATCCGATCCACTTCGAATAAAATAACTAATAGAACCAGATGATGTCACTCCCGAACAAGGTTCACAAGAATCGAACTGAACCCGAAAAAGTCACATCGATAACCAGATCGACCCACAACAAGATCACAGCTCGTTCGGACGATGAAACCAAAATACAGAACAAGTTCATAAAGTATCAACGAACATGAGCGAATCGATAGACTGGCGAAATAGAAAATACAGAAGTCAAAATAGTACGGGTATTACCTCCGACCTCGTCCACGAAATTCACAAAAACAGGAGCAAGGTAACAAGACGTTAAACAACCGACACATAACGGAACGATCACCGATGCACACGGTCATACCAAACCAAGCTCTAACAGCTCGCACATGCGCGATAACGCAGAAATCACCACGAGATGGCAACATTTAACACCAACATCCCGCCTCTCACAGGGGGCTAACACAACAAATGTGTGGAAAACGACTCAACGCTCACACCGCCAATTCGATCATACTCGAAAGCAAATATCAAAATGACAACGCGAACATCATACATACATACCCAGCCCTCAAACGGGAATGGATAGTTTTTTTAAAAAAAACGAAAACCTCATTTTGAAAATAATTTAGAAGAACACCGGTTGATCTTGAGTATCACCTTTCAAAAGGTACAAACGTGAAACATCGTTATCGAGACTTTGGAGAACCATTTCGCATTTGATAAAAATGAGGACACTTTCTCTTAGTGAATTTCAGAATATTCGACCCTCGGGTCTAAATAAAACATTGAAAATATCTCAAAACATTTTGGTCCTCGAGGTAGAAAAATTTTGAAATATATTGTGGCACCTTGGATGTACCACAAGAAAATAACTCATTTTAAAAGTATGTCTCGAAATTTATTTTTCTAAGATACTCAAGGTTTTCAAAAATCCAATAGGCCAGAATGCCGAAAACTCACACATATCGACGTTCACTAAAACAACTCCTAGTACACGCATCAAAACGTTTAAAATCAAGACAATACATGTCTTTAAACGGAAATAAACGATAAAATACCACAGTCGAAGACCGCCTAGGATTCCGAACAAAACCACTGACCCCATTCGAGGCCTCTAAGGACATTCCCGCACTGGCTAGTGAACAAGTCGAACGCGTATAAGCACAAAGCTTCCACAATATAACTTGTAAAACGTGCAAATCGATTCGAAAATCATCAGCAACGGACAAAAACAACAATAAAAAGACATCACAAACGACGACACTCCTCGTATAAATCAAATACGAGAGTCGACTAAATACATATCGTGAAATAAAAATCCACATAAGGATTCCACCACTTAACAAATAATCATAAAAATAGCTCGTGTCACACGAGGCACAACACAAAGAAGGGAGACTTACTTCCACAGGTCGCACGAAGATGATGATCGCCCCACGATACTAATCACGACCAACAAACTCAAACGACGCGTCGCGACACAACTCAGTCAGATAAAATCCGACGAAACAAGACTTAAACAACACGACTTGACCCGACAGCCTAGGTTTTCCTCAACCTAAGCTCTGATACCATTTATGTAACACCCCCAATCCGCTCAGGGATATTACACGCCGTAGAACCTTTCCCCAAGGATCTACCAGGCTGGTAACAACATATAACAACTCAACCATGCCTTTAAGGCTAAAATGACTCAGTAGACCGATTTGGTCTTTCAATAAATACATACAACTCAAATACAACTCATGCCCACGCAGGGGTCAAAATACAACCACACCCGTACAACGGGAAAAATATAGCAGCGGAAAATAAAGTACAACTGAACAAATACACGATGTACGGTTCCTCATGTGATTAGTATCGATCATCTTTCATCATCCTTCGTGCCGACCCTGTGTTATGCTCCAAAACCTGAATGCAAAAACAGACATCCACCCCCCGAATACTCGGGGGTTAGCAAAACTCCACTGTTTTGCTAGTGCAAGAACAAAGTGCAAATACGAGCCATACAATTCACATTCCACGAACGATAATAATTCGAAATCCTCAAAGATTCAAATACAACAGGATGAACACTTCCCGAGGTAAGAGTTTGAGTAAATACTTCCCAAAATTTCAAGATCATAATATCAAGGGAAACAATTTATAAAATGATTTGAAATACCATCGGGAGTTTTAATAGAAAACAATTTAGGATTATCAAATCCCACTTTTCAAAACCCAAAAGACAAAAGGGGTCACCACCCCAAAAGTTTACTTTCCGTAAAATAACCTTTACCAAACCGTTGGGATTTTAGCCCCAAATCCGTCTAATGACCTTTACAAAACCGTTGGGATTTTAGCCCCAAATATCATCAACTCACAGTACACGAGAACGACAACAAGGTTCGTCTCCCAACATCAAAATCCACAAATAAAGGATTTAAAACAAACAATAAAATACTCTAGTGCCATCCTAGCCAAGTAAGCCAAACGAACACTTACCTCTTACACACTTAGTCGATGCATGCAATCATGAAAACCATTCAAAAGCACTCATTTCCGGAAATGCCATAGTCAAATCACATTTGTAAAATGCACCACAATTAACCGTGGATCCACCCCTCCGTGGACCCCTACCGAGACCCCATCGGATCTAACCCATAGTGGTTAAAAGCAAGCTCGCGGATCCACCCCTCCGTGGACCCCTACAGAGACCCCGTCGGATCTAACCCATAGTGAGCATACACATACACACGTTACTCATGCAATACTAATATGCTAAGAATGTAATTTCATCAAGAATACTTACTAGAGATGGCCACTAATCCGACACCATTATCAAACTCTTCAAAAACACAATAACAAGATTAAATACGGAATACACGATTCCATAACTTTTAAACAACAAGGATATCATCAAAGCCTCCAATGTTCAAAATAATCAAATCATAATCAATTCCCAAAACACAACATTCACAAAACACACACGTGTTTTGAAAGAGAGCCTTTAACGAGGCCAAACCGAAATCTTTTGAAACTTCATTTCCAATAACCAAACAAACACATCAAGACGAACACCGATCATCATATCCATAAAACGAGAAAAGTATGGGCAAGGTACTTGCCTCGAATAAGAACAACGCGAAGAATCGACCGAAGTAGGTTGACACGAACCGACTACGAACCCGCTGACTCCACCGATCGCCAACTCGCGTTCATAAACTACGAAGGACAAATATAAAAACGAAAATGAATTCCAAAGTACGACCCAAAGCCGCTGAATTCAAGGAACGAATGACGAAAATTCAAGGATTTTCCCCAAAACGGCCAAGAACACGATTCGTCCCGTCAAAACCCAAAAACGGAATTCCAAGTTGAAATATGGATATACAATCCATAGAATATGTTTAACAACATCATTTAACCATAATCGATCCATCAAAAATGGATGAAAAACGAGATCGAGGACAAATCCCCCAAAAAGTCGATTCGAAGGAAATCAAGAAATATACTTCGATTCGACGAAGAACAATGGATTAAATGATGTTAAACACAAGAATACTACCAAGATTAATCATACCCATCATGAATTAATCAACAACACAGAACGAATCGGACAAAAATGCAAAAACCCCCAAATTCACGAAATTAGGGTTCTAAGGAAGATTACCTTGATTCGCTGGATCAAAGGATGATAACGGATGATTGATGTATGTTATGAACTCAAGAACTTCGTGGATTTGTTGTTAAACAACATGGCTTCGTCACCTCCGAAGCTCCAGCCACGGATCGAAAAGAAAGGAAATGAAAAATGAGTGAGAATGAGGCTGCTCTGCCACATTTATATCGGGCGGACTAGCGCGCTAGCCGCCGAGCTAGCGTCGCTCTCGGCCCGTGCCGCGATCCAGGCCTTCGGACTAGGCTTTTCGGCGGGTAGGTGCGCGATCTTCCGGCCGTGGCGTGCGCTACGTGCCGGCCGTAGCGTCTGGCCCGTCAAGCGATGGCGTGCGCTACCGCCGAGCCTAACCGATTCAGAACCCCGGACTCCACCGTCCGGACCGATAAGCGTCGTTAGGCGGCCGATAGCGTGTGCTACACTGCCGGTTAGCGCGCGCAGCCTTCCGGCCGTGGCGTGCGTTACGCCGGTTCTGCCGCACCCGTCCGGCCGGTGCCCGCAATCGTCCGGCCATCCATAGCCGTCCGGCCAGTGCTCGAACACTAGGGCTCGACGACTCGATTTCCGAAAACGCACGGAACGAACACGACGAAAAGTTCACGGACGACATCAACGACCCGAAATGAAAACATAATACAATAATTAATCATACACGACTAAGAAACGGGTCGAGACAACAATTACATATACGGATACCCGTAACTTTTAAGAAATTACAAAATGGCCCAAAATGCCCGGAAATCACGATACGTGATCGAATAACCAAACCGAAGTTCACAACACGTCTAACAAAGTTAAACGGACTTACAGGAAACTCGAAATAGCAGTTTCGAACGAGATTCGCAAGAATCGAACTCAAGTGCGGAAAAGTCGCTAAAAAGCACGGAACTCAACAAAACGACACCGAAACGAACTCGGATGTCAAAAAGTGTAGAATTAATCATTCTCAGAATGACGAAACGGTCATGAGCGAGTCATCAAAACGGAATTCCGCCGAAAGAAAAAAAAATTACCGGAAATCGAAATTACGGATATTACATTTAGCGTACGTAAGTCTTCAACATTAGCGTACACTAAGTATTCTATACTTAGCCAATTTCAACTGTTACCGCATGTCTCGACATACAGAATACGAACATACGGCATACTGAATACGTATACTGAATCCAATAATATTTTCATACGATATACCTCATATCGAAAGTACGATAACCTGATACACGATATTCTCAAATGTAATTGTCGACCAGATATGACAATTGTACCAATACTGACATCTCAGTCCTTTATTTATTTTATCCATACTGTACAGATTCCACGCTGTACAATATAACTCGGATAAAATAACTCAAACAACAGTAGTATAAATTCTGGATATTACATACTACACCACTTAAAATAAGTTTCGTCCTCGAAACTTGAAATCCGTCATAAAAGAAACAAACCGTTCAACCAAAATATCCCAAAATCATCACGACAACGATCAATCATCATTATTACTGAATAACCAAAACCGCATACTTACAACTGCGCAAAGTCGACGATCTCCTGAGATGCTAGCAAGTGACTTTACTGTAAGGCCTCGATACGCTTACAATCACATTCCATGAATCTCAACAAAAATGTATTATCTTCGGGTGACATACTCTGCCCGAATCAAATCCTGTCTGCCTGATTACATAAACAAGTCCCAATTCCGATAAGACAAATAATACACAATACATGTGCGAAACAATCGCCCAAAACAACGACACGAATCCCGAAACATCAACACAAAATCCGAATGCTCAGATGATCACCAAAATGATCAACTAATAAATCAACCGAATTTATCATCAACATGATAAATTCCCATATGACCAACCAGAGGTCAAAACATAATCGAGAATATCATAAACATGATAAACTCCAATATGACCAACCAGAGGTCAAAACACAATCGAGAATATCATCAACATGATAAACTCCAATATGACCAACCAGAGGTCAACGATAATCGAGAATACGTTCAAACGGTAAGCTCCAACACGATCAATACAGAACCACAGAAACAGATATACGAAAAAGAAAAATTCTCAAAACGACACACCAATCACATACAGTGATTCTCAACGAAACACAACCGACTGGTGAACATACCCCTCGGCATACGAACAACCAATCACAAACCGACGAACATATCCAATCATACAGGGAGTGGGAAATGACCACTCAATAGCCAGAACAACCAGCATGGGGTCACGATCCCCAAATATACACCTACAAAGAAATCCTTCAAAAAAAATCACTATGGTATACTACCATACCAATGGAATCATATAGCACATATGTCCCGATTTCACGAAATCCAAAGTTCCAAAATTACCTTTTGTGCATGAATCCACAACACGCATCATATTTCTCTTATCCGATAAATTAATCGATCATCCTTGGATAACCAAACGACCATACCAAAGTTCGGATCCCTATTCATCGTTCCACATTGATATATTATCCAGTTCGTGAGTCACACTCACAACTTCACCATGATATGTAATATACAATAAATGCGTATGGTTATTAATCATATTTTCAAAACCAGTTTGAAATCATATAGTCTTGTCAAAAGACAAATTTTCGAAAATTCTTTCAAGAGTTTGAAAACTCAAAACATAAATTTTCGTAAGACCACGAAATCAATTTTAAAAATTAAATTGGCTCGCTGGTGCCAAGTTCTCGATAAAAATTCTTTTCGAATACACACGATTAAATAAAATGGAATTTATGCAAATGCTTGTCCATATCCATACTCCTGTATACCACTTCGGCTTGTCACCAATATCCACTGATATTCCATCGGAAAACCACACGATAGAGTTTCAAAATCTCAAATATAAACTCCGACTAAAAACTCCTTTTCACATATAACTCGCAACGTCAGTCATTAACCCATCCTGGATCACCTTAAATATGATATGACAAAATATTGAAACGAATCAATACAGCGAAAGACTTCCCAAAAAATTCCATTTGAACAAGTAAACCAAAGCCTCGAAAGGCAGAAATGAAATAAATAAACGATTGATAAAGAGTTTTACAATTCTCGGGAGTTTTAGAAAACAGAAAAAGCTTTCTTTTGTAACATTAGGGTCTCAGCCCGTATCTTGTTCCGCATTACAAAAAAGTTTAAAAAGTAGAAAACTCTTTTCGGACTCCAAGTCCTGAGTTACAAAACTATTTCAAAATCAATTGGGTCTCGGCCCAAAATCATTTTCCGTAAAACATCCGTGAAATATTCATTTTGAAAAGTATCATTTTCAAATGCTCAAAACAGTTCATATATCTCAAAATGAATTAAGATGCTACATGTTCTTCTCAACCATGCACAATATTTCTCCCAAATGCACAATTCCGTTCCAAAATCCAACCAACATACTGATTTCCAAAATCATAGTTTCTCAAGATCATCAATCCTGTCCCAATTCTGTCACCTTATATTGTAACGCATAATATCTTTCTGAATCTCAAAACATATCAACTTAGAACGGCAATAAATCTCAATGAAATTCAAAAATCCAAATACTTACAGATCGTGAAGCCGATGATTCCCCGTGATACTGGCACATGTCTCAACTCTAGAAAATACTCGACACAGATATTTTCAAAACACACGTTTTGCCAAATCAGTTCGACTCAAGAACACAATACATCTCATTCCAGAGAATCTCGTTAACACCATTTGGAAAAGTTTACAACAAACTCAGTACCACACTGGTAAATCACATAACGTACAAGCCTGAGTGAATCACATAATGTACAACCCTAAATACAAAAACTCACGGCTCTAGTATTAGTCAATCGACAACTCGAATGACGCAACAAAACACGACCCAACTCGACCCAAATGCCTAGGTTTTCTCAACCTAAGCTTCGATACCATATTCTGTAACACCCCCAGATTTAACCGGAAATATTACAGCGCCGTGGGCCCCGAGATGGAACCCACAAGGCTGAAGGAAATTTTCAAAAACATTTACAAATGCCCAAGAGGCCAACGACGGTACTATCTTTAAAAATTCACTAAGACTTATAAAATCCATTTATCAAAAACTGTCGTAAAAACTCATTTGAAATCGCAGGGCCAAATGGCCGACACTCAAAAGTTTAGAAAACGATTTCCAAAGTAATCTCAGTTACCAGATACTGAAAGAGCATTTCAAAATACTCACGCAGCGGAAAAAAGACCAACCATAAAGATACTCTAGCAGCAGAATACAAGAACCAATCAAGAAACTCAATGCACAAAACATGTCCTAGCCAGTATCCTCCAGGAAGCTCATCTCTTCACGACCGCTACAAGCTCGATACTCCAAGAACCTAAAAATAAATCCCACGACGGGGTCAGCCATAATATCCAACAATGATAACCGTCACATCACATTAATAATTACATACCAATGAGAATACAACATAAGAATACGACCAACGTAATCTTACCGCCGTAACTTTACTTACTCAAGTCATTCTCATAAGAATAACCATTATCACATTTCACATCTCGTACTTGATTAACCAATAAACTAGAACCTAATATCTGTATTGTACCTCAAACAATACTCAAGATTCTCAAACTATCATCACCAACGCACGATACAGAAATATACCAGTTCTGACCAATACGATCCATCGAATAACATCATCAAATCCCAAGACGATAACTGATTGTCCATCAAAGACAAATACCAAAGGAAATACGGAATATACCTCGAGATATGAAGTGCCACGACAATCATATCAGTCTAATCCGAGATCAGATCAATGCAATACGGACACGGTCCTAACACAAGACCCACAAATGCATACTCATATGACCACGTCAATATGCTCAAAACAATATCAACAATATATACTCAATGGAAATCCCATGACCCAGCGCCCTCAGCATAGGTCCCAAGATGATCCTACAAGATCAACACGAGGTGGATAACCAACAATATACATATGCAAAACAACACAACACTGGCTAATCCAACGATCCAGCGCCCTCAGCATAGATCCCAAGATGATCCCGTCGGACCAACACGAGGTGGAAAAACCCGTCCAATGATCCAGCGCCCTCAGCATAGATCCCAAGATGATCCCGCCGGACCAACACGAGGTGGACATCTGATCCAGCGCCCTCAGCATAGATCACACGATCCCATAGGATCAACACAACATAAACAACACAATATGCATACACATATGCAAAACAATATGTTCATCAACATGAACAACAGAACATGAACGATAATATGACAAATCAACTAAGACGACCTCATGTTCGACAACATGAATGACAATACGCATGATCAAATCACTAAAACTAACTGAATCGATATAAGATACTTGCCCCGAGTCCTTCGGGAGAAATCTCGATATCAAACCATCACCGACGATTATCCGCAATGCTCGGCGATCCAAACGTACCATGGACTACAGATACTCATATCCTCGTCTTTACCATAATGTAACCTCGGTACCCGAATATGCCAATAACCGAAATAAATCATATACATTATGATTAAACTCCCAGAATCGTAATGACAACATATAATCATTGCTATATGCATTATAAACGAAATGAAACTGAAACCATTCATTAAACATTATAACTGAGCAAGTAATAACTTGCCTCGATACCGATACGACGATGATGAAGCCGCTACAAATTTCTCGTCATCGATTACAAGCTCCTCGGCTCCCGGCCAAAGCGATTCACGAACGTTCCCGATCACGACCGCAAGCGAGGTTCTAATCACTGATCAATAATCTCAACCTATTGAAGTAACAAAATAACACATATCTGATAACAATTAGCAACCGACACGACCAACCAAATCATCTCAACGATTCAACGATATCTACAATACAAACTACAACTCAGTGATCATAATCAATCAATACAACCGATCAATAAACCCCCAATGGTTCCATAACTATCCCGATTAGAGACAAGTCCGAATAATCCAACTCAAACAATTACGAACTAAAAACCACAACACGATTCATAATCCGATTAATTCAACATACGATCGTCTTGCTATGTTAAATTCATCAAAAGTTCCTCAAGAACACTAAGAGATTCGAACTCATGTTCATAACCATCAAAACCACGTAATTCGATATCCTCTAACATCTAAACAAATCCTCATTCATGATTCAAGGTGTATATCAACATGTTCTTGAACATACGATCTCCCTAACATCAAGAATCGAAGTAACAATACCAAGAACATCAAGAACTCTATGATTTCATAATCATAATCAACATATTCAAGGTATAAACCATCATAACACCATCTTCCTTCAACATATAGTTCATGTAGCCTCAATAATCGTAACAACAACATCACAATCAACTTCATACGAATCATATACTGATAACAATACCAAAATCCGAAATCAAACTGAAGAATTCAACAACATACCTCAAGAACATGAATAATCCAATCAAACCCTTCAAGAATCATCCATAATTCCATATCCAAGCCTCAAATCCAAGTCCTCAAGCTCAAAATCGACTTAGGAAGGCCAACATCGCTCTCTCTCAAAGTTTGAAGACGAAAAACGAAAAGAAACGTCGAAGGAAATGAAAGACGGGCATCTACTTATAAAACATTTCTGTTCGTTACGTACGTAACACACCAAGGTTAACGTACGTAACACGCATTACGTACGTTATCCATCCTTGATAGCGTACGTAATGCTAATCCCAAAACTAACTGTCCTGTTTCGTCCACTTGATTACGTACGTAACATTTCCTTCATTACGTACGTAATACGCACGTTGACTTGCTACAGTAAAACCTTATATTACGTACGTAATACATCCTGTATAACATACGTAATACGTAGTTGACTCGCCTCTCAACATCCTTCCGCCGAAAGCTGCCGACACAGGGTCCCACCTGCCGACCATGACTCGATCGTCTGATTCCCATGTTACGTACGTAATGTCTTGGCCATAACGTACGTAACTCTTGTGATTTAGCGTACGTAAGTCTTCTGTAACACCCCAAGATATTCGAGGTGTATTACAGCGCCGTGGACCCCTACATGGGATCCACCAGGCTAACACAAGAAAACACCTCTCGACTAACCGTCTCGGTTAGCAAGGAAACAATTGTTAACAACAAGAACATAAAACAACACGTCCGGTACAACCGGCATAATAAACATCAACCGACAAATACAGTAACTCCAACGAAGTCCAAACACAATCCGAAAGGAAAAGCCTAAGTACTCGCGAGTACAATCTATAAGTTTACAATTTGGAAAACACCCACATCAAAAGAGACAGTAGGAAATAACAAGACTCAATTGCACATGTCAACAACCTTGGCCGACATCCTCGTACCATCCAGTAGCCGCTCGTCTGGTGAACATAACACAAATCCATAACAAGAATTTCCCCGACAACGGGTCCCCCAAAGGGGTTAGCAATTACGCTAGTACAAGTAATCAAGGCAAACCAATCGCTTACACATTTCATAGTACATGCACCAATATCATTTCAAAACCAAAACTAGACATGTCTTTTCCGGAAATAAACAGTCAAACAATTTGCCTTGGGAACAGAGTCATATCATAAATTCCCGCACGAGGCCTCTAAGGACCCTCCCGCACTGGCTATATTATAAAGCAAAACACGCACATGCATCGCCTTGGGAACAGAGTCATATCATAAATTCCCGCACGAGGCCTCTAAGGACCCTCCCGCACTGGCTAGCTAAACAAACTCATGAATCCGGGACGCAAACCTTTGGATTCCCTCCTTGATCCCGTCGGACCAACACGAGGTGAGCAAATCACACATACAGTACATTACCATTCCACGTTAAGCATAAAGGTTCCCAAAAATACTTGCCTTGAATTATTGACGACGCAACGAACGGAAAGGAAAGTCACCGACGAACGCTAGGAACCAATGAAACCGAACCTAACGATTCGAAGAATACAATCACAACCATTTCTAAATGAATACGGAATTGGAATACACCCGAAAACCCGCCTACGATTCATGTATATTCGTATATAAACAACAACGAGGGCGGACCACAACCAAACCCTCTCGATTCCGTAAAAATCACGAAATATACCATGAATCCGTAGGGAAACTAAGAATACCAACAAGATTAATCATATTCATCATGAATTAATCGACAAAACGGAACGAATCGGACAAAAACGCGAAAACCCCAAATCTACCCAAAAATAGGGTTCTAAAGATCTAACCTTGATTATTTGGATCGAAGGATGTTATAGGACGATTGATCGGTGATATAAACTCGAAACTTCATGGATTTGTTGTTCAACAACATAGTTTCGTCTCCTCCGAAACCCACCAAGGACCAAGAGAAATGAAATGAAAAATGACGGAGAAAGTCGTTGGTCTGTCATTTATATATCGACCGGAACTAGCGTGCGCTAGCCTTCCGACTTAAGCGTGCGCTATCGCCGATATCGGCCGAGCACTCTCGCCATGGCCCGCATGACCGGGACCACCGACCAATTCTTGAGCCATGATTCGACCGCCCGACTCCCGCTAGCGTGCGCTACGGCCAAGGCTGCGCGCGCTAGCCGACTGGCCCAGAGCCACCGGACTAACAAACTCACCCGTGTAACGTCGCTAGTCGGCCGCGCGTCGCTACCCCCGCCGCGCGCTACGACCGATGGCGTGCGCTACCCGCCGATCCTGGCCGAGTCCGAACCTCGAATCCTCTCGCGGGCCCGAGAAGCGTCTGTTGGCCGACTCGGCAGGCGCGCTTACACTGCGAAGCTAGCCTTGCCATCCGGGCCGTAGCGTGCGCTACGCCGGTTCCTACCGGGCCTGCTCGGCCAGTGCCCAGCACTTCCGACAGTGCCGCATCGGTCCGGCCAGCTGCTCAGCCGCCACGATCCAATGCCTCGATTTCCGAAAACGCATGGAACGAACACGACGAAAAGTTCACGGACGACATCAACGACTCGAGATGAAAACGTAATGCAATAATTAATCATACGCGACCAAGAAAAGGGTCAAGACGACAAATACAGATATGGATACCCGTAACTTTCAAGAAATTACAAAATGGCCCAAAATGCCCGGAAATCACGATACGTGATCGAATAACCAAACCGAAGTTCACAACACGTCTAACAAAGTTAAACGGACTTGCGGGAAACTCAAACAATAGTTTGACGAGATTCGCAAGAATCGAACTCAAGTGCGGAAAAGTCGCTAAAAAGCACAGAACTCAACAAAACAACACCGAAACGAACTCGGATGACAAAAAGTGTAGAATTAATCATTCTCAGAATGACGAAACGGTCATGAGAGAGCCGTGAAAACGGACTCCGGCCGAAAAAAAGAAATTTACCAAAAATCGAAAATTGCGGATATTACATTCTACCCTCCTTAAAAGAAGTTTCGTCTCAAAACTTAAAATAAGTAGGAGAAGCAATATCCCTTGCCAGGAAAACTCGACGAGATACACAAAAACTGAAGACTCGCGCCCGACGGCGAAACGCTGCAAGGAACGCAAAGAGACATACGGCGAGAAAATACGCTCTAGGGCGACTAACACAACGTCACCGGTAGAGACATAATAAAATCAACGAGTGACAAGCGTCATTAAACGGATATAGAGGTGGTATTCGGGTCGGGCCCGGGCCGGTCCGGGCCGGGCTGCTAAAGCCCGCTCCATTTAAGGGCCGGGCCGGGCCTTCTTTTTTGGCGGGCCGGGCCGGTCTTTTTTTACAAACATAAGGCCCGGCCCGGCCCACAGCCCATTGTGTTCATGGGCCGGGCCGGGCTGTTCACGAGCCGGGCCGGGCCGGGTTGAACATTTTTTTTCTTCATTGTAAGACAGAAATTTTATTACAAGGACCAACAAAATGAACTTGAACTTTATTATAAAGAAAAAACAACTCTCTCTCTCCCCCCCTCTCTCTCTCTTTTTACTCCTCTTCAAGTTAATTGCGAAATGCTCCTATAGTGCATCAGACTATTGTCGGGTGTGAAATGTTAGTGGACATAGAATGCTTAAATGTACTCTCACTACTGCATGCCTCTTGGACATAATAAGATGTGATTTACTAAATGAAAACTGAATTTTGTACCTTTTTCAGGCTATAAATTGATAGGAAAGAAATAAAAAATCCTATTGGGCATTCCCAGTTCACGGTCTTTAGACGGGCTAAACGGATCGGGCCTTCCCGGTTCACGGGCTAACACGGGCTCGGGCCGGTCCGGGCCGGGCCAGCGGTTTTAGGCGGGCTCGGGCCGGTCCGGGCCGGGCCTCTAAAACAAAGGCCCCTAAGGCCCACATAACCTAAATGTACACGGGCCGGTCCAGGCCAAATAGTAAACGGGCCGGGCCGGGCCGGTTTTTAAGCGTGTCGGGCCGTGCCGGGTTGTTCTGCGACCGGCCCACATACCACCTCTAAACGGATAATACAATCAAGTCAATTATCCGAACAATCACAAAACACAACGAACGAAAATCAATATGATTGACCAACCCGACGGTTCATCAATCAAAATGCGAGCCAAACGCTGAACAATACGGAATTCCACCGCCTAAAGATTGGAAGATCGAAAACGAGACTAATTTCCCGAACTTAAGGGAATTACGAAGGAGCCTGAACGCTCAACAATCACGAAACGAGAACAAAAACTGAACAAACAAACGATTGAGACAACAAAAATCGAACAATTATGTCCGAAACACGTAGGATAATAAAATTCAAACAACAACTCCCAGGATGACCTGGTGAAAACAGCAAGGCGTGCATTCCCACAATATCCACAGGAAAGAGAATAGCGATTGAAAAGCCACAACGACAAACGAGTTATTCCGAAACAATACCACCCTCGTTCGATCAACAAAAGCAAGGGATAGGGAAAGTTCAGAAATGTTAACGAGCATAAACGAGTTGATAGAGCTAAAAATACAGAAGTTCAAAATCCGATCCACTTTGAATAAAAGAACTATTAGAACCAAAAGATGTTACTACAGAACAAGGTTCACAATAGTCGAAACGAATTCGGAAAAGTCACAGCGATAACCAGATCGACTCAAAATCAGATTACATACTGCTCGAACGATGAAACCAAGTTCTGAGAACAAGTTCGAAGGTATCAACGAACACGAGCGAATCGATATACAGGAGAAAGAGAATATATAGTACTCAAAATAGTACGGGTATTACCTTTGACAACGCCACCGAAACTCACAACAACGGAACCAAGGTAACAATATAACAAGCAATCGACACAACGCGGAACAATCATCGATGCACACAATCATACCAACCCGATCTCTAACAGCTCGCATATATGCGATAACGCATAAACCGCTACGAGGCGACAACATCCAATACCAATATCACACCCCTCGCAGAGGCTACCACGACAACTGTGTGGCGAACGACTCAACGCTCACACCACCAATTCAACAACAACTCGGGGGTTAACACCCTAACGAGAGCACGAACATCACACATATATTCCCGGACCACAAATAGGAATGATAGGTTTTGAAAATGAAAACCATCTTTTGAAAATAACTTGCAAGCACCAGTTGATCTTGGGTATCATATATCAAAAAGTAGTACAAACATCGTCATCGAGACTTAAAAAAAAATTATCTTGCGTTTGAAAAAAAAAAAATGAAGACACCTTTCGTTAAATTAAAACTTTTCAGCTATATTCGACCTTCGGGTCTAAGCGAATGCATTTCTAAATCATTAGAAATATTTCAAAATATTTTGATCCTCAAAGTAGAATAATTTTGAAACATAGCGTGGCACTAGTAGGCATCTTGAGAGCACTGTGAGAAAATAATTTATTTTAAAAGTACGTCTCGAGGTTTATTTTCTAAGATACTCAAGATTTTTCAGAAGTACAATAGGCCAAAATGCCCAAAATTCGCACGTATCAACATTCACTTAAACACATCATATCACACGCATCAAATCGCTCAAAATCACGACAGTGATATACAATCCTCAGGATATGTTTAACAACATCGTGAAAACAACAATCGGTTTATCAAAACTGGATGGAAAACGATATCAAGAACAAAACTCCAAAAAGTCAACTCTAGGGATTCAAGAAAATACCTAGATTCGGCGAAGAACAGTGGATTAGATGATGTTAAAAATCATCTAGGATACTCCAAAACACCTTTGGATGGAAGAAAAATCAGCCCAGATGCGAAACCGAGTCGCTACGTCTCAAACTCATGGAGGAAGAAGAAGAAATGAAGAAAAATGCAACTTCTAGACTGGTGTCCAGTATTTATACTGGACACAATTAGCGTGCGCTAATCATTAAGGTTAGCGTGCGCTAACGAGAACTTCAGACCCATTCCAGTAGCTCTTGGACTGCCCTGAACTACCAGGTAGCGTGCGCTATCCTCCCCTTAGCGTGCTACCAATGCACTCTTGCGCGCGCTAGCCGCAAAGCGTAGCGTGCGCTAATGACCCACAGAGACAACAACAGAACATATCCGAAAAGTTACATGCCGTAAACCTTTCTCACACGGGTTTACCAGGCTAAGCACAATTTCCCATCTCATTTCGAAAATGCTAAAAAGACCAATGACGGTAATATTTTTCCAAAGCTCACAAAATCATTTGTCAAACCATCATGAAATATTCAAGGCCAAAATGCCAAAACTTGATTCAAGGAATCGGTTTTACGAAATAAAACTCAGTTTGCAAAATACCGAAAGCCGTTTGAAAGAACTCACGCAGCGGATAAAATACGGTACGAAAATACATCAGCAGAGACGACACTCCTCGTATAAACCAAATACGAGAGTCTAATAAACACATATCGTGAAATCAAAATCCACAGAAGGATTCCATCATTCAATCGACTAATCATACAAATAACTCGTGTCACGAGGCACAACACAAGGAAGGGAGTTTTACATCCATAGGTCGCACGTAAGTGACGACCGCCCCTCGATACTAATCACGACCAATGATCTCAAACGACGCGTCGCGATGCGACTAAGTCAGACAAAATCCGACGAGACAAAACTCAAAAAAACACAACTTGACTCGGCGGCTAGGTTTCCCCAAGCTAATCTGATTTTTAAAATCGTATACTCTAGTTATTCGAAAATAAAACCGATAAGTTAAAAATCGTTTTCAAGACCCTTTTAAACACGACAAGGGCTTAACAGTGGTAGCATTTTATAAAATATCCTAAACACTTTTATACACGACCTTTAAATACCGACACAAGGTTTTATTTGAAAATACAAGGCTGGCTCGCCCAAATTCATGTCACTTTTCAAAAACCCACAATACGATCAAGTCTCAGAGATTTTCAAGCATGCACGCCGCATGTATTATTATTAATAGAAACACATTGGTTGTAAATAACAATAATTAGCCAAGTACTAACAATTTCCGAACACACGCATATACGGCATTCAAAAATCACCGGTTCACAAAGCGCAACTCGGGAATACTAATTCCAAGCATATGTCAAACTATCTCTTCAAGTTTGACAACAGAACTAAAGATCACCGATTTGGACGTATGTCGAAACCAGCTATGTGAGTTTCTCAACAAACTCTGCCATCAATACCTATACCGGAACATATCAATGTTCAAAACTTCTACATCATACTGCACCCTTCGGTGTCCAACTCATCGGTACATTTGGCTCAACATACATTTAGTATATCGCAATTACCAAACACAGATTCCATCATACAACAAAAGACTAGAGAGTCAAGCCCTCTCACAATATACCACGGAGCAAAACTCGGATCTTTCGATCACCAACGATCCCACCAATGCTAGGAAGTTTAGCGATGGAAGGCTCGCAAAACGACAAACGGTCAAGCCCAGAACGGCGCACATACTCCAGAGAGACAAAGGACGGCGCAATACTAGAATCAAAAGTACACAAATCGGATGGATCGAAAAACAACTCGACGATAAGTACGAGAGAGGCAATCACCGTTCAAGAAGTGGAATTTCAATACGAGAAAACAAGAGAATCGAGTAAGGAAAACTTACGAGCACTGGATGTACTGAGATGCCGGCAGCGGTGTGACAATGTGCAAAACAAAACACAACTAGACCCAAATAACCAACAAGCCTAGGTATCCATAAACCTAGAGCTCCGATACCATTTTCTGTAACACCCCCAAGATATTCGAGGTGTATTACAGCGTCGTGGACCCCTACATGGGATCCACCAGGCTAACACAAGAAAACACCTCTCGACTAACCGTCTCGGTTAGCAAGGAAACAATTGTTAACAACAAGAACATAAAACAACACGTCCGACCGGCATAATAAACATCAACCGACAAATACAGTAACTCCAACGAAGTCCAAACACAATCCGAAAGGAAAAGCCTAAGTACTCGCGAGTACAATCTATAAGTTTACAATTTGGAAAACACCCACATCAAAAGAGACAGTAGGAAATAACAAGACTCAATTGCACATGTCAACAACCTTGGCCGACATCCTCGTGCCATCCCAGCGCCCGCTCATCTGGCTGAACATAACCTGAAATCCATAACAAGAATTTCCCCGACAACGGGTCCCCCAAAGGGGTTAGCAATTACGCTAGTACAAGTAATGAAGGCAAACCAATCGCTTACACATTTCATAGTACATGCACCAATATCATTTCAAAACCAAAACTAGACATGTCTTTTCCGGAAATAAACAGTCAAATAATTTGCCTTGGGAACAGAGTCATATCATAAATTCCCGCATGAGGCCTCTAAGGACCCTCCCGCACTGGCTATATTATAAAGCAAAACACGCACATGCATCGCCTTGGGAACAGAGTCATATCATAAATTCCCGCACGAGGCCTCTAAGGACCCTCCCGCACTGGCTAGCTAAACAAACTCTTGAATCCGGGACGCAAACCTTTGGATTCCCTCCTTGATCCCGTCGGACCAACACGAGGTGAGCAAATCACACACACAATACATTACCATTCCACGTTAAGCATAAAGGTTCCCAAAAATACATGCCTTGAATTATTGATGACGCAACGAACGGAAAGGAAAGTCACCGACGAACGCTAGGAACCAATGAAACCGAACCTAACGATTCGAAGAATACAATCACAACCATTTCTAAATGAATACGGAATTGGAATACACCCGAAAACCCGCCTACGATTCATGTATATTCGTATATAAACAACAACGAGGGCGGACCACAACCAAACCCTCTCGATTCCGTAAAAATCACGAAATATACCATGAATCCGTAGGGAAACTAAGAATACCAACAAGATTAATCATATTCATCATGAATTAATCGACAAAACGGAACGAATCGGACAAAAACGCGAAAACCCCCAAATCTACCCAAAAGTAGGGTTCTAAAGATCTAACCTTGATTATTTGGATCGAAGGATGTTATAGGACGATTGATCGGTGATATAAACTCGAAACTTCATGGATTTGTTGTTCAACAACATGGTTTCGTCTCCTCCGAAACCTCAACCATGGACCAAGAGAAATGAAATGAAAATGACGGAGAAAGTCATTGTCTGTCATTTATATCTTGGACCGAACTAGCGTGCGCTAGCCTTCCGGCTTAGCGTGCGCTTATCGCCGATGTCGCCGAGCACTCTCGGCCATGGCCCGCATGACCCGCACCACCGACCACCCTGCCACCATGATTCGACCGCCCGACTCCCGCTAGCGTGCGCTACGGCCAAGCTTCGCGCGCTAGCCGACTGGCCCAGAGCCACCGGACTAACAAACTCACCCGAGTAACGCACGCTAGTCGGCCGGCAGCCGCGGCGCTACCCGCCGTTAGCGCGCTCGACCGACGATGGCGTGTGCTACCTGTCCATCCCGACCGAGTCCGTAACCTCGTAATCCTCTGCCCGGGCCCGAGAACAGACGCTGGCCGACTCGGCAGCGTGCGCTACATCGCTGAAGCTAGCTAGCGCAGGCCCCGGCCAGAAGCGTGCGCTCGCCGGTTCTCGAACTGCTCGGCGGTGCCAGACTTCCGACAAAGGCTGCCGCACCGGTCCGGCCAGCTGCTCAGCCGCCACGACCCAATGCCTCGATTTCCGAAAACGCATGGAACGAACACGACGAAAAGTTCGCGGACGACATCAACGACTCGAGATGAAAACGTAATGCAATAATTAATCATACGCGACCAAGAAAAGGGTCAAGACGACAAATACAGATATGGATATCCGTAACTTTCAAGAAATTACAAAATGGCCCAAAATGCCCGGAAATCACGATACGTGATCGAATAACCAAACCGAAGTTCACAACACGTCTAACAAAGTTAAACGGACTTGCGGGAAACTCAAACAATAGCTTGGACGAGATTCGCAAGAATCGAACTCAAGTGCGGAAAAGTCGCTAAAAAGCACAGAACTCAACAAAACAACACCGAAACGAACTCGGATGACAAAAAGTGTAGAATTAATCATTCTCAGAATGACGAAACGGTCATGAGCGAGCCGTCAAAACGGACTCCGGCCGAAAAAAATAAATTTACCAAAAATCGAATATTGCGGATATTACATCTTCAACATTAGCGTACGCTAAGTATTCTATACTTAGCCAATTTCAACTGTTACCGCCTGTCTCGACATACAGAATACGAACATACGGCATACTGAATACGTATACTGAATCTAATAATATTTTCATACGATATACCTCATATCGAAAGTACGATAACCTGATACACGATATTCTCAAATGCAATTGTCGACCAGATACGACAATTGTACCAATACTGACATCTCAGTCCTTTATTTATTTTATCCATACTGTAAAGATTCCACGTTGTACAATATAACTCAGATAAAATAACTCAAACAACAGTAATAGAAATTCTGGATATTACAAAATGTATACTGAAACTTCACTGCCCAACAAACGGTTTCTTCTTGAAAAAATTTTCCGCTACAAGCTCGATCTAAACAAAGACATCGATGCTAATTTAGACGTGTTTACAAAACTGGTTCAAGATATAAAGTTAACTGGAGATAAAAACATCGATGATTACACTCCGATTGTGCTTTTGAATGCTATTCCTGATTCTTACAGTGATGTGAAATCTGCTATTAAATATGGTAGAGATCAAGTGACTTTGGATATTGTTGTTAACGGTTTGAAAAGCAAAAAATTAGATTTGAAAAACAATAAAGGTGCCGCTCTTAGAAATTTTGGCGAAGTTAATTTTGTCAAAGGAAGACCTCAAAACCGTTTTCAGAATAACAAGTCTTCCAACAGTCAAAATAACCAAGCCACCAAGAAAACGGGCAAAGGAAAAAGTCGGTTTAAACCTAGACCAACTAATCATAAATGTTACAATTGCGGTGAATATGGTCACTACATTCAAGACTGCACTAAACCTAAGAAAAACCAGCAATCTGAACAGGCGAATTTAGCTGTCAGCGAAAATCTAGGTGATGTGTTTATGATTTCTGAGGCAATGCATGCTTCTGTGAACTCTGTGTTAGCTGACCTTGGTGAAAATGGTTGGCTGGTTGATTCTGCGTGCACATTTCACATGACACCATACAAACAACTTTTTTCCAGTTATCGCGATTTGAAAAACCGATATGTGTCTATGGCTGATCATGTAAAACGAGATGTTGCTGGAATAGGAACGGTGTGCCTTAAATTTGAATCTGGAAATTCAATAACTTTGGAAAATGTTAGGCACGCTCCTCATTTATCTCATAATTTAATGTCTTGTGCTTGTCTTGAAGATGATGGTTTTGAAGGTACTTGGGGTAAGGGTGCAATGAAAGTTACGAGAGGTCCCAAAACATTTTTTGTTGCCATTCGTAAACTGAACTTATATTAAGGGTGCAATGAAAGTTACGAGAGGTCCCAAAACATTTTTTGTTGCCATTCGTAAACTGAACTTATATATTTGCTCCACTGTTAGTAACATTTCCGTAAATGCAGTCCAAGGGGATAAAACTGAAATCTGGCATAAACGGTTAGGTCACATTAGTGGTAAAGGTCTTGAAATACTACACAAAAATGGTTGTTTTAGGAATGATAAAATATCTGACATGCCATTCTGTGATAACTGTGTGTATGGTAAACAACATCGTGCGAATTTTCCTCATACTCCTTCCCCAAACCCCCCTAGAAGTTCAAATGTGTTTGAATATTTACATGCTGATGTGTGGGGGCCTGCCAGTGTTTCGACACATGGTGGGAACCGATATTTTCTGTCTGTGATTGATGATTATTCCAGGAAAGTCTTTGTGTTTCTTCTTAAGAATAAATCTGATGTGTTTGACACGTTCAAAACGTGGAAAATTTTAATTGAAAATTAAACCGGTAAGAAAATTAAAATATTGAGAACTGATAATGGTTTGGAATTCTGCAACAATTTGTTTGAAACTTTGTGTGCGGAAAGTGGTATTCAAAGGCATAGGACAACACCCTACACCCCCCAACAAAACGGAATCGCTGAGCGCATGAACCGAACCCTCCTTGATAGGGTAAGGTCTATGCTCGTCAGCTCCGGATTGTCAAAACGTTTCTGGGGTGAGGCTTTATCTACAGCTGCCTATATTATAAACAGATCTCCATCTGTCCCTTTGAATGGAAACTATCCAGAATCTGTGTGGACTGGTAATAATATTGATTTCTCAAATCTTCGTGTATTTGGGTGTGCTGCATATGTTCATCATAAACATGATAAACTAGAACCTAGATCGTTAAGATGTGTGTTCTTAGGCTATCCGGAGGGAGTTAAAGGATTTAGGTTATGGCTTAAGGGCAAACCAGGGTTTAAGGTGCTAATTAGTAGGGATGTTATATTTAATGAAAATGAATTTCCTTGTCTTGAACATCCTGCACCCGCAACCGCGCACATACCTAATCCAGAATCTGTTTTTAACTACCCTACTTTGAGCGAGGTGGAGCCTGAAAATGATGAAATTTTGCATGCTGAAAATGAAAATCCCTCTGAAATACCGTCTAAAAATTCAAGTGATGAAATAATTGAGAATGTCGATGAAAGTGCTGATCTGTCTGACTATCAATCAACTAGAGATAGGCCTAGAAGAGAGAATGTTAGGAGGCCTCATCACTTTAATGATTTTCATATGATGTCTCATGCTTGCAATGTGTTTGAATCATTGGATAATAATGAACCTAAAAGCTACAAAGATGCTTTAAAATCTGAAAATGCTTCTGATTGGTTAAATGCTATGAATGATGAAATGAACTCTCTGCATGTTAACCAAACTTGGACTCTCGTCCCAAAACCTGATCGTTGTTCTCTTGTTGACTGTAAGTGGTTATTCAAGGTCAAGAATGAAGTAGAAAATATCAGATTTAAAGCTAGGTTGATTGCTAAAGGTTTCACTCAAAAGGAAGGAATTGATTATACTGAAATATTTGCTCCTGTTGTGAAATATACCACTGTGCGTGTCATGCTTGCTTTAGTTGCTACTTTAATTGGGAATTAAAACAAATGGATGTTAAAACTAGGGGTGTGCAAAAAAACCGATTAAACCAAAAAACCGCACCGTACCGTAAAAATTGTAGCGAAAAAACCGATAAACCGCTTAAACCGACATATATGGTTTTTATTTTTTATAAAACCGAAACTTCAGTAATGGTACGGTATTTGACTTAAATACCGAAAAAAAACCGTACCGTACCGTTAGTTATATTAAATATTTTTCTGATAATATATCATATATATATTAGTTACAGACTCACATGAATATAGAAGTATAACAAATTTATTGAAGTTCAAGACACTTATTTGTCTTTTTTTTTATTTTTTTTTTCATCCTCCAAAATAGTTGGATGAAAACTTGAACATTAAATTAGTTACTGTTTTAAGGTTAGTGTGATTTTTTTGGTTTAGCTATTAATCTGGATCAGCTATTTATGGTACCTTGTTGAATTAATTTATTCGAGTATTTTTGTCTTATCAATGCTATCAAATATCAAGTTGAAAAACCGAAAAAATACCGTACCGATGTAAACCAAACCGAAATACCGAACTACCAAACCGAAAAAAACCGTATGCTTATGGTATTAAATCATAATAAACGAATATATTTGGTATGGTATCGGTTTTACCCTAAAACCGTACCATACCGTACCATGCACACCCCTAGTTAAAACAGCTTTTCTACATGGTGAATTGAATGAGAAAATTTATATGAGGCAGCTAGAAGGTTTTGTTGACTCTAATAAACCTGAACATGTTTGCCTTCTTAAAAAGGCTCTTTATGGTTTGAAATAGTCTCCAAGGCAATGGAACAAGAAATTTGACTCTTATATGCTTTCTTTAAAATTCAAACGTAGTTCGTATGACCCTTGCCTTTATTTTAAAGAAAACTCTACTGTTCCTATCTTCTTGCTTATCTATGTGGATGACATGTTACTTGTAAGCCCGTGCATGAAGTTGATTGATCATGTTAGATCGTGTCTTAGTGAACAATTCGACATGAAATACCTAGGAGATGCTCAAAAAATATTAGGCATGACCATTATTAGAGATAGAAAAAACTGTTCCTTATTTCTAAACCAGTCATCCTACATTGAGAAAATACTTGAAAATTTTTCTATGACTGGTGCAAAACCTGCTTTTGTGCCTCTTGTTGCTCATTTTCTGTTAAGCAAAGATCAATCTCCTAAAACTAGTGAAGAAGGAAAATCAATGGAAAAGGTTCCCTATTCTAATGCAATAGGATTAGTCATGTATCTTATGGTTAGCACTAGGCCCGACATAGCCTATTCTGTTAGTTGCTTGAGTAGATACATGTCTAATCATGGTATCCCTCATTGGGAAGCCTTGAAATGGCTTCTTCGTTATTTGAAATCCTCTGTGGATGTTGGTATTAAGTTTTCTAAATCTGCTGATGGGGTTAAACTTGTTGGATATGTCGACTCTAACTTTGCAAATGATCGTGACAATCGAAAATCTACCACCTCTTATGTGTTTACCCTTTGTGGCTCTTGCATTAGTTGGAAATCTTAGTTACAAAATGTTGTTGCCTTATCTACGACTGAATCTGAATATGTTGCTACAACTAAGGCGTTTAAAGAAGCCATATGGCTAAAGGGTCTTTTATCTGAAATCGGTTTCCTGAAATAAAAAGTCGTGGTATTTTCTGATAGTCAATCTGGAATTCAGTTATGCAAAAATCCTGTCTTTCACGACCGCACTAAACATATTGATGTTAAATTTCATTTTATTCGTGATATTGTTAAAAAAGGTGAAATTGAACTTGGAAAAATTCCTTTACAATTTAACCCTGTAGATATGGGCACCAAATGCCTACCATTAGAGAAGTTTGTGTCCTGTACGGACATACTGAACTTGGGAACTCAAGGCTAACTCTTAGTCTTTACCTTCTTTGTGATGGCCTTGCATTCTTAGTGATTGCCTCGCTATCTCTGTGATGGCCTTGCTGTCTTAGTGATTGCTGTTATTTTTTCTTTGTGATTACCTGTACTTACTTTGTGTTTTTTGAGTGCAGGTGGTGTCCTACGGCGATGATGACCTCTGTCTCTATAGTGTGCCCCAATGACTCATTTGGCCCAGGTGGAGAAATGTTGGGTTAAGTGGGCCAAAATGATTAATTTATTATGATGGCCCAAATATTAGTTCTCCTGCAGCCCACTAAGTGACCCGGCCCAAACCCTGGAAGCAGCCCAACCCATCTTAAGGCTGGATTAATCTCATCCATCTATTGGCCTCAATTAATCCTGGCCCTTGGATGTGTTTGACCCTTTATTTAAGGATCCCCCCAGAAACCCTATCTACTCCACCGCCTCCTTTTCTATTTCCTCTGCCCGTGTTGACTCTCTCACCCCATCATCTCTCCCGTCTGTTGCTATTTTTTCCTGTTTCTCCGCCATGGTTATTTCGGTTTCAGTTCCGGTTTTTCCTCGGCTAACCCTACTTCACTTCATCTATAAATACCATTTTCGGGAGAGTTGAAAACACACAACAAAAACGAGCAACAAAAAGTATCCTGTTTACTCTTCGATTTTTCTTCTTCTTGTGAACTGAAATCGGAGATCTTTGTGACGGTCTTTTGGGGCTTAGATCTGAGGTTGGTGTTTTCTGGGTGGGTCTTCGGTTTGAATCCTTGCTGTGTGCTTCGGTTCTTCCAGAGGAGCAGCTTCCGGTCGGAATTGGGTCTCGTTTTGGTGCTGGCCGCGGCTAAGTGTGTCCTGGACGTGGGCATTTGAGACAGAGGACTGAGCCGGGCTGTTCTTCAACAGTGACATCACTTCCGAATCGGTTTCGATTCGTTTGGTTTGCGTTTTCTCTACTCACATCTTAATTTTCAGCTTTTAATTAAGTTTAATTCCTTTTTTTAGAAGTTGTGTAATCCCTAATCCCTATCCCGAGTTATTCTGTATAATAGTTATATTTGTTATAATTATTGTAATAATTCGTCACCCGATTTGGACCGACACTCAACAAACATAATCCGTAGGTTGGTACCACTACCCGTTGGTCTTCATCCACTATTTCGCAACCCTCTTCAAAGTAGCACTGTAAAAATGGGGGTATGCCCGCACGTCGGCCCTTTAATGTGTATATGGGTAGTTTTACACATTTTTTCTCTAGGCCCGTTCAGATTCGCGCCTATTTGGCCACTCCGTTTAGACCGTGGGCTAACACGTGCCGGAGCGGGAGTGCCCATTTTTTGGCATTAAAGTAAATAACATTCAAAGGAGTTTTATTTAATTTTGCAAAACTCGATATTATTAGATAGTTTATTACTTATATATTATTACATTACATCTTATTGTTGGATTGAATGTTTCATTTATTGTTTGCAGTTGTTATTTTCTTTCAATATTAAATTATTTGAATGGTTTCAATTTGGTATTTTGAGACAAAAATATATTGTATTGGTGTTCGGTTATTAGAATAAGTTGATATAAATGTTATTGGTGTTTGATAACCATAATTATGTTTTTTTGGTGGTATCAACATAAAATATCAATAATTCAACAATCACAAATACACCAAAGAGATTGGCCCGCGCATCTTCAATCACAGAATAAGAACTATGGTTCTTAACCCGTGACAAAATCAGCAAGGCCAGATTTGGCAAATTTTAGGACAACCTATGATAGGCTGGTTCTTAACATGTGACAAAATCAGTCCATGCTAGTTGGCTTGGACTGGCCCGTTGGCGAGTGCTACCTCAAACTTCTTTCTCCACTTCTTCTCATAATTCGAAATTGGAGATGGCCGTAGGGCAGGAAATCTGCTCCCCTACCTGGATCTGCCTCAATTCTACTCAGCAGTTCCCCAAATTTTCCCAATGGGAAATTTTATCTTGGTTAATCTTAGAAAGAACCGAAAAAAGCCAACTTTTTTCGATTATTTCGGGTACTTTGTGACAATATCGGACACGACCACCACAATGATTGCCTCCTCCTCCAAGTCCATTTTCTGTATTCAAATTTTTTAAAAAAAAATGGAAGCCATATGTATCAAATGGAAGCCATATTTTTAAAAACTATATTCAGAGACCTTGGGGTCGTAACATTGCCATGCATAACCCGTTGGACTCTTTTGAGCAGCTCCACAGCCTCAGGTGCAAGGAAGCCAAATGTATCAAATGCAAAAGGTATAAACGCATGTTGGTTATCAAGGCACGCTTTCTCGTGTTTGGTTACTTTGCATGAAGCGGCTTTCAAAGCAGCCTGACCTGCCGTAAAAGCATGATTCCCCAATCCCACAAGTGGAGAAACCCCCGTTAGATCTACACAAGCATGTTTCCCTCCTATCCATCCAAAGACCAAAATGTCAGCTGGTCTAAGTGTCGATCTTCCTTCTATCGGGTCAGTCAAGAAATTCACAGGTGCTTCTTTCTTAATCAAATCCCACCCACTTTGAATATGTCAAAAAGAACATCCCTAACCAAATCGTGTCGGTATTTGAACCCCGGAAGCTCTCTACAATGAACTGCATGCTCTCCGAATGAATCCAAACAAGCTTTGTGACAAACTGGGCAAATTTCATCAACCGGAAAAATAGGGATCATGAGGCGATATTTAAGGATAGTGCGATACTCAATCGGCGACATATGTTGACCGAGACCATCTATAGGGATGGCAAGGAGAAATTCTTGAGCATGTGGTGCACGCAGACACTCAAAAACAGCTTTTTGTCTAACAGTCATCTCAAAGTGAACTTCCATGTCCTGGACAATCGTGCTAAAAAGAGCACTCGCCAATGTGTGTTGGGCTTTAGGGGGGGCGGTGTCCTTTTTAGTGAAACTGCCAATGTCAAAACTTGGAATCATATCACGAAGACAAGTCAAAGCACAATCATAATCATAATCCATATCACATACACCACTGCTGCGTAAGATGTGGTCCTGAAGCACCCAAGATTGGGCCCTCGAGGCCACAAAGGCATAAGATGAAGCCTCTACCGCCGAATATAGCCCCAAACCACCAAACCTAATAGGTAAAGAGGCAAGTCGCCACTAGAGGTCCCCAAAGAAGGGACCTCCACAAACTACCATATCCTCGATCGCCTCACGCAATCCTTTGTCAAAAAGCATAGCAGCCTCCTCCACATATACGGGTTGACACGTCCTCAAGCCAAAAGAAAGTTTAGCAATACCCATGCACGATCGAAGCAAGAGGAGCTCACTATGCGGGTCTCCTAGCTGGGGAAGAAGACGCATCATAACAATAGCACTAGAAGCTCTCTTCTTTACCAACCCACTAATGAAACCAGCATCCCTACTAACTGCCCCCCCAAGAACATTCACCCCCAACGATGGCCTACCGATGTCGTTTGGGAATAAACCCTCACGAAGCTTCCTACCATCACAAGAAGGCCAAAAAATTTCGGTTTTCCTAATATTCAATTCAAGACCCAAAGCTGGACCTGTCGCTCTAATGATGCCCAGAGCCCTAGCCACCTCCTCAGTGTCACTAATGACCGTCCCATCATCAAGATACCACGCATGAAGAAGAAGCTTGCAATTGTTTCTGATTTGGTGCACGAGGGGATGTAACACAAGAGCGAAAAGAAGTGGTCCTAACGGGTCACCTTGCTGAACCCCAGTGGTGGACCATATATGATTATCTCCAAGATACAATCTGGCTGGTTGCCTATATAGAAATTCTACCCATAAAGATATAGAAGGGCACCTCATCCTGACTTCATGAAGTAAAGATGATCTATCCACCAAGTTAAAGGCGTTAGAAAAATCCATTGTAAGCATCGCAAGAGACCCGTCAGTGTGACGATCACTTAACAACCTGTTAACGCTATGTAATATGGACTCTGCTCCACCCGACACACCGACCCCAAACTGAAAATCATTAAGGTACTTGGTCATTTCTTTGCCAACACCTTTCATACCACCTTGGAAACCAACCGCCTCCATATGGTACCCACTGCAATAGGTCGGATCCCGTTGTCGGGTTTCAAGAGCGGCGTAAGAGGAGCAGACGCAACAAACTCCGCAAGAGCCGACGGACATCTCCCCCCTAACCACAAATTAACCACAGCAGTGATAGTACATAATAAACCAGTGGCAACAGCAGACACATCTCCACACAAAGCATTCAAAATGTGTTATGACTGCAAGCCGTCCCTCCCACAAGAAGTTCCTTTAGGGAAGTCTACACTTTAAGGCCGTAGCCAATTACAAGTTGTTTCCTCTTAGATTTTTCCCAAGTAAAATAAAACTTTTTTGAACTAGTGAATATGAAGTTAACCGTCATCAGAGTCTAATACTAACACCGAATATTGCATACAGATACACATTAATAATTGAACATGCGCCTCTTCAAAAATCCTCAATGTAAACCCATCATATTTGTAATAAACTTAAAACATAAATAAAAAAAAGTTCGAGAAACCATCACTTACCCAAAAACTAGACCCGACAATTTATCACACGACACAAAAACAACACGAAAATTAAGTGTTTGTGTTTGCATTGAGTACATGACACGAAGATACACGAACACGAAAGTACACGACCAAAATTTAGTATCGGTTTTGTGTTTAACCTTTCAGTACACGACACGATAAGAGGTACACGAAATAAATAGATAAATAAATAAATATTTTATATTTAATTTTATAAAAACCTACATTTTATGAATTCTTCCATTTTTAAAATTCAAATGTGAACTTTCACAAATTTTGTGTAAAATTCATGTTTTTGTTGCCATTCGTTTCGTTTAGTCTACTAAAACCAGTAAAAATAATATTAAAATATTAAAATTATTTTTATAATATTTTAATAATATTTATTTTATATTATGTGCCTGACACGAAAACACGACACGAAACGACACGAATTTACGCGGTACACAACACGACATGACACAAATTCATTTCATGTCGTGTATGGGCATAGGCGGATCGAGGACTTTGATTCTACTGGTGCATTGAAATCAAGAGCTAAGTCTCCGTATATACTAGGATACAACACGATTAAATTCAATGTGCACCTTAAAATTTACGAGGTTTTTTAAATCAAGTCAATGACCTCTTTTAGATAAAATTCAACCTAGATTGTATGATTCTTTTAAAATTGAGTATTTCATATTGTAGATGTTTAGTGAAGCATTTTGTCAATTACTCAACACATTAATACATTACTACATCGAGATTGGGATAAATAAAATAGAATATGATGATGACTGAGAGAATGAACACCACTCCCGGTTCTTTCTTCTCATTATAGATACTAGATATTGAGATACAATTGATTATTATAAAAAAGAAAAAAATTCATATAAATCGACCACCTATTGTTACATTTTCAACGATAAGTATATGCCCATTATAAATTATGTATTATAAATTGTACTTGTAGTCAGGGGTATGTATTTTAGACAATAAACTTGCAGTCAAAGACATCTAATTGATCAAATTGAAGTATTTAATTCATTAATTAAATTGTACACTTCATAAACAACAAGAAGACGTACTCGAAGCTGCACTTGAAATAATAAAAATATAAAAAGATATAAACAGGTAAATGATGATGTGACAAATGCTAATAAGCAAATAACCTATTAAAGGATTTTGACTAGATACTATCTCTAGTGTAATTAGCGAAGAAAACTGGTGATGCACATGCACCACCATACTTCATGTAAATCCGTATGTGTGTATGAGTTTGGACTTTACACGAAATATGAAAATACACGATACGAATGATTTGTCAGGTCTAATCAAAACTTACTTGATTGTAGCATTATGGAGAAGGCTAATAGACTTATCGAAATGTCTGGCTATAAAATAAGCTTTTGACACGTACATGTGAAATTCTTTTAGTTATAATAGAGTTCTGTTGACGTCTGGTTTGGTCAACGTCACGTGTGCTGATCTGGACGAATGAATCTAAGCCACGTAGAAAATAATAAATAAGAGGGAAGATGTTTGATCACTAAATTTTATTAATGACCTTTTTTATAGAATAGAGACGAGCAGAATAATGTGTGTCGGTCTACCCAGTTTGCTTGTCAATTACAAGTCTTCATCATTCTTTTACTATCTCTCCTTTTTTTTATCTCCTTTTTTTCTCTCTCTATATATCCCTTTTTTCCGCTTTTCAAAAGTCCTTTTATTGTACATTCCTCTGGCATATATATAGGCAATGTCAGCCATTCATGAGATGACAGCAGGAAGATTTAGGTGAACATGCTGATGACATTTGGAACAGCGTGGTGACTTCTTCGACATGTGTCACCTTATCAAGTTTCCTTTGGGAAGGGACATGACAGCTCCCTTTTATTGTCCTGTCTGCCTGTTCTTTGGGCTTGTGGCGATACTTATCTGTTGCGACCGACAACGGGGTCGACCTTCGAGCTTCCCGCTACTCTGGTCGGTCTTATCCATGATTATGGTTCGGAGCGTATTCATATAGTGTGTTGTGTCAAGAATTAACACCTTCCGACCGGCGATCGACTAGGAGGACGGGCGACCGAGTCACTGCCGAGCGGCCAAGCCGCTCGGCAACCCGCGACCGAGCCTTAACCTGAGCGACCTACATCGACCAACCAAGGCCCTGTGACTATCCGATGCCGAGCGATCGACCTCAAGACGATCGCCTCTCGGTACTCGGCGATCGACCCTGGCGACCTACGAATGGCCGATCTCCTCTCGGTACTCGGCGACCTACCCTTGGTGACCGACCATTGGCGATCTCCATCCACTGGCCGATGGCGACCTCGGATGATCAGCTAGAGACGACCGCTCATGTCGATCACCACCGACGGACACCCAGTCGGCGAAGGCCGAGCCTCAAGACTGGCACCACATGCAAGGGCCGAGACAAGATCCGCGAATCTCGGGCCATTGACCAAAGCCTGACAGATTCCCTCCACCAGCCGACAGGCCGCCGAAAGCTTGTCAGTAGGGCCACATGTTGACTGACTCCCGACACGTGATGGCTCCTTATTGGACCGCCCAGCTGTGGCAGCCTCTTCTTTGGACTTTAGCCCGACAGCCAGCATCTTATTTGGACTTTAGCCCGACAGCCCAGGAGATCGGCACATTATTATAATGGCCGTGCGATCGGCCACTACAGACGAGGATCCATTGCCGCTCTATATAAACGAAGCCCCCTGCATTTGTAAACTCTCTCTGCACTCTCCGACATTCTTGCAATACATACGCAATACAGGAGCAAACATCAAGCACTTGGCTAACATCCAACTCTTGGCAACGGCTTTCTTTCGGTCTTACTTCTCCCGGCCTTTTCTCCTCGAGCAGATTATCGGCGGGACGAAGAACACCAAGCTTCGCTCAAGAGCCGGATTAACAGAGTCTTTTTACACTCATTGTATTTAGATTTCTCTCATTAATACTTGTATCCACGAATATTTGTATTAATAACATCTCGCGAGAGCATTCAAGCCCGGGCCTAACAAACCCGGCAAATCTTGTATTAATTATCTTCTCTCGGAAGTGCTCCCGCAACTGTTGTTTGTTGTCCGTCTTCCAGCAATATTAATCTTCGGATAAATATTTTGGGCAACAACAATTGGCGCTAGAGGAAGGACGACATCCAACCCTCAATTTTTTATACCTACCGTCCCGAAGAACACTCACTGTTCTCAGGGCAGATACTTGAAGTGACACTCACTGCACTTCAAAGAAATCCTTCAGAAATCATGTCTTCCGCATCCGCGTCGAAGAAAGCCGATCACCGGCCAAACCCTGTTCCGTCCCACCCGAGCCGCACTCGATGGTGGAAGGTAGCCGCCGCGATCGAGACGCTCGATCCGCTCCACGGACGGCGGCCTCTCGCTCGATCGGTTCCAACCAAGGAACAGATCGAAGGGGCCCCGCCGTCCTACAGAGCGACGGAGTGCTCTCGACGCGCCTCCGGCTACGCCCCGGTCTCTCGCCGGAAGATCAAGCGGAAGCTCAAGGCACTCACGCCGAGCACCGCCAAGAGGCTCTCGCCCGCAACAAGAGGCGCTCGGCCTGGGCACGTCGGTCGATCGCACTGGCGTGACCCGACTCGCGGCCAAGGCGATCGGCCCGGCTACGAGACGACGGAGTTGGTATCCGTCACCGGGAGCTCGCCTACCCGGCTCCCGCAAGGCGATCCACCTCGCCCGCTCCCGCCGCCAAATTCCCGAGGTCGGCGGCACGGGGTCCGAGATCGTACACGATCGCCTCGGCCCCGCTCCCAAAGCCGATCCGCAGCGGCCGAGCCGCGGCGATCGCCGCAATGCAACGTCGATCGACGACATGAAGGCGCTCCCGCAATCCGTGCAGCGCCACCAAGACGATCGCCGGCCGAGCGAGCCGCCGCGATCGACATCGAGCTCGCCCCAGACAAAGACAAGATCGCTCCTCCTCGGACACCCGTACTGGGGCGATCGGACCCCAAGCACACCTGCACAAGTTCAACATCTACATGACCGGGTGTGGGGCATCGGACGCGACCCGGTGCCGAATGTTCCTCCGACGCTAGACGACCTCGCCCACCGGTGGTACACCTCATTGCCACCTCGGTCCATATGCTCCTTTAACGAGTGGCGCACGTCTTCACGGGATACTTCACCACCGGGGCCGCTCGCCGAAGGTCCCCATCGCATGTGGCGGATCGGCAAGGAGAACAGAGTCCGACTCGGACTACATCGGCCGGTTGACATGATCATCCTCAACGGCGAGCCCGTAGCGATGAGACCGCCTCTACGCGGTCCTAGGAGGTTTTCGGGGCTTCTCGCCTATGTTCGGGCATCTCACGAAGACCCTACCGACGACCTACGCAGCCTTCCGGGCCAGAGCCGCAGATTTCCTGTCTGTGCAAAGGCTTCTTCTTGGCCTAGGAGTAGAACGATCGGCACCCGCGCGAAGACCTCAAGTCTCCCATCACGATCTATACTCCCCAGCAGAGCCGGAGGACTCGATCCCCGCCTACAGACCAATCTAACATGAGGGACTAGCCGCCCCCCGATCGCCAATTACGACCTACGAATAAAGCGATCGGCCGCCGAGCGACGAACGCCAGATTTCCGGCCAGATCGCAACATCATCAAGAACCCGGTGGACACGATCGCCATCTACATCCGGCCATATAACATGACGGACTAAGGCATAAGATCGCCTCCACCGCACATCATAAAGCCATGGCCCCGGGCGATGGAACCGGGCCGCTGCCATGCAAGGTCCCTTTCGCCGAGATCGCCCACCCTTCGTTTAAATACGAGGCCGGCGTAGTGGGAGGGCTCTCCAACATTAATCGTGGACTCATTCCACAACCCCGTCTCAACGCACACCGTCGAGGTCGGCCATCTCCATGGCCGCCGAGGTGGAAGCAGAGCTAACAAGCCGCGGGCGTGGAGTTGATTCATCCGACGCTGCCCCGCGCAAGGACTCCTCTAGACCGAGACCGCACGCCTTTCGTTTAAATACAAGGCGAGGCGCAGCCTAACAGAGGACCCTCATAATAAAGTGAGTCACGAGGCACTCATTGTCTTTGTGCATCAAGACACGGTCATGGGGTCGGTCCATCGATCTCCGCGACTGTGCACGATTCCTCAAGCAAGCGAAACCACCAAGTTTCCGTGGGGGATCGGCCAATGTTGTTTTTGCAGGTCCAAGACCGAAAGATAGCTAGCCAATCGATCATGATAGCCCAAGTCCGAGTCCTAAGTCAGCTCAGATCGCCCGTCCTCATCCGTACACGATCACCAGCAAGAACCACCTCGCCCCATGTCTTCAACATAGGAGCAAGCTGGGGGGCAATTGTTGTGTCAAGAATTAACACCTTCCGACCGGCGATCGACTAGGAGGACGGGCGACCGAGTCACTGCCGAGCGGCCAAGTCGATTCGCCGATCAAGAACTCAGCGACCGAGCCTTAACCCAATGGACGACCTACATCGACCAACCGAAGGCCCCGTGACTGGCCCCGATGCCGAGCGATCGACCTCAAGACGATCGCCTCTCGGTACTCGGCGATCGACCCTGGCGACCTACGAATGGCCGATCTCCTCTCGGTACTCGGCGACCTACCCTTGGTGACCGACCATTGGCGATCTCCATCCACTGGCCGATGGCGACCTCGGATGATCAGCTAGAGATGACTGCTCATGTCGATCACCACCGACGGACACCCAGTCGGCGAAGGCCGAGCCTCAAGACTGGCACCACGTGCAAGGGCCGAGACAAGATCCGCGAATCTCGGGCCATTGACCAAAGCCTGACAGATTCCCTCCACCAGCCGACAGGCCGCCGAAAGCTTGTCAGTAGGGCCACATGTTGACTGACTCCGGACACGTGATGGCTCCTTATTGGACCGCCCAGCTGTGGCAGCCTCTTCTTTGGACTTTAGCCCGACAGCCAGCATCTTATTTGGACTTTAGCCCGACAGCCCAGGAGATCGGCACATTATTATAATGGCCGGCAGGCGATCGGCCACTACAGGACAGGATCCGGCTGCCTCTATATAAACGAAGCCCCCTGCATTTGTAAACTCTCTCTGCACTCTCCGACATTCTTGCAATACATACGCAATACAGGAGCAAACATCAAGCACTTGGCTAACATCCAACTCTTGGCAACGGCTTTCTTTCGGTCTTACTTCTCCCGGCCTTTTCTCCTCGAGCAGATTATCGGCGGGACGAAGAACACCAAGCTTCGCTCAAGAGCCGGATTAACAGAGTCTTTTTACACTCATTGTATTTAGATTTCTCTCATTAATACTTGTATCCACGAATATTTGTATTAATAACATCTCGCGAGAGCATTCAAGCCCGGGCCTAACAAACCCGGCAAATCTTGTATTAATTATCTTCTCTCGGAAGTGCTCCCGCAACTGTTGTTTGTTGTCCGTCTTCCAGCAATATTAATCTTCGGATAAATATTTTGGGCAACAACATAGTGTCTGCTCGGTCCTTCTGGTCCGGACCTCCGGGTCGGCTCTAATGTCTCTTCCCGATCCGGTTTTCTGTGAGTCCGAGAGACAATCGGGTCTATGACCGGTTCGGTTCCAAGATCTGCTCGGCTGGTCGGCTGCCTGGAGCGCTTAAGTGGATGCCAGGTGGATCGACTACCAACAAGGTCCCCCGAGTCCAGGGCCGTGCCGGGTTGGCTGGTGCTGGAATCGTTTCAGATTGAGGTCGATCCTGTTTGGATGAGATCTCTTGAATGGACGTATCTTTGAGAGCCTTGTCGATTTGACTTCGGGATCTTCAAGAGTCCTAGTGAGGGGGACGCGTGGCGGGACGTAATTCGTCGTGGTGTCTCACGCGTCTTTGATCTTCGTGATGATTATGAATCGCCGCTTCATGTGCTTTCGTATATAATGTCCCTGTCTCATCCTATAAATGCAGAGAGTCTTCTTCCTTGTTGCTTCTTCCGCCATTTTTAATTGCTGTTGCAGAGAAAGATTTTTTTTTCGGTGATATTTCTTCTTCTCTGATTTCACAGACTTTCCCGGTAAGCTTGCTTTTCCTCCTATTTTTCCTATTTTATGATGTTGGAGCGGAGGGATACGGCGGAGGAGTTGACTGTGTCTCCGGACCGCACGGGAGTGGCGGATCTGTCGATGGGTGATGCTCCCGTTGACTGGAGCGACGAGGATGGTGGCGAGGTCGCAAGATCGCCGGATTCTGGAGATGCAGATTCTGGAGACGCGGAGGTGGTGACGCCGTTGACGGCGGTTGGCGAGACTTGGGCCTGGGTTCGGCCTCGGCCGTCCCCTTTTGTTGAGGCGGAATGGGATTCGGCCTCGATACGCAGCACGGTCACCGATGGGCAGTTGGAGGCTTGGCGGGGGCGATTTAAGATACCCGCGGTGGTGCGGATGTTTGTTCCGGATCCAGAGGAGAGACCTCACACCCCTCCTATCGGTTGCACGGCGGTGTATTACCGCTCCCTGTTGTCCGGGCTGAGGTTTCCTCTTCCGTTGGTACTCTCCCGGTGGTTAAGGCAGTGGGGCCTTTATATTGCCCAAATTCATCTGAATTCTTGGGCTCGAATGGTGGGTCTTTTGATTCTCTTTAGTCAACATGGATGGACCGAGCCCAGTTTTGAAGAGATTAACAGTCTCTTCCTATGGAGGTCGGTCGGCCGATCTGGTTCCGGCTGGTTTTACTTGACGGCCCGGCACGCGATGTATAAAGAATTGGTGGATGTGCCGGAGACCATACATAGTTGGAAAGAATAGTGGTTCTATGTAGGGGGGCCGTGGATGAGCTCGGTTGATGAGTGGGAACCTGGCGTAATAGATGCCAAACTTTGGGTCCCAAAACATTTCATTGCTAAAATGAGTAAGTGTTGTGTTCTTCATTGTTGTTCCTTTTTTGTCTAACGCTCATAATTTATTGTTTGTGCAGAATGTATCCCGGCTTTAGAGACCTCCTCCTTGTTTGATGACCGGGTTGAACAGCTCTTGGGCCTTCCTATCGATAGGAGAAAGTCATACCTTCTGGTTACTGAGGATAATCTTTGGTCCGCGGGACTTCGATCAACTAACCCGAACAGAATGTCTTCGTCAGGTAGCTTTTTTTTTTTTTTAACACATCTTCCTTATCCAGTCCCTAGGGGCAGGAGTTCGTCGGGACGGAAAGAGACGCCTGCGCAGCGGGTGGCGAGGCTGGCTGCCGAGGCCGCCGAGCGTAGGGGGCGAGCGGGCAAGCGGAAGAGAGTCGAAGCCGGGACCGAGGATAGCGTGACCAGGGCCGAGGGTTTTCCCATTCCAGAGATTGTTGTGCCCGCCCCGAGCCCTGTACGGACGGGCCGTGCGAAGGGTAAGGAGCCCGCGATTGATTTGGAGGGCCACTATCTCCCGGTAAATAAGGATCGGGAAGAACCTTGTGCCCAGATGAAGGGGCGGCGTCTGCGCTGGTTCCTTGACTACGTCCGAGCAGCCACCCCGACCGCCGAGATGCTCGACCGTGTCCCTCCCGCGGTGGTTGAGTCCAGCCATGTCCCTATTCTGGGTTGGACGCCGAAAATGGAGATGGTGACCAACGACATGGGTCCGGATGAGCAAATCCAATTTGGAAATGCTATTTTGGGCCGGGCGTTGTGCACCTATGTGAAGGCCGCTGGGGAGCTGATGGCCTTGGTTGAGTAACATAAAAAGGCAGAGGCCGATCTCAAGGTCTTACAGGAGGAGCACCATCTGTGCCCGTCGCTTATCAAGTCTTTGGAGGAGGAGATGACCTCTCTGAAGGGCGAGATGGAGCTCATGGAGAGCCGGGCCTTTGAGGCCAATATCTGGAAGGGGAAGGCTGACGAGATGGCCACGGCGGCCGAGAAGGCGCAAAAACGGTGCCTAGACATCAGGGCCGAGTACGAGGCCCATTTGCATAGTACTAAGGCCCAGCTTGAGCAATTGACCGAGCGGGTCCAGACTTGTGAAGCTGTGGGTTATGCCAGGGGCCTTGCCGACGGGGCGGCTGCTTTCCAGAAGACCCCCGAGTACGAGGAGTTGATCAACCTTAACTATATCTCCACTTGTTATGAGATATTGGATCTCATGAAGGAAGGAAAGACCGTTGAGGAGGTCCAGGCCTATGTAAAGTCTCAGGCGGGCGACCTGAAGGTTGAAACTCTCGGAGATGATGAGCCGAAGGTCTCCGAAGTTGTCGAAGATCCGGTGGTGATTCCGTCTGGCGAAGGTGAAGGACAGTCTTCTCAGGCGGCCGGTCAGGAGAACAGGGCCGAGTAGATTTTTATTCCATGTATGGCCTGTGTGCCGTTTTTCCTTGATTTCTTTTGCATTCTGATATGGAACGGTTTATTTTGAATGAATGAAATCTTTTTGTGGTCTTTGTTGCTTTTTTATGTGCTTGGGCCCGGTTGGTCTGGCCGCTGTCTTTTCTGTCCACCCTTTGTTTGATTGTGCCAGACGGGCTGGTCTTATGAGGCGCCGAGGCGAACTCGGCCTTATGGTGCCGGATGGGCCGGTCTTATAAGATGTCGAGGCGAACTCGGACTTATAGTGCTGGATGGGCCGGTCTTATGAGGTGCCGAGGCGAACTCGGCCTTATGGTGCCGGATGGGCCGGTCTTATGGGGTGCCGAGGTGAACTCGGCCTTATAGTGCCGGATGGGCCGGTCTTATGAGGTGCCGAGGCGAGCTCGGACTTATAGTGCCGGATGGGCCGGTCTTATGGGGTGCCGAGGCGAACTCGGCCTTATGGAGTCGGATGGGCCGGTTTTATGGGGTGCCGAGGCGAGCTCGGACTTATAGTGCCGGATGGGCCGGTCTTATGGGGTGCCGAGGCGAACTCGGACTTATAGTGCCGGATGGGCCGGTCTTATGAGGTGCCGAGGCGAGCTCTGACTTATAGTGCCGGATGGGCCGGTCTTATGGGGTGCCGGGGCGAACTCGGACTTATAGTGCCGGATGGGCCAGTCTTATGAGGTGCCGAGGCGAGCTCGGACTTTTAGTGCCGGAGGGGCCGGTCTTATGAGGTGCCGAGGCGAACTCGGTCTTATAGTGCCGGAGGAGCCGGTCATTCGAGGTGCCGAGGCGAACTCGGTCTTATAGTGCCGGAGGAGCCGGTCATTCGAGGTGCCGAGGCGAACTCGGACTTTTAGTGCCGGATGGGCCGGTCTTATGAGGTGCCGAGGCGAACTCGGTCTTATAGTGCCGGATGGGCCGGTCTTATGGGGTGCCGAGGCGAACTCGGACTTATAGTGCCGGATGGGCCGGTCTTATGAGGTACCGAGGCGAGCTCGGACTTTTAGTGCCGGAGGGGCCGGTCTTATGAGGTGCCGAGGCGAGCTCGGACTTTTAGTGCCGGAGGGGCCGGTCTTATGAGGTGCCGAGGCGAACTCGGTCTTATAGTGCCGGAGGAGCCGGTCATTCGAGGTGCCGAGGCGAACTCGGACTTTTAGTGCCGGAGGGGCCGGTCTTATGAGGTGCCGAGGCGAGCTCGGACTTATAGTGCCGGATGGGCCGGTCTTATGAGTTGCCGAGGCGAACTCGGTCTTATAGTGCCGGAGGAGCCGGTCATTCGAGGTGCCGAGGCGAACTCGGTCTTATAGTGCCGGAGGAGCCGGTGATTTGAGGTGCCGAGGCGAACTCGGACTTTTAGTGCCGGATGGGCCGGTCTTATGAGGTGCCGAGGCGAACTCGGTCTTATAGTGCCGGAGGAGCCGGTCATTCGAGGTGCCGAGGCGAACTCGGACTTTTAGTGTCGGATGGGCCGATCTTATGAGGTGCCGAGGCAAACTCGGTCTTATAGTGCCGGAGGAGCCGGTCATTCGAGGTGCCGAGGCTAGCTCGGTCTTATAGTGCCGGAGGAGCCGGTCATTCGAGGTGCCGAGGCGAGCTCGGTCTTATAGTGCATTTGATTTAGAGATGAAATAGAGTTGAATTTTATTGATTATACCTTTATAAGGACATAGCTTTCAACGAATGAATTAATCCTTGGCCATTCGTATATTCTATCTAGCAAACTCCGTTCTGATGGGCTTTGTTACTTGGATTCAGGAGGTCCCGGGTCGGGCCCCAACGCTCGTTTAATAATGAGGTCTTCGACCTGGAAGCTTTGAAGATGAACCTCGGGCGCTTTGTAGAAGATGTTCCGCCTTTCTGCTTGGTTTTGTTTCTGGGCGACAAGGTCCAGGTTCTTAGGGTCACATTGACCTTGTTCTTCGACATGAATTCTCCGGTGGGCGTGTTCCAATCTCGATCAGGGTCGTCGTCTTGGTGCCGGAGGTTACATCAAGTGTTGGACTGATGCATTGCCAAGTTTTCAGGGAGTTCTTCAGGCCGTGACCCTTTGCGTTTGTCGAGGCGGGTCTTGATGTACTGTTTCATTATTGTACTGATCACCTCGACTGGTCCATTGGATTGTAAATCGTCTGACATGGGTAAGTCGCTCCGTATATGGGGGTCGTCGCCGAACCCCGGAGATTCTTCCTTGACTAAGGGGTCCTGAGTAACTTTCATACAAGAGGGTTTATTTTTTGTTCAGTTGTCTGCACTAGTGGTTTATCCGCCAATGAGTCGGCTTGGTCGTTTCTTGGTTTGCGGAGGGCGTTACAGTTTTTTGACGACCTTACCACCAGGTCCTGGCCGGGTTGAAGAAATTGACCACACCGGGCTCACTGGGTTCGTATTATCCTCTATCTGAGAATCGCTTCCAAGATAGTGAGGCAAGTAGGGCCGAGGGAGGTCGCCATTTCCGGACTGGCCCCGAGGGCTTCATTTTCCCCCTTGTAGTTTGGGGCTAGAAAACCTGAGCAAGTGGCCGAGCAAAGCAAATGTTGGTCGGGGCCGGCGAGGGCCATTCCTGTGCTTGTTTTCAGGGGGCTAGTGTGAGTGCATAGGCCAGCTCTGCAGGGGCGCATCCGAGCTCGGCCTCAGATAGGCCGGATGCCGGTCCGCGTTTTCCGACCAAGCGAAGGCGGTGCAGATTGCCGCGAGATTCTCCTTGGGTCAGCAGTTGCAGGATTGTTGTCAACTCGGTCGGTCGGGCCCCTCTTTCCTTATAGAGATTACTCCTTTGCTTATTTCAGTTTTACCAACATGTTCCATCTTCACCGTTGGCACCGCTGTTTGGGCGTTTATGCGAAAAACTCCTTGGGCTCCAAGGATTCCACCTGATCTTAGCCTAAGCTTTGTCCAATAAGGGTTTTGAGTTCTCTCGCCTGCCTCCCAACAGATTATTCTTTCCGGATTACCAGGGTCCTTGCGAGGATCCGTCGGGAATTCCGAAGGAGTTTTCAGATATTATGGTGTCTGTTGATTGCAACTTTAATTTGAAGGATACGAGGGCTCTTTAAGAAATTTTCTAGAGCTTTGAGTTGCGCTCGATATCCTTCGAGTTATGACCTTTAAAAGGTCAGCCGAGTCGAGCAGGAGCTCATGGTCACAATGGCTCCTGTGCTTTCAACTTCTAATTACGATGATTCCTATGCTTTCGACTCATAATTACGATGATTCCTATGCTTTCAAATCACCACTTATTGGTGAGGGTGGTTATTCCCGGATGAACGCGAGGTATGCCAAAGCGTTCCGCCAACCTGAACGGATTTCCTTTCTTTGTGGCGGGATGATTATATTCAGAACTCGTGGTTATAGCCTGAGCGACTCGCTCAAGCTCCCGGAGGAGCCCTTCCTCTAGTGCCATTCTGTTGACGTCTGGTTTGGTCAACGTCACGTGTGCTGATCTGGACGAATGGATCTAAGCCACGTAGAAAATAATAAATAAGAGGGAAGATGTTTGATCACTAAATTTTATTAATGACCTTTTTTATAGAATAGAGCCGAGCAGAATAATGTGTGTCGGTCTACCCAGTTTGCTTGTCAATTACAAGTCTTCATCATTCTTTTACTATCTCTCCTTTTTTTATCTCCCTTTTTTCTCTCTCTATATATCCCTTTTTTCCGCTTTTCAAAAGTCCTTTTATTGTACATTCCTCTGGCATATATATAGGCAATGTCAGCCATTCATGAGATGACAGCAGGAAGATTTAGGTGAACATGCTGATGACATTTGTCACAGTGTGGTGACTTCTTCGACATGTGTCACCTTCTCAAGTTTGCTTTGGGAAGGGACATGACAGCTCCCTTTTATTGTCCTGTCTGCCTGTTCTTTGGGCTTGTGACGATACTTATCTGTTGCGACCGACAACGGGGTCGGCCTTCGAGCTTCCCGCTACTCTGGTCGGTCTTATCCATGATTATGGTTCGGAGCGTATTCATATAGTGTCTGCTCGGTCCTTCTGGTCCGGACCTCCGGGTCGGCTCTAATGTCTCTGCCCGGTCCGGTTTTCTGTGAGTCCGAGAGACAATCGGGTCTACGACCGGTTCGGTTCCAGGATCTGCTCGGCTGGTCGGCTGCCTGGAGCGCTTAAGTGGATGTCAGGTGGATCGACTACCAACAAGTTCAACACAAAAAATATTAACATAATTAAATTAATCTAGATGTTGAGAAATACTTCATTTCATGGTAACCCAAAATGTAAGAGAAAGGGAGAAAACAGCAAACAACAAGATACATTTCTCGTACACGTATGAAAATGAATAAAGGCAACCTTCTTGTCGTCGTTGTCGATTTAGAACCGATCGTATGGCTGGTGCAAAAACCGATTTGAAATGAAGGGAGGAAGCTAAGAGATGATTACTGATATACCGAGACCAGATTAATATACCGTGAATTTTCTTTGGTATACCAAAACGTCTAATTTACACCGAAAATTTTAAAAAATATATAAAAAAATACTTCTTATCCATGATCTATTGACACTATTGTCTTATTTGGACGTCCACTAAACTTTTCTATTTTAGGAAGTAGACCTCACGATAAAATCTACATTTATACCCTTCAATTACATAAATTATACTAAAATATATGATGGGCTCATAAATAAAAAACTCAAAATAATTATTTTTAACACATCACCCAACAATAAAAATAGCTAATTTACTCTAATTAATGGGATTAAAAAGAATACTTTAACACATCATCACAATATAATAAATATCATGAGTGATTCCTACGCCGAAAAGTTCAAGGTATAGGAACTATCACCAAAAAAATTTGCTCGTTTGCTATTTTTCCAATTTTCAAGCAGAGTTGTAATATCCGGAATTTCCACTACCGTTGTTTAATATTATTTTATTCGAGTTATATTGTACAGCGTGGAATCTGTACAGTATAGATAAAATAAATGAAGGACTGAGATGTCAGTATCGGTATAATTATCGTACTTGGTCGATAATTGCAATTGAGGATATTATGTATCATATGAGAATATTATGGAATTAAGTATATGTATTCAGTGTGTGAGTGTACGTATCCAGTATGTCGAGACAGACGAGAAGAGTTGGAAATGGCTAAGTATAGCCTGACTAGCGCGCGCTAATGGTCAAGTAAAGCGCACGCTATCGTTCATGGTTAGCGCACGCTAGAGGCAGAATGTAACGCACGCTAATGCAGTCCGATCGGAAGGAATCTACGCGTGGACCAGGCCACTTTCGACGCACGTTCTGATAAGTCAACAGATGTTTGTAATGTAGTACTAGCACACGCTAAACCCTAAAGGTTAGCGCACGCTAATGATATATCGGACAAAAAGGAATCTTATCCTCATCAGCACTTTCGGAGTGTGGACCAGTCTTCGGAGCATATAGACAAACGAGTCAACTGCGTATAGCGCACGCTAAGGTTAAGGACTTGCGTACGCTAGACAGGATGTTTTACGTACGTTAATACATGGGCCTTATGTACGCAAGCTAGTTTACGAAGCAAAACAGCCGCCTCTGGACTGCGATAGCGCACGCTAACAAAGGACAGTTAGCGCACTCTAAGCTTGTAACGTACGTTAATTAAAGATGTTAGCGTACGTTAATAATGTACAGTATATATATAAGTGCAGTTGGCCATTATTTGTCATTTCCGTCCATTTCTTTATGTGAACCGATAGAGAGAGGTCTTAGAGAGAAGTTGAGGTTCCAAACACTTGAGTTGATCATTCCTAACAACATTTGAAACTTGGAAGTGATTGAAAACGGATTCAACCTTGGGATTCAATCCATTCCTTCAAAGAGGTAATTACTCTCCACTTTGGGATTTCATTTTGGATTGTATATGATGTTATTGAGTTTCATGTTTATGAGTTGATGCGTATGGTTATGAGATGGATTACTGAGTTATATGTTGATCTTATGGTTGATATGCGGATATTGATATGATTCGTGTGGTTTTGAACGGTGTTGTTTTTCTTCAAGAGATATGTTGGTTAATATCTCCCTTTATTTCGGGGTTTTAATGTTGTTGTTATTGTTTACTTTGTATGATGATGAACATGCAAGTGATTATGATTCTTGGTGTATATGATATGATTAAGAAGACTATATGTTGAAATGTTAGTGGAAATAAGATTTGGACACTTGTTTGGAAAGTAATGAATGTGTATAAGGTTCGACTTTGGAAAATCACCACCGATTCTTGAAAACTCCAAAAATTCTGAAACATAACAATATAATAGAGCATCGAGTTAGCTTTCTAATTGTTCAAACGGTGAGTTAATCGGAGTCCGGATGAGTGAGTTATGCTCAAAATGGCAAAAACTATACTGTCTGTATTCTGGGAACAGGTAGCGCACGCTATTGATGAAGTTAGCGTACGCTAACATGCCTGGGCGTATAAAAACGTAAAGCAGTCGGGAATTTCATTTCCCAACCCATCCTACACGATCCCCTTTCGTCCCAAATCACCCAAACTTGGTTTTTAACCCCTAAACCTCAGCTTTTGAGTTGGTTTATCAAGTAATAACATCTAGGAAAGCTTGGAACAAGGATTATAACATCATTATTGATTCTTTCGCCGGATTGAAGGTAATTGGCTTGAACTCTAATATTTTGGGATGTTTGAGATTCTTGATATATTTTGGTGGTTTAGTTCGTATCGATGGCTAGAATCATATAATGTTGAAGGATATATATGTTTGTGATTATGTTCTTCATGTTCTTGATGTGGTTGGTGTTTGTTGATTGATGATTCGAATATACCTTTGAATTCCGCCTTCAAGGTGTTTGATTGAAGTTTTGAAAGAGAAATTGATTGGAATATTTTGGTTAAGTTTGTATACTCGCCTTATCGAATCGATATATGGGCTTTGTGGAATCATGGGAATGAATTCGTAATTGTTTGAGTTAGATTGTTCGGACTTGTGTTTAATCGAGATATTTTGGAATCGTTGGGTTTGTGGATTAGTTATATCGATTGTTGATTGTTATCGAATATGTGTTAAATCGATTATTATAATAGGTTGAGATTATTGATCGATGTTTAGAACCATGCTTTGCGGTCGTATTCAAGAATGTTCGTAGATTGCTTTGATCAGGGCCGAGGGACTTGTAGACGACGGCAAGGAATTGGTAATGGCTTCATTGGTATCGAGGCAAGTTATTACTTGCTCAGTTTATAATATTTAATGAATGGTTTCAGTTTCATTCGTTTATAATTCGTATATCAATGTTTATAATCGTAATCACGGGAGATTTGGAATTATAGGTTGTATTCGAGTTTTGGGAATTTAAATCATAATGTATATGATTTACAATTGTCGTTGGTATACTTGTTATCGAGGATACATCATGGTATTGACAAAAACGTGGATTATATACCGTCCGTGATGTTTTGGATCGGTGAATATTCAGAATAATGGTTGGTGATGGTTTAGATATCGAGATTGCTCTCGAAGGACTCGGAGCAAGTATTTTAATCATTTCTGTCATTTGTGTCGATCATGTCGTGATACATTCGTGTAGCGTTGTTGTCATGCATTTGTGCATTGTTGTTGTCGTGTATTGTGCACGGTTGTTTTGTGCAGTTGTGCATTGTTGTCATATGTCCACCATGTGTTGGTCCGACGGGATCATCATGGGAATCTATAGCTGTGTGCGCTGGATCGCTGGATAGGTAATGCCACCATGCGTTGGTCCGACGGGATCATCATGGGAATCTATAGCTGTGTGCGCTGGATCGTTGGATTACCATATGTATTGTTGTTGTGCATATGTATATTATGGGTTTGCCATAAGTATACATTGTCGTAATTGTTGTGATCATATTGACGTTGTCATATGAGTATGCATTTGTAGGTCTTGCGTTAGGACCATGTCCGTATGTTGTGTTGATCTGATCTCGGATTAGGTAGCGTGATTGTAACGGTATTTCGTATCTTGAGGTATGTTCCGTATTTCCTTGGTATTTGTCTTTGATGGACAATCGATTATCGTATTGGAATTGTCGATGTTATCCGATGGATTGAATTGGCCAGAGTTGGTATAATTTCCGTATCGCGAGTTATGATAATGTTTTGAGAACCTTGAGTATTGTTGAGATACCGTACAGATATTTCGGTATTATTTTAATGTGTTGTTAAGGATACGAATCGTGGATTCTCGTAAAGTTACGACGGTAAGATTACACTGGTCATATTCTTACTTAGTATTTCCATTGATATATAATTATTGACGAGATGTGATGGTTATCATTGTTGGATATTATGGCTGACCCCGTCGTGGGCTTTCTTTTTAGGTTCTTGGATTATCAAGTTTGTAGCGTCGTGGAGAGATGAACTTCCCGGAGGATACTGGCAAGGGCATGTATTTGTGTTTTGAGTTTCTGATCAGTTGTTGTATTCCGCTGCTAGAGTATTTTTATTGTTTGTCTTTATCCGCTGCGTGAGTATTTTTAAATGGCCTTTTTGGTATCCGGTAACTTAGGTTACTTTGGCAATCATTTTCTAAATCTATTCTGTCGGTACGTGTAAGCGATAACTTAACGTATGTTTTTAAACTGTTGAGTTTTGGCATTTTGGGCCTTGTGGTTTGAAATGAGTTTTTACGACGGTTTGATAAACGAGCTTTATAAATCTTCGAATGTTTTTAATAGATAATACCGTCGTTAGCCTCTTGGGCGTTTGTAAATGTTTGCGAAAATTTCCTTCAGCCTTGTGGGTTCCATCTCGGGGCCCACGGCGCTGTAATATTCCCGGTCGGATCTGGGGGTGTTACAAGAGTGACATAGGGGTGTTTTCGGTTTCGGTCGGGGTAAAATTTTCGAAACCCAAACCCTCCCCAAACTTTAAAATTCGGTTTCGGTCGGTTTCGGTTTTCAAAACTCAAAACCCAAAACCTCCCCAAATGTTTCGGTTTCGGATTAGTTCGGCCCAAAGATATTTAATTTATATATATTTATTTAATAAGGTAACAAAAAATTAATTATATTAATAAAACTTGTTCTAAAATAATAGATAGATCTTTAATTGATATATTTAATCATTGTTTTTATCAAGACTACAATATATGTGTAGATATATTATTTTATAAGTGTAAAAATTTTAATCATATAAATAAAATTTTATATAATATAAATAATTGGTTAGTTCGGTCCAATTCGGGGTAATTCGGTTCGGTTCGGTTTTAAGTTATCTATATCCGAATTAATTCGGTTTCGGTTTTGATTTGTAAGTTTCAAGTTCGGGGTTGCTTTCGGTCGGGAATTTTTGGTTCGGTTCGGATTGATTCGAATTGGTTGGTCAGTTTTCGGATTTCTATTAACACCCCTAGAGTGACATATTGTAATTTGTCCATACAATATCTCAAAGTTCAACATAAAAATAAAAGAATTTCATCTCTCGAATAGAATTCTAGCAACAAGATTAATGGCTTTTCCTTCTTTCTCCTTCACTCACTTGTAACTTGTGTCGAGTAACAAGAAAAATCAGAAAAATAATGTCCGATCTGTTGAGTATTGGTCCAAATCGGGTGGCAAATTATTACAATAATTATAACAAATATAACTATTACACAAATTTACTCGGGATAGGGATTAGGGATTACACAACTTCTATTTGAATGAATCAAACAAAAATATTGAAAATAAAAACGGTGAGTGAAGAAAATGCAAACCAAACGGCCGTAGCCGATCGGAAGTGATGTCACTGTCGGAAAACAGCCCGGCTCAGTCCTCCGTCTCCGTAGCCACGTCCAGGACTCAAATGACCCGCGGCCAGCACCAGAAAACGAAACCCACCACTGGACCGGAAGCAACCACCAGAGGAATCGAAGCACTCAGCAAGATTCAACCGAAAACGAACCCCAGAAAACTCAGATCCCGAATTATCTCACAAGCCTCACCCACAAGTCACTCAATTATTTCACAGTCGAGGTAAACAAAAGATCACTTGTTCTCAATTCGTTTTTTTTGTTGTACTTTCATCTCACACGGAAAAGATATTTATAGGAGAATCGAAACAACAAACGAAGAGAGAAGATCGGACTTGATTTAGTTTCCATATCGGAAGAGCAGGGTCAACCGAGGAGAAAGAGGAAAGAAAATCGGGAGAGATAAGGGAGGGGTGGAGGCGGACGACCGAAAAGGAAAAATAAGGGTAAGGTTAGCTGGGGGTAGGGGTTTTATATTAGGGTAAAATATAAAACCAACGACCAGGATTAATAGAAGCCAAATAAATGGCCAGGATTAATCCGGTCATAATGAGCTGCTTTCAAAAGATACCGGGCTGGGTCAATTTTCAAGTGGGCTGCAGGAGAATTAATATTTGGGCCCTCGTAATATTAATTATTTGGGCCAAATAAACCCTAACAAGATCTTTTCCTCATCTCGACGGTCGTTGCTCGTCGGAGAAGCGTAGTACGGGATAGAGTATTTACAGTGTCAATAGAGGAACGGCGGCGGACGACGAGAAGAGGAAGATCGAAAGAGCCAAACAATAAGAGAGAGAGCGAAAGAGAGAGAGAGATTAGGACTGTAGGAGATGAAGATCTGTAGACGAGGAGCTGCGCTGGACCAGAGAAGTGGAGGTATTGGAAAATGGAAACCTTGTGAAAACTTAAGGGCGTGTTTTTTCTGTTTTTATTTTTGTTTTCAAAATGAAAACACGTTTTTTTTAATATTAATATTAAATTCATAAATTTTTATTTTAGACTTAATTTCAAATTAGGATAATTCAAAAAAAAAACTCAAAATGTATTTTGAGCATTTCGAAGATTTTTTGTTGAAATACACACAAAACGTTCAAAACGAGATTTTGGGCATTTTGCGTTTTGTGTACAAATATTTTTTTTGTTTTCCAAAATGCATTTTCAAAAATGATAAAAAGAACGCGTTTTTAGTGTTTTCGAAAATAAAAACAGAAAATGACCTCAAAACAGCAAAGAGAACAGGGCCTAAAAGTGGGAAGTAAATAATGGAAGTTGGGAAAAACTCTATTTGAAATCGATTCGTGCAATCAAATATCAAATCAAACGGTTAAATTGGATTCGATGCAAATCGGACCAAATCATTGTGTCCGGTCCGACATTTTAGTATTCATCCCAAATCATAGTTCCCGGACCGAACCATTCCCGGTCTTATTTTTGTATTTATAAAATATTTGTTAAACCAATTGTTTAAAATCGGACCAAACTATTTGCAAAAGTTCGATCTGCCTGATCGAGCCGAATCAAACGTCGAAACCGAAAACTATGCTTCGAACTCGAATCAAATCTTAATTTATGATATTTGATCGAACCGAATTGGACCGAATAGTAAAAAGGACCAAACCATCGTATTATTAAGTACAGTTCGATCCGATCACAACCCTAAATTGGAAATATCAATAATAATAAAGTGTTGTTGAACCTGATATATAATATATTAAATTTGTTAATATATTGAAAATTTTTATTATACTAAGATATATCAAAGTTCCAACTGTATATCAAGAATTTCAAAAACTAATACCGTTATCATACCGAAAATACCGTTACACCGTACCAAAAATACCGCTCAGTATCATATCACACCAAATAATCGTTATACCAAAAATTTCGATATTCTCAGTATATCAATATTTCCGATATTTTTTCCAGAACCAAGTCCTTGTTTAGCCTATACATTTGAAAGATTAGTCAGCTAAAATTTCCCTAAAAATAATTAATTGTAACCACAGCTGGTGGTGGTGTGTTGTGGAGTGCAGACATTTTTTTGAGATTTAATGGACTCGGTTGAAAAGGATAACATTGTTGTAATTAATGTATTTACTAATAAATGACCTTTATACCCCTGAAACCCTAGATGTGTATCTATAAATAAAGACTTTTGGCCCTCATAAATTATTCTTCTTCTCTTCCAATTTCTCTCTTTTTCTCTCAAGTTTATAACACGTTATTAACACGATACTCTACGTGTAAAAAAAAATTCTCTCCGATTTTCGAAATCCAAAAAAAAAAAAAAAAACAGTCCGGCAAAATCGCGAGCAGCTTTTCTGCACTGCGAGACCGCGCTAAAATTACGATTCTCGCTTTGTTAACCGTCGGATCAGCATGAAATTTTTACAGTATCTTCCTGACAAATAGATCTACAAATTCAACGGTGGAGATCGGATTTTAAAATGTATTGCATAAAAAAATCCGAGCAGAAATAGTCTTTTTTTTTACATTGGTGAACGGTATTAATTCTATTTACTCCTTCAAAAACTTTATTGCATATGATGATTTTGAGGAAAAATATATTATATTTAGTTATAAAATTTATTATTTTTTGTGTGCATCATATATAAATAATATATATGATGACCTCAAAATTTATTATCAAATCATATTCCTCTTTGTTTCCAGAAGAAACACAATTCAACAATACTTAATAATCCAGAAGATTATTAAGATAAAAGATTTGTTGTAGTTCTTGAAGAAGGACAACGTTATCTCGTCATATTCTAGTTGAATATGATGTGTTCATGAAGAACACTATGAGATCTAATAATTTGTGCAATTCCTAATGAAAATACAAAATAATATTCCTGAAGAATATTGTAAGTGCTCTTGAAGAAGCAACTATTTTAGTTTAGTTATTTCGAGTCTTGATTAATTATCGTACTATTTTTTTCCCTTTGTATATTTAATTATGAATCTTAAAATTATTGCTCCTGAAGTAGCATAATTAGTTGTAATATTCTTGAAGAATATTACTATTCTCAACGAATAATTTTTATTTATACATGAATTATGTGATGATACAATATTCCTGAAGAATATTGATTTGTTACTTATAAATATAATAGCATAATTAAATCATTATGCTCTTGATGTAGCATGATATTATTCCTGAAGGAAAATATAACTTATATCTCAAATAAAAAAATATTAATATGATTTGAGAATATCCTATATCGAGATTGTACAAGATGTGATATACTACAATCATAATCTGGCTGTGCTCCAATGATAGCAAGATTAGTGAGTGGTCGAATATTTCTATCAAGTTGTTCCCGAAAGTGAATAATATTAAATTAAAAACTTCAATATTACATGGCTTAAATTTTATCTCCCGAAGTAGATAAAATTTAGAGTTTATCCTTGTAGGGGATAATTATTTATAAATTTTATCTCGTGGAGTTGATATATCAACTGTTAATGACAAGGACACGAAAATGATAATCTTAAGATTATATGTCAATATATAATCTTATATATTGTGTAGTTTAATATTTTATTATCTCTTATGATATATTGTGAGTTTTTATCAATATAAGATTTGATGTCATACCTGAAGTATGATTTGAATTGATCGTTGCTATATAATTAGTGATAAAAGGGTCAAATATCCTGAAGATATTTGTATCATTCAAATTCTTGGCTTATCTTATTTCTTCTTTTTGTGAATAGAATGTCAAGTTCTTGGGATTATATAGTGGTCAGGATTTATTGTCTCATCAAAGTGCAAATATGCATGATATCTTTAGAATGATACTTTTCGTATGAAAAAAAAAAGGTAGTGCTAAATTTATTGACAGTTCCTGAAGAACTACTAAATTCCTTCCTACAGGATCGGAGATTATGCACTATTATCTTCTAAGTGTCGATAAATCTATGGATTTCTAAACTATCGCTTGAAATATGTATGATTCCGTGATAACAAGTGAGACAAATGACATATACAATTTTTGAAGAAAAGAAATTGATATTAGAGAAAATATCAATGTAAATGACGTATAAAATTCACCACTTATTAGACCAGAAGTCTACTAATCCTAATACTTTCAATATTTACATGTTTAAATTTACGTCTTTGGTGTTGAAGTCTATTTATATCATTTTTATATTTTATTTAACTATATATTTATTTATGATATATATCCTAAAGATATATTAATACAAATTCACACATATTGTATGATAAATATCAGAAATTACTAGTAAATATCATGAAGTACATTTATACACTTAAAATTTAATTATTTTCAATTGACCAATTTTCATCAACATCTTATAGATGTTGGATTAATTGCATAATAATTATTGCACTTTCTTCTGGAAGAAGAGTAATAACGATAGTTATTACATATTATATTGATGATGATACTTGTATCATTGGTATAAAATTATTTGTAATGATTCTTTTAATACATTACATTAATATATCTTCTTGGTTTCCTGAAGAAACATGAATTTGTAATTTTAATAATCCAGAAGATTATTAAAAAGAAATTGTTGATGTTCTTGATAAAACACAACGATATATAGTAATATTTTTATGACAGTATTTATGATAAACACATCAATTAAAGTTAATATTCCTGAAGAATATTAAAAAAAAGGCATTATTTTGAATATTTTCTATATGGTCTTGTGTTATTGAATTACTTTTATTATCACCATATTGATATAAATTGTTTCTCATGACGTAGCATAATTAATACTTTTAATTAATATTTACATACTCTTTAGAATATTTTATCTTTTGGGTGTTATATGCTTATAAATTGTTGCTCACAAGGTAGCATAATTGATACTTTTGAAGAATATCACATATTCTTGATGAGCACTTCATATTTTCGGTAATATATGATTATCTTTGATTTAAATTGTTGCTCCTGAGTTAGCACAATTAATATTTTTGAAGAAAATACATGCTCCTGGAAAGCAATTTACATTTGAAGTTGCATGTATTTATTTCAAATGAAAAATACATAACTTTATGTCATATTGATTTGTTCAATTTCTACTTGAGGAATGGAAAGACAATCCCCAAAGGATTGGTATAATTTCATATGGCAATATTCTTATTGTCGGCTCTAAAAGGAGCTTTGTTGAATGAGTATCGAATTAATTATAAGCGATATATTATTTTATCCAATGATCATGTTGCGATGAATTTCAAATTCAAGTATCCATATCAAAGGCACAATATTTGGGTCACCCCCTCTGTTATTAGTGCAACTCCTGAAGAGGATTGATTTTATAATCCAATTCCAACTATCTCCGACATTAGGGGGAGATATGAAATATAAAGTCGGAAAATTCTCGTTGGGTTGGATATTTAAATTTACGCACTATGAACTCGAAGTTCAACAAGTTATTGATTGCCAAAGGAGTGATGAAATCTCATATACCAGTTGTATATGTACCATAAAGAATTAAAGTCGAATGTGAACGAAATATATTTGTTGATACTCCTCGACGCCAGAAGTGCGAGAGACGTATTCTTTATTGGTATTAAATATAAAATCCGCGGAATACAAATAGATTAAACTATAACATCACTTCAAAAACCTCCTGAAGAGGATCATCTCGAAGACGAGAATCTCAATATCTTAATTTGCACGTGCACTAAATAATTACAGTATTGGGATTATGGAACGACCAAATCAAATATTATGGGAAATGTTGAATATTTGATTTTGTTGAAGTTGTCATGGCCTTTGTGAATATGGGAGAATTGTTTACAAGAATGATAGTTGTCGACAACACTTTGTGTCTCAACAATTGCTAGTGGAGTGCCTGAAGCACTAAATAAAATATAAGCAATTGAGACAGAGCTTAACTCGCAAAATAAAATAAAGTGGTGAAAGATAAGCGAGATTAGCATATCAAGGGTTTAAGCGCATACCCAAAACATATTCTCCAGTTGGCACTACATTTCGTCATTTAATATGCATATGACAATTATTATGAATATAGATATTCAATTAGTGACGTCATCACCACATTTTTCTATGGGTCATTGGACGCGAATATCTATATGAAAGTCCCTGACACTTGAGGTTCCTAAAGTAATAGGAACACGAAATTCGCAACATGTACTATTTTGAGTTATAAATATTTATACTTTTTGAAATAGTCTGGTGGATCAACCGACTAGGTGAATTCTTCCTGAAGGGGATATATGTGAATTATTTGAACTCATGTCTAAAGACAAGTTCAAATGAAAAACTTAGACAAAACTAAGTATTAGTATTGTCTCGACTTGTAGATCGAGCATATATGATGGAAAAATTTTATCCATTTAGCTACCTAAAGGTTGTCTTACCACTTGAAGTGGATACTGAGTCATATAGATCTCAAGAAGATAACAAAGATATAAGATGACCAGAAGTTCCATACTTGTTTTCTATTGAAGCATTACATTATCAGGTCTGATATACAATTTGAAGTTAATATGCTAGCAAAATTTAATATTTCTCCACGAAGGAGAATGTGGAATGGTGTTAACCATATTAGTCTATTACATGAAAGAGATCGAGATTCAATATTAGTGGCTATTAGGGTATTATGATCTCATATTTGTTCTCATACTGCCTATTATGATGAGAAATATTCTCCATTTATGTGTTGCATATAATGTTTGGGCAAGTAAGATGAAATTTATTTCCACATGAGCTACAGAAGAGCAATAATGATAATCTAGCAGATTTATTCACTAAATCTCTCCATGTCTGAAAATTATATTCATGGTATTGGAGTGCAAGATTGTTATCTTGAGGGGGAGAGGAGATAACTTTTAAATTAGTTTGAAGACTATGTCGACCATGAAGGTCAAAAGGTCCTGAAGACCAAATGGTTGTACTCTTTTTACCTTTCTAAGTTTTTTGCCACCGAGTTTTCTTAGTTAAGGTTTAACGAGGCAACCAATGCAACACATGAGCAAATTTATACTGTGTACTCTTTTTCTCTATCGATTTTTTTCCCACAGGATTTTTCCGAAGGAGTTTTGATGAGGCATGAACATCATAATATTCAAGAGGAAGTATTGTATGAAGACGATATCACTTGTATCTCAAAGGTAGATATATCAAATATTCACTTAAGTGATTAATTGGCGAACTAATTCACAAAGGCGTTGCCGACATCAACATTAAGAAGACTAGTACACAAGATTGAAATGCGTTAACTCAAAGATCTTATATAATCGATTTCAGGGGGAGTAGCTGTACACTTTTTCCTTCGATCGGGTTTTTTTCCCGACAAGGTTTAATGAGGCGACATGTATTAAAGGTCATTCAAGGGGGAGTGTTGTAATTAATGTATTTACTAATGAATGACCTTTATACCCCTGAAACCCTAGATGTGTACCTATAAATAAAAGCTTTTGACCCTCATAAGAATACACAATTCTTCTTCTCTTCCAATTTCTCTCTTTTTCTCTCAAGTTTATAACAAACATGAGTTTTCCATGTTTGGAATAATAACCATATTTTTGAGTTGATGGATGCCTTACTATAAAAAGATATTAACCGTTGCAATCACGTAGAATTAAAATTTGGAACGTGAAATTGAAATTTTTTACATGTATGTGCAATAAGAAAAGAGAAGGAATTTGGGTACGTAATCATCTGCAAGTGTAACCCCAACCCTCTAAAACCAGAATCCGACCCAATATTATTCTTAGATGCATGAAATTAGATATAATATAATCACATCTGAATTCTGTTTTATGCATAAGTTGATTTATTTTAATTAATCAACTGATACACATTATCCGACAAGTGTCGTTACCAAAACTTGCATCGAACATAGGCGTTCCATAATAATGTAAAAGCACAAGAGGGTTCGGCAATGAATATATGAAACCAAGGGCATAATAACATAATAACAGACTACTTGCACGAACCCGACTTCTATCAGCCCAAAACAGAGTACTAACCATCACCTGTCCACAGTCAAAATGGATTAAACACAAACAGAGAACGAGGTCCGTCAGCTTTGAAATGCCTCGGGCCATATGACCTCATAGGGAATATTGTATAGCAGACCCGACTCAAGTTCAGATTCAAATGCAAGGCATGGTTCGTTGGCAACCTAATTGGGCATCAACTCTCTTCTTTGTATTCTGGATTCTTTTTTAGGATGACGAATCCCTCGAGAATGGGTGATAAAGGAATATATCTGCAAAATCATTTAAATATCATTAGTGGTGCAATTTGTGTGTTTTCCAAAAAAAAATCACAGAAACACTGTTTTGTACAGTTAAAATGCAAATAATTGCTTTGAGGTTCAATCTAATGAAAAAAACAAGCCATCTTCCCAAATTACAAAGTGACCTGTGGTGTTTGTTTCATTGTGTGTCTGGGTGGGTGGGTGGGTGGGGGGTAATTTCGAGAGATAACATGAGTACTTTTGTTATTTTAAATTAATTAACCCTAACAAAAAAAGGTCTTTACTTCTCAGTTGCGAGCTCAGCTCTATCACCAGCAGCCAAAAGAACAGGTGTCGAGTGGGTCTGGAAGCCCGTAATGGTCTTGGGTCGGCCCGCTTGACCGACAACATCAACAGCTTGACCCACACGAACAGGTACTGATAGAGGTTTCAGGTTTTCATCCACAGTCATCAGCATCCTTGGCTGCAGAGGAAGGACACTTTTGTTAGGCGGGACGGATTTCGTATTTTTACGAGGCAAGAGAACAAGAATCGGAACAGAACCAGAAAAAAATAACAGGCGAGGAAAATGTTCAAATATGACATTATTCAGATACCTGCATGGCCAGAGTAAGGAAGTACAGAACATAATGATATTTCCCCAAGATGATAGCTTTCATATCAAGACATGCATGCAGCATAATCACAAGCCCAGCGAGTGATGTCCTGGATGGCAAGAAAAAAGTGCACACGAGGCGGCAGTTATAAAATAGTAATACAAAAAACATCGACGTCCGAAAGGAAGGTGAATTCAAATAACGGAAAGTTCAGATAACTTGTATTTTAAGCAGTACGTAAACTTACGGCGACAACAAAAAACGTTCGGAATGATATGGTGAGAGTGTCAACAATCCTTTGCCCAGGTGGACAAGACCTTGAGCAATCCGCACCTGCATAATTTGGACACATTCTGGATTATATAAAAAGTATTCCCAACACTTGGACGTTAGAGGAAAAATTGCAGCCTCGTGCAAACGGTTGGGACCCATACACAGAAAAGAAGGCTAGCGTCTTTGTAATAATAGCTCGAAAGATTCCGAAGCATTCCAGCTATTCTGGCATTGTTGGTTCCAGCACCTATCAGACCCAACGAAATGGTGGCAGCCTGCACATTTCAAATTAAACTCCATATAAACTAAACAAATAATCTACTGCAACAGGCAAAAACGATTACCTGGACAAATAATTTGATGGTTTACTCCCTCCCCCAACAATAACAAAAAAAAATGAGAAAAAAAAAACGAGAAAGAAAAGGAAAGGAAGAAGGCTCCACGAAGTATCACATACCATTGCTACTTCTGAGTCTGCATCATGACTGAGCCTGCTTAATGTATCCATGACATTAACCTGTTCAGATCACCAAATCAACCAAACACGTAAATTAAAGGGGTAATCAAGTGCAGCTCATTATCAGAAAATGTTTCCCATAAAAAAAAATACATTATTGACAAGTCCGAGTTTGTGTCTAAATGAAAAATTCTAGAAATAACATCAGCAACAAGTTTGTGTATGGAAGCATAATTACGTTGTTTCCCACTTGAAGGGGTAATCAAGTCCAATTGCTTGGAGACATGCCATGCCATGCCACACCACACAATTTTAGCTGCCACCACTTTTTCTTTAGAAAATTGGTCTAGAAGAACCTATTGAGCATTTACAGTTTCTACTGTTGAATAAGAGAACACAACTAATTGGGCCTTTTACCTTTGGGTTTGATATGCAAAGGAGACCAAGAGCCAATGGGACAGCCCTTCTAATGTTCTGCTCACCATACTGCAAAAGATGCTCCAATGAACGAATGGCCATCTCCAGCCCCAGTTCCTCTGCCATAGCTACCATAGCAATTCCAAGAACAGCAGGTCCCTGGTATGATTCCCCCTTCTCAAGATGTTGCGCACACTGACCAAGGAAGTGTTGTACCTGCAAACAGGTTAAAGCAAATTAGCCACAAACTGACTGCAGGAGAAAACGAAAGAGAAAAAAGCACCAATTATCTTTCAAAATAACAAGAAACTCCTCAAGGTAAAAAAAAAAAAAAAAAAAAAAAATTTACCCCATGAAATTTGTATCTTCTCAACAAATATCCCTTACTGAGTATCAGGAGGTTATTTGTAATTCTGAAGGATAGCTGGGTTTTCTTGTAATTAGACAAAATCTCAGGTGTATCGTTTATCAATAATCAGAAAATTTAAACAGGGTTTCTAACCTTTAAAACATTCCCTGTCCCTGCATATGCACAAGACAGCAGTGTCATATCACAATGTTTCCTAATTTTCTCGTTAAATGTCTTTGAAACCTCAGCAGTAGCTTCTACACTTTCCTGTTCAAGATGAAGACAAGATATCAACAATATAGCTGGAGCAACAAAGCCCACAGATTAAACGCATTGGCATATTTTCTGCAACATTCACGCAACTGCTAGTTAACCTTATGCTAATTTAGGTTCTAACTGATACAGGAAACAACAAATGTATATATCATGAATGACCAATAGGCCTACCTGCTTCCCAAGGTAGAGCAAACCAAGAGCTAGAGGCAAGAAACGAGCTAGAGGGTCCTCCAATTCTAACTCACTTCGATCCATCAACGCAAATATGATTGCTTGCGCGACATCTTCATTACAAGAACCCACAAATACCAAAGCTAGAGAGATTGCAGCAAATGCAATCACATCTAGAGGTGACTTTCCATCTCCAAGTAGAGGCATTATTAGACTGCGAACCTGGGCATACCATAAAGAACGAAAGACAGTCAGATCTAGGCAACTGCTGATACATCAAAGAAGGAACGTGTAAAGCATGTTCAAGCAATCGACTGATGTGGGGTATGATTACCCACAACGCCCCATCAAGTGACTAGTGACAGAGAAGAAACCCACCTGTACATCCTTCGTGCCTGCATATGCAAGACCTAGGCCCATTATTGCACCTATTTTAATTGAAGAGTCATCTTTGTCCACATACTCTGCCAAAAGAGCTAATGCCTGAAAACTCCAAGTCAGGCATATTACGTTTTTTAGATAATTCGTAGACAATATACAATAGGTAGATATTAGGATAGCATGCTAACATTTTGGACGAGGGTCAAAAATTAAAACTTACAGGATCACATTCATTCTGGACAGTGCAGTTCACAATCCCAACTCCTAGTAACGCACCGGCAGTGACATGTGGGTCAGTACTGTGGAAATATTTGTCAAGTTGAGCAAGTCCAGAGTCAACGTCCCAAAGCAAAATCATGCCCTACAGTAATTAATATATACCACATTTATCATCTAGTCATTTAATAGAGAACATAAAAAGAAAAGGAGAAATGATACACACAAGACTTGCTGCAGCACTGGTCTTTCCATGTTCCTTATTTTTAAAGAGCCAACTTGTGGAAGAACCACCACCACTGGATGCTTCAGATTGAACTGTCATCAATTTATCCTGCAAAACACCACACAAGAGAGTAGAGATATAGGGAAGACTTGAAAGTTTCAACTTGCAATAAAACCCAGGTATGGTGGTTGCTACACAAACCTGGCCAAAACCAGCATTTACAAATGCATTGACAAATGTCGCCGCCAAGTTCTGCCTGGCAGAATCAACAGTTCCTCCACCACTACCACGACCATCAAGTAGATGTGCCTAACAAATCACATTTTTGTCTCATCAATATTTGGATGTTTGGCGGTTTGAAAGAAAACAATACAAATATATAAAGCAGTCCATAGTAACAGTGAATAACACAATTAGCGGACCTCACACTCGGGAAAAGTTTATCCGTGAAGGTCAAAGAGAAATATGCAACAACTCAAAGTTCATAAAAAGTAGGAAATGTCAGAGCGAAACCTTGTAAATATCCTCAGGAGATTTGGGCTCCATAACTTCAATATCACGAGCAAGTGTAAGATAGCCTTCACTCAACTTGGCATTATTGATGAGTTCTTGCATAGCCTCCCTTTCTTCATCTTCCCTGATCATGTCTTCATCAAGTTCAAAAGTAACGCCCTGTATATGAACAAGGCCATGAGCAGATTGCAGTAATAAAGAAAAACAGAATTCAAGCGGGACTAAAATGAACTAGTTCCACACACTGCAATCAGTGGGTCGATTTCATAAATGTCACATGTACCTGATTATGTTCGACCTATTTAAATCACCAGCACAAACTACAGTATTCAAGTGCATAATAGAGTCCGACGGATCACGGACATCTAATTTTATTAGGAATACACTAAACAACTTGACCAAGTAAAACCAGACTTTAAAACTAATAGTAGTATGACGGTGCTCCATCCAACATTACATTGTAAAATTATGAAAACACACACAAAATGTACCACTAATTCTGAGCACTCGATGTACCTTAACAAGAGCATAAACTGATAAAGAGCACAACAGTTACCATTCTGCATCTCCTCAGACCTTTTTAGGTTCAATTATGTGATGAAATCAGTAATGCCCAAGATTTTTGAGGTAAAAGACATGTTTTAGACACTTTAGAGTCTTTTTTTTATCAGGAAAGCCATCATCTAATGTCTAATCCAAAATCAGTCGCCTAAAAACTGACAAAAATAAGGTTAAAATCAACTGACACATTCACCTAAATGGAGGGGAAAAAAATCTACCTAGAGTTAAAAAAAAGGCAGGAAAATGGATCAGAAAGGAATACGAAAAGCAAAATTGGAGATGACTTACGTGGCGAGCTAAAATAAAGGAAAATTGCTGCCTCATGAGATGATCACGACAAGTTTGGAAAAGTTCTTTTACATACTGCAAAAGAATAACAAGAGATCAGATATGAAGTATATATCTATTTTTTTTTTCGATACAGAATATATGCATATTATACTTGGGATCTGGATTTCATAACCAAGAAATCTTAAAAGACCTACACTCAATAACCAAAATATATTTGAAAGTTCCTTCTAAATTAGACCACAAAAATAGGCATCTAAAAAACCCAACAAGTACAAACCCGCAATTTATGAAGATACAAGGCTATTTGCAGTGCTCTTGGATATTCTTCGAATTTCATATATATTGCATGTGCAATATCCATAACTGACACGTCGTCCGGTCCAGGAAGGTACCTAAAGTTTTGTACAAGCATAAATTAAATTAGTCATCATAACCTATCCTTGATTCTAATTATCCTCCAGAAGTGCTACATTGGATGTTTTTGACCCCCAGGGTTTTACATGGACCAGGTTTAAACGTTTGAGCAGATACACGCTGCCATTTAAGGGCTGAATAGCTTTAAACCAAACCTGACCCTTCCTGGGCTTAGAACTTCAAATGTAGCAAATTATGAAGACAACTAAAACCAAAGAGTAAATGAATCTTTTTCAAGGAAACAAATTATTATTCTTATCAGACAGCGTATACAGACCACAGGAACCATAATCCAAAAAGTTCTATATCCATTATCCACACAATTCAAATTATGATGAGTTGAACTTCTTGTTAAAAATCAGTGCAAGATAGAAAAGATTCCTGCGACAGTATGATCTAGATCTACCAAAATGTATAAATCAGTTTGGGATAGAAACAAACGCCTTACTACATAACACAGTATCAACCAACAACATAAATGGTAGAAATTCTCGCGAATCGACATGATCATAGCAGTTGGCTCTAGCTAATGCAAGCTGTATATCATAAAATAAATGAAGACATTCCCGAATATATACAGGGATATGAATATGATGTATCATTCTCAGCGAAGTTAATCTCATATTTACTTCCATATATTTTGCCACTCATTCTGAAAAGAACATGTTCTTCAGATAATTGAGACTACATGGAGTAACAATAAATTAGCATATAATATTTGACTAATTAGCAAGTCTGAGTACACATTTAGCACATAAACAAGTGATCCTCAAATAGCTGACAAACTGATAAAAGAGTCTGTAATCCACTTACTTTGCTGAACTCGTAAGATATAGACATGTCCTCTTATAATTTGCATGGTCTACATGTTCCATCAACAGATCAAGGTCTTCAACCTGAACAGTAAAGGCTTAGAGTTAAATTCATCTTGTATCCTGTTAAATGATTCTGACACAGCAACAGAAAAAGAAACAAAAAGCTAAAATGTGGCTTAAATACCTCCATAAGAAGATCTACAGCCTCAGGTTCAGCATTATGCTGTCAAAATTAAGAAAATTAGAAGATAAGATTTCAACTAAATGAAAAAGAAAAGCAGATCTAAATTCATGAAATGACAAGAACCCACTGCAGTTGTCTGATTGCAGATTATGATGTCTTCAGTTTCAACCAATAGTAGCTAATCTAGGGAATATAATGCTTTTAACATAAGATCAAAAGTTCTTAGAGTTTGGTGAAAGAGAATCATACCTTCATATGAAATGCAACAATTTGCACCACGAGATCCATTAGATCGTCGAAAGAAGTTTCTTCACTCTAAAAAACATCATGAGGCAATATTCAGAAGCTATGTCAAATAATTTCCAGCAGGAATATCCAATAGTAGTCACCATGAATGGTTCTTTTCAACTCTAAAAAAAAACATGTTAAGAAACTCTTTATAGCATGAATTTCCAGCTGTTTCTAGATGCATTCTTTATATTCAGGAAGAAAAATATTTGGATGAATGGTTTTCGATACATTGATCACAGGTTTGAAATTCACAAAAACATGTTTGGTTCAGAAGATTTTTTTATGGTAACTGAAAATTGTGTTTGGTTTAAATTCGCTTCACCTCAACGTACTCTTACATTCATTCAGTGAAGATCTTTTTGGTTGGCTAAGACACGTCATAACCACTCAAATATAACGATAATAGATTAAGAGTATTCAATTTTATCTTTTGATCACCCATCACAAGTTTTGTATCTTCAGAAACACACATGACAAAGACATTTTACCAATTGAAGGTGATGAAGCAACATACTCATGTATATAAAAGCTTGAAACAACTAAAGTTCTACCAAACAAAAGGGTAAAAAGCAAAGAAGAGAGTGTAATTTGATAACAAGCCTCATTTCCTGAACGAGTACTATCAACTATGATGTTCGGGCCCAAATAACATAAATCAGTTGGAAAACCCAGAGTTCGAAATATTGTGGTAAACAAAAATAAGTTACATCAAAAAAAAATGATTTTAACAGCTTTAAAATAAAAGGATCAAAAGTATGATTGAAAACAGCATTTATTTCTCTTTAAAAAAAAACAGAATGTGAGAACACAAATAAGCCGGATTTAATGTAGTTTCTGAACTCAACCAAATTCATAATAATTTTATAAGTGATTAAATACTCCAAATATCTCAAAGGCGGACATTGAGATAATTCTTGCAATGTAGACATATGCACACAATTCCTCAGGACTTGTACAATAGTCTAACCTGCCCCTTGGCGTACTCTTGCGCAATTTCTCCAGCTAAATTCCTGCATTTAAATCAAAAATCAGAACAGCTAGAGATCAAATCTACTATAAAGTTGCAGCTCATATCCTAAAACAATACAACCCCAAAACTAAAATGGCCATTATCTAGTAAGTGACGCATGTTCGGATGTCGCAATGCTTCTTATATGATTTCTGTTCATTAATGTATTTCATAACAGCGATGTGACGACATAGATCCTTCACTTCAAGTGCTGGACAACAGTTGTTTGACAAATGTGCCTGATCTATTGATGAGAGTCCATGAAACCTCAAAATTAGCAATAAACATAATTCGCATTTCAGTATTCGGATTCAAAATATAAAATATTTTCACAGTACAAAGTAGCATCGCTAAAAAGGAAAATGAAAAAAAAAAAAAACAGGTTACAAAAAATCCCAATATCATTTATGAACAGATTGCCAACTGATAGAAGTAACCAAATGAGTTTTGAGTGCAAAACCTCACCTAACATACTCATGACCCCATGAACCAATGTCACCCTCCGAACCAAGCAATCTGTACTTCAGGCTCTCCTGAAATCAGTAGCATTTGGACAAATGATCTTACAAGTCATACCGAAAACTTTCAAAAAAAAAAAATCTAATCATGAGCTGAAATACAGAAGAAAATAAGGAATAAAACATTATCTATTAGATATCTTTTTGCAAAATCTCTAAGAAAACATGAACTGCATAAGGAAGCATATGCCAGGCTGCATTGGTATGAAATTAACAAGCTTGTTACAGAGCTCTTTCATGTGCTTGGAAGAACTAAATCAAGCTAATATTTCAGATAATATCCAAGATTTTCAATAATCAAATAACAGAAGTGAGAGGAGGTCGGCCGGGGGGGGGGGGGGGGGGGTAGACACCATCAGTTGCTTTTTATTTCTGCAATAGAGTTCAAGGAAATAAGTTTGCAAGCTTCAATCGTCCTTGTCCATTACCATTATGCCAAAGCCAATATATTCAAATGTTTCCACTATCCAGGCCGAGAATAATTTGAATAATGGGACCACACAATAACATCTATTCATTGATTCTCAATCAAGACAACGTCCATTATGATTAAATTGATCAGAGTGATTTCGATGTCCTTTTAGGGTGTCCAAAAACAAAATCTGAAGCATCACAGCCCAAGATGAATTTCTCACCCAATCACAGCACAAAATGGTACAGCGGAAATTACTTGCTAATGAAATAGCCTCAATACATTAATAACTCCCTTTGGTACAACAAACATCTTAAAGAATTAAGTGTACAATAAAAAAACGTTGACAACTGAACGAAGAATCTAATAAAAGGCAAGTCAGAATGAAATTTCTCTTTATTGCTTATTCCGCTAGGTGTTCCAAAAGAACTGCACCATGATGCTAGAAAAAAACCTCAAACTGTATTTTAGTGCATAGTATCAAAGCAAAGCTTACCCTTTCACCTTCCGGAGACATGGTCAAAGCCAAAACAGAAAGTATATCTGCAAGCATTTTCTAGAAAAGGGTGAAACAGTAAGATGAGAAGTATCACATACAAAAGGGGTCTAACTATGTTGAGTTAAGCGGATAAAATAGCAAACCAAATGATCATCACCTTTAAATCTGAATCTGCCATTTCCTTGAAATGGGCTTGTAAAGTTCCATAATGAGGACGTAAGAACTTCAGTGGCTTCGGAACTGAAGTCATAGAACTTGTTGCAGTACGAATTTCTTGCCTAAAGAAGAAACTCGGAAGTATAAAATATCCATAAAACTATCTGAAATAGCTTATTCTGTTACTTAAAGCATAACATAGTTCATGTTGAGTTATTTGAAAAAAAAAAAAAGAGAGAATTATAGCATAACGTGGAAAGATATTGCGCTAAGTAGACTAAAAAAATAGGTCTATATAGAAAGCATGAAAAAAAATACAAATTGAAATCCAAATAAACTTACTATAACAATCAAAATAAAAGATGAAATCCATAAAATGTCAAACAGCAAGCAATTCAAAAGTATTTGAAGGTCTTATAGGTTTTACGATGCGAACACAAGTTAATTGCATCCCTCATAATTAGACATTCTTCCTGCATCTTCTCTTAAGTAGTTCACAAATATTTGACATGGGCACTAATTTATCTTTTATCCGATGCAGGAGTTCATAAATTCTAATTTTGGGTGATCATTACCTTGCAGCCTCCTTAACCCACTGATGATTTTAAATCCAATTCCTGGACAAAGTATTTTAATTGCATTTGCTTCCAGCTATCTTTAGAAAATGTGAATTGGTTAAAAATAATATACTTTCATGTATAAGAATGTGTTTTTGAATTTTCCCCTCAAACAGATAACATATTTCAACAACAATCACAATTTGTAAGACGATGTACATAAAGCTACTATAATGATTAATCAAATGATTAGCTAGAAAATTATCTTCGGATTGGAAGGTGAGGCATATTTTAGGTCAAAACTCAATCAGATCATGAAGATGGTGACTTTAGGGTCTCACCTTAAACTTTATCATCATATATTGGATATAAGAATTTCCGGAAACTTGTAATCAAATTTAACATTTACATATCTCAAGTCCTAGATTTTTCTTATTAGTTAGCAATAAAGGATAAGCAATTTAGCATACATGAATTTTCAAATTGCAATCCTAATCTTGCTCAAGAAAGAGAAGTCTTTAATCAAAACAGTGTTTTTTAGCACGAAAATAACTTTTGATATGCATAATACACAATGACAGTGTGATATACTCTTACCATTTGAGGTGCTTTAGTTCTCCTTTTCTTTCCTTTCTTCCTCCAATCTTCTTTCTTTCTTAGCTCTTATTACAATTACAGTATCCTAATTCTGATATTTTATCATATATTTAACATACCAAAAATCAAAGCATCCCCATTTACAGGGTAGCTACCCTTGCAGTTATTGTCAATTGTCAATAAAACAGGGGGAGGGGGCAAAAGCCCTTCCTGTCTTCAACCTGATTAAAACTCTTTTACTTAATGACTAGCTTCCAGTTATCTTTTGAAGCATATTCAGCTCAATATTCAGGTATTTGACTTCTATGAGTATTTTGACAAGTGTACATTTTCACAAATTTCTTCAGTCAACTATCAAACTATTCAACCCTCTTAGACATTTTAGACAACTGAAAGGCATACCATCATAATATTAGAACAATCATAGGACACCAATAAAACCCAAATGCCAGCTTCTCCGAACAATTACAAATTCATAATCAAATTCTCCCCAAATACTCAAAGGCCACAAACCCCCAAAGCCAAAACAATATGCAATTTCGTTTTCAGTAGATCAAATCAAACATCCAACGAACTTAAAAACAGTAACAAAAGCATCAACGATAAACATAAGAATATACACCTCATGCTCTCTAGCGCAGATTTCTGCAGTCCAGGATCTGAGTCTTGTACCCTCTCCACGTACAACTCCAGCTGCTGCTTCAATGCCAAGTCCTCCTCCGACTAAAACATAAAACAAAAGGTGCATTAATAACCACGAATTACAGCTCAGAATTACAAGCAGTAACCCAACATTTGATCGTAAAACTAAAACCAACAGCTTCAGCTTCTTAAGCAAGCATATAAACACTTTACAACTTACGAGATCTTCGTCCTTCTTGTCGTCCTTCTTCTTTGGGTCTTTCGAAGGTACTTTGACCGACGCCTGGTCTCTGGTGGCTCCGCCACTACCGCTGCTGTTAAGTTCTGCCGGTGCCATAATTAATTGACTAGGGGTGCTAAAACCCTAGAACTAGTACCGGTTGATCCGAGTTCTTGAATGAAACAATGGAAGGTCAAATTAAAATCTGATATTTGGAAGAGAATTAAGTAAATTCAGAGAGTTCGGAGGAATTCAGATGCTTGAGCCCTAAAGAAGATGACAAATGAAATAGCTTAGCAAATAGCCAGAGAGAATATATAAATCGGTTTCCTTCTCGACAAGCAAACTATGTGCTTTTGAATACAAAAGTGGGCTTCGTGTGCCGGCCCAAAGTTCTAAACCATTCATGACTTTTACATGGGCCAGTAACTTGGTACACCTCTGATCTGTTATTATTATTTTTATAAGAGGGAACCCGCAACCGCTATTCTTTGAGTGCGTACTGAATAAACTCTCGGACTGGACATAATAGCCTGCAAACTACGCCAACCAGGTAAACTACACTAGGCAAGCCTTGTGTGACAGGTTCAACCAAGAAAGTGTTGGTAGGGGGAATCGAACTCGTGACCTTTCAGTCTTGCGCTCACCTACTCCACCAATTTAGCTACCCTTGTGGGTATCTCTGATATGTTATCGATCCGAGTAGAGCCGGTTGTTGTTAACAGGTAAGACTCAGTAACTTTACCGGGTAGATCTATGATCGAACCGATAAATTATCGGTTCCAATGTCTAAACCGAGATTGACCTGGTAAACCTGCCGGGTATATTAAAATCGAACTGATACATCCGAGCGTACAATAGGGGTGAGCAGAAAAACCGATAAAAACCGATAATACCGAAAATACCGAAAAAACCGAAACCGAAAAACCGAACCAATAAGATATTGGTATGGTACGGTTCTTAAAATTTTGAAAACCGAATTATGCGGTTCGGTTTCGGTTTTAGATATGGATCCCGACTTTAAAAACCGAACCGATAAAACAGATGACTATTCTGCAGACTTTGTTTTTTTCTTTGCGAGGTTGTTATGAATTGATGGACTGTCTTTGAGGAGAAATTCAAGACTTTTGTTTAATCGATATTGGACTTTTGAATCCTTAGTTATTATCATGTTATCAAGTAGATTTTATTTTTATTCAAGCTTTGAAGTGGATTAATTATGTATAAATTCTTCATTTGAACTTACAATTGTCGATTTAGTCCAAGTAGTTCAATTTGGGCAGTTCTCAACTTAAGTGGCTCATTTAATTAGTCCATTGACACCGAACCGCTACCGAACCAACACCGAAACCGATCACACCGAGCCGATTTAAAACTGAATCATTTTGGTACTCAAATGCTAGATACCGATAAGATACAGTTCGGTATCAATTTTAGCTAGAAACCGTACCAAACCGAACCGAGCTCACCCCTAGCGTACAATACAATAGTTGATTTTGTAGTATTTATCTTTTAAAAGGCTTTCTGTAGAAAATTGATTTTCCAAATTTTAAGGGGTGTTTGGCCAAAAAAATTAGAGGCTTTGATAGTACCAAAGTTTGACGAATCAAAATTTCTGAGTAGACGTTTGGTTCGTATATATTTTATATGAGGTATGAGTTTGTAATGAAATAAGTTTATGCCATATATTTGACTAATAAATAATTAAATTCTAAACGCATACCTCAAACTCCATGGTTGAAAAAATACATAGGAGAGGAGACGGCTTTAGTTCATACTTCATACCATGTCTAGGGTGTACAAATCAGCTTTTTATTCAAATCGGTTCGGGTTTTAAAATCGAACTGGTTTTTGGTCGTATTCTGGGAATCGGTTTTTTGACCAAACCGGTTCGGGTCGGGTTGGGTTGGGGACTGTAAAAACTCGACCCTATACTAACCGGTTTGGGTCGGTTTGAGACCGGTTCGGGTAGGAAAAACCGGTTATAACCGGTTTTTAAAAAAAAAAAATTAAAAAAGTAATATGTTCTTATTAAATAAACCCATTATACATTAAATATAAACTTTTATTAAAGAAACTCATTACAACATCAACTTTTATTCAAACATTTAGAATTTAAAACATAAACTTTTATTAAATAAACTCATTACAACATCAACTTTTATTCAAACATTTAGAATTTAAAATATAAACTTTTATTAAATAAACTCATTACAACATCAACTTTTATTCAAACATTTAGAATTTAAAACATAAACTTTTATTAAATAAACTCATTACAACATCAACTTTTATTCAAACATTTAGAATTTAAAACATAAACTTTTATTCATCGAGAGTGATATCTTCTTCGGAGCTAGCCTCGCGCGAAGCTTCATCGAGAGCAATTTCTTCATCGGAGAGTGAGATTGCAAAACCTTCTTCCACCTCGATATCGTGTATTTCTTGTTCAATGTCTAGTTCTCCTTTAAGACTTTGAGTGTGTTGTATACGCTCGGATGAGTCCAAGTGATCCTTCAAGCAAATACACATCTCCAATGATGCCGGTGTGAGTCTTGTTCTTCGTATAGATAATACCCTGCCACTAAGAGAAAAAGCGGATTCCGAAGCTACCGTAGAAGCTTGGACGGTTAGTAAATCTCGGGCCATAGCGGTTAGAACGGGAAATTGAGTTTCCCTTCCCTTCCACCAAGCCAAAATATCAAAATTTGCGAATTTATGGGGTCCCATAGTGGATAAAAAATCGATTCCAATATATCTCACATATTCGCTAGTCAATGATTGGTCACCCTCACCCCTAGCCTCTTTAGTGTTTTATTCTCTTAAACTATTATATAAGTTAAGCATGGAATCCGCGCTAGTAAAAGTAGAAAATGATGATGAAAACGAACTTGAAGAATCATTTCTTGAACCATACTTTTTAAAATAAAACCCGAATAAATCTTTGAAATTTTTGTTAAAAATGGCTTTTGCATCTCTTGAATAGAAAACGTTTTCGTTATGCAACTCTAAATCAATAGAGATTTTGTCGATAAGTAGTTCCACCCCGCTAATATTCATACATGGGTTCAAGGCGGCGGAACAAGTAATTACCGGTGGCATTTCTTTGAAATATTTTCTTAGTTTTTCTTTCATGGGCGAAACCATTTTTCATATAAATCACCACTTAATTCATAGTCGCTTAATTTTGAACACATTAAATAAATTTGATTAAGTACCAAATGAATGGTGGGATAATAAACACTCGATAATAAAGTTGTTGCGTTTTTAAAAACTTTGAGCAATTCGCTTATTTTTCTAACAATATCCCATTGTTCCGACGTAAATGGTGTAACCCTACTCGTCCTATTCGCAAGTTCATCATGAAAAAGTTGTAAAGTATCACGTTGGCGTAAACCACAACAAAACATTTTATAAGTCGAATTCCATCTTGCAGGAACGTCCCAATTAGGGGTTAAAAAATAGAATTCGTGTCCTTACACAATTTCATATATTGTTTATATCTAGCTTTACTTGAACAAAATATATCTTGTAACATTTTTTTAAAAGCGTCTTTTACCAAACTTATTTCGGGTACCGCTAATCCGTCTTGCACAACCAAGTTTATAATGTGTGCAACACATCGACTATGATAAAAAATACCCTTCGAAGGCGGTTTATATGTTAATATTAATTTTTTTACCGCGTTTGTATTATTAGACGCGTTATCAAATGAGATCGAAAAAACTTTTTCTTGTAAGTTAAAGTTATTTATTACATTTTGTAACATATGAAATAAATTTTGACCCGTGTGAGGTGTTGTGTCGAGATTTATTCACCTCGACAGGCGATCGAGTACACGGCCGAGCGACCGAGTCCACAACCAATCAAGCTATGGCAAACTCGCCTAAACGAAGATACCAGACCACCTACAGGTATCTAGCGATCGACTCCCAAGGCGATCGCCCTTTGACACCTAGCGATCGACTCCAGTGCGCAGCTTAGGACGACCGTCCTATACCCCGAACAGGACCATCGTCCGTCAAAAGTCCACGAAGACTGAACCTCAAAACAGCACCCATGTGCATATCTGAGACAAGATCCGCATTTCGTGGATCGTTGACCACCAACAGCTGTCTCTGACAAGGGCGGCTTTACCTACCGACAAGCCCACCGAAAGGCACAAGGTGGGACCACCCGTGATGCCGACTCGACGCTGCAAAGCTTCTTATCGACCGCACGGCCGATCGCCAAAGAACCCCTGCAGACTTTAAGGAGACAAGCCCATGTGCTAAAAGACGATCGCCCGCTTATTATAATACAGCAAAGGCGATCGCCCGGCATATCCAAGTCCTATAAATAGAGAACCTCCTTCTACTGGAAAAAGGTTCTGCGTTCAGTTCCCGATTCCTTCTGCATTCACGCATTCTCCACTAAGTCCATAGAAAATACATACAATCATACAGACTTCCAAGCTCCCAGCTTTCTCTCCCGAATCTGCCTCAGGATTTATCTCTCAGCATCTCTCAACTAGAAGACGATCGGCAGGGGCAAAAAGTCTCCACAGTGCAGATTCAAAGAAAACTCACGAGCCCAGGAGTCCAAACATACAACTAACACAGTGAGAGACTGTCGATCTCTCACCGCCGTCACTGTTCATCAACGTTGTTATAAGAACTCACAGAGCATCAAATCTGGTTCTTCCGGCAATCTACACGCTCACTAGCTAAGATAACAAGAATCTTTACACTCATTGTAATTGTAATCTTACATTAATACATGTATCCCCGAATATTTGTATTAATAATATCTCGCGAGAGCATTCAAGCCCAGGACTAACAACCCCAGCAAATCTTGTGTTATTTATCTTTCCCCATGGAAGTGTTCTCGCTCTTGTTTGCTATCCATCCATTCCAGCAATATCTATCTCCGGATAATATTTTGGGTAGCAACAATTGGCGCTAGAGGAAGGGCATCTAGACCTTCGTTTTTTCATTCCTACCGTCCCGAAGAACACTCACTGTTCTCGGGGCATATACTTGAAGTGACACTCACTGCACTTCAAGGAAAGCCTTCAGAATCATGACGTCTGCCGGTACATCGAAGAGAGCCGCTCTCCGAACCGCCGGACACCATATCCCGGCTCAATCCGAACCCCAGCCGACGGCCGGGGGAAGCCGCGGCAACGCGAGACTCTCGATCCCGCTCCTGAGGGATGACCCCAACCTCTCACTCGACCAGTTCCAAACCGAGGAACAGATCGAGGAGGCTATGGCCATCCCAGAGGAGCAACGGAGAGCATGCGCGTCGCCCGCAATAACTCCCTCGACGGCTCGACCATCCGTCGCATGGGAAAACGGAAATTCAAGGGGCTACTGGGCGAGCGATCGTCAGAAAGCCCCGATTCGCGAGAAAAAGCTCTCGTACGACCAGACGGATCCGTATTCAGTCGCCTGGGACGCGACCCATCATGGTGACTAGGGCATTCTGGCCCCAACCACGAGACGACGGAATCCGAGTCCGTCACCAGGAGTTCGGCATACCCAACTCCTAGCCAAACACAAGTCTACCGTTTGGCTCCCACTCCAAACGCCAGGGGGTCAGTACTATATCGCCTCGGCTCCCGCTCCCAGCGCCTAGCCGCGAGCAGTCAGGCCACGGCGATGGCCGCTATGCAACACCAGCTCGACGAGATGAAAGCACTCTTGGACACTGGGGCAAGCACCAGCAAAAAGATCGTCGGGCCGACCGAGCCACTCGCGGCCCACATCGAGCTCGCCCCCATGCAACCAAGGATAGATCCTCCCAAGACACCTTTGTATGAAGGGAGATCGGACCCCGAAACCCACATAAGTAAATTTCGGATCTACATGACTGGGTGTGGGGCATCAGACGCGACCAAATGCCGAATCTTCCCGTTAACATTGGGCGAGCTGGCCCACAGGTGGTACATCTCACTACCATCGCGATCGATCATCTCCTTTGAGAAACTGGCGAGCGACTTCACGTCTTACTTCGCCGCCAAGGTCGCTAGACCAGAAGGCCCCCACCGCATGATGAAAATCAGGCAGGGGGAAGACGAATCCGACGCGAATTACATCGACCGAGTAGACGAAATCGTCCTCACTGGCGAGCCCATCAGCGACGAGCTCGCTCTCTACTCCGTCCTGGGGGGATTCTACGGTCACTCACCCATGTTTAGACATCTGACGAAGGACATCCCCCCAACCTACGCGATCTTCCGCGCTAAGGCTGCCGATTTTCTGGCCAGGCAAAGGCTACTCACCCTCCGCCTAGGCGAGGAAACGCCACCTCCTGTCCGGAAGACGGCGATCGCCAAAACCAAAAAGAAGGTCGCCAAGCCATTCGGCAACCACAAGGCCAACGAGGATATGGAAGCACATCTCCTCCACACGTTCAATTGAACTCCGGCCCACATTCTCCACGCCATCAAGGGGCGCCAACCGCTAAACAAGCCAAAGCTGATAAGGGACCACTGTCATCTGGACCACAATCAATATTGTGCCTACCACAAGAGTTTCGGCCACAACACCAACCAATGCCGCGACCTCCTCAAACAGCTCTGGAGATTGTTCGAGGAGGGCAAGTTGGGCAGTTTATTGGCTTAGCTGGAGCCCCACCAATCTCTCAACACGATCGCCTGAGTCGAATGCGAATAGGCCGGAAAGCTCGTACGAGCCGACCCCTCGATCAACTTCGGCGATCGTATCTACATGCTTCAATCAATAGAAGGGAACTTCGGAAGTCTCTCCCCGATTTCCCACCTCATTGAACCAAAGGCTACTGCCTGAGCTAACGCTCCGAAAAAGAGGATGACTCGCTCACCCTCCAAAGTTCGTCATCAACATGATGGACCTAGGCAGCGATCGCCTCCCCTGGCACAACGTATACCATCAAGGATCGTCATCTGACATGATGATCCGAGGTAGAAGAGTGCCGCCATGGTCGTGAAAATCGATTAAATCGGCGATCCGTCCATGCAAGGTTCCTTTAGGCTCCGATCGCTCGCCCTTTGTTTAAATACGAGGCGGGCATATCCGAAGGTCTCTCCAAAGCAAACCGGAGGACTCGCTCGCCATCTACAGTTCATCATCTAACATGATGGACTAAGGCACGAGATCGCCTCCCCCGCACAACGTATACCATTCAAGAATCGTCATCTGACATGACGGTCCGAGGTAGAAGAGTGCATCCATGGTCCTGGTAGTCGATGGAACCGACTGTTTAGGCCATGCAAGGTCCCTTTGGGCCAAGATCGCCCGCCCTTCGTTTAAATACGAGGCCGGCGTAGTCTGAGGGCCCTCCAAAACTAATTTGTGGACACGTACGCCCGCCCTCGGAGGTCCATCGCTTAACGTGGTGGGTCCTCTCGGACAATGCGACACGTCCCTACCCCCGTCTCAACGTACACCGTCGAGGGTCGCCATCTTCATGGCGGGTCGAGGTGAAAGCAGAGCTAACAAGCCACGGACGTGGAGTTGATTAATCCGACGACGCCCCGCGCAAGGACTCCTCCAGACCAAGACCGCACGCCCTTCGTTTAAATACGAGGCGAGGCGCATCCTAACGGAGGACCCTCACAATAAAATGAGTCACGAGACAGACAATGTCGCTCGCGCACAATACATGGTCGTGGAGATCGGTCCATCGAACTCCGCGATCGTGCACGGTTCCTCAAGACCAAGATGGACAGCCTTCCTCGAGGATTCGACAAACTTGAAGACCGCTCACTCAACGATTTATTTTCGTCCCCTTACTTCCACTAAGCGAACAAAAACCAGGGGGAAGAGTGCGGAGAATTACACGACGATCGTCCCTATTCAACGACATACGGAGATCGGCATTATTCAGATGTTTGTGTAGCGATCAAATTTGTTGTAAAAGTTATCTATACGAGTTTATCAATTCATTTGGAACTACACTCACAGCAATCTCTCCTCACACGTCTATACAAAAGTCATGCAAAGACTCGAAAAGCAAACATTCAAGTAAAAATCGAAGAACCAGACAGTCATTTCATTACTTGAAGTTCGGAAGTGCTTACATGGTCGCCCAAAGGCCTAAGTACTACAAAAAGAAAGCTACAAAATACAAGGCAATAAGCTAACTACAATAAAAGAAAAGAGCCTGTGCCTGCACCGCCGCCTTCGGCCCACCGGATCATCGCGACCCTTCGCCAGCTTCCGGAGCGGCCTCCCAGTCCTCCAGAGCATCAGGATGAACGAGGTTCGCCGGAGTCGGATACCAGCTCAAATCCACACCGAGGTACGCGAGGTCCAAGATAGGCACAGATAAGTCAGGGTGAAGGGGGTGCTCCAATGCGTACGCCTTGAAATTTTCGGCTAGAGGGCCGACCTCTAGTCCTTCTTTCTTAGCGACTCGGAGCGAATCAGCGAACGCCATATAATAGACGAACTCACTGACAGACTCCACAATACGGAAGGGATTGGCCTCGGTCGCCTCTTGCTTTCCCTTCAGCTCCGCCATCGCCTGCTGCACGCCCTGGAGCTCGGCCTCCCTTGCAGCCGTCTCCCCCTCAACTCCGCCAGCTCGCTAGTCAGCCGAGCGACGGTCACCTTCAGTCGATCGGCCTCCGACTCAGCGACCTTCTGCGAGCGTACGGCATTTGTCATCCGGTCCCGAAATCGGTCAACCGTCACCCGAGCCATCTCGGCTTCCTTCCTCGCCAGCTCAAGCTCTTGGCTCGCTCGCTTAGCCGCATCCAAGGAGTCCTTCTCCATTGCCACTATCTTGTCGGCGAACTCGGCGTTCTCTTTCCGATCCGCCTCGAGATCCGCCTGCAGGCGAATAGTGGAAGGACGCCCCTCAAACTCCTGCGCAGCCTGGGCAGCCATGGTCGCCGTCTGGAGAGAAAGGGCGAGAACGGCCTGCATTGTACTCCCAGATCGCTGACGAGCGATCGCATCTAGATCGGTCGTCCAGGCCTTCGGTAGAGAAGAAGCGGCCCGGTTGACGTATTGCGGGATGTCACAGGACTGGCGAGGAGATCGGCTCGCTAAGAAATCCAACACCATCGGCGGGCAAGATGGATCTGTGCGACGGATCCTGCATCAACACAAAAAAGTTAACACATCTCTTACGTGAATGACCAGTTTCAACTCCACAAGCAAAGTTTACCTCTCGGCTCTCTCGGGATCACGACCGAGGTATGGTTTCCCACGAGGGGTCTCAGCATCGGCGATCGCCATCTCCTGTAAGAAAGCCGCGGAGGGCGTAGGCTCATTCTCCGGGGGAACAACGGTGATCGGAGGCGCGACGATCGGCACCTCACTGGCAGGGGCAGAAACTGGAGTCTCTCCCGACCTCTACCGTTTGCGATTCGTTCGAAGCCCCTCCTCACGGACTTCCTCCTCAGCCACGATCGGCTCTACGCGAGGCTCCACCTCCGGAATAATAGGTAACGCCACAGGAGGAGCCCGAGATGATTTTGTCTGGCGGAGGCGACCCAAAACTCCTGGGTTCGACATAGCTATCTCCGGTGGGGGCTCCAGAAAGCGAGGAAAGCGAACCTCTGGAAATAAGAACAACCAAGCCACAGTTAGTCATATTCCTCCAACAGGACGATCGCCCAGCAAATAGAGATCGTAGAAATTCGTACCTGAGACCGAGAGATGTCTCGGAAAACGGAATAGGCGAGCGGACAACCGACGACTCTCCTTGTTGATCCGGTTAGCATCCAATTCGTCGTCCGGCAAACTTCGTATCCGCTCCCAGACGACCAGGAAATCGAAAGGCAGCTCCTCGTTCGCCGGAATGTGGAAACCTGCAAGAACGAAATCAAATTAGATCAGTTCAGAACATATCCAAACAAAGGGAGAGTCTGAACCCTTACCGAGATTTCTCTCCCGAAAGCCAGTGGAAATGTTCAACTCGCCAGTGGGGTTGTCGCTCACTGAGGCTTTCCAGGCACCGGCGACCCAGAACCACTTCGTCAGATCGCCCCGCACCTTGTTCGGGATTCCAAGGATCACCCGACCGGATCGGCCCTAAATATGATAGCCTCCGACCGACCCTTTCTGAGTCGTCAGTTTGAACAGGTGGTTCATCTCCGACGGTGAAGGGAGGCGGTACAGTCGGTGACCGCCGAACAAGGTCAGAGTGCAGATAATCTGAAGCCAGACGTTAAGCGTTAGCTGGAGCGGCGCCAAATTCCAAGCAGCCAACAGATGAGAGATGGAGAACGACAAAGGAAATCGCAACCCTGCCTCCATGATCGCTTCGTTCACAGCGACCATCCCCTCCGGAGGCTGATCGGCTCTCTCATTCTCGGACGGCACAAAGAGATCCACATCTGAAGGGATATGGAACCTCATCCTCCAGACGGCCAGATCCCTCCTGGTCGCCGAACTCCTGATTTGGCCAAGAGACCATAAAGATCGCTGCGCAGCCCAAAATAGCGATCGCTTAGGAGGCTGATAAGGATTAGCGATCGAGTACTCCCGGAAATTGAATCGAGGAGATGGACCAGCCAACCTCTCCATAATCTCAGCGAAAGCCACGTAGGCCCGGCCGAAGGCGCTGTGCTGCTCCCAATAGGCCCTCACCGCCAGATCCCTTTCCATCTGTGACCGTCGATGCTCAACCGCCGTCTCCCTAGCGACTTCGGCCTCGTTAAACAACGCCTCTACTTCCGCGGGATCGATGCCGGCGCAGATAGCTTCTGCGGCCGTCTCCAGGTGGAAATCTGCGGAGGATCCTCCCCGGACATTAGAAGTCCCAGCGGCGGAGGAGGTGCCCACTCCCGACGAAGAAGGTATTCCAGACATTCTCGAATTCAAGATAAGGAGAAAAGGAGTGTGTTCTTACCAAAGATGGAATCGACCGACGATCGGCAATCAGATCTTCAGAAAAATCTGCAGCAAAATCCTTCTTTCTCCGATAAAAGCGCGTAAGAATGAACACTGCAACTCTGCGCCTTTTTATAGGAGATGGCAGGGACTCGTTTGCAATTAAGGAGAATCTCAGGGGTTGGAACGCAACCGTCGCAATTAATACTCCCTTGAATCCCGCGTACGCGTCTTTTCAAGGATGCGTCAGACGAGGAGTCATTAATGACCGTCGGCCTCCTCCAACAGGAACCCGACACGTGTCCCGGAGACTCTTCCGCATCCGCGGCCATCTCCCGCTCTTTTCAGCGACCGACCAGGTCGTCCAAATTCGGAATCTATCAGCTCGAAGACGATCGCCAGTTCAGTAAAAGGCAGAGTCACTCGTCAAATTTCAGCGATCGCCAGCAGAACCACCTCACCCCACGTTTCCAACATAGGAGCAAGTTGGGGGGCAATTGTTGTGTCGAGATTTATTCACCTCGATAGGCGATCGAGTACACGGCCGAGCGACCGAGTCCACAACCAATCAAGCTATGGCAAACTCGCCTAAACAAAGATACCAGACCACCTTCAGGTATCTAGCGATCGACTCCCAAGGCGATCGCCCTTTGGCACCTAGCGATCGACTCCAGTGCCCAGCTTAGGACGACCGTCCTATACCCCGAACAGGGACCATCGTCCGTCAAAAGTCCACGAAGACTGAACCTCAAAACAGCACCCATGTGCAGATCCGAGACAAGATTCGCATTTCGTGGATCGTTGACCACCAACAGCTGTCTCTGACAAGGGCGGCTTTACCTACCGACAAGCCCGCCGAAAGGCACAAGGTGGGACCACCCGTGACAGTGACTCAGACGCGTGCAGGCTTCTCATTGGACCGCACGGCTGACTGCCAGCAACCCCTGCAGACTTTAAGGAGACAAGCCCATGTGCTAAAAGACGATCGCCCGCTTATTATAATACAGCAAAGGCGATCGCCCGGCATATCCAAGTCCTATAAATAGAGAACCTCCTTCTACTGGAAAAAGGTTCCGCGTTCAGTTCCCGATTCCTTCTGCATTGACGCATTCTCCACTAAGTCCAGAGAAAATACATACAATCATACAGACTTCCAAGCTCCCAGCTTTCTATCCCGAATCTACCTCAGGATTTATCTCTCAGCATCTCTCAACCAGAAGACGATCGGCAGAGGCAAGAAGTCTCCTCAGTGCAGATTCAAAGAAAACTCACGAGCCCAGGAGTCCAAACATACAGCTAACACACGCCGTGAGAGACTGTCGATCTCTCACCGCCGTCACTGTTCATCAACGTTGTTACAAGTACTGACAGAGCATCAAATCTGGTTCTTCCGGCAATATACACGCTCACTAGCTAAGATAAAAAGAATCTTTACACTCATTGTAATTGTATTCTTACATTAATACATGTATCCCCGAATATTTGTATTAATAATATCTCGCGAGAGCATTCAAGCCCGGGACTAACAACCCCGTCAAATCTTGTGTTATTTATCTTTCCTCACGGAAGTGTTCTCGCTCTTGTTTGCTATCCATCCATTCCAGCAATATCTATCTCCGGATAATATTTTGGGTAGCAACATGAGGGTACTCAAAATTTTCAAAAGCAATCATACGCTTCATCATTAGCCATGTATCGGATCAATCCAATGTGCGGTAACACAAAGGTATGAACCGGGCAAACCATGAGGTGCCGACCAAACATCAGTTGTTAAGTTTACATTTGTATTTAAGTTTGCAAAACCGTTTACTAGTTCTATTTTATCTTTTTCTCATAATTTAATACAATCACGTCTAAGAGTATCACGACTTACTTATTTATATCGCGGTTGAAGAGTATTTTGAATCACCTTAGTCAATCGAGGGTTATCGAAGTGGTTGAACGACAAACCTTCTTGAATCACGTAGCTTGCAAATTGTTGTCGGCACCGCTCCGCCTCGTATGCAAAAAGACCCCCCTCTCGTGACATAGATGCTTGACCGGCTTCCGGAACGGATTTGAGTCCTTCGCAATACTTGTCGGTATGCATCTTCAACGTCGTGTTGGATTCATGTTTCAAAAACTTACCGCAATGTTTACAATGAGCCTTAAGTTGCCCATCCGACAATTTCACGAGGTTGAAATTACACCAAATTTTTGGGTTTCGGGTTGTTTCTATAACTTCAACAATCTCGGGTGTATTCGTGGAAGCGGAAGAAGATTGAGTTGCCATTTGAATTGAGAGAAACGAGAATTTTGTAATTTTTTTTAGTACTTGAAGAGTGTTTGAGTATTGTGACTAAACCAAAACTCAAATATGGTATTTATAGTTGATTAGGGATGGCAAAATGGTAAAAAAAAAAAGGCAAAAAACGGTCATATTTTTGAAAAAAACGGACACATAACGGTCACCTACAAAAACTGGTTTCAAACCGTTTTTTTCAACTCGTTCCCCTAAAACCCGACCCGAATCGATTTTTAACGGGAAAATGGAAAACCGGGTAGAAACCGCCGGTTTTGAGACAACCCGAACCGGTTTTGGTCAAAAACCGGTTTTGACCGGTTTCAATTTCAGTTTTTTTTCGGTTTCAGTTTCAGTTTCGATTTTTTTGCCCACCTCTATCTACATGCAATAAGTATTAAAGGGTACTATTAAACACCGTCCTCAATTATTAATCATCGTCCTTAAAAATTACACTTTTGCTCTTTTCATATTTATTTCATATTTTCTCATTCTCTCTCTTTCTCTCTTTTTCGATGGAAATGACGCGGGCGTCTGGAAAAAACGCCTGCGCCATGGGACATGCGTCCAGGATTTTCGCTTGAATCGTGGCGCAGGCGTTTACCGCAGACGCGTGTACCATGGCACAAGCGGAAATTCTGGGCGCCTGCACCATGGTTTAGGCTGAATTTTCGGACGTCAACTTTTTTTTGCAACATTTTGAATTTTAGTATCAGTATTATTGGTATTATTATTATTATTAACCTTCTGTCAATTATAAATTTCACTGTAAAAGAATATTAACAATATCCAATAATGTAATGTATGATGAAATGAAACATAATGTAAATTATAAAATAATTATTAAACAACATATGTAGCCGCTGCTAGAACGAGAATGAACCACCAATCCAGCTGCAGCACCGTCGTTCAGTAGCCGAGGGTGCGAATAACGATAATACCACTCAATAAAAACCAAACCAAACCAAACATACCTAGTATATCCCGCTCAGAGCAGGGTCTGGGGAGGGTAAGATGTACGCAGACCATGCCCCTACTTTTTACGGTAGAGAGGCTGTTTCCGTGAAGACCCCCAGCTTAATACCACTCAATAATAATTATAATTATTTTTGATAATAATTATTATTAATAATAATTATAATTATTTTTTATTATAATAATAATTTTATCACAATTATAATTATAATTATTATTAATTATTAATTAGAAAAATAGAATTATAATTATAATAATTTATTATTTCTTATAAATATTGAAAAATGCGGGGGCGTCCACAAATTCCGCCTCCGCCAGGGTGGACGCCCGGACCATGGCAAGGCATCTGCCGTTTCCGCCCAGCCACGGACTGGGCGTCCGCCGATCCCGCCTCAATTTTAGGTGAGACGTCCGACCCAAATGCCTAAACCATCGTCCAGGCGTTAACTCCAAACGTCCGCCCATGGTGTAGGCGGAATTTTTTGGACGTCTGCTGTTTTATTGACAGAGAGAAGTGAGTAGAGAGAGTGAGATTTTGTTGAAATGGCAAAATTGTAATTTTTGAGGGCGGTAGCTAATAATTGAGGGCGGTATTTAGTAATCCACTAATTAAACAAAGGGTGAGAGAGAAAAATAAATATTATAAAACAATATAACATAAAACATAAAATATTAAAATAGATAATAAATATGAAAATTTAGAATTCTAAAAACCAAGAACAATTTAAAGGAATGAACAATAGTAATAAAATAATCTATATGAAAATAATATGAAAATTTAGAATTCTAAAAACCAAGAACAATTTAAAGGAATGAACAATAGTAATAAAATAATCTATATATATATATATATAGGCGCGTTCTATGCAGTACCAATATTAGATGCAGTACTTTATAGTTCTAATTTATGCATGAGTTTTGTACTAATTATGCATGAAATATATGCATTTCGTGCATCAAAATTTCAATGCAGTAATTCTCACAAAAATTTGATGCATATAATCTAGTATTTTAATGCATCGATATTTTGATGCATATATTGTATATTTTAATGCATTGAAATTTTGATGCACGAAATGCATATATTTCATGCATAATTAGTACAAAACTCATGCATAAATTAGTACTATAAAGTACTGCATCTAATACTGGTACTACATAGAACGCGCCACTATATATATACATATATATATATATATATATATATATATATATAACCTCGTTAGGAAATCGGAGCACCATATTAACCCTCTCTTCTACATGGTATTTTCTTAACTTTGAATTCGTATGTATCTCAAACATTGAATCTCACATCAATAAAATGAACTCCACTAATAAATAACCAAAATAAATACTTAGAGTTCAATGTGTATTCTTCACCTCATAATTATCTATTGTGTTTAATTTAGTCAATTATGGACGGATAAATAGTTTAATTTTTTAGTGAAAAAATTAATTTGGCCAATTATTGATTACGTTAGTTCTATTTTTTAAATATTGAATCTCACATCAGTTTTAAATCACACTCCACCAATTGGAGGATCACATCGATTTTAAGTAGGACTCCACAAATGGTGAACCTAAATAGAAACTTAGAATCAATTTGTATTTTTCTTATAATTTGATAATCTGGTCAATTATTAAGTTTATCAAATAAATAATTTTAATTTTATTGGGAATTTGAAATGGCCAATTATTAAATTTGTATCAATCATATTTCTTTAAAATCATGAATCCCACACCGACTTTAGCAAGACTCCATCAATTGGGAAATTTAAATAAATACTTATAATCAAGTATATTTTTCCACCGTATAATTATTTTGCACCACCAGTTCAATTATTTTATTTGTTAGAAAAATTAATCTCGTCAATTATTAAGTTAGCCACATAAAGAGCTTTATTTTTTATTAGAAATCTAATTTCGCTAATTATTAAATTTGCATTAATACTATTCATCTAAAATCTTGAATTTTAAGTCTATTTTAAATGAAATACTACCGATTGGAGAACCTAAGAATAAATATTAAAAGTTAATATTGCTCCGGGATATCTTTCCCTTATATGTGTCTTGCCTAATACTGGTTCTAGTAGGATACATAGATAGAATGTTCTAGATCCTTCTAGAGGTAGTAGGATTCCATTAGTGTCTTACCTTAACTAGAAATCACATGTATGGAAGGACTCTCATGGTAAAGCATATATAATGGCACCTCTATCAGTGTTATGAATACAATTGATTCATCTTTACTGCTTTCTTACATTCTTCGCTCGACATCGACATTGATGTGAGTGAGTCTGATACCGTATCACCGGGATTGAAGATTGCATGCCATGATGAGGTTGCGGTGCATCTTATACGAGTCCCAAGGATTCCGTGGCAAATTCCAATCCCATAAATCGTTTTGTAAGGCCTGTTCACTAGTAAAGTTGATACCTTCTCCATCTTTTGTTAAAAACTCAACACAAAACATTCGCTTCTTACAAAGACTTCAAGGGGACATTTGCGGACCTATTCAGCCAGAGTGTAGACCATTCAGATATTTTTGGTTTTGGTTGATGCATCGACGCGATGGTCACACATCGCTTTGCTATCCACAAGAAAGGGTGCATTTGCTAAGCTCCTAGCACAAATTATCAAGTTACGAGTTAACCACCCCAACCTTCCAATCTCTTCATTAAGATTGGACAATGCTGGTGAGTTTACGTCAAAGTCCTTCGACGACTGTTGCATGTCGATTGGGATTGAAGTTGAGCATCCCATCCCCACGTTAATTTGCAGAATGGCCATGATGAAGCTATGATTAAGCGGTTGTTGGCCACTAAGTATACTGGATACAGCTTGGAAAGTGTTTTAAACAACAAGCTGTACTGTTTTAATTCTGAGTGCGTAGTGGAAGTCTTAAATAGTAAGTAGATTGTACTGTAAGCCTTCAACATATGCAACATCAGTGACTTTGAATTTTTCGACAAACAAGTTTCCTTTCCCTCTTGTTCTTCCTTTAGATTTATCACCGAAGCGAACTTTTGGACCATGACCTTCTACGAAATCTGATAGCTTGCTTCTATCTCCAGTCATGTGCCGAGAGCATCCACTATCGAAGTACCAGGTGTCCTCCTCTAGGATGTCCTCATCGTCGCTATCTTCATCTTTCGGAATGTCCTTGTCCATAAAGCACATATATGCTTTATCATCGAACTCATCGTCAGATGAATCACTTTCAGTGACCACCTGAAGACATTCTTCGGACTTCGATGGTGCGGGGGAGGCTTCTGATTCTCCAATCAGGGGCTTGAGCTTGTTTTTCCAAGCACGTCTTCTTTCATCCCTCTCTTGTTGCTCGACTTCCGGCAACCTTTGAACTTTAGGATGAGGACATTTATTTGCATAATGTCCTGGTTTCCTGCAATTATAGCACAGGTTAGCATCACCGGATGAAGTTTCGGTACTTACCTTGTGGACAGGTTTGGGCCTGTAGGGGGTCTTTCCAGACTGCTTGATGAACTTTTTGAATTTGTGCATGAGAAGCGCCATTTCATCTTGAGACAGGATGTCTTCGTCACTGTCAGCATTCTTGTGACTAGGCTTCGACGAGCTGGGCATACTGTGTCGACGGTTCGATATAGCGGCTAGTGCTGTAACCTTTGAAGGAGATTCTTCACATTTCTCTCTTCTGTCAATATCATACTCAAAAGCTTTGAGGTCAGAGAAGAGATCAAAAGTAGATATTTCATTAAGATTGCAAGACACACGCATAGCTGTGGTCTTAATGTCCCATCGGGCAGGGAAAGATCTGAAAATTTTTAAATTCTTCTCCTTTTGGGTATAAATTTTGCCCAAAGCTTCAAGTTCACCAACAATACCAGTGAATCTGAGGTCAAGTTCCTCAAGTGTCTCAGTTGGTTTCATTTCAAAAGATTCAAATTGCTGCATCAGTTTTGAAATTTTGCTTTTGAGAGCTCAGTTCCCCCACAAATCATCTTGAGTTTATCCCAGATTTCCTTGGTTGTTTTACAGCTCTTTACCTTCGAGAACGTGCCTTTGTCAAGAGTGACAAATAACGCGTTCTTAGCCACATTGTCGAGATTGGCGCACTTTCTTTCATCTGTGGTCCATTGTTCGCACTCCTTCTCGAGCATCTCAGCATGGGCTTGGCCTTCAATCCTTGCGGCCGTGTTTACCTTCATGATCTTAATGGGGCCATCCTGTATAACAAAAATCATTTCTTCGTGCATTGCTGCAAGATGAGCCTCCATCCTGATTCTCCAATCATCAAATTCATTAATAGAGAACATAGGCACTTTGTTGATCATAGATGTATCCATGTGAGAATAAAGGAATGAAAAAGACTGTTTTAAAAATTAAGTGATTTTGGATCTGATTCGGTTAAAAATACGACTGATTCTTTTTAGAATCAACCGCTCCGATACCACTTGTTGGCCACTAAGTATAGTGGATACAGCTTGGAAAGTGTTTTAAACAACAAGCTGTACTGTTTTAAATCTGAGTGCGTAGCAGACGTCTTAAATAGTAAGTTGCTGTGGATACAGCAACTCGATGTGCAGTGTATACTCAAATAATCACAGTTTAATAAAACAAGTAAGGCAGAAGGTAAATAACACAGTATTTAAAGTGGTTTGAGGTAAACCCCTCTACGTCCACTGGTCCTCCACACAGGAGTAAAAAGTTTATTATAATTACTGCGTACACAACTACGTAATTATAACAACACTTAATCAATATATCGTTCACACAGATTGATATAAAGATCTTAGCTTCAACCGTTCACACATATTGGTGAACCTTCGTCTTCTTCGATGCAATTCCTTCACACACAGTTCCGGAGTAGCAAAGATTTACTCAGTTCACACAAGGCTGATCTGGGTTTGTTCAAGGATAGAACAGGGTATGAACAACAGCTTTGACTTTCTGAGCTTCTAGCTGATGATGTGTTGTTCACGATTTGAGCACTATATATCTCTTTATATCTGAGTAGCAGTGAGCTTTGGAGATATGTTTTGCTCTGATGTATATGATAATAACTCCGTAAGCTTTTGATAACTTTGGTATTGGTTTTCGGTAACTGATCTTCAACGCCTTGAGAAGATATATATAGTCTTCTGAAATATACCCGTTGGAGATCTATCCGTTGGGCAAGATTCCGTGACAACAGATATTCAATTGAGATCCGGATATTGCGTGATTTGAAGATCTTCTGACTTATAGTATTTAAATACTTTATACTTTAGTATTTAAATACTTATTTATCAACGGGACTTGACTTCTAGCGAATACTGAAGATTCCTTCTTTGTCCAGTTGAGAGCTGTATGGAAGGATTACGTATTGACAATTCGAGACAGCTTCCATACTTAGTCTTTATGAGACTTTTTTGCTGTACGATAGGTTCCACTGTATGCGGGATCTATGAGAGGTCTTCGATACAGGTTGACACTTCAGCTTTTCGATACAGTTTACTTACTGTATGCAGGATTGGCATATTGTCAAAACATCTTATCTGTAATATCCGGGGGTAATAATTTTTTTTTTCGTGTTACTGTTGAGTTGTACGTATTCATTTGGAATTGTACAAGTGTTGTTGTTTGGACCGATACAATATATATATATTGTATTAAAATATTTCGGGATCGAAATATTTATTCTGGTCGTCGGTTTGGTTTCGTCGTTTGGTTGTTGTTTGGCGAGTTTGGAATTTTGGCTAAGTTTATAGCCATAGCGTACGCTACCTGTGTAGCATTACGTACGCTAATTTGTTGCGATTACGTACGTTACGCCCTGAGGTTACGTACGTAATGCGTGGTAGGTGGTGGGAACCTTCCTCGTGGTCAACTTTCGGGGCGAGGGTATCTTTGTGTATCATATATATATATATATATATATATATATATATTTTGACAACTTTTGTCATCACCCTCCCTCATGCATTTCCCCCCTCACGTTCTCATGCCATATTATATATATATATAATACACTCACCCTCAATCATCATCATCATCATCCCTCACCATCTCTCTCTCTCGTTCCATCTATCTTTTTTTTCTTTTCTGTATCATCTCCTCTCTCTCTCCCTCTCGCCATCATCTCGCCCTCTCTCCCTTCTCTCCATCTCTTTCGTTTTCCGGCAAGGTGGAGCTTGAGGACGGACGGCACCGCTTCTCCATTTTTCCGCGAGATGGAGCTTGAGACGGCCGGCTTCTCCGTTTTTTTTCCCGAGATAGAGTTCGGCGACGGCAGACTCACGACCGGAGCTCGGCGGCGGCTGGTGAATTTCCGAACCGGAAGGCCGCAAACCCGGCCGACGTGTTCGGCATTTTTTCTTCTTCGCGAGGCGAGCTCGGGCGTCCGGCGTCTTCATGGTTTCCGCCATGGACGGAACTCCATTATTTCCGGCCGGAGGTGGTTTTTGTCCGAACGGACGGCGGAACGGAGGTTTGACATTCTTCCGCGAAGAGTTACAAACGGAGATGGTGAAACCGCCATAGACGGAAACGGGCGGAGTTGGGACGAAGTCCGGCGGGTCATTTTTCCGGCGGCCGATTTCCGGCATGGGAGTTTTTCGGACCTGGCCGATCGACTCTTCCGATTAGTTTTATGTGTTTTTCAGTTATATATATATATATATATGTATATATATATATATATATATATATATATATATATATAGGTGTGTTGTGTGTGCTGCTGCTAAGTGATTATATGTGTGTGTGTTATGTGTTTTGTGTATATATATATAATATATATATAAATCTGTTATATATATATATATGTGTTTAGATGTGTTATATATATATATTATATATATATGCAGCGAGTGTGTGTGTGTGTGTGTTGTGATGTGGACAATGTGTGTGTGTGTCTCATGTGACTATATATATATATATTTATATATATATATATATTATGAGTTGTATATCTATATATATATGTGATGTATGTATATTATATATATGTGTGTGTATACGGATAAATACGAGTATAGTATGTGTTCGTGTTGGAATCGGAATTATCTATTGTGTCGTTATCGATCGATATCGTGTTATCGAATGAATTGTATTTCATTCAAGGTTGTTCGAGTGCTTGTGATTGACGGAGGACGCGTTGATCGATTCGTGGTAGGACGTTGATCGTGGAAGGACTTTCTCGCCTTCGGTTTGAGGCAAGTTTTATACTTGTACTGGTCAATGAGATTAATGTTATCATGTATGTGTATGAATGTGTGTATCATTTCGAGACTTCGTCTCTTTATGATTTTGTTGATATCAGGGGATTGTTTGATACGATACCCTTCGGCAAATTATGCCAAATATTATTGTTGTTCGTAAATGGCCGATTTAAGGCATTGCGATACTTGTTGGAGATATTGTTGTCGATAGCCGGTTCGCGGTATCGACATATCGATTGTTATTGTTGATTGATGTTTCTTCGAGATATTGTTGTCGATAGCCGGTTCGCGGTATCGACATATCGATTGTTATTGTTGATTGATGTTCCTTTGAGATATTGTTGTTGATAGCCGGTTCGCGGCATCGACGTATCGATTGTTATTATTGATTTATGTTCCATCAAGATATTTTTTGTGAATCGTCGTTATTGATATCAGTATTTTTCTATTGATGTCGTTTTGGCCGATTGACGGCATTGACGTATTCGATTATCATCTTCGTTATCGGTAACCTATTAAAGGTGCCGAGACATCCGTTGTACAATTGTTATCGGTTAACCGTTCTGAAGGTAATCGATATATTGAATTGGGATTATCAAAGATAATTCCCATCCGTTGTATAATTATTATCGATTGTCCGCTCTAACGGTAATCGATATATTGAATTGGGTTTATCAAATATAATTTCCACCCGTTGTCAAAAAGATAATTCCCATCCATTGTATAATTGTTATCGATTGGCCATTCTACGGTAATCGAAGTATTGAATTGGGATTATCAACGATAATTCCCATCCGTTGAATTATTATTGTCGTGTTGACCGATTCAAGGCAGCACACTATTATTCTTGTGAACTCGGTAATTTTGTGATCTTTGAAGGTTGAGGATTTCCCGAACTGTTGTGTTGTGATCGTTGTTCGTGTTAATCGGTCCTTAGGGATTTTGATCCCAGGATGGTTTTGAATATTGTTGGTCGTGTCGATCTTTCATTATTCGTGTGTCATCGTTCACTTGGTGAGTCGTATGATCTGTATTGGATGTGTTATCCTTTGAGTTTCGTTGTCATGTTGTATCGTGACATATCCGGAATCATATCTGCGTGCCGATTGGTTATTGTGTAGGATTTTTAGCCAGGCACACGATGGTCATGCGTGGATGTTTCCGCATTGGACCGTGCACACGAGACGTTAGTTCGTGAGGCTAATTAGGTACATTGTCCCACGTATATTTCTGGATTCCGTATACGGGGTGGACATGTGCACGGACACATTTCCGGATCGGGCGTACTGTGATGTCCATCATTGAGCCGTACAATTTTTGATCGTTCATAGACCATGTTTGATTGGATATGTTCGACGTGTTGTGATTGAGCGTTCATACGCCCGAGGGGTATGTTCGATACGAGTTTGTTTCTTTGAGATCTCAGATTGTGATGATTTACAATCGGCCGTTTCGGCTTGTGCCATCGTGATATTTTGGCGGCTTACTGAGGGCTTTCGTGCCATCGTGATATTTTGGCATTTTCCGAGGGCTTTCGTGCCATTGTGATGTAACGGTATTTCCGCTTGAGCCTTCGGGCATTGTGATCCTTATTTATTTCATTGGATTGATTTACCTTCGGGTAATGTATTGTTGTGTTCTATATTGATGATTCGCCGTTGGGCACATATGTTCTAACCTATTGAGCGGTATTGATCGTATGCGTGGGCATAATATTCCACGAATGCTCGATTCTTACTTTGGTTTGTGAGCATCTCGTATTACCATTGTTGTACTATTTATTACGCCTTTGGATGCATATCATGTTGTGCATGTACTTGATATTCATTATCTTGGATGGTGACCAGTGGCGGAACATGTTTTCATGTTTTAGGTACTTGCGAGGAGAGAGTTGAGACACGGGGCATGACGATGGCGACGAGGCATTCGAGCGATACTAGTCCGAGATATTTTGGTGTTCATGTTGGTCGATAGTTGGAGTACTCCATTTTTGTTCGATCGTGGTCGTTTTGTATTATCCGAGCAAGACTCGTGTATGTTGTATTTTATTTTGGCCATGTAGGCCCATCCTTGTCGTTGAAATTCCATATCGGAATAGTATGTCGGACGTCATAGTAGGGTCTGTGATTTCCTATTTTGGACAGGTTGTTGTATTTTTAGTCGTGTTCGCCTGGTGGATCACCTGGTGTGGGGTCCACGGCACTGTAATGACCCAATGGGATTTGGGGGTGTTACAGAAGATGGTATCAGAGAATTGGGTTGTGAGATACCCTGGCTTGTGTGTTATGTGGCTCTACCAAGGCGGTAGTAGCGGCCGTCAAAGTTATGACAATGCAGACGATCGGGTTTTGTGAGTCGTGATAGTTGGACGACTGTATGAGTCATTCTTTCATCGAGTCGTCGTCAGTGAAGACTAGTATCGCAAGACCTCGAAGCTTCGTATGACCTGTGTAAGGACTCTATTCTCTTTTATGTGCATACATTCATTTTGTCATTGATTTAACCTGTTTTGTTGACACTTGTATGTGACGATCGGGTGCGATTGATTTATGATTATTTGCTTTGGAGCGTGTGGGCTCTGTATCGGCTATGATTAGCGCGATCGATGTGATCGTTTATCTGTTGAGTATGTATACTCGTGCTTTGCGTTGACCTAGCATTCTGGCCGTTGAGGCGTATTTGAGCTGTGGTCATGATTGAACGTTATTCTTTCAGTATGGAAAGAAGACGTGACAGAGGGGGTAGAGGCTGCAGCGTGGGCCGACACCCGAAACCTCGTACCAATAATTTGGTGGCTGACGAATCATTTTCGGAGTCGTGCTCGAGAACCCACCGATCGTGATTGTGTTTGGATCGAGTTCAAGACTCTCATGTTAGAGAGGTATTATCCGGCTCCACTTCGTGAAGCCAAGTTGTCGGAGGTTTTGAACCCCGAATCCGTCGAGGACGAGGGTGTTATTGTTATTGCTGAGAAGTTTCAAGGACTTCTTCAGTTTACTTCGTCTGTATCCGTACCAAGGCGGATAAGATCAAGTATTTTAACAAGAGGTTGAACCCTCGGTTGAAAATACAGTTGTTCAATCACAATTGTAGTTCACTTGGCGAATTCATCGAGAAGGCTCTTGGAGCAGAGCTTTCGATCAAAGAGCTTACTCAGAAGGATCCTTCAGTTTCTTCTGGTGAGAGGACTAGGATGCCGATTCGTTCAGAGGGACATCGAACTCCGACGTCCAGGAGGTCGTTTTCTAGTCGAATTCGTGCTGGGAAAGCATCTTCTTCTCAGGCGACGAGTTCGACTGTTGTTTGTTTTAATTATGATTCAGCGGGGCATGTGAGTACTCGATGTACGGTGCCAGCTATGAATTATTTTCTGTGTGGGAGGCAGGGACACCTTCAGAATACTGCAGGAGTTCTAGTGCCAGTAGATCTCGAGAGAGCTCATGGGCCTCGAGAGATTTTGTTACTTCAGTCCGTACTTCATCCAAGGGGTCATATCGGGCTTCGGGAGCCAGAGGTATGGACACCCGAGGGGGAGTAGCGAGTTCAGATTAGGGTCTTCCTCGAGTCGATGAGATCGAGGAGCTCGATGATCTGGAGGATGTTGATTCCGGGTACATTTGAGATGTAACCTTGATTTGTATTTTCCTTGTCTTTCGGATTGATGTTTGACTCGGTCTGTATTTTAATATTGCGGTTGTGAACCATTTATTATTGATCTATCTTATAATCATTGTATCTGAGAATCTTGACCCTTGAGTCATTTGATGTGATTTTCTTTCCCTTTGGTCCTGTACCCGAGATTTTTGTGATGATCTGGGTAATCGTTCGTTATGATTCGAGACGTCAAGTCGTGAGGATTTGGACGTGCGTTCGATATAGTCCCGAGGACTATGTCTGTATTGTTATTATCTTTTGTGGTGCGACTTCCTGGCTGGTCTCTGGCGGAGGAGTCATGATTCGGCTAATCTCGCATTTGATTGAGTGTCTTTATCACTTGATTTTTCGCCTTGTTCAGGCAGAGGAGACGTGGGGACCCGTGGGGTCGGCCCAGTTGCTTAGGCGGAATTGCTCGTATTGAGGAGTATTCCTGGAGATGTTGTTTTCTTATCCTGATGGATAGTCCGTGCCCCGACTTGTGCACCTTGAGTTTCGGGGACGAAACTCTTTTTAAGGGGGGGAGTATGTAATATCCGGGGGTAATAATTTTTTTTTTTTCGTGTTACTGTTGAGTTGTACGTATTCATTTGGAATTGTACAAGTGTTGTTATTTGGACCGATACAATATATATATTGTATTAAAATATTTCGGGATCGAAATATTTATTCTGGTCGTCGGTTTGGTTTCGTCGTTTGGTAGTTGTTTGGCGAGTTTGGAATTTTGGCTAAGTTTATAGCCATAGCGTACGCTACCTGTGTAGCATTACGTACGCTAATTTGTTGCGATTACGTACGTTACGCCCTGAGGTTACGTACGTAATGCGTGGTAGGTGGTGGGAACCTTCCTCGTGGTCAACTTTCGGGGCGAGGGTATCTTTGTGGTATCATTTATATATATATATATATATATATATTTTGACAACTTTTGTCATCACCCTCCCTCATGCATTTCCCCCCTCACGTTCTCATGCCATATTATATATATATATAATACACTCACCCTCAATCATCATCATCATCATCCCTCACCATCTCTCTCTCTCGTTCCATCTCTCTTTTTTTTCTTTTCTGTATCATCTCCTCTCTCTCTCCCTCTCGCCATCATCTCGCCCTCTCTCCCTTCTCTCCATCTCTTTCGTTTTCCGGCAAGGTGGAGCTTGAGGACGGACGGGCACCGGCTTCTCCATTTTTTCCGGCGAGATGGAGCTTGAGGACGGGCAGCTTCTCCGTTTTTTCCGGCGAGATAGAGTTCGGCGACGGCAGGCAGCTCACGACCGGAGCTCGGCGGCGGCCTGGTCGGAATTTCCGAACCGGAAGGCTGCAAACCCGGTCGACGTGTTCCGGCATTTTTTTTCTTCTTCCGGCGAGGCGGAGCTCGGGCGTCCGGCGTCTTCATGGTTTCCGGCCATGGACGGAACTCCATTATTTCCGACGACCGGAGGTAGTTTTTGTCCGGAACGGACGGCGGAACGGAGGTTTGACATTCTTCCGGCGAAGAGTTACAAACGGAGATGGTGAAAACTGGCCATAGACGGAAACGGGCCGGAGTTGGACGAAGTCCGGCGGGTCATTTTTCCGGCGGCCGATTTCCGGCATGGGAGTTTTTCGGACCTGGCCGATCGACTCTTCCGGTTAGTTTTATGTGTTTTTCAGTTATATATATATATATATATATATAGGTGTGTTGTGTGTGCTGCTGCTAAGTGATTATATGTGTGTGTGTGTGTTGTGTTTTGTGTATATATATATATATAATATATAAATCTGTTATATATATATATATATGTGTTTAGATGTGTTATATATATATTATATATATATGTAGCGAGTGTGTGTGTGTGTGTGTTGTGATGTGGACAGTGTGTGTGTCTCATGTGACTATATATATATATATATTTATATATATATATATATATATAGATATTATGAGTTGTATATCTATATATATATGTGTGATGTATGTATATTATATATATGTGTGTGTATACGGATAAATACAAGTATAGTATGTGTTCGTGTTGGAATCGGAATTATCTATTGTGTCGTTATCGATCGATATCGTGTTATCGAATGAATTGTATTTCATTCAAGGTTGTTCGAGTGCTTGTGATTGACGGAGGACGCGTTGATCGATTCGTGGTAGGACGTTGATCGTGGAAGGACTTTCTCGCCTTCGGTTTGAGGCAAGTTTTATACTTGTACTGGTCAATGAGATTAATGTTATCATGTATGTGTATGAATGTGTGTATCATTTCGAGACTTCGTCTCTTTATGATTTTGTTGATATCAGGGGATTGTTTGATACGATACCCTTCGGCAAATTATGCCAAATATTATTGTTGTTCGTAAATGGCCGATTTAAGGCATTGCGATACTTGTTGAGATATTGTTGTCGATAGCGGTTCGCGGTATCGACTTATCGATTGTTTTTGTTGATTGATGTTACTTCGAGATTTTGTTGTTGTTAGGCGGTTCGCGGTATCGACATATCGTTTGTTATTGTTGATTGCTGTTCATTTGAGATTTTGTTGTTGATAGCCGGTTCGCGGCATCGACGTATCGATTGTTATTATTGATTTATGTTCCATCAAGATATTTTTGTGAATCGTCGTTATTGATATCGTATTTTTCTATTGATGTCGTTTGGCGATCGACGGCATTGACGTATTCGATTATCATCTTCGTTATCGTAACCGATTAAAGGTGCCGAGACATCCGTTGTACAATTGTTATCGGTTAACCTGCTCAAGGTAATCGATATATTGAATTGGGATTATCAAAGATAATTCCCATCCGTTGTATAATTATTATCGATTGTCCGCTCTAACGGTAATCGATATATTGAATCGGGTTTATCAAATATAATTTCCACCCGTTGTCAAAAAGATAATTCCCATCCATTGTATAATTGTTATCGATTGGCCATTCTACGGTAATCGAAGTATTGAATTGGGATTATCAACGATAATTCCCATCCGTTGAATTATTATTGTCGTGTTGACCGATTCAAGGCAGACACTATTATTCTTGTGAACTCGGTAATTTTGTGATCTTTGAAGGTTGAGGATTTCCCCGTTGTGTTGTGATCGTTGTTCGTGTTAATCGGTCCTTAGGGATTTTGATCCCGGGATGGTTTTGAATATTGTTGGTCGTGTCGATCTTTCATTATTCGTGTGTCATCGTTCACTTGGTGAGTCGTATGATCTGTATTGGATGTGTTATCCTTTGAGTTTCGTTGTCATGTTGTATCGTGACATATCCGGAATCATATCTGCGTGCCGATTGGTTATTGTGTAGGATTTTTAGCCGTGCACACGATGGTCATGCGTGGATGTATCAGCAAAGGACCGTGCACACGAGACGTTAGGTCGTGAGGCTAAATAGGTACATTGTCCCACGTATATTTCTCGATTCCGTATACGGGGTGGACATGTGCACGGACACATTTCCGGATCGGGCGTCTTGTGATGTCCATCATTGAGCCGCATAATTTTTGATCGCTCATAGACCATGTTTGATTGGATATGTTCGACGTGTTGTGATTGAGCGTTCATACGCCCAGGGGTATGTTCGACAATCGAGTTTGTTTCTTTGAGATCTCAGATTGTGATGATTTACGGCTTTCGGCTTTCGTGCCATCGTGATATTTTGGCAAATTTTACCGAGGGCTTTGTGCCATCGTGATATTTTGGCAGCTTTACCGAGGGCTTTCAGCCATTGTGATGTAACAAGATTTCCGCTTGAGCCTTCGGCATTGTGATCCTTATTTATTTCAATTGGATTGATTTACCTTCGGGTAATGTATTGTTGTGTTCTATATTGATGATTCGCCGTTGGGCACATATGTTCTAACCTATTGAGCAGGTATTGATCGTATGCCGTGGGCATAATATTCCACGAATGCTCGATTCTTACTTTGGTTTGTGAGCATCTCGTATTACCATTGTTGTACTATTTATTCTGCCTTTGGATGCATATCATGTTGTGCATGTACTTGATATTCATTATACTGGATGGCTGACCCCGTGGGGGCGGAACATGTTTTCATGTTTTAGGTACTTGCGAGGAGAGAGTTGAGACACAGGGGCATGACGATGGCGACGAGGCATTCGAGCGATACTAGTCCGAGATATTTTGGTGTTCATGTTGGTCAGATAGTTGGAGTACTCCATTTTTGTTCAGTCGTGGTCGTTTTGTATTATCCGAGCAAGACTCGTGTATGTTGTATTTTATTTTGGCCATGTAGGCCCATCCTTGTCGTTGAAATTCCATATCGGAATAGTATGTCGGACGTCATAGTAGGGTCTGTGATTTCCTATTTTGGACAGGTTGTTGTATTTTTAGTCGTGTTCGCCTGGTGGATCACCTGGTGTGGGGTCCACGGCACTGTAATGACCCAATGGGATTTGGGGGTGTTACATTATCACCACTATTCGATATAGTGATTGTTTATCGTGACTGTTTCGATACCGGGCATTGTTATCCCAACAATTTCGATTCGATACAGGGTATCATTATCCCAACAGCGGTTACAGCTTATCGCTCGAGAATTGGTATTGCGCACCAACTTGTTGATTTCTGCCTGGGATTATGCAATTTTGCATGCAGCTATACTTATTCACTTTTGACCCACTGCCAATCAACCGTTTAGTGCGTATCAGTTGGTAACTGGATATGAGCCTGATATTTCACACTTACGCATTTTGGGTTGTGCAGTCTATGTGCCAATTACACCTCCACAACATACTAAAATGGGTCTGCAAAGACGATTAAGTACATATGTTGGTCATGAGTCGGCTAAAATTATCCGCTACTTGGAACCTTTGACAAGAGATCTGTTTACTGCAATATTTGCAGACTGTCACTTTTGATGAGACAAACTTCCCGTCGTTAGGGGGAGAGAGGAATCTAACGATTCCAGTTGAACGCTAGAAAATTTTCTGGTGCGCTCCATCTTTACCTCATCAAGATGCCCACACGGCCCAATACGAGCTGGAAGTGCAACATATTCTCAGTGTTCAGAAAGTTGCAGATTCGATGCCCAATAGCTTTACGGTACTGCGAAAGTGAGAAGATCTACCATTCCCTCTGCGATTGTTCCTCTAAGGTTAAAAGTCCTAGTTATAGGGTAAGGTTCAGCCTCCCAAAGGAATGATGCCCCCGACGTCGACCTTAGTGGTGGGACAGCTGCTTCGGATGCTCTTATCACTGCTCGAAATAGGGAGAGACTAGTAGGTATAAGGGATACCGAGCCCCAAAAGAGAAGAGGAACAGAGGCACAAAATCCTCTCATTATCGACACAGTGACTGTCACACGAGATTCTCTCTCACTATGGATATGTCCTCGAATCAATAATGGAATGATTGATAGACGCATCGAAAATATTGTTGATGTCGGAGAATAAAGAATCTCGATGTGATGTATGAGTGAATACGTACTGTTGGACAGGTCGTCCATGCTAGTCGATGATGCCTTTGCCTACTCCATCACTCAAGAAATTATTGAAGATGACGATGCTGAGTCGCGCTCGGTTGTTGAATGTCAATGACGAGCAGATTTGCTGAAGTGGAAAGATAAAATGCAAGCTGAACTAGACTCAATGGCTAAACATGAGGTATTTGGCCGTATCGAGCCAGTACATGTGGGCGTTAAACCAGTTGGACATAAATGGGCCTTTGTTCGTAAACGCAATGATAAGAATGAAATCATGCATTACAAAGCGAGACTAGCTGCCCAAGGCTTCTATGTTGGGTTTTTATCAAACTAATAAGATTTATGATCTCATTGTAACACCCCGAGATATTCGGAATAATTACAGCGCCGTAAACCCTTTTTATAAGAGTTTACAAGGCTAATTTAAAAAAAAGTAGAAATAATATAACAGTACCATAAAAATTCAAAATAAAAAACCAGTTCGAACAGTTCAAATGAGTCTATTATTACAACCATCTCAAAACATCAATAAAACACGCGTACTCGAGTACTGAAAGTAAACCAGAAAGACAAGGTAACGACAATTAACATTACTGAGCCCCTTCGTCGTCATGTCGGTACTGTGGCTGTTTCCCCGCTCCTCGGCTACCTGAACATCAAAACAAATGTCCACCCCGAAGGGGTTAGCAAAATGATGCTAGTACAGGTATTATAATACACAAATCGAATATGCAACAACAATACATAATAAAACACACAATACGGACTTCCGCTATCGGAATCCAACAATGCGAATCCACATGATTCCATCAACATAACAAAGGGTAATCCAACGATCCAGCGCCCTCAGTATAGATCCCCATGATGATCCCGTCGGACCAACGCATGGTGGAAAACCTGTCCAACGATCCAGCGCCCTCAGCATAGATCCCCATGATGATCCCGTCGGACCAACGCATAGTGGACATCTGATCCAGCACCCTCAGCATAGATCACGTGATCTCACAGGATCAACACAACATACACAAACACAACTATGCATACCCATATGCAAAAAATCGATATGTCCATCTACATGAACATAAAATCAATCAATAACGATATAATGACAATTCAACTGGAATGACCTCATGTCCAACAACATGAATAACAATATGTATTATCAAAATCCTCAATATTAAACCAATATTCAAAATACGATACTTGCCTTAGAAATGGCGATAAGGGTTGCTACTATGAAAAAGAAATCTTCAACCAGCTCGAAGAACTCTCACTCGATCAATCCATCAAAACCCGAACCTTCAACGAACAATAACACCGGTATAACTAACGTTTCCGGATAATCATTTTAATCATCATAAGAACATCAAAAGGGCGTAATATCCCCAATCATACAAGCTTACTAATCTGCCCTATACCATTTCGGAGTTGAATCAACATTAGGATACTAACCCGACAAAAGCTCATAGTATCCCATCTAAGATCAAATGCATCCTACGGTTGGATTCTTCAATATACCACAAGATAATTCTTCTTACAATGATTCTAATCATACTCTTCATTAATCCAAAGCATCAAGATATCGGAATTACCCCAAAGAACACCATAAGAACTTATTTACTAGGTTCACTTGATTATCATCTTCTTCTTCAAGGAAATAAATCCTAAGTTCAATCCATTAAATGTCCCAATACGCATTATTTCATCATGTAATACGTAAGAACTTGATAATATCCATAAACTTGCCATAATCAGGTTCGTAGCCTCATGATACCATGTTTAGGAGTCCAAACACTACAAGGTTCGATTAATATTCTAAACAACGAAGAAGAGCCGAAACATAACTGAAATTATACTTCTAACAACATGATGTTCGACTATGCCTGAATATAACTGAATTGATAATCTCAAAACATGCTCAAAACATCCCTAAGAATACGTAATACAGTTGGTGAAGAATCACCTACCTCAAAATGGTGAAGAACAGGGAGAAACTTGAAGAAACTCAACACCGAGGGCTTGAACACCAATCCCCAATGGTCTATGATCTTCAAACTCGAGCTAGGATGATGATATGAGAGGTATATGGTGAGGGATAATCTTCAGAGCATGAAAATCGGCCAAGGTAGAAGTTAGAAATGAAGTGGGGGTCGAGTTCTATAAATAGAATTATGAGCCATTATGTACGTTACCAGAAGTCTATTACGTACGTAACCTTATTAGCGTACGCTATACTCGAACATTAGCGTACGTTAACGTCTGGCCAGAGCTCACTGGACTATTTATGGTATTGGCTTACGTACGTTAGCTTAAAGGTTTTACGTACGTAACAACTATAAACTTAGCGTACGTTAAAACTACCCCTTAGCGTACGTTAAGTCCGTTGACTTGCATAGCTGGAAAGCCGTCCAGGTTCATGCGAGTGATCTCCTCACATCTTCGTCAGGCCCCACACACCGACCCTTGTCTGATTCCGAGTTGACTATGTTTACGTACGTTAAGCTACACCTGTAACGTACATTACACTACAGTCGTAGCGTACGTTATGGTCATCCTTTAGCGTACGTTAAGACGTGCAGGATTATGCGTGCATGCATGGGAAAGGAATACAAAAACATAGGGATACGAATATGGGAAACTGATAATCGATTAATATGTCACAAAGTCGAATCTTACAAGATCGAATATAGGATAAATACACCTTAATTATCCGGGCATTACATACTACCCCTCTAAAAAGAAGTTTCGGCCCGAAACTTAAAACGAAAACAATTCCGGGTATCTCGACTTCATACTATCTTCAGTCTCCCAAGTTGCTTCTTCGACTCCATGTCGAGACCACTGAACTTTTACTAAGGAGATTCCTCAATTGCTTGACTTGACTCTCAAGTATCTTGATTGGATTTTCTTCTAACGAGCCATCATTAGCCACTTCAATCTCGCCAAAATCAATGATATGACTGGGATCCGGTACATATTTCCGCAATTGGGATACGTGGAATACATTATGAACGTGACTCAGTGATGGCGGTAAAGCCAACCTGTATGCTAATTCCCCAACTCTTTCAAGGATCTCGAATGGCCCGGACTCAGCTTTCCTTTCCTCCCAAATCGGAAAATTCCCCGAGTAGAAGATGTAGGTCACAAGTCATCCAGGAATAAGTCTAGAGGGGGGGGGGGGGGGGTGAATAGACTTATTGAAACTCTTTAACTCTTTTTCTCAAAGAGTAAGTTTCTTCAGCTGATAGATAAACAAATGACTTGGAGTCGTTTGTTCTTAATACGTGCGGAAGTCAGCTGATGACGAATACAAAACAACTAATGAAACACTTAACAATGAATGCAACAGTTAAAGTATGATGCTATAAAATAGTAAAATACGCAGGCAATTATAGTGGTCTCAGAGGTGGGGTAATCCTCTACTAATCCACTTTTCTCCAAACCAGTTGGAGATGAATTCACTATAATTTTCAACCAGTGATAAATATTACAGTGATTCAACCGAATTACAATAGTTTCCAACCAGTGGAAATCCATGCCGTTGTAACACACTTGACTGCCTTGCACCTCTTGATCCTCGATCCTTGGATGCCTTTACAGTCTTCGAACTTCAACCAGTGAAGTACCCCGAACTCAGGATTTAAGACACGAGTTTTTGTCTTCTCCAACTAAGAGCTTCTTCAAGTATGAACTTATGAGAACCGCTCTTTTCACGATGCTATAGTTTGCTTTAGATTGCTTTGATCGCTTGAGAATATGTTAGCACCGGTAGTAATAGTTGTAGGTGTTTGCTCAGCTTCAAATCTTCGGATATATATAAGTCACGATCTCTGAGCTTTTCCTTCATAGCCGTTGCAAACCTTTTCAACAAATCCGTCCGTTGGAGAGGTAGACTTCATTGTTTTCTTTCTGAACGTTGCAAGGCTGGATTCCCATAATTTAATCCATCTTTCGACCATTGTAAAGACTTTGCATGTGAGGCGCCGAATATTTTGAATATAATTAGACTAAAGTCTTCAAGGTGGGTCTGGATGAATTATTTAATTCATATCCTTGCGGGAATCTCTCCAATTTGTCTCTTCACGTTGCATGTGACTTTCCGTAATATTTGACTTTTCAACGCATGCTGACGTGGACTTGGAGTACTTGGCTGATCTCGAGTAGGCTGATGTAAGTTAACTTCTCTGCAGTCTGGACCTCTCTGATGTTCACTATTTGGGACTCGCCTGATCAGATGACCTGTCTGAGGTTACTTGACTGCAGTCTGGTCAAATATCCCTGATAATTTTTGTTGACCAGATCTTCTCTGATATGACTCGGCCTAATTTATTTTTGGCCTAACTTATTTTTGGCCTATAGAAGATACTCATTTGGTTCTTCTTTACATTTTGCCAAGTTTTACACTTAACATATTGTGGCCTATGGAAGATACTCATTTGGCTCTTCCTTACATTTTTGCCAAGTAATAAACATTTGAATTTATATTAATAACATCATCAAAATCTAACAAGTATTCCTAACAAATTCCCCCTATTTTGATGATGGCAAAACTTAAGCAAATATTCAAATAAACAAGTCTGCACTTGAGTGCAAGACACAAATTAAAATCAGTTTAATTTTTGAGACAACTGGAAATTGTCATTCAAAAGACTGTTATAAAATTTTCTGACTTGATTATGATTGAAATTTACAAGAAAATTTTACAAGTACAGAAATAAATAAAATCATTACAAGTTCAAAATAAATGAAAGTCATCTGCCTCTGCCTCTGCTTCTTCGAATAGGCTGTTTGGCAGGCCTGAAAGGTTTAGCTCCGATTGGTCTTGTCTTGACTGGGGCAAGACCATACTTCCTCTTTACAACAAGAGCTGCAAAATCTTGCTTTTCTTGTGATGAGAACTTATTTTCAAGACACAACTTCTTGATTTTTCTCTGGAGTGCAAGTTCATCCAAAGCATTACCTTTCTCTAAAGTAGGAGGTTCTTTGGCACTGAACGGAGGGATCGTGGGATATGCATTGTGTGCCTCAGCATGCTTTAGCAGAATAACCCAGAGTTGTGGGTGAGCTTCTTCCATGAAGTTGATGAAGATCTGCTGTGGGGAGCAATTATCATCCTGGAGTATTTCCCAGATGTAGTAGTCTCTGATGAATTTTTTCTTGCAGATCCCCACATGGGTAGAGCTTCGTAAGGTACAAAATCTTCAACGAACCACAACTCCTTTCCTTCCCACTCTAGAGTAGGCTCAAATCCTCCTCTAGTCCTCCTCTTCTTGCCTGCAGGCTGATCAGCCTATTCTTCTGGTTCTGCTCCTCCCTTCCTTTTAGCTGAGGATGTCCCAACAGTGATCAACTGGACATCCTGCCTCTTCTTCATTCTAAGCTCCTCCCTTATTTCTCCTTGAATGCTGCCTTCCCCCTGTATCCTATCTTCCCCCTTTTTGCCAGCATCAACCAAAGTGGTTAGCTGTTGCTCCATTCTGTGCATCCAGTCAGACATGCCTAATGGCATTCTGTTGTTTGTAGGGGGAGGAGGCTGAGGGACTTCCCGCTGCAGCAAAGTATCAATCTTGGCATTGATGGATTGGAGGTCAGGAGTGACCTGAGATGCAAGCAACTCTCCAATAGTGTCCTTTACTATTTGCCTTACCAGCTCGGTCATCGCAGGTGAGATCTGCGATGGTGGAGAGTGCTCGCCTGAGCCTTCTGCAAATGATCCACTAGACTGCAGGCTCCTATCTGCAGCTGGTACTCCAGATGGGGTCTTTTCAGGTGTCCCTGATCTGGAGTCCTCAGCCAACTCTGCGTCCAGGCTGGTATACCGGGCAGGCGCCCCAGCCTTGTCTGCAGCCTCTAATTCTGGCTCTTTCTCCGGCTCCTTTTCTTTCTCTTCTTCTTCCTTTTCTAATTCCTTCTCTTGTTCTTCCTCCTTTTCTTCTTCATCAACATTCTCTTTTTCTTTTTCAGCTTCCTTTTCTCCTCCATCATCCTTATCATCATCATCATCATCATCATCATCATCATTATCATTCTTATCATCCTTATCATTTTCTCCATCATTCTCATCATCTTTTCCATCATTCTCATCATCCTTCTCTCCTTAATCATCCTCCTGATCTACCTCTTCCTCTTCTTCTTCTCCTTCATCTACTAATTCTTCTGTCTTTTCAATTTATTCTGTTTGTTTTTCAACTAAAGTATTTTCTCCTTCTTTTCTTTCTTCCTGCTCCTCTTCTTCGTCATCTATAACAATGACCTCCTCTTCTTCTTCATTCACTTCTTCAATCCTTATTTATTTTTCTTCTTTCTCATCATCTTCTTTGCCAAACGATCCATCAAAGATACTGTACATTATGGAATGGATGAATTGGTCCATGTTGGTTTTCAAATGAGACATGAGCCAATTCTCCTGGAGGATCAAAACTATGTCTGATACTTTGCAAAAGTGTATCAGTACATCCTCTATGGCTTAGGGATATTCCCAACCACTGGTTTCAATATAAGTTTGAAGTTTAGCAAATGATAGATATTTGAAAAATTTCCACTCTTCAAAAATATTAATAAAAGAGTGTTTTAAAGCTTGTGGTTTAACAAGCTGTAATTGCTCTATGGACAGGTTGAAAACATTGTTGTCCAGCAGGTTAAAGGTGTAGTTTGCTTCAGGGATTGAGATAATTAAACATGCTTCTTCTTCCTCTGAGATGAATGCTGGAGTGAGGACAGGGACGATCTGAGTCTCCAGGCTGCCCGGAGCAGGCTGGTCCTCCAGGTGGGTAGGCGACCTGGCTGCAGGACTGGTATAATGCTCTGGCTGCTCCTCCTGACTAAACTGCAGTCGCCTGGGCCTCTTAGGAGATGGTTCTGGTGATGACTGCATGATGGATGGCTCTCCAGGGGCTGGTCCCCTTCTCTTGAACCGGACAGCAATCGGTGTGTCGTCTGACTCTGAATCGGACTTGGCTGCAGGAGGGTTGTCGTCTGTAGGCTTGTCCGACTCGCCTGATGAATAATATCTGGGGTAGGTCCTTGAGTCAGGTAGCTCTTTTAACATTTGGGCTGCTCTTCTGTTGCCTCCCAACTTCCTCAACGTCTCTTGGTCTAAATGACAAAGTCTCTTGTTGATGTGGAAGGGGTCAGTACTTCCCTTCGCCACACCCATCTTCTCAAGGATCCAACTCAGCTACGTTCCAAATGCTAGCTTGGATCTGAATTTCTTCTCGTCAACAAGCCATTCGGCTTTGTTGACCTCTCGAACAAACTGCCTAAAGATGTAGTCAGACCAATCAATCGCCTCGTCTTGAATCAGTGCTCCCAGCACCATGAACTTTGCCGATGACAGTTGGTCGTAACTGCCGGCCATACCCATAATAATTTTGTTTGTAATATCCAACGCATACCGATAGACCTTTTTGATTTCACTCTTTTTGGCAGTGAGCTTCAGCTTCGCAGGCTGGTCGATCGCCTTAATCTTCTTCCAGGTGTCGGCTACTGTTTGCTTGAGGGCTTCGATGGCTATGCCACGGTGTTTCATACCAAAAACTTTTCGAATCGATTCCGGCGAGATGTCGACTTGTATTCCGCCGACGGTGCTCTGTATCCCTTCCTGAATCACATGGGCTTCGCGGTAGAACGCGATGACGTCCTCCTTGAACAAGAGTTTGGGACTGATATCCAGAAATGGGTAGATCCCATTTAGCTTCATCGAACGAATCAGGTCAAGGACGTCGTAGTTTTCCAGATTTGTTTCCAATAAACCTTCAAAATCGACGACCAGAGAAAAGATGATCTGGTCTTTGACCGCCTTCATGTTAACGCCTTCAAAATAAGATTCCATTTCTGCAAATAAGAAATTTTCAGTGTATTTGGAGTTCAAAGGATTTTTTGCTCTGTAAATTTAGGGTTTGAAAGACTGGTAGGCGTAAAGGTAAAGTGAGGGGTTTTCGTCCTTATAAGGAAGATGAAAAGACGTTGGGAATAAATTATTGTTTATTTTGAATCGGTGGTATGCCTTTTGAGATTCTTTTTAAATTTCAAATTCTAATCGGTAGTCCAGGTTTTGATTTTAAATTGGACGGTTAGATTTAACTGGTCACCGTGGAGGTCGATTTATCAAGTGATTGCCACGTGTATTTAAATGCCATTTGTGAACCAAAAATTAATATAATATTTTTATACATATAGCAGATAATAATAAAATATTCAGAAGTCGGTTAAGTTTAGAGAACTTAGCTGGTTGACTGTTTGACTGTTGACTACTCTGCATCAGGTGAGTTGACTCCTTGACTTCTCGCCTGAGATTTGATCAGCTAGGTTCCTTTGATCGGTTGGGTCCGTCCTTCCTCTGATATGCTTCAGCTTGCTTTTTCTTCTGTACTAGATTCCCAATCTAGTAATCCAAGTTCTCTGCTCAGCTCCAAGAATCTTTCTTCTGGCAAAGGTTTGGTAAAGATGTCAGCTATTTGGTAGTCTGTGCTGACTCTTTCAACTCTGACTCTCTTGTTAAGCACGTGGTATCTAATGAAGTGGTGCTTAACATCAATGTGCTTGGTCCTTGAATGCAATACCGGATTGTTGGTTATTGCAATAGCACTATTGTTGTCACACCAGATAGGGACTTTATTGGCAATGATATTATAATCCCTCAGCTGTTGTCTGATCCATAAGATGTGGGCACAACAACTACCTGCAGCTAGGTATTCTGACTCTGTGGTGGAGATAGAGTTAGAAACCTGCTTCTTGCTAAACCAGGATATCAGTCTGGTTCCTAGGAATTGGCACGTTCCACTAGTGCTTTTCCTATTAATTTTGCATCCTGCGAAATCTGCATCTGAATATCCTGACAGCTCGAAGTTATCGTCCTTAGGGTACCATAGTCCAACGTTGACTGTAGACTTAAGGTATTTAATTATTCTCTTGGCTGCATCTTGGTGCGACTGCTTAGGCTTGGATTGGAATCGAGCGCAAACTCCTACGGCATAGGATATGTCTGGCCTGCTTGCAGTGAGGTATAGCAATGATCCAATGAGTCCTCTGTAGTGGGTTGAATCCACTGATATGCCTGCCTCGTCTGCATCTAGGTGGGTACTTGTGCTCATAGGAATTATTGCTGGCTTGGCTGATTCCATTCCAAATCTCTTGATTAGATCTCTGGTATACTTAGCTTGGTTGATGAAAATTCCATTTTCCATCTGCTTAACTTGTAATCCAAGAAAGAAGTTAAGCTTCCCCATCATACTCATCTCAAACTCTCCTTGCATGAGGTTTGAGAATTTCTCACACAGCTCTGGGTTGGTTGAGCCAAATATGATGTCATCCACATATATCTGAACTATCAATATGTGGCCTTCGTGCTCTACTCTGAATAGGGTCTTGTCCACCTTCCCTTTGCAAAAACCATTCTTCTCAAGAAATACGGATATGGTTTCATACCAAGCTCTTGGTGCTTGCTTAAGTCCATAGAGAGCCTTCAACAGCTTGTAGACTTTGTCTCCTTTGACAAAACTTGGGGGTTGCTCTACATAGACTTCTTCTTCTAGGATGCCATTTAGAAATGCACTCTTTACATCTATCTGATAGACTTCAAAATCCTTAAATGCAGCATATGCGAGGAATAGTCTGATGGCCTCTAATCTTGCAACTGGTGCATAGGTTTCATCAAAATCTATTCATTCACACTGTGCATATCCTTTAGCAACAAGTCTGGCTTTATTCCTAACAACAGTTCCATCTTCGTCGCTCTTGTTTTTGTACATCCATTTGGTGCCAATAACCTTCTTGTGATCTGGTCTGTCTGTTAGTATCCAAACATTGTTCCTTTCCATCTGCTCGAGTTCCTCTTGCATGGCATTGATCCATGAATAATCTTCTAAGGCTTGTTCTGTTGTCTTGGGTTCTATCTGAGACATGAAGCATGAGAACATAGCCATTCCTGCGGGTAGAGTAGACTGTCTTGTCTTAACTCCATCAGTCAACTTCCCAATGATTTGCTGGATTGGATGGTCTTTGAGCCACTTGGGGATATCGTCTTCTTCTGGGTCTGTTCCCCCTGTTGAATTGCTCTGGTGGATTTCTACATCAGCTTGGATCTGGTCTTCTTGGTCTGCAACTGGATCAGCTACCGTCTTGTCATCTGCAGGTTGGATCTGATCTGCAGATGAGTCATTATCAGCTACAGCTGGGTCTTCATCAGCGGCAACTGGATCAGGTAGGTTTGGTGTTCCTGTCTGATCTGCAGTTGGGTCTTCAGCAGCTACAGTTGGGTCATCATGCTGGTCTGCAGGTGAGTCCACCATCCCTGTGTCATGTACAATGACTTCTTCGAGGGTTGCTGATTTGAGCTTATTCTCAATTAGCTCGACTTGCTTCCTATACTCAATAGTAGATTCATCAAATACAACATGAGGTGTTTCCTCCACAACTAAGGTTCTTTTGTTAAAGACTCTATATGCCTTGCTTCTTTGTGAGTATCCCATGAAGAGACCATCATCAGTTTTAGCATCAAAGGCATTTAGTTTTGTTTTACCGTTGTTGTGGATGAAACACTTACAACCAAAAACATGAAAGTAAGCAACAACAGTAGTTCTATTATTCCAAACCTCATAGGGAGTTTTTCCATGTCTCCCTACTATCATACTCCTGTTCTGAGTATGGCAAGTCGTGTTGTGACTTCACCCGAGAACCTCTTGGGCGAGTCCGCTTCGCAATCATGGACTGTTTGCTTCCTTCGTGGTTCTGTTTCTTCTTTCGGCAACGCCATTCTGCTGGGGTCCTGGCCGCAGAGCTCATCTTTGGATCCCATTCCGATCGCTGTAATCAGTGATCGCCTTGTTGAGAAATTCTCCTCCTCTATCTGATCTGATCTTGATGATGGATAGGGATTTCTCATTCTGGATCCTTCTCAGCAACTTAGGTAGCTTGGACAAGGTTTCACTCTTCTTATACAAGAAGATAATCCAAGTGTACCTTGAATAATCATCTACTACAACAAGTGCATGTTTTTGGACGCTTAGAGTCCTCGGCTTGATAGGACCAAATAGATCCATGTGGAGAAGATCTAAGATCCTTGTTGTGAGAGTTGTAGGCTGGACTGGCTTGAATGATGCTCTGGTCTGCTTTCCTTTCTGACAAGCATCACAAAGAGCTTCCTTCTTGAATGCTTCCTCGGGGAGTCCTCTGACCAGCTTCTGAGAACTAATTTTGTTGATGGCTCTGAAGTTCAGGTGACATAATCTTTTGTGCCACAGCCATCCATTCTCAGCTATTGTATTAGATAGAAAATAGGTATTAGGAGTCCCTGTGTTCCAATCTATCATATAGACATCTCTCCTTCTGAATCCTTGTAGCTTCACTTCTCCAGATAGGATATCTATCACCATACATTTCCAAATGGTGAAGACTACTAGATTCTTCTCATCGCAAAACTGGCGTATGCTCAGGAGATTATATTTGAGCCCTTTGACATAGTGAACTTTGGATATGACTATATTTCCTCCGTGCAGCTCTCCAAAGCCCTTTGTTTGTCCTCTAGAGCTATCTCCAAAGGTTACATCAGGGCCTCTTTCTTTGGTGTATTTAGATAGCATCTTCTTGTTCCCGGTCATGTGCCTCGAGCATCCAGAATCTACAAACCATTCTTCACCTCCAAAGTTTGAATTTGTAGAGATATGGTTGTAGTCCTTCCACCTTTTCTGCAATCATACAAGCAGAGATTTAGGTACCCAAATCTGTGTGGGTCCTTTAGGGTTATCTGGTTTCCTGGAGAATTGATTTCTCCTTGGATTGTGAAAGTTGTTATTATTATAACCCTTATAAGGTGTGTAAGGTCTAGGTCTGTATCTTCTGTTGGGATTGTATACCGGAAATTCCTCAAAATACTGGTAGTGTGGGCCATTTCTAAACCTTGGCTGAGACCATTTATTAAATCTTTGAGGTATCCACACTTGTTCATTTTGGAAATTAGGATAACCTTGAGGTTTCCATCCGCCCCTCCCATTTTGAAATCTGTTTTTAGGGAGTTTTTGATAATAGTGGACATGTTGTCTGGGCTGCTGCTTCTGCCTTGGCCATTGCCTAGTCGCATGTCTAGGTGGCTGCCTTGTGAACCTTGGCTGCATCCTAGACTTGTGACTTGGCTGTTGCCTATTGTTAAATATCGGTTTGTATGTAGGCTCAGCAGTCGAGACAATTGTTTCTCCCTTGATGAAAGTGGTTTTAGAACTAGAGGGAGTGTGAGGATCATATCCAAGGCCTGATCTGGAATATAGTGGCCTTTTATTAGTACACAATTCACCCAGAGTTAGAGATGCTTTCAGGGAGGTTATTTCCTGCGCCTGAGTCTTATTTACCTGAGTCAGCTTAGTAAATTCGGCTTTGACATGAGCAAGTGCAGCTGATTTTTCTTTAATTAAAACAGTTAGTCGGTTTATTTCAGCTGTAGTGACATCAGCCTGGTTTTGCAAGTTAGTCATAGATTATCTCAATCGTATTGATTTTAGTGAGTTTATCAAAATCATTTTTAATTGCCTATTCTCATCTTGCGGTGAGTCTTCTCTGTTGTCTGACTAGGTGTGCAGATTTTAGTGTTTCAAAATCTTTAAATAGCTGATTTACAGATTCGTGCAGATCCATATCTTGTGATATGGCTGAACTATTATTTGAACCAGAGAGTTTTGAAGTTACCTCTTCATCAGCTAGGTTGGCCATCAGACAATCATATTCTTCGTCATCATCTGAGAATAATCTGATGCTTGATTCTACACGCTCTTGGTCTTCTCCGATGAGGGCCTTCATTCTGTCTTCTTTTCTGCCCACCTCCTTCTTGCTCTCGTCCTTTTTAAGATTAGGACAGTCGATCTGAATGTGTCCTGTCTTATGACAATTGTAGCACTCCACCTTCCAGCTTCCGGCTTTCTGATTCCTTCTGGGATTCTCCTTATAATTCTTTTTGTATTTGGAGTAGTTTTTCCGGAAGTTGCTGAACCTCTGCATTATGAACGCCATTTCTTCCTCAAAATCTAATGGATTTGGAGGCTTCATATCAGATAAGCTCTTGGCGGGGGACTCGGCTGCAAAGGCTATTCCCTTCTCTGCAGGCTCGGTTGAGGATGAACTTGGGAGTTCGAACTCATAAGCCTTCAGATCGGAGAACAGCTCTTGAATTTTTTTCTTATTAATATCCTTGGATTCTCTCATGGCCACTGCCTTCATGCTCCATTCAGGATTGAGAGATCAAAGAACCTTCAGCGCCATTTCTCTGTTGCCATAAGATTTGCCGAGGGAATTGATCTCATTGATGATTTCAGCGAACCTTATGTCCACTTGATCTATAGATTCGCCATTCTTCATTTTGAAGTTGTCAAACTTTTGAGTAGCAATTGACAACTTATTTTCTTTGATCAGCTCCATTCCCTCACACATTAAGGCTAATGTGTCCCAGATTTCTTTGGCATTCTTGCAATTCTTGATCTTGACCATGGTGGATTTGTCAAGGGTTTGATACAGCACGTCTCTGGCCCGGTTGTCAAGGTTGGCAAGCTTTCTCTCTTCGGGAGTCAGCTCTGTCCTCTTCTTTGGTATCTTCTCTGGCTTCCCTGCTGCGATCTCCTCGGGAGTGTTGTCCTTCTCGAAGGTGAAAGGACCGTCCTCTATGATGCACCACATGTCATCGTGGATTGAAGATAAGTGTGCCTGCATCCTTATCTTTCAGAGATCATACTCGTCAACTGAAAACACAGGTAGTCTAGAATGCATGTGTTCCATTATATAATGAGAGTAAAAAATATATCTCTGATATAGATCTGGTTCGTGAAATGAATGAACCAACCTCTCCGATACCACTTGTAGGTCACAAGTCGTCTAGGAATAAGTCTAGAGGGGGGGTGAATAGACTTATTGAAACTCTTTAACTCTTTTTCTCAAAGAGTAAGTTTCTTCAGCTGATAGATAAACAAATGACTTGGAGTCGTTTGTTCTTAATACGTCCGGAAGTCAGCTGATGACGAATACAAAATAAAAACACTTAACAATGAATGCAGCAGTTAAAGTATGATGCTATAAAACAGTAAAATACGCAGGCAATTATAGTGGTCTCAGAGGTGGGTAATCCTCTACTAATCCACTTTTCTCCAAACCAGTTGGAGATGAATTCACTATAATTTTCAACCAGTGATAAATATTACAGTGATTCAACCGAACTACAACAGCTTCCAACCAGTGGAAATCCATGCCGTTGTAACACACTTGACTGCCTTGCACCTCTTGATCCTCGATCCTTGGATGCCTTTACAGTCTTCGAACTTCAACCAGTGAAGTACCCCGAACTCAGGATTTAAGACACGAGTTTTTGTCTTCTCCAACTAAGAGCTTCTTCAAGTATGAACTTATGAGAACCGCTCTTTTCACGATGCTATAGTTTGCTTTAGATTGCTTTGATCGCTTGAGAATATGTTAGCACCGGTAGTAATAGTTATAGGTGTTTGCTCAGCTTCAAATCTTCGGATATATATAAGTCACGATCTCTGAGATTTTCCTTCATAGCCGTTGCAAACCTTTTCAACAAATCCGTCTGTTGGAGAGGTAGACTTCATTGTTTTCTTTCTGAACGTTGCAAGGCTGGATTCCCATAATTTAATCCATCTTTCGACCGTTGTAAAGACTTTGCATGTGAGGCGCCGAATCTTTTGAATATAATAAGATTAAAGTCTTCAAGGTGGGTCTGGATGAATTATTTAATTCATATCCTTGCGGGAATCTCTCCAATTTGTCTCTTCACGTTGCATGTGACTTTCCGTAATATTTGAATTTTCAATGCATGCTGACGTGGACTTGGAGTACTTGGCTGATCTCGAGTAGGCTGATGTAAGTTAACTTCTCTGCAGTCTGGACCTCTCTGATGTTCACTGTTTGGGACTCGCCTGATCAGATGACCTGTCTGAGGTTACTTGACTGCAGTCTAGTCAAACATTCCTGATACTTTTTGTTGACCAGATCTTCTCTGATATGACTCGGCTGTACCTCTCTGATGAACTTAGCTGTTCTTTAGTACTTAGCCGATTTTTAGCCTAACTTATTTTTGGCCTATAGAAGATACTCATTTGGTTCTTCTTTACATTTTGCCAAGTTTTACACTTAACATATTTTGGCCTATGGAAGATACTCATTTGGCTCTTCCTTACATTTTTGCCAAGTAATAAACATTTGAATTTATATTAATGACATCATCAAAATCTAACAAGTATTCCTAACAGAAGAAACCTTCAATAATACATGGTCCCCAATCTCAAACTCCAACGGGCGACGACGCACATCTGCATAAGACTTCTATCGACTCTGGGCAGTCAACAGCCTTTCGCGAATCAGGGCTACCTTCTCTTGCGTCTGAACTATCAATTCTAGTTCCGTCCCAATTAAGTCGGAAGAATCATCCCAACACAGGGGCGATCGGCATCTTCTCCCGTACAACGCTTCAAACGGTGCCATCTTAATGGAAGCATGCCAATTATTGTTATAGGTGAATTCAATCAATGGCAAATGAACCTCCCAATCGTTGACCAATCTAAGGCACAAGCTCTAAGCATATCCTCTACTGTCTGTATAGTCCTCTCGGACTGACCGTCCGTCTGAGGATGATAGGCCGTGCTAAAGTTCAGCTCGGTTCCCAAGGCCTTATGAACTGCCTTCCAAAAATGCGACACGAAGCGACCATCTCGATCCAAAATAATGGTTTTCCGAGTACCATGCAATCAAACTATTTCTGCAATAAACACTCGTGCTAATTTCTCGGGTCCCCAAGTGTCTTTAATTCCTAGGAAATGAGCCGACTTGGTTAGGCGATCAACTACAACCCAAATCATATTCATTCCCGTCTTGGTCCTTGGCATATTGGTGATGAAGTCCATCAATATATCCCCCCACTTCCACCCAGGGATCGGAAGTGGTTTTAACATCCCGGCAGGCCGCTGATGTTTAATCTTAACCTGCTGACAGGTTAAACATTTCGAAACATATTCAGCTACGTCCTTCTTCATATTTCCCCACCAAAAAATTTGTTTTAGATCCTTATACATCTTACTGGTGCCCGGGTGAATAGAATAGGGCGCGCTGTGAGCTTCCTTTAGAATTGCCTGCCTCAAAACATCATCATCGGGAATGCACAGTCGATTCCGAAATCTCAGAACTCCATCATCTTGTATCACGAATCCTGGGGCCTTCCCTTTCTTTGCCTCGTCACATAACCGAAGAATCAGAGAATCATTTGACTGCTTAGATTTGATTTCCTCGACTAGTGACGAAGTTAGTTCCATCACGTATAGTTGCCCTTGGACTCCTTGTGACCATACTTCAATCCCTTCGCGGATCAGTTCTCTTTGAATGCTGGTTTGGGACGTAAGCGCTTCCAACACTCGAAGAGAAACAGGTTTGTGGCTCAGTGCATCAGCTACCACATTTGGTTTGCCTGGATGATAAAGAATCTCCAGGTCGTAATCCTTTATTAATTCCACCCACCTTCTCTGCCTCATATTTAATTCCATCTGACTGAAAATATACTTAAGGCTCTTATGGTCTGTGAAGATCTGACAATGAGTGCCGTACAAATAATGTCGCCAAATTTTCAAAGCAAAGACCACAGCTGCTAACTCCAGATCATGAGTCGGGTAATTAACTTCGTATGGTTTCAACTGTCGAGAGGCATAGGCAATCACCCTATCCTTTTGCATCAACACACATCCCAGATCATGATTTGAAGCGTCGCTTTATACCATGAATCTCTCGGTTCCATCTGGTAACGCTAGTATAGGTGCTGTCGTCAGTCTTCTCTTAAGTTCATCAAAACTAGCCTGGCACTTCTCATTCTACAGGAATTTCTGAGTCTTCTGTAACAGCTGAGTAAGCGGACGAGCAATTTTGGAAAATCCTTCAACAAAACGACGATAATATCCAGCAAGTCCTAAGAAAACTTCGGACTTCTTTCACATTACTAGGAGATTCCCATTCCAAGATTGCTTCGACTTTCTTCGGATCTACCTGAACTCCGTCAGCTGATATAACATGCCCAAGGAAGGTTACTTCCTTAAGCCAGAACTCACATTTAGAAAGTTTCGCATAAAGCCGTTCATTCCTCAAAGTACTCAAAACGATACGCAAATGCTCTGCATGTTCCTATGTGTATTTAGAATATATCAAGATGTCATCGATGAAAACGACCACAAATTTATCCAAGTATTCTAAGAATACTCGATTCATCAATTACATGAATACCGCAGGAGCATTGGTAAGTCCGAATGGCATCACCACGAACTCATAGTGCCCGTACCGGGATCTGAAAGCAGATTTTGGTATATCCGATTCCTTAATTCTCAACTGATGGTATCCTGATCGCAAGTCAATATTCGAGAATATTCTGGCCCCCTGCAGTTGGTCAAGCAAGTCGTCGATCCGCGGTATAGGATACTTGTTCTTGATCGTCACCTTGTTTAGCTCTTTGTAATCAATACATAATCGGAGGGATCCATCTTTCTTTCGGACAAAGAAAACGGGTGCTCCCCAAGGAGAAACGCTAGGTTGAATGTAACCCTTCTGCAATAAGTCCTCCAGCTGCTTCTTTAGTTCATATATCTCGGTTGGCGCCATATGGTATGGTGCTCTGGAAATAGGAGTGGCTCCAGGATCTAATTCGATATTGCACTCTACTTCTCTCCGCGGAGGTAACCCAGGTAGTTTCTCAGGGAATACATCTGAGAATTCGTTCACAACTGGAATAGATGAGATTTCTACTCCTTCTTCTTTCTTCATGGCATAACACCACAATCCGTGACAACCCTGCTTCAGTAATTTCACTGCTTTCATGGCTTTGATCAATTTTCCTGAGCTTCCCGGTCTCCATCCTTTGAATAAATGTTCATATCCGTCATCAACAATGATAGAAATGACTCTCTTTCGGTAATTTAAAATAGCCCCATAACGGTTGAGCCAATCGTCTCCGAGAATTAGATCGTCACCATGGATGTCGACTACAATAAGATTTGATGGCCAATCTTTCCCTCCTATAGACACTGGAAAATCTCGTCTCTAGGGTTCCCATAATTCTCTCCCCGCTCGGTAATCCCACAACATAAGGCTCACAATTATACAAACACGAGATTTTCAAACGACTAACACAGTTCAATGATATGAAAGAATGCGTAGCTCCTGAATCGAATAAGACACTAACTGGTTGCAAACGGATCTGAATTGTACCTGATGCAACAGCGGTGTTTTGATCGTCTGACCTCCTAATCTCGTAAAGGCGCGGAGGAACGGACCCAGCACTGGACGCCTCTCTTTTCCCAACATTCTGCTGCTGGAATCCACTTTGTTGTGTCTGGTTCACACTTGCCTCTTTCGAAACCGGTGCAGGAGTGCGAGTACCAATAGATCTAGTCACATTTCCACAAAAAGTCGCACGATGGCCTTCCTGTCCGCACTCGAAACAGGTCACAGAAGGTGCGTAGCAATCACGCCGGACATGCCCTGATTTACCAGAGTTATAACATTTCTTCGCTGCGTCTGAAACTGTTGATGCTGTCCGGAACTTCTTTCCGCCTCGGGAAGGATGAGGAGGTCTCCTAGATGAATGAAATGAAGACTGGCCCTTGCGGGGCCCACCACTCTTGTTCTCCGAGAAGTTGCCAGACACTTTCTGCTTCTTTGCCTCCGTCGATTTCTCCACCGCTGCCTCTTTCATGTCGTAGGCCAATGCTTTGTCCTGATAATGTCGCAAGGTAGCACATTCAAATCCGGACATATATTGATGAATCTTGGGTTTCATCCGCATGTTGAAATGGAAAATCCTTTCTGCCTCGGTCCTGACCAAGTGTCGCACACAATTCAGCTGGTGATTAAAAGTCTTGATTATATCTGTCACAGATGCCTCCGAACTTTGTGGGGAGAAAAACTCTCGGACTCTAGCCTCTCTAACGGGACGAGTACAATATTATGCTTCCATCATTAATCTGAATTCCGTCCAGTCAGCATTATGATCCTCAGGTCGAACAGTCTCCCACCAGTCGAAAGTTTCCTCGGTCAGAAAATATTGGGCGATAGGAACTTTTCGGTCATCGGGACAGTTGATCCCCACAAATATCTTCTCCAATTCCTTCAGTCAGTGATCCCAAGTAGTTATCTCAGCAGAACTGTCAAATTTTGGCGGGTGCGATTTTACCACCTCCATAAGCCACTTGTCTCCCCGATTATCCTCGTTGCGCTGCTGGCCCATTGCGGTCTGCATGCGGTCAACCACTTGAGCGAACTGGGTCATCTGAGCGACCACCTGCTGAAGCACCCCTGGCATGTTAGGGTTTGCGTTATCATTCGCTGATCCCTGTTGTCCTCCAGAATGGGAATCGGTTCGACTAGCCTATGGAGTAGTCGCCGAATCCTCCTGTCTTGCATTACCACATCCGCGTCCGCGTCCACAACCGCGTCCGCGTCCACGACCTCCCCTCAACATACTGTAAATACAATTACTCAATATCCAGGGCAAAATTTTCTAAAAGAAAGTCCGACAATATTTACAAAATAGAAATTAAGTAAAACGGTAGTATAAGAGATTAGGAGACTTACAACCATGGTCCACATGACGACGCTGGCTGAGCAGTGATGTTACAAACGACCCATAAATCAAATAACGTAAACGGACCCAACTAAACCCGACTGCCAAGATATCCATGAATCTTAGCTCCGATACCATATTCTGTAACACCCCGAGATATTCGGAATAATTACAGCGCCGTAAACCCTTTTTATAAGAGTTTACAAGGCTAATTTAAAAAAAAGTAGAAATAATATAACAGTACCATAAAAATTCAAAATACAAAACCAGTTCGAATAGGTCAAATGAGTCCATTATTACAACCGTCTCAAAACATCAATAAGACATGCGTACTCGAGTACTGAAAGTAAACCAGAAAGACAAGGTAACAACAATTAACATCACTGGGCCCCTTCATCGTCATGTCGGTACTGTGGCTATTTCCCCGCTCCTCGGCTACCTGAACATCAAAACAAATGTCCACCCCCGAAGGGGTTAGCGAAATGATGCTAGTACAAGTATCATAATACACAAATCGAATATGCAACAACAATGCATAATAAAACACACAATGCGGACTTCCGCTACCGGAATCCAACAATGCAAATCTACATGATTCCATCAACATAACAAAGGGTAATCCAACGATCCAGCGCCCTCAGTATAGATCCCCATGATGATCCCGTCGGACCAATGCATGGTGGAAAACTCGTCCAACGATCCAGCACCCTCAGCATAGATCCCCATGATGATCCCGTCGGACCAACGCCATCTGATCCAGCGACCTCAGCATAGATCATGTGATCTCACAGGATCAACACAACATACACGAACACAACTATGCAAACATATATGCAAAAATCGATATGTCCATCCACATGAACATAAAATCAATCAATAACGATATAATGACAATTCAACTGGAATGACCTCATGTCCAACAACATGAATAACAATATGTATTATCAAAATCCTCAATATTAAACCAATATTCAAAATACGATACTTGCCTTAGAAATGGTGATAAGGGTTGCTACTATGAAAAAGAAATCTTCAACCAGATCGAAGAACTCTCACTCAATCAATCCACCAAAAACCGAACCTTCAACGAACAATAACACCGGTATAACTAACGTTTCCGGATAATCGTTTTAATCATCATAAGAACATCAAAAGGGCGTAATATCCCCAATCATACAAGCTTACTAATCTTCCCTATACCATTTCGGAGTTGAATCAACATTAGGATACTAACCCGACAAAAGCTCATAGTATCCCATCTAAGATCAAATGCATCCTACGGTTGGATTCTTCAATATACCACAAGATAATTCTTCTTACAATGATTCTAATCATACTCTTCGTTAATCCAAAGAAGCAAGATATCGGAATTACCCCAAAGAACACCATAAGAACTTATTTACTAGGTTCACTTGATTATCATCTTCTTCTTCAAGGAAATAAATCCTAAGTTCAATCCATTAAATGTCCCAATACGCATTATTTCATCATGTAATACGTAAGAACTTGATAATATCCATAAACTTGCCATAATCAGGTTCGTAGCCTCATGATACCATGTTTAGGAGTCCAAACACTACAAGGTTCGATTAATATTCTAAACAACGAAGAACAACCGAAACATAACCGAAATTATACTTCTAACAACACGATGTTCGATTATGCCTGAATATAACTGAATTGATAATTTCAAAACATGCTCAAAACATCCCTAAGAATACGTAATCTAGTTGGTGAAGAATCACCTACCTCAAAATGGTGAAGAACAAGGAGAAACTTGAAGAAACTCAACACCGAGAGCTTGAACACCAATACCCAATGGTCTATGATCTTCAAACTCGAGCTAGGATGATGATATGAGAGGTATATGGTGAGGGATAATCTTCAGAGCATGAAAATCGGCCAAGGTAGAAGTTAGAAATGAAGTGGGGGTCGAGTTCTATAAATAGAATTATGATCCATTACGTACGTTACCAGAAGTCTATTACATACGTAACCTTATTAGCGTACGCTATACTCGAACATTAGCGTACGTTAACATCTGGCCAGAGATCACTGGACTATTTCTGGTAGTGGCTTACGTACGTTAGCTTAAAGGTTTTACGTACATAACAACTATAACCTTAGCGTACGTTAAAACTACCCCTTAGCGTACGTTAAGTCCGTTGACTTGCATAGCTGGAAAGCCGTCCAGGTTCATGCGAGTGATCTCCTCGCATCTTCCTCAGGCCCCACACACCGACCCTTGTCTGATTCCGGGTTAACTATGTTTACGTATGTTAAGCTACACCTGTAACGTACGTTATACTACAGTCATAGCGTACGTTATGGTCATCCTTTAGTGTACGTTAAGACATGCAGGATTATGCATGCATGCATGGGAAAGGAATACAAAAACGTAGGGATACGAATATGGGAAACTGATCATCGATTATATGTCACAAAGTCGAATCTTACAAGATCGAATACAAGATAAATACACCTTACTTATCCGGGCATTACACTCATCATATATCAAAATAGAGCAGCGGAAGTATAATATAATATGTAAAAACCCTCCGAGGATCTAAGTATATTAACAAAGTAAGAAGAACAAGATTGTTACCTCTTGTAGCGTGTTTTCGATCGAGCCTTCTAGAGACGTTGCAAGAAGCGAGCGTCCTCTACGGTATCCACACAACGAACAAGTCCCGAGTGTATAATGGATGGCTAGCTCTGATTCAATAAAGATTTAACTTAAATCAATTTGAATATAGGTATGTTCTTGATTATGGTAAGAACAAGAACACCAAGAATATTATTCAAATGTTCTTGAACTTTGATTTAAAATAACAACTATGAATCTTATTCAATATGTTTTTAAAGATCAAACTCACAATATTAGATGAAGATTAGATGAGTATTCTAAATACTTTCTTGGTCAAAGAATCAATCTTCAAAGATATGAAGATATGTTCTTGATTATTTTGATTATTCAACTCTTGAATATTATCTTCAAGACTTTGAGAGAGAGAAATATCAAAATCAGATTTTTGATTCTCTCTACACAAATATGTCTTCACTTGTGATTTTGTCATGTGTGAGGGCTATCATAAGACACTCTTATATAGTCCTCTACATGGCTAAGGGTTCACCAACCCTTTCACCAACTTATAATCAACCGGAACAAAATAGTTGCTCTGCTCGTTTAAGTGTGTGCCCCTGTAGGTTCTAATTAATACGGCAATGAGTATAAAACAATTTTTATGACTCATAAATCATAAGCGGCCTCTAGCTAGACATTATGACTACCCGCATTAAAAGAATTAATTCGACGGCACGATCAAAATCTCGTTACTGTACAATATTTAATCCCCTCGTCGCGCGATATCCTAATTAAGCATAAGGCATGGATACGTCGACCTTAGATAGCTTAATTAATATTCTTGATCTCAAGTTACAATTGTCCAATTCAAATATTTATCAATAACTCTTTATTGATCAATTTGAGCATGGCCATGCATTTAAACAATTTAACTTATCAAGGGCCCGTTGATATCTTCTCCGTTTTATAGGAGGGACAAGTCCTCTCTGGACAAACTACTTCCCTCTGCATAAATCTTACTATATCCAATCACAAGCTGTATAGTCCCTTGTTACAAAAGACATTGGTATTGTGTTAAAATACGATACTCATTATGTAGGAAACTGTAGTGTCTTTAGGTAATAAGGACTTGAATAATATATAATAATCAGAGGAATTATAATGACTTAATCCATATATAATTCTCTTTGTTAGATCATATCCAATACGAAGTCTCAACATGTATCTATGACATGATATAACATCTCATGCTCATGTCCAGTAAAACATAGTCATCATATCATTATTATACTAGTAACCATATTACTAGGGATATCTAGAATAAATATTCTTTAATGCTTTAACGAGCTTTACTATTAAGTCACATACTTGATGATCGTAAGCAGAATATTAATTCAATAATATAATCAATATTATATATATTAAATAATAAATGTCCCCACATTATTATTAAAAAGTAGACTTTAGATCATAATACTAACAATCCCCCACTTGCACTTAGTCTTACACAGACATAAACTAAAGACCCATAGCCTTTATATGACCATCATTCTTCGCTTGAGAAAGCGACTTGATTAAAGGATCCGCTAAGTTATTGTCCGTGTGAACTTTGCATATATTCACATCACCACGAGTGACAATCTCTCGAATGAGGTGAAACTTTCTAAGTACATGTTTGTATATTTGTTGTGATCTTAGTTCTTTAGCTTGTGCAATAGCTCCATTGTTATCACAGTACAAGTTTACTGGATCAACAATGCTAGGAACCACATCCAGTTCACCAATGAACTTCCTCATCCAAACAGCTTCTTTAGCTGCTTCCGAAGTGCCTATGTACTCGGCTTCCATTATAGAATCAACTGTGGTTGGTTGTTTGGAACTCTTCCAGCTAACAGCACCACCATTTAAGCAAAATATATATCCCGACTGCGATTTTGAATCATCTTGGTCTGTCTCAAAACTGGCATCGACATAGCCATTAAAGACCAAATCATTATCTTGACCACCATATATCAAGAACATATCTTTAGTCCTTCTCAAGTACTTAAGTATGCTTTTGACTACGGTCCAATAAGCCTCACCAGGGTCAGATTGGTATTTGCTAGTTGCACTCAATGAAAATGATACATCCGGTCTAGTACATACCATAACACATATGATAGATCCTATAGCCGAAGCATAAGGTACCAAGCTCATTCTATCTCTCTCTTCATTCGAACAAGGACTTTGAGTTTTACTGAGTTTTATGCCATGTGACATAAGTAAGAACCATTTCTTACTATTAAGCACACTGAACTATTTCAGTACCTTGTTAACATATGTACTTTGACTTAGGGCAAGAAGCCTTTTAGATCTATCTCTATAAATCCTTATACCCAGTATATAGGTAGCTTCCCCTAAGTCCTTCATTGTAAAACATTTACTTAGCCAAATCTTAACACTTTGCAAAGTAGGGATGTCATTTTCAATGAGTAGGATATCATCCACATATAGTACTATAAAAACAATTGCGCTCCCACTAATCTTCTTGTATACACAAGGTTCATCTAGATTTCTAATGAAACCAAACTCTTTGATTTTTTTCATCAAAATGAAGATTCCAACTCCGAGATGCCTATTTCAAACCATAGATGGCTTTTAGAAGCTTACATACTTTATTAGGATTATTAGGATCGACAAAACCTTCGGGATGTGTCATATACACATCCTCATCTAACTTCCCATTAAGAAAAGTGGTTTTGACATCCATTTGCCATATCTCATAGTCATAATATGCTGCTATGGCAAGTATAATTCTAATTGATTTTAACATTACGACTGGCGAAAAGGTCTCATCATAGTCAATACCATGAGTCTGTCTGTATCCTTTTGCTACGAGTCGTGATTTGTATGTTTGTACAATGTCATCCATGTCCTTTTTCTTTGTAAATATCCATTTGCAACCAATTGCATTGGAACCTTCAGGAAGATCAATCAAAGTCTATACTTGATTATCATACGTGGATTGCATTTCGGATTTCATCCCTTTAAGCCAACTTTCGCATTCAATGCTAGTAGTTGCTTCATTGTAGGTTGTGGGCTCATCTTGATCCATGAGTTTCACATTGTTGTCATATGTGATGAGAAATCCATATCTCTCAGGTTCACGATGATAACGTATAGACCTACGTGGAGCTGGTATAGAAGAAGTGGTCTCAACATCTCTATGTGAGTTTAAATCAGTTTTATCTAAAGGTTCAGTATCTATTTGTGGCTCTCTCATCTCATGAAGAGTTATTTTGCTCCCACTATTTTTCTTGGAAATAAATTCCTTCTCAAGGAATACTCCAGATCAAGCAACAAACACTTTGTTCTCTGATGGGATGTAAAATTAATATCCTTTAGTTTCCTTAGGATATCCCACAAAAAGACATTTATTCGATTTGGGTGATAATTTATCAGTGATAAGTCGCTTCACATAAGCTTCACAACCCCAAATCTTAAGGAAAGACAAAACAGGTTGTTTCCTTGTCCATATCTCATATGGTGTGCTTTGAACCGATTTAGATGGTACTCGATTTAAAATGAACACAACAGTCTCTAAGGCGTAACCCCAAAAAGAAATTGGAAGATCAGCTTGACTCATCATCGATCTAACCATGTCTAACAAGGTTCGATTTCTCCGTTCCGACACACCATTCCATTGAGGTGTTCCAGGTGGAGTTAGTTGTGAAACAATTCCATAATTTTTGAGATGATCGTCAAATTCATGGCTCAAATATTCACCACCACGATCCGATCGTAGTGCTTTAATAGTTTTGCCTAACTGATTTTGTACTTCATTTTGAAATTGCTTGAATTTCGTAAACGACTCAGACTTATGACTCATTAAGTAGATATATCCGAATCTGCTTAAGTCATCCGTGAACATTATGAAGTATTGGAAACCTCCTCTAGCATTTGTATTCATTGGCCCACATTCATCAGTATGTATTAAGCCCAATAAATCTGCAGCTCTCTCAATATGGCCCGTGAAAGGAGCTTTGGTCATTTTGCCCAATAAGAAAGATTCGCACGTATCATATGATTCTAAATCAAATCCAAGATTCCATCTTTATGGAGTTTGGTTATACATTTCTCGTTTATATGGCCCAAACGATAATGCCAGAAATATGTTTGGTTTAAAATCTTTGATTTAAGTCTTTTGACATTCAAGTTATAGACAGATTTGTAACTTTCAAGATTTATGGGATATAACCTCCCACTCATCAAGGCATCTCCATAAAAAATACCTTTATTAAATATAGACATGACAATTTTCTCAATAGTAAATTTATAATCTTCAAAATCAAGGCAAGCAATTGATATAATGTTTCTACCCATAGCAGGAACGCAATAACAATTATTAAGTTCCAATATAAGTCCACTTGGTAGTTTTATATCATAAGTCCCTACGGCAATAGCAGCAACTCTTGCTTTATTTCCAACCCATAGGTCCATTTTCAACTTTTGCCAGTTGTCTACTCTTTCGCAGCCCCTGCGCATTCACACAAATGTGAACTTCACTACCGGTATCTAATACCCATGAAGAAGAAGTAGATAAATTGACTTCTATAACAAGAATACCTGAAGCAGCAGTCTCACCACTCTTCCGTATCTTAATTTCTTCCAGGTAGACCTTGGAATTCCTCTTCTAGTGACCAGTTTCATGGCAGTGGTAGCAAGTCCCTTCTTTGGGTTGTTTCGATGACTTCTTAAAAGGTTTAGGTTTGGGTTTAGGCAACATTTGCTTTTTACCCTTACCTTTATCTTTTGGGGCCATATTCCCTTTCTTTTGAACCATTAAAACATTAGGAACAACTTTCTTAATGTTTGTCTCAATTTGTTTTAACATCCCATGCAACTCAATAATAGTTTTCTCCATGTTGTGCATGTTGAAGTTTACTACAAACTGATCGTACTCTGAAGGCAGTGATGCTAAGATCATATTTGTAGCGAGTTCCTGACTGATAGGAGCTCCTAGACTTTCAAGATGCTCAATGTAGCCCTTTATCTTAAGGACATGAGCACTCACAGAAGTACCTGAAGACATTTTACGACCATTCAATGCCTTCGTAGTGGCAAACCTCTCCTGACGGGCTTGCTCTTGGAACATTTCCTTAAGCTGACCCATCATATAATAATCTTCCATGTCCTCGAATTGTATCTGCAGCTCCGAGTTCATGGTTGCTAGCATAAGACATGTCACATCCAAAGAATCATTCATATGCTTATTATAAGCATCTTTTTGAGCTTTGGTGGCGGTTGATTCCGGTTCATCAGGAATTGTGTTTTCCAGAATGTACTGCTTCTTTTCAGCTTTGAGAACAATTCTCAAGTTCCTTGACCAATCAAGGTAATTAGTACCAGAAAGTTTTTCTTTGTCAAGAATTGATCGCAACGAGTTTGTATTGATTGATGCCATTGATTCTAAAATATTAATATGCAAAGTTATTCGTGAGATATATTGATTTTAAAATCTAACGATCAAGTAAATGCAAGCACAACTTTGGCATATCCCTCGCAAATAAAAGAAATTTAGTTTTTTATCAATAGATGACATCTTATGTCAACATGTTAGTCTCAAATATTATGTATCCCATACACGTATATGAATTATAATCTAACGATCAAATAACCACAGACACAGCTTTGGCATGTCCCCTGTAATTAAAAAATGCTTTAGATTATCATTTGGGATGACATCTGATGTCGTTTTAATCGTATTAATCCCAAATAAGCCATAGGTCCAAAACCATTTTGTATAACCTATATAAGTCTTAACCATTTAAAACATATGTATACGCTTGTTTATTCATCTCGCCTCCTTAAGATAAAGTGCATACACCCTGCTTTGGCAGACCCATATTAGAAATGATCAAAAGTTAGTAAAGTAGTCAATGGCATGAAGGTTTTTTCCTCGCCGGTCAGGGTATCAAGAAATTTGCTTTTCGGGGAGGGGAAGAGAACAGCTACTACAGCTGGTGTCTTCGGGGGGATGAATATTTTTTACCTGACTGAAACAGAAGTAGAAAGTCAAAGTCAAGCAAAGCAAGCCAGCCAAAGAGGGATAGGCATGATCATTCTATTCTAAAGGTAGAGATCCTGAACTAAGGAGATTCTTCGTGCACAATCGAGTGTTTTGAAATGGTTGGCTCTTGAGACTTATGATTCATATCAATTGATTTAATAAAACTATTTTATCAAAATTGATTATCTCAACATTATTACCATGTATCTCATACATGTAAACGTTTTAATGAGTTAGATTTATTTGGCAATAACGATTATTAAGCAAATAAAATAGAAAATATGATGCATCTCATACAATTATATGCTAAAATAAATATGATGCATCTCATACAATCAAATGCAATGTAAATATGATGCATCTCATACATTCACATGAACATATTGGTGTGGTGTGGTATAGCCATAGATCCTATTATGATATTCGTTAATATCAATAGTTCGTTCGGTGTAATCTTCGATAACACCTTTCTTCTTATTCTTTGTAAGTTGCTCGTCTCCTTCATCTTCCTTTTATAGCTAGAACTATTCTAAACTATATCTTTACGTTTTGTAATAGAAACCTCAAGTTACATTCGAGGGGAATAAGATGAGAAGAGAAATTACAACAAGATAATAAGAAGGCACGACCTACAAGTCGTATTATGAATATTACAACCATAATCTAATTATCAATCTAATTGATCTAGTACGGCTATACCAACCACGATGCATTAACTATTTAAGCATTCACAAGCACATATAATATATAAAATGTACCAAATACCGACCATTGATAAGTTATATAATATATAAAATATGCCAAATATCAACAATCGATAAATTATAAAGTTCCGAGGCCTTAACTTAGAATCGGGTAAAACAGGAAATTAATATCCAGGAATACACGAAGAAAACGAGCCCGAAACGGGTCTGGAATAGGCCTGGACCGCGGTCCGAGCAGCCTGGATCGCGATCCATAGGCAGACCGCACGGCAGGAGGTGCAACACTCCATCAAGTATTATATTTGAGTTTTGAGTATACATCTTATGTATAGTTCATGTATACATCTTATGTGTATAACAACTAATACATTTGAGCAATATAAATGAATAAATCAAGTAGATCAAATCTATATTTATACAACCTCAGAATCAAAACATAATTATGTTCATATGAAAATTTTAAAGGAGCATAATCTTTACATAAACAATTTTATATTCATACGCACCTCTTAAAATTCATAATCCTAACATAAAATTATATGTAGATCAAATCATATGTTCTTTGATTCTTGGATTATTAGAATCTCCATATATCAAAGAACCATATATGTCAAGATCAAACATATAAATCAAAATATATATATCACCATATATATATACATATATAAACTTCCCAGGGGGTCACTCATCCCATAACTACTCCAGGCCAAGCACGCTTAACTTTGGAGTTTCTATGAGATGGATACCAGAAAAGAAGATGCATCTTGTTGGTATGAGTAGTCCAAATCAACCCATTTAACCACTTTCTAGTGCAGATCTCTCAGGTCGAATCGCAAGCCGCGCCTCGCGCATTTTTAAGCTCATGTAGGCAGGATGCTGGACCGAAGCCCAACGCATAACATATATGAACATCATATATCAACATATATGAAAACCGAAACAATGAAAATATACTAGTCGTTCTGATACCACTATTGGGTTTTTATCAAACTAATAAGATCTATGATCTCATCATCGAAATAGAGCAGCGGAAGTATAATATAATATGTAAAAACCCTCCGAGGATCCAAGTATATTAACAAAGTACGAAGAACAAGATTGTTACCTCTTGTAGCGTATTTTCGATCGAGCCTTCTAGAGACGTTGCAAGAAGCGAGTGTCCTCTACGATATCCACACAATGAACAAGTCTCGAGCGTCTAACGGATGGATAGCTCCGATTCAATAAAGATTTCACTTAAATCAATTTGAATATAGGTATGTTCTTGATTATGGTAAGAACAAGAACACCAAGAATATTATTCAAATGTTCTTGAACTTTCATCTAAAATAACAACTATGAATCTTGTTCAATATGTTATTAAAGATAAAACTCACAAGATTAGATGAAGATTAGATGAGTATTCTAAATACTTTCTTGGTCAAAGAATCAATCTTCAAATATATGAAGATATGTTCTTGATTCTTTTGATTATTCAACTCTTGAATATTATCTTCAAGACTTTGAGAGAGAGAAATATCAAAATCAGATTTTTTATTCTCTACACAGATGTCTTCACTTGTGATTTTGTCTTGTGTGAGGGCTATCATAAGACACTCTTATATAGTCCTCTACATGGCTAAGGGTTCACCAACCATTTCACCAACTTATAATCAACCAGAACAAAATAGCTGCTCTGCTCGTTTAAGTGTGTGCCCCAGTAGGTTCTAATTAATGCGGCAATGAGTATAAAACAATTTTTACGACTCATATATCATAAGCGGCCTCTAGCTAGACATTATGACTACCCGCATTAAAAGAATTAATTCGACGGCACGATCGAAATCCCGTTACTGTATAATATTTAATCCTCTCATCGTGCGATATCCTAATTAAGCATAAGGCATGGATACGTAGACCTTATATAGCTTAATTAATATTCTTGATCTCAAGTTACAATTGTCCAATTCAAATATTTATCAATAACTCTTTATTGATCAATTTGATCATGGCCATGCATTTAAGCAATTTAACTTATCAAGGACCCGTGAATATCTTCTCCGTTTTATAGGAGGGACAAGTCCTCTCTGGACAAACTACTTTCCTCTGCATAAATTGTACCGTATCCAATCACAAACTGTATAGTCCCTTGTTACAGAAGACGTTGGTATTGTGTTAAAATGCGATAATCATTATGTAGGAAACTGTAGTGTCTTTAGGTAATAAGGACTTAAATAATATATAACAATCAGAGGACTTATAATGACTTAAGCCATATATAATTCTCTTCGTTAGATCATATCCAATACGAAGTCTCTACATGTATCTATTGTAACACCCCCATGATTTACGGAGATATTACAGCGCCGTAGATCCTTTTTGGAGGACCTACCAGGCTTAGACCCAAATAAAACACATTGAATACGACAAACACAAATGTTCATACATTCAAAAATCAACTTCAATTTCAACATAACATACATCACAATACCAAACAACATATCATCCCGAGGAAATCATAACCAATATGGCCGTTCCCCACGGGAATACAACAACATCATTAACCATTAATAATAACATGACATACAACACCGGACAGTACCCGCGCGAGTACAAAACCAAAACACGACTTGACCATGACCATATGACCATCAACTCAAAAATAATACACGATATCAATGCTGCCCACCAAGCTCGTGTCCGTCCTGTGCTAGTCCTCCCACTGGACCTGTACCTGAATACACAAAAGTATATCCACCCCAAAAAGGGGTCAGCAAGAAGCCGGTGCAAGTACAATGATTCTAGAATATGTACAACAAGTGAATAATCAACAAAAAAACCACAGAAAATCATAGTGCCATCACAGATATTCCGGAATACCACATCACAGTCATCATCACAAAACAACCTCCCGAGCTATACTGGCCCTGTACCTCTCGGAAGATACACACCCCAGAGACACCTCGTCAGGCCCTCCCTGGTGTATAGCCCAACCGAGTGATCCGTAGGGATACGCAGCCTACCGGACCCCAGGGGACCCTCACTGGTTTTACTCGGGTCACACACACTCGATCAACAATTGGCACAAATTCCATTTTTACATATTCACACGATGTACAATAAACACAATCAAAGTACTTGCCTCAATTTGAACGACACAAGATACGGCGAACGGATGAATGTACGGTCCGAATTTCCTTCAACGATTCGATCCTAACACATCGAAATATCGAATCAAAACACAACACCACGGAAATGGAAAGATTTACCCTAAGTTCTACCCTTGGGGACATTTATTCAAATATTACGAAGGAATCGTAGCTCGAACCCAAACTATGAAAGGTAACTTAGGGTTAGATCCGTGAATCTTGGAGAAAAATGGAGGATTATGATTACAACATCACCATCTAGCACAAATCGGAGCTAGGGTAGATTAAAATCAAAGATCTCGACAAAAACCCCAAAATATGAAGAACTAGGGTTCCAACGGTTTTACCTTGATTTGGATGGTGAAAGTTGATAAGATGTTGATAACTTGGTGTTAGGAGCCCAAAATTATCGTTGGATGAAGAAATCCGACCAAGAATCGCACTCTCCAATGGTCAAGTATGCCCATTACCGAAGAGAAGAGGAAGAGGTGAAAATGACATTTCTAGAACCTACCCCCATATATATACTGGGAGGTATTAGCGCACGCTACTACGGCTGAGCTTAGCGTGCGCTAACGAGCCGAGGGCGGTGCATCTTGAAGAAAAAGGCATCAACATTCGCTGCACTCTAGCGTGCGCGCTGAACTAACTGTTAGCGTGCGCTACCGATTGCTACTAGCGCGCGCTAACTCCATACGATAGCGTCGCTACCTGCAAGTATCTGCAGCCCGAAACGTTTCTGCTCTCACCGACGACATCCGAGCGCACGCTATCGGACAAGTAACGTGCGCTAGTACATCGAAATAGCGTACGTTAGTCCGTCCATAGCGTACGCTAACGCCTCATTCGAGTCCGAAAGCTTACATCCGGCGGGCCTAACGCACGCTATTGCACAAGAGTAGCGTGCGCTACTCGAACTTGGTTAGCGTGCGCTAGACATACGATCTTAGCGTGCGCTAACTGCTATTTTCCAAATTTAAATTCGCAAGAAGGCCGGCTAAAACGAGCTCAATCCGAGAGTCACAAAACCCAACAATTATCAGCCATGAATATGCCAAGGTCAATCATCAATATATACGGTCCAAATAACCACAATACCACAAAATACATCCAAAATAACACTCACAAAATACACGGGTATTACACCCTTACCCCCTAAAAAGAAGTTTCGTCCCGAAACTTAAGATACAAAAAGTTCGGGGTATCGGACACGCATACTATCCTCGGTCTCCCACGTGGCCTCCTCAATTCCATGCTTAGACCATTGGACCTTTACTAACGGAATCACTTTCCGTCGCAATTGTTTCACTCGTCTCTCTAGTATGGTTACCGGTTGTTCTTCATACGTAACATCATCACTAATCTCAATCTCTTGATAATCAATAACATGGCTGGGATCAGGAACATACTTACGCAGTTGTGAAACATGAAACACATTATGAACATGACTAAGCGTCGGAGGTAATGCTAGTCGATAAGCTACATCGCCTACCTTGTCCAGGATCTCGAAGGGGCCAATATAACGAGGACTAAGCTTCCCCTTCTTACCAAACCGAAGAACTCCACGAGTTGGCGATACTTTCAACAACACATGGTCTCCCGCCTGGAACTCTAACGGTCGACGACGGATGTCGGCATATGACTTTTGTGGACTCTGAGCAGTCAACAACCTTTGCCGAATAATTGCGACTTTTTTCCCGTGTTTGAACCACCAAGTCCGGTTCTACTCCAAGTAACTCGTATGGCTCATCCCAACAGATTGGCGATCTACACCGTCTTCCGTATAATGCTTCAAACGGAGCCATCCCAATCGAACTATGCCAACTGTTATTGTACGCAAATTCAATCAATGGTAAATGAGTCTCCCAATCTTCTTTCCAATCCAACGCGCAAGCCCTCAACATGTATTCTAGCGTTTGAATCGTCCTCTCTGACTGTCCGTTCGTCTGGGGATGATAAGCGGTGCTGAAATTCAATTTGGTACCAAGTGCTCGATGTACTGCTTGCCAGAAATGCGACACAAAACGCCCATCGCGATCAGACACTATACTCTTTGGGGTACCATGGAGTCTCACAATCTCCGCAATGAATAACCGAGCTAACCTCTCCGGTCCCCAAATATCTCTAATTCCCAGAAAGTGTGCGGATTTGGTTAGCCGATCAACAATTACCCAAATCATATTCACTCCAGTTCGCGTCTTTGGCATTCCCACAATAAAATCCATCGCTATATCTTCCCACTTCCATTCCGGAATTGGTAGCGGTTGCAATTTACCGGCGGGTCTCTGATGTTCCGCTTTAACCTGCTGACAAGTCAAGCATTTCATCACGAACTCTGTTACATCTTTCTTCATGTTCGCCACCAAAAGTTTTTTTTCATGTCCTTATACATTTTACTCATACGTGGATTAATCGTGTACGGAGTAGAATGTGCTTCATTCAAAATTACCTGTTTAAGATCATCCCGATTAGGTACACAAGTTACGCCTCGAAATCGAAGAACTCCGTCTTCATCGATTAAGAATCCAGGAGCTTTTCCTCTAACACTGTCTTCCCAGCCGCACAATTGATAGATCATCTAACTGCTTGGACTTAATATCTTCCATTACGGAGGATGTAATCTCAAGGAAACGCAATCGTCCTTGAGTTACGTGAGGCCAAACTTCAATTTCCATATCAATCAACTCGCCTAAGCTTCGGTTGAATGGTAAGTAGTTCCAACTTTTGCAACACGACCGACTTGCGGCTTAACGCACGGCAACGACGTTTGCTTTACGGATGGTAAAGAATGTCAAGATCATAATCTTTAAGTAGTTCCAACCATCGCCGACGCATATTCAGTTCCTTCGTAAATATGTACTTCAAGCTCTTATGATCCGTATACACTCGACAAGAAGAACCATACAAGTAATGCCTCCAAATTTTCAACGCAAACACCACAAATGCTAACTCAAGATCATGAGTAGGATAATTCATCTCGTATGGCTTTAATTGTCGAGACGCATAGGCCACTACTCTCTCATTTTGCATCAATACACATCCCAATCCTTGTTTAGAAGCATCACTATAAATAACGAAACCTTCCGTTCCTTGTGGTAAGGATAGGATCGGAGACGTAGTCAACCGCTTTTCAACTCATCAAAACTCTTCGACACTCATCACTCCACTCAAATTTCTGTGACTTCTGCAATAATAAGGTGAGCGGTCAAGCTATTTTCGAGAATCCTTCAACAAATCGACGATAATAGCCCGCTAATCCTAGAAAACTCCGAACTTCCTTAACATTCCGTGGAGGCTCCCAAGCTAAGACTGCTTCAACCTTTTGAGGGTCTACACGAATACCATCTTTGAGATGATGTGTCCTTAAAAGAAACTTCTTTAAGCCGTAACTCGCACTTAGAAAATTTAGCATAAAGCTTATCACCTCAAAATACTCAACGTGATTCTCAAGTGTTCGGCATGCTCCGCCTCACTTTTGGAATAGATTAATATATCGTCGATAAACACCACTACAAATTTATCGAGATATTCGATAAAAGTTTTGTTCATAAGTTGCATGAAGGCCACGAGCATTTGTTAAACCGAATGGCATAACTACGAATTCGTAATGCCCATACCTCGTCCGAAATGCCGACTGGGAATATCCGAATCTCGAATTCGGAGTTGGTAATATCGACCTCAAATCAATCTTGAGAAAACCGTAGCCCCTTGTAATTGATCAAATAGATCATCGATTCTTGGCAACGAATACTTGTTCTTAATAGTGAGTTTATTCAACTCACGATAGTCAATACATAGCCGTAAGGACCCATCTTTCTTTCGTACAAACAATACCGTGCACCCCATGGAGACACACTAGGCCGAATATAACCTTTGTCCAACAATTCACCCAATTGTTTCTTCAATTGACATTTCCGATGGGGCCATTCATGCGGTGCCTTGGATATTGGCGCCGCATTGGGCTCTAGTTCGATGACGAACTCTACTTCACGATGTGGTGGCAATCCCGCAAATCATCCTAAATACGCCCTGAAATTCATTCACAATCGAACAGAGGATAACTGTACTCCACCAACTTCCGACTTTAATGCGTAACACCAATAATCGTACAACCTTGTCGCAATAATTTCATCGCTTTCATGGTTCGAATAAACTTCCCGTATACCGTGTTTTGCCCTTCAAAAACGTGTTCGGTACCATCCGCGCGACTATCGAAATTATCTTCCGACGATAATCTACTATCGCTCCATGTCGATTTAACTAATCATCACCGAGGATTAAATCCTCCCCATCATATCGATCACAATCAAATCGGTTGACCAATCTTTACCGCCAATGGTTACAGACAATTGGCGATCTCTTGATCCCCAACTATCCTTTCCCCACTTGGCAACCCAACAATAAAAGGTTCACATGTAGAGAGACCGTCTAGGCCCAAACGATTCACACAAGATAATGATATAAAAGAATGAGTAGCTCCGTAATCAAACAATACATCTACCGGTGCATCGAAATATAAACAATACCGACGTAGTGGCGGTCCCTACGTCATCACCCGCCTCATCTCATACAATCGGGGTGGGGCTGATCCAATGCTAGATGCATCCTTATGCTCGGTTTTACCTCTCCCATCGCCGCGTCCGACACTCGGAGTTGGCCGACCCATGCTTGTGCCAGGGGTAGGAGACTGTTTAGAAATTATTCGCCCACCGACTCACAATATAACGCGCGATGACCCCGCTTCCCACACTTAAAACAATCAATGGGGCGAGAAGTGCAATGAGAACCGACATGTCCCGGATTTCCACAATTAAAACAAACCTCGGCATTCCTCCACTAGCCGGGGAACCGGCGTAAGATTGCATAGAAGATTGAGGCTGCGCGATCCACCGCCTAAACTACCGTAAAATTTTGGTTTCTTCGAGCTCGAAAGCTGGAACCGAATCGACACCATCTCATAAGCAAGTGCTCTATCCTGATATTCTCTCAAAGTAGTACACCCAAGGCTCGCCATATACTTTCGGACCTCCGGTTTCATCCTTGCATCGAAATGAAGTATCTTGTCTATCTCATCCTTAACTCGATCTTGGACATACACTAACTGCTTGTTGTATGTCTTGATTGCTTCAGAAATAGGAACATCTTCGGGTTGAGCTCTGAAGAACTCACTGACTCTTGCTAGCTGAACCGGCGCTGGACAATACTGAGCTTCCATCAATTCTTTAAATTCTTCCCAAGTGACATCACGGTCCTTGGGCTTAACAGCTCGCCACCAGTCCGAAGCGTCATCAACTGTCAGATATTGAGCAATCGGGACTCTCTTGGCTTCAGGACAACCAATACCGTCAAAGATCTTCTCCAGCTCAACTAACCAATGATCCCAATTGTTCGCATCACCGGAACCATCGAATCTGGGAGGGTTCATCTTCATAACTTCTTGAAGCCATCGATCCTCAACCGTCCTGCCAGTATTAATATTCTGCACCACTTGTGCCAGTTGGTGCACTTGTGTTACAACTTGTTGAAGAATGTTAGGCACCTCGGCCTCCGAGCCTCCATTCGAACCTCCCGAAGGAATCGGGTCCGACCTAGTCGCAGAGCGAGATGCCGATTCTGAAACGGACCTCTCGGACTCGCACACTACCACTGCCACGGCCTCTACCACGACCACGTTGACGGATAGCTCTACCTCTCGGCATACTGAAGAGTAAGAATGATTCAACAAGGAAATGATTACAATAATAGATTGCACAATATTAAGGTAATTATTTCCGAAGGGAAGAAACAACCAACATCCGAAGAGTCTTCCAACACAGGCAACACGAGGTGGTAGCATGCCAATGATATCGTAGATAACAACTGACTCAATTTAATAGACCCAAAACACCGACAGCCTAGGTATCCATAAACCTAGGCTCTGATACCATATTTTGTAACACCCCCATGATTTACGGAGATATTACAGCGCCGTAGATCCTTTTTGGAGGACCCACCAGGCTTAGACCCAAATAAAACACATTGAATACGACAAACACAAATGTTCATACATTCAAAAATCAACTTCAATTTCAACATAACATACATCACAATACCAAACAACATATCATCCCGAGGAAATCATAACCAATATGGCCGTTCCCCACGGGAATACAACAACATCATTAACCATTAATAATAACATGACATACAACACCGGACAGTACCCGCGCGAGTACAAAACCAAAACACGACTTGACCATGACCATATGACCATCAACTCAAAAATAATACACGATATCAATGCTGCCCACCAAGCTCGTGTCCGTCCTGTGCTAGTCCTCCCACTGGACCTGTACCTGAATACACAAAAGTATATCCACCCCAAAAAGGGGTCAGCAAGAAGCCGGTGCAAGTACAATGATTCTAGAATATGTACAACAAGTGAATAATCAACAAAAACCACGTAAAATCATAGTGCCATCACGATATTCCTAATACCACATCACAGTCATCATCACAAAACAACCTCCCGAGCTATACCGGCCCTGTACCTCTCAAAGAAGATACACACCCCAGAGACACCTCGTCAGGCCCTCCCAGTGTATAGCCCAACCGAGTGATCCGTAGGGATACGCGACTACCGGACCCCAGGGGACCCTCACTGGTTTTACTCGGGTCACACACACTCGATCAACAATTGGCACAAATTCCATTTTTACATATTCACACGATGTACAATAAACACAATCAAAGTACTTGCCTCAATTTGAACGACACAAGATACGGCAAACGGATGAATGTACGGTCCTAATTTCCTTCAACGATTCGATCCTAACACATCGAAATATCGAATCAAAACACAACACCACGGAAATGGAAAGATTTACCCTAAGTTCTACCCTTGGGGACATTTATTCAAATATTACGAAGGAATCGTAGCTCGAACCCAAACTATGAAAGGTAACTTAGGGTTAGATCCGTGAATCTTGGAGAAAAATGGAGGATTATGATTACAACATCACCATCTAGCACAAATCGGAGCTAGGGTAGATTAAAATCAAAGATCTCGACAAAAACCCCAAAATATGAAGAACTAGGGTTCCAACGGTTTTACCTTGATTTGGATGGTGAAAGTTGATAAGATGTTGATAACTTGGTGTTAAGAGCCCAAAATTATCGTTGGATGAAGAAATCCGACCAAGAATCTGCACTCTCCAATGGTCAAGTATGCCCATTACCAAGAGAAGAGGAAGAGGTGAAAAATGACATTTCTAGAACCTACCCCCATATATATATCGGGAGGTATTAGCGCACGCTACGGCTACGAGCTTAGCGTGCGCTAACGAGCTGAGGGCGGTGCATCAAGAAAAAGGCGCCTGAACATTCTCGCTGCACTCGGTAGCGTGCGCTGAACTAACTGTTAGCGTGCGCTACCGATTGCTACTAGCGCGCGCTAACTCCATACAGTAGCGTGCGCTACCTGCAAGTATCTGCAGTCCAGAAACGTTTCTTCCCTCACTGACCTGACATCCTAGCGCACGCTATGATACAAGTAACGTGCGCTAGTACATCGAAATAGCGTACGCTAACGCCTCATTCCAGAGTCCAGAAAGCTTACTGTCCAGCGGGCCTAACGCACGCTATTGCACAAGAGTAGCGTGCGCTACTCGAACTTGGTTAGCGTGCGCTAGACATACAGTCTTAGCGTGCGCTAACTGCTATTTTCCAAATTTAAATTCGCAAGAAGGCCGGCTAAAACGAGCTCAATCCGAGAGTCACAAAACCCAACAATTATCAGCCATGAATATGCCAAGGTCAATCATCAATATATACGGTCCAAATAACCACAATACCACAAAATACATCCAAAATAACACTCACAAAATACACGGGTATTACATCTATGACGTGATATAACATCTCATGTTCATGACCAGTAAAACATAGCCATCATATCATTATCATACTAGTAATCATATTACTAGGGATATCTAGAATAAATATTCTTTAATGCTTTAACGAAATTTACTATCAAGTCACATACTTGATGATCATAAGCAGAATATTAATTCAATAATATAATCAATATTATATATATTAAATAATAAATGTCTCCACATTATTATTAAAAAGTAGACTTTAGAGCATAATACTAATATTTTCGCAGCGCCCTGACATTGATTTTGAGGAGACATATTCTCTCGTTATGGACATCATCACTTTCCGCTACCTAGTCAGTTTGGTAGTGTCCGAAAAACTGAATATGCAGCTTATGAATGTGGTTACAACATATCTTTATGGGGATCTAGATATGGATATTTATATGAAAGTCCCTGAAGGGATTTAATTATCCGAATCAAGTAGCTCTAAACTAGGAGCACTTACGCAGTAAAGTTGCGTCGTTCACTGTATAAGTTGAAGCAATCTGGAAGGATGTGGTACAACCGCCTACATGAATACTTGATTGGGAAGGGATACAAGAACAGTGATATATGTCCATGCATTTTCGTGAAAAGAACAGATACATGATTCGTGATTGTAGCTATTTATGTAGATGACATGAATGTTATCGGTGCCACAGATGAGGCCGATAAAACGGCCCACTACCTTAAGTCCGAATTCGAAATGAAAAACCTGGGGAGAACTCGATTCTGCTTGGGCTTAGAGCTGGAACATCGAGATGATGGTATACTCATTCATCAATCTGCCTACGTCCATAAGATGCTCGGACGATTTAGCATGGACAAGGCACATCCTCTTGCTACCTCCATGATTGATCGAAGTCTGTAAATGAACAAAGATCCATTTCGTCCTAAAGAGGAGGATGAAGAGGTCCTTGAAACAGAAACACCGTACCTTAGCGCAATCAATGCATTGTTGTTGTAACACCCCCAAAACACTTGGGAATATTACAGCGCCGTAGACCCTCTCCATGAGGATCTACCAGGCTAAATACAAAAACAAAACATCACATTATATGCCGATATGGCTAAATAATGAACCATTAGACCGATTTGGTCTTTTTACACAATAAACACATCATATATATACATAACTCTTTCCCAAAACTCATACCCACAAAGGGGTTAGAATACAACAACGTTCCCATAAAACGGAAAATTACACAATGGAGAGCCAAACACTGAGACACTAACGAAATACTCAACAACTGGTCTTCATGTGATTAGTATCGTCGTCTTCCATCATCCTTCGTATGGATCCTATGATTTGCTCCCCAGCAACCTGCAAGTACCTGGACGCAATACAGACATCCACCCCCCGAATACTCGGGGGTTAGCAAAACTCCACTGTTTTGCTAGTGCAAGTATAAAATTATGAATACAAGCCATACGTATCATACTTCAATACCCACTAATCAAAAACATACTCCCCGATATAAATCATTTAATCAAAACTGCTCGAATCATGACATGTGGAAATAAATCCGATATGCATTTTACAAAATATCAAAGATCTCAGGAGTTTTGAAAACATTTGGAATATACGAATCCTCAACTTAACAGAACCACATAGGGATACGGGCCAAGGACTTGTTTAAGTTCAAAAATATCAATCCGATCACAAAACATGGGGTCCACGGCCCGATCATCCTCATCACATACTCGAGTGAAAGCCCAAAAGGTCACACCTGATAAACAACCAAATCACAATGTACGGAGACAATCACCAGGGCCCGCATCCTTATGCCAAAAACCTCACAATCAAGAAACGAATCATATACGACACTTGTATTGATGCCATTCTAGCCAAGTACCAAGACCTTACGTACGACATAACTCACACCGAGAATGGAAGCATTATGATATTCCGGAAATATCATAATTATCGAAACAACAACGTGCCAAAATCATTAGCACAAAACAACCTCCCGAGCTGTACTGGACCTGTACCCATAACGGAATACACACCCCAGAGAGTCCTCGTCAGGCCCTCCCCAGTGTACAACCCAACCGAGTGATCTGCCGAACGCGAAGTCTAAACAAATCCCAGGGGATCCTCGCTGGTTTTACTCGGCTCACACACAACTCAAAAGCCACAAGGGCACAAATCACAATCATCAAAAACACATTCTCCCGAAGTACATCAAACGTAAATCAAGGTACTTGTTAGAAATGGCCACTTATCCGACACCTACTCTCAACCAATACTACACAACAACATATGCTCATCAATAGACCCGCACATCCACACACATATATTCTTCTTGTAAGAAGACATAACCTTAAGTCCACTTTGACACAATCACGCACAACAGTATCCCGACTGATGACATCCTACAGAGGAGGGGCGTTTCATTGGCTTCTAGATGTTTGTGCTGCTCGCATACCCTTACCCAGACCTACCATACCGAGACCATTGCCCACCTTTTCTTGGAGAGTGATGTGGCCCGTGACGTGTGGGAGTATTTTGGCGCTTGGACACATTTATCCCTACCCCATTCTCAGAATATTTTTGAGCTCCTGAGTTTTTTTGCACACGGCACACACTTTAGGCACGCGACTTTCATTATTCCTTGTCTGATCCTATGGTTCATCTGGACAGAAAGGAATAGTGCAAAGCATAGGGCGGTTACTTTTGTTTCCTCTCATGTTATTGTGCAGGTGGAGCGCCATGTTGCTTTATTAGCTGATGCGGGGCTTATTTGCTCTAAGTTCTGGGCGGGTTGCTCGCCTCCTGATCGCTTGCAGCGAGCTACATCTTCCCCCGCTCAGACTCGTCGCCCCGTCCCGGTTGTTTGGCTTCGACCCGAGTCCCCTTGGATCAAGCTGAACACGGATGGTTCGTTTGATAGAGACACACAGATTGCGGGTGGGGGAGGTCTGATTAGAAATCATCACGGAGAGCTCCTTCTTGCTTTCCATTCCTCTTTTCAGGCCTCTTCGAGTTTTGATGCAGAGGTCCAGGCGTTGGCAATTGGATTGATTCTAGCCTCCCAGAGATCGAGACATGTTTGGATTGAGCTTGATCTGCTTCCGTAGTGACCCTGCTATCATCTGGCCATCGAGGCTCTTGGCAGGTTCGTCACACTCTTATGCGTATCCGACACATTCTCAGAGATATTCAGTTCAGAGTCACTCATATTTTCCGGGAGGGCAACAGGCCGACCGACTATCTTTCTGAGCTTGGCATGTCGTCCCTCGGTATTCAGACTTATACTTATGACACTGCTCCTCCGTTCCTTCTCTCCCTTATACGGATGGATCAGCTTGGTTATCCGTCTTTTAGAGTTAGATAGTTTTTATTTTTGATCGTTTGCTTGTTTGCCTATTGGTCCGCACATTAGCCCACGGTTTTAGTGGTGCACCTTGTACTGTTCTAGTGGGCTGTAGACACTTTAGTTTTTTAGATCCCGGATTATGGCCCTCTTTTGGTCATAATTCGGAGTTGAGTTATTTGGTCTACGGGTCCGCACATTAGTCCACGATTTGTGGTGCACTTTGTATTTCTTTAGCGGGCCGTAGATTTCTCCGATGTTTGTACCCGAATTATGACCCTTTTTTGGTCATAATTCGGGGCTGATACTTTGTATTTCTTGATTTTATTATCTACAGGTTGGTGGGTCCCGCCTCAACCCCCCGTCCACTTTGGACGTTTTTACTTTAAAAAAAAAGGAAGATATTTCCATGTACAAGACTAACACACATTTTCAAAACAACACATTCGTTCACAAATACACAAGTAGATTTAGAAGGAAACCTTTATCGAGAACATACCGATCCTTTTCAACATTCATTAAACATTCGTATTTCACATAAAATCATTTATCAACAATTGTGCTTACGAAACACGAAATGTATGGGCAAGATACTTGCCTCGAATCCGCGAGCGAACAAATATGACAAATCACTAGGCCTCGATACCACGAACCACCGGACAACGAACGGATGAGGTTGGGCAGCCCTCGAACTTCCAAAACTGACCAAGAACTCGACAACTCCACGAGAACTACGAAAATAACACTAACACGAATCAATAACACTAAACGGAATCCGAATCGATCCTAAAAACAACAAGGATCTAAGTGTGACTCCAAGAAATCAAGAACTATGTTCCGAGTGATATAAAATCATGAATGAGTTCAAAAATCCGAAGATCATGGCCAAGACAACAAGAATTTCATCATCGATTCATCATCCTCGGATTAAATCGAAGAACTAAGAAGAAACCCCCAAAATTCGAGAACTAGGGTTCTGAGAAGAGATTACCTTGATTTGGATCAAGAAGATGATTAGATGTTGTTAAACACCTACAAATCCGTTCCAAAATGAAGCTTGATGAAGAAGATCGCTCAAAATCACCTCATGAGCTCACTCCCGACGGCTGGGAACGAAAAGGAGAGAAAAAGGTAGAAAATGGGGAAAGAAAGCACTTGTCAATATTTATCTTTGGGATGATTATTAGCGTGCGCTAACTAGACAGCATTAGCGCGCGCTAACGAGGTCAACGCCCAGAACTTACCGAATAACACTGTTAGCGTGCGCTAGACCCATAAGCGTAGCGCGCGCTAGCGGGTCACGAAACCAGTCCAGTGGCCCCTGGACAGAACTGCACTTACCGGGCAGCGTGCGCTAACAAGAAAGAAGAGCGTGCGTTAAGCAGTCGATAGCGTGCGCTAGCTATCGACCTTAGCGTGCGCTGACAAAGCCCGCCCCGTCCGGTAGCTCTGGATCGCGATTGCGTCGCTACACATTCAGTAGCGTGCGCTAACCACAACGCCGTAGCGTGCGCTATGCCACAAACATTAGCGTGCGCTACACCACAAAAACCCAGAAACTCACATAGTGATCCGAAACGCCTCCAAACGCATGTCCCAACAAGGCACACCTAAACATGGCACAAAATTCCAACGATGAGGACAATAACAATCCGATAAAACCCCGAAAACTCAACGAATCCGAAACAAAGATCTCGGGTATTACATTCTACCCCCCTTAAAAGAAGTTTTGGCCCCGAAACTTAAAACACAAAACGATCAGCGCAAAACAATCTCCGACAAAAAAAAAATCAGAACGATAACAAAACGCAAAACACATGCTAACTGTTGCTGATGACCTGCAACGAATCACATGCAGCTCGTGGCTGATAACATCCATATCATTATGCCAGAATGATAACGAAACGCAACGAACAAGATCAATATGGTTGGCCAGCCCGAATAGTATAACAATCAAGACGCGAGTTCAACGCTGCACAAATATAAAATTTCCACCATTCGAGGGTCGGAGGATCAACAATGAGGAAAATACGACGTGGTCTGAATGCTCAAAAATCACGATACGGAAGTAACAAAATCAGACAACAAATGATCGAACCACAACGATCGAGACAATAACAGTCGAACAGATAAGTTCGAATCATGACGACCAACAAGAATCAAATAACAACTCCGAAGTTCACACCTCGGCTCGAGACAATAGGTGATATGGTAAAGCGACAAGATATGCATCCATATAAAATCCAAAAGGATGGAATCGTAATCGAACAAAAAGTCGCAACGACGAGCGGATTATTTCAAAAAAATTACCATAACCCACTCGATCAACAAAACAAAGGATAGGGCAAGTTCAGAAAATATCAACGAACACAAATGAGTCGATAGAGTTGAAAACACAAAAGTTCGAAAATCCGATCCACTTCTAATAAAAGAAGTCTATCCCTGAAATTCGAAACAATGAGGCAAGGAGATAACACAACATACAACTGGTAGACTACGCTCTCAGGGACTCCTCAGTCGGCCACGATATCGATCTTGAGTTCGGGCCTCAGAAGACTCGGTGACTAACTCGCAGAACTGAACCCGGTGTCCCACGAGTCCGTACTTGTAATACGTCACTGGAGGAGATGGGCAGTGTGCACGAGCATGCCCTGACACATTGCAGTTGAAACACCTCTTGGCCTTACCAGGGGGCATTACCGACGATTTGGATCTCTCAGTCCCAAGCATCGAGCGATGGAGCTTCACAGCGGAAAGACTACTACGTTGCAATCCAGAAACACCAACTCCAGTACTAACCACAATATCATCCAGCTTCCTCTGCTTCCCACTCAGATCCAGATAAAACCCAACTTCCATAAGTTCTCGGAACTCCGCCCACATGACGACATGATCCCGAGGTTTAACGGCTTTCCACCAATGAACAACATCATCGCTAAGAAGGTACTGAGCAATAAGGACCTTCCGATCTTCAGGACAATCAATGGCCTCGAATATCTTCTGCAACTGAAGAAACCAACCATCCCATCCCAGTGCATCTGCCGCACCAGCGAATTGAGGGGGATTCATACGAATTACCTCTGGGAGCCATAGATTTGTCCCGACCTTCTGAATCGCATCAGAGTTGCATTGAATCGCCTTAGTCAACTGAGTCATCTGTGCTGCTACTTGTTGCAATACAGTAGCAACATCCATACCAATATCGTTTCCAACAATATTCTCTCGATCCCGCGCCTGATCCCCATGGTCATCCGTACCACGGTTGCGACCAAGGTCTTTGCCCATCGGCATAGTAATCAAGCAAATTTGACGCAACGAAAGTCACATAATCACACAACAATATTAATGCACACACGAAAACCACTCACAGGCGATCGACTGCATAGGTTAGACGTAACGGCAAAATACAGTCTAAAACTTTTGCCCAGCCAGAAAGCGCGTTCCACAACAAAAGATGGTGTGTGCTGACTGTGCAAGTTTAGCAACACAACAATACCCACCTACCAACGGTGCTAAACCGGAGGTTACAAACAAACAACAGCGTACAAATCCAAATGCCAACGGTTCACATAATTATAACATCACACAATTAACCGTCAGAAGTTAAACAACGTGCCCTCACCTTTACTAGAGTATTTTCTGATTTAAATTGAGTATTATCGCACCACATCTGTAATTATTGAAGCGAGCATATTGACGAATTATGTTAAGTTGGAATCCTGGTCATTCATACTATATCGATTGTTGGGTGTTATTGGGAGAATCCCACTTTTATTTGTTATAGAACTTAGCGTACGTTAGCCTAGCTTTCTTACGTACGCTATATCAGCCGATTTACGTACGTAACCTTTACTTGTTAACATACGTAATGCGAGGGATCTTTCAGCAGATCACCTTTCGGCGGGTGGGGCCGAGTGAGTAGGTGATGGTCAGAAGTCGATCGCGACAGCCAAGTCAACGTCTATTACGTACGTAATGGCTAGATATTTACATACGTAACGACTGGTGTATTTTAAGACAGTGAAGTATAATGAATCGACTACGTACGTAATGTTCATGAGATTACGTACGTAAGGGCTTTAACGTACGTTAACCCCTCTCTTTAACGTGCGTAATGCTGAGTTCAGGTTATAAAAATATGACTTGCCTTTCATTTTTCTGCACGACCCTTTCAACTTTTCCTCAGAGAAAACGATTCCCCACCCTGACAAATCGATTTCTATCCCTTCTACCTCGTGTTGGAGCTTCAGCACTTGGTTTGTGACTTGGAGATTAGGAGATTGAAGTGTGTTCTTGGAAGTGTTGGTGTTGTTCTTCATTTTGAGGTTGGTTTTTCTTTAGCTCATATTAAATATATGCTTATGATGATGTTAGTATATAAACACTTCAAATAATGTTAGTTTAAGCTAGTATAAACATGATAAATTATTTGAATCATGCTCAAACTAAGTGAAGATCAACATTAGGGGTATTAGTATTACTTCTTGATGTATGATAACTTCATAATATGGTTGTGTTCATAATGATAGATAAAACCTGATTAATAACATGGTAATCGGAAGTTGATTATAGTCTCAACACTAAGAGGAATGAAATCCTTAATGATTAGAGGTGGGAGATACTAATCTTGTCTTGAACATTCAATTGATTCTTGAAAGGTAATATGGAACCATATTTTTGGCCCTCTTAAACTGATACCTTCGTGATAAATTGTTGAAAGAATTATGTTAACCCTTTGAAGATAATTTTCACAAGATGGGATGAAGTTATATTTAGAATTCCAAGCATCCAATGATATAACTAGGTTTTTAATAACTTCTTCAAAAGTAAAACAATGGATTTTGATAGAATGCAGTTGTAATCTTCATATGTTCAAGTTAATCGATTTCGTTGATAACTTAAGGAGGTGTTAATCACTACATTAATATGTTGATAATGTTCTTAGGAGGATTGTAGTGAGTATGGTGATACAAATGCGGTAGAGGGAGTAGCCGAATTCTATTTCATTAATCCGTGTGTGTTAAGAGACGTAAATTAAGATGATGTTCTTAGTTACTAAGAACTTAAACTTATGCTTTCATATAGGAATCGGTTTTAATGTAATCGTTGGTAAAATAATGAAGAATGTAATTAAACACAAACTTATATCATAATCGGAAGTGCCGATGATATGAAAGATGTTTTCAAAATGTTACATTGGTAATATTCTGGACTTCAAATACATGACATTAATGCTAGAATTTGTGAATGAACCTAATAAACATGTTGGATGATGATTCGTAATTGGAACATTAGAATGTTCAATAGAATAATTGAACTATTCAAGTAAACTTACGAATATTGTTTCTATATAATAATACCATTATCGTACGAATGTGTTGTTGAATGAATTATGTTTCATTCAAGGTTGCTTGTTCACATGAATATTGTTAGATGAGGATACCGTTTGTTCGATCATTCAAAGAAGGATTATTCATCTACGGAATTGTGGCAAGTTATCTTGCTTGGTTATAATGATGATTGAATTCTTGTGATTATTATGCGTTTCGTATATATGAAATGTTTTTAGAACCTATGATTCGTGATATGGTGATACCCTTGATCATATTATCATTGTGTTGGGATGATATACCCGAATTTACCGTTCTTGTTACCATTGGTTCTTTTGAGCTTTGTTGACACTTCGGTGAGTCGTTCGATTCCTTGATAGAGGTGTGATTCATTGAGTTTCGTTGTCATGTTGTATCGTGACATCTCTGGAGTCATATCTGCGTGCCGATTGGTTATGTGTAGGATTTTTAGCTGGGCACTTGACGATCATGCGTGGATGTTTCCGCATTTAGATCGTGCACACGAGACGTAGTTCGTGAGGCTAATTAGGTACATCGTCCCACGTATATTCTGGATTCCGTATACGGGGTGGACGTGTGCACGGACACATTTCCGGATCGGGCATACTGTGGCGTCCATCTTGAGCCATATTATATGGTCGTTCGTATATTTGGATATGTTCGACAGTTGGGACTGACTGTTTATACGCCTGCGGGGTATATTCAGTAGTCGGTTGTTTCTTTGAGATCCGTATGTATATGAATTGTATAATGTCATGAGAATTATTATCATGTATAACTGACCCTGTGGTTTGGGCGAAATACTTGTATTTCAGGGCGAGGAAAGGACAAGGCACAGGAAGAGCACGGTGGTGACGGAGGGTTTTGAAGAATGCTAATTCGGGTCCCCGAGTCTTTTTATGTTCGGTTAAGTTTTATTGTAATTTTCATTTGTATTTTGTGTCGGATGATTGTATTATAATTTGTTAGGTATTGCCCATCTTCATATGGTCTATACCGAATTTGGATCCTGTGTACGCTTGCCCTAATTAAGACACGTATAATTTATACTCCACATCGGGGTTTTGATTAATATTGTGGTACGGTACCACGTTGTCAGGATATAGGTTCTTATCGTGCTATTGCCTGGTGGGTCCCGGTGGGGGTCCACGGCACTGTATTAGCCGCCGTTTTTGGGCTGCTACAGAAGATGGTATCGGAGAGTGTGTTTCTTTTGAGTTATTGTAGAATCGAATTAGCATCAAGGAACCTTCGTGCCACGTGTAACCTATGCAAGTGCCTGACCCGTCGAATACGGTATGTTTCTCATGAGCCATGATTTAATTACTGGCATAATATTGATGACATAATAATCTCTTTAGTGATATTGGCATCTTGATAACGTATGGTAAGATTCATCTATTTGATTTTCTGAGGAAAACATAAATTGAATATGTGATTGGAACTGGTTCGATTTAATGTTGATGTGATATTGAGTGTATAGCACCCGCGGTGCCAGTAATTCATTACGAACTGTTTTTATTGGATATGTAATTCCTCGTTGCTATTAACTTAGCATGAATTATGACTGATAACTTGAATTATACTTATGATTTGATTCTTTCAGTATGGAAAGAAATCTAAGAGGCCGTGGCAGAGGGGGACGAGGCCACAGAAGGGGCCGAATCCCGATACCACGAGCCAACAGGCGCGCAAATGTAGAACAGAGTTCCGCAGGCAGTGATTCGCCTTCTAGGGACCAATCACACCACACTGGAGAAAATGCACGTGTCGATCCTTACACTGTGATGCAGGGCATGATGGCCCAGATGACCCAAATGGGTCAATTGATGGAAGCTATGCAGAGGAATACTACTGGTCAACAACAGGGGCAACAGCCTCCGCCTCTGGTGCATGGCGGGATCGTGAGCCAGATTATTAGCGACATATCGCGACAGCGACCTCCAACTTTTGAAGGCTCATCTGAGCCTGCTGACATTGTACACTGGATAGAGCATTTCGAGAAACTGTTCGAGATGGTGGAGTACCCAGAGGAAAATCGAGTTGCTGTGGCAGCCTACTATCTTAGTAAGAGTGCCCATACTTGGTGGCTTTCTGTGAGGCCTGCTGATGGCGAGAGTACTTGGGAAGAATTCAAGAATCTTATGCTAGATCGTTACTATCCTGCACCCCTCCGTGAAGCCAAACTGTCCGAATTACTGAACCCCGATCCATCGGAAGACGAGGATGTGTTAGCTATTGCTGAAAAGTTCCAAGCACTTCTCCCTTTTGCTACGTCAGTTGTCTGTTCGGAAGCTGATAAGATCAAATACTTCCTCAAGAGGCTTAAACCCCGAATGAGGATGCAATTGCTTAACCACCACTGTACGACCCTACAAGAGTTTATTGAGAAGGCTTTGGAGTATGAACTTACTGCGAAGGAGATTTCCAAGAAGCAGCCTCAGTTTTCCAACAAGAGATCCAGGAACCAGACTCAGGCATACAGTAACCGGGGGATGTTCAAGAAGCCCCAGCCTGTACCAAATCCTTCTGAACGGCCACCTATGGCGCCGAAGCCGACAAGAACGCACTCTCGGGCAATCAGCTCACCTGTCGTGTGTTATAACTGTGGGGACCAGGGACACATCAGCTCCAAGTGTCCGAAGCCGGCTGTTGCATGTCACACTTGTGGGAAGAGCGGACATCGTGCTCGTTATTGCAGGAGTGGACCCGGGCATGCTCCAGTAGCATCTCTTGCTCCAGTGCAGTCTTCTGTCCAGGACCGTGCTCCTCCGTCCGCTTCTTACCAGACTACCGGGGCAAACAGAGGGATGGGCCGTGGAAATCCAACTGGTACACCTGCTTCCGGGGTTGCAAAACCCAGAGTCTATGAGATGAAGAAAGCCGACGATCCCGAAGCCAGCATGATTGCAGGTACTCTCGAGATCCACACTCAGCCCGTTTGTGTTCTTTTTGATACTGGTGCGTCACACTCCTTTCTGTCTACTTCTTGTTTGAGTCGTTTGCAATTGAATCATGTTACCGATTGTGAACCTTATGTAATTGGTCTACCCGATGGTAGAAGAATTATTGGGAATCGTGAAGTACAGAACTGTCCGATTCGCATGAACGACCGTGAGTGGTTGTCCGACTTGATTGTGGTTAACTTATCTAAAGATGACGTAATCTTGGGTATCGACTGGATGGATCGTCACGATGCCGTGCTTAGCGTCCGTAAGCGAATGGTGACCGTCACATCTAATTATGGCGTCGAGTGTATTTTCGGGGTGATAATCCCAGTCATTCTGGGAGAGTCATCAGCGCTATGAAGGCTGTGAAATTACTGAACCAGGGATGCATTGGTTATTGGTGTTACATGACCAAGACAACAGACCGACGAACCGAGTTGGTTGATATTACGGTAGTTCGAGACTATCCAGATGTATTTCCAGAAGAGCTTGCAGGACTACCCCCACAGCGAGAGGTAGAATTCACCATTGAGTTGGAGCCAGGGACGTCCCCGCTTTCGAAAGCACCGTATCGTATGGCCCCGAATGAGATGCAGGAGTTGAAGAGACAACTTGAGGAGTTAACTGAGAAAGGATATGTTCGACCCAGTGCATCCCCTTGGGGAGCGCCGGTGTTATTCGTACGGAAGAAAGACGGATCGCTACGTTTGTGTATTAATTATCGTGAGCTGAACAAAGTAACAATTAAGAACAAATATCCTTTACCTCGCATCGATGATCTATTGGATCAGCTCCAGGGATCCGCTGTATTTTCCAAGATCGACTTGAGATCCTGGTACCACCAATTGCGGATTCGAGAGTCTGACATCCCGAAGACAACTTTTCGCACTCGCTATGGGCATTATGAGTTCGTTGTCATGCCATTCGGACTGACTAATGCACCGGCAGTATTCATGGAATTGATGAATCGGTTTTTTATTAATTATCTGGATCGTTTTGTAGTCATTTTTATTGACGACATCCTGATCTACTCTCGTGATCATGAGGAGCATGAGGGTCACCTCCGCCAGGTTCTTGATGCATTAAGGCGAGAACAACTCTATGGAAAATTTTCTAAATGTGAATTTTGGATGTCTGAGGTTAATTTTCTGGGACATGTAATATCAGCAGATGGAGTGAGAGTAAACCCACAGAAGACATAAGCTATCCGAGACTGTCTACCTCCGAAGAACGTGAATGAAGTTTGTAGTTTTCTGGGTCTAGCAGGCTATTACAGACGATTCGTGGAAGGTTTTTCCAAAATTGCTCAACCGATGACTAATCTGTTGAGGAAAGATAAGAAGTCCTTGTGGTCGGAAGCATGTCAGCAAAGTTTTGATGAACTTAAGAGTCAATTAATTTCAGCACCGGTTTTGGTTCTACCTAAAGGAATGGAAGGATTCGTGGTATATAGCGATGCATCGAGACAGGGCCTTGGCTGCGTATTAATGCAGAACGGGAAAGTGATCGTCTATGCATCTAGACAGTTGCGTCCTTATGAGGTCAACTACCCGATTCATGATTTGGAGTTAGCAGCCGTAGTGTTTGCTTTAAAAATCTAGCGCCACTATTTGTATGGAGTTACCTGCCAGATTTTTACGGATCACAAGAGTCTGAAGTATATTTTTACTCAGAAGGAGTTGAATATGAGACAGAGGAGGTGGTTAGAGCTAATCAAAGACTATGATATCGAGATCCTTTATCATCCAGGCAAGGCAAATGTGGTTGCCGATGCCTTGAGCCGTAAGACCGTGCAAAAGCAGATATTGGCTCGTTTGACTGTCCAGAGAGAATTGCAGTTAGAGTTCATGAGACCAGAGATTGAAGTCTGGTTACAGCGTATTCAGGGACAACTTTGCACGATCGAGATTTCATCATCCCTGGATGAGATGGTCAGGACGAAACAGATGACGGACCCGTTCTTATCCAGAATTCGAGGAGAAATCGGTCAGGGGAAGGCCCCTGGATTTGTGGTTCATGAGGATGGACTGATACGCTTTAAAAGCCGAGTATGTGTACCAGCAGACGAGGAGTTGAGGAATACTATTCTGAAGGAGGCTCATGCTACCCCGTATTCCATACACCCTGGATCGAACAAAATGTATAAGGGTTTGAAGCTGTATTATTGGTGGGGTAACATGAAACGGGAGGTGGCCGAATTCGTTTCGAGGTGTTTGACCTGTCAGCAGGTCAAGATTGAGCATCAGCGACCAGCTGGCATGATGAAACCACTCCCGATTCCCGAGTGGAAGTGGGAAGACATATCGATGGATTTTATTACTAGTTTGCCGACGAGCTGTCGAGGCATGAATACGATTTGGGTGATTGTGGATCGACTGACTAAATCAGCCCACTTCTTGGAGATCAAGGATACGTGGGGCCCTGAGAGATTGGCCCAGTTGTTCATCAAAGAGATTGTGAGACTGCATGGTACCCCTAAGAGTATTTTATCAGATCGTGACGGATGGTTCGTGTCGCACTTCTGGAAGGCGGTTCATCGTGCGATGGGTACACAGTTGAACTTCAGTACGGCTTTTCATCCTCAGACCGACGGTCAGTCTGAGAGGACTATTCAAACTCTAGAGGATATGTTGAGGGCATGTGCTCTCGATTGGAAGCCCAACTGGGAAGCCCAACTACCGTTGGTAGAATTCACATATAATAACAGCTGGCACGCCTCGATCAAGATGGCACCTTATGAGGCATTGTATGGTCGTCGTTGTAGATCCCCTTTGTGTTGGGACAATTTGTCTGAATCTATTGGTACGGAGCCTGATATGTTATTAGCGGCCCGTGAGAAGATTTCCCTGATCAAGAGTCGTCTATTAACGACCCAAAGCCGCCAGAAATCATATGCAGATAATCGTCGACGACCACTCGAGTTTGAGGTTGTTGACCATGCACTAGTCAAAGTATCTCCCACTCGAGGTGTTTTTCGATTCAGTAAGAGAGGCAAGTTGAGCCCAAGGTATATTTGGTCCGTTTGAGATCCTGGAGCGAGTAGGCGACCTAGCCTATCGTTTGGCGTTACCACCAGCTTTGAGCCGAATTCACAACGTATTCCATGTATCTCAGTTGAGGAAGTATGTTGCTGACCCAAGCCACATTATTCAATTCGACGAGGTCGAAATAGCCGATGACCATTCGTATGAAGAATGCCCTGTGCGTATACTTGAGAGAAGAGTCAAACAGTTGAGGAACAAGGCAATTCCCTTATTAAAAATTCAGTGGTCGAGACATGGAGTCGAGGAAGCTACGTGGGAGACTGAGGATAGCATGCGAGAGAGATACCCCGAGATGTTTACCCCTTAGTTTCGAGGACGAAACTCCTTTTAAGGGGGGATGTAATACCCTCGCCTTTACTAATGTACATTCTGATTTAAATCGAGTATTATCGCACCACATCTGTAATTATTGAAGCGAGCATATTGACGAATTATGTTAAGTTGGAATCCTGGTCATTCATACTATATCGATTGTTGGGTGTTATTGGGAGAATCCCACTTTTATTTGTTATAGAACTTAGCGTACGTTAGCCTAGCTTTCTTACGTACGCTATATCAGCCGATTTACGTACGTAACCTTTACTTGTTAACATACGTAATGCGAGGGATCTTTCAGCAGATCACCTTTCGGCGGGTGGGGCCGAGTGAGTAGGTGATGGTCAGAAGTCGATCGCGACAGCCAAGTCAACGTCTATTATGTACGTAATGGCTAGATATTTACGTACGTAACGACTGGTGTATTTTAAGACAGTGAAGTATAATGAATCGACTACATACGTAATGTTCATGAGATTACGTACGTAAGGGCTTTAACGTACGTTAACCCCTCTCTTTAACGTACGTAATGCTGAGTTCAGGTTATAAAAATATGACTTGCCTTTCATTTTTCTACGCGACCCTTTCAACTTTTCCTCAGAGAAAATGATTCCCCACCTTGCCAAATCGATTTCTATCCCTTCTACCTTGTGTTGGAGCTTCAGCACTTGGTTTGTGACTTGGATATTAGGAGATTGAAGTGTGTTCTTGGAGTGTTGGTGTTTTTCTTCATTTTGAGGTTGGTTTTTCTTCAACTCATATTAAATCTATGCTTATGATGATGTTAATATATAAACACTTCACATAATGTCAGTTTAAGCTAGTATAAACCTGATAAATTATTTGAATCATGCTCAAACTAAGTGAAGATCAACATTAGGGGTATTAGTATTACTTCTTGAGGTATGATAACTTCATAATATGGTTGTGTTTATAATGATAGATAAAACCTAATTAATAACATGGTAATCGGAAGTTGATTATAGTCTCAACACTAAGAACATGTTAGGAATGAAATCCTTAATGATTAGAGGTAGGAGATACTAATCTTGTCTTGAACATTCAATTGATTCTTGAAAGGTAATATGGAACCATATTTTTGGCCCTCTTAAACCGATACCTTCGTGATAAATTGTTGAAAGAATTATGTTAACCCTTTGAAGATAATTTTCACAATATGGGATGAAGTTATATTTAGAATTCCAAGCATCCAATGATATAACTAGGTTTTTAATAACTTCTTCAAAAGTAAAACAATGGATTTTGATAGAATGCAGTTGTAATCTTCATATGTTCAAGTTAATCGATTCGTTGATAACTTAAGGAGGTGTTAATCACTACATTAATATGTTGATAATGTTCTTAGGAGGATTGTAGTGAGTATGGTGATACAAATGCGGTAGAGGGAGTAGCCGAATTCCATTTCATTAATCCGTGTGTGTTAAGAGACGTAAATTAAGATGATGTTCTTAGTTACTAAAAACTTAAACTTATGCTTTCATATAGGAATCGGTTTTAATGTAATCGTTGGTAAAATAATGAAAAATGTAATTAAACACAAACTTATATCATAATCGGAAGTGCCGATGATTTGAAAGATATTTTCACAATGTTACATTGGTAATATTTTGGACTTCAAATACTTGACATTAATGCTAGAATTTGTGAATGAACCTAATAAACATGTTGGATGATGATTCGTAATTGGAACATTAGAATGTTCAATAGAATAATTGAACTATTCAAGTAAACTTACGAATATTGTTTCTATATAATAATACCATTATCGTACGAATATGTTGTTGAATGAATTACGTTTCATTCAAGATTTCTTGTTCACGTGAATATTGTTAGACGAGGATACCGTTCGTTCGATCATTCAAAGAAGGATTATTCATCTACGGAATTGAGGCAAGTTATCTTGCTTGGTTATAATGATGATTGAATTCTTGTGATTATTATGCGTTTCGTGTATATGAAATGTTTTGAGAACCTATGATTCGTGATATGGTGATACCCTTGATCGTATTATCATTGTGTTGGGATGATATACCCGAATTTACCATTCTTGTTACCGTTGGTTCTTTTGAGTTTTGTTGACACTTCGGTGAGTCGTTCGATTCCTTGATAAAGGTGTAATTCGTTGAGTTTCGTTGTCATGTTGTATCGTGACATCTCTGGAGTCATATCTGCGTGCCGATTTGTTATGTGTAGGATTTTTAGCCGGGCACTTGACGATCATGCGTGGATGTTTCCGCATTTAGATCGTGCACACGAGACGTAGTTCGTGAGGCTAATTAGGTACATCGTTACACATATATTCTGGATTCCGTATACGGGGTGGACGTGTGCACGGACACATTTCCGGATCGGGCGTATTGTGGCGTCCATCTTGAGCCATATTATGTGGTCGTTCGTATATTTGGATATGTTCGACAGTTGGGACTGACTGTTTATATGTCTGCGGGGTATATTCAGTAGTCGGTTGCTTCTTTGAGATTCATATGTATATGAATTGTATAATGTTATGAGAATTATTATCATGTATAATTGACCCTGTGGTTTGGGCGAAATACTTGTATTTCAGGGCGAGGAAAGGACAAGGCACAGGAAGAGCACGGTGGTGACGGAGGGTTTTGAAGAATGCTAATTCGGGGCCCCCGAGTCTTTTTATGTTCGGTTAAGTTTTATTGTAATTTTCATTTGTATTTTGTGTCGGATGATTGTATTATAATTTGTTAGGTATTGCCCATCTTCATATGGTCTATACCGAATTTGGATCCTGTGTACGCTTGCCCTAATTAAGACACGTATAATTTATACTCCACATCGGGGTTTTGATTAATATTGTGGTACGGTACCACGTTGTCAGGATATAGGTTCTTATCGTGCTATCGCCTGGTAGGTCCCGGTGGGGGTCCACGGCACTGTATTTGCCGCCGTTTTTAGGCTGTTACAAAACCGAGTCTTCACCTCTCGGTCAAGAGAACTATCTCGATGAGTGCATACCGAACGACTCAGCGTTCACACAACCACTCTAATCACAACTTGGAGCATTAAAGCTGAATAACAACATCTTTATCACGTACCTTTTTAACGAAATACATGGAACCAAAAAGTTTAAAAGCGAGAGTCACGTTTCAAGTAAGTTTTTGGTAGACCTCAAATGAGTTTAAAATTAAATTTTTAAAAACTTGCAATATAACAATGGGAATAAAATGTAAGTAGTTTGAATTCTCAAAATGTTTGGCCTCGAGGTCATAACACGAAAATCAAGCTTTTCCTTTCTTGAAGGATGTTTTAAAATAAATTTTACGTGACTCCACAAGAACATTTAGAACATTTAAAATATCACATTGATGAACTTACCTAGTGTAACCACAAACATTAGTTCTTGTAAAACAATTTATACAATGATATATATATATATACACACATACACCGGCACATTACAAAAATCAAACAAACATGGAGGACATATTCATGATTAACATTTAACTCCTCAACATAACATAAATATCACACAAGCTCGTGTAATACGAGACACAATATTATAGTGGGGAGACTTACATTCACAGATCGCACGAAGATGATGGTTGCACCTTGATACTAATCACGACCGACCTCCAGACGACGCATCGCGACATGACTTAGTCAGACAAAATCTGACAAGACAAGACAAGACAGGACCCGACAACACACAACTCGACCCGACAGCCTAGGTTTCTGCAAACCTAAGCTCTGATACCATATTCTGTAACACCTCCAAAACACTTGGGAATATTACAGCGCCGCAGACCCTCTCCATGAGGATCTACCAGGCTAAATACAAAAACAAAACATCACATTATATGCCGATATGGCTAAATAATGAACCATTAGACCGATTTGGTCTTTTTCCACAATACACACATCATATATATACATAACTCTTTCCCAAAACTCATACCCACAAAGGGGTTAGAATACAACAACGTTCCCATAAAACGGAAAATTACACAATGGAGAGCCAAACACTGAGACTCTAACGAAATACTCAACAACTGGTCTTCATGTGATTAGTATCGTCGTCTTCCATCATCCTTTGTATGGATCCTATGATTTGCTCCCCAGCAACCTGCAAGTACCTGGACGCAATACAGACATCCACCCCCCGAATACTCGGGGGGTTAGCAAAACTCCACTGTTTTGCTAGTGCAAGTATAAAATTATGAATACAAGCCATACGTATCATACTTCAATACCCACTAATCGAAAACATACTCCCCAATATAAATCATTTAATCAAAACTGCTCGAATCATGACATGTGGAAATAAATCCGATATGCATTTTACAAAATATCAAAGATCTCGGGAGTTTTGAAAACATTTGGAATATACGAATCCTCAACTTAACAGAACCACATAGGGATACGGGCCAAGGACTTGTTTAAGTTCAAAAATATCAATCCGATCACAAAACACGGGGTCCACGACCCGATCATCCTCATCACATACTCGAGTGAAAGCCCAAAAGGTCACACCCGATAAACAACCAAATCACAATGTACGGAGACAATCACCAGGGCCCGCATTCTTATGCCAAAAACCTCACAATCAAGAAACGAATCATATACGACACTTGTATTGACGCCATTCTAGCCAAGTACCAAGACCTTACGTACGACATAACTCACACCGAGAATGGAAGCGTTATGATATTCCGGACATATCATAATTATCGAAACAACAACGTGCCAAAATCATTAGCACAAAACAACCTCCCGAGCTGTACTGGCCCTGTACCCATAACGGAATACACACCCCAGAGAGTCCTCGTCAGGCCCTCCCCAGTGTACAACCCAACCGAGTGATCTGCCGAACGCGAAGTCTAAACAAATCCCAGGGGACCCTCGCTGGTTTTACTCGGCTCACACACAACTCAAAAGCCACAAGGGCACAAATCACAATCATCAAAAACACATTCTCCCGAAGTACATCAAACGTAAATCAAGGTACTTGTTAGAAATGGCCACTTATCCGACACCTACTCTCAACCAATACTACACAACAACATATGCTCATCAATAGACCCGCACATCCACACACATATATTCTTCTTGTAAGAAGACATAACCTTAAGTCCACTTTGAAACAATCACGCACAACAGTATCACACGCAAGGAAGATATTTCCATGTACAAGACTAACACACATTTTCAAAACAACACATTCGTTCACAAATACACAAGTAAATTTAGAAGGAAACCTTTACCGAGAACATACCGATCCTTTTTAACATTCATTAAACATTCGTATTTCACATAAAATCATTTATCAACAATTGTGCTTACGAAACACGAAATGTATGGGCAAGATACTTGCCTCGAATCCGCGAGCGAACAAATACGACAAATCACTAGGCCTCGATACCACGAACCACCGGACAACGAACGGATGAGGTTGGGCAGCCCTCGAACTTCCAAAACTGACCAAGAACTCGACAACTCCACGAGAACTACGAAAATAACACTAACACGAATCAATAACACTAAACGGAATCCGAATCGATCCTAAAAACAACAAGGATCTAAGTGTGACTCCAAGAAATCAAGAACTATGTTCCGAGTGATATAAAATCATGAATGAGTTCAAAACTCCGAAGATCATGGCCAAGACAACAAGAATTTCATCATCGATTCATCATCCTCGGATTAAATCAAAGAACTAAGAAGAAACCCCCAAAATTCGAGAACTAGGGTTCTGAGAAGAGATTACCTTGATTTAGATCAAGAAGATGATTAGATGTTGTTAAACACCTACAAATCCGTTCCAAAATGAAGCTTGATGAAGAAGATCGCTCAAAATCACCTCATGAGCTCACTCCGGACGGCTGGGAACGAAAAGGAGAGAAAAAGGTAGAAAATGGGGAAAGAAAGCCTGCTGTCCAGTATTTATACTAGACAGTTATTATCGTGCGCTAACTAGACAGCATTAGCGCGCGCTAACGAGGTCAATGCCCAGAACTCACCGAATAACACTGTTAGCGTGCGCTAGACCGATAAGCGTAGCGCGCGCTAGCGGGTCACGAAACCAGTCTAGTGGCCCCTGGACAGAACTGCACTTACCGGGTAGCGTGCGCTAGCAAGAAGGAAGAGCGTGCGCTAAGCAGTCAATAGCGTGCGCTAACAAAGCCCCAGTCCCAGTCCAGTAGCTCCTGGACTGCCTCTGGACTGCCAGTTAGCGTGCGCTACACATTCAGTAGCGTGCGCTAACCCCAACACAGTAGCGTGCGCTATGCCACAAGCATTAGCGTGCGCTACACCACAAAAACTCAGAAACTCACATAGTGATCCGAAACGCCTCCAAACGCGCATGTCCCAACAAGGCACACCTAAACATGGCACAAAATTCCAACGATGAGGACAATAACAATCCGATAAAACCCCGAAAACTCAACAAATCCGGAACAAAGATCTCGGGTATTACAGTTGTGTCTGCCTTAATGTACTCGTCCAGACATCACATTCTCTGTAAATTTGTTAGCGAGATTCAGCTGCGCTCCCACGATAAGGCATTAGAATGGAGTAAAACACATCTTTCGATACTTGAAAGGCTCCAGTGATCTTGTATTGTTCTTTCCCTATGCAAGAGAGAGCGATATTCCGAAAGGAATTGTTGAGGTTAAGATGATGCATACCGACCGTCGATCTTCCTCTGATATTACAGCTATGCGTCGAAGCTTGACTACCAGAAGTGCTAATGTTAGCAAGCTTGTCCCCTATGCAGAGAATCCCAACAATGTGTTAGTTGGATTTGCTGATGCCGATTATCTCTCTGACCCACATAAAGGACGTTCCCAAACTGGTTATGTGTCACCATTGGGAATATGGCGATGTCTTGGATGTAATATCCGCAAATTTTCGATTTTCGGTAAATTTCTTTTTTCGGCCGAAGTCCATTTTGACGACTCGCTTTTGACCGTTTCGTCATTCGGAGAATATTTAATTCTGCACTTTTTGTCATCCGAGTTCGTTTCGGTGCTGCTTTGTTGAGTTCCGTGCTTTTTAGCGACTTTTCCGCGCTTGAGTTCGGTTCTTGCGAATCTCGTTCGAAACTGTCGTTTGGAGTTTTTCGTAAGTTCATTTAACGTTGTTATACGTGTTGTGAGCTTCGGTTTGATTATTCGTTGTCGTATGGTGATTTTCGGGCATTTGGGCCATTTTCGTAATTTCCCAAAGTTTGGGGTAATTACCTTCCGTTGTCGAATTTCGAGCCTTCGGGTGGTCGGAATCGTGTGTCCTACTAGCTCTTAGATTCGTCTTTGTGAGTACTTCATAACCCTATCTTCGGTTCGTATTCAGGTTCGGGTTTCGGTGTCGTTTTGTTGAATTCAGGATTACTAAACGACTTTTCTAAGTATGAGTTCGACTTTGTTAGATCACCATTAATTTTTGGTAACTCCAAAAATTCTGAATCTTGCAATATTATAGAGCATCGAGTTAGCTTTCCAATGGTTCGAGCGGTGAGTCAATCGGAGTCGGACGAGAGAGTTATGGTCGTTTTAGCTCACCCGCTCGTTATTGGCGATCGCTGCCGGCCGAACTTCGGCGTGTCGTCCGACACGGCCCGTGCCGTACTCGTCCGGAAATGCGAAAGTTTACGTCTCGGGACCCGGCCGTGTCGTCCGACCGCGGCCGTGCGAACTCTTCCGGATAAGCTCAAGCATTTGACACGCGGCCGTGTTCCGGGACACGGTCGAGTCGTCTTAAGTCATTGTCGGACAGTCGCTATCGGAAGGCCCTACGCGCCGCGACCGTGTCAAGCAGACACGGTCGAGTCCCTGTCGGCCAGGTGTGCGACACGACCGTGCCGATCGGCACGGGCCGTGTCCGGCGACGATCGACCCTATAAAAGGCCTATGACGTTTTTCTTGCCATTTTTCACCTTCTTCTTCTCCTCTTCCGCAATAGGCGTGTTCCAAGCTTGAAGCCATGTTGTTTAGCAACATATCCATGGAGTTCCTTGGGTTATATCATCAATCATTCGTCCGATATCATCCCTTGATCCAAATAATCAAGGTTAGATCTTTAGAACCCTACTTTAGGTAAAATTGGGGGTTTTCATGTTTTTGTCCGATTCGTTCCGTTTTGTCGATTAATTCATGATGAATATGATTAATCTTGTTGGTATTCTTAGTTTCCCTACGGATTCATGGCATATTTCGTGATTTTTACGGAATCGAGAGGGTTTGGTTGCGGTCGCCCTCGTTGTTGTTTATATACGAATATACATGAATCGTAGGCGGATTTTCTAGTGTATTCAATTCCGTATTCATTTAGAAATGGTTGTGATTGTATTCTTCGAATCGTTAGGTTCGGTTTCATTGGTTTCTAGCGTTCGTCGGTGACTTTCCTTTCCGTTCGTTGCGTCGTCAATAATTCAAGGCAAGTATTTTTGGAAACCTTTAAGCTTAACATGAAATGGTGATGTATATTACTTGTGTGTAACTCACCTTGTGTTGGACCGACGGGGTCAAGGAGGGAAATCTATGCTGCTGCCTGGATTTCACGAGTTTCGTGCTAGCCAACTCGGTAGGGTCCTTGTGAGGCCTCGAGTGAGAATGTATCTTTGCCGCCTGTTCTCACGGCATAGCGTGTGCGTGGTTTTGTTTTTACGTAATTGTAGCCAACTCGGTAGGGTCCTGCGAGGCCTCGAGTGAGAATGTATCTTTGCCACTGTTCTCAAGGCTAATTGTGGAGTGTATATTTTAGGAAAGACATGTCTTGTATTGGTTTTCGAAATGATATTGGTGCATGTACTATGAAATGTAAGCGATTGGTTTGCCTTGATTACTTGTACTAGCGTAATTGCTAACCCCTCGGGGACCCGTTATGGGGAAAATCTTGTTATGGATTTCGTGTTATGATTATCCGGACGGCGGGCACACAGACAATACGAGGACGTTGGCCAGGGTCGTTGACATGTGCACTTGGATTTACTTATTTCTTTTGTCCACTTCGATTTGGTTGTTTTCTATATTTATAAACTGATAGACTGTACTCGCGAGTACTTAGGCTTTTCAAATTCAAACTCCGTGTTGTACTACTTTTAAATTGTTACATTGTTGGTTGATGATCGTTTCGCCGGTTGCTCCGGGCGTAACTTTTTATGTCTTATAATTAAATGTGTGTCCTCGCTAACCGGGATGGTTAGTCGAGTGGAGTTTTCTTGTTTGTAGCCTGGTGGGTCCCATGTGGGGGTCCACGGCGCTGTAATATACTCTGAATATCTCGGGGTGTTACAGAAATGGTATCGGAGCTCTAGGTTTATGGATACATAGGCTTGTTGGTTATTTGGGTCTAGTCGTATTTGTTTTGCACATTGTCACACCGCTGCCAGCATCCCAGTACTTCCAGTGCTCGTAAGTTTTCCTTACTCGATTCTCTTGTTTTCTCGTATTGAAATTCCACTTCTTGAGCTGTGATTGCCTCTCTCGTATTTATCGTCGAGTTGTTTTTTCGATCCATCCGGTTCGTGCATTTTTTATTCTAGTATTGCGCAGTTCTTTATCTCTCTCGAGTATGTGCGTCGTTCTGGGCTTGACCGTTTGTCGTTTTGCGAGCCTTCATCGCTAAACTTCCTAGCATTGGTGGGATCGTTGGTGATCGAAAGATCCGAGTTTTGCTCCGTGGTATATTGTGAGAGGACTTGACTCTCTAGTCTTTTGCTGTGTGATGGAATCTGTGTTTGGTAATTGCGATATACTAAATGTATGTTGAGCCGAATGTACCGATGAGTTGGACACCGAAGGGTGCAGTATGATGTAGAAGTTTTGAACATTGATATGTTCCGGTATAGGTATTGATGGCAGAGTTTGTTGAGAAACTCACATAGCTGGTTTCGACATATGTCCAAATCGGTGATCTTTGGTTCTGTTGTTAAACTTGAAGAGATAGTTTGACATATGCTTGGAATTAGTATTTCCGAGTTGCGCTTTTGAACGGTGATTTTTGAATGTCGTATATGAGTATGTCAGGAATTGTTGGTACTTGGATAAATATTATTATTTACAACCAATGTGTTTCTATTAATAATAATACATGCGGCGTGCATGCTTGAAAATTTCTTAGACTTGATCGTATTGTGGGTTTTTGAAAAATGACATGAATTTGGGCGAGCCAGCCTTGTATTTTCAAATAAAACCTTGTGTCGGTATTTAAAGGTCGTGTATAAAAGTGTTTAGGACATTTTATAAAATGCTACCACCGTTAAGCCCTTGTCGTGTTTAAAAGGGTCTTGAAAAGCGATTTTTAACTTATCGGTTTATTTTCGAATAACTAGAGTATACGATTTTAAAATCAGTTAGCACAGGGAAAGCCTGAATTTGTCGAGCCAAGTTGTGTTGGTTGAGTTTTGTCTCGTCGGATTTTGTCTGACTTAGTCGCATCGCGACGCGTCATTTGAGATCATTGGTCATGATTAGTATCAAAGGGCGGTCGTCACTTACGTGCGACCTATGGATGTAAAACTCCCTTCCTTGTGTTGTGCCTCGTGTGACACGAGTTATTTGTATGATTAGTCGATTGAATGATGGAATCCTTCTATGGATTTTGATTTCACGATATGTGTTTATTAGACTCTCGTATTTGGTTTATACGAGGAGTGTCGTCACTACTGATGTATTTTCGTACCGTATTTTATCCGCTGCGTGAGTTCTTTCAAACGGCTTTCGGTATTTTGCAAACTGAGTTTTATTTCGTAAAACCGATTCCTTGAATCAAGTTTTGGCATTTTGGCCTTGAATATTTCATGATGGTTTGACAAATGAGTTTTTGAGTTTTGGAAAATATCACCGTCATTGGTCTTTTTAGCATTTTCGAAATGAGATGGGAAATCATGCTTAGCCTGGTAAATCCTTGTGAGAAGGGTTTACGGCATGTAATTTTTATGATATGTTCTGTTGTTGTCTGTGAATTGTTAGCGCACGCTACGCTTTACGGCTTACGCGCGAGAGTACGTTGGTAGCACGCTAAAGGGAGAATAGCGCACGCTACAGTAGTTCGGAGCGATCCAGAACTCTTTGGGTAGTGCGAAGTTCTCGTGAGCGCACGCTAACACTTGGGATTAGCGCACGCTAACGGTGTATTTTTGGTCGGGAGTTTTGTTTGGTGCCGTGATAGCGCACGCTAACCTTAATGATTAGCGCACGCTAATTGTGTCGATATAAATCCGGACACGATCTAGAAGTTGCATTTTTCTTCATTTTCTTCTTCCTCCATGAGATTGAGACGTGGCGACTAGGTTTCGCATTGGGGCTGATTTTTTCTTCCATCAAAGGTGTTTTGGAGTATCTAGATGATTTTTAACATCATCTAATCCATTGTTCTTCGCGAATCCAGCAATTTTTCTTGAATCCCTAGAGTTGACTTTTTGGAGTTTTGCTCTTGATGTCGTATTCAATCCGGTTTTGATAAACCGATCGTTGTTTTAACGATGTTGTTAAGCATATCCTAGGGATTGTATATCTTGTCTTGATTGTGAGCGATTTAATGAGTGTGCTATGATGTGTTTAAGTGAATATTGACAAGTGTGAATTAAGGCATTTTGGCTATTGTATACGAAAAACCTTGAGTATCTTAGAAAATAAATTTAGACGTACTTTTAAAATGAATTATTTTCTCGTAGTACATACAAGGTGCCACAATACGTTTCAAAATTCTTCTACCTCGAGGACCAAAATGCTTTGAGATATTTTCAATGTTTTAGAAACACTTTTATTTAGACCCGAGGGTCGAATATTCTGAAAGTTTTCACTAAGAGAAAGTGTCCTCATTTTTATCAAATGCGAAATGGTTCTCCAAAGTCTCGATAACGATATTTCACGTTGTACTTTTTGAAAGGTGATACTCAAGATCAACCGGTGTTCTTCTAAATTATTTTCAAAATGAGGTTTTCGTTTTTAAAACCTATCCATTCCCGTTTGAGGGATGGGTATATATGTATGATGTTCGCGTTGTCGTTATGATGTTTGCTCCCGAGTATGATCAGATTGGTGGCATGAACGTCGAGGCGTTGCCACGCATTTGTTGTGAGAGGTGGGATGTTAGTGTCGAATGTTGCCGCCTCGTAGTGATTTCTACGTTGTCGCGCATGTGCGAGCTGTTAGAGCTTGGTTTGGTATGACCGTGTGCATCGGTGATCGTTAGTTATGTGTCGGTTGTTTAATGTCTTGTTACCTTGCTCTGTTTTTGTGAATTTCGTGGATGAGGTCGGGATACTACCCATACTATTTTGATTTACGTATGTTCTCTTTCTCCGATCTATCGATTCGCTCGTGTTCGTTGATCTTGTCGAACTTGTTTTGTATTTCGGGTTCATCATTCGAGCAGTGTGATCTTGTTTTGAGTCGATGTGGTTATCATTGTGACTTTTCCGAGTTCGGTTCGATTCTTGTGAACCTTGTTCGGAAGTAACATCTTTTAGTTCTACTAGTTCTTTTATTCGAAGTGGATCGGATTTGGAACTTCTGTATTTTCGACTCTGTCGACTCGTTTATGTTCGTTGACATTTCTGAACTTTCCCTATCCCTTGCTTTTGTTGATCGAACGAGTGTGGTATTGTTTTGGAATAACTCGTTTGTCGCTGTGACTTTCCAACCGCTATTCCCTATCCTGTGGATCTTATGGGAATGCATTCCTTGTAGTTCTCACCAGATCATCCTGGGAGTTGTTGTTTGAGTTTTATTATCCTTCGTGTTTCGGACATGATTGTTCGATTTTTGTTGTCTCGATCGTTTGCTTGTTCAGTTTTTGTTCTCGTTTTGTGATCGTTGAGCATTCGGGCTCCTTCCTAATTCCCTTAAGTTTGGGAAATTAGTCTCGTTTCGATCTTCCAACCCTTGGGCGGTGGAATTCGATATTAGTTCGGCGATTGGCTCGCGTTTTGATTGATGTACCGTTGGGTTGGTCAATCATATTGATTTTCGTTCGTTGTGTTTTGTGATTGTCGGATAATTGACTTGGCTATATTATCCGTTTGATGACGCTTGTCATTTGTTGGTTTTATTATATCCCTAACGGCGACGTTGTGTTGGTCGCCGTGGGCGTGTTTTCACGCCGTATATTCCTTTGCGTTGATTGTAACATTTCGCCGTTGGGCGTTAGTTACGCATTCTTGTGTATCTTGTTGAGTTTTCTGGCGGAATATTTCTTCCCCTACTTGTTTTAAGTTTGGAACGAAACTTCTTTTAAGGAGGGTAGAATGTAATATCGCAAATTTTCGATTTTCGTAAATTTCTTTTTTCGGCGAAGTCCATTTTGATGACTCGCTTTTACCGTTTCGTCATTCGGAGAATATTTAATTGCACTTTTTGTCATCGAGTTCGTTTGGTCTTTGCTTTGTTGAGTTCCGTGCTTTTTAGCGACTTTTCGCGCTTGAGTTCGGTTCTTGCGAACGAAAGCGTCGTTTGGGTTTTTCGTAAGTTCATTTAACGTTGTTATACGTGTTGTGAGCTTCGGTTTGATTATTCGTTGTCGTATGGTGATTTTCGGGCATTTGGGCCATTTTCGTAATTTCCCAAAGTTTGGGGTAATTACCTTCCGTTGTCGAATTTCGAGCCTTCGGGTGGTCGGAATCGTGTGTCCTACTAGCTCTTAGATTCGTCTTTGTGAGTACTTCGTAACCCTATCTTCGGTTCGTATTCAGGTTCGGGTTTCGGTGTCGTTTTGTTGAATTCAGGATTACTAAACGACTTTTCTAAGTATGAGTTCGACTTTGTTAGATCACCATTAATTTTTGGTAACTCCAAAAATTCTGAATCTTTGCAATATTATAGAGCATCGAGTTAGCTTTCCAATGGTTCGAACGGTGAGTCAATCGGAGTCCGGACGAGAGAGTTATGGTCGTTTTAGCTCACCCGCTCGTTATTGGCCGATCACTGCCGGCCGAACTCGGCCGTGTCGTCCGACACGGCCCGTGCCGTACTCGTCCGGAAATGCCGAAAGTTTCTGTCTCAGGACCCGACCGTGTCGTCCGACACGGCCCGTGCCGAACTCTTCCGGATAAGCCTGAAACGACTGCCGACACGCCCGACCGTGTTCCAGGACACGGTCGAGTCGTGCCGAGTCGCTGTCGGACGGGTCGCTATCGGAAGGCCCTACGCGCCGCGACCGTGTCAAGCAGGACACGGTCGAGTCCCTGTCGGCCAGCTGTGCGACACGACCGTGCCGATCGGCACGGGCCGTGTCCGGCAGGCAGTCAACCCCTATAAAAGGCCCTGCAGACGTTTTTCTTGCCATTTTTCACCTTCTTCTTCTCCTCTTCCGCAGCTGGGCGTGTTCCAAGCTTGAAGCCATGTTGTTTAGCAACATATCCATGGAGTTCCTTGGGTTATATCATCAATCATTCGTCCGATATCATCCCTTGATCCAGCGAATCAAGGTTAGATCTTTAGAACCCTACTTTAGGTAAAATTGGGGGTTTTCATGTTTTTGTCCGATTCGTTCCGTTTTGTCGATTAATTCATGATGAATATGATTAATCTTGTTGGTATTCTTAGTTTCCCTACGGATTCATGGCATATTTCGTGATTTTTACGGAATCGAGAGGGTTTGGTTGCGGTCCGCCCTCGTTGTTGTTTATATACGAATATACATGAATCGTAGGCGGATTTTCGGGTGTATTCCAATTCCGTATTCATTTAGAAATGGTTGTGATTGTATTCTTCGAATCGTTAGGTTCGGTTTCATTGGTTCCTAGCGTTCGTCGGTGACTTTCCTTTCCGTTCGTTGCGTCGTCAATAATTCAAGGCAAGTATTTTTGGAAACCTTTAAGCTTAACATGAAATGGTGATGTATATTACTTGTGTGTAACTCACCTTGTGTTGGACCGACGGGTCAAGGAGGAAATCTATCTTCTTTGCTGGATTTCACGAGTTTCGTACCGCTAGCCAACTCGGTAGGGTCCTTGTGAGGCCTCGAGTGAGAATGTATCTGCCGCCCTGTTCTCACGGCATAGCGTGTGCGTGGTTTTGTTTTTACGTAATTGTAGCCAACTCGGTAGGGTCCTGCGAGGCCTCGAGTGAGAATGTATCTGCCGCCCTGTTCTCAAGGCTAATTGTGGGTGTATATTTTCCTAAAAGACATGTCTTGTATTGGTTTTCGAAATGATATTGGTGCATGTACTATGAAATGTGTAAGCGATTGGTTTGCCTTGATTACTTGTACTAGCGTAATTGCTAACCCCTCTGGGGACCCGTTTTGGGGAAATTCTTGTTATGGATTTCAGGTTATGATTATCCGGACGAGCGGGCACCTAGACAGTACGAGGACGTTGGCCAGGGTCGTTGACATGTGCACTTGGATTTACTTATTTCTTTTGTCCACTTCGATTTGGTTGTTTTCTATATTTATAAACTGATAGACTGTACTCGCGAGTACTTAGGCTTTTCAAATTCAAACTCCGTGTTGTACTACTTTTAAATTGTTACATTGTTGGTTGATGATCGTTTCGCCGGTTGCTCCGGGCGTAACTTTTTATGTCTTATAATTAAATGTGTGTCCTCGCTAACCGGGATGGTTAGTCGAGTGGAGTTTTCTTGTTTGTAGCCTGGTGGGTCCCATGTGGGGGTCCACGGCGCTGTAATATACTCTGAATATCTCGGGGTGTTACATTGGAGATCTACCAAGCAGACTTTGGTTGCTACTTCCTCGAACCATGCATAGATAATTCCGCTGCACGAATCCGTAAGAGAGTGTATTTGGCTTCGGTCAGTCATAGACCATATACTAGGAATTTGTGGATTAAAGTCTATTACAACCCTACTTGCATCTTTGAGGACAGTGCGGCATGCATTGAGCAAATGAAGTTAGGTTTCCTTAAGGGTGACAGTACCAATCATATGTCGCCGAAATTCTTCTACAATCAGCAACAACAGAAGTTGCTGAATATCGAAGTGAAACAAGTGAGTTCCGATGAGAATACCGCAGGCATGTTCACTAAGTCTCTGCCAAAATCTACATTTGATTAACATGTGAGGAGCATCGACATGCGTCGTTGTCCAAGTTCAACAAATGATAGCCCATTGGAATGAAATGTTGTGTATACTTCAGTGGGAGTATACTCCACATGATTCTGGCATTTGTAGTTGGTGCATTGTGCTCTTTTCCTCACAAAGTCTTTATTTTTTTCCCATTGGGTTTCGTTTGACTCGGAAAGGTTTTTTATCGAGGCAACATCTTATGCACCATGATTGTATTAGTGCTCGACATAGGGGGTGTTCCGGCATATCCTTCCCTTGTGTGTGTTTCGCCTAATACAGATTATAGTAGGATACACAAAGGGAAGGTTTTATATCCTTGTAGAGGTAGTAGAATCACATTAGGTGTCTTACCTTAACTAAGAATCCTATGTATGGAAGGACTCATTGTAAAGCCTATATAAATGCAAATGTTTTATTATATTCTCCTCAAGCAAATGTATATTTTTCCACCCTTCAATTATTTTATTCCACTAGTTCAATAGTGTTATTTTAATCTTACTTATCTAAAATCCTGAATTCCACATCGATTTTAACCAGACTTCATCAGTCGGAGAATCTAAATAAATGCTTAAAATTAAGGTGTATTTTTCCACCATAAAATTATTTTGCACCACCAACTTAATAATTTTATTCTTATTGAAAAATTAATTTGGCTAATTATTAAGTTAACCATATCAAGAGTTTTATTTTCTTTATTAAGAATTAAATTTGATAAATTATTAAATTTTATTAATATATTTATCTAAAATCTCGAATCTAGTGTCGGTTTTAATTGAAAGACCTACTGGAGAACCTAAATAAATATTTAGAATCACTGTGTATTTCTCCATCATATAATTATTTTAATCCACTAGTTCATTAGTTTTATATTTATTGAGAAACTTAATTTGCTAATATTAATTTTGATTTATTTTTATTGGTAAATTTAATTTCATCAATATTGATTGACCAATTATTAAGTTGGTCAAATAGATAGTTTTAGTTTTTGTTGGAGAACTTAAGTTGGCCAGTTATTAAATATGCATGAATTCCACCAATATAAAATCTTGAAAATCTCATATATATCAATTTTAAATTAGACTCAACAGATTAAATAATCTAAAATAAGTATATTTTCACCCAGAAAATATTTTGCATCACCAAATTAATAGTTCTATTTTTATTGAAAATTTAATTTGGACAATATTAATTTGATCAATTTATTAAGTTTGTTAAGTAAATATTTTTTTTTCAATGTGGAATTTTATTGTTTCTCATTATAACATTTCCATTAGTCTTTTTTTTTTTTGAAAAATCTCGAATTCTAGATCGATTCTAAACGAGACCCACCTATTATAACAAACATCATTTATATTATGAAAACAAAGAAACAGCTTTATAGATTTCAATTTACATCAACAACGCGCGATAATTTACGGCCAAGTCAAATCTTATTTGGTCAAATAAGTAGTTTGTTCAAGTAAATAGTTTAATATGACTAAACAAATAAATATTTTAACAATTATTTTTGACTATTGTCTCTCTCCATGGATCTCAATCACCATGTTAATTGAAACATCTAAGTTGAATTTTTCCCATTCGTTTTTATATGACTAAAGTTTTCTTTATTTTATTTCATTTCATTTTGTTATGTTTCTTTTAGAAAATCAAGCATTTTCTATCATATATTATTTTATTTAGTTTTAATTTATCACTTTTAAGAAATCAATGCCTTTTTCTTGTTATCCGATATAATGTATTAGAAAAGTAAATTATTTTTACATGAAATTATAATCGTAATCAATTATTCAAATCATTATGAGAGGTAGTACGACTCTGTATTTCTACTTATATAAACTCTTTGATTTCTATAATATAAAAATGTACTCAAGAGTCTTTCTTATTTTTATTTTCTTAGATCTTATTTTATTTTAGTATATTTCTTTAAGAAAACCAGGTATTTTTTTTCAATAATTCTAAAAAAATGTTCAAAACCTCTATCTGTCAAACAACCCAAATAAAAGTTTGGACTTCCCAAACCTCTCAAATGTCCACATTCATCTCTTTTACTGTTGATGGAAGAGGATAATGAAGGTGTAACAAGCAGCATATCACATTTAGTGTTGATGGAAGAGGATAAGTGAAGTAGAATGCAATGATTTGGTCATTGAGAAAGCATGGTCCTCGTAGAGTGTCCAGATCTGAAGCTCGCAAAACAATATCTTTGTACTTCAGTACCTCTGTATTTCCCATGTCTGTAAGAGAAAACAACAGAAATTTTAATATACAACACCAACATACAACCAACATAAACATACAACGCTGTGCAGTGTGATGCTGGTGGTTTAATCAAAAAAGCCAAAGCTGGTAAATATGCTAAACCACAAAAATAGTACTCAAACTCTAAATCGAATTACATCCCACAACCCTACTTATAATTATAAAGCACCAAAAGGAAAAAGGAGTGGACAAAACCCTAACTCTCCTTAACTAATGCTCATAGTAGGAAACTTAACATAAACCAACTCAAAATTAGACAAGGACTTGTGAAGTGGATTGTGACTGGCTTGTTGTTTTGAGGACAAGAAAAGCTTCCAATAAGTGCCATTGCCCTTGTGTGCTTCTATTGTTAGTTTAAAAAGAGTAATGGTAGTATTGCAGTTCTCGGCTCCTCCTATAAGTATTTGATGTCTATTCACGAAATGCATATATTTCATGCATAATTAGTACAAAACTCATGCATAAATTAGTACTCTAAAGTACTGCATCTAATATTGGTACTGCATAGAACGCGCCCCTATATATATATATACACACACACACTAAGTGGCACACCGTGCAACACACATTGGAATATTCTAACCTAATTAGATCCAATAATATGTAATAAGTCGAGAACATCAGAAGAAGTCAAAACTGATAATCCATATTTACATATGATTACAATACACAACTTTTACCAAAGGTCTGTTGTTGAAGTAATTTACAAACATTTTACAACAGTACTACTTTCACAGAAGTGTATGACTGCGCATTTATTCAGTCGAACTTTTTGGCTCTCAATGTGCGTCCTCGTGATGATTTGGGTTCGTCTGTGCTGCTCTGTGGAGGTGATGCAATTTTGCAAACATATTACGATTTGGTTATTAAAGAGTATGAACTATATTGTGATGATGCAGGGAGGCATGTTGTGAAACATACTGTGTCCGGTATTTTTGGATTTCTTGGATAGTGGTCTGTTAGCAATATGTGTGCTGTCTTGTATTTGAATTTCCTCACTTTTTTTTGGGAAGTCTGAAATTCGCATCATGTAACATATCTGTTTATTTTTTGTAGGTGAGTGGTTCATTATGTGTAAATATTGAATGAAGCTGGAAATATTTGTGAATGTAGTATGGTGAACCTGCTAGAGTTTGAGTGGAGGGATTCGAATTTTCAGTGGGCTCGTCGATTTCATTGGTTGCGGGGTACGTAATGCCTGTGATAGAGAAAAAGTAGATACTTCATAGATTGAGGTAAGGGAAGAGCTAAATGTTATTCAACATATTTAGTATTTTAGATTGGAAGTGTATGAAAACGTACCTGAAGAGGAAGAGGGTGGTGCAGGAGATTCATTTCTTGGGGCAGAGACTGGGGCTGTATTTTCACATTCTAATGATTGTACGGTATATGATAATATAGCAGTGCCGTCCTGTTTCCTAAAAATCTTAGACTGAATATTTTATTTTCAGCATCATCTGTTGAAGCCTGGAGTTGAGGACAGTACAAAAGAGGCATCATGCGTGTTAGATATGTTTAATTTATTAGATGTAGTATTTGTAGTTGTAAATATAGTGTAGGTAGAGTAGTAGCTATGTTAGGAGCTGTACGTCGTTATATTTTTACCAGAAATCATCGGCTGAAATATTCAGAAGTTTTTCACCTTCATTTCCAAACACCATAACCTCTATTTGGCCGGTGTCATCGAAAACCAAAAGAGAGAATCTGTATCTGTAGATACATGGAATTTTGTGTCATGCTCAGATAAAATGCCACTGCAATTTGGGAAAAAATAATGCAATGGTGATCTGAATACCTTGGAGTTGCTATTTTGTTGATGTGGCGGGATCGGCATTCAAAGAGGGAGCCATAATCTGCATATGTGAAATAGTGGCAGCGGTCGCAGCATAGGTAGATAAACTTTTGATTAGTTCGTATTAACTTTCCTCTGACAATGATATCAAACCTGCCGGGCTGTTTCAAGGAAAATGTTTAGGCCGAGCGAGATTAGTTATTTATTAAATATTCAGGCTATGTTCACCTCAGCTGTAAGGATGGTGTGTACGGACATTGTTTCTTGAGTATTCACATTGAAATTTGCGTGTGCTCTTTCGGGTAGGTTGTCTTCGTTCAAGAGCTCTGTAATCCGTTTTGTATTTAGAGCTTGCCTGGAAGTATAAAATTATTAATTACACAAATATGAAATGCATGACCATCCTATGTCAGACGACAGTCGTATATCCGCTAAACAAAAAAAAAGTGAAGGAAAACAGACTCGAAATATAGATAGAACACGAAAACCATTCTAACTATTACCTCAAACAAGCCCACAGCAGCATGGATACAAAATTATTTATCAACACTATTCATGTTCTACAGACAAAAAAAAATCAACCGATTTAACTCGGGCTTCCCCATCAGCTGTTTTTCAAAGAATATTTACACAACACTCTCTCTTACCTTATCGCTCCTAAGCAATATAGGCTAACACACTCGGCTCAACAACCCTGCAAACCCTCTCTTCTTTTATCTAACACAGAAAACATACGGTACTAAAAATAATACCTCAAAACTTATGTGGGCACATGTGAAATTACCATTTTTGAAGTTCCTCGAAGCGTTTGTCTTTAAATTGAAGCAGGACGAGCGAAGAGGACGCTGCGAGACATCTGTGGATAAATAATTTTATGAAGGAAATAATTAGTAAACATCATGTTTTGGTGTGTTTAGAAAGGAGAGAGCAAATTCTTTTGCAGTCAACATGGTGACACATAGAGGGAGAGGAAAAAGCATATTGCAAAACAGGCACAACATGCAACACCAAAGGTAGGTCTATATATGCGAGAACACACGTAAGAGGAAGGTCACAAAGAATACATGTAACATATAACGACCACGGAATCACACGAAAATTGATCTGATCCAAACTTTTTATTTCCGCTAAAGCCTAAAATTTCAGTTTCATAACGCAACTTAGGTATATAGTACGGAAAAAAGGAAATCCAATTTAAATAAACACAAGAAAATATATCATGTAATTTCCTTAAGTTCATAGAACCAAATTCCGGACCTCTTGACACATAAACATA